>CM035129.1:17605525-20005525 GCA_020205605.1 Panax ginseng | reverse complement strand
GAGTTTAACTTAGATTAAGAGGCTAATTCTAAGACTTTATAACATCTCTCTTGGGATATATTTCTATAATTTTGAATTCTTTACTTTCTTTCTTAGATTAGGAACCCTAGATTAGATTAGGATTGAAGATTGAAGCTATTGATTATCATTGGAGAATCAGATTGGAAGCAAGAGAATGTAGATTTGTTTATCTCAATTCTAATTTCTTTTCTTATTTATTTGTATCTTTTTAATGCTTAATCAATTGTGGATGATGGATTCTAGTTTATTTATGAATTAAACTCTATTTTGAGATTACTATGGATCTTATTTGTGTAGTTTACTTTGATATGCTTCTTTGTTAGTCTTATTAGCTATATTTGAATTGTCTATTATGATTTGGACTTAATTGCTTAATTGCCTAGCTAACAATTACCGTGATAATCTATATGAACTTGAGAGATGAAGTATAGATTTAGATATGATCATGATAGCATATGTTTGTGATTTCTGCATAGATGGAATTCATGATTTGTGTTTAGGATAGAGATATGCCTTTACGCCATATGTAGTCTAATAAGAACTTGAACTTCAACCCTTTTTAATTGTAATTCACATAGAGATATAGTGGGTTAGTTAATTAGGGTGTTCAAATTGATTCTATCATCTGTGGATTTGATTTGATATGAGTATGGTGCATTGAGAGATGGCCATATTTTACTTTCGTGTTCTTGATTAATAATCCAGTATAAATAATTTGGCTTAACAGGAAGTGTGTTGATTTAAATGTAACAATAATTGAAATTATAATCTCAAGTCTTCAATATCTTGTTTCATTCTAGGGATAGTTAGTAATAGTTTATTTAATTATTTTAATTTAAATTATTAAATCATTTGTTTAAATAAGATTGAGTTGGTCATTGGTTAGTACTTGGTGATTTTTATTAAATAATTCTCTGTGGGAACGATACTCAACTTATCACTTTATTACTTGTTGACCACGTATACTTGCGTGTTGTGCGTAATTAGATTTTACCCAACAGTTTCCTTGAGCACTTTCCAAAGATTTTAATTTCTAAAACAGTTTTTAATTATACTTTTATGTAAAGTACCTTTGTAAGGTGTGGTGGTCGAGGCACCATGAGAGTTACATAGATTTTGTATTGAAACTCACAGTGTATCTGTTGTCGTACTCTGCACGACAATTCAACAGTTGTATAAATTAAGTTTGTATTTAATTTTTATAGAGTGATATCTGGCGACTCAGAATGGGTGATGTATACCTATTTTGGGGGCGTCACATCATACCATAGCGGGTTGTTGATCCTAAGATCACATCCAACACTAGGTTTAATATGGATGATATAAAATTCATTTTTATATTTCAATTCAATTTCTGTCTAGCCGAAACAATTAGCATAGACATACCAAGAATAGTTCTTTTAAAATCCATTGGTTCCAAAAGTTGAACCAATTCTTTCTTTTTCAAACGCACACATAAGCACGATTTCAAGAAACTTCGAAATCTAGCATAACTAGATGACTTGGAATATCCTATTCTCTATCTTCCTTCATTGTCTTACTTGTGACAATACTTAATCTTCTCTAGCACCTTAAATGCTAAGTCTACTAAAAATGCACGCTTTCAGTCTAAACATCCCTAAACCTTAGTACAGTCCATCAACTTACCACACATTATGAGTTCAGGAACTTTCTACAATAATATGAGTTTAAGAACTATCCCAGACAGACCATAGGTGTCCATTCGCTGAGAAGTTCAATTATATACCATATAATTATGAGTCACGAAATTACCATAAGTATGAGTTTCAAGAACTCGCACATACCTTATCATTCTCTACCTATCAACTATATACATGAGAAAAGATTCACATTCTCGTCATATACATCTTGATAGCGCGACCAATTCCAATGATTATCATTGTAATAAGCTAAGCAGTTGTTACACTAAGCACAAACCTCTGCCCATAACAAAGGTTCATAAAACTCATCTATCACATGAGTCCTCAATTGAAATTTTACAACTTCTAAATTTCTCTTTACTTAATACGAATTTTCTTTAATTCGTATGCTATCCCTCATAACTTAATTTGAGTTCTTATTCCCGTACTACTTTGTAGTACCATTCATTCATAGCATTAGCTATAAATCATTCATCGTTTAACAACTCATCTGTTACTACGATTTACTATGATCATGTGGTGATCTTCTTATCCTTCTATCTACGATTATAGTCTTAGGTAGTCATACTTAAGATTTATAACCTATCAGCTCTGATACCAACTTGTCACGCCCTGAAATCCGGTCTATCTTCACACCCGGATTCCGTACGTCACGAGTACATCATTCTTCCGAATATACATAACTATATACTGAAATATAACAACATACATTCCCAATTCCCAGGTTCTAAAATCTTATAACCTCTTCCATTACAAATAATGATAATACATTATTCTTTACATCTTACAAGAGTGACTTTCATCCGCCACCAAGGATACATAACTGTTCATTAAACTAGTCTATAATTTAATTTTATCATTATACATTACAAGTCTTCGCTTGATCTTCTCGCACATTCACATACTGAATGTCACTTCATCTGGATACCGATCAACTTGATCTTTAAGGGATCCTTAAGTTCTTCCAACATAGTACTCTGAAAATGTTTTTCATTTAAAGCAAGTGTGAGCATTCAATTGCTCGATTAAGTCATAATGATTGAACGAACAACTTTAAGAATTCAAACATTCTTTTAGAACTTCGATAACCGAATAAAGGTTATGAAGCAGCTTGAATAATAGGAATAATCTCGATTCCTATCATTTTAAAACATTAGTCACATTCACTTTGAAATACTTCCATTCTTCTACCTTTTTCATACACATTCTATCTGGCTAGAATCAATAGCACAGACTTAACAATAACGATTCATGTATAAACAGAACATTCTCTTATTGAACAGTTCAATCACATAATAGTTCATCTCATAAAAACACCGAAGTGTTCAAATTGTGGCACAAGGCCTCATATGTTCTACCACCTTGTACAAATATCACAAATTCGCATATAGACAGAACTTCTCAAGTTCAACATCTGAGAAGTTTAAGAAACTAACATTCATTTAGAATATGAATGAAGTTAGGAAACTTGCCTTACGCACAACTATAGCTTACGTTGAACTGCTCATTCCAATTCCTATATAACACATATGAAGAAAACATAAACACCAATTAGTCATATACTTAACTTACGCATTAGTTTACTTAACTTTACTTCTTAGGGTTCGCGTTCTTGCAAACTAAGTTTACGCGACTAACTTTCTTTACCGGTTTATGACTTCATGACATACGGAGATGTCTTACTCAAAACATTCATCATCTTTGATGATTTGCATTCTTATCTTTTCTTATAACTTTTCTAGGACTCAGCACACATCGCTTCTCTGCTAGTAGTCTATATGATACTCTGAGTGGTTTCCCACAAACAACCAACAAACAAGTTCCCGTCTCGTCTACACTGCCATCATTGTGAGTTAGATCGGTTACCAATTTCGTATATACCTTCGCTCTCTGAAGGAATTATTTAGCCCAGCTCCCATATGTCAACCATCAAAGGTTACAATTGTAACACAACCTAAACTTATCTTAACTTATCCGAACCATTAAACTATAACGTTTGTTAAGTCAATTTTTTATTTCTTATAGCTTTCTGGAAAGTAATTACCATACCTCAGGATTCATTCTTTATCGTCTAAGTCATACAGCCTTGTGTATACTCAGAATGATCGTTCAAGTTAATCATTAACTCAGCTTCTTTATGTTAAACGTCATTATCTTTAATTCAGTTCTTCACCGTTCATGGTTTAATCATTGGTCTTCATTATCTTACGGACAAACCATACACGGGGTGTAGGTTCTATCCGCTTAGTATTTGCGTACACTCAACCTTCACATCAGTTAAAGTGTTTAACGCTTACATTTCATTCTATCATTCTCTATCCGAATCACGATCGGCTTCCATTAATATTCTTACCGTTCGCTACGGCTTTATTAATACCATTCATTATTCTTCCTTAATGTCGAAGCCATACTGATTCGTTTGTATGCTAAGGCCGAATTGTTCATCGTGAATGCGTTGCGTTCAAAGTAATCTATACGCTTTACACTTATCTCTCATTACCACAACATAACATCAAAATGTTATTCATTACCCTCGTCACTCAACGCCTAAGGATTTATAATCATAGCAATCCTCCACGTTCGTTTATCGCAACTACGGTCCCCGGACATCGGTTCCATAACCCGCGTCTACATTCTTTGTCTTTTAATCTCGTTTAAACTTTCCATTCAACCTTTACTAAAGGTTTAAATCACTTGATTAAGTGTTACATTATTTGAACATTATGTTCTTTATCTTCCCTTACGTTTCCCCCCAAGAGCTGAGCAGTTAAAAGCTTTTCTCTGGTTTTTTCCCTACACCCAAGGCTGTACGCCTCTCTCTTCTCTATCTCTCGCCATGACATGAGTCTCAAGACTGCTCCCCGGTCTTGAGCTGCAGTGCCACCTTACAAGGCATGGTTGGCGCCGCGGTGCCAAGCCCTAATTCTTGAAATTTTTTTCTAAGTGTTAACTTGTTCTGAGACGCTTACTTCCCATTTCCATAACTTATTCATTATAACTCGGAACGAGGTTGTTCCAAAGCCATTCATTTCCTTATCTTACGTACTTCAATACCCCTCAGACAGAACTTTGTTCTGAATCCGTTAAAGTGCCATTCGATTGGCTTAATCTTCGTCCTTCGTTCATTTTACGTTTTTAATGTTCTTCGTTCGTTCGTCCGTAATTCGGTCATTCGAACTCGGAACTCATCCGTTCTTGAGTCCATGACTCACATTTTCTACATTCTCTTACATTCTTATAAAACCCTACACATTCAGGTTCATTTACTAACTTTCTAATTCACGTTCATCTTTTACGAAATTTTCTGCCATAACTTCGTTATAGCTAAGTTTTAATCCGCTCTTCATGAATATTTCTACCGTTCCTAACCAAGTAGTAAGCATCTAACTTATACGCCTACGATGGTTTTAAATTTGTCCATCAACAACGTTCTTCGTGTTCTTCGTTTATTCTTCATTTTTAATCGATATTTTTATTATGATTTCACTTTTTCTTAGAATTTGATGTTATAGAACACCATTCCTTACTTATTTCACCGAATCATTCATATGATACATTCGAATCGCTCAAATTCATTACGAATCTTATACTTCCTTAAGAAGTTTTTAACATAAACTTCAAATTCTTATTTATTCTTTTCTCAATGATTTCAACCATATGAAATCATTCCTAACATCATTTACTTCTTATTCTCATTAAGCTATGTTTTTGAACATATACAACTTAAAGAAAATCTAACTTAGAAGTTAGGTTTTAATACATTTTCGCTTTATTTTTCTTCCTTTAGACAAAGCCGACGATTCGCTAGCTTTTCTATTTCACGATCCACTCCGATCCGAGCATTCATGCTCATTCTCTTCATTCCTCTTCTTCTCCAAGCTCTCAAGCTCTCTCTCTCTCTTCAAAGTGTTGGTTGATTTTGAAAAAAATCAACTAACACCTTCATTTTATAGATTTTCAAAGCTATGGGTAAAATAGTCATTTCGCCCCTAGATTTACTATTCCCACCTCAATACACCTCCTTACTATTCATGAAACTTCCCTTAGAAGTTTCTTGGTTCCGTCTTTCTGGTTTCGTCCGACAGTTTTAAAAATTGCGATTCTCGGAATCCAAATATTTTTGGATATTTAGTCTTCCTTTACCGATTAACTTTTACGTATTCTTCGGATCTCCGAAAAAACTGAAAAACACTTTTTGGTGTCAAGCGTTTTTCTTCACGTTTTCCCCTAACGTATTTAAACGAGTGAAAAGTACATAACAGTACTTTTTATTATTTTTATTTTGTCCGATTTCTGCACGTTTTTTGAGAAAAACTTTTATCGGCTTACTTAACTTTTCACGATATATTATCGTCAAATCTTTCGACGGAATGTCATTTCGACAAACCGAACTCTCGGAACGGCTTAGGCTATTCAAACCCTAACCCTTAGGGTTTCGTCGGGTGAATAGTGCTTATTTCGTCTTTTTCCCCAAAAATATTTTTGTTTCCGAAAAAATTTATTTTCGTCTTGAAAATTCTTACTCGTTCAATCTAGTTCCTAAGATAAAATTTTAAATGCTAATAATATTATCTGACTTTCATAATCAAATCATTTTTCTTATTGAAACTAGATTCTTCCCTCTCCCTATATACACATGCCTTCTTTGTGACACCCCCAAATCCAGGTACTTCATTCCCACAGAATTTGGTGTTCATTATCCAAAACAATTACTTCTAACTACCCATAATCAAAGATAAATAAATAAATTAAACAACTTTAAATAATAATCCACCCCATTAAAGGGTTACATCAACTTAAAACAATCCCAGGTAATCTAACCTTAAACTATTACATAAGTCTACGGAACACATCACATAATTAAATAAGTCTTATAACATAGATTCTCTTAAATAAAATAAGACATGTCTTCATCACTTAGACATCTTGCCCTTGCCTTTGCTAGAGGACGAATCATCAACTTTCTCAACTTTAGCTGCAGTGTTAAATGCAAGAGTGAGCAAACAATTGCTCACTAATATAATGATGATAATAACAATAGCATAAGAGTAAGTAATGAATACTGAATAGTTAAGAACTCGTTCTTCAAATCAAGATTAGTAAACAAGTTCGAGATTTATATCTGAGGGTCTTAAGACCATGAACTATGTCCCAAGGTTATTAAGTATTTCTACTTCAACCTTTAACAATCATTAGACTATATTGACCTTTTTTCATACTTAGGGGGATCAGCCCTTCGTACCATGTATTATGCACAAACATCTAAATGCTAACGCGTACTTAATCCCCTATATTGGGTTGTTCATCTCAGTTTGACTTTAGGATTTCTTCACTAAAGAAAGTTTAGTTTAGATTAGCTTATCAGTGGTTCTAGAATTTTAGAAAACTCATCAATTATAGATTAGTCCAATCAATAAAGGTTTATTATCTATTCGAAGGTTCAACACGATAATATAAGATTGAACAACGATACTTAAGTCAAAGATCAAATGTCAATAATATACAATTGAATAGACATTGTATATACGAAGTATTACATCCAAAAGAGTTAGAAAACTCATTTAGAACAATGAACTTGAATATATTATGCTTTGGAATGCAAGGAACAAAAGTTAGGAACTTGCTCAATAAAACATTAAAGTTTTAGGAACTTGCATAACGATATTAAGTTAGGAATGTGAAACTTGCTCAATGTAAAAGAATTAGAATACAAGAGCTTGCATAATCGTAAATAAGATAGATCCAAGAAACTTGCTCAACATAAAAATAAGGTTTAGGAACTTGCATAATAAAAAGTTGGGGTTAGAGAACTTGCTCAATAAAAGATTAAAGTTTTAGGAACTTGCCTCGTGCCTAAGCTATACAATTATAACAAACGTTCACCAAATCCCTACATATACTATTAGAATCGCAATATTGATTAGTTATACTATCATTAACCTTATAGATTTAATTTTCATTCAAGTTCATCTCGCTAGTCTATATCATATTCCATTAATTCACCAAACACCATTTGCAGGTCTGAAACCATGAATTTGGTAAAGCATCACATGCTCAAATAACATCTTGAGTCTTAATCAAATAACAAGTTAAAGTTTTCTTAAGTCTTTATCTTTTCATTCTAAATTCATCAAATACATGATTACAATCTATTATGGAACTTCATTACATGTTTAATACCTTATCATGCATCTTAGACTAGGTTAAGCTAACATATCATGGACTGCAAACTAAAAAAAACACATCGCTTTCTGCTCAGAGAGGCGGTAGCAGAACAAGATGCTTGCCCAAGGCATTGCAAGCCCAAATTGCTACTGGTGTTGATCCCGAGAAACTCTCAGAAGTAGCAATTGCTGCTTTTTGCCTTCGATATCTGAAGAGACAATTTGCTTAATACGCAGATGTAAATCGCAGCTTGATTTCAAAGATTTATAAGCCAAAACTCTAATTTCCCAATTCTACATCAACATATACATACCCTTACATTATAAACCTAACCAAAACCACATAATATATACAATCAATCATTCTAAAACCTAAAAACATACATAATCAAATTTAGAGGATTAAAAACCATATTTTTACTAGTTTCTCTATTTTCAACACATTTAGCGAATTCAATCACCAAAACTTTGTTTCTTAACCAAATTAAACCATTTCAATTTCATTCTCTTTGTTTCTTAACATCATAACATAATCCATAATCAATTTACAGATTATGCTAAAATTAAACGCCAATTTTGGCCTCAAATAAACCACTTTTGTACACATAAAATATTGTAAACTTGCATTTTCTTCTTCAAACCAATTCCATGAATTTGATCACTAAGGGTTGCTTATATATGATAACTATCAGATTATATACTCATATAATCACTATTTTAAACAACAATCCAACAAAACTCAATTACAGAGAATAAAAATTACAAAACCAAAACTTAAAATTAGAAATAGATTATACCTTTAATCCCTTGTTAACACTAGCAAAGATGATAGCAAGCTTTTTCAAAGACTCCTCTTCTCTAACTTCTCAATCTTCTCTATCTCTCTGTGTTTCTTTCTCTCTAAATCCTCTGTTCTTTAGCCTTAGAAAAAATATTACGCAACTGATATATACACTACGCCCACTTACTTATTAGTTAAAAAAACAAATAGGCTTATCAGTTATAATATGTCAAAGGCCACAAGGCCATGTTTGGCTACACACTAAAACTCTCCCCCCCCCTTTAATTTATTTTTATATTTTTCTTATACTATAGTTTTTATGTCACACCCATTATACAACTAATTTAATTAAATTCATAATTCAAATTAACATTTGTCATATAATTATAATTTCCATTATAAATTATAATTTTATTCCAAAAACTAATAAATTTCTAATTTAATTATTAAATTAAATTAGAACAACATTCTAATTATTTAATAATTCATTTAATTTAATTATCTCATTAAATTAAATCTTCAAATCATAAAATTACCATTCATTAATTTAGTTAACATACACACTTAATTAAATTATTACAACACAATTTCATTAATTATTTATTTATCTCAATAAATAAATCAATTAAAATATTTATTTAATTCGATAAATATTTAAAATTAATTACAAAATTCTCGTTCGTTACATTCTTTAGTTAATTCCCCCATTCACTTTCATCTTCCTTTGCTTCATCTTTTCTTCTTTTCTTATTAAGTTTTCTTTCCTTTTTCCGGAGAAGAAGTCAAGCCTTCAAGCAAGCCATGATCCAAAGTACAAAGAAACCAAGGTATGGATGTGATTCCCCCTAGGTGGTCAAACCCTAGGTTTTTTTTCTTGCCCCAATTTTTTTCGTCTTTCTTTCTCTCTTTTATCGATTCCCTCAATTTTTTGAATATTTTTCTTCTATTTTCGTCTTTTCAGGTGACCTTAATCTCTCTTTACCGAGCTAAGTCATCTCATTGGAGATTTGGACTTCTTTTTCCACCGGATAATATTTTCAAAGGAAGATCATCGTTCAAGACAACCTTGTCATTTGGAGTTGAACTTCACTGCTCCTCTTTTCATTATGGTAAGCACTTAATTTCAAATGTTCTCTCTTTGTTATTCTTCTTCTGTTCGTTTCCTTTGTTTTTCTCTTGTTTCATTAATTCATTCGTTCAAACCAGGCTCTATCGGAGATGTTGTTGTCAAAGTTTGTCACAAAATGGGACCACTTAGGGGGGTTGAACACTAGCGTGATCGAACCCTAATGTTACGTTTGGATTGAAGGAATGGAATAGAGTAGAGAATGGAATAGATGAGGGAAGGGAATGGAATGATTTTTTAATATTCCATGAATATGTTTGGTTGATGTTAGGAATACATCTAAGAATGAAATAAATAATTAGAAAGTGACCTAAATACCCTCAAATATTTAAATTTAACTTAAATTCAATTTATATTAAAAATTTAACACATATTTCATTCTTAGAAATAAAAGGGAGGGAGGGGTGGGGTGGGGTGGGTGGGGTGGGTGGGGTAGGTAAGGTAAGTGGGTTGGGGTGGGTGGGTGGGTGGGGGGGTGGGTTGGTGGGGTGGGGGTGGGTGGGGTGGGGTGGGGTGGTAGGTAAGGTAGGTGGGTTGGGGTGGTTGGGTGGGGGTAGGTTGGTAGGGGTGGGGTGGTGTTTGGATGGGGGTAGGGGTGGGTGTGTGGGGGTGGGGTGGGTGGGGGTGGGGTGGTGTGGGTGGGTGGGTGGGTTGGGTGGGTAAGTGGGTTTGGGTGGTGGGTGGGGGTAAGTGGGGTGTAGGTGGTGGGGGTGGGTGGGGTGGGTGGGTTGGGGTGGGTGGGGTGGGGAGATGGGATGGGTGGATGGGTGGGTGGTGGTGGGTGGATGGGTGGGTGGTGGTGGGTGGGGTGGGTGGGGGTGGGGTGGGTTGGGGTGCGTGGGGTTTGGGGTGGATGGGGTGTGTGGGGTGGGTGGGGTGGGTGGGGTGGGTGGGCGTTGGTGGGGTGGGGTGGGGTGAAGTGGGGTGGGTGGGTAAAGGGTGGAGTGGGGTGGGAGTGGGGGTGGGTGGGGGGTAAAGGGTTGGTAGGGGTGGGGAGGGGTGGGGGAGGGGTAGGGTGGGGTGGGGAGTGGTCTGGTAGGGGTGGGGGGTGGGGTGGGGTAGGTGGATTAGGGGTGGGGTGGGATAAATTACGAAGAAATAGAAATATAAAAATTTCGAAGAAATTATCAAATTTCTACCCTTCTCTCTAAATCGTCCCGGATCGATCGAATTGAATGAATATGTAAAAAGCCCTATTATATATTTAGGGGTATATTTGTCAATTACTTAAAAATAATAGATAGAATGATTTATTCCTGGCCACCCCTCAAGGAATGAAAATTAAAATTTTAAGTTAACTATCATTCCAGGAGGAATACATTATTCTGTTGGAATAAACAAAGCAAACAATATTTTTATCATTCCAATGGAATGATTCATTCCATTCTCCTTCCTATTCCATCGATCCAAACGTAGCATAAGGGCTAAAACCCTATGTGTAGACATACGAGAGCCCAACCCAATAGAAATGTAAGCTTCCCTGGCGCTTCATGGGACAGACGTTCGCAGTCCCCCTCCCTCTAATCCCTTCACTTTGGACTAATTTTTTTGACAAGAAAAGTATTTAGTTTTTTGACATTTTTTTCCTTTGTTTTTATTAAAAAAAGTTAATAATAAGATATTTTAACCAAAAAGACTTCAATTGCTTGTCCCTTTTTTATTTTTATTTTGTCCATTTTTAAACTCAGAAGCACAGAATTGGGTCATAGGAAATAACTAATTTTTTTAACAATACCTTAAAACTATCACTTTTAAATCTTATTATGAAAAGCTAGCTTTATGATTTTCTAAAGCTAAAAAATTCTATAGTGGAAAATTTAGAATTCACAAAAGGAAATAGAGTCTATTTTATTTGTTTATTTTTAAATAAAAATGAAAATGTATTATATTAGGGACGCATATACTTCTTATTCAGTAAAACATTTTTACAAAAAATTAATATATTAAAAATAAATCAATCAATATATATCACCTTAATATGCATAAAAAGAAAGTCGGACCAATTAAAAGTGTATTAATAAAGAATTTTCTTGGGAGGGTGAGTACATATATACGAATTAAGAGTATTGGTTAATTTATGGGCACGTAATAGTCGAATTTTAGTAACCGAGTGATAAAAATATACCAATTTTTATTAAAAATAAATATAATAATATTAATTAACTAGTAATATATTTACTCATAATTAAAGTAAACATATTTTTATAGCATAGTATAATTTTTTTCCGTATATAATTTGCAATTTCAGTGGTGAGTAGATAAAACAGGGGTTACGCTCATTGTATTGAGTTGGTCTCACCAACCAACATCTAACTACTTCATTGTTTTTCGAATTCCAAGAATGAAATTAATGAAGTGCATGGGAAAACAGATTTTGTTAGAATTGTAGAATTTTAAGATATATATATATATATATATATATATATATATATATATATATATATATATATATATATATATATGGAAATGATCCATAACAAGTATTTGTTATGGATGAAAAATAGGTAAATAACATCATAATCATTTATTATGGATGAAAAATAGACAAATAACATCATAACCATCCATTGCAATAATCAAGGACGGAGATTAAAAAGCATAACACGACGTCTGCTTGTTCAACTAGCGGAGCCTAAAAAAAATACAATTAATTCATCCCTTCCGCTAGTTGAACTAGCGGATGTAAAAGCCAACTTGTAACATACTCCACAAAAGTAAAGCCTCTATGGTTCCCAAATTTTAATCTGCAAATATAAAAGAAAAAATAATATTAAAAAACGAAAAAATCTTTTCTATCATATTTTTGATTGAAGTCGTAACTTTAATTTTTTGGAATATAATAAAATAATATGTGTTTTATATGGTAAATTTAATAGTATAAAGTATAATAAAATAGTATGTGTTTTATATCATTCTTATTGTACATCTTCATAAGAATGATATACACCAACTTTAATCTATACAATAACAACTAAGCAATGCAAGTAAATAATATGCTAGAAAATTAAAACAATTACAGGATTCACATTTTCTGCTTTTACAAATTTGTTTAAAAAAGTAAAATAGACATGAAGTTGGCTTTTACATCCGCTAGTTCAATTAGCGGAAGGGATGAATTAATTGTATTTTTTTAAGGCTCCGCTAGTTCATGAACTAGCGGACGCCATGTTTTGCTTTTTAATCTCCGCCCTTGATTATTGTAATTGATGGTTATGATGTTATTTGCCCATTTTTCATCCATAACAAATACTTACTATGGATCATTTCCCATATATATATATATATATATATATATATATATATATATATATATATATATATATATATATATATATATATATATATACAACTATGTATTACATAGTAAGCATGACGACGATGGTGTTTGGACTATGGCGACGGTTCACCTGCCGCCAGAGCCTGTAACCTGTATGCTATAACCCAAAAAACCATTGTCATAGTCGACTATGTACTATACAGCTGTGTACATACATTTTTCCCTATATATATATACAGCTGTGTAGTACATAGTCGCCTATGACAACAATTTTTTTGGGTTATAGCGACGGTTTACCCGTCGCCATAGACCGGAATAGCTATAGCGACGGGTGAACTGTCGCTATAGCCCTAAAAAAATCGTCATTATAGACAACTGTACTACATACATTTGTGTATATACATTTTTTTCACACACACACGCCTGCTGCATACATGCATACACACACACACACACACACACACACACACATATATATATATATATATATATATATATATATATATATATATATATAGACTGCAAAAATTGGGCCTCAGCTCATGGGTTGAAGCTAGCTTATCACAAAAATCGGGGTGTGGGCTTTATTTTTTCAAATTTCATTAAAAACTAGGCCGTTTTGGCCCGGCCCAATTTTAGCCCGGCCCGCCCGTTTCTTTTAAATAAAACCCTATCTATCTCTATCTGCTTGACTGCTTACTAGGGCTATAAATGGTAACAGGAAAATTCGTATTCGTCCGCATCCGTATTCGAAAAAAGCGGATATTATTCGTATTCGAAAAAAAACGAATATATCCGTATTCGGTTTAAAGGTATCCGTAAATAAACGGATACAAATACGGATATAGGCGTATTCGTATTCGATTAACATTCGTCCGTAAATATATCCGGCGGATACGGATATCCGGAATCCGATATCCGAATAACTTATATATATATATATGAATAACTTATATATATATATATATATATATATATATATATATATTAGTAACTTACATATACATTTGTATATATAAGTTATTATATATATATATACACAATATACACACACACATATATATTAATAACTTACATTTATTAATTAATCACTTACATTTATTTATATAAGCTATTAATATATATTTATATATATATATATACACGTATATATTAATAATTTACATTCATTTATATAAGTTATTATATATATATATATATATATATATATATATATAAATATATTAATAACTTACATTAATTAGTTAATAACTTGTATATATATATATATATATATGTGTGTGTGTATTAATAACTTACATTCATTAATTAATCACTACCATTCATTTATATAAGTTATTATATATATATATATATATATACACACATATATATATATATATATATTAATAACTTATATTCATTATTTAATAACTTACATATATAAATTATAAATATTCATCCATAATACAGTATTACTTAACAAACATAAAAGGGACATCTACTTATTAATGGATATCTAAACATCAATAAGTAGAGCATTCATTCATTAATGAACTATACTTTAATTAAATTTGACAAAGCTCTAAATTAAAACTATAATTTAGAATTCTCATATCAACGGTCGAGAGGCGGGAGCAATGAACAATATAATTTTATTGTTAAAATGTGTTAGGTCTGAATTAATTTAAAATTAATCTAGAAGGGAGATTTAAATAAATTAATTCACGTTTATGAATTTTTGTGTGGAGAGAGCATTTATCACATTCATTTGCCTAATTATTTAGAAATTAGAAGTCAAAATATGTAAAATAAGTTCAATGTCAATTTTGAATCAAGTTAGATTAACTAGTTGTCACACATACATTATAACTCACACTCTCCATAAATATAATGAAATCAAATAATTTCTTATAACCATGTAATTTATTTATTAAGGATAAATAATAAATAAATCTCCCATAAATATTACTATTCATTTATTAAATATTAATTTATTTCTCTTTTTTATTATTTAATAAAATTTGAAAGAATAATATTGAGATTTTAATTTCAATTTGATCCATCAAACAATGTATCGGTTACATTATTGAATCTTTTTATTTTCACCCAAAACGTCAATTAGTATGTTCAAATGTAATTAATTGATAATCCATTAATTTATTTCTCTTTAATTTTTTTTTTCGTAAATATTTTGAATGAATTTTATATTAGGTTACTGATAAACGAATTCGGATATTCGGATATCGAGAATAATTTATCTATTCGGATAAAATAAATGGTAATCGGATATTATCCCAGTATTGAATATTTTCCAATAATTGGGACACGGATAATATTTTTAAAATCCATGGATAACGGATAGGACACGGATAATGAATTAATTTTTTCCGGATACGGATACTTGATATACCATATCCGTATTCGCTTAATACCGCGTTACACCCCTACCGCTACTAGTAATACACTCTTATCTCTCCCAAAGGCAAGGCCAGAACTCATGAATGGCTAACCCGACTAAGGACTAACTACTAAGGCTCGCACTCGATCTAGATCTGAGAGTGATTTTGAGAGTTACAGGCATACAGTCCCACGAGTCCACGACCCCCACCTCCAGACTCTTCAGTCTTCACTCTAGTCTTCCATAAATTCACACTTCGAAGTTCGATCGATCGATCGACGACGGTCACGACGCCGACTGGGTAGGTTCTTCTCTTCGTCCCAAATCCAAATTTTCATTTTGTGAGACCAATTTCTCTCTGGAATCTAGGTAATTTTTTGTTGTTTTCCGTTAAATCATTTCTTTTGGGTGTTAAACTGTTAATGGAAGTTACTATACTGGCCTAAGAAAAATTTTCTCCTCGTTTATTATTATTTTACAGTTGATTGTGTTTTTAGATGTACACTTTGAGTGTATGCATAAATTTATTCATATTTAAGTTGCCTAGGGGAATGAATCAAATGCATGTGTCTGAGTGCAATGTCTTGGTTGTTGACCAGGCTTTAAGAGAAGGGAAAAGTTACAAATACTAGTTTGAAGGCTGCATGAAAATTCTCAGGGTTCTTCTGCTTTAAAAAGTTAAGGTTGTTTCTTCACGAGTATGGACAGACAGATCTGATTTCATATTCATATACATGTGTGAAACCAATTTGATCATGCTACTTTGAAATTCCTGATTTGATTGCTTGAACAAAGTCCATCTTTTAGGGATAATAGCATGTGAGCATAAAAACACTTTGATTTTTGTTTGATTTTTCAAGTACTAATTAGAAAAGGTAATCTTGTGTATAGTCACAAACTGCAAGATAAATCCAAGTCAATTTGCTTTCATATGTGTATGTAGGACTGAGACAGTTTGCTTGTTCTAAGTCTAATTTGCCAATTTGCTTGTTCTAAATCCATGTCTCTTAGCCAATTTGCTTGTTCTAAGTAAACTGCCATCTTGCAGTACTAGCTTTCATGTGTATGTAGGACTGAGACAGTAATGCTTACATAGTAGGTAACACTAGCTTTCATATGCACAGTAGCTTTCATATGCTTTCATAAGTATATATGCTTGGTAAATGGTAACACTAGTTTTCATGTGTGTATCACTGTATGTAGAAAATATATGCAAGTAAAACTAATAAATTTAATATTGAAAATTGGAAGTTGAATGAAAGGGTCTGCAGACTCTGCACAAGCAGAGCAGTAGCAGATAATTGGAAGTTGAATGAAAGAATTTAATATTACTTTAGTTTGTAATATTGTAACAAATATACAGTGTTACTAGTGTATACTAACACTAGCTTTGCTCTGCCACAAGACATACACTTTTATAGTTTCAGTTCTACCATATATAATGACAAATTTGTGAATCTTTCTGCACAGGATGTCATGCTATTCTTGGACTGAGAAGATGGGATTGCAGGCATGTTTTGGAGCTTATTTTACAGAGAAGATGCAGTGAGGAGTGAGGAATGTCATTTAGAGAAAGCAACATTGACATTTTCTTTAGCAGTGTTATCTTTAATCTTTTTTTTTCAACATTTGCATTGAGGAATGTATTAAGTTCAACCAATTATTCTTTATATGGTTATCATTTTAGCTGGTTGATTTACAGATTAAAAAAAAAAGCCCGTGGGCCAGGCCGGCCCGGCCCAATGTTGCCTCTTTTTCAGTTCTGATAAAAGAGCTCTAACTCATGCAAACATACATGTGTCAACAAGTAATACAGAGTAAGTAAAATATCGATCCCACAGAGAAAGTTTTCAAATTTAAACTACTATGCATCAATTAAATCCCTATACTTATATGCTTAAACTAATGACTATATTTGTGAATTACTCTAATTGCAAATATCAACTAAAACACGAATAAAAATATAATAAATCAAGTCTGGAAATAATGGGATCCTAACTTCATTTAATACTTCGTCTAATTACCACTATCATGCAAGAATTGTTCACATATCAAAGAAAAGTAGTCAAGAGCACTAATAGAATCATAGCCATTTTTCAATGTACTATGACCTATTTACATAGCATCCACAAGCGATAGACTCCATGTAATCATCAATATAACCAAAATCACTATATGTCTATATGAAATTGCAATCATACTGAATTTAATCACAAGCCCTTATTTTAACTCATACGGTGAAACAGTATATGGCTATCTGGTTCACGAAATACACAAGCCATATAAAATAGCCCCATATACGTATGTTATCATGATTACAATCCATACTTGCATGTTCATTTTCAATTCCATACAACTACTGAAACGAATGGTGATCAAGCATTCATACATGCAAAACAATCAAGATAGAGTTTCCATATGATATGTAAAACAACTCCAGCAATCAAGCATGCAACTAAACTACATATTAAAATCCATTAGAATCCCATAATGGAGTTTAGTTCATGATTGAACCAAAAGCCATTATGGGATCAAAGCTAAACATGGTTAATAAACGAACAATTGAAAGATGAAGGATAGAAACGATCAAACCCAATTGCTGATTATAGACCAAAGTTAACGTTCAAATCCTCATATACATCCAGCAAAATAATAATGATAAACCACAATGAAAGAAAATCCCAAGAAGAATTAGAGAATTAGGCGTTTAAGCTTCGTTCTACGTTGGAATCTCCCTCAACGTGTAAACCCTAGTTCCTACTATAAAAATACGTGAAAATTAATTAAAGATACGTCTGACACCAGTCAGATATCGTTTTAATCAATTACAACCTTTTTAATTAAAAATTAAAATAAAATAAATCAGCTTCAGTATCATAGCAGGCATCGCGGCCTCCAAAGATACTCCTCGCGTGGGCGTGCGACTTGCAGTGTGTAATGTTATCCGGTAGGGTGCCATGCGCATAGCTATGGCGTCCCCTGCTTATCCTGGCACCTGGCTTCGCAACTTTGAAATCGGTCTCGTCTGCTTTGAATCGATCTGCTCACGCTTCTTTCCTTTATCCATCCTCGCTTAGTCTTCGCTCCACTTGATCCTCATGCCACGATCTCCCGACTTGTGCCTCGCTTACGTGCGTCCATTAGCCTCGTGCCCTCTAATACCACTAAATTAGGCCGTTTCCTGCACTTTTTTCACCAAAAGGAGTTTTAAGTAAATGCAATACAAAATAACATGAAATGCAACTAAAAGCACACTAAAATGTACTTGAGATGGGCATAGTTCGCGTGAATTGGTATTCAATAAGTAGGTATAAAACTGACTTATCACCTAACACGGGCCGCTTATTTCTAGCCCACCAAAACCCGAAGCCATTTGGCCCGACATGAATTTGACTACTGGCCGTTTGGGCCAAATTTCTACCGTTTGTTAGGTCTATATATATATATAGGGAAATGATCCATAGCATGTATTTGCTATGGATGAAAATTGGGCAAATAACATCTCCACCACACACTACATAAATTAACGGCGGAGATTAAAAATGAAAATTCGTCGTCCGCTATTCAACTAGCGGAATGCATTGTATTTTCACTCCATCCGCTAGTTAAACTAGTAGAACTATTATTATCATCTGAAATGGATAGTCCGGGATGTAGTAATAGTTGCACACTGCAAGTATTAATAGCTTTTTCTTTTCACAGAGAAGCCCTACAAATTTTTTTGGTGTGCTCCTCATTTATCATACCATAACATTGATCAGAACAACAAATGAAGCGATAGAATTGCTACTAACTTGATAGATTAAACAGATAAAAAATTCTCATGAAAAGAAAGGAAAAGGTAAATGAAAGAAAAAGAAAAAGAAAAAACAACAGAACTGACCTCCTTTATGACCTCGGCATCTGGTGAGAATGCTCGAGGAAACAACCAAGGAAAAGAGGTTCCAGTTAGATGGTAACTCATTCTAGAAAGATCAACAACGAAAAAAAACACATAGCATAGTGTGTTACCATCTAGAAAGATAAACAACGAAAAAGAAACACATGGCATAGTGTATATTATAGCACAAGAGTATAAATAATAGTTCTGCTAGTTTAACTAGCGGATTGACTGAAAATACTAAAGCTTCCACTAGTTGAACTAGCGGACGGCGAATTTTCATTTTTAATCTGTGTCGTTAATTTATGTAATGTGTGGTGGAGATACTATTTGCCAAATTTTCATCCATAGTAAATACATGTTATGGATCATTTCCCATATATATATATATATATATATATATATATATATATATATATATATATGGGAAATGATCCATCCATTGACAACATTGTCAATTTAACATTATCCTTACAATATATCGTGAACGTTCATTCGATGATCTAACAGTTTAATAGAGGTCTCGTCCGCAGTTTAATTTTCAGTATTCCGCAGTTTAATACTGCGGACGGGACAAATGTCCAAAATACACTCCTTATAAAAGTTTATCGTCCGAAGTATTAAACTGCGGACGCTAAGTATGGATGACCAAATTAATATTGTTTTAGTTTCCTAGACTGCATTATTAAACTACGGATGCCAAATATTTGATTCTACTCTACGATTTTATTGATCACTCTACGATTGTGAATCAATGAAAACTTAAATAAAAAAATATGTTTACTTTTTCTCTCCCTAAACTCATAAATCTCTCCAATGGCTCTTGATTCCCAGCAGCATAACTTTTGAAAATGTATTTTCGTTGCTAGAATGTATCCGAAATTTTTAGCATGAGAGGAATGAGCCGCTTCTTCATCTTTTCTAAAGACAATAGGTAAAAAATGGGTGAAAACCTATTATGGTTATTGCCCTCCAGACAAGTGCTCTTCAATTCTGAATGGGATTCTTTTTTAAGAAGGAATTAATGATGGACCTTTTATTGATGAAGAGTTTTACGGGTCCAAAATCACATCGTACAGAGATGAGCTTAATTCCCTAGGAGTTACCGTTTACATTAAAAATGGGTGTCCATTGTTTGCCAGTTACCTTGTCTTCCATTCTAGGCTCACTACAATATGTCGAACCTATAATTATCTATGTGAATTCAAATGGGAGCTTGATGGCGAGGACAACAAAAAAATTTAGATCCCAAATGACATTGAAAACGGAGTGTGTATCCTCGCAAGAATATGTTATTCATGTCAAAAATGGTTTACTGGTTTGGCAATTAAATGCTTTGGAGCAGCACTATGAAAAGAATTTACTGGACTTTTCTCCAATACTTTTGGAGTTAAAATGAATCCTTCTGTTGATGACTACTGTAAGATTTGGAAGGAATGGGAAGCTTCTGGTCGCCGAATATCACATTCTGAATATTGTGCCTTATGGGGGTTTAAGGTAGAACTAGGGTTTAAAGACGGAAAAAAAATTGACTCAAAAATTGTCGAAACTATTTGGTTGGTTCAGATCTTCAAGAACCATTTAAGAGATTTATGAGTTTAGAGAAAAAAAGTAAACATGTTTTTTTATCATTTTAGTTTTCATTGATTCACAATTGTAGAGTAAATCAATGAAATCGTAGAGTGAATCGATTATTTGGCATCCGTAGTTTAATATTACGGGGCCTAGGAAACTAAATAAAAATTTGGATTTGGCCAATACGACGTCGTTTCCTAGCCATCCATGTTTAGCGTCTGTTGTTTAATACTGCAGACGGAGAACTTTTACAAGGAGGAATATTTTGGCCATTTATCCCATCTGCATTATTAAACTGCAGAATACTGGAAACTAAACTGCGGACAAAAGTCATATTAATCGTTAGATATTTGGATGGAGGATCAAGATTTGTTGTAAGGCTAAACTCTTTTTAATTTACAACGTTAGCTATGGATCGGTCCATATATATATATATGATCCATAACATTTATTTCTTATGGATACTTATAGGGCATACACCATTTATAACATTGAAAATAAGAAAGAACAGTCAGAATTAAAAATTCAAAATCGACGTTTGTTATAATTAGTAGCGGATGGTAAAAAAAATATGCTTAGTGTCTACTTATCAAAATGTTTTACTAATAAATATTTAAGGTTTTTTAATTAATCATGATTTATGATTTATAAACCATGATTTAGGGTTTATTAATTAGGTTTATGGGTTTACAATTATGAATTCGCTTTAGTAAACCCTAAACTCAGATTAATAAACTCTAAACCCTAGTTTATAAATCCTAGTTAATAAACCTTAATCCCTGGTTTAATAAACCATATATCTTGGTTAATAAATCGAAAGCCATTGTTAATAAGCCCAACTTTTATTCTGATTAACGTTCGCTATAAGTGTTTTTTATCGACTGTTAGGATTATAAGCCGACATCTATTTTTAGTTTTTAATCCTGGTCGTTACTTCTTATTTTTATTGGTATAGATAGTGTATGCCTTATAAGGATCCATAAAAAATACATGATATGGATCATTCCCATATATATATACACAGACAAAAAATCTCTCCAACGGACTGGTTCGTTAACGAACCGGCTATGGCGACAGTTCGGACAGTTGCCATAGAACAGAAAGTCATCGCCATAACATATGACGAGACGATCTTCTGGTCTATGACAACAGTCCGAACCATTGCCATAGCTAGAGCTACAACCGAACCGAACCGAACCGAACCGAACCGAACTGAACTTTGTCGAGCTCGAACTCTTTTATTCGAACTCGAACATGTTCGAGTAACTTGATCGAACCAACAACTATGTACGAGTTCAGATCGTTTGGTGTTTGTGAACTATTCACGAACATGATCGAGTTCGCGAACAAGTCGAACATAAGTTTGTTCGCTAACACAAACTATGTTCAGAAACACCAAACTTGTTTACGCACACAAACTTGTCCACGAACACAAACTTAGAACTCTGAAGAAAAAAAGAGTTAAATAAATACTAAAAATGTCTTCTCTAAGAGTCTAAGTATTCAATCAAAAATTAGAGCAAATATTGTAATCAGCATTCATCCAAAAAAATTAAAACAAAAAATGATTACTTAGAAGTTAGAACTAAAAAGTTAACAAGTACTTAAAAATTATTGATTTACAAATATCAAGAATCAAATATTAATATTGAAGTTTTCAACTCTTAAGTCCAGCCACTAAAAGCAGAGTCTACGAACAAATTATTATCAAAAACTCACAATTTAATATTAGTAACATATTTCTTTTGTTGTCATTTTTAATTAATATTCAATTTTTTTTTACAATTTTTAAATTTAATATCTAGTTTTTATTGTAGATCTTCAAATTTATGTATAATTTTTTAAAGTTTCAAAATTATTCAGTAAATAATTTAATGATTATTACTCTATTAAACTATTACTGAAGTCTTGATACGTACATTGAAGACTTGATTCTCTATTTTCTATCTCGATTTGACAATTTCAATAACTCATGCACATGTAAGCAACTATATTGTATCATTCTTTAATTAATGTCAAATTATCATTACATGATGATTAATAACTTTATTTATGTGCTTTATGACATGGGTTATAATCTATTAAATTATTAGGGATATAAATTATAATAATCTAATAATCATTGTTCAAAATGTTATGAAAATATTAAAATTATTTTAATTAAATTAGAATTTAGAGGAGAAGAAGTACATTATTATTTATTAATAATTTAATAAAAGAATTACTTATAATAAATTATTAAAAAAAAACAAAAAGATGTTTAGGTAATAAAAAATAACTACAAATTTAACAATTATTAATAAGACAAATTTTAGAATTTAATATGAAATAAACTATTATTTTTATTTAGAATTTTAGAAACAATTTAAACATGTAATTAAGAAATTGAACTGCTTGATCCGAACTCGAACTTATCGAACCGAACCGAACTCAAACTGTTCGTGAACAAAGACAAACCAAACCATATGGTTCACGAACATGTTCGATCGAGCAATCGAACAATCGGACGGAACATTATGTGCGAACTCGACTCGACTAGGTGAGCAAGTCAAACTCGAACCGAACCAAACTCGAACAGAACCGAACTAGTTTGTGAACAGTTCAGTTCGTTTGCAACCCTAGCCATAGTCATCATCATAGTTAGGGGAATGATCCATAGGATGTATTTGTTATGGAACAAAAATGGGCATACATCATCTCTATTGTTCAATATAGTAGCGGACATATTTTAATCTCGGTCATTGGTTTTTATATTGAACGATAGAGATGGTGTATGTCCATTTTTAATCCATAGCAAAAACATGTTATCCATCATTCCTCATATATATATATATATATGTGTGTGTGTGTGTGTGTGTGTGTGTGTGTGTGTGTGTGTGTGTCATTGATATTAACAGGGCACAAGGCAATTATAAGTAAGCACAACAAACTTCAAAATATCTAATAGTTGATAATTCATAAATGAATTAAATAAATTGTCCAAAAATTTACAGAATAGTCAAAATTAATCAATACTTAAAATTTAAATCAGCCTAGATAGTCAAAGGTTAGCTCCCTCACACAACCCTGAATTACCATTATAAACTTGTCGAAAGAAAAACATAACACAAGTCAAATATCTAGTACGGATAAAAATATTCAACAGAAACAAAACTGAAATATGGAATCAACTGAGTGAATATTGAGTCCTCAAGTATAAATACTAACAACAATATAATCTCCATAATCTGAACATAATAGAAACCAAACGAAATAGAACTAACAAACGAAATAGAAGGCCGATTCAAAGTGGCTAAGTGGTTATTTTATAACGAGCTCAGAATAAAAATATATATACCTTGTCACACATGCAAGTCAAAATAATATTACACATGCAATCACACCTGAAACTAGCTAAATCCAGGTGTATGCAAATCGGAAGGTGTGTTCGACCCAACATCTTTAATCCGAAATACAGAATAGAAACTGAAGTCGACCCATACACATCTTGAACAAACTTATCAAATGGTCAAAACTCACACCTAGAGTAAAAAAAAAAAAGATACACCCTGGACTAATCACACCGCCACGGAAGGTGTCATATATGCCTTGGAGCCAAGAGGAAATACCTGTAGTACCCCATAGGTGGTTGCAACTCAGTATACCTTATCACTTATTCTACAAAGATAAGATGTCACGAAAAAAATAAGAATTTGACTACAAACAAAACAATTACGCGAGTACCAACTTCTGAATGATTAGCAAAACAAACAAATCAACGTAATGAGAGCAACGATAAAAAACTACAAAATCTTTATAAATTAATAGAAAAAAGGAGTTCAAATTACAAAATGAAGTGAAGGTATCAAAGATCAAATTTCTACTTAAAAGTGTTAACAAAAATAAAAAAATATTATAAATGACGAGATATCACGAGATATAGAGAATGCAATAATAATCAAAGGAGTGTAGTACATAATCCGTAATTGATAGCCAAATTCACTTATAACACACTCCATAAAATCTTAACCTCAAGCGCCAACGATATCCAATATGAAACCTTATTCACCATCTAAACATATTTACCCAACTTAAGTATACAATTCAAACTACTAATTCTAAAACACTTTTTAAACTATTCAAGGTACCTTTACTTATTCTTCTTAGATCATTAATAATAAATCGAAAGCATAAAAATTACTAGCAAAAGTTAAGAGATATAAAACCCCCAATATGACAAATTATTTTTAAAACCTCAATCAACTGTACTGCTCATATCAATCTGATTTTATTATTAATTTTTTAAATTAAATAATTTTAACATAAATTAGACTTCAATTACTACAATTTATCCTCAAGAATCAACCAAATCAGATTTAAAATCATTAAGTTATCTATTTTTAAATATTAGAATTCACTGCTAAAAATCTGCTATAAAAACCCCAGATTAGTCACTTCTTAAAATTCATAAAATTTTATCGTTAATCTTTAACGATTCAAAATTGGTAAACATATTCTGAGCTTATATATGTATAACATATCCAAAAATTATGACGATCCAACGTTTGAATTGGGAGATAAAACACAGGTAATACAACTTAAAAATATGGAAATATTTTTTAATTTTATTTTTACATTCAATCGAATTATTTTCTTTTATAGTAATCCATCTCCTCTTTCTAATTATCATGATTTCTAATCACATTTCTCTATTTTAATTAAAAATAATCCTTTGTTTAAAATTTGCATATTAAAATTTAAAATTATAATACAAAATAATATTTACCTTCCTTATTCGTCCTTCTACAAATCACAACAGCAAAAAATCTGAATTTCAGGTATTCTAGAGTCTTCAAAATCTCTTCATGTCTTCACAAAAATTGTAGCTCTCGGAAAGACATAAAATAAGCTCAAGAATCACTCGATTCAAAGTTATGACTAAGTTACAAAATTTTAAAATTTGAGCTGAAAATAGTAACGGGAATCATGACAGGTTGCGATTTTCATTAATTTAGGTTAAAAACAGTATCAAATAACTTTTCTTCCTTTCTAAAATAAACGAGGACGAACTTTTAAAAAAAATAGGTTTTGGATTTACTCAACTCCAATATTAGATGAACTAATTATGATTTTTTAATGGACTGCAGTGCACATAGATATTCTACTTGCGAATCCAACCAATCAAGTTATAATAGAATTATGGTTACATCTAACACTCTTTAAATATAAAAAGAAAATAATATACGAGTTACTAAAGTTGTATTTGATAAAGCTGAATGTTAAGATATATCTGAACAATTTAGAAATCTGAATAATATAAAGCATCTATCTAAAATTGTATCTGAATAAAGAAATGTTGTTTGATAATTATTTTTTTAAAATGTCTGAATAATAGTGTTTTACCATTTTAACCTTTCCTTCTCTTCTTATTAACAACCCGTCTTCTTGTCTTCCTCCATAACCTCTATAAACACCAACCTAGCTATGTCACCTTCAAAACTTACCTTACCAGTTGGATCGAAGCTTCTAAGACAAACTCAACATACAATATATGAACCCAAATTGAAAATAGCAATTAAGTTTCCAATCCCAACAACAGCCCCAAATGAGATTTGTGCATAAAATCTGTCAAATTGATAATATTATTTGGACAAATTGATTACCAAAATTTGATTGTTCTTCCTGAGAATTCAATTTGTTCAAATAACATCTATCAATTTGAAAAAAATCATTTAGTTCTGACATGTACATACATACACCTCTAATGAAGGAAGAAGATGAACTTCAATCAATTGCTAAGCAATTTGCTATCGGCGCATATGGATTCCTGCAATATAAAAGCAACAAAGATATTTAAGTTCTTATCCTTCAACTTTCATTTGTACAACCTCCGCATGATTCATGACACGTGATTCCAAAAAATCTATTTCGATCAATCCGTTCAATCTCTCCCTCTTCACACTCATCATCTCAAACAATCCATTCCCCTTCAAAAAATTTATCCACCGTGCATCCAAAATCAAGCCCTAACTCACAGATCCGGTGTTGAGCTACCATATCTCATTGGGTTTGAGGGTTTCTAACAAGAATTAGGAATACAAAAGGAATTTTGTAATATTGAATAGGTTATTTTGGTCTAAAAAGGTAACTTAATTTTGTTTGAATAATTTAGATTTAATTTTCTATCTTAAGGATTTAGAGGCATTTAGGGAAAATATTTTTACCAAACAAGTTTAGCATCTGACCGAATCAAAAACACATCTATTAAGAGGCATTCAAATGTAATTAAACACAATCTAAAACCCTAATGGACTCATTAATTTCAATTAAATTAATTATTTAATTATCTACTAAAAGAATTTAACTTTCCAAACGAAAAATAAAATAAATAATAACTTACATTTTTCAATTCAACTACATTTTTAGTGAAAAAATTAAATTAATATTTAATTATTAAAAATCCAAGTTATTACCGTACCAGTCCTGGCCGGTTTAATATTTTTTTACCAAAACTACCCTGCTTAGTCAACGCTGGGGGAGTAAAAACCAGCCGATTCAATACAATTTTGTCAGTTTTGATGCATATATTATCGATTTAAATCGTCATCCCTAGTCAAGTGGGAATATATATCTTGCAGGCATCAATTATTACAGTATTTAATTACTGCAAATGGAAATTTACAGTTGAAAGCATTTACTCCACCACTCTATCCAACCGCAATCCATTAATTAAATCTCTTTTGCCACCTTCAAAAACCCCCTCAGGTCTTTCCATATATATACACCTCAACGGCTCCACCCTCCCCCTTTATCTCTCAATTAGCTAACTCACTCTTTTTCTTTCTCAAAATGGAAAAGATGAAATTTTGTTGCTTTTGTGTTTTATTAATGTTGTTTTGTAGTAATGGAATTTTAGGTCAAGAAGGTGAAGCAGCTGCTAGGGGAGAAATGGTGCCTGCTATGTTCATATTTGGAGACTCTCTTATTGACAATGGCAACAACAATAATTTGGCTTCTTTGGCAAAGGCTAACTATTACCCTTATGGGATTGACTTCAAGGGTGGCCCCACCGGTCGCTTTTCTAATGGTTACACCATGGTTGATGAAATTGGTAACCCTAAACTCAAAACATGCACTCATTGTAGTGACATGTTTTTTACGCATAGCATATGTAAAAATAAATTTATATGTTTATAAGTATGTCCTTGGCAAGACTTAGCATGCAGTAATTTCAAAATGAACTCTCATTTGTATTTGTATACCTAAATATGGTAGGTAGTTCATTTTATATATCAATACTTTATATATATATTTAGTGTACTTGTATATTTAAAAATTTTCATTTTGTTTTTAACTTATAATTACACAAACATTACATTTGTACGAACACATTATTTATAAAACAATTAATTTGTTGATTCAACTAAAGATCTTTTATAAAACTTAGATGAATACATTTAGATTCTAAGAGAATTGTTAATTATAAGAACTTATATAAATATACCTTAACGTATCACATTTTTAATTATGTAACATATCAGCATATATACTTGTATTCGCATCTGCATATCGAAACGAGATAATCTTTGAGTTGTATTGATATAACACAAAGATATATATATATATATATATATATCTCGTAAAACTTTTATTATACAAATATTTTATTTTCATTTATGAAAATACAACTTATTTTATAGAATTAATGTTCAAATAGGCTGTAAAATTTAAATTGTCTAGAAGTTAAGTTATAAAAGAATTTTAATTATTTGGTTCATGACTTCATACTTTTTTCTCACTATATAACAATATTCCTACTTTGCTCCGTGGAACCTACTAGGACAACAAAATCGAATTTAAAACTGAATTTTGTCCACCGATTTTTTCTTAAAATTTCGTTTGTACTACGTCTAGTGTTGATTAATGTAGTACAAGATGTATTATTCATGGTACTGATTTTGATAATTTGAAATTCCCAAGAAATGTGGTCCACTGTCCACTGTCCACTGTCCAAATTGTATTTAAGTTATGACAAAACCCTAATATTTATGTTGAGAGTTGAGACACATCCCTAGTCCCAATTTGAATGTCATGAAAATATTATTATTTTATATATAGTATATATTTTTTCCCCATTAAAATTATGTTTTATATATTAAACAATAAATTTGAAGAAAGATTATATACAAAAATAATATAACTTGTAAAATCATTGTTGAATCAAAATACAAATTATCTATCTCATCTATTATCTCATTCTATTTATTGCTCTCAATTAATGTATTGTTTTATTTCATTATAAAATAATTACAGATAAATAGATAACAAAATTGGACTCGTCGAACATATATAGTTGTCCAGATGACACTCAAATGGGAACATGGAGAGTGAATATATTGGTTTATGCTCTTATAATATGTTTGGTTACAATATTGGAATGAGAATGTGAATAAGAAATGAGAATAGAATGAAATGAACATTTCTATTCATATGTTTGTCAAAACGAGAAGTTACACAATTTTGATTGATAGAAGTTTTTTTAAAAAAATTTGTCGATTGGAATTAATGAAATGATCAATTTTTACATGGAATAAACATTTCTTTAAATATATGATTAGGCATTCCATTGAAATGTTCATTCATTCTCTTTTCAAGTAACCAAACATAAACATGAGCATTAATTCCATTCCATTCCCTCCAAACCAAAGATGCCATTAGTTTTTTAAGGAAAATTTGATTAATGGGTTGTCATATGATCATGCAGCTGAACTCTTAGGGCTTCCTTTGGTTCCTGCATACTCAGAAGCTTCTGCGAATGAAATGCTTCATGGTGTCAATTATGCTTCTGCTGCTGCTGGAATCCTTGATATGACAGGAAGAAACTTTGTGAGTTATAGCAGCATTCCCTTGTTTTTACATCAGCTGAAGAAAATTATAAACCATTTATTAACCATATAACAACCAAACATGCACTGCACAAAATTATGAATTAATATTGCAACTTCAATCTATATAATTGATACTGAAAAAGTTGCATTGTTCTACTTGCGCTTCCGCCTTCCGTCTCGTGCTATGTCGAAATTTTATTGATTAATTGACCAAAATTAACTTCATACTAATCACTCCTGTTCTATTTTGGTCATTTTTAAAAAAAAAAAATTCTGGTAAAATCTTTAAAGAAAAAGTAGCATTTGTATAGAAAAAGTTGTATATGTAATTTTGTCCCTGCGCTAGTAAGGTCTAAATACTGGGACGACAAAGCCATAAATTGTTTTTGAAGGACATAATTTAATTAGTGGGGTCCGGATGTACCACTCCTGATCCAAATTTTAATTATGCTCCATGTTAGTATTTTAAATATAAGATTTCTTTATTGAACACAAATAAAGTGGATCAAAGAGAGTCAATAAAATTTGATATTTCGTATAATGATACCTAAATTTTTTGAAAGAGTGATATATTTATGAATTTGTGCTTATTTTAAATTGATTTCAATAAATAAAAATAACTCGTACATTTGAAATAGATGAAGTATTTTTTTTTGTTATATATTATTTTTTTCAAATTAGTATTATTATTATTATTATTATTATTATTTTATAAATCTTGGGTTGGGGCCTGAAGTAAAATGTCAAATTTTATTTTATTTTTTTTAATAAAATTTTCAGGTTAGCTAACTATGATATAATCTCCAATAATATACCTATGCTTTTGATTTGTAACATGTCTAAAATGGCTGGTCCAATTTCTTTAAAATCTTGCACCTTATTAATTAATTATAAATGCAATTAATTTGATGAATAATTATAAGCTTAATTAATTACTCTTTGTTGTTGAACTGATATACGTACAGGTGGCTCGAATACCATTTAACCAACAGCTTAAGAATTTTGAGAACACACTTGATCAAATCACAGACAATCTAGGGGCACCTGATGTAGCACAAGCGCTTGCGAAGTGCATGTTCTTTGTTGGAATGGGCAGTAATGACTACTTAAACAACTACCTCATGCCCAGTTACCCTACCCGGAATCAGTACAATGCCCAACAATTTGCAGATCTCTTGATTCAGCAATATACAGGCCAACTCACAGTAAGATTGAATTAGCATATATAATTTAATGTTTTTTCTGTTCCAAAGTTAATTTAAGATATATTTTGATTTTTTATTTATAGCCGGTTTGAATTCTTTGCTTTTAACACGAACAACTATAATTATTTTAAAATGACTAAAATATACAAAAATAATTTACTCCTTAAATAAAAAGATTAAGAAATAATTAATATTTTATCAAATTGATTTAAACAAGTGTTATTAATCAATAGTATATATCCTTACATTTAAAAAGAGGGAATATTATCTTATTAGAAAAAATTCATTAAGAAGATAATGTGTGTAGAGTAATATGTTAACCAAAGTAATTAACGATTTTTTAAAATTTACAAAAGGCAGATAAAAAGGAACAAAAAAACTCTTTAAAAAGACAATTAAAAAGGAATAAAAGGAGTACCATAATATAGCAGAACAAGGGAAATTTATAGAGATTATTTCCTATTCATTTTCATTGTTTCTCTTATATATATATCCTTAAATTATCAAACAAGAAGAAAAAAGGTACTCATTTTTTTGCATATGTTGCTTGTTAAATTATTTATATTACAGAGGCTTTACAATCTTGGAGCCAGAAAGGTTATAATTGCAGGGATTGGATTATTGGGTTGTATTCCTAGCATTCTTTCCCAAGGTACATCTGGTCACTGCTCAGAGGAAGTGAACCAACTGATTTCACTTTTCAATGCAAACATAAAGACAATGATCAATAAGCTCAACACCAATCTCCCTGGTGCCAACTTTATTTTCATTGATATCCACAACATGTTCCAAGATATCCTTTTCAACCATAGAGAGTATGGTATGTAATTGCTCATGCTACTTTAACCATCTCATTATTTTCATAGCTAGAAAGAGTCTCATTTGACTTGAATTTTTTATATATATTAAGTTTGACTGACAGAAGTTGATATTAACACCACTAGAATTATGAGTACCAAGTAATTGAGACTTGTTTTGGACAAATATATCTTGTGATTATTGTGGTTGTGGTGACCCATACCATTTTAATGACAAGGGTAGATTTGTCTAATGCAAGTCAATTGCCTTGTACCCATAATTTCATTCATGTAAATATAAACTCCATTTTAAACCATCAATAAATCGAAAAAGTTTTGTTGTGTCTTTGAAAACCATAGTATGTGTAAAAAAGTTAAAAGAAGACTCTTATTCTAGGACAATAATAGTAGTGCTAAGTTTAAACTGTTAGTAAATTAACATTTTTTAGGTATGTTTAGTTACGAGTGTTTATACCATTTGCAGTATGTTTGTAGGTCTAAACGCACCAAACGCTATTGCCGCAAATGAACCTAATGATCAAGATTCGAACCTAATGATCATGATTGCATGCTATATTTTTGCAGGATTTAGCGTTTTAGATCGCGCTTGCTGTGGAATTGGGAGAAACAGAGGGCAGATTACATGCCTTCCAATGCAAATGCCGTGTCTGAACAGGAATCAATATGTTTTCTGGGATGCGTTCCACCCAACAGCAGCTGTGAACATCCTAATGGGGAGGAAGTCATTCAATGGAAATCTGGATGTTGTTACTCCCAGGAACATACAGCAACTTGCAAATCTTTAATAAATATGAAGGGAAAAATTGAACAATGTCCTTATCTAGCTATATATAATTTGGTGTGTATTGCTCTTATAATTAATTACTACTAGGTGTCATAAGTTTTTTTATATATAATTAATTTGGTGTGTATTGGTGTCTCGTATCCAGCTAAATGTGTTTTGCAACTTTGCACACACACACACACACACACACACACACACACACACATATATATATATATATATATATATATATATATATATATATATATATATAGGGAAAATGGGTGTGCTTGCGATCGTGCAAATTTTTGTTTATAATCAACCAAAAACGACGCTGTCGTTTTTGGAGGAAAAAAAAAAAAACGCTTCTTGTATAAGGCTTCTCTCTGGTGTCCTTTTTTTCTCCCAAAATATAACTCCCGTTCCAGACTAAAACAAAGAAGCTGTAGAGGAAATCAAACGCCTAGTTCATCAGTTCGATCTCGACCTCTTCGATCTCGACTTCCTTGACGTATCTCATCTCCGATTTGGTAAGGATTTCTAGATTTCAGTATAGTGATTTTTAGATTTTATGTGAATGAATTTCTAGGTTTATGTATAGTGATATCTAGGATTTCTAGATTTTAGGATAGTAGATTCGGTACTGATTTCTAGATTTCAGTATACCCCCTTAATTTTAATTTATCTAAATGGGTTTCCTCCCACAGAAGAGAAAGTATTCGGGGTAACAGGGGATGGAATTTAACTGTTGAATACAGCCATAGTAAACCCAAAATACACCATAATTCATTGTTGGAATCCCATGGTTAAATCATCTTCAGATGGAAAATACTACCTTCATGTTCTACAAAATTGATATTTTTCCATTAAACTAGATATATCTTAGCTTAACTAAATTCTAAATTCAAATTTTGAATATGACACTGTTGAATTTTGTTCGTCCAGCATCTCAGGAAAAAAGCCTCCACTACCTCAGTTGCAGCGTCTTACTAAATCTCAATATGCTCTTTCTTTGGCATCATTTTGTGTACAAAAATTATTTTCTCTTGTGATTTATATTTTATTTATCTTACAAAATTTTGTTTTTCAATCTATAAAATCAGAGCTTGTTCCCACCAAAAAAATCTTTCCCTTAGGAGGTCTAGAGTTCAATCTTTATGGCACTGAGCCAAAACCTTTTTGAGATGAGTAAAATTTATATTTTCTTTGTATGTTTATATATTTTAGGTTTTCTTCTTGTAGGTTTATAACATCTATATTGGGTGTTTGGGTGCTTAGACTTGTCTATACATCAGCATTGTGATGAACTCACAGGTGTAACTAAGATTGTTATAGCAACACTTGTATATCTATATTTTTGTATTAATTGAGAAATTTTTTTTTACAGTGTCCTTCAGAATTCCATTAATCATGGGAGTGACTATACTTGGGATGCTTCATAATTTCAGAATTGCAGACTTGCAGTAACTATGGGAGTGACTTGTATTAATTTGTATTTTTGTTATTGTGTAATGGAGACTTTTATTGGTGGCATTTTCTTTTAGACATTACTCCTAGCTAGGACCTTTCCTTGGATTTTGTAGTGAAAAAATGTGTATTATGTCAAATAGCAGCATTGCTTGTAGGTTGTGTTGTTGGTTGGGCACTTTTGAATAAGTGCAAAATAGATGTAGTGGTATATATTATTGGATGCTTTTTATGGATGGATATTTTAATTTGTTTCCATGCCTAGGTATTTATAAAATGTTTATTCTTTCTCTTTTCTATGTGGAAAAGTTTAGTTGGGTGACTTTATTCTTTATATAAAATGTTTATTCTTACCCTTCATTAGTTCACTTTTATTCTTTTTAGTAGTGATGAATAGCTTAACACCATGAATATCCATACTAAGTGAATGTCAGTTGCATGAGTATCAATATCAAATCGTGAAGTGAAATAAGATGTAATCAAAAATGTAATTTATGTTGCATGTAGAATTTAGTAGTTAATTGATTTCCATAACAAAAAGTATTCAATTTTAATTCTAGTTCATGTTTTATAAAGAAGATAATAAATAATTTTTCTTCTTTTCCTTTGATTTTGTTTATGCATTGAAACATGTTTTTTAAATCTTCTTCTTCTTTTCCTTGAGCTTTTGTTTATGCATTGAAACTTGGGACATTACATGTTCAATTATCATCCCCAATAGAACACCTACCCGCCACCATATACAAAATTCAAAATTTAGTATCAAGAATCCTTGTTGACAATGATTCACCTCGGAATAAGACATGAGAAAATACTGAGAAAATAATAAAAACAATCATAAGAATTAAATTAAATTTATAAACTTTACATTCACAAAGTGTACAAAGCCAACATGCATCACTCAGGAAACAACCATACAAAGTGTACAAAGCCAACATGCATTCTTCCTCTGTGCTGCTATAACCAATAGAATGAAAAAACCAGTAGAAATTTCTGAAACATATTATCCATTACTCGGGGAACAACCATACAAAGTGTAGAATTAACAAACCATACAGGAATTCTGTGAATCAAAAACCTCCAAAACCCAAACCTCACAACTTGATTATAAACTGAAATATTCAACAAAGAAAATGAAAGTTTCTCTATGCCACCAAACTAACATAGCTTGGTCTAAATAAAACTAAAAATGAGCTGCACCAAAAAAAACCAAGCAGCCAACTTTCCAAAAAAAAGTATTAACCAAACACATCTGAAATCTTAAAATATGTCAATAAATAGATTTCCAGTTGCAATTAAAAACACATGAATCTTTTACACCAGTGACCTTTAAACACTGTTTCATCCTAACTGCTCCATCTCCCAAATTGTAATTACAAATTTTTCCTATCAAGTAAATCCTCTTTTTGCGTCGAAAACTTTGAGCTTCATTTTCAAGAATCCTCAACCTCCTCAACAGACAAAGTATCACTTGAATGGTTCTTGGCTGCATCGGAGGATCATACCACATGAAATACCCACAACCATGTGGTTGTCAAGAAAGAAATTTTTTTCAAAACAAACTTCATATCAAAGCAAAGGAAATTGAAGAAAAATTACTTACTTTTACAGTTTGGCATCCATAGAATCGACGACCAGGATTCAAATCAGTCCAAGAAGTTATCAATATAGCTGGGCGGTGACAATGGCAGTGATAAACAAAAAATTTTCATTGTTTATTAGACCAACGATAGAAATTGGGTAAACATGAATTATGTTTTTAAAGACACAGGGGGGGGTATGGCGAGATTCTAATTCCATTATAAGTACTAACTTAAAGGGGTCACATAAAACCTAGAAATTACTATACTATACTAAAATATATCCTTAATCTATCTCACATAATCAATGTTGATGCTGATGCTATATGCCTTTTGTGCACTATAATATTCAAACTGAGCAACATTTCCCAAGAGATGAAAATTCCCCAACCTAACTCAGTCTGTTACAAGTCCATGTTAGATTATTAATTATTAAACCCCAAGTTTGTATGTGTTTTTATGTTGGAATAATGCTAGGAGACCTCAACATTTTATCTGTGGTAATTTCCCATGAATAGCCTCTTAAAAGTTGAATAAGTTGCCAATCAATGTAATTACGAAAGTGTTAGATGTAGCATAGAAAAACTTGGATAAAGTTAGTGTTAATAGAGAGCCAATGATGTTGACTACAACTGAACTTTTAGAAGTCTATCACTGTGATGTGATTAATGTCTAAAGTATGGGCAAAAAGAGAAGATTAACCTTACAGAGCTACATAACTAAGTTATTGCAGTGTCATGTGACTAATGTTTGATGAAATTTGAAGTAGATGAGCTATGTAAATTTTCCTCTTCTTCTCTCTCTCTTTTCCCTACTATTATAATTATGAATTTAAGAAGTATAATCTGCCGCTCTCAAATCTTGGGACATCTTTGAATAAAAGTCCACTATGAATATCAAGATACATTGAAAACAATTTTAATATCGATCGTTGCTTACATAAATGTATAGTGCACTGCATTTTAAGTGGGGCTCTTTTCCTGGGATGTTGGACGAACAAAATTCAACAGTGTCATATTCAAAAATTTGAATTTAAGATTTAGTTAAGCTAAGATATATCTAGTTTAATGGAAAAATATCAATTTTGTGGAACACGGAGGTAGTATTTTCCATCTGAAGATGATTTAACCATGGGATTCCAACAATGAATTATGGTGTATTTTTTGTTTACTATGGCTATATTCAACAGTTAAATTCCATCCCCTGTTACCTCGAATACTTTCTCTTCTGTGGGAGGAAACCCATTTAGATAAATTAAAATTAAGGAGGTATACTGAAATCTAGAAATCAGTACCGAATCTACTATACTGAAATCTAGAAATCCTAGAAATCACTATAATTAAACCTAGAAATCCATTCACATAAAACCTAAAAATCACTCTACTAAAATCTAGAAATCCTTACCGAATCGGAGATGAGATACGTCAAGGAAGTCGAGATCAAGAGGTTGAGATCGAATCGATGAACTAGGCGTTTGATTTCTCTCTGACTTCTTTGTTTTAGTGCGGAGCAGGAGTTATGTTTTGGGGGAAAAAAGGACGTGAGAGAGAAGCCTTATACGGAAGAAGCACTGTTTTTTTTTTCAGCCAAAACGACGTCGTTTTTGGCCGACTGTGTAAACAAAAAATTTGCTTGTTTTGCATACTTTTTTTTCCCATATATATATATATATATATATATATATATATATATAAGTGAAATTAGTTTAACTAATTTTGACCTATATTAATCAACACATGCCAATTTATATAGTTTACGAATTTGGACTCCAAATTTGCTCAATACATGTGGTGTCCCATGCGACATGCCTAAAATTTTCAATAATAATAAAATTCTCAATAATATTATTTCAATAATTTGTAATAAAATTCTCAATACATGTGTCGTCCCATGCGGCATGTCTAAAGATTTTTTATTTTAACACAAAGGAAAAAGGATATTTCCGACGGAAGTATTTCCGATGGACTTTATTTCGTCGAGTTTATGTTATTTCCGAGACAATAATCTGTCGATCTTACTTTCCTCGACAATAGTTTATTTTCGACCGAATTCCGTCGGAAGTAGAACTCCATCAGTGGCGCTAATATTCCCGCCAACGCGAAATATAACCTGGACAGAACTAGAGTTATTTTCGAGGGAATAGTCGTCGGTATTAAGTTATTTCCGAGAGAATTAATGCCAACGGAAATACCGTCAGAAATAAATCTTAAAAGCTATACGGTTCATCTTCTCCAGCGCCGATCTCATTTTCATGTATATATTATCTCTCTCTCACTCTCTGATCTCTCTATCTCTCTAGCATACAGTCCCCCACCCCCTAGTACCCCTCACTCCCAACCCCCCACATCCCCCTACCACCTTGGTACCCCCACCTCCCTGGTCTGCCCACCCCTGTCTCCATCAGTGCCCCCTTCCCTTGCACCCCACACCCTCTCCCGGTCCCTACGCTACCTCCAGATTCGGCCACCACTTAAATCGTTGTCATTGCCATCTAAGTCCCTGTTGTGGAAGTGACAATGCGACGACCTCGACCATTCCATTCCATTGTCTATTCAAGGTACATATTACTAATTATAAATTAATTACTAGAATGACTTCAATTTATAGTCTGAAAATGGTTAATTTGGTTATTTAATTGGTCAATTTGGGTCTGAGGGTTTAATTTTTCTATGAAATTGCTCTTATATTGGGAGATTTTGGTTTATAATTTATTGTTCTGATTTTGGTTTATAATTTATTGTTCTGAAATTGTTGGGTTTGAGGGTTTATAATTTTTCTATGAAATTGCTCTGATTTTGTGCAATATTGCAGCTTCTGTAAGTGTATATCATCCATTTTATTGTTTGATTATGTTTTTCTTTATGCAATTACAGTGTATTTCTTCAATTACAGTAGTGTATGTTTATAATAGTAAATAGTGTGGTGCTTGATATTTCCAATGAAAATTCTGTCAGAATTCTTGATATGCAAAATTTGTGGGCTCTACTAATTATTTATATATATTACTTAATTTTCTAATACTAAAATTCACTAATTAAGTATCATTTACTTAATTAGTTTCCGACTAATCAAATCAAATCAAATAATTTATACTTCAAATATCAATTAATTTAATTAACTTAATTAAAAAATAAAATAAATTAAAATTTTATATTTAATATAATAATATATAATTTAGAATTAAATAAAATTTAATAAATGAAATAAATATAATTTAATAAATAGATTAAATTAAATTTACTAAAATAAAATATAATACAAAATAAATTTAATAAAATAAAATAAAATAATTAAATTAAATTAATTTTAATAAAAAAATTAAAAATAAAATAAATAAATAAATTAATAAATAAATGAAATAAATAAAATAAAACAAATTTATTAAATTAAATTAAATAATTTTTATTAAACTTGAACTGCAAGCAATTGCATCTCTGATAAAGATTTTTTATTTTCAAGAAACAATATATATATTTCTCGCCCATGAGTAATGACTACTAGGAGAAGAGTGAAGGAATTCCTTGTATGCAGGGTTCGACATAGCAATTACAACTAATAGTACTCCAACTGGTTCCTCGACAGCAAAAAAAATATGGGTCGTAGTTCTTATTTGTGTCTGATACTCGAGTAATAAAGTTAATTGAATTACTGCAGACATTCCTCACTGTTCCATCATAACAGATGATAACATCCCGAAGGAGTGCCATTAAGTTATTGAACAAAGTTTCAAGTTAAGTAACCACTACAAAAAAAATGGTGATTTTGCAACAAACAGTTTTTGTGAGACCTCAGATTTTATGAATAAAGATTTAAATTTCTCGAAATATTTTTTTTTAATATTATGATGTGGATTTGATATAATGTTATAGTTGTGGGTAATATTTATAAATTTTTCAAAGTAAGCAAGTGGTTATATAATATTTGATTGGTTAGGGAATATTAGTTTTAACGGGGAATATTAAATGCGGCGACACAATCATTGGTGGACCCCTACTGGAAGTATTGTCGTAGTAAAAAAGCAGTAATTATCTTTTATTAAAAATAACGGTGAAAGTGTTACCGTTAAAAGCTGTTGAACTACTCGGTAGTAAAAATGTACGATAATACTGCGTGGTTGCATAGTAGTACTGCTTTGTATTGATTATTGATGCTTCACGTGAGAAGTCACTCGGTTATACTCGATTATTACTTCTGATAATTCTTTGCATCATATCTCTCGTATTATTGATTTGATTATTATCACAGTATCATACGTATAATATGTTATATTATTAAATCAATAATTGAGGCGGCAAAGTTGTTTATATTATTATTTGCAATATAATGACAATATGCAGAAGTTACATCGAGGAGAGGTTTGGTCATCTAATTGCTTGGCCATGATAAGGAGAAATCCTTATCAAAAAGTCCCTCTTTCACAGGAGCGACTTTGGTTGTTAAATATTGTGAGTTATAATATTAATGATGAATAAGTTCGTGTTGATTAAAGATGAAATTGATAGTTCCATTGTGTTGGAATTATTAGTGTTAGTGAAAATCGACATTTATTCCGATAATAATTGATGTCTGGAAGTTATCGGGTAATTAATCGGATAAATGAGAAATTAATTTCTATTAATTCACATGCATGATTATAACTATTTGTTCACATGTGTGTGCTATTGATTCACATTAATGTACTATTAGGGGAGTTGGTGCAAGATTGATAATACTTGCATGACTAAGTTAAAAATGGAGGTATAGATGGAGAGTCTTATCTGTGTAATTCGTATTTTCACATATCTAGAACTATTTGTTCACATGATTTACTATTGATTCACATGATTTACTATTAAGGGAGATGGTGCAAGTTTGATAATACTTGCAGGACTAAATTAAAAATGAAGGAAAAGATGAAGGTATTGTACTATAATATTTCGAGCCCCAAAACGTGCAATTATCGAAACTATATTTTTCTATAAATAGAAACTCATTCTTCCATCATTTCTCACCAATTCACTAAAGCTATAGAGCAATTATTATAGAGAGAAATTATAGAGAGAACAAAAAAGAGAAGTTTGCAACCTCACTATTCCAGTATCCAGTCTTCTTTTGAGGTAAGGGGTATTATTCTTTCATATTCATGAAGAGAATTATTTTCTTTCAATACTTGTAAGGGGTATTATTTCTTTCATTTTCATGAAGAGAGATATTGTTATTCCATGCCTTATTATTATGTTGGAATAACTTTTTATACATAGCAATCGCATATCACGTGGTGAAATTCTTCTATTATTCCATTCCTTATTATTATGTTGAAATAACTTTGTCTATGTGAAGTACCGCATACATGGTGAAATTCTTACATTATTCCATTCTTTATTATTACATTTGGAATATCATGTATGCATGCGTATTATTATGCATGACACAGTTCCTTATTTATTATTATTACATTGGAATAACACAATACATCTGCAATACCGCATACTTAGTGAAATTCTTACATTATTCCATTCTTTATTATTACATTAGAATATCACATGCATGCGTATTACGCGTGACACAGTTCCATTATTTATTATTACATTGGAATAACCTATCATCTTGAGGTCTCATCGCATGCACAGTGAATTCTGTTGTTATTCCATTCTTTATTATTACATTGGAATATCACATGCATCTTGATTTAGCATGACTGGTTCCATTATTTATTATTACATTGGAATAACTTTGTCTGTCGCGGTCATCGCATGCACAGTGAATTCTGTTGTTATTCCATTCTTTATTATTACATTTGGAATATCATGTATGTATGCGGATTTAGCATGACTGGTTCCATTATTTATTATTACATTGGAATAACTTTGTCTTTTGCGATTACATCGCATGCCTAGTGATTTCGTTGTTATTCCATTCTTTATTATTACATTTTGGAATATCACATGCGTGCTTGATTTCGCGTGACTGGTTCCATTCTTTATTATTACATTGGGAATAACACATGCATGCGCCTATCGCATGCATGGTGAATTCTTCTATTATTCCATTCTTTATTATTACGTGGAAATGATGCGTCTCACGTGGATTCTTTGCATGGCGGCGAAAATCCATTTGCGATTTCATATATTCTATTATACTCGGTTAGTTAAAGTTTTGGCTTCATACTCCATGAAATTAGTAGAATATCACGGATATTTGCGCTTCATCGAGAGATATCTTTTCATGGAAATATTCTTCTAAGCATTCTTGAATTTTACTCCACAAAGCGATATCATGTTCACAATTTGGGCGTTATTGATTTACGGATAAATTAAATTATAAATCTTTAAAATTTATCCTTGAACTTGTTTTATTGAATTATTATGTCATTGTCATCATCCTCATGCTTATATTGTGATGAAAGTCATCTTTGGCTTATGTGCATAAATGGACTTGGTATGATTATGACCGAGGATTATTCGGTATAATCATGGTAGTAATGTGACTAATGATGTGGTGAAAGTCCTCGGTGGTTTTGTAGTGCATTGATGGGCCAGTTTTTGGTATGATTATGACCGAGGATTATTCGGTATAGTCATGACCATTGATGATTTAATGAATATCCTTGGCGTAGTGCGGGAAGATTCGATGATATGGTTTATTTATTAAAAGAAGTCTCGGTGATAAAATTGATGAAAATATTTTAAATCATAGAAGATAGTAGATATCGTGCTCTACTTGACTCTTCTAATGGATTTCGTATTCCGCTGTAGTTAAACTTGATGTCTATTGTATTTTATCAGTTTAACATTGTTGAAGGCTAATGATAATTTATTCTGCATTATCTTAGTCATAATATTTCTTCTTTGGGCTAGTTGAGCTCACCCTTTCTTTCACTTTGTTCTCTTGAAATGAGAATATATATATTTGGACGGCGGGGAACGGAGTGACGGTCCATATGATAGCATTAGTAGTCCTCACTATTCTATTAAATAGTGTGACAATAAATGTAATGAGGACTCCTTTGAGTGTGGATATTGTCTAGATGACAATATTCTTATTAAAACTCTCAGTTTATGTTTTGTCGTATTTTATATGACAGTTGTATTATTAAGTTGTATTTGAATTTTGTATCATGTATTTGGCGACTCAAAATGGGTGATGTATACCTATTTTGGGGGCGTCACAGTTGGTATCAAAGTTTAGGGATATGATCCCTGGCTGAGATGTGAGATAAGAACTAGGAGGGGAGAGACGGGGAATTCCTTCGCTAGTATGACCTACCTAAGTTTATTTGGTATTTAATTGGTGGTCGAGTATAGGGATAATATGTTACATGTCAATTAACCCTTGTTTTGTGTGATGTTTGAAAATGGCATCCAAAATATTGAGATAAGCAATGAAGCACAGAGCAGTTGAGTCACCAACGATCAATACCGGATAATGTGCAGCGGGAAGAGCGGTAATTCTCAAGTAAATAACAACACCGATCAAATGATGAGCGATAGGATGTTCAGAGGCTTTATGCAATTCATGCAACATCGGTAAGAGAGACTCTTGTTCAAAATATAGGTGGAAATAATGGCAACCATACGATCGGTCACCTTCAAGCGAGTTCAAGAGGCTGGGACCCCAAAGTTTTGGGAAAGCGGAACCACTTAAAGCGGAGACGTGGTTAAAGCAGATCACCAAGATATTTGATGTCTTGGGATGCTCCGAGGAGCAAAAAGTTCCCTTTGCCACCTTTATGTTGCGTGAAGAGGCAGATTACTGGTGGGAATCTGTAAAACATACCCAGCCTGACGCACTCAAGATGTCTTGGGAGAAATTCTAAGAACTGTTCAACGACAAGTACTTTCCCGAAAGTATTCGTCACATGAAAGTGTTAGGTTTGTAATATTCATGAACGCAATCAAATTGCACAAAATAAGCGGAAACGTGGAAAATTAGAGTTTAAAAATTTTACAAACCATATACCCGAATCACCCTTTATCCATAATTATTAATTAAACAAAAAAGAAAGAACAAGAATCATACCCTTGAAGATTCGAGCTTCCTCAGGTACAATTTCACCTCCAATCCTTTTCGCGTTCAACTTGAATCCACCGGGTTTGGATCCTTCCTTTGATCAACGTTAGCCACCCAAGTGTTTGGCCTCTAGAGGTGATCCACCAAGGAAGAAGAAGGATTCGAGAAGATGGGTATTTGGCAAAACCCTAGTTTTCTATCTCTATAGAAAAGAACGTACTCTCCCAACAATTGAAATCACGTATTCACGTGTTGTGAAAGTGTCAACCACCTCACCCATAATAAGACTCCTCTTATTTATAGATGTAGGCAACCCTCCTTAACAATTAAGGAATTGGGTTTTATTTAATTAATTAAATTCTTTGAATTAATTTGCCTCCTAATCCTATTAGGATATTTGAGAGTATTTATATTAATTAATTCCCAAACTCTTTTAGGAATTAAATAATAATAATAGTAATAATAATAATAAGACCCCTCTTATTAATTTATATTTAATATTTCTAAAATATTAAATAATAAATATTAAGCTATTTAATTTATTCTATCACCATAGATTAAATTAAATATACGTAACTTATTATTACAATTATGCCATTAACTTCTTAAATAATTATTCTTCCTTTTATGGTGTGACCCTTTAGGTTCTCCATATTAAACTGGTTGTGAATAAATCAATTAGAACAATTCTTATCTTATTTAAATAAATAAATTAAACTAATAATTTATTTAAATAAATAATATTTATTCTACAATAGGGATAAGCCTCCCTAGCGATCAACGACTTTCCAGATAATATAGATTTCAACATTAATCATAAAAGAACCTTTGAGTAAATAGTTACCGTACAATTCAATCCTTCCACCATACAATATCCCAATTAAATATAAGACATGGAATTATTGTCAAGTCTTATTTTATTTAATTATATGTATTTCGATTCTTAAATGCACAACTCCAAATAATGCAAATTAGAAACTCCTTTCTAATTTCATTCTGCCTTGGCCAAGGACTACTGGGTTGTCATTTATCGAATCATATAGGACATTTTCTTTATTGATTATACATTATCTCTATGTATAACTTATTATACCCAAGCATACCCTTTGATATACCCTAAGGGTCTTAAGGAATAAGTCAAAGTATAACTCATCATACACAAGATACTATGATGATCTCAAGTCCAAGGATCACTTATCTACTACTATCACTACTGAGAATTCTATTGACGAGCAAGTAAAACTCCATTAGGTATTCCTTAGCGAGCCACGTTCAGTGAACTTATTCTCTAATAAGCACCTACATACTTGCTTTAGTGTCTCCACATAAATGATCATGAGATCAATCATCCTCATCCAATGAGCAAGCAACGTATGTACCAATCTATCCGGATTCATTTATCCCCAATTTAGTAATCCAACGATTGGGAACTATTTTAGTTTTAAGCTTTCTAAGAATTTAGGTCTCATTAGAATGATCATCATCATTATTCTAAAAGCATTGCTTAAAACTATGGGTTTATCACATATTATAAAACAGCATCATGTAGATAATTAAAAGCCTTTAATAAATTAATACTTTTTATTAATGAATAAGATTGTTACAAAGTATATGTTTTATCATCAAACATGATTGGCTTGTGTGCATACTACTTTCAATCTCCACTTGCACTAAAGCCCGATAAATCATGGTATATCATACCCTTCTTCTCTAAGTGGCGATTATCCCTGCCATTGGATAAGCTTTAGTTAATGGATATGTAATGTTGTTCTTGAGAGTCTACTATCTCTATAGTGATTTTCCATCTTTCAATGATTCTTATAATCAAATTAAAGTGCCACAACACATGTTTAGATCCAAGATGAGTCTCAGGAACTATTCCTAGTTCTGTAATGAACTTTTCATCCAAACAATCAACTTGTAGCTTCATTTATAGTTATATACTTTGTCTTTATCACTAAACCAATGACTTTTTCTTTGTTTGGAACCTTTCGATTCCATCGCACCCAGATTCAAGGTAACAATTTACCTTAAAGTGGATTTTCTATCGTCTTGGTCTGTCTAAAAAAAACTTGAGTCTGTTAAGCCCTCTAGTTTTAATTTAGACCCACCATGAATTTTAATCGCATCGTTAATGCCGGTTAAGTACTTTAAGATGTTTTTCACTGACTCATAGTGAACTTCTCCAGAATATGACTGATCATCATCAGGTCTCATATATTTCATTGTATACATGATTGTCACTCATGCGATCTCTCTTTTCATGAGTTTGTGGGGACTATTAAGAGAGATACACTCCATGGCTCATCAACATGAGACAACTCTTGGAGTTTGCCATGCTAAACAACTTTAGCATCAAATGAATATACGTTCATTGGGTTTAAGTCGAGCATTCTTTTAAATCTATCTATATAGATTTGCATCCCCAATTTAGATACTCTTCCCAAATCATTCATGGAGGAATGTTTAGATAACTTTATCTTTACTGATTGTAGCATTGATATGTCATTCCTTATCTATAATATATCAACATATAATACTAGAAATTTCACGACGCTCCCACTGACCCTTTTGTACACACTAGGTTCATTCTTGTTTTGATAAAATCAAACTCTTTTGATTGTCTCATCAAAACGAATGTTCCACATTTGAGAAGCTTGTTTCAATCCATTTCTCTGAGTGTCTACAACTCTTACCTCATCGTATGTAACTGGATCATCATCTTCTATGATGCGTACCTCATCGTCATCATCCGTGATGAATCCATACCTCCCAGGTATCTTCGGTACTATTCTAGATTTACGATTCGGTTGTGGTACAATAGGTCTATCTACAAGTTCCTCTTATTTGACTTATAGTGTTTTGTGGTTCTTGAACTCTTCAAGATTCTATTATCCTCCCACTAGCCCCTTCAATGATAAACACCTTTATCTTAGAAGGTAGTGTGTTTCGCAATAAACACCTTTTGCTAAGTAGGATTATAGAACATATACCCTAAACTTACTTTAGGATGTCCCACAAATTTGTACTTGTCAAATATTGTCCCAAGCTTATCCTTTGAAACCTTTTCACATAAGTTGGACAACCCCTTATCTTAAAATACTTAAGATTAGGAATCCTCCCTGTCCATAAATTTTATGGAGTCTTGGGGCTGAATTTTGAGGTTACCTTTTTTGTAGATATGCAGCCATTTCTAGGACATTATCCCAGAAGGATACTGGAATGTTGGTAAAATTATTATGGACCGCACCATGTCCAACAAGGTACGATTTTTCCTTTCAGATACATCAATCAATTATTGCGTATCAGGAGGCGTCCATTATGAGAAAACCATTTGAGATGATCTAGAAACTTATTGCACAAATATTCCTTCCTTGATCTGATCAAAGAATCTTAATACTTTGCCAATTTGTTTCACTTCTGAATTCTTTGAACATTTCAAATAATTCACACTTGTATTTCAGCAAATACACACATTTAACTCTTTGAATGATCATCTCCTTTTCTTATACTAGTTTGTTTAATTTGCAAAATTATTTTCACGTAAGTCAAGTATACAAAATCCATTAAGTAATATTCCAGTTCTATAGAAAACATTATTATTATAAATAGAACAATAATTGTTCTTAAATATAATACCAAAGATTTCATTGTCCAACAACAAAATGAAAATAATGTTTTTAACGAGAACTGGAATACAATAACAACTTATTGACTTAATAGATTTGCCCGTAGGCAATGCTAAACTATAAGTTCCTATGGCTGATGCAGCAGCCTTTACTTCATTTCCACGCGTAGGATTACTTATCTTTGTTTAGCTTACTACTTCTGCTTGGTCCCTTCATAAATCTATATTTATGATAACCAAAGTCGGTATCCAATACCCAAGTAGAAACTTGACTTAAAGAAAAATTTATTTTAAATCATGAACAAAATTGTATTTGTAACCGAAACTTCACTAATCTTCTTTGGTTAGCCTCTGCAAGATGCCTCTCACAGTTTCTTTCCAATGTCCAGGCTTATTGCAGTGGAAGCAAACTCCTTTGCTATCTATATCAGTTTTGTTCTTATTATCCTTTGTTTTTGCCTTTCTATTTACCTTCTTTGAATCGTTCTTCTTTTCAGAAGATCCTTTGACCCCTACCAGTAAGACTTGGTTTTTCTTGGTTGGAAAGTGACTCTCAACATTTTTCAACATGTTAAGCAAATCAGTGAGGCTGATATCTAGCTTGTTCATATGAAAAATTCACAACAATTGTGAAAGGAGTCCGGGAGTGAGTGCAAGATCAAATCTTGGCTCAACTCTCCAACCATTACAAACCCAGTTATCCTAACTGTTCAATCAAATTGATCATCTTAAGGACTTGTGTGTGTACTGTAGTGTCATCGGTTATTCTAGATCGGAAGAACTCCTTAGATATCTGATATCTATCAGTCCTACTTTCCTCACCATCAACTACTTGATGTGCAGGAATATAGTAAGAGCATCCATAGTTTCATGCTGACGCTGAAGCTCGTTACTTATGGATATGAGCATGATGCATTGAGCCAACTGTGCATCATCTTGCCACTTTCTAAAAGTAGCAATCTTTCCTCAGAGGCATTGTCTGCAACCATTGCAGAGATAGGCGTATTAAGGACATAAGATAGCTTTTTAGCCGTGAAAACTATTCTCAATTTCTTTAACCAATCCGTTTAATCTGGTCCGATTAAATAACATCTAATATGTTTCGCAGTGATAGTAATTTAGACATTGTAAAATTCTATAAATGAATTTGTGATTAACAACATTTTAGCATACATTCTTTTATTAATTACCAAAATAAATTAGGTCTTGTTTTAAATTAGTATCTCCCACTATTTTCTTCAAACAATATTACTCTCACTTATATAGTTCGGCAAAATCTGATTAAAGATTTGCTAGTGAGAATAAGGATCGCATTTCAAATGTATATAGCCTTGTGGTGACACAACAAACTATATATAAATAAATACGTAGACAACTCTTGTCAATTACATCAACTATGCAACTCCTTGTATTTTGCCTCTTAGATTATTTTGATCAAGTGGTGGCACATCCGAATCAAAATTATCCAAGTTAAGTCCAACCTAGCACTCCATATATTCAAAAAAGAAAAATATTGTCCTTGTGGTGACACAACAAAACAATATCGTTCAATTTTCTTTATAAGCATCAAATGTGATAAATTAACATCTTAAATACTTAATACTTGCCTTGTGGTGACACAACATACTCATATTAAATATTTAATACTCTATTAATTTTATCATGCTAGAAAGCGACGTTCGATATTTCAAATATCTTTGAACGCTTAGGACTTAATATAAAATATTTGAGGGGTTTGTTATTAAATTGTCTCATCTTGTTTAGCGCGCATGCACACACACACACACACACACACACACACACACATATATATATATATATATATATATATATATATATATAATACGCGTCATATTAATTAACATGCGAAGCATGTTTGCATAATATATAATATATATAGTATAAGTATGCACATATAGAATACTATATTCTACTCGGATTGATTATGGACTTTTATTCTAGTTTGGTTCACTAGAGCTACCAAGTGAACCAAAAGGTCAAACCCTAGGGGTGCAAGAATTAATATTTAAATATAACTATTACATCTAAATCCGGGCTCCATTACAAACGGGTCTTCAAGCGCTCCTTGCTCCTTGATCTCCCATTATTTAAAATTAATTCTAACTATTCCAATTACTAAACTATTTAAAAATAAATAGAAACCTTGATCAGCAGTCAAGGGGAATGATCCACGTGAATCATGGTAAGTTACATGCAAATCAAAGTAAACACTTGATTACATATGATAACAATATATGGCATTCAAAGTATACTTTTTCAATATCCTGATTTGCTTGGAATATATATGATATAATCTGAGTAATCATATTACCTGAAAAGACTCACATTAACCATACCATGATTCGCTCGGCTCACGGAATTTTTAAAGCATGTGCAGACTTTCGAAAATTTCAACAGAATTCGCGAATTTCCAACATACTTCCAGAAATTTATTACGTTTTTTTTTAAAATAAATTTTATACAATAAAATTATGCCCAATTAAATTGTTCTAAACACATATCAATATACATATCAAATTAAACAATTAATAATTTGCATAAAGGTTTGACTTTGATACCACTGTTAGGTTTGTAATATTCATGAACGCAATAAAATTACACAAAATAAGCGGAAACGTGGAAAATTAGAGTTTAAAAATTTACAAACCATATACCTGGATCACCCTTTATGCATAATTATTAATTAAACGAAAAAAAAACAAGAATCATACCCTTAAAGATTCTAGCTTCCTCAGGTACAAGTTCACCTCCAATCCTTTTCGCGTTCAACTTGAATCCACCGGGTTTGGTTCCTTCCTTTGATCAACGTTAGCCACCCAAGTGTTTGGCCTCTAGAGGTGATCCACCAAGGAAGAAGAAGGATTCAAGAAGATGGGTATTTGGCAAAACCCTAGTTTTCTATCTCTATAGAAAAGAACGTACTCTCCCAACAATTGAAATCACGTATTCATGTGTTGTGAAAGTGTCAACCACCTCACCCATAATAAGACTCCACTTATTTATAGATGTAGGCAACCCTCCTTAACAATTAAGGAATTGAGTTTTATTTAATTAATTAAATTCTTTTAATTAATTAAGCTCCCTAATCATATTAGGGATAATTAATTAAACTCTTTTAATTAATTTGCCTCCTATTCCTATTAGGATATTTGAGAGTACTTTTATTAATTAATTCCCAAACTCTTTTAGGAATTAAATAATAATAATAATAGTAATAATAATAATAAGACCCCTCTTATTAATTTATATTTAATATTTCCATAATATTAAATAATAAATATTAAGATATTTAATTTATTCTATCACCATAGATTAAATTAAATATACTTAACTTATTATTACGACTATGCCATTAACTTCTTAAATAATTATTCTTCCTTTTATGGTGTGACCCTTTAAGTTCTCCATATTAAACCGGTTGTGAATAAATCAATTAGAAAAATTCTAATCTTATTTAAATAAATAAATTAAACTAATAATTTATTTAAATAAATAATATTTATTCTACAATCGGGATAAGCCTCCCTAGCGATCAACGACTTTCCAGATAATATAGATTTCAACATTAATCATAAAAGAACCTTTGAGTAAATAGTTTAATGCAATTCAATCCTTCCACCATGCAATGTCCCAATTAAATATAAGACATGGAATTACTGTCAAGTCTTATTTTATTTAATTATATGTAGTTCGACTCTTAAATGCACAACTCCAAATAATGCAAATTAGAAACTCCTTTTTAATTTCATTCTGCCTTGGCCAAGGACTACTGGGTTGACATTTATCGAATCACATAGGACATTTCTCTTCTTTTACTAGAAGTGGTAGATTCTTTATTGATCATACATTATCTCCATGTATAACTTATTATACCCAAGCATACCCTTTTATATACCCTAAGGGTCTTAAGGAATAAGTCAAAGTATAACTCATCATACATAAGATACTATGATGATCTCAAGTCCAAGGATCACGTGTACTACTATCACTCTGAGAATTCTATTGACAGCAAGTAAAACTCCATTAGGTATTCCTTAGCGAGCCACGTTCAATTGAACTTATTCTCTAATAAGCACCTACATAATTGCTTTAGTGTCTCCACACAAATGATCATGAAACCAATCATCGTCATCCAATGAGCAAGCAACATATGTACCAATCTATCCGGATTCACTAATCCCTAATTTAGTAATCCAACGATTGGGAACTATTTTAGTTTTAAGCTTTCTAAGAATTTAGATCTCATTAGAATAATCATCATCATTATTCTAAAAGCATTACTTAAAACTATGGGTTTATCACATATTATAAAACAACATCATGTAGATAATTAAATGCCTTTAATAAATTAATACTTTTTATTAATAAATGAATAAGATTATTACAAAGTATATGCTTTATCATCAAACATGATTGGCTTGTGTGCATACTACTTTAAGAAGGAGGTGGAGTTTATCAAGTTGGAGCAAAACAATATGACCGTGTCGCAATACAAGGCTAAATTTGCGGAGTTATCCCGGTTTGCATCACATTTGGTCGATAATGAGGAGCGAATAACGCGAATGTTTCTAAGAGGTTTGAAACCCGAAATACGTCAATACCTCATTTCTCACAAATTGTGTTTGTATTTAGATGTTGTGAATAGGGCTCAGTTATTGGAGCACGATAATGAGTCAGCACAACCAAAAGGCAACGACCAACAACACGATAATAATCGTACCGGTGGCAACGACCATCGGAACAATGATAACCATCGTGGGGGAAATTATCATGCCAAGAATGGTAACCACTTTGGTGGTAATCATGGCCAAGATAATAGAAGTGGAAAATTCAAGAAGAGAAGATTTAACGATGAAGGGAAGACGTCGGCAGCAGCACCAACACCAGTAACAAATTCTAGGGGAGGAGAACGACCGCCAGTTAGATGGTATAGATGCAGAGAGGAGGGATACATAAGACCAAACTATCCACAGCCTTCCAAGGTATGTTTTAGTTGTGAAAAAGACAGTCACATAGCTCGATTTTGTCCTGTAGTGAAATCAAGTCTAGCTGGGACGGAGGCATCAAAGGCGAATACGGACAAAACAAAGTCGGTGGTTTCAAGAAGAGCGTTTTTCATGACTTCTCAAACAGCTAGTAACCCGAACGAAGTTAGCACGGGTTAGTTAATTATAAATTCTTGCGAAGTCTATACCTTATTAGATACCGGTTCTACCCATTCTTTTATCTCGCTTGTTTGCGCTCAACGTTTAAATTTGACCCCAGAGAAGTTAGACTTTGACTTATTGGTTAAAACTTCGTTAGTAGAAACCTTTGTTACCTCCACTGTTTATAAATCTTGTTTGATTCAAATCGACACTTTTACCTTACCTGTCGATCTTATCTCTTTAAAAATACTTGCCCTTGATGTGATTTTAGGAATCGATTGGTTAACTACTCATTATGCTTTTCGTAAGGTTGTTAGCTTTTATATTCCAAACCAACCTATTATGCGAATTCAAGCAACCAAACCACTAAAGTCGATCATTGTCATATCAAGCCATAAGTAAAGAGCCCCGATCCTTTTGTTGTTGACTTCCTTGTGTGGAATGCACCGAAGCCAAACTTTTTGTAGGCGACGTCGTGAATGACGATGGCAAGTTGATAGGTATCAATGTGACGTACTATCCAAGTCTTGGATGAGAGTCACAGTTTTGAATGATATTTCTATTGTTAATAAATTTCCTGACGTATTCCTGAAGACTTCTTAGCCTACCCCTAGAGCGTGAAATTGAATTTTGTATTGACCCCAATACAAAACCCTTAAATATTTCTTCAACCAAAATGAACGTATATTGTGCCAAAGACGTTGGCTTGAGCTGTTGAAGATTACGATCATACCATTCAATATCATTGTGGAAGAGAGAACGTGGCAGCTGACGCGTTGAGTAGAAGATCGTATGGATTTACGTGTGCGATGTTGTTAACACAAAAACCCATTTCGTATAACTTACAAATGATGAAGATAGAGTTAAAGACTCTAGGGACCCATGTGAGGATAACGAATATACGAGTAGAATTGACTTTAATCGATAAAGTTAAAGCTGTTCAAGCTACACACCAGAATCTGATGAATATGAAGAAGAAGGTTCAAGAAGACGTTATCTCAACCCTCGATTTAATTGGCCCATTTGAAATCCTTAATCGAGTAGGAACTGTGGCCTATAGACTCGTTTTACCGCCAAGTATGTCGCATGTTCATAACGTTTTTCACGTATCGTTGTTAGTAAAAACTTAGTCTTGGGGGACTTTGGAGCCAAATTTCGGAATAATTAATGAATCTAAAAAATTATGAAATCATGGGGGTTTTATAGAGCATGTTACAAGCTTTCCATAGCCTCGAAAATGGACTAATTCCGATAACGGATGAAGAAGTTATGAAGATTTGAAGTATGTGTGTTAAAAGTTGCAAAATCTAGAAAATTGGAGTTAAGTGCCAAAGGTCGAATGCCTAGGCACTTGCCCAAGGCTAAATTTGGGCACCTAGGCGCTGGTCAAGTGTTAAGCCAAAATCTGTCCGGACGTCCTTTAGTAAATTAGGCATAACGTTTTCATACAAACTCCGATTGAGGTGATTCAGGATGATTCGGAAAGATAACGAGTAGACCTAAAACTTTTATTCTTTATATTTTGAGATTTGAGGTCAGTATCAATACCTAAAATGGCTATTTTAGGGACTGATGTGCATTCAGAGGCAATCGGAGGACATCGGCCATGCACGTATGCAACGTGTAATGTTTTCGACGATAAGGTATTCAAGGTATCCTCACCTCTTCGAAATACCAGGTACGTACGTAAATTTTGAGGGCAAAATTTCATAAGCAGGGGTGTGACGCTCCCAAAAATAGGTATACATCACCCATCTTGAGTCGCCAGATACATGGTACAGAATACAAATACAATCTTTAATATACAACAAGAGAGCTGTGAGTTTTAATATAAATATTGTCTTCTAGACAATATCCACTCTCAGAATAAGTCCTCATTACATTTATTGTCACACTATTTAACGTAATAGTGATGACTACTAATGCTATCATCCGGATTCATCAAACCGTTCCCCGACTCGCGTCAAATTTATATTCTCATTTCAAGAGAATAAAGTGAAGGAAAGGTGGGCTTAACTAGCCCAAAGAAGAAATATTATAACTAAGATAATGCGAGAATAAATTATCATTAGTCTTCAACAATGTTAAACCGATAAAATACAATAGACATCAAGTTTAACTCAGCAATGAACAAGCAATCCATTAAAAGAGTCAAGTAGAGAATAAAATCTACTATCTTTTATGATTTAAAAAGTTTTTCATCACTTTTATCACGAGAGACTCGACAATAAATAATCCACATCATCAAATCATCTCTCGCACTACTGTGCCAAGGATATTATTTAGTATCACGACCACTTAACTATCCATGCACTACGGGCCAAAGATAATCGTGTTTTCATCAACTATCCCGATCATGCCATAAAATAATTCATCTTTGCTCCCTTGGCGAAGAGAATCCATAGCCATAATCATACCAAAAACTGTCCATCAATGCACTACGGGCCAATGAGGACTTTTTTCACATCATTTGTAACATTACGGTCATGATTATACCGAATAATCCCTTGTCATAATCATACTAAGTCCATCTATACACTATAGGCAACAAATGACTTTCAACAAATATAAACATGAGGATGATGACAATGATATAAGAATTCAATAAAACAAGTTCAAAAATTAAATTATTCAGGAACTAATAACGTCCAAATTGTCAACATGATACTTCTTTGTAGAGTAAAATTCAAGAATGCTCAGAAGAATATTTCCATGAAAAGATACTGGATGAAGCGCAAATATCAAGGATATTCCACTAATTTCATGGAGTATAAAAGCCAAAACTTTAATCAACTAAGTATAATAAAGAATGGAATAACAAAAGAAATCACCATGCATGCGGTACTTTGCATAGACAGGTTATTCCAACAGAATAATAAATAACGGAACCAAGTCAGGCGTAATACGCACCGACAGGATATTCCAACAGAATAATAAAGAATGGAATAACAACAAAAATCACCATGCATCCGGTACGTCGTATAGATAGGTTATTCCAACAAAATAATAAATAACGGAACCGGTCAAAGCGAAAATTGCAAGCGGGATGTTCCAGCGAGAATAATAAAGAATGGAATAACAACAGAAATCACCATATACATGCGGTACTTATGACAGACAAAGTTATTCCAACAGAATAATAAATAACGGAACCCGTGTCAAAGCGTAATATGCACCGGCGAGGATATTCCAACGAGTAATAATAAAGAATGGAATAACAACAGAAATCACCATGCATGCAGACGTCGTGATGTAGGCGAGTTATTCAACAGAATAATAAATAACGGAAACCGGGTCAAAGTGAAATTGCACCAAGCAGGATGTTCCAATGAATAATAAAGAATGGAATAACAATGAAATCACCATACATGCGGTGCCAGATGAGCGAGTTATTCCAGAATAATAAATAATAGAACCAGTCCGGCGTAAAACACATGTATATGATATTCCAACGAGAATAATAAAGAGCGAAACCAGTCCCACAGAAACGATGAGACATGATATTCCAATGTAATAATAAAGAATGTAATAATGAAGAATTTCACCATGTATGCGGTGCTTTTGCATAGACGAGGTTATTCCAACATAATAGTAAAGAATGGAATAATGTAAGAATTTCACCAAGTATAGGGTAGCAGCATGATATCTGAGTTATTCCAATGAACAATAAAGAATGGAATAACAGAAGTTCTCTTCATGAATATAAAAAAAATAATACCCCTTACCTTATAGAAGAAACTGGATATAGAAGTAGTGAAGTAATAGAATACTTTTCTTCTTTCTCTCTATAGTTTCTCTCTCTAGAGTTTCAGTGAATTCGTAAGAAATAATGAAGGAATGAGCTTCTATTTATAGAAGAATGGACTGCATAGTAACTAATTCATGAACGGTCCAGATTGATTTACTTTTAATCGGACGGTCCAGATTTAAAGCAAAATCTTTTAAATAAAATATAATATATTCTATTTATAATATAATAAAAGGAATAACTTTATAAAAGTATTCTGTTTTATATAAAAAGTTTTTCTGTTTTATTACATTAATAATATCAATAAAACCAAACTGAGTGACTTATCACGTAAGCATCAATAATCAATACTGTGTGTTACTATACAACCACGCGTATTACTGTACTTTTAACACTAAGTGTTTCAACAGTATTAATGGTAAAATTTCTGCCGTTATTTTCATAAAAATATTTTTGTCATTTTCTCAATTCGATAATAATTCCGTTGTGGGGTCCACCAAAGATTGTGCCATCGTACGAATATTCCCCCACACAAAGAATATTCCCCGACCAATCGAATATAACATAACAACTTGCACACTTTGCATAATTTATAAATATTACCCACAACTATAACATTATATTAAATCCACACCATAATATAAAAAAAAATTGAAAAATTTAAATCTTTTTTCGTAAAATTTGGGATTTTACAATCTCCTCCTTATAAATTTCATCCTCGAAATTTACGTACGTACCTGGTATGTCGAACAGATGAGGACACTTCGTCCGATTCTAACTCTTGAGGTATAACCTTTGAGTGTTGAATACATTCCAGGATTTTAACAGGTACATCTTCATACGTTAAATTATCCGCTATCTCGTCCGGTTCTAAATCAATAATGTGGTTCGGGTCATCCACATATTTACGTAACATCGATATGTGAAAAACATTATGAACACGCGACATACTTGGCGATAAAACGAGTCTATAAGCCACAGTTCCTACTCGATCAAGGATTTCAAATGAGTCAATAAAATCGAGGGTTGAGATTTCCTCTCTTCATCGATTCTTGCTTCTAGAATAACGCCCTCTTGAACCTTCTTTTTCACATTCATCAGCTCTGAATATTTAGCTTGAGCGGCTTTAACTTTATCGATTAAAGTCGATTCTACTCGTATATTCGTTATCTTCACTTAGGTTCGTATATTCACACTCATAAACGCATACGATCTTCTACTCCCACAATGGTATTGAATGGTACGATCGTAATCTTCAATAGCTCGAGTCAACATCTTTGGCGCATGTTACGTTCGTTTTAGTTGAAGAAATATTTAAGGGTTTTAGAAATGGGGTTTTGTACTGGGGTCAGTACAAAATTCGATTTCACGCTCTGGGGTTGGCCAAGAAGTCTTTAGAAATACGTCAAGAAATTTATTAACAATAGAAATATTATTCACAACTGTGACTCTCATCCAAGACTTGGATAACACGTCACATTGATACCTATCAACTTGCCATCGTTATTTATAACGTTCCCTACAGAAAGTTTGGCTTCGGTGCATTCTACGCAAGGAAGTCAACAACGAAAGGACCGAGACTCTTTACTTATGGCTTGATATGACAATGATTGACTTTAGTGGTTTGGTTGCTTGAATTCGCATAACAGGTTGGTTTGGAATATGAAAGCTAACAACCTTACGAAAAGCATGATAAGTAGTTAACCAATCGATTTCTAAAATCACATCAAAGGCAAGTATTTTTAAAGAGATAAGATCGACAGGTAACGTGAAAGTGTCGATTTGAATCAACAAGATTTATAAGCGATTGGAGGTGCTTGAGGTTTCTACTAATGAAGTTTTAACCAATAAGTCAAAGTCTAACTTCTCCGGGGTCAAATTTAAACATTGAACATAAAGCAAGAGAGATAAAATAATGGGTAGAACCAAGATCTAATAAGGTATAGACTTGCAAGAATTTATAATTAACTAACCCGTGCTAACTTCGTTCGGGTTACTTCGCTTTTTGAGAAGTCGAAAACTTCTTCCCGAAACCACCGACTTTGTTTTGTTCAGATCCGCATTTGGTGCCACCGTCCCAAATTGAACTTATCTTGGTGAATGACAAAATCGAGCTAGGTGACCTTCTCTTCCACAATTATAACATGATTTGGATGGCATCGGCGTAGTTTGACCGATGTGTCCCTCCCTCCACATTTGAAACATATGATAGGTGGTCGTTCTCTCCTTCCTTAACAAGCGGGTCTTTGGTCAGCCGGCGTCTTTCCATCATTGTTGAATCTCCTCTTCTTGAAATGTCCATTCTTATTATTTTGGCCATGATTACCACCAAGTGGTTACCATTTCTAAGATGCCGATTCCTCCACGCTTATTATTGTTACCGCTTCGATGGATACTTTGTCATTGATATTATTATTTTTTCATTTACCGCTTCTTTTGGTTGGGTTGACTCATTATCGCTCTCCAATAATCGAGCCCTATTAACAACATCCGAATACAAACACGGTTTATGAGAGATAAGATATTGACGTATCTCGGGTTTCAAACCTCTTAAAAACATTCGCGTCATTCTCTCCTCATTATCAACCAAATGGGATATAAAACAAGGACATTTCGGTGAACTTGGCTTCCGTCTTGCGATACGTATATGTTATTTTTCCAAACTTGATGAACTCTACCTCTTTCATGTGACGAATACTTTCGGGAAAGTACTTGTCGTTGAACAATTCTTGGAACTTCTCCTAAGTCATCTTCAGTGCGGCAGGTTGAGTACGCTTTATAGATTCCCACCAATAATCTGCCTCTGCACGCAAAATGAAGGTGGCAAAGGGAACCTTTTGCTCCTCGGAGTATCCCAAAATATCAAATATCTTGCAGATCTGCTTTATCCACGTCTCCACCTTAAGTGGTTTTGGCTCTCCAAAAAACTCTGGTGGTCCCAGCCTCGAATCGCGCTTAGCGGTGACCGTCCGAGAGTTTCCAGTGTTTCCACCTGCATTTTGGATAGGAGCCGCTCTCGCCTGATTTTGCATGAATTCTAAAAAGCTCCTAAACGTACCGTCATTCGTCATTTGATCAGTGTTGTTGTTTGCCTGAGGATTGTCGCCTTCCTGATGCACATTATCCTGATTATTGATCTGTGGAGACTCAACGGTCTCCTGTGCTCCATTGATGTTCTCAACATTCTAGGATGTCATTTCAAATACTGCCACAAAATAAGGGTTAATTAACATATCACATATTATCCCTATACTCTGACCGACCAATTAAATACCAAATAAACTTAGGTAGGTCATACTAGCGAAGGAATTCCCTGTCTCTCCCCTCCTAGTTCTTGTCTCACATCTCAGCTAGGGATCATATCCCTAAGCTTTGATACCAACTGTGACGCCTCCAAAAATAGGTATACATCACCCATCTTGAGTCGCCAGATACATGGTACAGAATACAAATACAATCTTTAATATACAACAAAAGAGTTGTGAGTTTTAATACAAATATTGTCTTCTAGACAATATCCACTCTCAGAATAAATCCTCATTACAATTATTGTCACACTATTTAACAGAATAGTGAGGACTACTAATGCTATCATCTGGACTGTCAAACCGTTCCCCGACTCGTCCCAGCTATATTCTCATTTCTTGAAGAGAACAGTGAAGGAAAGGGTGAGCTCAACTAGCCCAGTAAGAAATATTATGACTAAGATAATGCAGAATAAATTATCATTAGTCTTTAACAATGTTAAACTGATAAAATACAATAGACATCAAGTTTAATCTGCAATGAACAAACAATCCATTAAAAGAGTCAAGTAGAGAATAAAATCTACTATCTTTTATGATTTAAAAAGTTTTTCATCACTTTTATCGCTGAGACTCAGCTTAATAAATAATCCACATCATCAAATCATCTCTGCACTACAGGCCAAGGATATTATTTAGTATCACAACCACGAACTATCCATGCACTACGGGACAAAGATAATCGTGTTTTCATCAACGGTCCTGATCATGCCATAAAACAATTCATCTTTGCTCCCTTGGTCGAAGAGAATCCATAGCCATAATCATACCAAAAACTGTCCATCAATGCACTACGGCCAATGAGGACTTTTTCCACATCATTTGTAATATTACGGTCATGATTATACCGAATAATCCCTGGTCATAATCATACCAAGTCCATCTATGCACTACAAGCCACAGATGACTTTCAACAAAATATAAACATGAGGATGATAACAATGATATAAGAATTCAATAAAACAAGTTCAATAATTAAATTATTCAGGAACTAATAACGTCCAAATTGTCAACATGATACTTCTTTATAGAGTAAAATTCAAGAATGCTCAGAAGAATATTTCCATGAAAAGATACTGGATGAAGCGCAAATATCAAGGATATTCCACTAATTTCATGGAGTATAGAAGTCAAAATTTTAATCAACTGAGTATAATAAAGAATGGAATAACAAAAGAAATCACCATGCATGCGGTACTTTCATGATAAAGTTATTCCAATGTAATAATAAAAGCGGAACCGTGTCAAAGCGTAATACGCGACCGGACGGGATATTCCAAATGTAATAATAAAGAATGGAATAACAATGAAATCACCATGCATGCGACGTCGTCGATAGACAAAGTTATTCCAATGAATAATAAATAACGGAACCGTGTCAAAGTGAAATTGCGCACCAAGCAGGATGTTCCAATGTAATAATAAAGAATGGAACAACAAAGAATCACCATGCATGCGGGACTTCATATAGATAATGTGTTATTCCAGCGAATAATAAATAACGGAACCAGTCGTAAAGAAAACGCATGCATACGATATATTCCAATGTAATAATAAAGACGGAACCAGTCCGCAGAAACGCATGCATACATGATATTCCAATGTAATAATAAAGAATGGAATAATGTAAGAATTTCACCATGTATATGCAGATTGCTTTGCATAGACAAGTTATTCCAACATAATAGTAAAGAATGGAATAATGGAAGAATTTCACCAAGTATAGGGTAGCTCAGCGATACAAAAGTTATTCCAATGTAACAATAAAGAATGGAATAATGTAAATTCTCTTCATGAATATGAAAAAAATAATACCCCTTACCTTATGTAAGAAACCGGATATAGAAGTAGTGAAGTAATAGAATACTTTTCTTCTTTCTCTCTATAGTTTCTCTCTCTAGAGTTTCAATTGAATTGTAAGAAATAATGAAGGAATGAGCTTCTATTTATAGAAGAATGGATCGTGATAGTAACTAATTCATGAACGGTCCGTATTGATTTACTTTTAATCTGGACGATTATCGTGCATTTAAATCAAAATCTTTTAAATAAAATATAATATATTCTATTTATAATCTAGTAAAACGAATAACTTTATAAAAGTATTCGCATTTTATATAAAAAGCTTTTTTCGCTTTTATTACATTAATAATATCAATAAAATAAATCGAATGACTTATCACGTAAGTATCGATAATCAATATCACAGGTGTATTCTTATACGACCACAGACGTATTATGCATTTTTAACATCGAAGTGTTTCAAGATATTATCGGTAAAACTTCCGTCGTTATTTTCATAAAAATATTTTTGTCGTTTTCTCAATCTGAGAATAATTTCGTTGTAGGGTCCACCATGATTGTCTTAGTCGTCTGAATATTCCTCGACATTAAAGAATATTCTCGACCAATCGAATATAATATAACAACTTGCATACTTTGTAAAATTTATAAATATTACCTAACTATAACATTATATTAAATCCACACCATAATATAAAAAAAAATTGAGAAATTTAAATCTTTATTCGTAAAATTTGGGATTTTAGAAGGGAGATTGTGAGACCCTGAGAGTTTATGAATAAAGATTTAAATTTCTCAAATATTTTTTTTTTTTGAATATTATGGTGTGGATTTGATATAATGTTATAATTGTGGGTAATATTTACAAATTTTGCAAAAGTAAATAAAGTTATATAATATTCGATTAGCTCTGGGAATATTCGCTTTTAATAGGAATATTCAGACGATGGCACAATCATTGGTGGACCCTACAATGTAAGTATTGTCTTAGTAAAGAAAACGATAGAATTATCTTTTATTAAAATAACGGCGAAAAGTGTTACCGTTAAAACCGCTGAACTATCCTAGTAAAAGTACAAGAATACGCGGTGGTTGCATAAGAAGACACAAAGATTGATTATTGATGCTTACGTGAGAAGTCACTCAGTTATACTCAATTATTGCTACAATAATTGCTACATCATATCTCTCATATTATTGATTCGATTATTGTCACAGTATCATCTGTATAATATGTTATATTATTAAATCAATAATTGAGACGGCAAAGTTATTCATATTATTATTTGCAATATTGACAATGTCTAGAAGTTCTGTCAAGGAGAGGCTTGGTCATCTAATTGCGCGCCAATAAGGAGAAATCATTATCGAAAAGCCCCCTCTTTCTTGGGAACGACCTTGTTGTTAAATATTATGAGTTATAATATTAATGATGAATAAGTTCGTGTTGATTAAAGATGAAATTGATAGTTCCATTGTGTTGGAATTATTAGTGTTAGTGAAAATTGACATTTATTCCGATAATAATTGATGTCTGGAAGTTATCGGGTAATTAATTGGATAAATGAGGAATTAATTGCTATTAATTCACATGATTATAACTATTTGTTCACATGTGTGTACTATTGATTCACATTCATGTACTATTAGGGGAGTTGGTGCAAGATTGATAATACTTGTATGACTAAGTTAAAAATGGAGGTATAGATTGTCAAGAATAAACATGTGAATGATATTCCTATTTATATATGATTTGATTATGATATATATGAATGAATATGCAAGTATACTTGCATTAAGAACAGCTGTAAAGTCCTTTGATAGATAATAGAAACATATGTACAAGGACTTAGGATGAATTGATCAAATGTGTTAGGTTGATCCTACATAAGCAAAACAACTGTGTAAAGTCCTTAAAAAGAAATTATGTGCAAGGATTATAAATATAGAAAGATCAAGCATGTTAGGTTGATCTTATGATGTAATAGATAGGCTTGTCTGATCGTTGAGCACTGCACCAGAAATCTTAGTCTACCAGAAGAGTCAAGGAAAACTCGAGATCTATCGAGGCAGAATCGTAGTCTGCAAGATAGTAGATCTCGAAGTTCATAGACTTCCAGGAGAGACGAGGAAGGATCGTAGTGTGTCGAGGAGAACTTCCTCAAAGCCGTAGTTTGCTAAAGAAGTCATGTTCAGAATCGTAGAGACAGTCTGCCTACGAGCTAACCGAGTATCTGTCAGAGCTAAGTCAAGAATCGTAGACTACACTCAGAGTCGTAGAGTCTACTAATCATACCCGAGGCAGAGATCATAGTCGAGCAAGATCAGATAAAGACAACAAGCACAACGATGTAAATCGTAGAGAGTGTCAAGATCTCGATCTCGAGTCAGAAGTGTTCTGCACCGCCAAAGTCGAATCGCAGAATGCGTAACTAAGACCTCAACAAATGTGCTCATTAATGTCAAGGCGTAATCGTAGAGCAAATACGATTCTCAACGAATGAGCACTCCCAGAATATCCAAAGGAATGAAGCCTCTGGTTGGCACTACATAGATATGTCCCACCTTAAGGAAATTAGAGAACACTCAACGAATCACATGCAAGCTAACAAAAGATCTAAGCACCAACTCAATCAACATCAAGATTGAGTTGTGAAGCCATTCGAGATGAAGTCATCCACAAGGAGATCAGAAGATAACTTCTATAACTGACCAAGAAAAGTCGGTAAATGCAGTGGCTGTCAAGAAGAAAGATGACAACGATCTTGGAAGTAATTAGGATCGTAGTGTTTGCTAGACAAAGAAGAAACTGATGAATTATACTCAAAGATACTGGTCAGCCTCTGAATAACAAGGCTAAAGTGATTAAGCATTGGGTCAGTCCATTGATGATAAGTGAACGGGAGATCATAAGGAAAAAGCGAGCTGGACACGCCACAAATTTGAAGTGTCTTGTTATTCAAAAAGGGCCAGAGCAAGAAGTTAAGCCATCAAGATTTGAGAACAAATGAGAAGTAATGTAATGATGAAGCACTGCACAAGAGAAGGAAGAGGTGCTCTACATTGAAGATCCAATCAACACTCTTCAAGATCGTAGTGTTGTCTCTACTAGTCAACAAGACACTACGATCAGATCCATGAAGATATGCATTAGAATCGTAGAGTTCGAATAATGAAAGACCCAAGCATTGGCAACCGCTCAATCAAGGGTAATATTCTGGACAAGAGCTTATTGAGAGCATCGACGCGAAAGACAAACCTCCGATCGAGAAATCGGAAGGATGAAATAAAGTCATCAACCGCCTAAGATATCAAAGTGACATATATCGACAGGTTGGTGAAACAAAACAGAGATCGCAAATGTCGTGAAGTCGTAAAAAGATGTCATGTCACATCGCAATTCGCATCAAATAACTCGAGATCTGCGACACAATTTGAATAGCTTCTAATGGCTACTTTCCAACGGGAAGATTGGGAAGTAGTATAAATCAACAGAGCTTCAAAGATCTAGAGTTGCTGATAATTGTGTAGTTGCAGAATCGTTGAGTTGGTGAATGCTATTGTTGACTCTACGAGTTCCACCAAAGATCAATAGAACAAGTCTCAGTGATAGTGAGACTATCAAGGAGGAAGTGAAGCAGCTTTGAAGAAGGAATCAAACAGATAGAAGCTTCACTCAACAAAGATGAGAATGCCACTGAAGATGGCAGCCAAGCTGAGAGCCGAGAGGGCCAAACAGATAGCAATCAGAAAAGTGGCTGAGTACAAAGAAGATCAAGAGAGCCACTCTACGAATCACCATGAACCGAAAGCTAAAACTGAACAAGTGCAGAACCATATCTGCAAAGCATTCAAGAAGGGTTCAGGGATTACTAAGTGCCATACAAAGTCTACTAAAAGCACAGAGACTTAGTAAGCCCAGATGGTGATGGTGCAAAGCTGATACCAGATGAAGATGAGCAGAAAAGAATGAAGATTAGCTGCACCAAAGAAGATGTGGTTCAGACTTAAAGAAGAGTGCAAAGAAGACCACACCAAGCTGCTAAGTACAAAAGATGTTCAAAGCTTAATGACATCTTAAGAAATTTCAAAGACCACCAACAACAACAACAACTACAACAACAAGAAGCTGTGGCACTGAGGGTCCTTGTCGGAGGGACTAAACGAAGTTCCAGCCTCATTGGCTTGAAGAAGAGTTCAAGAACTAGAGAAGTTCCAAGGTCATTGGCTTCAAGAGTTCTTAGTGAATAGAGAAGTCCCAAGGTCAGCCGGGCCTTCAAGAGTTCTTAGTGAATCAAGTCCCAAGGTCAGCCTTGACCTTGAAGGAATCTTAGTGATTCGTGGTGCTACCCTTCCTTAATGGAAACTCGCTAGTTGAAAGCAGTAAGAGTGGATTAGAGCTCAGTGTCTCGAACCACTTAAAACCCTTGTGTCTTTTACTTTATGTCATTTACATTATGTACATTAACCGCTATAATCTGCTATGTATGTTTTAAATCGCTACCATCGAACTAACTCTACTTAACAATGTATGTATGATTATGAATATATCAATGAAGGGATCTTTTACTTATTCCACTGTGCTTGAAAAGATTCTTATGTTTGTCACATGCTAATTTATTAGCAATACAAAATAAATCAGAAAAGTATTTTAAAACTCTAAGGATCTATTCAACCCCCCCCCCCTTCTAGATCTATTGTGCCCACTGGGAACTAACAATTGGTATCAGAGCAGGTTCTCATGCTACATTCAAAAGCTAATCGCTTTGAGTCTGATCCTAAGCACAAACATTGTTCTAAACTTAGTTTAGTAGTAAGTCACTTGTTATATGCAGATGAGCTCACACGTTAGAAATATTGTGTACAGGTAAATGTGCATATACATCTGAAGCTACTCAGATTGGTCCATGTCTTTGATTATCATGTCAACAAGACCAATCCTTGCTCGATTTCAATCTTGTTGTCTGAAGACCAGGCTAGAAAGCTCAAGAGATGTCAACAGAAAAGATTCAAACATCCACCAGCCTGAAAAGATGAAAAGGCCAAACATGCTAAGTAATGCTTGTCTAGAGAAGAAAGAAGAACTTCTCAATCACATGCTTGGTCAAACTACAGCTGGATGTAGATCTTATGAACTTGAGGATGTCAAAGAATTAGAGATGCTGACACTATCTTAGCTTGTGTCTTCAAGACCACAATTGAGTGATCAAGATCAATCAAGCAATCGTCCGTCGGAAGAAAATGAGAAAACATGCACATCAATGCCTAAACTCAAGATATCTAAGATAAATGATCGTTAAGAAATCAACAAAGAAAAGGTACGGTTCCTCAAGAATATAGATATGAACATCATATTTGCACTTTACTTACGAACTATAATCAGCTTCTCCTTCAAGTATTCATAATCTATCTAAAAAGGTGAAGAGAGAAAGTACACTGATAATGGAAACTCAAATGTCTATAAACTTTCTCTCCATCCAAGTTTTAGGTTGAAGATGATAACTTGAAAGAGACCTAAAATGGTTTTAAGAGCCTCACAGGTCGATTGAATGTGAAGAAATCTTTGCTGATGAGTTAATGTGCTTTGTACATCCTATGGTCTAAGTGTTTAATGACACACAGAGTATGATCAGATCTACAAGAGAATCTTGAAGATTCATAGAAACTGATCACCTCCATGAATCAACCTGATGTTAATAAATCGTAGAGCTGATTCTCACTCTGTGAACATTTAAACTCTGTGATCATAACTTAGCATATGATAAAACCATCAAGGAAAAGAGTGTTTTATTAAAATAACATATTTCTCTCATATTCACCACCATGCATCTCAAAATATATTATCTAAATGAAGTATATGCATGAATACGACTGATGGTGGTCAACATGATGATTACTCAAATATGAGGAACAGGGGTTTGGTAAACTAACCTAGTAGAACCCATTTGACCATGGGTATCAAAAATCAAAAATGAATAACCTGCAGGCACTTGGTCTATCTGACCACACTAAGGAATGCTAAAGCAAAAGACTTCAGTCAAGAAGAGTCATCCAGCAGAAGGCTTAGGACTGTTCAGAATTAATTCTGACAAAACTCCTACATGTCAAAGCTCGTCGTCCTCAAGACCAATTTGAGCTAATCTAAATAAAGCTCAAATGGCTGTAAACCTTCATATGAAAGCATGCCACTCAACCAGAGATGAAAAAGGGTCTTAGATGCTCCATCAAGCAAAACTTGTTCTTAAGGAAGCTCACATCAGAGGACTATCGAGCATCAAACATTAAGAACTTAGTCCGGGAGCAGAACTCCACGAGCACAAGCTGATAAGGAAGACTACGTTCGTAGTGCTATCAAAAGATCGTAGAATGATCAACCCTGAAGATTTAACGACTTCAGTCAGAAGGAGATATGCAGGGGAATCACGCCTCACTAAAAAGATAACATCAACCATGGGGAGCAGTGATCTGTTAAGAAACAACAATACTGAGATATACTATAAAGCTGTGTACCAGCTACAGAGTCTCAAAACTTTGTGGCTGATGAACCAAATAAAGATCCATAGTCAGTAAAAACATTTCAAAACTTACTACTGATAACCTTTCAGCCACCCAACTCAAAATCATGGAGAACCTACATCTGATCGTAGTGAAATAGCAGAAGGACACCACGATTATAGCAAATGAAATTGTCTGAATTTGATAAAGAACCTCACCAACAAAAAATGTCAAATGAGATATCAGTGCAAATCACTTTTAAAGTATTTCATCTGGAAAGCGCCTTAGGGACAAACCTGACCCTTAGCTCACCCTAAGAGGTTGGCCCTTCCTAAGCTACCTTATCCCAGAAGAATTGCTTAATCAAGTTCATCTCAAGGATCAAGTCAGTCAATGATCGTAGAGTAGAGGTTGAAGAGAACTCCACGATCGTAGTACAATCTTAGCAATCGTAAAATCAGACTCAACGATCGCAGTCCTATAAAGAGGCTACTCCTAACCTACAAGGAGTTGAAAAACAGGAAAATTGCTCAACCATTCAAATTATGAGGACATAAGTTCGAAGGCTAGTTGAAAAGAGGTACTACTGAAGGAAAATACCCAAGGCTTCATAAAGCACAACAGTGGATGAGCCATGGAGGTTCAAAATAAGAAGTAATGTCAAAACCATCCACTGTAACATCCTTCAGAGAATTAATCGTTGAGCCAACAAAGGAAAATATAGAGTCAATAGCTGTTCTATCATGCTACTTTACGAACTCAAAAGGTCAAAGGTCAATCCACGTCAATCAAACGTTTACTCTTCTACAAGAGACATCTAACTGCAAAGTTATTGGGGAGTTACAGCTCATTACTGGGCGTCGTGCAACCAATGGCTAGTTGACACGTCATAACATATACAGTGTGAGAAGAAAATGTTATAAAGACAAATTCAAAATCTACAAATAGTTACCAGAACTCATTGAACCTCTCTCTCCCTCTCTTTTTCAAACCCTAGAATTCTCTTCAAAGCCAAACCACTAAAACTTCCAGAGCCCAAACCAAAAATCTGCCATACTCCATAAATCTCCCTGAATCAATATCTTCATTCATCAAATCATTCAAATGGCAGATTGGCGAGTTATCACTGGCATTCAGCTAGGAACCAAGACGTTTGAAAAATCCGAAAAGAAGTTCAGGGATATTCTTGAACTTGTAAAGAAGGTCGGGTTCTTAGAATGTCTTGAAGAAAACACACGAGTATATATAGTGATTCGGTCAAGGAGTTCCATTCAAATGCAACTATAAATTTCGAATCTCTTCCACCAAGGTTAAAGGTCGAGTCTCAAACTAAACGCTCGACATCAATCTATGCTTAGTCTTCCCGATCAAATCAAAAGCTCGGAAGAGATCGATACGTAAAAAGCTAAGAAGATTATGCAAAGATGTAAGAAACCCTAGTTTCAAGGATATGAAGAAAAGGAGTTTCAAGAATTCGAAGTTTCTTGCTAAAATAGTGGGAAATATATCTTATGCAAAGACATCAAGACACGATATCGTGATTGACCAACAAATGAAGATCATGTTCCGCCATAGTCCCGAAGGAACACATCAACTTTGGAGTCCGCCCCGCCGATCATATGTCTAAATGGTCGGATAAGGAAGAAAGAAAAGAGAATCGAGAAACCACTCACAAAGGTTTTTCATGGGAGATTCTAAGCATCATCTTGAAGAAAAAGTTGAAGAATAAAATTAAGGATGATGATGGCGAAATTTTAATGTTCACAAGATAATGTCTCCACGGCTTTTCATAAACTGGAAGAAAAACCCAAAGGAAAATAGGAGGTTGACAACTGGGAGCTGTAGCAAAGCCCCTACAAAGAAGAGGAAAGCAAAAGAGTCAGAAAGCTCTGAATCAGATTATTCTGTACCAACGGCGACCTCACCAGCCAAGAAGAAACCCAAGAGCATGAGGAAAGCTGAGCCCTCTCCAAGAAGTCTATCCACCAAAGACAAGGATGTAAGAAAAAGCCTCAATCATTGAAACTATTAAAGTTTAAGAAGCAAAAGAGTCGCTTCAAGAGCCATTTAAAAAGAAAGCTAAAGTAATAAATAGATAAATTCCAGTTCCCTAAGGAAGCACATCTGACAAAGAAGAGGATATAGAGTCAAAGGAAGAGAGGGGAACTGATGATTTCAAGACTGAGGATCCAAAGAACAGATTCAATGATGAAGGTGGAGCTAGGTTCATAAAAGAAGATGTAAACTTTGCTGATAAAGAAGAATACATAAGTCCTACAGCCAATTCTCAGAGTACTCACTTTGAAGTTAAAGAAAAGCTGCAAGATGACCCATCTGAATGTCCAGATGCAAATGCTCCAACATGTTCTCATGATGGATCAAATAATGATGAGGTTGAGAAAGAAACATCAACACCTGCTAATGATGAACCTCAAGAAAGTCTGTATGCTGACTCAAAGAACTCAGAGTCTGAAGAAGAAGAAGAAGAAGAAGAAGAAGGAGTATCTGATTCACCCACAACTGAACTACCAAGAAGAAGAAGAAGTCACAGATTGATAGCTCAATTTGCCTCAAAGAAGAGAAATGATCAATCTACTGAAATAATTGAACTAAGTGACGGTGAATCCGCATCAGGGGAAGAAAATACTGATGACAGGACCAACTTTGAAGGAGATGATTCCAAGGAAGACATCATTCAAGAAGACTCTCAAAAATGGAGGTCGAAGAAGAATCTATTGATAATTCTGATGAAAGGAAGCAACAAAGTTTAAGCTCAGAAAGGGAAGAGATAGAGAAAGATTCCAACTCTGCAAATTAGGAATCTGAGGAACTAGAATACTATCCTGTTCTCTCTCCAGCCAAAATTAGCAGAAGAATTGTAGTGGAAGTTTTTGATGAGCCACCAGCAGAACCACCAACAAGATGGATAAATCAAAGAAGTCAACAACTTCGAGTCGTCAGAATGACCACAGATGAAGTACTCCACAACTGGAAAAACATGGAATTAGACCGCACAAAAATACTGTATGACTCTGAAGACCTTCTGATAAGATGGTTCTTTCCATGGATGCCATGGTTAAAGGCACACACTAAGAGAGATGGAAGTTACTTTAGCTGGTGCTACTCTCATTTCCCAAATTTGGAACTGGTATCACAAAACTTCCCCAGAGTTAAGCAGTTTGCAACAATGATGATCAACGACGAGCCTCATTACAAAGTCTATCGACATGCTGGCAATCATTATATTCCCTATGATTGTAGAATGGACTCTGAAGGCAGAAGATTTATAACCAAGGAGATAATTATAGAGTCTACTCACTCTAGCACTGATGGTATTCAAGCTCAAAATGAGAAGCCTTCATCTGCTCAAGCACTGTTGTCCAACATCCCTTCATCTTCCAATATCGATTGGTACTCAATGATTCTTCAGATTTTCAACACCTTCGACAATCTGTCCAAGGAAGCAGATCGTAGAGTCCAATCTGATACTCAACCAAGGATTGCACAAGTAAATGATCAAATATCTGTGGAAAATAAGCTGACGAAGAATTCTGATAAACTGATTGAGAGAATATCTCTATTCACTGAAGAGTCAAAGAAGTTGACAACCTTAGAAGGTAACTCCATTCAAGAGAAACTCCAAACAATAATGGCTGATATATCCCTCAAAGTAAGCGAAAGAGATCACATCTATCTCAAGGCTCTAAATAGTCAAAAGGCTGAAGCTCTACAAGCGCAAAAGGAAAATGAAGAGAAACTCAAAGTCCTCTCTGACAAGATTGACCACCTGACTCAGTCCTTCTCTATGCAACTGGAGCTGAGTCAACAAGAAATCAAGCATGAAGTTGGAAATTCCTCCTACATGGAGCAGCTTATGTCCAACATGGAGCACCTCTCTCAAATGATTAATGACAAAAAGGGGGAGAAAAAGAGGCATAGAAAGGGGAAGAAAAAGAGGCACTCTAGAAAGAGCAAGGAGAGCAGGAGCAAACAAGTCAAGAAGACAAAGAAGAAGAAAGCAGAAGAAAGAGGTGGTTCATGGTTCTATCGTGTGAGGGGAGCCAGAGCCAAAGCCAGAACCAAAAGTAGAAGAATTGAAATAGCTCCACATCCCAAGGGGAGCAAAGGAATCAAACAGATGAATAGCTAATCAAAAGACATCTGGAAGTATACATGGAACCAAAGAGGTAAATCTCTAACTAGTTAGGTATATTCTGGATCCAGGATGTAAAATGTCAGTGTATTAAATTCCACATCATTATAAATGACATTCATGATTATCTGTTTTAGAAATACAGTTGCTCACTGTATATAAGATTCATTCATAACATGCATATGCACTTATTGTTTTTGTCATAATCAAATAAGGGGAGATTGTCAAGAATAAACATGTGAATGATATTTCTATTTATATATGATTTGATTATGATATATATATGAATGAATATGCAAGTATACTTGCATTAAGAACAGCTGTAAAGTCCTTTGATAGATAATAGAAACATATGTACAAGGACTTAGGATGAATTGATCAAATGTGTTAGGTTGATCCTACATAAGCAAAATAGTTGTGTAAAGTCCTTAAAAAGAAATGATGTACAAGGACTATAAATATAGAAAGATCAAGCATGTTAGGTTGATCTTATGATGTAATAGATAGGCTTGTCTAATCATCGAGCACTGCACCAAAAATTGTAGTCTGCCAGAAGAGTCAAGGAAAACTCGAGAGCTATCGAGGCAGAATCGTAGTCTGCAAGATAGTAGATCTCGGAGTTCGTAGACTTCCAGGAGAGACGAGGAAGGATCGTAGTGTGTCGAGGAGAACTTCCTCGTAGCCGTAGTCCGGCCGAGAGAAGTCATGTTCGTAATCGTAGAGAGATGACCTACCCACGGTGATCGAGTATCTCGCTTTCAACGGGAAGATTGGGAAGTAGTATAAATCAACGAGAGCTTCAAAGATCTAGAGTTGGCGATAATTGTGTAGTTACTGAGAATCGTTGAGTTGGTGAATGCTATTGTTGACGATTTCACGAGTTCCACCAAAGATCAATAGAACAAGTCTCAAAGTGATGTTGAGACTATCAAGGAGGAAGTGAAGCGACTTTGAAGAAGGAATCAACAGATAGAAGCTTCACTCAACAAAGATGAGAATGCCATCAAGATGGCGTGCCAATTTGAGGCCAAGAGGTCTAAACAGATAGCATTCAGAAAAGTGGCTGAGTACAAAGAAGATCAAGAGAGCCACTCTACGAATTACCATGAACCGAAAGCTAAAACTGAACAAGTGCAGAACCATATCTGCAAAGCATTCAAGAAGGGTTCAGGGATTACTAAGTGTCATACAAAGTCTACTAAAAGCACAGAGACTTAGTAAGCCCAGATGGTGATGGTGCAAAGCTGATACCAGATGAAGATGAGCAGAAAAGAATGAAGATCAGCTGCACCAAAGAAGATGTGGTCCAGACTTAAAGAAGAGTGCAAAGAAGACCACACCAAGCTGCTAAGTACAAAAGATGTTCAAAGCTTAATGACATCTTAGCAGCTCAGCACCAACACCAACAACAACAACTACAACAAAGCCTGCTAGCCTTGAAGAGTTCTTAGTGAACTGAAGTCCCAAGGCTGCTGGCCTTGAAGAGTTCTTAGTGAACTAAAGTCCCAAGGCTGCTGACCTTGAAGGAATCTTAGTGATTCAGGGTGCTGCCCTTCCTTAGTGGAAATCCTGCTAGTTGAAAGCAGAAGAGTGGATTAGGAGCTTGAGTCTCTGAACCACTTAAAACCCCTTGTGTCTTTTACTTTATGTCATTTATATTATGTACATTAACTGCTATAACTGCTATGTATATTTTAAACTGCTTACCACTAAACTAACTCTACGAACAATGTATGTATGATTATGAATATATCAATGAAGGGGATCTTTTACTTATTCCGCTGTGCTTGAAAAGATTCTTATGTTTGTCACATGCTAACTTATTAGCAATACAAAATAAATCAGAAAAGTATTTTGAAACTCTAAGGATCTATTCAACCCCCCCTTCTAGATCTATTGTGCCCACTGGGAACTAACATAGATGGAGGTACTATACTGTAATTCGTATTTTTACATGTCTAGAACTATTTGTTCACATGATTTACTATTGATTCACATGATTTACTATTAGGGGATATGGTGCAAGTTTGATAATACTTGCAGGACTAAATTAAAAATGAAAGAAAAGATGAAGGTATTGTACTGTAATATTTCGAATCCCAAAACGTGCAATTATCGAAACTATATTTTCCTATAAATAAAAACTCAGTCTTCCTTCATTTCTCACCAATTCACTAAAGCTATAGAGCAATTATTATAGAGAGAAATTATAGAGAGAAAGAAGAAGAGAAGTCTGCTACCTCACTATTCCAGTATCTAGTCTTCTTTTGAGGTAAGGGGTATTATTCTTTCGTATTCATGAAGAGAATTATTTTCTTTCAATACTTGTAAGGGGTATTATTTCTTTCATTTTTATGAAGAGAGCTATTGTTATTCCATTTCTTATTATTATGTTGGAATAACCTGTCTATGCGAAGTACCTCATACATGGTGAAATTTTTCTGTTATTCCATTCCTTATTATTATGTTGGAATAACTTTGTCATCATGGCAATACCGCATACATGGTGAAATTCTTCATTATTCCATTCTTTATTATTCTGCATTGGAATATCTTGTCTGTACAGCAGACATGCATTTGACACCGTTCCACTATTTATTATTACATTGAATAACTCCGTCTACATGCCAAGTACCGCATACATGGTGAAATTCTTTTGTTATTTCATTCTTTATTATTTTGTTGGAATATCCCGTCTGCATGCGTATTACGCATTTGATTCGGTTCCATTATTTATTATTCTCGTTGGAATAACTCGCCATGCATGGCTCTATCGCATGCCCGGTGAAATTGTTATTATTCCATTCCTTATTATTCATTTGGAATATCCATGTCTGCGTAATTTCATATGACTCGGTTCCATTATTTATTATTCATTTGAATAACTCGTCATGCGATCTATCGCATGCCTAGTGAATTCTGTTGTTATTTCATTCTTTATTATTCATTGGAATATCCATGCTCGTAAGCGGATTTCGCATGACCGTTCCATTATTTATTATTTTGTTGGAATAACACATGCGTGTGGTTTATCGTATGCCCGGTGATTTGTTGTTATTCCATTCTTTATTATTCATTTGAATATCCTCATGCAAGCGGATTTCGCATGACCTGGTTCCATTCTTTATTATTCTATTGGGAATAACCTGTTTGTGCGGTCTATCGCATGCATGGTGAATTCTTCTGTTATTCCATTCTTTATTATTTTGTGGAAATGATCTCTCTACGTGGAATACCACATGGAGGGCGAAAATCCATTTGTAGTTTTATATATTCTATTATACTCGGTTGGTTAAAGTTTTGGCTTCTATACTCAATGAAATTAGTAGAATATCCAGGATATTCAAGGCTTCATCCAAAGATCTTTCATGGAAATATTCTTCCGAGCATTCTTGAATTTTACTCCATAAAGCGAAGATCATGTTGATAATTTGGACGTTATTGATTTCTCGGATAAATTAAATTATAAATCTTTAAAATTTATCCTTGAACTTATTTTATTGAATTATTATGTCATTGTCATCATCCTCATGCTTATATTGTGATGAAAGTCATCTTTCGCTTACGTGCATAGATGTACTTGGTATGATTATGACCGAGGATTATTCTAAGTATAATCATGACCGTAATGTGACGAATGATGTGGTGAAAGTCCTCAGTGGCCTGTAGTGCATTGATGGACAATTTTTGGTATGATTATGACCAAGGATTATTCGGTATAGTCATGACCATTGATGATTTAATGTATATCCTTGGCCCATAGTGCAGGGAAGATTCGATGATATGATTTATTTATTAAGCTAAGTCTCAGCGATAAAAATTGATGAAAACATTTTAAATCATAGAAGATAGTAGATATCATACTCTACTTGACTCTTCTAATGGATTGCTTATTCCGCTGCAGTTAAACTTGATGTCTATTGTATTTTATCAGTTTAACATTGTTGAAGGCTAATGATAATTTATTATGCATGCTCTTAGTCATAATATTTCTTACTTGGCTAGTTGAGTTCACCCTTTCTTTCACTGTTCTCTTCAGAAAATGAGAATATAGTTGGGATGAGTCGGGGAACGGAGTGACGGTCCAGATGATAGCATTAGTAGTCCTCACTATTCTGTTAAATAGTGTGACAATAAATGTAATGAGGACTCCTTTGAGTGTAGATATTGTCTAGATAATAATATTCTTATTAAAACTCTCAGTTTATGTTTTGTCGTATTTTACACGACAGTTGTATTATTAAGTTGTATTTGAATTTTGTACCATGTATTTGGTGACTCAAGATGGGTGATGTATACCTATTTTGGGGGCGTCACAGTTTTTATTGCTAAATGTACGAAATTTCGTTGCCAAATGGCATTTGCAACGATTTTTCGTTCGTTGGACATTTCGTTGCGCAATTAGCGTTGCTAATTGTCTAGCAACAAATTATTTTTTTCCACGATTATGTAAGTAATATTTCATAAAACGAAATTTTGTTTTCGTGTAAAATCATAAATCATTTAGCAACGAAACATTTTGTAGCAAATTTATTAAGAAATTGTTACTGAAAAATAATTTTCGTTGCAAAATACGTCTAATTGGCAACGACAAGAATCTTTTTATTATTCAAAGAAGATAAAATTCGTTGCACTTGATACACATTTGCCAACGAAGTTTACCGTTACTGATCAATATAGAAATTGTTGCCTTAATTGGTTTTTGTTGCTAATTGTGTACTTTTTGGTCACGATGTTTGTTGCTAAATGTACAAAATAAACCAATTATATATTAATTTGCAACAAAATTTTGCGTTGTCGTCATTTGCAATGATTTTTCGTTCGTTGGACATTTCGTTGATCAATAAGCGTTGCTAATTGTCTAGCAACAATTTTTTTGTTTCGTTACAGAAAGTAATATATTTCACAACAAATTTTTGTTTTTCGTGTAACATCATAAATCATTTAGCAACGAAATATTTTGTAGCAAATTTATTAAGAAAATGTTACTGAAAAATAATTTTCGTTGGAAAATACGCCTAATTGGCAACGAAAAGAATCTTTTTATTTTCCAACGAAGATAAAATTCGTTGCATTTGATACACATTTGCCAACGAAGTTTGCCGTTACTGAACAATGTATAAATTGTTGCCTTAATTGGTTTTCGTTGCTAATTGTGTACTCTTTGGTAACAATGTTTGTTGCTAAATGTACAAAATAAACCAGTTATATATTATTTTGCAACGAAATTTTGCGTTGCCGTTGGTTTTTTTTATGGATAATTATGATGAATTAGCAACGATACTATTCGAAGGTGATTGTTTTTAGAGAGCACAAAAGTTATTGTCAATGAAGCAATCTATAATTATACATTATCAAGCATTTTCATGTGCAACAAAATTTGTTATGATTTGCAACGATATAAATATTGTCTTTTCTTTTGTTATGTAACGTAATGTCAAAATTATTTTATAAACAAAAAAAATTATGTCTCAATAACCCCATAACAAATTAGGGTAAAATGCAAACTAGAGCACTGAACTTTAGGGGTTTTTGGGTATTGAGCCCTTTTCTTTGGTCAAACGTATAATTGAGCCCTTTTTATTAAAAAATTTGGACTTTGAGCCTTGGCGCCACATTGCGTTGACCTGAAATAACAATATAAATAACAATAATAATAATAGATAATAATAATAATAATAATATTAATGAATAATAACAATAATAACAATAATTAAAGACGTTATTAAAGACATGAAGACTCTAAAAAGACATCAAATTATTATTCAAATTATAATCCATCAGAAGTCATCAAAGGCGCGGTTTAATTATTATTATTATTATTATTATTATTATTATTATTATTTTGAAAACCTCCTACAAGATCAATTAGTTATAATCATCCCGCAGATCAAAATTTGGCCAAAATCCCACAACATTTATATGATCCAAAATAATATCTATAAGTTTAATAGATCTAGATCTATATCGTGCTAAAATAGACTAAATCAAAAACATCAAAGATTCAAAATAAGATCTAGTACTATCCATTATAAAAGAATAATTAAACGACGTCCCACCATGATCTGATCAAGAACAAAATGAGCAACAAAATCAATAATTTAGATCCGAGAGCCTCCTCGTACAAAGACATCCAACCATTTAGATCAAGATACATATCAAAAACCATCACCAAGAAATACCAACAAGATCCATAACCCCCAATCTATGAACCCCAAATGATAACTAATAAGGTTTTAGAGAAAGCGACAGAGAATAATGAAATAAAACTTATCAGATTGATATTTACTAATACTAATAAGACTTGGCAGATATGTTATTATTATACGACCTGTTTTAATTTGGAGAAATGAATTGTTTAGTTATAAAGATAAATTCTTACGAAATAATAGCAGCTAGGCTCGTGGTGCTCGGGTGGTCATTGGACCAAAATTTCAAACAGGATGTCTCATGGTGCTCGGGTGGTCATTGGACCAAAGTTTCAAACAGGAGGTCACATGTTCGAATCTGAGCAGCAACATATATTTTGGGATAAAGTTCGAAAATTGCCACGTCAGATTTGCCAGGTAGGCGCCACGTACGCAAGTCAACACACATGTGGCGCCTGGGGCTCAAAGTCCAAATTTTTTAATAGAAAATGGCTCAATTTGTGTTGATCAAAAGAAAATTTACCCAAAACCCCTAAACAAATTACTTTGCATTTTACCCTAACAAATTATGACATAAATTCCAAAAAACTAAAATATTATTAATTAAATAAAATCATCTGATACATGATCATTCATCATCTTTACAATCAAACTTCGTACAGTGCATACCGATTGGTATGACTCTTTTCAATGTAAGATGTAGTATATGATAGAAACAAAAGTACAGTGCATACCGATTGGTATGACTCCTGCTGCCATGTACTCTACAACGCTAATGCCAAAATGCTCATCTATCATGGAATGGATTCCTGCAACTGCACCACCTAAGAGTCTCACCAAATCCCTGTGGTTCAAATGAAAAAATAAAATAAAGTAACAGACTATAAATTCTCAATGAAGGAAAACATCTAACAGACTATAACCCCAAATCAAGTGATAGAAATGGCACAAGCCTCCATAGCTGCTCATACAAAGGCAAAATTTATATATCGATTGCTCCATTTTAGTGCACGCATACTGAACATCTTTGGACCATATCATTTTTTACATTTTCAGTATTCAGAGATATTTGCCGGATTGAATATAGGATTTCATCCATTCACCAGTTACAGAAAAAGTATTTCAGTTGTCAAAGCATGCCCGCAACTAAAAAGCAAATAACACATGCCATCAGTTCAATGCAGATATTAAAATTGTTAATTTTTTTGCATCATTGGGTGCTTTAACTTAAATCTCGGCTACCTATCCAACTGATTGAGGGTTCCTGGACAGATTGGATCTAGAAAGTTACATGGGCCAAGAAAATCAGTTATTCTTCAAACTAACTAAACAAAGCCCAACCAATTATGGAATACTTGAGAGCTGAGACAAAATGATCCTAAAAATTGTCCTGATTGACATCTATAATCTTTATTTTTGTATATTTTCTTGTAAAACATTAAACATGTACGCTGAATAATGAATTGAGAGCTTTCCCCTTTAGTGCTCAACAAAACTTGGTGCATGATAAAGGCAATACATAAAAATGAAATAAATTAAATTATCTAGCCAACTCACATGGGGTGAAATGCGATGGCATTTATAGGGTAGATAATGTCTCTTCCAACTTCTGATTTCCGATGACACTTGAAGGCATATCTGCATAAAGTTTATAACCATCAAAAAGTAGAGCAATAATTGACAAAGGGAATACCCGCGCAAAAGAATGCATATAGGCATGCCTGCATTTTTCGTATAATAGTGTCTAATTTGAATAGGTAAACTCTTTCTCGTTGTCTAGATTTTCTACTCACTATTGGCATTGGCATAGCATCACAACAGAATTGAAGGATATTGTTGCTATTCTAGTAGAGGAAATTAACTAACAAGTCATGTAAAGCCTCAAATTTATTAGTCAGATTAGCAACTTGTATACCAAGATATTATGCAAAGGCCATATTTCTCTAACAGAACATAAAAAAAAAAGCTCTAACCAGAAATGAAATGCGCACAGGCAAAATAACCTGAATACATATTGTATATGGATTTATGGAACATCCATCCAATAAGCATTGGACTATAAGAAGGAACAAACAACTCATGATCATGCATAGTGCCCAAACTATACATGTATGCGTCAAAAGAAATCGATATATAAATTTGAATTGCCATAAACCTGTACATACCATTCTTGAAGAACTCCACATGCTCATCAACCTTAAGTTCAATAGCTTGGTCTTTCAAATTCTGCAACCTAGTTTCATCTGCCTCATTCCGACAACTACTAACAAATTGGAGTTTTTGTTTAGGCAAGTCCTCATCTAAATTCTTGATGGCAAGTGAAAATGCCTCCAGTTGAAGAGTGTGTGCCTGAGAAACAAGAATTTAGTAGCATAAGGTTTAGAGACTACAACTATACTACCTTGTGAACATAAGGTTTATATTATAAGCAATATTCATCTTCTCTGGACGAAATTGAGCCATGAAAATAATTTTTGGTGGTATTGTTGACCTCTCCAGTGGAAGCGCCTATTCAACTAAAACAGATTAGAACCCACAACATGATGGAAGTAATACACTCTGTAAATATAAACATTTGAACAGGGAGAATTACTATAGAAACTAAGAAATTTTAAACCTGAACCTGATGTATCACAAGGAGGATAGACATGCTTTGTGCGATCTGCTGGAATGGAAAAGGAGTTGAACCAAAAGTAAGGTTAATCAAGAGGCAAATTAAAGGTTTTACCACAACGCAGTGGAAGAACTTCTTGAACTCATTATCATAGTCATGTCTGAAGGCCTCAAAAGTTAAAACCCATGGAGTGAAGAACCTGTAACCCACCCCCACAAGAACACTACCAGATATGCTTAGACCCACCCAGATACCAAATAATGCAGGCAAAGCTAACATCAAAGCCACTTTAAGTAATGCATCAAACCTTTCAGTCCTGTGATTATTACTTTTTTGTAAGCAGTTGGAGAAATCCACATAGTTCAATATTGACCAAAATCAAACAATACACAACAAAGAAACATACTTTTTGTAAAGGAATCGAAAAGGGTAATTGAAAGGAAGTTTCAAAAGTAATTACTTGAGAAGGGTGTAAACTGTCTAGGAAACATGTGAATGTAAAAAGGCCCAAAATTACCCCAACATTCCCAAATATCATTATCAGAGCAGCAACTGGACCCACCAGTACACCTGAAAAAACATTTCATAGGCAAACAGATGGCAAAATTTCATAAACATGAACAAATCAAAACTGGCAAGCAAATGAAGATATTACATACTTTTGAGTGCCCCAAAACAGAGGGCAGTGCAAAATGAAAAAACCACATAGATGATCCTCAACCAATCTTCGACTGTTCTGGGCATATTTTATAAACTTGCAAAAGTAAGAAAGTTATAACAAAGTTACAGAAAAAACTTAGGCCAAATAAGAGTAAAGGTTAAGAACAAGTAACAAATACAGGGGGGAGAGAGAGAGCGTATTGGACAGGGCTTTAAGAAGATGACATAAAAAGAGAAGTAACAGGACATCAATGAATAAGGTCATTTGCTTGTTAATTTACTTATGTTCCAATGTAAGACAGTCACTCCATACAGATGTCTTCCTATAATGGGATGTGACTGCTAATAGCATTGCATGTTTATTAAGCTCATTCTCTTACAACTTAAGACTTAATTAGTGATTTTCATCGTATCAATGTTGAACAGATGAACTATTACAATTTAATGATTTTATTACAATTTGTGGACTACAGAAGCAATTAAGAAAGAAAAAAATGAAAGGTGAGCTAGTAATGTGTATGTATCCATGTGAAATGAAAAAACCTGTTTATGGTTGAGAGCAAGACTGAACAGGATAGAACCAATAAGAGAGTTGTTCAATTTGACTAAACTTTCGTACGTACTTGGATGTGATATGTTCTGCTGCTGATGAAAATACATATAACGATTAATCAAGGTAAACTAAGTAATTAAGCATCATTCAAATGTTTCAACTTTGATAAGATGAAAGGCATACCTTATTTGATGCTAGTTCTTATCATCTTTCTCTTCATATTTCTCATCCTCGTCCATAGTTTGTTCTTCTTCGCTACGATAATCTACAGGTGTATCATCCTCACTACACCCCTCGTCGAATTCATCCTCCTCAAAATCATCCTCATCAACATCATCATCTATGTCTCCATCCAATAAGATAGTGTTCAATGTTAATTTTTTGAGTTCTTTGTCTTAAGACACTGTTATTTATTGTTTCTAAATCAACATCATCTCTATTCATTGGCCCTATATCCCGATCTTGAACAACAATGTCAATATCGGGCGAGTCATCATCAAGGTTAACAACATTGTCAGTGGTATATTCTTCAATCTCATCCATTTCATCCTCCGGAACATCAAATACGAGTCGGTGGAACAATTTTCCAGTTGCCGCCTAATTTCAAATCATCAACAAAAAAACTTGTTTTGCTTGAGAAGCTAATATGTATGAGTTATTTTTATACCATGTGCTACTTACATTTACACTTGTAAAGTGTGTATCCTTCCTAATACCCATACGCCGATTAGATAAATCAAACCACTCACAAGAAAATATAAACACATTATACCATTTTCCATACTCTATTTTGATAATATCATTTAATAAGCCATAAAAGTTGATACTTTTCCCATTGTATTCTCCTTCACATGATATTCCACTATTTTGGCTTTGCCTACGATTGCCACGATCTTTGACAAGAAACCATACTCCATTTACAATGCATCCTTTATATTTCCATACTCGTAAATTTGGACCACATGCTAATGCAAATAGTTGATCACTAATGACATTTGATGTGGTATTCCAAAGATGATGAATCTATTATAGGAAAAAATTTAAATTATTCATTGATTTTCAAATAGCAACAAACAACTTTAAAAGGGGAAGAAAACGTATTTTACCTTCTTTTTAAAACACTGAGGAAATCTTTTTTCCAATTCGATATTGTTTTGGTAAGTTAGTTTCAATTCCTCCTCACATTCCCTACAAGAATAATATTAGTACAAAAAACTAGTATGAAGCAATAATTATTTGAATAATTTAATGATAAAATGTATAACTTACTCAATATAAGGTTGCACGTCTTCACAATTATTCAAGACATACCAATGAGCTATTTGAATCTCATTGGAATTAGCATGCTCAAAAAGAAAAGACAGAAAGAGCATCTTTTCTAACTTTTCCATCAGGATTACGGTCCTTTTTATTGAACTTGCTCTCACTTCGTGGTAAGTACAAGGAACAAAATGTCAAACATTCATCTGCAACATACCCTTCAGCAATTGATCCTTCTGGATGTGCTTTGTTCTTTACGTACTTTTTCAACGTGCATAGATACCTTTAAAAAAAATTACGAAATTAAGTATGAAACAACCATAAAGTTCATAGATAACCAGAAATATATAGTTACATACCTTTCAATTGGATACATCCACGAATAGCATACAGGGCCTGTAAACATTGCTTCTTGTGGTAGATGAACAACCAAGTGAACACAAATATCAATGAAGTTCGGTGGATAAATCCTCTCAATCTTGCATAAGATAATTATAATATCCTTCTCCATTTTTCACCGTGGTAAATCCACTTATCATAAGAAGGCATTATCCCATTTATGCACAAATGTGAAGACACCTCTTCTTAAGTTTTAGTGTATAGGTTCATACACTTGATACAAGGACATCTAATGTCAACTGTTAGGCCAAATGTTGCACGCACATGCTCAATAAAGCATTTGACCCCATTGCGATAAGTCGCTGATATACGTTCATGATGCGTCCAACTCTTATCCATGAAATTAAGTTCAACCTGAAATTTATTCATCAACTCAATTACATCAACTCAACCAACGATTTAAACAATAACACAAGACATAAAAATCAGATAAAACAATAACCAGTGGTCATATTTAAATCATTTATATTTTGAGAGATCGAATCAAACTTTTAGTTAAACGAGTACATTGTCATACATTTGGGTCACTCTTACAGTTTAAAGAGAAACATTTGGGTCACTCTTATAGTTTAAATAATAATTGTCAAAGATAAGGTCATAAGAGCTTGATTTGTCCCTCGTGTGCCTTTCAAATTTGCAAGTGAGGTAACTTAATAAGATATCATTATGTGTTTGCGACATGCTTAAGAGTTGAGACACACAACCAGCAAATCTGCATGTCATAAATAATTTAAAAGAGAATGGTAAACTCTAAGTTATAGAAAGATACCCCCTAATTTGGGCACTATAAAACAAGTGCAAAAAGAAATAAAGAAAAGTACCAAGTATAATTTAGAACTAGCACAGAATGGAGATTGAAGGCCTATTAATTCTTTGCTAATTAGGAATTATCCTGCACATACTAACCACATCCTAGATCTTACACATTAACAAATCAGGGTTTTAAGGTGTAAACAAGAAATTATACAAAGAGCCACTGACTGCAAAAACTACTTCTCATGCCAAAAAAAAGAAATACTATTTTGCTTCACAGGGAGGCACTCTTTCGTTTCTGGCTGACGAGGAACTCAATCATGCACGACAAGAGGCACACTTACATAAGCTTGAATGATGTTATAAAACATTAATATGACCATTTAAACCTCAATTTTTAGTCCTAAATTGAGTGGCCTAGGGTTCACTCAGAAGCACTCCACTTGATGGAGAATGAGAAGTTCAAATTTGGTAACAAACACAAGAGGGGTACGGATTCTTCTATTTTAGAGGCCTATTACAAGTTGCAATAAATTAATTATAATTAATTAACATAAAAATATAATAATTAATTAACATAAAAATATATACTACAATTCGGTCAAAATATATACAACTATGCTCTACCTACCATAGAGGAATCCATTCATTGAAGAGTGAAAAATAAAAATTATGAATTAGTGAACATTATTATACCCATGTCCGGGACCCTGAATCTCGTACACTCACTCAAACTGGAAACTGGAATTCATCCAAAATCTAGCTAGTATCCAATAATTCACCAAAAAAAAGCTCAAAATAATAACAGATACAGGAACTATAAACTCAAATGCAGTCCTACCCGATACCCAATTAAAACTCCATAAATAATTTGGCAAAATATAAACTGCAAATAATAACTAAGAGTTGAGATTTGATTTCTTACCGAATTAAAAGAGAATAGAAGAAGAAAAATAACATTAGAACGCGGATGTGATCGACATGAGTGCAAGCGAAGCTGCGGATGGAGGAGAGAAGTAGGACATGTGCATGTGATGGAGCAAGCAAAGCTACGGATGGGATCGACCTATATGTGAGTTTTGGCTAAGTAAGAAAGGAGAAACCCAAATTGCTATATGTGAGTTTTGGCTAAGTAAGAAAGGAGAAACCCAAATTAGCATAACACCAAACAACTATATGGTAAGTTAGGGACTCTGTTCTAAAAACAGAGTTTGATAACATTTTTTTTTTAAAAAAAAGGAATATTATATGTAAATTATTATTATTTTAAAAACTTAAAAGATAATTTTAAATTTTAACAAACTCAAATATAACTCTTTTTGTTATAAATTAATTATAACAAACTCAAATATAACTCTTTTTGTAGAATAAAAAAGTAATATTCTAACATTTATAGTCTGTTCACTTAAAAAAGTAATAATTATTATAATTTTGTTTATTGTCAATTAACAATATTTTAAGATTTAAATTATTATAAGTTAATATTCTATTTAATACAATTAATAATTTAAATTACTTAAAAAAATATTATTAAGAATAAAATTTGTATTAAAATATTAATTACAATACAATTTGAATTGTAGTATATTATAAATTAAAGAATAAACTCAAACTTGACTCTTTCTGTAAAACATATGTTTTTTTTTTTCATTTGTGCTCTATTCTACAGAAGAGAGCGCCACCATCATCTTGTATTTTTCACTTTCTTTATGATATAGTCAATGTATGAAATTTTAAATTTTAAAGTAGTGGAAAGATATTTACTTTATAGATTATTATAAGAAATAATCGATATTGTAAGTTACGTAAAAAATGTTATTAAAATTAAATTTACTATTGTTAAAAATTTAATGCATTTATATATAATATAATTTATATTCACTATAATTTATATCATGGGATAAAATAGTCCTAAGTAATGTTAAATTAATATAAATAATCAAATCCCAAGTATATTTTTTTCAAATAAACATAATCCTAAAGTTTTGACCGTGAAAATTTCATGTGATCCTCAATCATTTAAAATATACAAAAACTATATGCAGTTGTGATATGTTAAGTGAAGCAGACGTTTTACTATTCTATCTTATTGTTTATGCAAAACATATTCGTTATAAATTAGTAGACGTATAAATAATTAGTAGAAGTTCCATTATCACTGTTACCACCTCTTAATTTCATACGAGCCATTCCAATACTAAATAACTAATACTAATCATCTAAATAATACTCATAATAAACTCCATAATTTGACTTTTATGGTCAAATTGTTAATTTTTAGAATTATTTATTAAAAATATTTATATATAATTTTAAATTCCGAAACTTGACAGTTGTAATAAATTCTCTATAATTTATTACGATCATAATCGATAGACGTATATTTTATTTTTTTTTTTAAAATAATTTAAAAAATGGTCAATTTCACGTAGTAAAATCAAATTAAGACGTTTAATATAGGACGGAGAGTACTAATTATCTAATAATAATAATAGTTATCTATTAAATTAACAATATTGTTATGTATTTTTAATAAATATCGTGTATATCACAAGTCCAGAGAAAAAAATTATTTTCCATCTCTAATATTACAAACATGTAAAAAAGTGTTAAATTTTCTTTTACTTATATTTAGTCTAAGAGACACTGATATTAATTAATCTAAGACACAATATTATTATACTTTCTCCCGCTATAATTTTCGCTCCAATATATTATATTTCCCTCCCAAAATTGTTTACCGCTTGGATATATTATATTTGGTCAGATCCTCTGGTGAGTACAAGTTTTTTGAGTTTTTCTTTTTCTTGCATGCGTAATTCTGTTTGGTATAAGAAGTATTTCTGGATTTTTCTTTTTAGATATACTGATTGATTTGAAGATCTGAAAAGGATTTTTCTTTCTGTGACATAAAGGTAAATGAAGATCTTTTGAGTTAGCTTTCTTCCCATTAAGTTTTTTTATTTTTTTATTTATATTTAGTATTTTTAGCTTTTTATTTTGGATGATTCATGTACTGTATTTTTCTTTTTGTTGATACAGTTTTGTGGTTTTAAGACCAAGCCTGGTAAATGGTAGACAGAAAGCAAGCATTTTGAGGTAATGGGAGTATAATTTTGTTTGGTGGGGGCAAATTTTTATTTTATATTTTTTGTAAATGTTGGTTTTGTTCCTTTTCTCAAGATTTTAAATACACTCTATATATTTTACATATACAACTGTAGATAGACTCCTACCATCTCTTTGAAGCAAAGTCTTACTTTTCGATGGAGTTCCACAACCTATGTATACTTGTATATATTGCATTGAAATTTCACCTATATATCCACTTTTAGCCATCCATGTCCTTGGCCTTGGATCAGATCTACTCATTTTATGGATATGATTTTGCATTTTGTGCTGTTGGAAAATAAAGTGAGATTTTATCACTCTTACCAAATTTCCCTTCACATATTGTGTTATACTTCATTGGGTTGACTACATTAACTTGACATGTAGAAGGACATTTTGGTAATAAATGCCGTCGGCCATAATTGGACGGCTGTGGGTTAGCCACTGAAAGTTACTTCTTTCATTTCCATCATCTGTTAATTTTAATTGTTAAATTAATTGAACTATGTATAATCATCTGCATTTGATGATCACTTGGCAAAGCTTTTGAGTAAATTCGTGGGGCTTTATTAGGTACTTAGTAATTGCTTGTCGGCTTTCGTTTTCAGTAAATAAGAATTATGTGATCATACCAGATTCTCGAAGCTACTCATCTTGCATAATTGGTACTTGAAAATGTCTAGCCCTGAATTTAAAAGGAAATGAGCAGCTCAAACAAGAAAATATTTAGCCTTGCAAAATGTTGAGGTCTTTGAGGATAATGAAGAAGTTGAACTTAACTTAACTGAAGGTTCAAATCCTCGTGTAAGAAGAAGAATTATGCTGACATCTAGTCCTTCAAGAAGCCCAATCACAAGATCACAAATTATGCTGACATCAAGTCCTCTAAGAAGCCCAATCACAAGATCACAAACTCGATCTGCTCAACCATCACCTGTGGGTCGAACAAGCAAATTTCGTTCAATGATTGCACGGTTACCGAATGCCAATGATGGTCATGCGAATGAAGTGCGTACTCCCATTTCTACCTTGATGCAACGTACTAATGACACTATAGTTGGTGAAAACTCTACCCCACTAGCAGAATGTGGCCCGACACCGATGTCCGATGAGCAAGGGTCTGGACAATGTGAGTTTTATGTAAACCTATTTAGTAGACATATGTTATACACATTTGTGTGTGTGTGTATATATATATATGATATAAATAATTATTGTTTTCTTGTTAATTTGTTGTTCATTTTACTTTTTGACATCTAATATTTTGAATAACTTCATCTTCAGCAAAGAAAATACGCGGACCTACTCGCGGTATTGGTCTTGAGAAACTCACCAAGGCAAAAGGAAAGAAGTTGGCTATCAATGTGTCACCTAGTAAAGGAAGGCCCATAGATCCTACAGAATCTGCTAAGTTGTCGTCAGAGATAGGATTGATGGTCCGCCACCACCTCCTAGTGAATACGAAGTTCAAGGATATTACAGAGGGAGTAATTGAAGAATCATTGTCAAGGATTGAAGTAAGATGCATAATATGAAATTATGTCAAATATTGCTATTCATAGTTGAGTCTGCATTTGTCCTTTTTGGCAATTAGTTTTTGTTTTATGCCTTGTTTATAAATCCATGGAGAATAACACTCATTAGGATACATGATTTGTTAGATAAAAGGTGCGAGTAACAGTTGAATTCATGGATTAGAGTTTAATAGGCAAATTTTGCTGATTTTTGTCTCATGAACTGGTTAATTTTGCTGTATTATTTTTTCTTTAGGCTCGCTTCGATATCGACCTTTCTAAACATCATGTGAAGCGTGTTGCACTTGGAATAATGAAGGATAAGAATAGAGGGCAGAGGTGTAAGCTTTACAAATTATTCAAAACTTTTCAATCAACCAAAGATGCTAGGAAAAATCCTCCAAACAACATTGATATTGCCAAGTAAATGTCTGATTATTGGACATCGCCAAAAGTAATTGTATGGTTATTCTAACTTTAATCGTTTATTTTATATGCTTATTATTTTAATTTTTTTTAAAAGATTAGATTTTTATTATTTGTTTAATGATTTTCTTTCCAGCATCGCTCAGAAGTAAACAAGAAAAATCGAGGTAATAATGGCATTCACAGTGGAGGGTCAAAACCATTTGTTGTTCATCATTCTGAGAAAGCATGTATTTATATATGTTTCAAATTGGTTAAATTTGTTGAGGATTGTGATCTTGTATATGTAGCTGAATATTAATTTTTTCACTATCTGAATTGAGAAATTGAAGTTTAGGTTCAGAAATTCATCATGTATTATGAAGTGTTGTCCCTGTTTGTTGCAGCCTATAAAGATATTTTCAAATATGTTGGTTGGTGCTGTAGTGTTTGTTGCACCTTATGTATAAAAGCCAAAATGAGATTATTGCTTTAAAAAGGTACAACCTGCAACTTGCTCTTAAACTATAAATTGTGCAATCATTAATGAATTTTGAGCTTATGAGAAAACCGTTGAACAAATTCAATAAGAAAACCCATTGAAGTAGTTCAGTCACTTAAAATGGTGCAGCGCATTATGGAGTATCAAGACTCTATATTGACCTCCAACAACCGTCCCACCCTTAGGCAGTCATCTACCACCTTCGAGCAGATAGGACATCTTCGATTTTCTCTTTTGGTCCTTTCTTTGGGCTAATTACATTTGATAATGACACCATCTCTCGAACAACTGTATTTTCTGAAGATCTTCAGGAAGGAAGATGATCAAATTTCTAGGTAGCTCATTGTCACAAAATCTTTGTCTATCCATTCCAACAACATGATTAATTTTTACAATTCGAAGGTTTTGAATTCAGTCTGGTGGTGATGTAAATGATAAAAGGTTTGGGGCATTGTTTGGTGGTGGGGATGAGGACTAGTCTTTTCTTCTCTAATCCCCTTGTAGAGAGCCATTGTACAGTTTTCCCTCGCACATGAGGTCATTCTCTCTATGTTGGATTCAAGTATATTGTACATATTCTTGAAAATTTTATTGTTGGGAAAAAATCACCTCCCAAATACTGTTGTCTTTGATAAATTAGTCGGATAAAATATCAGCACATGCCAAACAGATTAAATTTGTAGTTCCACCAAAAATAATAACCATGCAGGAAATAATGAGTAAAATATCCAACCACGAGACACCAAGATTTTACGTGGAAAACCCTCTAAAGTTAAGAGGTAAAAACTACGGGACAAACTCTGAACAATTCACTAGAATAATATGAGAGAATACAAAGATATCTTAATTTGAGTACAAACTCAAATTACTTCACCACAATAACTATGTGATGGAACCCAAATAAAACTCCTATTTATTTGAACTACATTTCTCTCTCTATTTTCTAAAACTTCACAAAACTACTCTCTTTCGGATGTTTTTCTTCTCTGAATTGGTGTGTTATCCCTCAAGCTTGGCTGCCTTTTTATAGCAGAATTTGAAGGAGGAGAAATAAATGAAGTTGGCATGAAAATCAACGGGCGGAGAGTTGGAAAATTCAAGGCAGAACATTTAATGGAGTAAGGAATGTTGACCAACAATCTCCCCCTCCGAACTCATTAGAGGATGTAATCTCTATGACCCCGTCACTTGGAGTCCATCCCGGCTAATTCCTTGCAAAATTCCAGCTTGTCACGAGTGACAACTTTTGTCAACATGTCTGAGGGATTCTCGTCGGTATAAACTTTCTTTACTTTCATCAATTCCTTTTCCATTACTTCTCGAAGCCAGTGATAACGAACATCAATATGCTTGGTTCGATTGTGATACGTGGCGTTCTTGGTCAAGTCAATTGCACTCTGACTGTCACAATAAACCACATACTCATCTTGTTTTAAACCCAACTCTTGGAGAAAACATTTTAACCACAACATCTCTTTGCCTGCTTCAGTAGCAGCAATGTATTCTGACTCAATTGTAGACAAAGCAACACACTTTTGTAACTTGGACTGCCATGATACTGCTCCCCCTGCAAAAGTAAACAAATACCTCAAGAGACTTGTTCTTCGTGAACTCCGCCATGTCTCCAGATCTGTAAAACCCTCCAAGACTGGACTCGTACTACCAAAACCCAAGCACAAACTGGAAGTAGCTTTCAAGTATCTGAGAATCCACTTAACTCCTTCCCAATGTTCTTTACCAGGATTTGACAAATACCTGCTCACAACACCAACTGCATGAGCAATATCTGGCCGCATACAAACCATTGCATACATAAGACTCCCTAAAGCAGAAGAGTACGGAACTACTGCCATATCATCTCTCCCTTCCTTGGTAGAAGGACACATGCACTTTGTCAATTTAATATGACTAGCCGGTGATGTGCTAATCGGTTTAAGCATCACATCGTATTGAACCTTGCAAGCACCCGCTCAACATACTTCTCAGGACAAACCACAATCTCTTCGCTTTCTTGTCACGAACAATCTTCATACCCAAAATCTGTTTATTCGGACCTAAGTCCTTCATATCAAAGGATTTGAACAACTCACCTTGAGCTTCACGAATCATATCAAAGATCCCGCCTTAACTATCAAAACATATCATCTACATATAGCAACAGAATAACGAAGTTACCATCCAGGAACCTCTTGATATACACACAATGATCTGTAACTGTTCAACTATAACCTTGATCCACCATAAATGAATCAAATTTCATGTACCACTGCCTTGGGGCTTGTTTCAGGCCGTACAAACTTTTCTTCAACTTGCAAACCAAGTGCTCTTTCCCTTTAACTTCCAATCCCTCTGGCTGTTCCATGTAGATTTCTTCCTTCAAATCACCATGAAGAAAAGCAGTCTTCACATCCAACTGTTCAAGCTCAATATCCATACTAGCTACTAACCCCAGCACCACTCGAATAGAAGTCATTTTCACAATTGGAGAAAAAATCTCATCGAAGTCGATACCTTGTTTTTGAGCAAAACCCTTGACGACTAATCGAGCCTTATACTTCACTAGTTTTTCACCATCCTTCTTAAGCTTAAACACCCATTTGTTCTTCAATGCTTTTCTGTCCTTCGAAAGTGTAGTCAACTCATAGGTGTGATTCTTGTGCAAAGAATCCATCTCATCCTGCATAGCTCTCAGCCAATTGCCCTTCTCCTTTTGAGTCTTGACTTCCTGAAAATCCTCTGGCTCCCCCTCCTCAGCAACTAAAAGATATTCAGATGAAGGATATCTGACTGATGGCACATGTTCTCTAGTGGATCTTCTTAGCTGAGGTTCTTCAATATCAGGTTGCTCCCCCTGATCAACACTCTCTGCATCTGACCCATCACCATCGTGCAGATCTTTATTCTGACCTCCTTATCCAACTGTGGCATCCTGTACTGGAGATGGAACTTCGCTGAGGTCTGGAACTCTATTATGTCTGGGCTGTGTAGCATTATCAAAATGCTCATAATTTTGGTGCTCATGAAACACCACATCTCTGCTCCTGAATAATTTCTTCTACACAGGATCCCATAACCAGTATCCAAACTCTGCATCTCCACAGCCAACAAATACACATGGAGTAGACTTGTCATCAAGTTTTGATCTTTTTTCCTTGGGGATATGTGCAAAAGCCTTGCACCCAAATACCCTCAAATAAGAATAAGACAAATCCTTAATACTTCAAATCTTTTCTGGAATCTAAAAATCCAACGGTGCTGATGGAGATCTATTACTCAGGTAACAAGCGAAGATTTAACAGCGGCTTCACCCCAGAATGACTTAGGCAGTTTAGCCATTCTCAACATGCATCGCACTCTCTCAATAATAGTGCGGTTCATTCTCTCAAATGCACACCATTATCTTTGTGGAGTACCGAGAACGATCCGCTTCATGCTAAATTCCATGTTTACTATAATATTCAAGAAACTCCTTTGAAGTGTATTCCCTCCGTTGTCACTTCTACGAAGACACTTCAATGATTTTTCAGTCTCCCTTTCAACCATAGCATGAAAACTCTGAAAATGCTGGAATACCTGGTCTTTTGTTCTCAACAAAAATACCCACACTTTTTGCGAAACATCATCAATAAAGGTAGCAAAGTACCTATTTCCACCCAAAGACTCAACCTCAATGGGTCCACATACATCAGAATATACTCTCTCTAGTAGCTCTGGTTTTCTTTTAGTTGAACTACTAAAATAAACTCTATGTTGTTTCCCAAAAAAACAATAATCACAAGGGCTTAAAACAGTACCTTTAGCAAAAGAAATGAGTGACCTTTTTGCTAATAATTGCAACCCTTTCTCACTCATGTGGCCAAGCCTCTTATGCCATAAGTTTGGGGAAGAGTCATCCTTAACTGCATTCAACTCACTAGAACACACCTTCACATGAGTCTTGTACAATGAACAACAAGCAACACCTCTTGCAATCACCATAGAGCCCTTGGTAAGCTTCCACTTTCCACTGCCAAAGTGATTCTCATAGTCTTCTCTGTCCATGGCCATGCCAGAAATTAAGTTGAGACGTAAATCAGGAACGTGTCTAACATCCCTTAAGGTAACAGTGCAACCAACACCTGTCTGAATGCAAACATCACCAATTCCAATAATCTTGGACTGATCAGTATTTCCCATTCTCACGTACCCAAAGTCTCCAACTTTGTAAGTTGTGAAAAATTCTCTCTTAGGTGTAATATGATATGAGGCACCAGTATCAACCACCCAATCAACTTTCTGATCATCAACATGCAAGCATTCTTCTTCCCCAAATGAAAGAATCACAACATCTTCAAAGGATCGTGGGTCGCAGGTGTTCTTCTCCTCAACCTTTCCCTGCTCACCATTTTTCTTCTTGTCTAACCAGATTCTGCAATTTCTCTTGTAATGACCTTCTTTATTACAATGGAAGCATCTATACATTTCACCTTGTCTGGTCTTTGACTTGCTCATGTGATTTTTACTTTTGCTGCGACTTGTATGTGAGACCCCAAATTTTATGAATAAAGATTTAAATTTCTCGAAACATTTTTTCAAAATTATGGTGTGGATTTGAGATAATGTTATAATTGTGGGTAATATTTATAAATTTTGAAAAGTATGCAAGTTGTTGTATAATATTCGTTTGGTCGAGAAATATTCTTTTTGTCGGGAAATATCCATACGACGGCACAATTATTGGTGGACCCCACAATGGAATTATTGTCGGATTGAGAAAACTGTTAGAGTTTATGTCCTAGAGGCCAATTATTTGATATAATTGCTTAACGTTTTGATATTATATTTGATTGAATAAATGAATGATTTTATTATGCTTTAATTTATTGCGTTATATAATTGTTAACATAATAAAATTCCTTAGAATAGTGATACAAATTATATAGTTTCAAGTATGTGACTTGAACATGAGATTATATAATTACAATTAGTATCATTGTTCTTAAATGTCCCTAGTCGAGTATCATTGTTGATGGGATAACATTGATGCATTGAGACTAGTATGTGGATTGACTGATGACCAAATCTCATTGGTCATAAATATATGAGATATTAAGTCAATGCATAGGTACATGTTAGAGAACGATGTACTGCACAGACCCACCATGAGAATTCTATGTGGAGCATTATACGAAGTGTCATTAGAAATTCTCATAGTGATAATGATGTAATGGTCCTTCGACCTGAAATCACTATATTACTACACGAGAATTTATGTACTTTGATATCATCAAATGTCACCTTTAATAGGGTGGACTATAAAGGTGATTATTGGGTACATCATGAATCGTGTGAGGAATATGAGTGATCTAGATGGAATTTAACCCTCCTATATATTAGGGATGATATCCATAGGCCTCTTGATTGAGTAGGACTATGAAATGCATGGCCATGCTCAAATAGTGATTTGTTTCATATAGTCCGCTCATTGATCAAGAAAACTTCATTAAATTATGAAGAGTATGACACATTCCATGACTCGAGTTTAATCTAGGATATTAAGGTTAAAAGGATTAAATTACATTGAAACATTGGTCATTTAAAAGGTTGTATCGAATCATCGATCTTATTATTACTTGGGTAAAGCGATGATGCATTACTAGATGCCGCTTCAATCGCTTATAATTTTATAATATGATTTTAAAATTATTGCCAACGTAATAATAACCTATGTAAGGTCACACACATAGAACGTAATTTAAAATGGAATTAATTTAATTTCAAGGATTTAAATATATTAATATGATTAATAGTATTTAAATCACTTAATTTATATTAAAAAGGATAATTTGTATATATGTATATTAATTAAGTAAGACTTAATTAAGATATATATATATATATATATATATATATATATATATATATAAATTTGGATTTTATTAAAATACGCTTTTTGATTAATCCTTTTAACTACTATATATATATGATATAAGTAGCTACTTAGGGTAATATCATAACATCATAACCCTAGCCGCTTCTTAGAGAGAGACTAGAGAGAAACAGCTTCTAAAATCCATTCCTTTTGGTGGCTAATACCACTAGATTAGCTTCATCGCAGATCGTATTGACTTGCTCATGCATGCTCGTGTGGATACCGTAGAGGCGCGATTCGTTTGGATTGCGTTGGAGATTCGAGCGCATCAATTTCGTAAGCATTTTTATATTCGGTATAATTTCTAACCTTTCAATTAATTATTTTCGCATAGATCCCTGTTTAGGGTTTTGTAAATTGCTTTAAATTGTTCTATTTCTGCTGTACATTTTTGTGTCGAAACCCTACAAAAACGACAAAAATATTTTTATGAAAATAACGGCGGAAGTTTTACCGTTAAAACTGTTGAACTACTTGGTAGTAAAAGTACAGTAATATGCGTGGTTGCATAGTAGCACACGATATTGATTATTGATGCTTATGTGAGAAGTCACTCAATTTTGTTCAATTATTGCTATGAAGAATCACGCATAAAGATCTCACGTTATTTGATTCAATTATTGTCGATAATTTTTATATTATTAAATCAATAATTGAGACGATGAAGTTATTAATATTATTATTTGCAATATTAACGATGTTCTGTAAGTTACATCAAGGAGAGGTTTGGTCACCTACTTGCGCGCCAATAGGGAGAAATCCTTATTGGAAAGCCCCCTCTTTCCTAGGAACGACCTGATTGATTAATATTGTGAATTATAATAATGATGATAAATGTTGTTAAATATATTGAGGTGTCTTTTTATGAAGTCATGGAAGTTTATATATATATATATATTATATATATATAAATTTTGTTTTATTAGTATTATTAATATAATAAAACAGAAAAGCTTTTTATATAAAAATGTAATACTTTTATAAAGTTATTTGTTTTATTAGACAATAATTAGAATATATTATATTTTATTATGCATAGTGTTGTATAAAGTGCTGCATAGTATTTTGCATAGTTAAATCTTTTTATATAAAATGTAATACTTTTATAAAGTTATTCGTTTTTATTTATAATAATTAGAATATATTATATTTTATTATGCATAGTGTTGATAAGTGCCCGCATAGTATTTTGCATAGTTAAATCTTTTTTATATAAAAAATGTAATACTTTTATAAAGTTATTCGTTTTATTAGACAATAATTAGAATATATTATATTTTATTATGCATAGTGTTGCATAAAGGTACGCATAGTGTTTTGCATAGTAAAATTTTTTATATAAAATGTAATACTTTTATAAAGTTATTCGTTTTATTAGATTATAAATAGAATATATTATATTTTAATTAAAAGATTTTGTTTTATTAGAATATTTATTAATAACGATAGTAAATCAATATGGACCGTCTGGCTTAAAAGTAAATCAATCTGGACCGTTCATGAATTAGTTACTATTCAGTCCATTCTCCTATAAATAGAAGCTCATTCCTTCATTATTTCTTACGAATTCACTGAAACTCTAGAGAGAGAAACTATAGAGAGAAAGAAGAAAAGTATTCTGCTACTTCACTACTCCTATATCCAGTTTTTTCTAAGGTAAGGGGTATTATTTCTTTTGTATTCATGAAGAGAACTTATGTTATAGCCTATGCCTATGCCAACTCAAAGAATATGAGAGGAATTGTCCTACTCATGATCTAGAGTTGGCAGCTGTTGTTTTCGCACTTAAAATTTGGAGGCATTACTTGTATGGGGAGAAAGTGGAGATCTTTACGGATCATAAAAGCCTCAAATATTTTTTCACTCAAAAGGAACTTAACATGCGACAGCAACGTTGGCTTGAACTGTTGAAAGATTATGATCATACCATTATGGAAAAGCAAACGTGGTAGCTGACGCATTGAGTAAAAGATCATATGCGGGTACGAGTGCGATATTGTCAACGCAGAGGCCCATTTTGTATGACTTGCAAAGGATGGAGATAGAGATAAAGACTCCAGGGACCCACATGATGATGACGAATATACGAGTAGAACCGACTTTAATCGATAAAGTTAAAGTTGCTCAAGCTACAGACCTGGAGCTGATGCATATAAGGAAGAAAGTACAAGAAGGTTCTATGTCGGAAGCAAGAATCGATGAAGAAGGAATACTTCGAGTCAACTCTAGACTTTTTGTTCCCAACGATCTTGAGTTAAAGTATAAAATCATGATGGAGGCGCACAACACACCATTTACAATCCATCTTGGGAGTACCAAAATGTATCATGATCTTCGACATACATTTTGGTGGGGCAATATGAAGAGAGAGATAACGCTGTTTATCTCAAGGTGTTTAACTTGTCAACGAGTCAAGGCAGAGCATCAAGTACCAAAAGGTCCATTGCAAACCACTTGAAATTCCAGAATGGAAGTGGGATCACATTACCATGGATTTCGTTACTGGTCTTCCCAAGGTTTCTCAAGGCATAGATGCAATTTGGGTCATTGTTGATAGATTGACCAATTCTGCTCATTTCTTACCAATACGAGAAACTTATACACTTGAACGTCTTGCTTGTATGTACATAAACGAGATTGTAAGACTGCATGGTATGCCAATATCTATAGTTTCTGATCGAGACCCAAGACTTACTTCACGATTTTGGGTTAGTTTACAAAAAGCTATGGGCACGGATTTATGATTTAGTTTGACATATCATCCTCAGACGGACGGACAATCAGAGAGGACTATTCAAACTTTTGAAGATTTATTAAGACTCTGTGTCCTTGACGTCAAGGGAAGTTGGGACAAGTTTTTACCATTGGTGGAGTTTTCTTACAACAACAGTTATCAAACAAGTATTGGCATGGCTCCATTCGTGGCGTTGTATGGAAGAAAGTGTCATTCTTCAGTATGTTGGGATGATGTGGGTGAAGCAACGTTGTTGGGACCGGAGTTGGTACGTATGACTACGAAAAAGATTTAAATGATCCAACAACGTATAAAAACCTCACAAGACCGATAAAAGAGTTATGCTGATCTTCATCGAAAGGACGTGGAATTCGATATTAGAGATCATGTGTTGTTACGTGTTACTCCATGAAAAGGAGTTACGAGATTTGGAAAGAGAGGAAAGCTCAATCCTCGATTCATTGGCCCATTTTTAATCCTCGATCGAGTAGGGACTGTAGCCTATAGACTCGCTTTACCGCCAAGTATGTCTCGTGTTCATAACGTTTTTTATATATCCATGTTACGTAAATATGTGAAAGACCCGAACCACATTATTGAGTTAGAACCGGACGAAATAGCGGAAGATTTAACGTATGAAGAGGTTACTATTCAAATCTTGGATAAGAAGGAACATATTCTACGCTCCAAGGTTATACCTCAAGTCAAAGTTTTGTGGAGAAACCACGATGTTGAAGAAATGACCTGAGAGTTAGAATCTGAAATGAAATCAAGATATCCTTACCTTTTCGACATACCTGTATCACGTACCCTAATTTCGAGGGCTTAAATTTCAAGAAGAAGGGAGGTTGTAAGACCCCAACTTTTTAATAAAGATGATTTTCTATAAATATCATTTTTAAATATTATGGAATGAATTTGATATAATGTTATTGTTGTAGGTAATATTTATAAATTTTGCAAAAGCACGCAAGTTGTTATATAATATTCGATTGGTCTGGGAATATTCATTTTAACAGAAATATTCGTATTTACTCAAGACAATCATTGGTGGACCCCACAACAGAATTATTGTCGGTTTGAGAAAACAACACAAATATTTATATGAAAATAACGGCGGAAGTTTTTACGGTTAAAAGCTGTTGAAACACACGGTGTTAAAAGTACATGAATACGCCAGAGTTGCATAAAGAGCATAATCGTATTGATTATTGATGCTTACGTGAAGTCACCGCTTTTGTTCAATTATTGCTTCAAAGAATTGTTGCATAGTATCTCATGTTAATTAATTCAATTATTGTCGATATTTTATATATTATTAAATCAATAATTGAGACGACGAAGTTATTAATATTATTATTTGCAATATTAACGATGTCTAGAAGTTCTGCCAATGAGAGGTTTGGTCACCTAATTGCGTGCCAATAGGGAAAAATCCTTATTGGAAAGCCCCCTCTTTCCTGGGAACGACCTGGTCGATTAATAGTGTGAATTATAATAATGATGATGAAGTTTTGTTTTATTAGTATAATTAATGTAATAAAACAGAAAAGCTTTTTATATAAAACAGAATACTTTTATAAAGTTATTCGTTTTATTAGACTATAAATAGAATATATTATATCTATTATGCATAGTGTATTTCATAGTAAAATCTTTTTATATAAAAATGTAATACTTTTATAAAGTTATTCGTTTTATTAGACTATAAGTAGAATATATTATATTTTATTATGCATAGTATTTGTATAAGGCTCTGATATAGTGTTTGTATAGTAAAATCTTTTTTATATAAAAATGTAATACTTTTATAAAGTTATTCGTTTTATTAGATTATAAATAGAATATATTATATTTTATTTAAAATATTTTGTTTTATTAGAATATTTTATAGTAAACCAATACTGACCGTCTGCTTAAAAGTAAATCAATCTGGACCGTTCAGAATTAGTTATTATTCGGTCCATTCTCCTATAAATAGAAGCTCAGATCCTTCATTATTTCTTACTTAATTCATTTGAAACTCTAGATAGAGAAACTATAGAGAGAAAGAAGAAAAGTGTTCTGCTACTTCACTACTCCTATATCCAATTTGTTCTAAGGTAAGAGATATTATTTCTTTCATATTCATGAAGAGAACTTCAGTTATTCCATTTTTTTTATTCTGTTGGAATAACTTGTATACGCGGTCTACCCTATACTTGGTGAAATTCTTCGTTATTCCATTCTTTATCATTATGTTGGAATAATTCCGCATGCCAATATCGCATACATAGTGAAATTCTTTCGTTATTCCATTCTTTATTATTCATTTGGAACATCACATGCGTGCGTTTACGCATGACCTGGTTCCGTTATTTATTATTCTATTGGAACATCCTGTCGGTGCGAATTTTGCCTAACCTGGTTCCGTTATTTATTATTCTGTTGGAATATCCTTTCTCTGCGTTTACGCATGACCTGGTTTCGTTATTTATTATTCCATTTGGAATAACTCGTCTGCAAGCGGTCTATCGTATGTCTGGTGATTTCTTTTGTTATTCCATTCTTTATTATACTCAGTTCGTTAAAGTCTTGACTTCTATACTCCATGAAATTAGTGAAATATCCTTGATCTTTTCATGGAAATATTCTTTTGAGCATTCTTGAATTTTACTCTACAAAGAAGTATCATGTTGACAATTTGGACGTTATTAGTTCCTGGATAAATTAATTCTTGAACTTGTTTTATTGAATTCTTATATCATTGTCATCATCCTCATGTTTATATTATGTTGAAAGTCATTTGTGGCCTGTAGTGCATAGATGGACTTGGTATGATTATGACCAGGGATTAATCGGTATAATCATGACCGTAATGTTACAAATGATGTGGTAAAAGTCCTTATTGACCCGTAGTGCATTGATGGACAGTTGTTGGTATGATCATGACCATTGATGAATACACGAATATCCTTGGCCCGTAGTGCATGGATAATTTGTGGTTGTGATACTAATGAATATCCTTGGCTGTAGTGCAGGGATGATGTGGATTATTTATTAAGCTGAGTCTCAGCGATAAAAGTGATGAAAGACCTTTTAAATCATAAAAGATAGTGGATTTTATTCTCTACTTGACTCTTTTAATGGATTGCTTGTTCCGCTGCAGTTAAACTTGATGTCTATTGTATTTTATCAGTTTAACATTGTTGAAGGCTAATGATAATTTATTCTGCATTATCTTAGTCATAATATTTCTTACTGGGCTAGTTGAGCTCACCCTTTTACTTTTATTGTTCTCTTCAGGAAATGAGAATGTAGCAAAGACTAGTCGGGGAACGGAGTGACGGTCCAGATGATAGCATTAGTAGTCCTCACTATTCTATGAAATAGTGTGTTAATAAATGTATTGAGGACTTATTTTGAGTTTTAATACCTGTCCGTAAGATAATATTTGTATTAAAACTCACAGCTCATGTTGTATATTTAAGATTATATTTGTATTCTGTACCATGTATTTGGCGACTCAGAATATGTGATGTATACCTATTTTGGGGGTGTCACAGTTGGTATCAAAGCTTAGGGATATGATCTCTGGCTGATATGAGAGACAAGAACTAGGAGGGGAGAGACGGGGAATTCCTTCGCTAGTATGACCTACCTAAGTTTATTTGGTATTTAATTGGTCGGTCAGAGTATAGGGATAATATGTGATATGTTAATTAACCCTTGTTTTGTGGCAGTATTTGAAAATGGCATCCGAGAATGTTGAGAATAGTAATGGAGCACAGGAGACCGTTGAGTCTCCACAGATCAATAATCAGGATAATGTGCATCAAGAAGGCGACAATCCTCATGCAAACAACAACACTGACCAAATGATGAATGATGGAATGTTCAGAGGCTTTATGCAATTCATGCAACAACATGCAAGAGCGGTTCCTGTCCAAAATTTAGGTGGAAACACTGATAACTCTCGGACAGTCACCGTTAAGCAGTTCAAGGAACTGGGACCACCGGAGTTTTTTGGAGAGCCAAAACCACTTAAGGCGGAGATGTGGATAAAGTAGATCTGCAAGATATTTGATGTCTTGGGATGCTCCGAGGAGCAAAAGGTTCCCTTTGCCACCTTCATGTTGTGGGAAGAGGCAGATTACTGGTGGGAATCTGTAAAGCGTACTCAACCTGCCACACTGAAGATGTCTTGGGAGAAGTTCCAAGAACTATTCAACGACAAGTACTTTCTCGAAAGTATTCGTCACATGAAAGAGGTAGAGTTCATTGTCGGAGCAAAACAACATGACCAGGTGTCGCGAAGACGAAGCCAAGTTTGCCAAGTTGTCCCGGTTTCGTCCCATTTGGTTGATAATGAGGAGAGAATGACACGAATGTTTCTAAGAGGTTTGAAACCCGAGATACGTCAATATCTTATCTCTCATAAAGCGTGGTTTGTATTAGGATGTTGTTAATAGGGCTTAGTTATTGGAGAGCGATAATGAGTCAACCCAACCAAAAGAGAGCGGTAGAAAAAATGATAATACTAGTGATAGAAGGTCATCAAGCGGTGACAATAAGCGTGGAGGGAATCAACATGCCAGAAATGGTAACCACTTCGGTGGTAATCATGGCCAAAACAATAAGAATGGACATTTCAAGAAGAGGAGGTTCAACAATAATGGAAAGACGTCAGCACCAACACTCGTTGTTAAGGAAGGAGAACGACCACCTATCATATGCTTCAAATGTAGAGGGGAGGGACACATCAGTCCAAACTGCGCGATGCCGTCCAAAGCATGTTATAATTGTGGAAGAGAAGGTCACCTAGCCCGATTTTGTCGTTCACCAAAGACAAGTTCAGCTAGAATGGAGGCACCAAAGGACGTCCCAGAAAAGTCAAAGCCGAAGAGTGCAAGGGAGGCGTTTGTCGTGACCTCCCGTAAAGCAAGGAACCGAACAAGGTCATCACGGAGTAAGCTTATCATAAACTCTAGCGAAGTTTATACCTTATTTGATACCGGTTTTACCCATTCTTTTATTTCTCCTACTTGCGCTCAACGTTTAAATTTGACTCCAGAGAAATTAGACTTTGACTTATATGTTGAAACTCCATTGGGAGAAACCTTCATTACATCCATTGTTTATAAGTCTTGTTTGGTTCAAATTGGTACCCTCACATTACCTGTCGATCTTATTTTATTGAAAATACTTGCATTTTACGTAATTCTAGGCATTGATTGGTTAACTACTCATCATGCAAAAATTGATTATTTTCGTAAGGTTGTTAGCTTTCATATTCCTAACCAACCTATTATGCGAATTCAAGCAACCAAACCATTAAAATCAATCACTGTCATCTCAAGCTATAAAGCTATTCGTTTATTAAAAAATGGATGTCAAGCTTTCTTAGCTCATGTCACGGATCTAAACAAAAATACATCAATTTTGAATGATATTTCTATTGTTAATGAATTTCCTGACGTATTCCCTGAAGAACTTCCTGGCCTACCCCTAGAGCGTAAAATTGAATTTTGTATCGACTTTGAACCCGGTACAAAACCTATTTCCAAAGCCCCATATCGAATGGCTCCTATTGAACTTCAGGAGTTAAAGACCCAACTGCAGGAATTGTTAGACATCGGTTTCATTCGTCCTAGTACATCTCCTTGGGGTTCTCCTGTTCTATTCGTGAAGAAGAAAGATGGGAGTATGCGACTTTGTATTGATTATCGGGAGTTGAATCATGTCACTATCAAAAATAGGTACCCATTGCCATGTATTGATGACTGTTTGACCCGATTGCAAAGGCGCCAAATTCTTTTCAAAGATTGATCTTCGCTTCGGATATCACCAATTGAAGATTAGAACCGATGACATTCCAAAATGGCTTTTAACCCGAGACGGCATTATGAATTCTAGTCATGTCTTTTGGATTGACTAATGCTCCTGCTGTCTTCATGGATATGATGAACCGAGTATTCAAGGAATATTTGGATCACTTTGTGGTCATCTTTATTGATGACATCCTCATATATTCCAAAAGCCGTGAAGATCATGAGCAACACTTGAGGTTGATACTCCAAAAGCTTCGTGAAAACAAGCTTTATGCCAAGTTGAAGAAATGCGAGTTCTGGCTTAAGAAAGTAGCATTCCTTAGGCACGCTGTGATATCAAGTTATGGAATATCCATTGACCCAAAGAAAGATTGAAGCTATTCAAAGTCGGGAGCAACCTAAATCAAATGATAGAAAGTACGTAGCTTTCTCGGCTTAACTGGTTATTATCGGAGATTCGTAGAAGGGTTTTCTCGAATCGCTACTCCATTAACTCAGCTGACTCGAAAAGATACAAAATTTGGTTGGAACGAGGAATGAGAGAAGAGTTTTCAAGAACTCAAGAGGAGACTCATTTCAGCACCTGTTCTGACAATACCATCTAGCTCGAAGGGATTTGTCATCTACAATGATGCTTCAAGCAAAGGGTTAGAATGTGTTCTCATCCTACTCATGATCTAGAGTTGGCAGCTGTTGTTTTCACACTTAAAATTTGGAGGCATTACTTGTATGGGGAGAAAGTGGAGATCTTTACGGATCATAAAAGCCTCAAATATTTCTTCACTAAAAGGAACTCAACATGCGGACAGCGATGTTGGCTTAAACTGTTGAAAGATTATGATCATACCATCCAATACCATCCTGAAAAAACAAATGTGGTAGCTGACGCATTAAGTAGAAGATCATATATGGGTACGAGTGCGATATTATCAACGCAGAGGCCCATTTTGTATGACTTGCAAAGGATGGAGATAGAGATAAAGACTCCAGGGACCCACATGATGATGACGAATATATGAGTAGAACCGACTTTAATCGATAAAGTTAAAGCTACTCAAGCTACAGACCTGGAGCTGATGCATATGAGGAAGAAAGTACAATAAGGTGCTATGCCGGAAGCAAGAATCGATGAAGAAGGAATAGTTTGAGTCAACTCCAGACTTTATGTTCATAACGATCCTGAGTTAAAGTATAAAATCATGATGGAGGCGCACAACACACCGTTTGCAATCCATCCCGGGAGTACCAAAATGTATCATGATCTTCGACATACATTTTGGTGGGGGCAATGAAGAGAGAGATAAGACCATTTATCTCAAGGTGTTTAACTTGTCAACGAGTCAAGGCAGAGCATCAAGTACCAAAAGGTCCATTGCAACCACTTGAAATTCCAGAATGAAAGTGGGATCACATTACCATGGATTTCGTTACTGGTCTTCCCAAGGTTTCTCAAGGCATAGATGCAATTTTTGTCATTGTTGATAGATTGATCCAGTCTGCTCATTTTTTACCAATACGAGAAACTTATACACTTGAACGTCTTGCTCGTATGTACATAAACGAGATTATAAGACTGCATGGTATGCCAGTATCCATAGTTTCTGATCGAGACCCAAGATTCACTTCACGATTTTGGGTTAGTTTATAAAAAGCTATGGGCACGGATTTACGATTTAGTTCGGCATATCATCCTTTGACGGACGGACAATCAGAGAGGACTATTCAAACTCTTGAAGATTTATTAAGACTTTGTGTCCTCGACTTCAAGGCAAGTTGGGACAAGTTCTTACCATTGGTGGAGTTTTCTTACAACAACAGTTATCAAACAAGTATTGGCATGGCTCCATTCGAGACGTTGTATGGAAGAAAGTGTCTTTCTCCAGTATGCTAGGATGAGGTGGGTGAAGCAACGTTGTTGGGACTGGAGTTGGTACGTATGACTACGAAAAAGATTTAAATGATCCAACAACGTATAAAAACCTCACAAGACCGACAAAAGAGTTATGCTGATCTTCATCGAAAGGACGTGAAATTCGATATTAGAGATCATGTGTTGTTATGTGTTACTCCATGAAAAGGAGTTACGAGATTTGGAAAGAGAGGAAAGCTCAATCCTCGATTCATTGGCCCATTTTTAATCCTCGATCGAGTAGGGACTGTAGCCTATAGACTCGCTTTACCGCCACGTATGTCTCGTGTTCATAACGTTTTTCATATATCCATGTTACGTAAATATGTGAAAGACCCGAACCACATTATTGAGTTAGAACCGGACGAAATAGCGGAAGATTTAACGTATGAAGAGGTTCCTGTTCAAATCTTGGATAAGAAGGAACATATTCTACGCTCCAAGGTTATACCTCAAGTCAAAGTTTTGTGGAGAAACAACGATGTTGAGGAAATGACCTAGGAGTTAGAATCTGAAATGAAATCAAGATATCCTTACCTTTTTGACATACCAGGTACGTACCCTAATTTCGAGGGCGAAATTTCATAAGAAGGGGAGGTTGTAAGACCCCAACTTTTTAATAAAGATGATTTTTCTATAAATATCATTTTTAAATATTATGGAATGAATTTGATATAATGTAATAGTTGTGGGTAATATTTATAAATTTTGCAAAGTACGCAAGTTGTTATATAATATTCGATTGGTCGTGTAATATTCGTTTTAACAGGGAATATTCGTACGACAACACAATCATTGGTGGACCCCACAACAGAATTATTGTCGAATTGAGAAAATGACAAAAATATTTTTATGAAAATAACGGTGGTAGTTTTACAGTTAAAACTGTTGAAACACTTGGTGTTAAAAGTACATGAATACGCGTGGTTACATAGTAGCACACGGTATTGATTATTGATGCTTACGTGAGAAGTCACACAGTTTTGTTCAATTATTGCTTCAGTAATTGTTGCATAATATCTCACGTTAATTGATTTAATTATTGTCGATATTTTATATATTATTAAATAAATAATTGAGACGACGAAGTTATTAATATTATTATTTGCAATATTAACGATGTCAGAAGTTCGCGCGATGAGAGATTTGGTCACCTAATTGCGCTGGCATAATAGGGAGAAATTCTTATTGGAAAGCCCCCTCTTTCCTGAGAACGACCTGGTCAATTAATAGTGTGAATTATAATAATGATGATGAAGTTTTGTTTTATTAATATTATTAATGTAATAAAACAGAAAAACTTTTTATATAAAACAGAATACTTTTATAAAGTTATTCGTTTTATTAGACTATAAATAGAATATATTATATTCTATTATGCATAGTGTATTGCATAGTAAAATCTTTTAATATAAAATGTAATACTTTTATAAAGTTATTCATTTTATTAGACTATAAATAGAATATATTATATTTTATTATGCATAGTTTTTGCTTAGTGTATGCATAGTGTTTTGATAGTAAAATCTTTTTTATATAAGCGAATACTTTTATAAAGTTATTCATTTTATTAGATTATAAATAGAATATATTATATTTTATTTAAAAGATTTTGTTTTATTAGAATATTTTATAGTAAACCAATGCGATACATTTGTTTAAAAATAAATCAATCTGGACTAGTTCAGAATTGAATTCTTATTCATTCAATTTTCCTATAAATAGAAGCTCATTCCTTCATTATTTCTTGTAATTCACTTTGAAACTCTCAGAGAAAAACTATAGAGAGAAAGAAGAAAAGTGTTCTGCTACTTCACTACTCCTATATCCAGTTTGTTCTAAGGTAAGGGGTATTATTTCTTTCGTATTCATGAAGAGAACTTCAGTTATTCCATTTTTTTTTATTCTGTTGGAATAACCTATATTGCTTATCTACCCTATACTTGGTGAAATTCTTACGTTATTCCATTCTTTATCATTATGTTGGAATAACTTTTGTCTATGCTAATATCGCATACATAGTGAAATTCTTACGTTATTCCATTCTTTATTATTCTTTGGAACATCACGTCTCAGATGCGTTTACGCATGACACTGGTTCCGTTATTTATTATTACATTGGAACATCCCGCTTGGTCGCGAATTTTGCCTAACTCGGTTCCGTTATTTATTATTATTCGTTGGAATATCCTTCTCTGCGTTCTACGCACGACTGGTTTCGTTATTTATTATTACATTGGAATAACACATGCATAGGCTTATCATCGTATGTCCGGTGATTTCTTTTGTTATTCCATTCTTTATTATACTCGGTTGGTTAAAGTTTTGACTTCTATACTCCATGAAATTAGTGAAATATCCTTGATATTTGCGCTTCATCCAAAGATCTTTTCATGGAAATATTCTTTTGAGCATTCTTGAATTTTACTACAAAACAAAGAAGATCATGTTGACAATTTGGACGTTATTGGTTCTTGGATAAATTAATTCTTGAACTTGTTTTATTGAATTCTTATATCATTGTCATCATCCTCATATTTATATTATGTTGAAAGTCATCTGTGGCCTATAGTGCATAGATAGACTTGGTATGATTATTTTGAGTTTTAATACTGTCCAGAAGACAATATTTGTATTAAAACTCACAGCTCATGTTGTATATTTAAGATTGTATTTGTATTCTGTACCATGTATTTGGCAACTCAGAATAGGTGATGTATACCTATTTTGGGGGCGTCATAACATGCATGCTGAATGATCCTTTGTATTAATTCCTTATTAAATTATGAAATGATCTGTCTACGTGGATTACCGCATAGCGGGCGAAAATTCATTTGCAGTTTCATATATTCTATTATACTCAGTTGGTTAAAGTTTTGGCTTCTATACTCCATGAAATTAGTAGAATATCCTGGATATTTGCGCCTCATCCAGTATCTTTTCATAGAAATATTCTTCTGAGCATTCTTGAATTTTACTCTACAAAGCAGTATCATGTTGACAATTTGGACGTTATTGGTTCTTGGATAAATTAATTCTTGAACTTGTTTTATTGAATTCTTATATCATTGTCATCATCCTCATATTTATATTATGTTGAAAGTCATCTGTGGCCTGTAGTGCATAGATAGACTTGGTATGATTATGACCAGGGATTATGTATAATCATGACCATAATGTTACAAATGATGTGGTTAAAGTCCTTATTGGCTCGTAGTGCATTGATGGACAGTTGTTGGCATGATCATGACCATCGATGAATACACGAATATCCTTGGCCCGTAGTGCATGGATAATTTGTGGTTGTGATACTAATGAATATCCTTGGCCAGTAAAGTGGATGATGTGGATTATTTATTGTCGAGTCTCAAATGATAAAAATTGATGAGAACATTTTAAATCATAAAAGATAGTAGATTTTATTCTCTACTTGACTCTTTTAATGGATTGCTTGTTCCGCTGCAGTTAAACTTGATGTTTGTTATATTTTATCAGTTTAAAATTGTTGAAGAATAACGATAATTTATTCTGCTTTATCTTAGTTATAATATTTCTTACTGGGCTAGTTGAGCTCACCCCTTTCTTTCATTGTTCTCTTCAGGAAATGAGAACGTATCTGGGACTAGTCGGAGAACGGAGTGACGGTCCAGATGATAGTATTAGTAGTCCTCACTATTCTGTTAAATAGTGTGACAATAAATATAATGAGAACTCCTTTGAGTGTGGATATTGTGTTGATGACAATATTCTTATTAAAACTCTCAATTTATGTTGTCGTATTTTACACGACTGTTGTATAATTAGTTTGTATTTGTATTCAGTACCTTGTATCCGGCGACCCAAGATGGGTGATGTATACCTGTTTTGGGGGCGTCACATTTGGTATAAAAGCTTAGGGATATGATCCCTGGCTGAGATGTGAGACAAGAACTAGGAGGGGAGAGACAGGGAATTCGTTCGCTAGTATGACCTACCTAAGTTTATTTGGTATTTAATTAATTAAATTGAGTAGTATAGGGATAATATGTGATATGTCAATTAACCCTTGTTTTGTGACAGTGTTTGAAAATGGTATCTGAAAATGTTGAGATAAGCAATGGAGCAAAATAATATGACCGTATCGCAGTACGAGGCTATGTTTGGGGAGTTATCCCGGTTTGCATCCCATTTGGTCGATAATGAGGAGCGAATGACACGAATGTTTCTAAGAGGTTTGAAACCCGATATACGTCAATACCTCATTTCTTATAAACTTTGTTTATATTCAGATGTTGTGAATAGGCTCAGTTATTGGAGTGCGATAATGAGTTAGCACAACCAAAAGGTAACGACCACCAACACGATAATAATCATACCGGTGGCAATGACCATCAGAACAATGATGACCATCGTGGAGGAAATTATTATGCCAAGAATGGTAACCACTTTGGTGGTAATCATGGCTAAGATAATAGAAGTGTAAATTTCAAGAAGAGAAGGTTCAATAATGATGGAAAGACAGCAGCACCAGCACCCGTTTCAATGGAAGAAGAACGACCACCGGTGGTATGTTTCAAATGCGGACAGGAGGGACACATCGGAAGTCAAACCTGTGAGAATCCAAAGCGTGTTTCAATTACAGAAGAGAAGGTCACCTAGCTCGATTTTGTCGTGTAGTGAAGTCAAGACCAGCTGGGAAAGTGATGCCAAAGGATGTCTCAGACAAGTCAAAGCTGGTAGTTTAAGTGAGAGCATTTGTCGAGGAACTCGAATGAAGTTAGCACGGGTAAATTAACCATAAACTCTTATGAAGTCTATACTTTATTTGATATCGGTTCTACCCACTCTTTTATTTCACCTAGTTGTGTTCAATGTTTGAACTTGGCTCTTGAGAAATTAGACTTTGACTTATTTGTTGAAACTCTGTTAGGAGAAACCTTCGTTACATTCACTATTTATAAATCTTGTTTGATTCATATCGATACCCTCACGTTACCTACGATCTTATCTCTTTGAAAATACTTGCCCTTGATGTGATTTGAGGAATCGATTGGTTAACTACTCATCATGCTAAAATTGATTATTTTCGTAAGGTTGTTAGCTTTTATATTCCTAACCAACCTGTTATACGAATTCAAGCAACCAAACCACTAAAGTTAATCATTATCATATCAAGCCATAAGTAAAGAGCCCCGATCCTTTCGTTGTTGACTTCCTTGTGTGGAATGCATCGAAGCCAGACTTTCTGTAGGCGACGTTGTGAATGACAGTGGTAAGTTGATAGGTATCAATGTGATGTGCTATCCAAGTCTTGGATGAGGGTCACAGTTTTGAATGATATTTCTATCGTTAATAAATTTCTTGACGTATTCTTGAAGACTTCTTGGCCTACCCAGGCGTGAAATCTAATTTTGTCTTGAATTTCAAAGACAAAACCCCATTTCTAAAACCCTTAAATATTTCTTCAACCAAAAGCGAAGCGTATATGCGCGCCAAAGACGTTGGCTCGGTGATGATCATACCATTCAATATCATTGTGGAAGAGAGAGCGTGGTAGGTAACAGCGTTGAGTAGAAGATCGTATGCTGCGTTCTGAGTGCGACTTTGTTAACACAAAAACCCATTTTGTATAACTTATAAATGATGAAGATAGAGTTAAAGACTCTAGAGACCCACGTGAAGATAGTGAATATACGAGTATAATCAATAAAGTTAAAGCCGCTCAAGCTACATACCCGGAGCTACTGAATACGAAGAAGAAGGTTCAAGAGGGCATTATTTTAACAGCAAGAGTTGCTGAAGAGAGGAAATCTCAACCCTCGATTTTATTGGCCCATTTAAAATCCTCGATCGAGTAGGAACTGTGGCCTATAGACTCGTTTTACCGGCAAGTATGTTGCGTGTTCATAACGTTTTTCACGTATCGATATTACGTAAATATGTGGACGACCCGAACCACATTATTGAATTAGAACTATACGAGATAACAGAAGATTTAATGTATGAGAAAATACGTGTTAAAATCTTGGATAAGAAGGATCGTATTCAACACTCAAAGGTTATACCTCAAGAGTTAGAATCTGAAATGAAGTCAAGATATCCTCACCTCTTCGGCATCCAGGTACATACGTAAATTTCGAGGGTGAAATTTCATAAGAAGGGGAGATTGTGAGACCCCAAATTTTATGAATAAAGATTTAAATTACTCGAAATATTTTTTTCAAAATTATGGTGTGGATTTGAGATAATGTTATAGTTGTGGGTAATATTTATAAATTTTGAAAAGAATGCAAGTTGTTGTATAATATTCGTTTGGTCGGGAAATATTCTTTTTGTCAGGAAATATCCGTACGATGGCACAATCATTGGTGGACCCCCACAATAGAATTATTGTCGGATTGAGAAAACGACAAAAATATTTTATGAAAATAACGACGGAAGTTTTACCGTTAAAACTGTTGAACTACTCGGTAGTAAAAGTGCGAATGTCTGGCGTGGTTGCATAGTAGCAAGACACGATATTGATTATTGATGCTTACGTGAGAAGTCACTCAGTTTTGTTTAATTATTGCTATAGTAATTGTTGCATAGTATCTCACGTTATTTGATTCAATTATTGTCAATAATTTTTTATATTATTAAATCAATAATTGAGACGACGAAGTTATTAATATTATTATTTGCAATATTAACGATGTCTAAAAGCTCTGTCAATGAGAGGTTTGGTCACCTAATTGCGCGCCAATAGGGAAAAATCCTTATTGGAAAGCCCCCTCTTTCCTGGGAACGATCTGATTGATTAATATTGTGAATTATAATAATGATGATAAATGTTGTTAAATATATTGAGGTTTCTTTTTATGAAGTCACGGAAGTTTATATATATATATATATTATATATATAAATTTGTTTTATTAGTATTATTAATATAATAAAACAGAAAAGCTTTTTATATAAAATAGAATACTTTTATAAAGTTATTTGTTTTATTAGAGAATAATTAGAATATATTATATTTTATTATGCATAGTGTTGTATAGTGCCTGCATAGTGTTTTGCATAGTAAAATTTTTTTATATAAAACATAATACTTTTATAAAGTTATTTGTTTTATTAGACAATAATTAGAATATATTATATTTTATTATGCATAGTGTTGCATAGTGCCTGCATAATGTTTTGCATAGTAAAATCTTTTAATATAAAATAGAATACTTTTATAAAGTTATTTGTTTTATTAGATTATAAATAGAATATATTATATTTTATTTAAAAGATTTTATTTTATTAGAATATTTTATTAATACTGCATAGTAAATCAATATGGACCGTTCGTTTAAAAGTAAATCAATCTGGACCGTTCATGAATTAGTTATTATTCAGTCCATTCTCATATAAATAGAAGCTCATTCCTTCATTATTTCTTACGAATTCTTTGAAACTAGAGAGAGAAACTATAGAGAGAAAGAAGAAAAGTATTACATTACTTTTTACTCTCCTATATCTAGTTTCTTCTAAGGTGGGTATTATTTCTTTTGTATTCATGAAGAGAACTTACATTATTCCATTCTTTATTATTACATTGGAATAACTCAGATATCTGTGAGCTACCCTATACTTGTTGAAATTCTTACATTATTCCATTCTTTATTATTATGTTGTAATAACTTTTCTATCATCACAAGTACCGCATACATGGTGAAATTCTTACATTATTCCATTCCTTATTATTATGTTGGAGTAACTTTGTCTATACAATCATCGCATACATGGTGAAATTCTTCTATTATTCCATTCTTTATTATTCTATCGAATATCACATGCATCATGCGTTTTACGCATGACCTGGTTCCATTCTTTATTATTTTGTCGGAATATCCTATATGTGCGTTTACGCATGACCTGGTTCCGTTATTTATTATTTTGTTGGAATAACCTGTCTGTGCGGTCTATCGCATGCATGGTGAATTCTGTTGTTATTCTATTCTTTATTATTCTGTTGGGAATAACCTATCTGTGTGGTCTCTATCACATGCATGAAGAATCCTTCTGTTATTCCATTCTTTATTATTCTGTTAGAATAACCTGTCTATGTGGATTACCACATGCATGGTGAATGATCGTTTGTATTCATTCCTTATTAAATTGTGGAAATAATCTGTCTATGTGGATTACCACATGGTGGGTGAAAATTCATTTGCAATTTTATATATTCTATTATACTCAGTTGGTTAAAGTTTTGGCTTCTATACTCCATGAAATTAGTAGAATATCCTAGATATTTGCGCTTCATCCAGTATCTTTTCATGGAAATATTCTTCTGAGCATTCTTGAATTTTACTCTACAAAGCAGTATCATGTTGACAATTTGGACGTTATTGGTTCCTGGATAAATTAATTCTTGAACTAGTTTTATTGAATTCTTATATCATTGTCATCATCCTCATATTTATATTATGTTGAAAGTCATTTGTGGCCTGTAGTGCATAGATGGACTTGGTATGATTATGACCAGGGATTAGTCGGTATAATCATGACCGTAATGTTACAAATGATGTGGTTAAAGTCCTCATTGGCTCGTAGTGCATTGATGGACAGTTGTTGGCATGATTATGACCATTGATGAATACACGAATATCCTTGGCCCGTAGTGCATGGATAATTTATGGTTGTGATACTAATGAATATCTTTGGCCGTAGTGCAGGGATGATGTGGATTATTTATTAAGCCGAGTCTCAGCGATAAAAATTGATGAGAACATTTTAAATCATAAAAGATAGTAGATTTTATTCTCTACTTGACTCTTTTAATGGATTGCTTGTTCCGCTGTAGTTAAACTTGATGTTTGTTATATTTTATCAGTTTAACATTGTTGAAGACTAACGATAATTTATTCTGCATTATCTTAGTCATAATATTTCTTACTGGGCTAGTTGAGCTCACCCCTTTATTTTAATGTTCTCTTTAGGAAATGATAACGTAGCCGGGACTAGTCGGGGAACGGAGTGACGGTCCAGATGATACTATTAGTAGTCCTCACTATTCTGTTAAATAGTGTGACAATAAATGTAGATATTGTCTAGATGACAGTATTCTTATTAAAACTCTCAATTTATGTTTTGTTGTATTTTACACGACTGTTGTATAATTAGTTTGTATTTGTATTCAGTACCTTGTATCTGGCGACCCAAGATAGGTGATGTATACCTATTTTGGGGGCGTCACATTGTATCTCCTTTGTGAGATCCCCTAAAATTGCTTCTGCCCCTGTTATATGTGACAAGAGCACGTATCTCAAAATTTACGCCTTGCTCCTTTCGCCTTGTCTCCTCATTATGAAGACTATCCTTGACCATCTACATAGTCATTTTTCCTTCTGGAGCTGAATTGCTTAGAGACACCACCAAAGTCTCCCAGCTGTTTGGCAATGAACTGAGAAGCAAAAGAGCCTGAATCTCATCATCAAGATTCAACTTCATGGTGGACAACTGGTTCACCAAACCTTGGAACTCACTCATATGCTCCGACACATTACTCCCATCCTTGTACTTTAGATTCATAATTTTCCGAATGACAAAAGTTTTATTTTGTGCATTCTTCTTCTCGTATACATAGACTCTAGTGTTGTCCATAAAGTGTGAGCATCCGTCTCCTGCGAAACATGGTGGAACACACTTTGATCAATCCACTGCCGGATGTGACCAATAGTCTTCCTATTCATTTTATTCCAATCAGCCTCAGACTTATCCGCGGGCTTCTTTCCCTTGAGCTCCAACGGACCAAACAAATCCTTGCAATAAAGGATATTCTCCATTCTGGGCTTCCAGATCAAAAATTTTGAAGAGGTCAATTTAATCATGGCTCCGACTGATTCCTCCATAAAATTTATCAAAAACAACCGAGTAAATAACCTTAGCTTTGATACCAGTTGTTGGGAAAAAATTACCTCCCAAATACTGTTGTCTTTGATAAATTAGACGGATAAAATATCAGCACATGCCAAACAGATTAAATTTGTAGTTCTACCAAAAGTAATAACCATGCAGGAAATAATGAGTAAAATATCCAACCACGAGACACCAAGATTTTATGTGGAAAACCCTCTAAAACTAAGAGGTAAAAACCACGGGACAAACTCCAAACAATTCACTAGAATAATATGAGAGAATACAAAGATATCTTAATTTGAGTACAAACTCAAATTACTTCACCACAATAACTATGTGATGGAACCCAAATAAAACTCCTATTTATTTGAACTACCTTTCTCTCTCTATTTTCTAAAACTTCACAAAACTACTCTCTTTCGAATGTTTTGCTTCTCCAAATTGGTGTGTTATCCCTCAAGCTTGGCTGCCTTTTTATAGCAGAATTTGAAGGAGGAGAAATAAATGAAGTTGGCATGAAAATCAACGGGTGGAGAGTTGGAAAATTTAATGGGCGAAACATTAAATGGAGTGAGGAATGTTGACCAACATTTATTTCGTTAGAAATCTAAAGGAAATTCAAATCCTCCTTTTTTCTCCCCATTGGGTGATATTGTGGTGCTTTATTAGTTGTGCAATTGTAACTGAAGCTATGTTTGGCAATTCAATTCCAAGCCTTGGAATTGGAATCGAGTATAAGTTTTAGCTAATTTTCAATTTCACAATGTGTTTTCTATTTTAATTCCGAAACTGGGTGTTGAGTTGCTAGACATTATTAGTGTAGCATGGCCTTTCTTTGGAGCATAGAGTAGTGAATGGAAACATTTAAAGCGCAGATAAGCAAGTTGGTTCCACGTGCAGTGTGTTGGTTTAATTTTATAGGGCAATCCAAAATGATAAAAATAGATGATCAGTTGTGTAAAATATATTTTGGGCATCCCAAAGATGAAAGCATAACATTTAATTTGGAATGGAGAAAGAGAGTATAAGTTAATGTGATATTTCTCATTTGTAAATATCCTTCACACATCTATTTAGGTCTTCATCATGATTTATATTTAAGCAAACAGAAAATAATTGGTCTTTAATTACTTTTGAATTAAAATCTTACAGTTATAATTAAATATGCTTTTGACTCTTAAAGTGTCAACTTCTGCTACTACAAACTGACAAGTTATGCTTGAAACTAAAAAACTAAGATACTTAAGCCTTAATTCATGTTCCGTGTACAAAAAATTATACAATAATGCTCTCGTTATTAATTATTCTAATTTAATTTTTAGGGAGATCCAATTGAAGGTTACAAGAGCACACATCAGAAAAAGGAAACAAACGATTGGATACAACCTAAAAATGAAGGCTGCATCCAACTTTTTTGAATAAAGAATAATTTTTCTGAATTATATTTTTAAATATTATGGTGTGGATATGATATAATGTTATAGTTGTGGGTAATATTTGGAAAATTTTGCAAAGTAATCAAGTTGATATAAAATATTCGTTGTGTCGTTGAATATTGATTGGTGGGGAATATTCGTTTTAACGGGAAATATTAAATGCGGCGGCACAATCATTGGTGGACCCACAGCGGAAGTATTGTCGTAGTTAGAAAATGACATAAATATCTTTTATAAAAATAACGGTGAAAGTTTTCTTTATTAAAAGCTGTTGAACTACGGTGGTGGTAAAAAAATACGATGTCTGGCGTGGTTGCATAGTAGCACTACGGTATTGATTATTGATCTTACGTGAGAAGTCACTCATTTATACTCAATTATTGCTACTGATAATTGTTGCATAGTATCTCACGTTATTGATTCAATTATTGTTATCATCTGCATAATATTTTTATATTTTATAATTGAGACAATAAAGTTATTCATATTATTATTTGCAATATTGATGATATACAGAAGTTACATCGAGGAGAGGTTTGGTCATCTAATTATATTTGCAAATAAGGAGAAATCCTTATCGGAAAGCCTCCTCTTTCCTGGGAATGACCTGGTTGTTAAATATTGTGAGTTATAATATTAATGATGAATAATTGTTGTATTAAAAATGTGTTTATTGAAGATAAGTGATTTACAAAAGTTAAGGGGGAATAATGCAAACTTGGAAAACTTTAGGGGTATTAAAGTATAATAAGTTAAATCAATCTGGACCATTGATGGTGGTTTTAATAGTAAATCAATCGGATGAATCGATTGTGGTTTTAAAAGTAAATCAATCTGGATAAAAAGTCGGTGGTGGTTTTAAAGTAAATCAATGCAGGATGTCGGTTGGTGGTTTTAAAAAAAAATCGGTTGTGGTTTTAATAGTAATCAATATGGACCATCCGTTCTAATAGTGAATCAAATACGGATAGTTAAGTGAATTTAATACTATTTAGTCCATTCTCCTATAAATAGAAGCTTAATTCTTCTTTCATTCTCACCGATTCTTTGAGATTCACAAGAGACACTATAGAGAGAAATTATAGAGAAGCAAGAAGAAAGAGTATTACGCTACTTCACTTTTTTGCGGTATCCGACTTTCTACTAAAGGTAGGGTATTATTTTTTTTCGTATTCATAAGGAATACTATTTTTCGTATTCATCCTTTAGTATGTCGGAATAACCTATCTCGCGGATTACGTCTTAGTATGACGGTGAAAATCCATTTCTGATTTTTAGTATGTTAATTCTTTTCATATTCTTAAATCTAAACTTACTTATGGTGGTAAGTATTGCTTCTATAATCCTTGAAATTAGTGGAATATCCAGTGAGTTTTTGCGCTTCATCCAATATCATTTTATTGGAATATTGATATGAACTTTCTTATTAAATATCAATATATTTTCATAGAAATCTTATTCACGAGTTCTTATTCACGAGGTTCTTATTCACACGATTACTATTCACTATAATATTATTCACTTTCGGGTATTTGGGGCACTTTTCATGCGGGATACTATTCACGAGTTACTATTCACGAGTTCTTATTCACCAGATTACTATTCACTCAAATATTGTTCACTTTCGGGTATTTGGGGCACTTTTCATATCGAAGTTACTTATTCACGAGGTCTTATTCGAGTCTTATTCACGTGGTACTTATTCATAGAGTCTTATTCATAGAAAAATTTATTTCTTTTTACATCCAAATTATTTTTGATACATGGATATTATTCTTGAATTTTACTCTACAAAAGCGAAGTATCATGTTGAAAATTTGGACATTATTGAATTTTGGATAAATTAAATTATAAATCTTTAAAAATTTATCCTTTACTTTCTTTAATTGAATTCTTATATCATTGTCATCATCCTCATTGCTTATATTGTGATGAAAGTCATCTTTGGCTTACGTGCATAGATGAATTTGTTGATTGGTATGATTATGACCGGGGATAATTCGGTATAGATCATGACCATTGATGATTTACGAATAATTCTTGGCCCGTAGTATAAGAATAATTTGTGGGCGTGATCTTAATGAATATCCTTGGCAAAGTAGTGCGGGGATGATTTTGATGATGTGATCTATTTATTAAATTTGAGTCCAACAATAAAGTTAATGATAAACTTTTTAAATCATAGAAGATAGTAGATATCATGCTCTACTTGACTCTTCTAATGGATTGCTTATTCATTGCTAGATTAAACTTGTTATCTATTATATTCTATCGGTTTAACATTGTTGAAGGCTAATGATAACTTATTACGCATTATCTTAGTCATAATATTTCTTCTTTGGGCTAGTTGAGCTCACCCTTTTACTTCCATTGTTCTCTTGAGGAAATGAGAGCGTGGCGGAACTAGTCGGGGAAGCGGAGTGATGGCTAGAGATGGTGTTTTAGTAGTCCTCATTATTCTATAAAATAGTGTGATAATAATTGTAATGAGGACTCCATTGAGTGTGGATATTGTCTAGAAGACAATATTCGTTTTAAAACTCTCGGCTTATGTTTTGTCGTATGTTACACGACAGTTGTATAATTAAGTTGTATTTGAATTTTTTGTACCATGTATTTGGCGACCCAGATGGGTGATGTATACCTATTTTGGGGCGTCGAGATTAGTATCAAAGCTTGGGGATATGATCACTGGTGAGATGTGAGACAAGAACTAGGGAGGAGAGGCAGGGAATTCCTTCGCTAGTATGACCTACCTAAGTTTATTTGGTATTTAATTGGTCGGTCGGGAGTATAGGGATAATATGTGGCATGTCAATTAACCCTTGTTTTGTGGTAGTATTTGAAAATGGCATACGAAAATGTCGAGATAAGCAATGAAGCACATGAGACCATTGAGTCACCAACGATCGATACCGAGGATAATGTGCAACGGGAAGACAATAATCCTCGGGTAAACAACAACACCGATCAAATGATGAGCGATGGGATATTTAGAGGCTTCATGCGATTCATGAAACATCGGTGAGAAGCGGCTCTGTTCAAAATGCGGGGAGGACACATTTGCAACTCACGGATGGTTCTTTGCTAAACAATTCAAGGAGTTGGGACCATCGGAGTTTTGGGGGAAGCCAAAACCACTTAAAGGCGGAGGCGTGGATAAAGCGAGATCACCAAGATATTTGATGTCTTGGGATGCTCAGGAGCAAAAGGTTCCCTTTGCCACCTTCATGTTGAGAGGAGAAGCGATTCTTTGGTGGGAATCGATAAAAGCGTACCCGACCTGCCCTTTTCAAGATGTCTTGGGAGAAGTTCAAGAAGCATTCAATGACAAGTACTTTCCGAAAGTATTCGTCACATGAAGGAGGTGGAGTTTATCAAGTTGGAGCAAAATAATATGATAGTGTGTCGCGATGCGAGGCTAAGTTTGCCGAGTTGTCGGTTCGCATCCCATTTGGTTGATAATGAGGAGAGAATGGCGAATGTTTCTACGAGGTTTGAGACCGAAAATCGTCGATACCTCATTTCTCATAAAAAGCTGTGTTTGTATTTAGATGTTGTAAATAGGGCTTCGATTATTGGAGTGCGATAATGAATCAAATGACCAAGAGAGAAGCGACCCGACAAGTCGATAATACGGTGGTAGCGAGTCATGAAGCGGTGACAACAAGCGTGGAGGAATCAACATGCAAGAAATGGTAACCACTCGGTGGTAATCATGGCAAGATAATAGAAGTGGAAATTTCAAGAAGAGGAGATTCAATAATGATGGAAGGCGTCGTGACGGTTTTTGTTGTTAAGGAAGGAGAAGGAGACCGACCACCGGTCGTATGTTAAAAATCACGGAGGAGAGGGACATATCGGTCCAAACTGTACGCACCAGTCCAAAGCATGCTACAATTGTGGAAGAAAAGGTCACCTAGCCTGATTTTGTCATGCACCAAATTTAAGTCCAGCTGGGATGGAGGCATCAAAGGCCATCCAGACAAGACAAAGCCGGTAGTTCAAGGAGGCGTTTGTCGTAACCTCCCAAAAAGCGAGGAATCGAGCGAGGTGATCACGGGTAAGCTAATCATAAACTCTTGCTTGAAGTTTATACCTTATTTGATCTGGGGTTCTACCCATTCCTTTATTTTCTCCTACTTGCGCTCAACGTTTAAATTTGACTCCGGAGAAATTAGACTTTGATTTACCTGTTGAAACTCCGTTGGGAGAAACTTTCATAACATCCACTGTCTATAAGTCTTGTTTGATTCAAATCGGTAACCAGACGTTACCTGTTGATCTTATTTCTTTTAAAATACTTGCATTCGATGTGATTTTAAGAATTGATTGGTTGACTACTCATCATGCTAAAATTGATTATTTTCGTAAGGTTGTTAGCTTTCATATTCCTAACCAACCTATTATGCGAATTTAAGCAACCAAACCATTAAAGTCAATTACTGTCATCTCAAGTCATAAAGCTATTCGTTTATTAAAAAACGGATGTCAAACTTTCTTAGCCTATGTCACAGATTTAAACAAAAATACGTCAGATTTGAATGATATTTCCATTGTTAATAAATTTCTGGCGTATTCACTGAAGAACTTCTGGCCTACCCCAGGCGTGAAATTGAATTTTGTATCGACCTTGAACACGGATACAAAACCCATTTCCAAAGCCCATATCGAATGGCTCTGTTGAACTTGAGGAGTTAAAGACTCAACTACGAGGAATTGTTAGACATCGGTTTCATTCATCCTAGTACATCTCCTTGGGGTGCTCTGTTCTCTTCGTAAAGAAGAAAGATGGAAGTATGCGACTTTGTATTGATTATCGGGAGTTGAATCATGTCACCAAAAAAAATAGGTACCCGTTGCCACGCATTGATGACTATTTGACCCGATTTGCAAGGCGCCAAATTCTTTTCAAAGATCGATCTTCATTAGGATATCATCGATTAAAGATTAAAAGCGATGACATCCCAAAAGCGCTTTGAGGAACTCGATGCGGGCATTATGAATTCTAGTCATGTCTTTTGGATTGACTAATGCTCCTGCTTTGCCTTCATGGATATGATGAGCCGAGTATTGAGGAATATTTGGATCATTTTGTAGTCGTCTTTATTGATGACATCCTCATATATTCAAAAGCCGTGAAGATCATGAGCAACACTTGAAAGGTGATACTCCAAAAGCCGTGAAAACAAGCTTTATGCCAAGTTGAAGAAGTGCGAGTTTTGGCTTGAGGAAGTAGCATTCCTTGGGCACGTGATATCAAATCATGGAATATTTGTTGACCAACAAAGATTGAAGCAATTCAAATTTGGGAACAACCCAAGTCGATGGTAGAAATGCGTAGCTTTCTCGGCTTATTTGGTTATTATCGGAGATTCGTAGAAGGGTTTTTTCTCGAATCGCTACTCCATTAACTCGGTGACTCAAAAAAGATACAAAATTTGGTTGGAGCGAAGAATGTGAGAAGAGTTTTCAAGAACTCGAGAGGAGACTCATTTTAGCACCTTTTTGTTCTGACAATACCATCTGGTTGGAGGGATTTGTCATCTACAGTGATGCTTCAGGCAAAGGTTTAGGATGTGTTCTCATGCAACATGGGAAAGTCATAGCCTATGCCTCATGACAACTCAAAGAATATGAGAGAAATTATCCTACTCATGATCTAGAGTTGGCAGCTATCGTTTTTGCGCTTAAGATTTGGAGGCATTACTGTATGGAGAGAAGGTGGAGATTTATACGGATCATTAAAAGCCTCAAATATTTCTTCACTCAAAAGGAACTCAACATGCGGCAAAGACGATGGCTTGAGCTATTGAAAGATTATGATCATACCATTAATACCATCACGAAAAGCGAGCGTAGTAGGTGATGCATTGAGTAGAAGATCATATATGCGAATGCGAGTGCGATATTATCATATGAAAGGCCCATTTGTATGACTTACAAAGGATGGAGATAGAGTTAAAGACTCAGGGACCCATGTGATGATGGCGAATATCTGAGTAGAAGCAGACTTTAATCGATAAAGTTTAAAGGCTGCTCAAGCTACGGACTGGAGCTAATGCGTATGAAGAAGAAAGTGCAAGAAGGTGTTATTAGGAAGCAAGAATCGATGAAGAAGGAATACTTGAGTTAACTCCGGACTTTGTGTTCTAGCGATTACGACTTGAAGTATAAAATCATGATGGGGCGCACAACACACCATTTGCAATCCATCTAGGAGTACCAAAATGTATCGTGATCTTGACATACATTTTGGTGGAGCAATATGAAGAGAGAGATAGCGGGGTTTATCTCAAGGTGTCTAACTTGTCAGCGAGTCAAGTCGGCCAGACATCAAGTGCCAAAAGGTCCATTGCAACCACTTGAAATTCTAGAATGGAAGTGGGAGCACATTACCATGGATTTAATTCTTTGGTCTTCCCAAGGTTTCTCAAGGCATAGATGCTGATTTGGGTCATTGTTGATAGATTGACCAAGTCTGCTCATTTCTTCGATATGAGAAACTTATACACTTGAGCGTCTTGCTCGTATGTACATAAGCGAGATTGTAAGATTGCATGGTATGCGGTATCCATAGTTTACGATCGAGAGACCAAGATTCACTTCAAGATTTTGGGTTAGTTTGCAAAAAGCTATGGGCGCAATTTCTGATTTAGTTGGCGTATCATCCTCGAAGCGGATGGACAATCGAGAGGACTATTCAAACTCTTGAGGATTTATTAAGACTACTGTGTCCTTGACTTCAAAGGAAGTTGGGACAAGTTCTTACCATTGGTGGAGTTTTCCTACAACAACGGTTATCAAGCAAGTATTGGCATGGCTCCATTTGAGGCGTTGTATGGAAGAAAGTGTCGTTCTCGATTATCTTTGGGATGAGGTAGGTGGGTGAAGGAGCGTTGTTGGGATAGGAGTTGGTACATATGACTACGGAAAAGATTCAAGCGATCCGATAGCGTATAAAAACCTCACAAGATCGACAAAAGAGTTATGTTGATCTTCATCGAAAGGGCGTGGAATTCAATATTGGAGATCATGTGTTGTTACGTGTTGCTCCATGGAAAGGAGTTACGAGATTTGGAAAGAGAGGAAAGCTCAATCCTCGATTCATTGGCCCATTTGTAATCCTTGATCGAGTAGGGCTGTGGCTATAGACTACGCCTTACTGCTTAAGTATGTCTCGTGTTCATAACATTTTTCACATATCTATATTACGTAAATATGTGAAAGACCGAACCAAATTATTGAATTAGAAGCAGGATGAGATAGCGGAAGATTTAACGTATGAAGAGGTAGATGTTAAAATCTTGGATAAGAAGGATCATATTCTACGCTCGAGGTTATACCTCAAGTCAAAGTTTTGTGGAGAAACCATAATGTGGAGGAAATGACCTGGGAGTTAGAATCTGAAATGAAATCAAGGTATCCTCACCTCTTTGACATATCAGTCGTACCCTAATTTTGAGGACGAAATTTCATAAAAGGGAGGTTGTAAGACCCCTGACTTTTTTGAATAAAGAATAATTTTTTTCGAAAATATATTTTTGAATATTATGGTGTGGATATGATATAATGTTATAGTTGTGGGTAATATTTGAAAAATTTTGCAAAGTAATCAAGTTGATATAAAATATTCGTTGTGTAATTGAATATTCGATTGGTTGGGGAATATTCGTTTTAACGAGGGAATATTAAATGCGATGACACAATCATTGGTGGACCCTACAGCGGAAGTATTATCGTAGTTAGAAAATGACGAAATATCTTTTTTATAAAAATAACGGTGAAAGTTTTCTTTATTAAGCTGTTGAACTACCGGTGGTAAAAATGCGATGTAATGGCGTGGTTGCGTAGTAGCACACGGTATTGATTATTGATACTTACGTGAGAAGTCACTCGGTTATACTCAATTATTGCTCTGATAATATTTGCGTAGTATCTCACGTTATTTGATTCAATTATTGTTATCATCTGCATAATATTTTATATTTTATAATTGAGACAACAAAGTTATTCATATTATTATTTGCAATATTGATGATGTCTAGAAGTTACATCGAGGAGAGGTTTGGTCACCTAATTGCGCATGATAAGGAGAAATCCTTATCGGAAAGCCCCCTCTTTCCTGGGAATGACCTGGTTGTTAAATATTGTGAGTTATAATATTAATGATGAATAATTGTTGAAGTATTAAGAATGTGTTTATTGAAGATAAGTGATTTACAAAAGTTAAGGGGGAATAATGCAAACTTGGAAAACTTTAGGGGTACTAAAGTGTAATAAGTTAAATCAATCTGGACCATTGATGGTGGTTTTAATAGTAAATCAATACGGACCATTGATGGTGGTTTTAATAGTAAATCAATACGGATAGTCGGTGGTGGTTTTAAAAAGTAAATCAATCTGGACCGTCGGTGGTGGTTTTAAAAGTAAATCAATTTGGATGAAATCGGTTGTGGTTTTAATAGTAATCAATATGGTTTTAATAGTAATCAATATATGGACCATTCTAGTTCTAATAGTGAATCAATCTGGACCATTCGTGAATTAGTTACTATTTAGTCCATTCTCCTATAAATAGAAGCTTAATTCTTCTTTCATTCTCACCGATTCTTTGAGATTCACAAGAGACACTATAGAGAGAAAACTATAGAGAAAAGAAGAAAGAGTATTACGCTACTTCACTTTTACGGTATCCGACTTTTCTACTAAGGTAAGGGTATTATTTCTTTCGTATTCATAAGGAATACTATTTTTCATATTCATCCTTTAGTATGTCGGAATAACTTTGTCTCTGCGGATTACGTCTTAGTATGACGGTGAAAATCCATTCTTGATTTTAAGTATGTTAATTCTTTTCATATTCTTAAATCTAAACTTACTATGGTAAGTATTGCTTCTATAATCCTTGAAATTAGTGGAATATCCAAGTGAGTTTTGCGCTTTATCGGTATCATTTTATTGGAATATTGATATGAACTTTCTTATTAAATATCAATATTTTCATAAATCTTATTCATGATTCTTATTTCGGATTCTTATTCTTAATTACTATTCACTATAATATTATTTTCTCGGGTATTGAGGGGCACTTTTCATGTTGGAAGTACTATTCACGAGTTCTTATTCATGGATTCTTATTCACGATTACTATTCACTCAAATATTGTTCACTTTCGGGTATTTGGGGCACTTTTTATATCGGTTCTTATTCTTATTATATTCGAAGTACTATTCACGAGGGTACTATCACAGAGTCTTATTCATAGAAAAATTTATTTCTTTTACATCCAAATTATTTTTGATACATGGATATTATTCTTGAATTTTACTTTACAAAGCGATATCATGTTGAAAATTTGGACATTATTGAATTCTGGATAAATTAAATTATAAATCTTTAAAAATTTATCCTTTACTTTCTTTTAATTGAATTCTTATATCATTGTCATCATCCTCATGCTTATATTGTGATGAAAGTCATCTTTGGCTTACGTGTATAGATGAATTTGTTGATTGGTATGATTTATGACCGAGGATAATTCGGTATAGTCATGACCATTGATGATTACACGAATAATTCTTGGGCCGTAGTGCAAGAATAATTTATGGACGTGATCTTAATGAATATCCTTGGCGTAGTGCGAGGATGATTCGATGATGTAATCTATTTATTAAAAAGTGAGTCCCAATGATAAAGTTAATGATAAACTTTTTAAATCATAGAAGATAGTAGATATCATGTACTCTACTTGACTCTTCTAATGGATTACTTGTTCACTTGCTGATTAAACTTGTTGTCTATTATATTCTATCGGTTTAACATTGTTGAAGGCTAATGATAACTTATTACGCATTATCTTAGTCATAATATTTCTTCTTTGGGCTAGTTGAGCTCACCCTTTTACTTCCATTGTTCTCTTGAGGAAATGAGAGCGTGGTAGGAACTAGTCGGGGAGCGTGGTGATGGCAGAGATGGTGTTTTAGTAGTCTTCTTTATACATAAAATAGTGTGATAATAATTGTAATGAGGACTCCATTGATTGTGGATATTGTCTAGAAGACAATATTCATTTTAAAACTCTTAGCTTATGTTTTGTCGTATGTTATACGAAAGTTGTATAATTATGTTGTATTTGAATTTTGTACCATGTATTTGGCGACCCAAGATGGGTGATGTATACCTATTTTGGGGCATCACAGAGCTTGAAGCAACCATTCGGGCACAAGGCAAACAAATGGACAATCTTAAGAATATACTTAACAAGTTAGCTGACAATCCACAATTTCTACAGTTGATTCAAGGCAACAACATACTTCGGGACGAAAAAATTTGGAAATAACTCTTGATCGATATTTATGGACATTCAAAACTATTGAATTTTTATTGTGGACACTACAAAATCTTAGATATTAATGTTGAACTTTATGTTAGACTTGATAAATCATTAATTTATAGTATAATGGATGATTTTTGGATTTTGATTTTCCAATTTTGGTTAAAAAAATATTTACACTAAAAACATGTCATGAGTGCAAGACTAAAAGGTATTTGTAATAAAATCTCATAAACCTTTCCTATTATATATGAATCCAACAATCCATCACACTTAAAATCATAAAATATGAAGAATGAAACTCAAAATTGCAAATGCGTCAAGGTACTGAACAGAATGAAAGAATCACCCGGCCCAAACACAGCTAATGGCTATCACTAACCAAATGAAATCAAATAAAAAATAATGGGGAAAATGAAATCAAAACAAAACCCACTTTATGCAGACAAAAAGTAATTTCAAATAAGAAATAAAATAAAAAAGACTCATGTGTTCATATCATCATACTATTAGAACCCATAATAATAATAATATGCTTTTCAAAGAAAAAAGTGAACAGGACAAAGAGAAGAAATCCAACCTGAAAGGAACCTAGAAAATTCGGTACCCATTTATATAATCACGAAACAAATCACAGTCGCCAGAAACAAATTTATTAAAAAAATAAATAAATAAACAAATTATTAATGATAAAAAAATATAGAAAAATTAAGAAGAGGTGCATTGTATCATGTAATATATAAATTAAGAAAAATTATTTATTGTGCCTGATTACATTGATTATTGTTTTGTTGATATTTTAGTAGTTATATTTAAGTAATGTTATTACTAGCTTGATAGAGGTATACCTGGCTCATTCAGTACTTTGGAATGAATTGAATGTAGAGTTTGATATGGTTTGCCATATGAAAACCATATTTATATATTCTTGGCTCAAAAATTGGTTGGTTTTGTCTATGTTTTATATTGTTTGGACTGTTTTGCTCTGAATTTTTGTTGTTGCTATGTGGTTGGGCCTTGTTTTGCATGGGTGGTCTTTGAATAATGACTGGGCTTTTGGTTGGGTCTGTTTTCATCCATGCCAATTGGTCTGGGATCGATACTAAACTCAGTGTGATGGCTATGAAAATGGTATAATTATTTTGTGTCTTCTTCCCCATTAAAAACTGTTGGTTTCTCTAATTCAATTTATTTGTTATTTATCTAGGTGGAAGAATACAACGAGCTTCTTATTATTTCGCCACATTCTGTGTAGTTAACTATACTCCTATTATTTCTCCACCATATCCAATTTTTGCTTTTAAGACACACCAATGTGCTTTGAGGTACTGTACTAAGACCACTAAAGGCCTTTTTTTTGAATTTGGGTTTGTTCTTCTGTAATGTGGTCTAGCAAGAACTTTTGTATTATCTGTTAGTAAATATTTTTTTGGGATGATTGACATCAGATTGTTGTACTAGAAGAGCTAAAAGATGAAGCTGTAGAGCAAGTGGATGTTGAGGTTGAGGATGAACCTATACCAAGTGAGACTGACCTAGAGGCAGCAGAGCCAAATTCCAAGACCGATGGAAGGCGATGTGGCTTGTGTGGGGGAGGAATTGATGGCAAACCTCCAAAAGTATTAGTACAGGATGGGGCTGGGAGTGATAATGAGGCATACTGTGGATCTTCTGCTTTTGAGGAACCAAACTATGACATGTGGGATGGATTTGGTGATGAACCTGGCTGGCTAGGGCGCCTCTTGGGTCCCATAAATGTTCATTTTGGCATTACTGGAATATGGTTTCATCAACATTGTGCTGTATGGAGTCTAGAGGTATGGTTTTTTTTACTAAATGCACTTTATATATTTTGTGTGCTCCTCTCTCTTGCATAAGTTACTTGCTGGTTGTGAGAATTATTGCTTGCTGATCATACACATATCTTACTTCCTTTTATTCTAATACAAGTTTTTGTAGGTTAGACAATGCAAATTAGTGTGGATTACTCAAAATATCGCATGATATCTTTGTTCTTTAGTGGTACATTTAAGCAGCCATAAGATCGTTCAATTTTTTCGTCACTGATATAGTTTCTCCAAATTTCTGTATCCTAGAACATTTCACTGCTTTTAAATCATATGTACATGTGGGTTTACTCATTTAGTTTGTTGATGACACCATCCTTTACTAAAATTTATTTACAATATTTATCGAGGGATGATGATGGTGAAAAGAATCGTAGTTCTTCTGAAGCTTCTGATCCACCTACAAAAATGGAGATTGTCCAGCAAATGCTTCTGAATTATCTCGAGGATACTGGTTCTGCTGATGATGTGCATCTATTTACCCGTTGATCTGAAGTTATTAACCTTGATTACCTTTAGGATTCTAGGCATTTGGGCAATTTTGTGCTTACCTTGCCAATAATGGATGTTTGCAGGTTCTATCTTTGTTTGTGGTACAAAGACGACCTGGGTTGTCAACAAAAGCTATCCTTCTGCCTTGCTAGACTGAAATCAAGAGCGATTGCGCGCGACTCTGGGACTTTTTCTTCTATATTGACGAGGAATTCAGTCAAGACGATAAATTTGTCATTGGGACAAAACAATTCTTTCTCTAGAGGATTTGATAAAATTCTTCAGATGCTTCTGGTCAGTTAATTATTTCGTGCTGCTTAAGTTATTAGTAAAAAAATAATGGTCATCCTTACTATGTATCTTATTTCAGGCAAATTTAAGGGAGAACTCACCTGTGATTCATGCTAAGGCATTACGAGCAGTAAGTAGAAGTGTCAATGAATTCTCAAGTCACTTGCTATTGCGGTGACCACTTACTATCTTTCTTTTTGTGGACTTACTTCATGTGCTCCATGTTCTTCATGAGAGCAGGTTAGTATTATTGTTGAAGCTGATCCGGAGGCTTTGCGTGATAAGCTTGTTTAAACTGTTGTTGAAGGAAGGTTCTGCAACTCTTCTATATCTGTTAGAGAAGTAGCTCTCAAACTTGTTGGTCGGCATATTACCTCACATCTTGATGTTGGTTTGAAGGTATTTACAATTTTAACTTGCTCATCCCCATATATGCTGGTTGCCATAATACTAATACTCTCAGCTTCGCCCAATTTTTTTTTTTGTTTCTCATAGTATTTTGAAAAGGTTGCTGAAAGAATAAAGGATACTGGAGTGAGTGTACGAAAACGAGCCATCAAAATCATAAGAGATATGTGCACTTCAAATCCAATTTTTTTAGAATTTTCCAGTGCTTGCATTGTGATTATTTCTCGTGTTAGTGATGAAGAATCCAGTGTTCAGGTAGTTCAGGAGCAAAGCAATCAGTATATTATGTATTATGTTGTTCAGGCTCTACTCTCTCAACTCCTCTACTTGTGTTTGGTAGTTTTTCAGTTAGATGCAGTGTATTGGAAATGGTTTGGTTTTATTGATATGTTTTGGAATATCGAGTTTATATATTGTTACTGTTGGAAATCTGCTATATTTCTAATAGCAGTAAGTAATGCAACAAGGCAAAAAAGAGAGAGCAACAAAATGAATAAGGAATGCCAAAGAAATAACTCCTTTTCTTTTTAATTAAAATCATAATAATCCCACTACTTACAACTACTATTTATAAACTTATGGAACATGCTCCACTATTAATAAAGTGGAGAGACCCACTACTGCTACTATCAAACCACTAAGCCACTACATAAGATAAAAACATAACCCCACTACTACCACTTACCTTAATAATATAAAATATTATTTGCATCATATTTTATCACTCCCCCTTGATGCAAAAACTGGATACACCAAGAAGAGACCTGAACATCACAAGCTTAGAGTAAGGAAGAGCTTTAGTAAAACCATCAGCCACTTGCTTAGTTATAGGACAATACTTCAATTCCATTGCTCCTCCTGCTATTACATCTCTGATAAAATGATGACGAAGTTCAATGTGTTTGGTTCTTTCGTTGAAGACAGGATTCTTCGTCATTGTAATTGTGGCCTTATTGTCACAATAAATTTCGGTGGAACCATGCTGAACTTGCTGTAAATCTGTAAGAATTCTCCTCATCCAAATACCTTGACAAACAGTTGATGTTGCTGCAATGTACTTCCCTTCTGATGAAGATAATGCAGTGGTAGGTTTCTTCTTTGAACTCCATAAAACAGCCCCTGAACCAAGGTTGAATACATAGCCACTTGTGCTTTTTCTATCATCTACAAAACCTGCCCAATCACTATCTGTAAAACCAATTAATTTCATCGTGGAGGTTGGACTATACCAGATTCCATAGTTGCTAGTTGCTCGGATGTAGCGAAGAATTCGTTTGGCTGCTCCAAGATTATGCATTGATGAATAATGCATGAACCTTGACACCAAACTGACCGGAAACATAATATCTGGGCGAGTATGAGTCAAATACATCAGCCCACCAACAATACTTCTAAACCACTTTTCATTAGCCTTCGGTGTTCCATCATTCACAGTCAATTTTTCACAAGTGTTCATGGGAGTAGACACAACTTTATAATTCAGCATATTAAACTTCTTAAGTAAGTCAAGAGCATACTTTTCTTGTGAAACAAAAATACCCTCATTAGTTTGCTGAATTTGAAGACCAAGAAAATAATGTAATAACCCCAAATCTGTCACATCAAACTCACTCATCATGTTTTCTTTAAATTCTCTAACAAGAGCATTAGAGGAGCCCATATATATCATGTCATCCACATAAACATAAACAATAAGAACATCATTACCTTTTACCTTCACATATAAGGTGGGTTCACTTTCACTTCAACGGAAATCATTTTGAAGGAAATAGGAGTCAAGTCTACTGTACCAAGCTCTCGGTGCTTGTTTGAGACCAATAAGGGCCTTTTTCAACTTGTAAAGTTTCTCCTCTTGACTATTGATAACAAATCCCTGTGGTTGTTCAACATACACATCCTCGTCCAAAAACCCATTTAGAAATGCAGACTTTACATCAAATTGAAAAACATTCCAATTTTTTGAGCTGTTAATTCCAAAATTAGTCTAATAGTCTCAAATCTAGCTACGGGTGAAAAAGTTTCAAAATAATAACTTTATGCTTTTATACATACCCTTTAGCGACCAACCCCGCCTTATGCTTCTGCACACTTCCATCGGGTTGGTACTTTACTTTGTAGATCCATTTTACGCCAATTGCTTTTTTCTCCAGTGGCAAATCTACAAGTTCCCATGTGTTGTTTCTTTCAATGGCGGACATCTCCTCCTTCATTGAATTCTCCCACTCTTCTTTTCCGCAAGCTTCATCGTAGTTTAAAGGTTCTGCAACCAAAAGAGCATAAGTAGAAGCATATATATCACTCAAAGACTGCATCTTTGTTGGCGGAGTTTCACTGTTTTGCGATGATTAACTGCTGCTAGATGGGCTTCTAGTTGGACTGTTTTGCAATGATTCACTGCTGCTAGATGGGCTACCTGTTGAGCTTCTAGTTGGACTGTGCATAGGAGACATATGAGGTTAATTCACATCCTCTTGTAGCTGAGTTAATTCTGTTCCATCATCTACAAAGGATATATTCTGATCTTTATCACCAACTTACTGCCAAACACTGTTCTCATCGAAAATAACATCTCGTCGAATGATTAACTTCTTAGTAAAAGGATTATACAAACGATAACCTTTAGTTTCAGCCCTATACCTAACAAAAATGCATTTTTCACTTTTCTTATCTAACTTAGTACGATCAGTAAAATCAATTAAGGCATATACAATGGAACCAAACACTTTTAAATTACTTACATTGGGCTTAACTCCCCACCATGCTTCATAAGGTGTTTGATTTCTTACTGCTTTTTGTTGGAGATATGTTGAGAAGATGGATTGCGGTAGCTACTGCCTCGACCCAAAAACTATTCGGAAGCTCCTTCTCATTTAGCATACTCCGTGCCATTTCTACAACCGTCCGATTTTTCCGCTCAGCAACTCCATTACATTGCGAGTCTTTCGTCTTTATTAGTTGCCTCCGGATACCATTCTCTTTGCAAAAGAGAGTAAATTCATCGGATAAGAACTCTCCCCCTCTATCAGTTCTGAGAGTTTTGATTGCGTAGCCACTTTGTTTCTCTGCAAAGGCTTTGAACTCCTTAAACTATTCAAACGCCTCGGATTTCTGAGCAAGAAAAAACACCCAACTCATATGGGAAAAATCATCAGTAAATAATAGAAAAAATTTACTATTATTTAAAGATAAAGTTTTTGTCGGTCCACAAATATCTGCATGAACCAATTCCAAAGGCATCTTTGCTCTCTAAGCTTTACCCAGCTGGAAAGGACAACTTGTGTTGCTTTAAAAGTAAACCTGACCTTCACAAACTTTATCAATGAGACACAATAGATGGCAATCCTGACACCATGTTTTTCTGACCCAACAATTTCAGCCCATTAAAATGCAAATGCCCATACCTTAAATGCCAAAGCCTAGACTCGTCGCGAACATTAGTAACCATTGCACAATCATCCAAACATGATAACTCAAGAGGAAACATTTTGTTTTCAGTCATGTGGACTTTAAAAATAGAATTTTTAGATTTTCTATTTTTAATTTCACACATTCCATCATGAAAATGAACTAAATATCCCTTTTGAATTAACTGACCCACACTAAGCAGGTTATGTACCAAACCAGGAATATAGTAAACATCATGAATTAGCTTTTTAATACCTGACTTGGTCTTAATTGCAATTATCCCCTTTCCTTCAATTTGTACTTGCTTGCCATCACCAAGCCCGACCTTTAATTGAACTGATTCATCCATCGTTTGAAACAGTCCCCTTTCTCCGGTCATATGGTTGCTACAGCCACTATCTAGAAACCAAACATCATTCTTACTTATGTTAGGATTTAAATAAGTAAGAAAAAGGCTACCTTCCTCTTCCTTTTCCTCGACAAAATTGGCTTGTTGTTTAGCTGTCTCAATCTTCTCCGTGCAATTTCGTGCTATATGACCATAGTTGTTGCAATTATAACACTGCATTCCTTTGTTATCCCGCATGTTAAAATTCTCCATATTAGACCTTCCTCGACCTCTTCCACGACCACGATATCCACCTCTACCTCAGCCTCTACCAAATTGCTTTTGTCTAGAAGAGCCTTCGCCAAATCTTCCTTTACTGGAGACCTCCACCTTGGTGTGAAAGGCATGCTCAAGATTCTTCTCCTTTGACCTGTTAATTCTCTCTTTATGTGTTAAAAGAGAACCCATTAGTTCATTAAGAGAAAATGTAGACAAGTCCTTAGACTCCTCAATGGCTGTAACAACGTGATCAAATTTATTCTGAAGACTTCTTAATATCTTCTCCACAATTTTCTGATCTGAGATAATTTCTCCAAAAGCTCTCATTTGATTAACTAAACCAGATACTCTAGAAAAGAAATCTTGAATGGACTCGTTACCTTTCATGAGAAGTGTCTCAAATTCCCTTCGGAATATCTGCAATTTAACCGTTGTTACCTTGTTGTCTCCATGGAACTCTTGCTTCAAAATAGTCCATGCTTCCTTCGACTTCGTGGCACCAGCAATTCGAGGAAATATAGGGTCTATTACAGCCTGTTGCGAAACAAGTAGAGCCTTCGCATCCTTTTTGCGAAGTTCTCTAACATTCGTTGCATTCTCTGCAAAATCATTCTCAACCAACTACCAAAGTTCTTGTGCAATAAAAAAAGTTTTCATTTTGATACTCCAAAACTCATAATTTTCTCCAGTAAATGAAGGAATCAAGGATTGAGAAAGATTTAGAACATTACCATTTGCCATAGTTGCGAAATTTTTTACCTGAACACCTTGTGTGCAAAACAATAAGACCCACTGATGATGCTACAACACCAATCCAGAAAACTCCAACGCCCAACGTCAATTGAACGAGGCTCTGATACCAAAAATTGTTGGAAATCTGCTATATTTCTAATAGCAGTAAGTAACGTAACAAGGCAAAAAAGAGAGAGCAACAAAATGAATAAGGAATGCCAAAGAAATAACTCCTTTTCTTTCTAAATAAAATCATAATAATTCCACTACTTACAACTACTATTTATAAACTTATGTAACATGCCCACATACTCCACTATTAATAAAGTGGAGAGACCCACTATCGCTACTATCAAACCACTAAGCCACTAAGCCACTACATAAGATAAAAACATAACCCCACTACTACCACTAGCCTTAATAATATAAAATATTATTTGCATCATATTTTATCAGTTACATGTACTTCTTTTAAGCATAATTTCATTACTATTGCAATCAGGTACTTTGATGAATAATACCAGAAAAATGGGTTGATTTTGTTGCTAAGTTCTCCAGATAATACCTTTTAATTTTTAAATAATGAACAGTAGGTAGCTTTTTTGATCTGCTTGTTATCTCGAGATGTGCACTTGTGCCAAGTATTCTTAAGGTAATATGGGAAACTCATTTTGAGCGTTGATCGTGGCCAAGCTAAGTCAAGATTAATTTAATTCTACGAGGAAGACAACAAAATAGGAATAAAAAGCTTTTATTAATTGATTAAATTACTTTTATAATTTTTTTTCTATTATTATTTATCTTGCATTATTGTTGGCATATATTTTGTTATTTTACATGCCAATTCCAGATGTAATTTTACTCACTGGTCTACAGGATCTTGTGTGCAAGACGTTTTATGAGTTCTGGTTTGAGGAACCTTCTGGTTCACATATTCATCTTTATGGAGATAGTAGTTCTATACCATTAGAAGTGGCTAAGAAGACTGAGCAGATAGTTGAGATGCAGCGAAAGATGCAAAGTCATCAACTGCTAGTAACAGTCATTAAGCGTAACTTAGCTCTTTTTTTTTTCCCACAGTCGGCAAAAGCTGTTGGGATCAATCCCATGTCACTTGCATCAGTACGCAAACGCTGTGAGCTAGTGTGCAAATGTTTGTTGGAGAGAATACTTCAGGTATTTATTTATTTTTGATTTTGTTTCACTGCTTATTTGATATTTTCTCTGTTGTTTTCATTTAGATAAAGTGATAAACTAAGTCGGATGACACACTTGGTCCTCATCAGGTAGAAGAAATGACTAGTGAGGAAGTGGAGTTGCGAACACTTCCTTATGTCCTTCTGTTGCATGCCTTTTGTGTTGTGGATCCTGCACTCTGTGCACCAGCTTCTGATCCTTCCCAGTTTGTGGTCACTCTACAGTCATACTTTAAGATTCAGGTTATTCACATTCTTCTTGTTGACATAGTCTCTGTAATATACTTTATATTTTTTGCCTGAGTTTCTTGCGGAGTCGAATTTGTTCTTCTAAATAGAAAATGAGTTGTATTTGAGTCCACCATTGTTTGACAAAACTTAATGAAGCTTAGTCGGACCTTACAAGTTTGCAAATGAAAGACTTGAGGCTCAGCAGATTAGTTTCCAAAAGAACCCTGAAGGTTTCTGCACTTCGCTGTTACTAGACAAATATTTAACTGACACGTAGCTTCAATTTCTGGATATAATACCATTTAAATTGTAAAATGTTTGTTCTAGGTTCAACAATCTTTGAATCAAATATCAGCTGAGCTGAAACTAACAGTTTGGTTTTCAAAACATCTTTAGCTTGTTTATGGCTTTACGAATCATTGTAAGAGAAAATTAAAAAAATATATATAGGCCATTACTGTGGGAAATAACTCATGCTCTAAATTTATTAGTTGTGTTGCAGTGCTAATGGATTCAGAACAGCAGCATTGTCAGCTAACGAACCCATTGTTTATGCTCTTCTCGATATTTTTGCTTCTCTCTTTTGCTCGGTTCCAACATTCAGGCAATGTTTTTAATCTGCCAGGCCAGCTAGCTGATCACAGATGCATGGTTCGGTTCATAGGCAATGTTGTTTTAAATCAGCCAACTAGCTGAACACCAACACATGATCAGTTGTAGCCTTGTGACTATAGTGTAAATAAATTGAATATATATCAAAAGCAATGCATCCATTCATCTTTTTTGTTAAGTTATCTTACTGTTTATATGCTACTCATTTCCCTTAATTCTGTAAATATTTATGCCTGTCAATTTAGTATCTTGTTAAGTTGCATCATTAAACCATTGATCATAGTTATTGTACACATTTTCACCGTTTAATGAATATGTGAATTTTTAATAAATGGATTTCCATATGTTATTTGCCATCTAAATATTTGACTTCCATTATATTACAACAAAAAGGATGATGTTTTTTGTTGCCTTAAATACATCAATTCATTACTATATAATAATTTATTCACAATAAAGAATTTGCATGTTTTTCTTTTTAGATAAAATTTCTGGCTACTACCATTTAGTGTGCTTGATGGGACGACATTTGGTATTGTATCATTTTGTGTTATATTTTTGGTGTCTATCATTTTTTGGTGCAACATTTTTTTAGTTTCAAACGTTAAGTTTGTGAATTAAATAATTAATAAATGAAGTGTTTTGGGGAAAAAAGAGAGGTCAAGACGTATTTATTGGGGTTTTTTAATTTTGGGCAACAATTTATTAGTCCTTGCAAAAAAATGTACAAAATATGCAAAAAAAATTGTTGACAACGAATGTAGCCCATATTAGGCAACAAAATATAGCAATAAAAAACTTTTCATTGCCCATGATGAGGAGAAATCACATTGGCTGCCAAAAGTAAATAGGCGGGAATTTTTTTTTCTCACCAACTAATTGGCAACGAAAATTTGCAATGAACTATGAATTTTATTACGAAAAATGAAAGCCTTTCACAAACTACAACGAACGACGAATTTCATTGCTAAATATGCATTTTTGGCAACGACTTTATAATTCGTTGCCCGAAAAATCGTTGCCGAATGTCTATTTTTTGTAGTGAACCCTCTAGATGAACGAACAATCACTTCTCTACTAGGAATGAATCATATCCTCATATGGGTCCAATCCATGACATAGACAACTTCTCACCACTACCTATCTGAGGAATTCGGAGTGGTAAGAAGCTGTCTATGTCATGGATTGGTCCCATATGGGGAGATGATTCATTCCTAGTAGAAATGTGATTGTTCGTTCATCTAGAGGGTTGCTTAACCTGAAATTTTGTTTAACAACTTAATGGCACTCCTTCGGGATGTTGTCATGGATTGAATAGGAATGACTCTTTTACTAGTAGTCATTATTCATATATCGCCACTAAACCTCATCTTTCTTTTCCTTCGAGTCGTTGCAAAATATATCAAATGCCGAACTAGAATTCAAGACCCACATAACAAATTAATCTTAATAGGTAGTATAAAGCGAGATCATATCAGGAAGAGAAATCCAAAAGGACGAGGTTCTGAAAAAGATAACATAAGTCCACTTCCTGTTGATTCACTTGATTTATATGTTGACGGTGTACATTAAACAATACAAACAATATAAATTTATGAAAAGTAAAGTACCAATAAATGTTAAATAATTGAAAATCTAGAGACCAAAAACCACACAACATGAAAAATCACTAGTTGAAGAATGCTTCAGTAAACAGACACCACATTACATTACATTATCGAAAATGAAAGAGGGAGGAGAGAAACGAGAATTAGAAAACATTAAAACTTTCAACTCGACTTCTGAAGAACACTACATAGTTATATATTCTTATTTGGGCGAACAAATATCTTTCAATATTTTATATAAATATCTTGATGATATTATATTTTGTGAACAAACATACTGCGACTTCTTATTCACTATAGATTCAAGACTATCACGATAAAGTTTCCCCCCAATAATACTTGAGAAGTTTAAAAGTTTGTTTGTCCCATTTCTCCATGAAATCGGGAAACTTCCTCGATTTTAAAGCCCTAGGCCTTTCAGTTGTTACTCCTGTTTTTGCAAAATCAACTATCATAGAGTGAAAGGTTGTCAACTGAGACATTTTTTTACTCACAGTCTTATCTGACTCAAGGTCTGCACATGTACTAAATGTGCACTAGAGATTGTACCCAACATATCATTGATCAGATAAGTGGTTCAATTAATTCAACTGTACTTCCTCTTGAATTCCTGAACAAAGTGGTTAAACGGCGAGCCACTTTATTTGGGAATTAACCATTTTGTCTTGGGAATTCAAGAGAAAGTACAGTATGTGCAGTAGAGATTGTAGTTCTTTGTTGATAAGTGTCAGGAATAAGCATGTAAATGATATTCCTATTTACATATGATTTGATTATGATAAATATATATGAATGAATATGCAAGTATGCTTGCATTAAGAAAAGCTGTAAAGTCCTTTGATAGATAATAGAAACATATGTACAAGGACTTAGAATGAATTGATCAAATGCGTTAGGTTGATCCTACATAAGTAAAACCACTTTTTATAGTCCTTAGAAAGAAATGATGTACAAGGACTATAAACATAGATAGATCAAGCATGTTAGGTTGATCTTATGATGTAATAGATAGGCTTGTTTGATCGTTGAGCACTGGACCAGAAATCGTAGTATGCTAGAAGAGTCAAGGAAAACTCGAAAGCTATTGAGGCAGAATCGTAGTCTGAAAGAAAGTAGATCTCGGAGTTCGTAGACTTCCAGGAGAGATGAGGAAGGATCGTAGTGTGTCGAGGAGAACTTCCTCGTCGGTAGTAGTCTGCTTTGAGGAAGTCATGTTGAGAATCGTGAGAATGACGCTTTCAAAATAAAGAGAGCATCTGCCGCCAAAGTCAAGTCAAGGATCGTAGACTATACTCAGAATGGTAGAGTCTACTGATTGTATCAAAGGCAGAGATCGTAGTCGAGCAAGATCAGATGAAGACAACAAGCACAACGATAGAAATTATAATGTCAAGATCTGATCTCGGAGTCGTAGTGTCTGCACAGCCGAAGCTGAATCGTAGAGTACAGAGCTAAGACCTCAACAGATGTGCTCACAAAGCCAAAGAAGAATTGTAGAGAGTACACGATTCTCAATAATTGAGCACGCCTAGAATATCCAAAGGAATGAAGCCTCTGGTTGGTACTGTAAGGATACATCCTACCTAAAGGAAGCCATATAGCACTCAACGAATGGCATGCAAGCTAATAGAAGATCTAAGCATTAACCCAATCAGCATCCAGATTGAGTTATGAAGCCATTCAAGATGAAGTCTTCCACAAGATGATCATAAGAAGACGTTGGTGGCTGACTGAGGAAAGTTAGCATATGCAGTAGCTATCAAGAAGAAAGATGACAACGATCTTGGAAGTAATCAAGATCGTAGTATTTGCCAAACTAAGAAGGAACTGATGGAGTACATACTGAGATCTTTGGTCGACCTCACGAATAACAAGGCTAAAGTGATTAAGCATTGGGTCGATCCATTGATGATAAGTGAGCGAGAGATCACAAGGAGAAAGCGAAATTTGGACACGCCACAAATCTGAAGTGTCTTGTTATTAGGAAAGGGATAGAAGCAAGGAATCAAGCCATCAATATCGAGAATAGTCGAGGCAAGCGGAAGTGATGAAGCATCACAAGAAGAGAAGAGAGAGGTGTTCTACATTTAAGATCAAGTGAACACTCTCTATGATGATTGTAGTGTTGACTCTACATGTCAATGCGACACCACGATCGAGTCGAGGAGAAGTGCATCAAAAATCGTAGAGTTTGAACAACCGAGGATTGAAGCATTAGCAGCAGTTCAATCGAAGAATGGCATTCGAGATAAAAGCTTATTGAGAGTATCGATTCAAGGACAACCTCGATCGAGAAATCGGAAGGGTGAAATAAATTCATCGACACACGCACAAGATATTAAAGTAACATATCGACAAGGTAGGTGAAACGATGAAGCGCTGATGTCGGGAAGTCGGAAAAAAGATGTCATGTCACATCTGCGATCTACGCACCAAATAACTTCGAGATCTGCGAGGCAATTTGAATAGCTTTTCAAATGACTACTTTCCAAGCGGGAAGATTGGGAAGTAGTATAAATCAATAGAGCTTCAAAGATCAAGAGTTGCTGATGATTATGAGGTTGCAGAATCGTTGAGTTGGTGAATGCTATAGTTGACTCTACGAGTTCCACCAAAGATCAACAGAACAAGTCTCAGTGACAGTGAGACTACCAAGGTGGAAGTGAAGCAACTTTGGAGAAGAACTCAAAGCAGATCAAAGCTTCACTCAAAAAGATGAGAATGCCACTAAAGATGGCGTAAAAAGTGAGGCCGAGAAGGCCAAGAAGATAGCATTCAGAAAAGTGGCTGAGTACAAAGAAGATCAAGAGATCCACTCTACGAATCACCATGAACCGAAAAATGAAACTGAACAAGAGCAGAACCATATCTGCAAAGTATTTAAGAAGGGTTTAGGGATTGCTAAGTGCCAAACAAAGTCTACTAAAAGCACAGAGACTTAGCAAACTCGGGGCGGTGATGGTGCAAAGGCGATACCGAGATGAAGATGAGCGAGAAAAGAGTGAAGATCGGTAAGACCAAAGAAGATGTGGTCGGACTCGATGTAGAATGCATAGAGGACCACACCAAGTCTACTAAATCTGAAAGATGTTTGAGCTTAATGACATCTTAGCGATTTCAAAGACCACCACCAACAACAACAACAACAAGAAGCAAGGGCACTGAGGGGTCCTTATCAGAAGGGACTAAATGAAGATTCCAAGCTCTTTGGGCTTGAAGAGTTCCAAGGAACTAGAGAAGTTCAAAGGTCTGGCGGCCTTGAAGAGTTCTTAGTGAATGAAGTCCCAAGGTGCTTTGGCCTTGAAGGAATCTTAGTGATTCAGGGTGTTGCCCTTCCTTACTGGAAATCCTGCTAGTTGAAAGCATAAGAGTGGATTAGGAGCTTGAGTCTCTGAACCACTTAAAACTCCTTGTGTCTTTTAGTTTATGTCATTTACATTATGTACATTAACTGCTATAACCGCTATGTATGTTTTAACTGCTTACTACTAAAGTAACTCTACGAAAAATGTATGTCTGATTATGAATATATCAATGAAGGGGATCTTTTACTTATTACGCTGTGCTTGAAAAGATTCTTATGTTTGTCATATGCAACTTAATGAGCAGTACAAACTAAACGAGAAAAAGTATTTGAAAATCAAAGGATCTATTTAACCCCCCCTTCTAGATCTATAGTGTGCCTACTGGGAACTAACAATTGGTATCAGAACAGGTTCTCATGCTATATTCAAAAGCTAATCGCTTTGAGTCTGATCCTAGGCACAAAAATTGTTCTAAACTTAGTTGAGTAGTAAGTCACTTGTTAAGTGCAGATGAGCTCACACGGTAGTAATATTGTGTATAGGTATATGTGTATACACATCTGAAGCTGCTCCGATTGGTTTATACTCTCGATTGCCATATCAACAAGACCAATCCTTGCTCGCAGTCAATCTTGTTGTTTTAAAAACCAGGCTAAAAAGCTCAAATGACATCAACAGAAAAGAGTCAAACATCCACCAGCCTGAAGAGATGAAAAGGCCATACATGCTAAGAAATGTTTTATTCAAAGAAGAAAGAAGAACCTCTCAAACATGTATCTGGCCAACCAACAGCTAGATCTTACATCTTCTAGACCACGACTGATTGACTGAAGATCAACTGGAGCAACTGGCTGTCAGAAAAAAATGAGAAAACATGCACATCAATGCCTAAACTCAGTATATCTAAGATAAATGATAGTTAAGAAACTGACAGCAAAAAGGCCATTCAACTAAAGATGAAGAAGGGTCTTAGATGCTCAAGCATGCAAAACTTGCCCTCAAGGAAGTCCACATCAAAGGATCATCGAGCATCAAACATGAGGAACTTATTGCGAGAGCAGAACTTCACGAGTACAAGCTGACAAGGAAGACTACGTTCGTAGTGCTGTCAAAGGATCGTAGAATGATCAACCCTGAAGATACCTATTTCTACGATATAAGAAGATTTAATGACTTCAATTAGAAGGAGATATGCAAGGATGCTTTCTTACGTGCATGAAGAAAAGGAAATCACACCTCACTGAAAAGACAACATCAACCATGGGGGAGTAGTGATCTGTTAAGGAACAACAATGCTGAAATATTCTATGAAGCAATGTACCGCCATTCTGAGTCCCAAAACTTTGTGGTCGATGAACCAAATGAAGATCCATAGTCGGAAGTAGGAGCGTCTCAAAGCGTCTTCTCACGAGAACCTATCGACCACCCAACTTCAAAATCATGGAGTGCCTACAATCAAACATCTGATCGTAGTGTAAGAGCAGGAGGACACCACGATTACTGCAAATGCAATTGACTAAAGATTGGGAGAGGACCTCCCCAAATGAAAAGGTCAAAAGAGATATCAGTGCAAATTACTCCTAAAGTACTTCATCTGGAAAGCGCCTCAGGGACAAACCTGACCCTTAGCTCACTCTAAGAGGTTGGCCCTTCCTGAGCTACCTTAACCCAGAAGAATTGCTTAATCAAGTTCATCTCAAGGATCAAGACAGTCAACGATCGCAGAGTAGAGTTTGAGAAAACTCCACGATCATGATGTAACCTCTACGATCGTAGTACAACCTCAGCGATCGTAAAAACAAACTCGACGATCAAAGTTCTACAAGAGGCTACTCTTAACCTATAAGAAGCATAGAAGAACAGGTCAATTACTCAAATATTCAGATTATGGGAAAAAAGTTCGAATGACGATTGGAAAGATGTCTTGCTGAAGAGAAGTGCCCAAGGCTTCATAAAGCAAATCAATGGCTGAATTATGAAGATTCAAAATGAGAAGAATTGCCAAAACCATCCACCGCAACATCTCTCAAGTGTTGATCATTGAGTCAACAAGGGAAAACGTAGATTCCATAACTGCTTTATCATGATACTCTACGAACCAGAAAGGTCAATGGTCAATCCACGTCAATCAAACGTCTACTCTTCTAAAAGAGACATCTAACTGAAAAGTTAATGGGGAGTTACAGCGCATTAGTGGGCATCGTGCAACCAATGGCTAGTTGACACGTCATAGCGTATGCAGTGTAAGAAGGAACTGCTATAAAGACAAATTCAAAATCTGTAAAAAGTTACCAGAACCCATTGAACCTCTCTCCCTCCCTTTTTCAAACCCTAGAATCCTCTTCGAAGCCAAACCAATCAAACTTCCAGAGCCCAAATCACATTATGCTAAATCTCTCCGAACCACATACCATATACCTTGAACTCCTCAAATGGCAGAATGGAAAGTTATAACGGGTATTCAACTCGGCTTTATAAAGTTTGAAGAATCAGAGACAAAGTTCAAGGGCATACTTGAACTTGTAAAGGAAGTTGGGTTCTCTGAGTGCCTGGAAGCCAACACTCCAGTTTATACATAACTAGTGAAGTAGTTCTACTCAAATGCTTTAACGAAGTCTGGGCTTCTGACTATTAAGGTGAACGGATCTAGTCTGAAGATAAGAGCATCAGACATCAATCAATGTCTAGGGTTTCCCAATCAAGGTCTGATAAACCTGGATGAAGTCGACATTGAAGAAGGCAAGAGGCTAATCACGGTACCAAAGAAACCCTAGTCGGGAAGGATATGAAGAAGAAGGAATTTCACGAGGAATTCGAGTTCCTTCTTTGAGATAGTGGGAAAATGTATCTTGTGCAAAAGACACAACACGACCTTAATCCTTTCGACCGGTGAGTTGAAGATCATGTACCGCATATAGTTACGAAGAAGAAAATCAACTTTGGAGCTATTCTGTTCGATCAAATCTCCAAATGGATAGAAAAAGCTGAGTTGAAGAAATCCACAGACAAACCACTTACAAAAGTGTTTCATGGAAAACTGCTAAGCATAATAATGAAGAAGCTAGGAAGAAAAATCAAGGATAATGAGGGAGAACCTCTGAATGTGCACAAAATAATGTCTCCACAACTGTTTGTGAATTTGAAGAAAACCCCAAAGGAAAACAGGAGGCTAACACAAACTGGAAACAGCAGAAAAGTCTCTGCAAAGAAGAGAAAAGCAAAGAAGGTGGAAAGCTCTGAGTCTAATGACTCTGCATCAGTTGCTGCCACATTAGCAAAGAAAAAGCCTAAGAGTGTGAAGAATGCAAAGGTTTCGTTAAGCCATGTTTCCACTGACAGGAAGAAACAAGGAGTAGAAGAGAAACTAGAATCAACTGCTGAAAACCCAAAAAGAAGAAGTAACAGACTACTCCATGAACCACCCAAGAAGAAAGCAAAAGTGATGAAGAAATCAGCCCCAGCTCCCCAGGAAAGTCCATCCAACCAAGAAAAACATGAAGAGTCTGAAGATGAGAAAGGAACTGAAATTTCAAAGATTGAATCCTCAAGGAGCAAGTTCAACAATGAGGAAGAAGTTGAATCCATGAAAGAAAGAGCCAAGGTTGATGATGAAGGAAAGGAATGTGCAAGCCCTAAGGAGAAGTCTCAGAGCATCCACCTTGATGATAAAGAAAGGAAGCAGGTTGACACAACAATATCTTCTACAGCAAACGTTCTAACAAACTCAAAAGATCTAGAGTCCGAGGAAGAAAAACATGCCCCTACTATTGCTGAACATCAAGCTAGCCTGTCTGGTGATATAAATGAAAATGATTTTGAAGAAGAAGGACATGCCCCCATCAATGCTGAAAATCAAAGCTTGTCTGATGACTCAAAGACCTCAGAGTCTAAAGAAGAAGAAGTATCTTATTCTCCCATAACTGAACCTCCAAGAAGAAGGAGGAGCCACAGATTGATAGCTCAATTTGCCTCCAAAAGGAGAAGTGATCACTCTAATGCAGTCATTGAATTAAGTGATGATGAATCTGAATCACAGGAAGAGAATGTTAAAGATAGGATCAACATTGAAGAAGATGATTCCAAGGAAGACATTGCTGAAGAAGGTTCTGAAAATGAAGACAAACAAGAAGAATTCACTGATGAATCCGATGAAAGGAATGAGCAGGACTCAAGTTCAAAAATTGAAGAGCTGGAAAAAGATTTTGTTTCTGCAAATCAAGAGTTAAAAGAATTAGCAAACAATGAAGTTTGGAATAGTAGCAGAATAGTGAAAGGCTCGGATGAATCACAAGAAGTACTTCCAGAAACTCCAAGCTTGGAAATGGTGTCTCAGACCTTCCCAAAGTTGAAGAACTATGCAACAATGATGATCAAAGACCAGCCCCACTACAAAGTCTACAGACATGCTGACAGTCACTATATTCCCTATGATCGTAGAGTGGACTCTGAAGGCAGAAGGATTATGACCAAAGAGATAATCGTAGAGTCAGTTCACTCTACCGCTGATGATTTGTAAATCCAAAATGAGAAGCCTCCAACTGCTCAAGCTCATTTGCTTGACATTTCTTCATCTTCCAACAGCAATTGGTACTCAACAATTTTTCAAATTCTCAACACTTTCAAAATTTTGTCCAATAATGAAAATAGAAGAGTCCAATCTAGTGTTCAACAAGAGGCTGCCCAACCAGATGATCAAATTTCCATGGAGCAGGAACTATTAAAGAATTCTGATGACCTGATTGAGAAGATGTCTCAAATCAATGAAAAGTCAATGATGCTGACAACAACAAAAGATAACTCAGTTCAAGACAAAATCCAAGCTACTGTGGCTGATGTATCTCTAAAAATCAAAGAGAGAGATCACATTTATCTGAGGGCCATAAATGATTAAAAAGCAGAAGCTCTACGAACACAGAAGGCAAATGAAGAACAACTCCAAGCCCTCTCTGAAAAGATTGACAACATGAATCAGTCCTTCTCTATACAACTTGAGTTAAGCCAACAAGAACTCAAGATTGAAGTCGGTAACTCCTCTTATCTAATGGAGCAGCTTATGTCCAACATGGAACAACTCTCTCAAGTGATTAATGACAAAAAGGGGGAGAAAAAGAGGCATAGAAAAAGGCAGGGTAAGAGGCATTCAAGAAAGGGCAAGGAGGGCAGGAGCAAATAAGACAGTAAGACAAAGAAGAAGAAAGAAAAAGAAGAAGATGGTTCATCATCTAAGGGGGAGCCAATAAAGAATGATGAGCTTGAGGCTGAGGGGGAGCCAAAGGAAGAGGAGAAGGAGGAGCAGACAAAAGCAATGAATACAACATCCCAGGGGGAACAGGAGAAAAGGAATCAAACAGATGAATAGCTGATCAACAGACATCCTGGAAGCATACATGGAGCCAAAGAAGTACATCTCTAACTAGTTAGGTATGTTCTAGATCCAGGATGTAAAATGTCAATGTATTAAATTCCACATCATTATAAATGACATTCATAATGATCTATTTTAGAAATACAGCTGCTCACTGTATATAAGATTCATTCATAACATGCATATGCACTTATTGTTTTTGTCATAATCAAATAGGGGGAGATTGTCAGGAATAAACATGTGAATGATATTCCTATTTACATATGATTTGATTATGATAAATATATATGAATGAATATGCAAGTATGCTTGCATTAAGAAAAGCTGTAAAGTCCTTAGAAAGAAATGATGTACAAGGACTATAAACGTAGATAAATCAAGCATGTTAGGTTGATCTTATGATGTAATAGATAGGCTTGTTTGATCGTTGAGCCTTTGGACCGAAATCGTAGTATCTTTAGAAGAGTCAAGGAAAACTCGAAAGCTATTGAGGCAGAATCGTAGTCTGAAAGAAAGTAGATCTCGGAGTTCGTAGACTTCCAGGAGAGATGAGGAAGGATCGTAGTGTGTCGAGGAGAACTTCCTCAGGGCCGTAGTCTGCTGAGGAAGTCATGTTCAGAATCGTAGAGACAGCCTGCCTACAAGCCGACCGAGCATCTGCCAAAGTCAAGTCAAGGATCGTAGACTATACTCAGAATGGTAGAGTCTACTGATTGTATCAAAGGCAGAGATCGTAGTCGAGCAAGATCAGATGAAGACAACAAGCACAACGATAGAAATTATAATGTCAAGATCGATCTCGAGTCGTGAGTGTCTCCGCATGTAAAAGTGAATCAGTGGAAGTCTGAGCTAAGACCTCAGCAGATGTGCTCCACAAAGCCAAAGAAGAATTGTAGAGAGTACGATTCTCAATAATTGAGCACGCCTAGAATATCCAAAGGAATGAAGCCTCTGGTTGGTACTGTAAGGATACATCCTACCTAAAGGAAGCCATATAGCACTCAACGAATGGCATGCAAGCTAATAGAAGATCTAAGCATTAACCCAATCAGCATCCAGATTGAGTTATGAAGCCATTCAAGATGAAGTCTTCCACAAGATGATCATAAGAAGACGTTGGTGGCTGACTGAGGAAAGTTAGCATATGCAGTAGCTATCAAGAAGAAAGATGACAACGATCTTGGAAGTAATCAAGATCGTAGTATTTGCCAAACTAAGAAGGAACTGATGGAGTACATACTGAGATACTGGTCAGCCTCTGAATAACAAGGCTAAAGTGATTAAGCATTGGGTCAGTCCATTGATGATAAGTGAACGAGAGATCACAAGGAGAAAGCGAGCTGGACACGCCACAAATCTGAAGTGTCTTGTTATTCAGAAAGGGATAGAGCAAGGAATCAAGCCATCAATATCTGAGAATAGTCGAGGCAAACAGAAGTGATGAAGCACTGCGCAAGAGAAGAGAGAGGTGTTCTACATTTAAGATCAAGTGAACACTCTCTATGATTGTAGTGTTGACTCTACATGTCAATGCGACACCACGATCAGGTCCAAGGAGAAGTGCATCAAAAATCGTAGAGTTTGAACAACTGAGGATTGAAGCATTGGCAACGGTTCAATCTGAAGAATGGCATTCAGATAAAAGCTTATTGAGAGTATCGATTCAAGGACAACCTCTGATCGAGAAATCAGAAGGGTGAAATAAATTCATCGACCTGCACAAGATATTAAAGTAACATATCTGACAAGGTAGGTGAAACAGTAGACTGCAGTATCAGGAAGTCAGAAAAAGATGTCATGTCACATCTGCAGTCTGCACCAAATAACTCGAGATCTGCGAGGCAATTTGAATAGCTTTCAACAGCTACTTTCCAACGGGAAGATTGGGAAGTAGTATAAATCAATAGAGCTTCAAAGATCAAGAGTTGCTGATGATTATGAGGTTGCAGAATCGTTGAGTTGGTGAATGCTATAGTTGACTCTACGAGTTCCACCAAAGATCAACAGAACAAGTCTCAGTGACAGTGAGACTACCAAGGTGGAAGTGAAGCAACTTTGGAGAAGAACTCAAACAGATCAAAGCTTCACTCAAAAAAGATGAGAATGCCACTAAAGATGGCAGCCAAGCTGAGAGCCGAGAAGGCCAAGAAGATAGCATTCAGAAAAGTGGCTGAGTACAAAGAAGATCAAGAGATCCACTCTACGAATCACCATGAACCGAAAAATGAAACTGAACAAGAGCAGAACCATATCTGCAAAGTATTTAAGAAGGGTTTAGGGATTGCTAAGTGCCAAACAAAGTCTACTAAAAGCACAGAGACTTAGCAAACTCAGATGGTGATGGTGCAAAGCTGATACCAGATGAAGATGAGCAGAAAAGAGTGAAGATCAGCTGCACCAAAGAAGATGTGGTCCAGACTCGAAGTGAACGAGAGATCACAAGGAGAAAGCGAGCTGGACACGCCACAAATCTGAAGTGTCTTGTTATTCAGAAAGGGCCAGAGCAAGGAATCAAGCCATCAGTATCTGAGAATAGTCGAGGTAAACAGAAGTGATGAAGCACTGCGCAAGAGAAGAGAGAGGTGTTCTACATTGAAGATCAAGTGAACACTCTCTATGATCGTAATGTTGACTCTACATGTCAATGCGACACCACGATCAGGTCCAAGGAGAAGTGCATCAGAAATCGTAGAGTTCGAACAACTGAGGATTGAAGCATTGGCAACAGTTCAATATGAAGAATGGCATTCAGACAAAAGCTTATTGAGAGTATCGATGCAAGGACAACCTCTGATCGAGAAATCAGAAGGGTGAAATAAATTCATCGACCTGCCCAAGAAATCAAAGTAACATATCTGACAGGGTAGGTGAAATAGTAGACTGCAGTGTCAGGAAGTCAGAAAAAGATGTCATGTCACATCTGCAGTCTGCACCAAATAACTCGAGATCTGTGAGGAAATTTGAATAGCTTTAACCGGCTACTTTCCAACGGGAAGATTGGGAAGTAGTATAAATCAACAGAGCTTCAAAGATCAAGAGTTGCTGATGATTATGAGGTTGCAGAATCGTTGAGTTGGTGAATGCTATAGTTGACTCTCAACGAGTTCCACCAAAGATCAGCGAGTAACAAGTCTCGATGTGGTGAGACTACCAAGGTGGAAGTGAAGTAGCTTTGGAGAAGAACTTAAACAGATCAAAGCTTCACTCAACAAAGATGAGAATGCCACTAAAGATTGCTGCCAAGCTGAGAGCCGAGAAGGCCAAGAAGATAACATTTAGAAAAGTGGTTGAGTACAAAGAAGATCAAGAGAGCCACTCTACGAATCACCATGAACAAAAAGCTGAAACTGAACAAGAGCAGAACCATATCTGCAAAGTATTCAAGAAGTGTTCAGGGATTGCTAAGTGCCAGACAAAGTCTACTAAAAGCACAGAGACTTAGCAAACTCAGACGGTGATGGTGCAAAGCTGATACCAGATGAAGATGAGCAGAAAAGAGTGAAGATCAGCTGCACCAAAGAAGATGTGGTCCAGACTCGAAGTAGAATGCATAGAGGACCACACCAAGCTGCTAAGTACAAAAGATGTTCAGAGCTTAATGACATCTTAGCAGCTCAGCACCACCACCACCACCAACAACAAGAAGCAAGGGCCTGAGGGGTCCTTGTCCGAAGGGACTAAATGAAGATTCCAAGCCTGCTGGGCTTGAAGAATTCCAAGGGAACTAGAGAAGTTCCAAGGCTGCTAGCCTTAAAGAGTTCTTAGTGAATGAAGTCCCAAGGTCTTGGCCTTGAAGGAATCTTAGTGATTCTGGTTTGCCTTCCTTGGTGGAAATCTCGCTAGTTGAAAGCGGAAGAGTGGATTAGAGCTTGAGTCTCCGAACCACTTAAAACTCCTTGTGTCTTTTTACTTTATGTCATTTACATTATGTACATTAACCGCTATAATCGCTATGTATGTTTTAAGCGCTACTACTAAAGTAACTCTGAACAATGTATGTACGATTATGAATATATCAATGAAGGGATCTTTTACTTATTACATTTGTGCTTGAAAAGATTCTTATGTTTGTCATATGCAACTTAATGAGCAATACAAAATAAACGAGAAAAAGTATTTGAAAATCAAAGGATCTATTCAACCCCCCTTCTAGATCTATATTGTGCCTACTGGGAACTAACAATAAGTTATCTGATCAATGATACCTTGGGTACAATCTCTACTGAACATTTAGTACATGTGAAAACCTTGAGTCAAATAAGACTATGAGTAAAAAATGTCTCAGTTGACAACCCTTCACTCTATGGCAGTTGATTTTGCAAAAATAGGAGTAACAACTGAAAGGCCTAAGACTATAAAACCGAGGATGTTTCCCGACTTCATGGAGAGGTGGGCCACAACTAGCTTACACTTCTCAAGGAGTAATGGGGACAAACTTTATCTACGACGACCGACTATCAAGATTGTAATCCACTTCTTACACTTGGCGGACATTAGCTTATGCAGTGGCAAGAGCAATGTTAACAAAACAGCAGGATGATGATGCTGAGGTAATTTTGTCATGAATTTAGCTTTATGTTTAGTTACTGATGATTCTTCTATTGTATCTTTTATTCAGGAAGAGTTTCTCTTTGCCGGAGGTCTATAAATATGACTGCTAAAAGTAGTTTGATGCTATATATATATTTAGATTGTAATTTAACTTTATGTTTAGTTGATATTTGACATTTTTATAGTTTAAACCTTGTATATAATTCATTTTTGTATATATTATGGAGTATTGTACGTAGTTCAAGAGTATTTTTGTATATTTTATGGAGAATATGACATATTGTAGTTAATATAGGGTATGAAAATATTTTTGTTGGACTTGTATGCATGTGAACAAAAGTTACATATGTTGGACTTGCATGTATGTATGTGACTGGATTGTATGCATGTGAACAAGGTTATTATTATGTTGACTGTATTGTTTACAGGTATAAACAGGTTTACATGTATAAAAATGTGGGTTAAAACCGTGGATATTGCCAAAACAGAGCATATATTTTTTTAAAAAATACTTCTTATCGTCGACGGAATAAGGTTACACCGGCAGAATTCCGTCGAGAATAAACCCTTTTAATATTTTTTAACACTAGCCACGTGGCAGATTAATACTGACCGAATACAACTGACATAACATATTCGGTCGAGGATATCTTAACCTCGACGGACTATTCAGTCGACCATATATCCGTCGGACTTAGTAATCCTCGACTGAAATCTCGACGGACTTAATTTCGACATGCTGAAGCGCGACCGAATTCCCGACTGAATATTCCGTCGGGATTACGTTAGCCTCAACGGAATATCCTTAACCTCAACCGAATAGTCCGTCAGAAATTAGACATTTTCTTGTAGTAACTTCCAACTTCAGATATCTTCTTAGCCAGCTATTTCATCCACTAAGTTTATCTTCAAATTTGATAAACGTGCAAGCGTCTGCAGGTATGTATATTTATAATAATAATTTGAAATAAAATATTTATAAAAAATTGTAATAAAATTCTCAATATTTTCAATAATTTTAATTAACATAACAATTATTAATGTAAATATTTTTTTGAAATTGCCTATAATCACAAAATTAATGTTTTTAATACTTAAATTAGTCATATCAATTTAAATTTTTAGTTTCAAACTTGGGTCTAAAAAATTAAAATAAGACTCTTTTAGCATAACAGAAATGAATATTTTTAAATTTCTTTTTATAATTTCACAAGTCTGTCAAATATGAACATGAAAATTCTTTTGTTCCACATAAAAAGAGTCAATTTACAAAATGATTTTGTTGAATAACAATAGTCTCTTTTCATTTTAATTAATATAAAAAATTATTTAATGTAGATTATTTTGAAAATACTTCTAATAAAAAAATATTTTTTAATACTTAATTGAGTAACATCAGTATTAAATATTTTGTTTCCTCCAATATTTTATTAAATTAATTACAGGGAGACATTAATAAAATATAATTAATTTAAAATTTGTCAAAAATAGCTAAACATAAAATTTTATTGAATATTCATATTCCAACGGACAAGATCCTTCAAAACATACTCGTTGAGCATAAGGCGAAAAGGGAAGCTGCTGGAATATCTAGCTTTGATATTGATAATGGATCAGGAGGCGAAAATTTGGTTGACTTGATTCTGGGACTACAGGCTTGTGTGGATCTCTCAATTTCAATCACAAACTTTCAGTTGTTCTACGTCGGAAGTTATGGTGAGAGTAGAATCATTACCTCAAGGATGTACCGATGGTCGTGAGTTCTTCTATACAACGTGTTTCTGTCAAGGATCGTTTGGGTCCTTCAAAGAGTTCTCATGATAGCACGGCTTCCAAACATAATTAAGAGGGTTCTCGTTCGAGAGCCCATGGTGAAGCTAGAAGAAGGTTGGTTTTCGCTGCTGACAAAGGACTGGACCATGATCGGAAACGGGTAGAAGGCACACCGCCTAGAACCAGACACCGAAGTGGTCAGGATGACAAGGCTGCCAAGTTGGGAAAGATGGTAGACAAAGCAGATAAAGCTCTAGAGGTTCTTCTGAAGCAGAGAGAAGATATAGCTGAGCAAATGCTTAGGATGGCCGAGCTGAAGAATGAGGCGTCCAGTTATGTTTAAACCGAAAGGCGTAATAAACCTAGGGATGGGCAACCAAGAAAAAAGAAGGAGCCTATGCACTCTGGTCATGTATCTCGAGGCCGACCTCAGGACCGAAGGAGATCAAGAAGTAGAACTCCTGAGGTATCAAAGAAAATACTTCACCCAATTGATTCTCGGGGTCATGGTGGCAGTAGGCGAAGAAGTAGATCTAGGGAACACATACCTGAGAATACAAAGAAGGAACACCGTCTCGAATATTCTCATCATGTTGACAGGGTCCCACGCCGAAGTAGATCCAGAAGTCCATCGAGAACAGGGGGTTCTGATGGACGAGGTTGATCCACTCAGAAGAAGAGAATTTCTCCAGAGAAAGAAATCTCGTCACAGCCAGAAGGAGTGGAGTTCTAGTTAAAGAATTGAAGGAGCTTCAGAAGCAGCTGGCTAAAGTTCAGCAGGTGAAGGATACTTCGAGAAAGAAGGCGTCTCCTTTTTCCTCGGATATTCTTAAGGAGAAGGCTGACCCTACCAAGAAATTGTCCCAAATGGAGAGTTATGATGGATCTGGGGATCCCTACGACCATAGCCAGGCATTTGATAGGCAGATGGACTATTATGATTTTACCGATGCTGCTAAGTATCATACGTTTATGATGATGCTGAGGAAGGACGTCAGGCAATGGATGGGCACTTTACCTTCGGATTCAGTCTCGTCGTGGTTTGATCCATGCAACAAATTTCATGCTCATTTTGGGAGCAACAGAAGGAGAGGAAAACCTACGGGTTGTTTGGCTCAAGTTCGACAATATTCGAATGAGTCTCTGGGATAATATGTGAAGTGCTTCAGGGAAGCAGTTGGCCAGGTGACAGATCTTAATAATCTCCAGGCTGTCAGTTTCTTTCAGAATGGCTTGGATTTAGTGAAGTTTGAAAAGTTGGTGAAGAAGTTGATGTTTCACCATCCAAAGAGTCTGGCCGAAGCTTTTGATAAAACTGAAGGTTATATCGTGGTGGAAGAAGCTATGAATAGCTTGAAGCGTCCTTCTTCGGACAGACTGAAGGAGACAGACACCAATAAAGCTGAAGGTGATCAGAGGAAAGGAAGAGGGAATAATGATTGGCCACAAGGCAGCTCGAAGAAGTATAATAACAACTGGCGTCAGGGAGGGAATCGTCCACCTGTTCCCACCCAGAAGGTGAATAAGGTATACACTAAACTGAATACGGATAGGGCTGTTATATTGGATCAGATCAGGAACCAGCCTTACTTTGAACCACCTCGTGACAATATTAAGCCTGGACAGGGCAATACTCAAAAATTTTGTGGTTATCATCAAGCCACGGGTCACGACACGAATGAATGTTATAGTCTGAAGGATTTTGTGGAAAGGAAGGTTCGAAGTGATGTGTTAGTCCAGCATGTGGCCGGAAGGGATCATCAGTAGGAACAACAGAATGATGATTGGACTGTTCAAGTGATTCAACCGGTTCAGCCTGTACAACCTGTTCCAAATCAGCCACCAAGGCACGTCGTTGATGTAATTACCGGTGGGACGGCAGGAAAGTTAGTAGGGAAGAAGAGGCGGGAATATCTGGACTCGGTTATGTCTGTAGCGGGTGTTCTCCCGAAGATCGACAGACCGTATCCAGGGATGGTCATATCCTTTACTGATGAAGATTATCCTTCGGACCCCATCGAACCCCATGAAGGAGCATTGGTGATCACCGCACAAGTGGGTTTGTTGGACATGAAGCAGGTGATGATTGATAATGGGTCTTCTGTGGATATTCTGTATGCCCATGCTTATCAGAGGATGCATCTTGATGGGCGAAAGATGGAGGTTGGGTAGGAGGCCCCCTTGTATGGATTTAGCAATGATTCAGTCAAAGTTGCAGGCACTATCGAACTACCAGTTATCTTCGGCACAACTCCTCAGTAGGTAGAAATAATGTGTAAATTTTATGTTGTGCATGTAGATTCGGCTTACAACGCCATACTGGGAAGACCTACGTTGACTGCCCTTCAAGCAGTGACCTCCATTCCTCACTTTAAAATCAAATTCCCAACGACACATGGAGTAGGAGAGGTGGCTGGGGACTTGGATTTGACCAGATGTTGTTATCGAAATGCTGTAATTGCTTCTGGGGTAGGGGTCAGTAAGCAGAAGTAGACTATGGCGATAGAGATCGAGCCCTTTACCGAAAGAAGTTCGGAGCCATTGGTTATGCCAGCTGGAGAAACGGAGGAGTTCGAGCTAATTCCTGGCAAGAAGGATAAAACAGTGAAGATAGGTTCAGGTCTGCCGGAACCTCTCCGGTCAAACCTTATAGAACTTCTTCGGTGTTATGCGGACATCTTCACATGGGAGCCTAAGGACATACCTGGAGTGAGCCAAAGGATAGCAGAACACAGGCTGGATGTGGACCCCTCCAAGAAGCCAGTTTGGCAGAAAAGGCAGATTTTTGCACCTGAGCGTCAGAGGATCATTGATGAGGAGATTGCAAAGTTGTTGGCTGCAGATTTCATCTTTGAGACAGATTACCCAGAGTGGATGGCTAATGTGGTGCTGATACAAAAGCAGAATGGGAAATAGCAGGTTTGCATTGATTATACGGACCTGGACAAAGCTTGCCCGAAGGATTTTTATCCTCTTCCTCACATCGATCAGCTCATCGATGCGACTTTGGGGTATGCACTACTAAGCTTTATGGATGCTTTTTCAGGTTGTCACTAGATCTCTATGTGGAAGGAAGATATACTGAAGATAACATTCATTACACACCGTTCGGTGTATGCCTATAAAAAGATGACATTTGGCTTGATAAATGCTGGAGCTACCTATCAAAGGATGATGAACTTCGTTTTCCAGAAGCAATTAGGGAGAAATATGGAGGTATATGTTGATGACATGATAGTGAAGAGCATGATCGTTCAGAAGCACTTGGATGATCTAGAGGAATGCTTTCAGACGTTCCGTCATCATCACTTGAGGTTAAATCCCACCAAATGCATCTTTGGGCTTGGTGCAGGGAAGTTCCTGGGCTATCTGGTCAGTCAGAGGGGCATTGAAGCCAATCCAGAGAAAATCCAGGCTATTATGAACATGAAGACTCCTCAATCATTCAAAGATGTTCAACGTCTAATAGGGAGGATTGCAGCTTTAAGGAGGTTCATGTTTAAATTGGCAGAAAGATGTTTGTCATTCTTCGACACGTTGAAAGGACCGAAGAATGTAAAAACATTTCAGTGGACTTCGGAGTGAGAAGACGCCTTTCAGGGAATAAAGACGTATTTGTCTTCGGCACCTTTGCTAGTGAAGCCAGTTCCTGCTGAGCCACTATATTTATATCTGGTAGCTAGTTCGTTGGCAGTAGGAGCGGTTTTAGTTCGAGAGGTGGGGGGAAAGCAGCATCCGATTTACTATGTAAGCAATGTTCTTAAGGATGCTGAAACCAGGTATCCGAATATTTAGAAGTTTGCCTTTGCTTTGATGATAGCTAGTCGAAAGCTTAGGCAATATTTTCAAGGCCGGCTCTTGGTGATTTATACGGATCAGCCTTTGAAGAAGGTAATGAGCAAACCTGAAGTCTCGGGGAGATTAGCTGCTTGGACAATGGAGTTATCTCAATTTTTCATAGAATATCACCCCTGAACTGCTATAAAGGGTCAAGCTTTGGCCGATTTTATGGTAGAGTGTTCGTTTTCAGAAGTTGATGAAGATTTGGCAGAAGCTGAAGTGTCCGACCGAACCATTGCAGTACTTCAGCATAATCAGAGTTCATGGACATTGTATGCTGATGGGTCTTCTACTTCGGATGTTAGTGGAGCAGGGATTATCTTGATGAGTTCGGAGGGATTCAAAGTGCAGTAGGTCATCAGATTTGGGTTCAGAGCAACGAACAACGAGGTAGAGTACGAAGCGGTACTGACAGGAGTTCGATTAGCAAAAAGTCTAGAAGTTCAGAAGTTGATTATTTATAGTGACTCTCAGCTAGTCGTTAAGCAAGTCTCGAGGGATTATGAAGCTCGAGGTTCAAAAATGATCAAGTACTTGGCAGAATTAAAAGATCGGCTTCAGTATTTCATCTCCTATGAGTTTCATGGCGTAGAGCGTAATGATAATTCTATTGTCGATGCATTATCGAAGCTGGCTACTACGGATGCTAACAACTTTGATGGGTTAGTTTACTTGGAGATTCTACAGCAGCCTAGTATCCAACATGAATCGGTGATGTGCATTGAGCGTTCTAACTGTTGGCTGACTCCTTATCTGGAATATCTAGCAGATGGCGTCCTTCCTTCGGATCAGATGTTGGCCAAGAAGATTAAGTACAAGAGTGCCAATTTTATTCTTATTGATGGGGATCTTTATCGAAGGGATTTTTCGTCGCCATTGTTGAAGTGTCTGGTTCCTTCCGAAGCTGAATATGCTCTTCGAGATATTCACGAAGGTATTTGTGGCGACCATATGGCTGCTAAGTCATTAGCCTACAAAGTACTTTGGCAGGGGTTCTATTGGCCTACCATCTTTAAGGAAGCTACCGAGTATGTGAAGAAGTGTCCAAAGTGCCAGTTGAATAGTCCTATCCAACATCAGCCACTAGAAGAGCTATATTCGATTATATCTCCTATACCCTTTGATGTCTGGGGGTAGATATATTGGGTCCATTGTCGAAAGCTAAAGGTCAGGTCAGTTTTGTTATAGTCGCCTTTGATTATATGACCAAATGGGTAGAAGCAAAGCCACTTAGACTGATAACGGAACAAGAATGTCTAAAGTTTCTGAAGGAATCTGTAGTGTTTCGTGTTGGCATTCCAAAGGTGGTAATATCGAACAACGGACGCCAATTTGTGGGATCAAAGTTCGAGACCTTTTTGAAGGAGCTGGGGGTTCAGTATAGAAAGACTTCGGTAGCTCATCCACAGTCTAACAGATAAGTCAAAGTAACCAACAGGACACTTTTGAATGGGATCAAGCGCAAATTAGATGAAGCTAAAGGAAGATGGCTTGAAGAGCTGCTCAGCGTATTATAGGCTTATCGGACTACAACGAGGACTACTACGGGAGATTCACCTTTCAGGTTGGCTTATGGCACTAATGCCTTAGTCCCTGTTGAGATTGAATCTACCAGTCTTCGAGTTAGTCAGTTTAAAGAGATCTACAATGATGAAGGGCTGAAGATCAATATGGACTTCTTGCAGTACTTCATTCCCTTGAGTTTGATTTGGTGTTCACTTAATCAAATATTCATATCTAACTACCCGATCAATCAATAAAGCTGGATAAATAAAACCTTTCCCATTAAAGGATTACATAATAAAATCTCTCGGGTTGTCTAACCTTTAAATACAATCATTCAAATGTGGAAATTAAAATTATTACATAACATCATTATTAAGAAGTCTAAGATCATCACAATAAATAAAAGTACAAATCGGCATCACTTGTACAATTTTCCCTTTCCTTTGCTAGTTGAAGGTTCATCTACCTTCTCCACTTTTTAGGCGCAATGAGTTTATAAATATGCAAGAGTGAGCAAAACAATTGCTCTTTGGATAAAATAATGAATCAACAGAAGAATAACAATAATAACTGCCAATGAGTAGGCTCATCAAAACTAGATAGTACTCTAACAATGATAATCAGGAACTGAAATCCAAAATATGGAATAAACATAAGCGAGGGTCATAAGACCATGAACTATGTCCACAGATTCTGAGTAATCTTTCAACTCCAACTTTTATGAAATATAAGACTATAAGGACTCCTCGTACTTAGGGGGATCAACCCTTCGTACCATGTATTGTGCACAAACATTTAACGCTACGCGTAAGTTATCCCCTAATAATAGGGTTGTTCATCTCAGTATTTAGAGTACAAGTCCGCACCAAAGAGAGTTTGGTTTGGATAAGCTTTCAAGGGTAATTTGAAGTTCAATGATCATCAACTAGAGGACTAGTTGAATTAATACTAATAACATCATATTATAGAATACTCGTAATTGAATAGTCATGGTAAATTAAAATCATGCTTTAGGAATAATCTAATAGCATACAACTTGAATAACTATAACACACCTTGCTTGAACAATATTAAGCCAAGGTTATTTAGAATTGAATACTAAGCATGCATGGCAATATAAAACGATAAACTATTCAAATATATTTGGGCATGCTAAACAACAAGTTAAATACAAGAATAACTTGTTCAATATCAAAAACAAAGTTTAGAAACCTTGCATTATTATATTGGAAACAATAATTGATTCAACAATAAAATAGATTAGAGAACTTGCATTATTTATAAGGTAATCGAATTGGAAACCATAATTAGTTCAACAAGATAAAGGATTAGAAAACTTGCCTTGCTCGTGGGCTAAACCGAACAATTCAAACCACAATATCCTATAAACATATGTCATCATGACATAATTAGTCATTACCACCTTACGAACATAACTAAGTACGTTCATCATGTAAAAATTGGATTTTTAATCACATAATCAAGTTATACACAAGTTAATCGTTAATAACATACTTATTCATAGTATAAAAATACTAAAATCAACATTTTACAGTCCTACTATCATCACATAACAATTCCTTAAAATTTCGAGTACAAAAAGTACATTGTCAGACCATTCGCTAACTTCATGTATTGGCATGCGCCATATTTATATATTGTAGTGCAAGTGCTGCTATGACGGAGATGAGTATGCTTGCGGCGCGAGAATAAAGCTATAAGGTCATGCGCTATTGCAGCGTGGAGCCAGCAATGCTTTGTAGCGAAAAAAAAAGCTCTATTGGGGGCATGGCTGCATGCTAAACTACGATTTGATTGACAACTTCAACAACAGTATAAGAAAAAGCCAATTTTGGCCTACAAGCTCGTTTCTAACAGTCTAATTCACATGTAATTCATACAAAGACTTCATGTAAACATAATTCAAGAACTCCTAACATGATTCTACCCATACAACAACATAAACAACAAATTTAAAACATCCAATTTCACTATTTTTGATAAAAACTCACTTTTTGATGTTTTTAATGAAAATCAACACTGTAATTTTGTTTTTCAACCAAAACAGTTAATTCAAAGCATCTTTATCAATATTTATACATACTCTATCAATTTAAATAGCCAATTTATCAACTACACAACTAATTAGCCCTCAATTCCACCTTTAAATTAACCCATATTCATTCACATAAACTCTCTGTAAAATATTTTTCTTCACAAACCACATTCATAACATCAATTCATTGACTATAAGCATATATAACCTATAAAAATAGTTTTACAATCACTAGTTGATCATATAAATACACATACAATCAACAATTTATCCTATCACAAGAATTTTCTGAGAGAAAGGAGAGAGAGAAAACTAAAACTTTTAAAACTTAAAAAGGGTAGAAGAATACCTTGCTTGTAGAAGATGATAGTTATCCTTTTGATTATCAAGCGTTTCTCCAATTCCTTTTCCAATTCTCTAGCCTTTCTTTCTTTTCTTTTTTTCTCTCACTCTTCTTCTTCTTCTTCTTCTTCTTCCTTCGAGTTTTCGAGTTTTTCTTCTAACTAACACTAACTAGCGTACTAACAAAATAACGTATATAATATAATATGTACTAATTATATAACATAAATATTAATATAAGCGATATCGGTTATAATAGATTTGAAAATCAAAAGCCATAAGGCTTGTTTGGTTAACTAACTAAAAAAATAACCCATTAACCCTTACACCTTGTTTGGTAAAACACAATTAGATTAAAGACTTAATAGGCATTAGGCCTTATTTGGCAAAAGCGAATTAAAACTCCTTTAAGTTATTTTAATAACTACTTTATAAAAGGTTATTTGTCACACTTTTATTAAATTAAATAATCCAATTTATTAAATCACTACATCACATAAATCAATACCACAAAATTATAATTTTCTATATAATTATAACTTTATTTAATCAACTAACACATCTTTTAATTACAAATTCAAATAAAAGAATAATAATTCAATTAATCAAACTCTCTAACTTAATAATTAAATTAAATTAGCATAAAATAATTAATTTCCTTAATTATTTATTTAACAAATAGTTAACCAAATTGAATCAAATTTGAACAATTATTTATTTAACAATAAACACATCCATTAAATACTTAAATATTTCAATAAATATTTAATATAACAATAAAAATTCTGGAATGTTACATCATTCCCTCCTTACAAGGATTCTGTCCCCAGAATCACAATTCAAACAATTCATTCGTCACATTCTCCCCTACTTACAAAGATTCTGTCCCCAGAATCGAAGACACAGATTAAACAAATAACTCAGGGTAATTCTTCATCATTTCAGCTTCGAGTTCCCACGTAGCCTCTTCGACATTGTGGTTCCTCCAAATTACCTTCACAGAAGGTATCACTTTATTTCTGAGCACTTGTTCTTTCCCATCGACTATATCCGGATAGGAACCTCTTCATAGGACAAGTCTTTCTCAAAGTGCAATGGTTCGTACTCAATCACGTGCTTGTAATCAGGTTTATATGGTCGTAACACCGAAACGTGAAAAACATTATGAATGTTTTGCAATTCTGGAGGTAGAGCTACCTCGTAAGCCACCTCCCCAACCTTTCGCAGCACTTCGAAGGGTCCAATAAACCTCGGGCTTAGTTTCCCCTTTTTACCAAATCGAATTTTTCCCTTCCAAGGTGAAACTTTTAGGAAAACGTAATTTCCTACATCGAATGCACGATCTTATCGTGTTGATCGGCATATTTCTTTTATCATCTTGAGCATTTATCAATCTTGTTCTGATGAGTTTGACAACCTCAGCAGTTTGTTGTACCAGTTCTGGTCCTAACAGTTGACGTTCACCGACTTCATCCCAGCACAGTGGAGTTCTGCACTTTCTGCCGTATAATGCTTCGTAAGGCGGCATGCCGATGCTTGCGTGGTAACTATTATTGTAGGCAAATTCCACCAACGGTAATTGTTCATCCCAACTTCCTTTGAAATCCATGACGCATGCTCTTAGCATATCTTCCAATGTCTGAATCGTTCGTTCACTTTGGCCATCTGTTTGCGGATGATATGTCGTACTCATTCGCAACTGTGTTCCCATACATTCCTGTAATCTCTTCCAGAAGTTTGATGTGAACCTCGGATCTCTATCTGACACAATTGACACTGGAACTCCATGTCTTGCAATGATCTCTTTAATATATAATTTTGCCAGCTGATCAAGATTGAATCTAATCTTTATTGGCAAAAAGTGTGCAGATTTTGTCAATCTATCCACTATCACCCAAATCGCATCGTATCCTTTCTGAGTCGTTGGGAGACCTACCACAAAATCCATTGTGATATGTTCCCATTTCCATTCCGGTATCTCCAACGGTTGAAGTAACCCGCTTGGTCTTTGATGCTCGGCCTTGACTCTCTGACATGTTAAGCACTTTTGCAACGCATTCTGCAACGTCTCTTTTCATGTTTGGCCACCAAAAATGTTGTCTCAAATCTTGATACATCTTCGTACTTCCGGATGAATCGAATATCTCGAGTTATGAGCTTCTGTCAAAATGTCCTCTTTAATATCTGGTACTGTTGGAACCCAGATTCGTCCCTCGAATCTCAGCATTCCATCAGTATCAACCTTGTATTTTACTTCTTTTCCCTCGACCACACTTTCTCTTATTTTTTACGCATTCCTCATCTTGCGGTTGAGCGTTTTTCACTTTGTCCACCAAAGTTTGGTGGCTTCCATCTGGTATAATTTTCATCAGATTCTTTTGGAAATTTGATTTCCAACTCTATCCTTGACATTCTTTGTAATAAGCTCCTCCTTATCGAGTTAACAACATCAACTTTTTCTCGCCTTTTCTACTCAAGGCATCTGCAACCACATTTGCTTTGCACGGATGATAAAAGATCTCACAATCGTAATCCTTTATCAATTCCATCCATCTCCTTTGACGCATGTTCGGGTCTTTACGAGTGAAAATGTACTTGAGACTTTTATGGTGCGTGTAGATCTCACATTTTCTCCATAGAGATAGTGTCTCCATATTTTTAAAGCAAACACAACCGCCGCCAACTCTAAATCATGAGTTGGATACCCTTTTTCGTAGTCCTTCAATTGCCTTGATGCATATGCGATGACTTTTCTGTTCTGCATAAGGACACATCCTAATCCCTTGTGTGAAGCATCTTTGTACACCACAAAATTTCCGTATTATACGGTAATGACAACACGGGTGCCATATCTTAGCTTCTTTTTCAATTCTTGAAACTTCCTTCACATTTCTCCGTCAAACAAATTTTATGTTTTTCTCGTCAAATTTGTCAGCGAGTGGCAATCTTGGAGAAATCTTGGATAAACCAATCGTAATACCACCGCCAATCCCAAGAAACTTCTTACTTGATGGAGTTCTTGGTTGTTCCCAATTTATCACACAACCGACCTTTGATGGATCCACCGAGATTCCATCCTTGTCAATTACGTGCCCAAGAAATTGTACACGTGCGTTAAACGAATTCACATTTAGAGAATTTTGCGTACAACTTTTCCTTTCTTAGCGTCTCAGCGTTAGGCGTAAGTGTTCCACGTTTTCTTCTTGAGTTCTAGAGTACACCGAATATATCGTCGATAAACACCACCACAAACTTGTCTAAAAATGGTTTAAACAACCTATTCATCAAATCCATGAACGTTGTAGGGGCGTTTGTCAAACCAAAAGACATCACCAAAAACTCGTAATGTCCATACCGAGTTCGGAATGCCATCTTCGGTACATCCTCCTTCCTTACTTTCAGTTGGTGATACCCACTTCTCAAATCTATTTTTGAGAAATATCTAGCACCCTTTAATTGATCAAACAAGTCATCTATTCTCGGCAATGGATACTTATTCTTAATAGTGACTTTGTTTAACTCCCTATAATCAATGCAAAGACGCATTGACCCATCCTTCTTCTTTACGAATAACACCGGTGCTCCCCACGGTGACACACTCGGCTGAATGTATTTCTTGTCCAACAGCTCCTGGAGTTGTACCATCAGTTCCTTCATCTCTATCGGAGCCATTCTGTACGGGGCTTTCGATATCGGAGCGGTTCCTGGCGCTAAGTCGATCACGAACTCGATTTCTCTGTGTCAGTGGAAGTCTGGCAAATCCTCCAAAATACGTCCACAAATTCCCTAACTTTGGTATTTCTTCAGTTTCGCACCTTTTTTTCCGAGTATCGACTATGTAAGCTAAATAACCCACACATGACCTTGACTCAACAACTTCTCGGCTGCGCATAATAATTAGACATCTCATTTGTCTAGGCGATTTGCTACCATTAAAAACTACCTTTGATGGAGTCATAAGGTTTACACATTTCTTTTGGCAGTCAATTATTTCTCCACAATTGAACAACCAATCCATTCCCAAAATAACATCAAACTCTCCAAGCCTAATCGGAATTAAATCTACCATCAAAATATTTCCCTTAATGTTCACCCTACAGTTCTTGTATACGAACCTAACAGGAATTACTTCCTTATTCGCGATTTCTATGTTTAGAGGAAATTCAATTCTTCACTAGGCAATCCTAATTTCATAGCAAATTCATCGAGATATAAATGAGCAAGTAGCTTTTGAATCAAATAATACATAAGCATCAATATCATTGATTGGGATAATACGACACCACATCCTTTGATTGCACAACATCTTGCTTGCAGTCATGTTGAAGGTTTTGGGTTGTGGGTTTGGTTGATGTCGTTGGCCCGATAATGGCCCATGTACCTCCAATTGCTACCTCCCTTGTTTCTCGTTGTTTCTCCGACTTTCTTCTTGGGGCACTCACGAGCAAAGTGATCCTTGGACCCGCAAGTGTAGCAAACATTCTTCTTGGGTTGATTGCAATTTGGGGCAATGTGACCCTCCCGCCTGATTAAAGCATACACGCTTCCCCATTAAGCATACACCCTTGTGAAACTTTCCGCATGTAGCACATGCTTCAAACTTCTTATTCTTTGGCTACCTTGTTGATCCCAGCACCCACATTTCCATTCCACTTTCTTTTGAGTTATTATTACCATTTCCACTACCACCACCTCCATTCTTCACCTCCACTTCATTCTTCTTCTTTTTCTGTTCCTGATTGAACTTGGTTACCGCCTCGCCTCCACCTTCGGCGAGAATGGCCTTTTCCATTACAGCTGCAAAAGTCTTCAACTAGAACAAAGAAACCCTACTAAACAACCGGGGCTTGGTCCTGTTCAAACCTCTTCGCCTTGCGTTCATCTGTGCTGACTTGGTATGGCGCAAACCTCGCCAACTCGTTGAATTTCGCGGCATACTCCGACATCGTCATCGTTCCCTGCTTCAGTTCTAAAAATTGTACTTCTAATTGGCTTTTTGAACTCTCTGGGAAATAGGTCTCGAAGAAAATCTCCTTAAACCTTTCCCAAGTCATAATTCCTGGTCCCTCCCGAGTTTTATTGGCCTGCCACCAATAACTAGCCTCTGCTTTCAACATGAATGTTGCAAAAGCAGTCTTCTGGTTATCCTCTACCCTTGCCACATCAAAAACCTTCTCAATTTCCATGATCCAGGTCTGTGCTTCAACTGGATTCATGGATCCACGGAATTCTGGTGGTCCAACCGCCTTGAAGTCCTTAAACGTAGCACCTTGGTTCTGAGGTTGATTCTGCGATTGATTCAGTAGGCACACTGTCGATAATGCGTCACCAAATTCTTTGAGCGGGGTTAGCTTTGACATTATCGTTGTTGGTTCCTTGGTGGTTCTCCGACGGGGTGGTTGGCGTCTTGGAGGCATTTTTTCGTTAAAAAATACACTCATTAGATTATTACTCAACTCTTTCAAGTAATTTCTAATTAACACCCCCCAAAATAATCACCACATAACACATAACACTTTGGATAAAAGAAGATAATAACTTTTATTCATACTTAATTCTTTGAAAAACATCATAACAATAGCATCTTTGCTATTTACATTATTTTCTGAACTACTAAAGTTTGAGGACATCATCATCATATCCCATAAGTTGCATAACACTTGGGATTTACATAATACTTATCATAACATAAATCATAAATCAAATACACTTCCTACGATGTCCTATTAAGATCTTTGCCAAAGCCTTACGACGCTCTTCTTCCATAATTCGGAACATGGTTCGACGATCTAGTATGTACGAGGGTAGCGTCTCGAACTGAATTGGGTAACCCATGACCCGATCCTGAGCTTGATTGATCGCGATGTTGAATACGTTATCCATTTCCTGCATCTTCATTCTCTTTGCTTGTGCGTCTCCCTCTGCTATTTCGGCCCGTTGATTAGCTTCCTCGTACGCGTCTTTGGCTCTTGCCCTTTTTGCAGACTCTTCTCTCAACTTGCTCTTCAACTCTGAAATCTCTGCTCTCATTTGGTCGTTCTCTTCTTCAGTGTGAACCAGCTTCTCTTCAACATTGTTCAGTCGTTCTTCTCGATCCTGGATCTCATCGTCCTTCTGTGCCATCGAGATCTGTTGTTCAGCTACTATCTCTTTTAACTCCTCGACTGTATCTTGAAGTTCCACATTTGCGGTCATGCACCTCATCGTATATATCTGACCAACTATCGAGTTAAGTGAAATCCTTTCCTCTCATCCTCCTCATCATCGATCTGTGGTAGCTCCGAGGATCTTCCTCATCCATCTCTATCTCATCATCCTCATCATGTACTCTCTCCCTTTCAACCACTCGTGACCACAAAGAATGTTTCCCGTGGCGATAATTGTTCCCAAACTACACGAATATCTCGAGACTCCTCTCCCTAGCTTGATTTGGATCCTCCTATATTAGACATCCTGTCAACCAAAGTTTAAGTTTTAATTACTAATCATTACTACTTGACGCTCACGAGCACATAAGTTGTAAACACATAAGCACATAAGTGTTTTATTACTTCTTCCTTAAAACTCGATAAGAGTTTATCATCACTATCTTTTCGAAGGTTACTTCCTAAGGCTTTTCCCCCACCTAAGGTTCATAACCTAAGGCTTTGATACCAACTTGTGACACCCCCAAACCCAGGTACTTCATTCCCACAGGATTTGGTGTTCACTTAATCAAACATTCATATCTAACTACCCAATCACAATAAAACTGGATAAATAAAATCTTTCCCATTAAAGGGTTACATAATAAAATCTCTCAGGTTGTCTAACCTTTAAATACAATCATTCAAATGCGGAATTAAAATTATTACATAACATCATTATTAAGAAGTCTAAGATCATCACAATAAATAAAAGTACAAATCAGCATCACTTGTACAATTTTCCCTTTCCTTTGCTAGTTGAAGGTTCATCTACCTTCTCCACTTTAGCTGCAATGAGTTTATAAATATGCAAGAGTGAGCACAACAATTGCTCACTGGATAAAATAATGAATCAATAGAAGAATAACAATAATAACTGCCAATGAGTAGGCTCATCAAAACTAGATAGTACTCTAACAATGATAATCAGGAACTGAAATCCAAAAGTATGGAATAAACATAACCGAGGGTCATAAGACCATGAACTATGTCCACAGTTGTGAGTAATCTTTCAACTCCAACTTTAACAGTCATAAGACTATAAGGACTCCTCGTACTTAGGGGGATCAGCCCTTCGTACCATGTATTGTGCACAAACATTTAACGCTACGCGTAAGTTATCCCCTAATAATAGGGTTGTTCATCTCAGTATTTAGAGTACAAGTCCGCACCAAAGAGAGTTTGGTTTGGATAAGCTTTCAAGGGTAATTTGAAGTTCAACGATCATCAACTAGAGGACTAGTTGAATTAATACTAATAACATCATATTATAGAATACTCGTAATTGAATAGTCATGGTAAATTAAAATCATGCTTTAGGAATAATCTAATAGCATACAACTTGAATAACTATAACACACCTTGCTTGAACAATATTAAGCCAAGGTTATTTAGAATTGAATACTAAGCATGCATGGCAATATGAACGATAAACTATTCAAATATATTCGGGCATGCTAAACAACAAGTTAAATACAAGAATAACTTGTTCAATATCAAAAACAAAGTTTAGAAACCTTGCATTATTATATTGGAAACAATAATTGATTCAACAATAAAATAGATTAGAGAACTTGCATTATTTATAAGGTAATCGAATTGGAAACCATAATTAGTTCAACAAGATAAAGGATTAGAAAACTTGCCTTGCTCGTGGGCTAAACCGAACAATTCAAACCACAATATCCTATAAACATATGTCATCATGACATAATTAGTCATTACCACCTTACAAACATAACTAAGTACGTTCATCATGTAAAAATTGGATTTTTAATCACATAATCAAGTTATAACACAAGTTAATCGTTAATAACATACTTATTCATAGTATAAAAATACTAAAATCAACATTTTACAGTCCTACTATCATCACATAACAATTCCTTAAAATTTCGAGTACAAAAAGTACCTTTGTCAGGACCATTACGCTAACTTTCGTCTGTTTGCATACATTACATATCTTGTGGTGCTTGCGGCTACTATGTGGATGCGGAGATGGCGTTATGTGTGAGAATAAAGCTACAAGGCACGCTGTGACTTGGTATGCCAAGTATTTCAAAATGAATGAAAAATGAAGCTCTGAAGCATGCATGGCGCATATAAATAAAATTTCGATTTGATTGACAAACCGACAGCAGTATAAGAAAAAGCCAATTTTTGGCCTACAAGCTCGTTTCTAATAGTCTAATTCACATGTAATTCATACAAAGACTTCATGTAAACATAATTCAAGAACTCCTAACATGATTCTACCCATACAACAACATAAACAACAAATTTAAAACATCCAATTTCACCGTTTTTGATAAAACTCACTTTTTGATGTTTTTAATGAAAATCAACACTGTAATTTTGTTTTTCAACCAAAACAGTTAATTCAAAGCATCTTTATCAATATTTATACATACTCTATCAATTTAAATAGCCAATTTATCAACTACACAACTAATTAGCCCTCAATTCCACCTTTAAATTAACCCATATTCATTCACATAAACTCTCTGTAAAATATTTTTCTTCACAAACCACATTCATAACATCAATTCATTGACTATAAGCATATATAACCTATAAAAATAGTTTTACAATCACTAGTTGATCATATAAATACACATACAATCAACAATTTATCCTATCACAAGAATTTTACAGAGAAATAAGAGATAGAAAACTAAAACTTTTAAAACTTAAAAAGGGTAAAAGAATACCTTTCTTGTAGAAGATGATAATTATCCTTTTGAGTATTAAGCGTTTCTCCAATTTCTTTTTCCAATTCTCTAGCCTTTCTTCCTATCTTCTTTTCTCTCTCACTTTTTTTCTTCTCTTCTTCTTCTTCTCTGAGTTTTTCTTCCTAACACTAACTAACTAGCGTACTAACAAAATAACGTATATAATATAATATGTACTAATTATATAACATAAATATTAATATAACTGATATCAGTTATAATAGATTTGAAAATCAAAAGCCATAAGGCTTGTTTGGTTAACTAACTAAAAATAACCCATTAACCCTTACACCTTGTTTGGTAAAGCACAATTAGATTAAAGACTTAATAGGCATTAGGCCTTATTTGGCAAAAAGCGAATTAAAACTCCTTTAAGTTATTTTAATAACTACTTTATAAAAGGTTATTTGTCACTTTTATTTATAAACCATTTATAAAATCATTACATTACTACATAAACATAAATCAATACCACAAAATTATAATTTTCTATATAATTATAACTTTATTTAATCAACTAACACATCTTTTAATTACAAATTCAAATAAAAGAATAATAATTCAATTAATCAAACTCTAACTTAATAATTAAATTAAATTAGCATAAAATAATTAATTTCCTTAATTATTTATTTAACAAATAGTTAACCAAATTGAATCAAATTTGAACAATTATTTATTTAACAATAAACACATCCATTAAATACTTAAATATTTCAATAAATATTTAATATAACAATAAAAATTTCGGAATGTTAGTGTTCTAGTGTTCTTGAAGTTTTCAATCACAAATTGTATGCATTTGCTACGTCGAGAATCCATGGTGAGGAAGAGTAGAAGCAGATTACCTCTAAAGGATACCGATGGCTATGACTTCGCTACACAATGAGTATCTGTCAAGGATTGATTGGGTCCTTCAAAGAATGCTCATGCTTGCATCGCTTCCAAGGTGTTTCGAGGTTTCTCGTTCGAGAGCCCAGGATGATGCTGGAAGAAGATTGATTTTTGCTGCCGAGAGAAGACCTGACCATGGTCGGAAAAGGGTAGAAGGCATACTGCTTAGAATCCTATACCGAAGTGGTCAGACTGACAGACCGACCAAGTTAGAAAGAAGTCTACACTTTAAAGACATGTCTCGAGGCCGTCTTCGGGATCGAAGCAGACCCAATAGCCATTTTCCTGATTGATTGACTGAGAAGGGTATTCCGCCCTATTAGTCTTCGGGATTATGGTCGAAGCAAAGTAGATGAAAACCCAACAGCCATTTTCCTGATTGATTGACTGAGAAGGGTATTCCGCCCTATTGGTCCTCGGGATTATGGTCGAAGCAGAGTAAATGAAGACCCAACAGCCATTTTCCTGATTGATTGACTGAGAAGGGTATTCCGCCATATTGGTCCTTGGGATTATGGTCGAAGCAGAGTAGATGAAGACCTAACAACCATTTTCCTGATTGATTGACTGAGAAGGGTATTCCGCCCTATTGGTCCTCGGGATTATGGTGAGCTAGAGTAGATGAAGACCCAACAACCATTTTCCGATTGATTGGATCGAGAAGGGTATTCCGCCTATTGGTCCTCGGGATTATGGTGAAGCGAGTAGATGAAGACCCAACAACCATTTTTCCGATTGATTGGTCGAGAAGGGTATTCCGCCTATTGGTCTTCGGGATTATGGTGAAGCGAGTAGATGAAGACCCAACGACCATTTTTTCCGATTGATTGGTCGAGAAGGGTATTCCGCCCTATTGGTCCTCGGGATTATGGTCGAAGTAGAGTAAATGAAGACCCAACAGCCATTTTCTTGATTGACCGAGGAGGGTACTTCGCCCTATTGGTCTTTGGGATTATGGTCGTAGCAGACGAAGGCTCATCACAGCGACAGAAAGTTTCACCGAAGTAGATCCAGAAATCACACTCCCGAGAGTCCATTAAGGGCACACCGCCCTGTGGGCACTTGTCTTCGGGGAAATCCATCTAAATTTGCAGATCCAGATGGAAAGCAGCTGAGGAGTCCGATAAAGTCGTTGCAGTACTTCAGCATAAATAGAGCTCGTGGACATTGCATGAAGATGGATATTCTATTTCGGATATCAGTATAGCAGGCTATTAAGGAGTCAATCACAATAACAATTCCACCGCCGGTGCATTATCGAAGCTGGCCACTACAGATGCTTATAACTTTGACGACAGATGGCGTCATTTCTTCGGATCAGATGCTGGCAAAGAAGACCAAGTACAAGAGTGTCCATTTTTTTCTCATTGATGAGAATCTTTATCGAAGGACCTTTTTCGTCATCATTGCTTAAACATTTGGTTCCATCTGAAGCAGGGTGTGTGTTCTTCGGGAAGTTCACAAAGATATTCGTGGCAATTATTTGGCCCGAAGTTGTTGACCTACAAAGCACTTCGGCAGCGATATTCTTGAAAGAACTGGGGATTCAGCACAGAAAGACTTCGGGTATTCTACTTTGGACCCATCTCCCACTATTGAGGAATTTGGTCTTCGTCCAAGTCTGCAAATGTTGTTCGGAGGGTTCATGTGGATATTTGTCAGCCAAATGGTTCGATCCCACATCAGCCACCAAAAGGCTATATTCGATTTTATCTCCTATACCTCTTGTCATGTCTGGGGTAGTCGTCTTTGGGTTCATTGCCTAGGATCGAGTTATGACAGAAATTTCATGGGATCGAAGTTTAAAACATTCATGAGGAACTTCCGTAGCTCATCCATATTCTGACAGGCACAACAAATGCCACCTCGGAGTTAGGAGGTTCGGGAGGACTCGCTGACCATTCGATGGTAGCCTCTTCGGCAGGTGGTCACTTTGGCATTGTCAGGCCCTTCGTGGTAGACAATTGTCGTCACTTAGACCTTGTCAGTCCCTTCGTGGTAGGCAAGTGTCATCTTTTGGCGTTGTCAGGCCCTTCGTGGTAGTCAATTGTCGTCACTTAGACCTTGTCAGGCCCTTCGTGGTAAGCAAGTGTCATCTTTTGGCATTGTCAGGCCCTTCGTGGTAGGCAATTGTCGTCACTTAGACCTTGTCAGGCCCTTCGTGGTAGGCAAGTGTCATCTTTTGGCATTGTCAGGCCCTTCGTGGTAGGCAATTGTCGTCACTTAGACCTTGTCAGGCCCTTCGTGGTGGGCAAGTGTCATCTTATGGTTTTGTCAGGCCTTTCGGGGTAGACAACTGTCGTTCTTTAGACTTCGTCAGGCCCTTCGTGGTAGGCGAATGTCATCTTTTGGTTTGGTTAGGCCTTTTGGGGTAAACAAATTCCCAATGAAGCAGATCTGTCTCACACTTCGGGAATCCTAAAGCTTCGGATGATATCTTTAAGATTCCTTATTGTCCTCGCTGTCTGAAGAATCGAGGAAAGCCGGGTTCACTTTGGCCAATACAAGTTTGGCTTTATATTTGCTTCGGCAGTCCTCGTATCCTTCAAAGTACATGTGGACAACTTCATTGTTCAAATTTCGGTGGACTTCTGTAATTTACTTCAATCTCCTCATGGGTTAATCGATTAGTGGTGGCCCAGATCCCTAAGAATTTAGAGTTCTCAAGTTCCTCTTCAAGCTTTTGACGATGGGCCATATGCTCTGTGATCTTTAGCTTGGATATCTTTATTTTGCTTGATGAACCGAGTTGGATTGGGCGGATCTTCGATTTTCTTCGCCAAAATTTTGTTTTTCTTCAGAAAATCGATATTTTTATTAGTGATGACTTGATGAGAGGCCCGGGACGTTTTCAAATCTTCTTTGGTTTGGGCAAGGTCTTTCCGAAGGCACTCATTATCGTGAAGACAACTTTGAGACTACTTACATCTTTAAATCAAAGCAGACTTAAGCAGGTATTCTCTTTTCGAGAATTTTCTTCTTGGCTTGCTTCTTGGTATTTGGGGACGGAGGCGTTCAAGATGTGCGATGTTTACTCTGCGGATGATCAGTGTTCATGATAGAGTTGTTGCTGAACCGGTGGTTGTCGGTATTATGAATGAAGGAGTTGTAGAGCTCAAATGGGAATTTCTCTTCTGATTCTGGCTAGAGAATGAGGGATTCCGGGTCTTCGGGCCTGAAGTCCGAGGAGGTTGGTTGTTTTTTTTTTCGAGCAAGTTTGGGTGATCGTACTACTTGTTCTTTGGGCTCTTCGTCAGAAACAACGATTTCAACCAGGGAGGTTGGCGGAGGATCGGTTACTGTTAGAGGTACTTGTGGTCCTTCGGAGGCCGGATAATTTGCTTGGGTTTTCCTCTTTTTGACGCCGAAAGATTCGGGTCCGTTCACGAAGGGCATATCGAGGAGGCACTTTCCGGTGTGATTTTCGCGATGGGGGTGTGTTTGGGTTTTAGCGACTTGCTTTCTTCTGCGAGGTTGGCTTGTCCCTTCAATTGGAGTTGATTCGGTGGCTTGAAGCTCTTCAGTTGGTACATCGGTAGAGGTTGGCGAAGATGTACCAGAAAGAAATCTATCTAAATCCCTTCGGTCGATTGACGTTGGTTTGATCAGAGACACTGCAACAGATGAAGAATAATTGTTTACGAGAACTACTGATGGAAATTAGGATTTAAACAATAGAGTGGGTTCGAGACTTACAATCATGGTCATACAACCATGCTTGTTTACTCAGAAGTTCGAAGCTCCCTTCCTTAATGTGAATCTTCTCTAGAAGGATCGCCATTTCCCTCACTCGTTCCATTGAAATATTTCTGAAGTTTGCAGAGATACGATCGAAAGTGATCTAGTTAGGTATGGAGGAGACTTCGGGTCCTTTAATAAAAAAAACACTCCTTATGCCATCCTTGGTTGCTCGAAGGAGTGTCCATTAATGCTCGCCTCTCGAACCTGGCATTAGGTTTGGAAGATTGTTTGCTCAGAACCTTGAGAAGCCATTGTTAACAATTTGCAGAGATAAGGGAAAGAAAGCTCGAAGGTCCGAAATTCAAATTGGCAGCAATGATTGTGAATTTGAAGAGGTAGCGTGCGGTTTCGGCCTTCATTGTTGACCGAAGTGGGCTTCTCTATTGGGCTTCCGGTTTCTATTTGAATTGTTGTTTGAGATTTACCTATTGGGCCTCGGTAAGTTGTATCTTGGGCCTTTGTTGATCTCATTATAATTCCTTTTATTCTGGACCGATTCCACTTATACTCTTTCATTAAACCTCCTGTTTAATAAAAGACTGGGGGGCAATGTTGGGCCATAATACTTTAGACATGTTGAGGTGGGTCTTGAAAGTATTAGGCCGGTTCATTGGGCCAGCCCATTGGGTGGATATTATCTTTATTTTGGGGCCTATGAAGTATTGGGCTGTGACAGTGGGCCAGATTACTAGATGAGTATGGTTCCACTTGGGCTTTGACCGGTGTAGATTGGGGATAGAACTTTGACTGTCATCTCTGCATTGCATTTAATGAGGATTGGACATGGCTTAGTCGGCTAAAGGAGGTGGGCCCAGGGAAGTCAGTTGCATACAGGACAAACCGGACTTTGGGGATATAAAGCAAGGATGACACACGGTGAAAGGTAACTAATTAATTATTACTCTCAAGTCACTAGATATTTATTCCTCCATTGTTAACCTTGTGATCGCCTGTACTGACTCTCACACCGGAGCTATCCCCCGACGGTCCAAGCCGTCAAGCTTTTGGTGTTGACTGTGTTTACTGTGCAGGATCATGGCGTCTTACGTGATTGGGACGTTGGGGAAGATCCTAGCGTTAACATGAATGTTTTGCAATTCTGGAGGTAGAGCTACCTCGTAAGCCACCTCCTTAACCTTTCGCAGCACTTCGAATGGTCCAATAAACCTCGGGCTTAGTTTCCCCTTTTTACCAAATCGAATTTTTCCCTTCCAAGGTGAAACTTTTAGGAAAACGTAATTTCTACATCGAATGCACGATCTTATGCATGTTGATCAACATATTTCTTTTTATGCATCATCTGGCAGCTATCAATCTTGTTCTAATGAGTTTGACAACCTTAGCAGTTTGTTGTACCAGTTCTTGTCCTAACAGTTGACGTTTGCCGACTTCATCCCAGCAAAGTGGAGTTTTGCACTTTCTTCCGTATAATGCTTCGTAAGGCGGAATGCCGATGCTTGCATGGTAATTGTTATTGTAGGCAAATTCCACCAACGGTAATTGTTCATCCCAACTTCCTTTGAAATCCATGACGCATGCTCTTATCATATCTTCCAATGTCTGAATCGTTTGTTCACTTTGGTCATCTGTTTGTGGATGATATGCTGTACTCATTCGCAACAGTGTTCCCATACATTCTTGTAATCTCTTCCAGAAATTTGATGTGAACCTCAGATCTCTATCTGACACAATTGACACTGGAACTCCATGTCTTGCAACGATCTCTTTAACATATAACCTTGCCAACTGATCAAGATTGAATCTAATCTTTATTGGCAAAAAGTGTGCAGATTTTGTCAATCTGTCCACTATCACCCAAATTGCATTGTATCCTTTCTGAGTCGTTGGGAGACCTACCACAAAATCCATTGTGATATGTTCCCATTTCCATTCCGGTATCTCAAACGGTTGAAGTAATCCGCTTGGTCTTTGATGCTCGGCCTTGACTCTCTGACATGTTAAGCACTTTGCAACGCATTCTGCAACGTCTCTTTTCATGTTTGGCCACCAAAAATGTTGTCTCAAATCTTGATACATCTCCGTACTTCCTGGATGAATTGAATATCTCGAGTTATGAGCTTCTGTCAAAATGTCCTCTTTAATATACAATCTTTGTTGGAACCCAGATTCGTCCCTCGAATCTCAGCATTCCATCAGTATCAACCTTGTATTTTACTTCTTTTCCCTCGACCACACTTTCTCTTATTTTTCTGCATTCCTCATCTTGCAGTTTAGCGTTCTTCACTCTGTCCACCAAAGTTAGACTGGCTTCCATCTGGTATAATTTTCCATCGGATTCTTTTAGAAATTTGATTTACAACTCTATCCTTGACATTGCTGTAATAAGCTCCTCCTTATTAGTTAACAACATCAATTTTTCTCTGCCTTTCCTACTCAAGGCATCTACAACCACATTTTCTTTGCCTGGATGATAAAAGATCTCACAATCGTAATCCTTTATCAATTCCATCCATCTCCTTTGACGCATGTTCAGGTCCTTCTGAGTGAAAATGTACTTCAGACTTTTATGGTCTGTGTAGATCTCACATTTTTCTCCATAGAGGTAGTGTCTCCATACTTTTAAACCAAACACAACCGCCGCCAACTCTAAATCATGAGTCGGATACCCTTTTTCATAGTCTTTTAATTGCCCTGATGCATACGCGAAAACTTTTTTATTCTGCATAAGGACATATCCTAATCCCTTATGTGAAGCATCACTGTACACCACAAAATTTCCCGTACTATCTGGTAATGACAACACAGGTGCCATACTTAGCTTCTTTTTCAATTCCTGGAAACTTCCTTCACATTTCTCCGTCCAAACAAATTTTACAGATTTCCTCGTCAAATTTGTCAACGGAGTGGCAATCTTAGAGAAATCCTGGATAAACCATCTGTAATACCCTGCCAATCCCAAGAAACTTCTTACTTCTGATGGAGTTCTTGGTTGTTCCCAATTTATCACAGCTTCGACCTTTGATGGATCCACTGAGATTCCATCCTTGTCAATTACGTGCCCAAGAAATTGTACACGTTCTAACCAGAATTCACATTTAGAGAATTTCGCGTACAACTTTTCCTTTCTTAGCGTCTCCAGTGTTAGACATAAGTGTTCCACGTGTTCTTCTTGAGTTCTAGAGTACACCAGAATATCGTCAATAAACACCACCACAAACTTGTCTAAAAATGGTTTAAACAACCTATTCATCAAATCCATGAACGCTACAGGGGCATTTGTCAAACCAAAAGACATCACCAAAAACTCGTAATGTCTATACGAGTTCGGAATGCCGTCTTCGATACATCCTCCTTCCTTACTTTCAGTTGGTGATACCCACTTCTCAAATCTATTTTTGAGAAATATCTAGCACCCTTTAATTGATAAACAAGTCATCTATTCTCGAGAATGGATACTTATTCTTAATAGTGACTTTGTTTAACTCCCTATAATCAATGCAAAGACGCATTGACCCATCCTTCTTCTTTACAAATAACACCGATGCTCCCCACGGTAACACACTCGGCTGAATGTATTTCTTGTCCAACAGCTCCTAGAGTTGTACCATCAGTTCCTTCATCTCTACCGGAGCCATTCTGTACAGGGCTTTCGATATCGGTGCGACTCCTGGCGCTAAGTCGATCATGAACTCGATTTCTCTGTCAGGCGGAAGTCCTGGCAAATCCTCCGGAAATACATCCACAAATTCCATAACTACTGGTATTTTTTCTAGTTTCGCACCCTTTTTCTGAGTATCAACTATGTAAGCTAAATAACCCACACAGCCTTGATTCAACAACTTCCTGGCCTGTATAATCGTCAGACATCTCATTTGTCTAGGCGATTTGCTACCATTAAAAACTACCTTTGATGGAGTCATAAGGTTTACACATTTCTTTTGGAAGTCAATTATTGCTCCACAATTGAATAACCAATCCATTCCCAAAATAACATCAAACTCACCAAGCCTAATCGGAATTAAATCTACCAACAAAATATTTCCCTTAATGTTCACCCTATAGTTCTTGTATACGAACCTAACAGGAATTACTTCCTTATTCGCGATTTCTATGTTTAGAGGGAAATTCAATTCTTCACTAGGCAATCCTAGTTTCATAGCAAATTCATCAGATATAAATGAGCAAGTAACACCCGAATCAAATAATACATAAGCATCAATATCATTGATTGGGATAATACCTGACACCACATCCATTGATTGCATAACATCTTGCACAGTCATGTTGAAGGTTTTGGCTATGGGTTTGGTTGATGTCGTCGGTCCAGTAATGGCCCATATACCTCCACTGCTACCTCCCTTGTTTCCCGTTGCTTCTCCAGCTTTCTTCTTGGAGCACTCACGAGCAAAGTGATCCTTGGACCCGCAAGTGTAGCAAACATTCTTCTTGGGTTAATTGCAATTCGGGGCAATGTGACCCTCCTGGCCACAGTTAAAGCATACACGCTTCCCCATCAAGCATACACCCTTGTGAAACTTCTCGCATGTAGCACATGCTTCAAACTTCTTATTCTGCTGGCTACCTTGTTGATTCCCAGCACCCACATTTCCATTCCACTTTCTTTTCAGGTTATTATTACCATTTCCACTACCATACCTCTATTCTTCACCTCCACTTCATTCTTCTTCTTTTTCTGTTCCTAATTGAACTTGGTTACCGCCTCGCCTCCACCTTCAGCGAGAATGGCCTTTTCCATTATGGCTGCAAAAGTCTTCAACTAGAACAAGGAAACCCTACTAAACAACCAGGGCTTCAGTCCCTGTTCAAACCTCTTCGCCTTGCGTTCATTTGTGCTGACTTGGTATGGCGCAAACCTCGCCAACTCGTTGAATTTCGCGGCATACTCCGACACCGTCATCGTTCCCTGCTTCAGTTCTAAAAACCGTACTTCTAACTGGCTTTTTGAACTCTCTGGGAAATAGGTCTCGAAGATAATCTCCTTAAACCTTTCCTAAGTCATAATTCATGGTCCCTCCCGAGTTTTATTGGCCTGCCACCAATAACTAGCCTCTGCTTTCAACATGAATGTTGCAAAAACAGTCTTCTGGTTATCCTCTACCCTTGCCACATCAAAAACCTTCTCAATCTCCATGATCCAGGTATGTGCTTCAACTGGATTCATGGATCAACGGAATTTTGGTGGTCCAACCGCCTTGAAGTCCTTAAACGTAACACCTTGGTTCTGAGGTTGATTCTGCGATTGATTACGTGAGTGCACTGTCAAGAATGCGTCACCAAATTCTTTGAGCAGGGGTTAGCTTGAAGATTATCATTGTTGGTTCCTTTGCCGGTTCTCTCTTGGGTGGTTGGCGTCTTGGAGGCATTTTCTCGTTAAAAAATACACTCATTAGATTATTACTCAACTCTTTCAAGTAACTTCTAATTAACTTACCCCAAAAAAATAATCACCACATAACACATAACACTTTGGATAAAAGAACATAATAACTTTTATTCATACTTAATTCTTTGAAAAACATCATAACAATAGCATCATCGCTACTTTACATTATTTTCTGAACTACTAAAGTTTCAGGGACATCATCATCATATCCCATAAGTTGCATAACACTTGGGATTTACATAATACTTATCATAACATAAATCATAAATCAAATACACTTCCTACGATGTCCTATTAAGATACTGCAAATCCTTACGACGCTCTTCTTCCATAATTCGGAACATGGTTTGATGATCTAGTATGTACGAGGGTAGCGTCTCGAACTGAATTGGATAACCCATGACCCGATCCTGAGCTTGATTGATCGCGATGTTGAATACGTTATCCATTTCCTGCATCTTCATTCTCATTGCTTGTGCGTCTCCCTTTGTTATTTCGGCCCGTTGATCAGCTTCCTCGTACGCGTCTTTGGCTCTTGCCCTTTTTGCAAACTCTTCTCTCAACTTGCTCTTCAACTCTGAAATCTCTGCTCTCATTTGGTCTTTCTCTTCTTCAGTGTGAACCAGCTTCTCTTCAACATTGTTCAGTCGTTCTTCTCGGTCCTGGATCTCATCGTCCTTCTGTGCCATCGAGATCTGTTGTTCAGCTACTATCTCTTTTAACTCCTCGACTGTATCTTGAAGTCCCACATTGCGGTCATGCACCTCATCGTACATACGACCAGCTATCGAGTTAAGTGAAATCCTTTCCTCTTTGTCCTCTTCATCAGTGTGTGGCAACTCCACAGGATCTTCCTCATCGTCTGTCTCTATCTCATCATCCTCATCATGTACCCTCTCCTGCACAACTACTGTGACCAACGAAACTGTTTCCCGTGGCAGTAATTGTTCCCAAACTACCTGAATATCTCAAGACTCCTCCTCCCTAACTTGACTGGATCCTCCTATATTAGACATCCTGTCAACCAAAGTTTAAGTTTTAATTACTAATCATTACTACTTGACGCTCACGAGCACATAAGTTGTAAACACATAAGCACATAAGTATTTTATTACTTCTTCCTTAAAACTCGATAAGAGTTTATCATCACTATCTTTTCGAAGTTTACTTCCTAAGGCTTTTCCCCCACCTAAGGTTCATAACCTAAGGCTTTGATACCAACTTGTGACACCCCCAAACCCAGGTACTTCATTCCTGAGATTTGGTGTTCACTTAATCAAATATTCATATCTAACTACCCAATCACAATAAAACTGGATAAATAAAACCTTTCCAATTAAAGGATTACATAATAAAATCTCCCAGGTTGTCTAACCTTTAAATACAATCATTCAAATGCGAAATTAAAATTATTACATAACATCATTATTAAGAAGTCTAAGATCATCACAATAAATAAAAGTACAAATCAGCATTACTTGTACAATTTTCCCTTTCCTTTGCTAGTTAAAGGTTCATCTACCTTCTCCACTTTTTTGCAATGAGTTTATAATATGCAAGAGTGAGCACAACAATTGCTCTTTGGATAAAATAATGAATCAATAGAAGAATAACAATAATAAGCGCTTGATGAGTAGGCTCATCAAAACTAGATAGTACTCTAACAATGATAATAATGAACTGAAATCCAAAATATGGAATAAACATAACCGAGGGTCATAAGACCATGAACTATGTCCATGATTAAGAGTAATCTTTCAACTCCAACTTTAACAGTCATAAGACTATAAGGACTCCTCGTACTTAGGGGGATCAACCCTTCGTACCATGTATTGTGCACAAACATTTAATGATACGCGTAAGTTATCCCCTAATAATAGGGTTGTTCATCTCAGTATTTAGAGTACAAGTCCGCACCAAAGAGAGTTTGGTTTGGATACGCTTTCAAGGGAAATTTGAAGTTCAATGATCTTCAACTAGAGAACTAGTTGAATTAATACTAATAACATCATATTATAGAATACTCGTAATTGAATAGTCATGGTAAATTAAAATCATGCTTTAGGAATAATCTAATAGCATACAACTTGAATAACTATAACACACCTTGCTTGAATAATATTAAGCCAAGGTTATTTAGAATTGAATACTAAGCATACATGACAATATGAACGATAAACTATTCAAATATATTCGGGCATGCTAAAAAACAAGTTAAATACAAGAATAACTTGTTCAATATCAAAAACAAAGTTTAGAAACCTTGCATTATTATATTGTAAATAATAATTGATTCAACAATAAAATATTTTAGAGAACTTGCATTATTTATAAGGTAATCGAATTAGAAACCATAATTAGTTCAACAAGATAAAGGATTAGAAAACTTGCCTTGTTCGTGGGCTAAACCGAACAATTCAAACCACAATATCCTATAAACATATGTCATCATGACATAATTAGTCATTACAACCTTACGAACATAACTAAGTACGTTCATTATGTAAAAATTAGATTTTTAATCACATAATCCAGTTATACACAAGTTAATCATTAATAACATACTTATTCATAGTATAAAAATACTAAAATCAACATTTTACAGTCGAACTATCATCACATAACAATTCCTTAAAATTTTGAGTACAAAAAGTACCTTTATCAGACCATTCGCTAACTTTCATTGCTGTATTTCCATAAATATATTGTGGTGCGGTATTTGCTGACATGATGATGGATTTGCCATGAGAATAAAGCTACAAGGTCACACATGGTAATAGTAGCGCCGTTATGGTGCGAAAAATGAACTCTTTGGTAGCACTTCGCTGATTCGATTCGATTGGCGGCTTGACAGCGGTATAAGAAAAAGCCAATTTTAGCCTACAAGCTCATTTCTAACAGTCTAATTCACATGTAATTCATACAAAACTCACTTTTTGATGTTTTTAATGAAAATCAACACTGTAATTTTGTTTTTCAACCAAAACAGTTAGTTCAAAGCATCTTTATCAATATTTTATACATACTCTATCAATTTAAATAGCCAATTTATCAACTACACAACTAATTAGCCCTCAATTTCACCTTTAAATTAACCCATATTCATTCACATAAACTCTCTGTTAAATATTTTTCTTCACAAACAACATTCATAACATCAATTCATTGACTATAAGCATATATAACCTATAAAAATAGTTTTACAATCACTAGTTGATCATATAAATACACATACAATCAACAATTTATCCTATCAAAAGAATTTTACAGAGAAATAGGAGAAGAGAAAACTAAAACTTTTAAAACTTAAAAAGGGTAGAAGAATACCTTACTTGTAGAAGATGATAGTTATCCTTTTGATTATCAAGCGTTTCTCCAATTCCTTTTCCAATTCTCTAGCCTTTCTTCCTTTTTCTTCTTCTCTCTCACTTTTCTTCTTCTTCTTCTTCTTCCTCTAAGTTTTTCTTCCTAACACTAACTAGCGTACTAACAACAAAATAACGTATATATAATATAATATGTACTAATTATATAACATAAATATTAATATAACTGATATCAGTTATAATAGATTTGAAAATCAAAAGTAATAAGGCTTGTTTGGTTAACTAACTAAAAATAACCCATTAACCCTTACACCTTGTTTGGTATAGCATAATTAGATTAAAGACTTAATAGGCATTAGGCCTTATTTGGCAAAACTGAATTAAAACTCCTTTAAGTTATTTTAATAACTACTTTATAAAAGGTTATTTGTCACACTTTATAACCATTTATTAAATCACTACATCACATAAACCAATACCATAAAATTATAATTTTCTATATAATTATAACTTTATTTAATCAACTAACACATCTTTTAATTACAAATTCAAATAAAAGAATAATAATTCAATTAATCAAACTCTCTAACTTAATAATTAAATTAAATTGGCATAAAATAATTAATTTCCTTAATTATTTATTTAACAAATAGTTAACCAAATTGAATCAAATTTGAACAATTATTTATTTAACAATAAACACATCCATTAAATACTTAAATATTTCAATAAATATTTAATATAACAATAAAAATTCTGGAATGTTACAATTATTCTTAACTGTCATATGATCTGCTTGCTTATTGATTAACTGCTTAAAGTTAAGTTTACAAAGAAGCTTGTACATTTTTCAAATTGATTGATTCTGAATTATTGACAAGAAAGGATTAACACAGAAGTTATAAGGAATGAAGTTGATATTTCATTAATCAAACTGTTTACAAAAAAGATAGAAATTTTTACAAAAATCCGAAGTCTAGATAAAAGATAAGCCATCTCCAGGCATCGTCTTCACCATCTGATGAGTCTAGGAGGGACAGATCCACCTTGACTTCGACAAGTTTTGCCTTACCTTTGCTTCGACATTCCTCGTATCCTTCCGAGAACACCCGAACGATTTCCTCATTCAACTCAGCTGACTTTCGGTAATTCATTTGGATATCTCTTCGAAGATATTCGGTCAGTGGTGGCCCTAAATCTCTGAGGGCCCGAAGCTCTTTAACTTCATCTTCAAGTTTTTGACGATCCTTCAGATGACGAAGCTCTCTAGTTTCGAACTCGTTCACCTGTAGTGCCAAGATTTTGTTGGTCTTCGCCAGGGTCTCGCTTTTTTGAACAAGGACTTCGTTCCTCGTAACTAGGTCCACGTTCATATCAGTGATTACCCGGTGATCTGCCTTCATCTTTTCCATATGTTCTTTGGTCTTGGCCAGATCTTTCTGAAGACATTCGTTATTAAAGTGGGCGATGTTGAGATCACCCCTTTCCTTCGTCAATGCATACTTCAATATGGCATTTTCTCTTCTGGCGGTGTCCTATTCAGCTTCAACTTCTTTGTATTTAGGATGGAGACGCCCGAAGATAGCATTTGCCTACATATGTCCAGCCTTAGTCTATCAATATCAGATAAAATAGTAGAAAGATAAGTAAAAACATCAAAAAGTGACTTACTTTGGCCTGGTACTTCATGCCTTCATCAATCAAATCTCTGATGGAACTATTTTCGAATTGGTGATCATCAGTGTCATGGACAAAGGGATCGTACATCTGGAAGGGAAAATACTCATTAAGCTCAGGCAGAGAGTAGGGGAACCCATAGTTTCGGGCCTGGCTTCCAAAGAGGATGGTCTTGAAGGAGAAGTTGGGGGTTGGTCAGGAGGTGGAGGAGGCTGAGTATATGCATTTCGAGGCGGAGGTGGCTGGGTATGTACATATTCAAGTATTGGTTTAGATTGATCACTTAAAGAGTGTTTCCTTTTGCGAGTGAGGTAGAGAGTAAACTCTGCTTACTCTTCTAACTCTTCTTCAGAAACAATGATCTCCTCAGGTATGACAGGGGGAAGATTGGCTTCAGAAGAAGGTACTCGAAGATCATCAGCAGTAAGAGGAGTTATCTTAGTTCTCTTCTTTTTGGTACGAATGATGTGAGATTGTTCATCCAAAGGCAAATCAAGTAAACTTTCATTAAGTACAGGAGGAGGGACTAGTTTAATCTTTATAATGGCTCTTTTCTTGAGCCGAAGTGGAGCTGATTCTGTGGTAGGAGGAATTTCCTCAGTTGGAGGGTCGGTTGGCTGAACTTCTTCGGCTGAGGGTTTGGCTGTAGATTCAGAAGTTTTTCTAGACAAAAACTCTTCAAGATCTTTTACATCGGAAGAGGTCGGCTTGATCAGTGACATTGTGACAGATAAGTGGCAATTATTTAGAATAATCATTAATGGACATTAATATAATTACGCAACAACTTAGGTTTAGGACTTACATTTATGATCATACAACCATGCTTGTCTACTCAAAAGCCCGAAGCTCCATTCCTTCATGGGAATCTTCTCCAGAAAACTTGCCATCTCTCTCACACGTTCCTCCGGGATATCTCCGAAGTCAGCAGAGATACGGTCAGAAGTGGTCCAAATAGGAAGAGACGCGATTTCAGGCCCTTTGACAAAGAACCATTTTTCATGCCATCCCTTGTTGCTTGAAGGGGTATCCATCAGAGGTCTCTTTTTGAACCTGGTATTGGGTCGAGGGGATTGTTTGCTCAACATCTTAAAACCTTGCTCCCGAGATTTGCAAGCTGAAAAGAGTGTGAAGAAAATATTGACGGCAGGGGGAATCCCTAATTCATGACAAAATACAATAAATACCAGAATGTGGATGTAGGAGTTGGGGACCAATTGGGCGAATCCCACTCCTATAAACCCCAGAAGAGTAATAATAAAAGCATGGAGTGGTAGATGAACACCCTTTTTGAGAAGGGTCACCGACATGGCAGTCCATCCTTCAGATCGATGGTACATTCATTCTTCAGAAGTTGGAGCCCTTGTCGCGTGAGTATCTGGAATCAGGTAACAAGTCTAAAGATTGCGCACCTCAGCCTCGGTGATGGTGGAAGGAGTATTGGCATGGGGGAATTGTTCCCCATTCTTAAAAAATTCAGAAGGATTTGGGAGGGGTGTTGATGGTGGATTCTTACTTATGGTAGCGGCAGATTTGGGGTTGGAACTCGAACCCCTTTTGTTAGGACTTAGGTTAGGAGGAATAGAGGATATAGGGGTTACCATGATGGGAATATCTGGATTTAGTTCTTGGGATGCCATTGATGGAAAATTGCAAGGACAGGGAAATGGAGAGGAAGGAAGAAATTCAAAATACCCAAAATTTGAAATGTCAGGTAAAGTTGTTAAAATTGGGGGAAAAGGGTTTTATAGCAGTTGTCCCTTCAGTTGTTCACGGTGCACGAGGGCGACGCATTAATTGATAGGCATGATGAAGAATTTAAATGGATAGCGTCCAAGTTAAGCCTCAAGAATTAACCGGGTTGGGCTTTTCAATTGAATTTCCAATGTTAATTTATGTTGCTGCATACAAGTTATTAGTTGGGCTTTGGTGAGTTTCATTATGGACCTTTGATTATTTTATCATATTTATCATGGATCGAAGGCCTTTATACTCTTTCATTAAACAGTCTATTCAATAAAAGACTGGGGGACAATGTTGGGTCATGATATTTTATGTGCATTGGGCCAGACTCCTTGGTAGATCCATTGGGTTATTATTATTGGGTCCTGGGGTTATTGGGCCAAGACATTGAGCCAAGTCAGTGGATCATCTTGATTGGGTCATGAAAGCCTTGGGCCAAATTGTTGAACCGACCCACTAGATAACTAAAATATCTCCTTTTTGGGCTTTGACCGATAATGATGAAAAAAAGATAACAATTGACTGTTATCTCTGCCCAGCATTAACGTGGATGGGATCAAGTCGGCCGGTGGTGGAGAACAGTGATGGGATGGAGCAGGTGAGCTACTGATAGTTGGCTGAGATCATCAGGATTAGGGGGTTGGTGTCAGACGGTAGTGGGTGGCATGGTAAACCAGGAATGTGAGTATATGATAGCAAGGATGTCATACAAGCCAAGGTAATTGATATTTTTCTTTCTCAATACACTAGGTATTTTTATCCTCCATTGTTAACCTTGTGATCGCCTGTACTGACTCTCACACCGGAGCTATCCCCTGACAGCCGTCAAGCTTTTGGTGTTGTCGTGTTTATTGTGTAGGATCGGACGCATTTTACGTGATTGGAACGTGGGAAAGGATCTTGGCGTTAACAGCTCTATTGTTAAACTTTGCTCAACATGTACTTATTCTCACACCGGAGCTATCCCTCGGCGGCCCAAGTTCTCAGATTCACGTGTGACTTCGTTTCTGTGCAGGATTGGACTGGTTTTTGGTGATTGAGGCGCGTGGAACAATCTTGACGTTAAAATTAGCGCTAACCAACCATGGGGTTCGGCTAAAGATAGGTTGGGTGAATAGTATGCACACAAGTCAATATGTTTGATGATAAAAGATATACTTTGTAACAATCTTATTCATTTATTAATAAAAAGTATTAATTTATTAAAGGCTTTTAATTATCTACATGATGCTGTTTTATAATATGTGATAAACCCATAGTTTTAAGCAATACTTTTAGAATAATGATGATGATCATTCTAATGAGATCTAAATTCTTAGAAAACTTAAAACTAAAATAGTTCCCAATCGTTGGATTACTAAATTGGGGATTAATGAATCTGGATAGATTGGTACATACGTTGCTTGCTCATTGGATGAGGATGATTGATCTCATGATCATTTGTGTGGAGACACTAAAGCAAGTATGTAAGTACTTATTAGAGAATAAGTTCACTGAACGTGACTCGCTAAGGAATACCTAATGGAGTTTTACTTGCCTGTCAATAGAAATTCATGTAGTGATAGTAGTACACGTGATCCTTGGACTTGAGATCATCATAGTATCTTATGTATGATGAGTTATACTTTGACTTATTCCTTAAGACACTTAGGGTATATCAAAGGGTATGCTTGGGTATAATAAGTTGTACATGAAGATAATGTATGATCAATAAAGAATCTACCACTTCTAGTAAAAGAAGAGAAATGTCCTATGTGATTCGATAAATGACAACCCAAAGAGTCCTTGGCATATATAGAATGAAATTAGAAAGGAATTTCTAATTTGTATTATTTGAAGCTGTGCATTTAAGAGTCGAAATACATATAATTAAATAAAATAAGACTTGACAGTAATTCTATGTCTTATATTTAATTGGGACATTGTATGGTGGAAGGATTGAATTGTACGGTAACTATTTACTCAAAGATTCTTTTATGATTAATGTTGAAATTATATTATCAGGAAATTCGTTGATCGCTAGGGGGGCTTATCCCTATTGTAGAAAAAATATTATTTATTTAAATAAATTAATAGTTTAATTTATTTATTTAAATAAGATTAGAATTGTTATAATTGATTTATTCACAACCGGTTTAATATGGAGAACCTAAAGGGTCACACCATAAAAGGTAGAATAATTATTTAAGAAGTTAATGACATAATCGTAATAATAAGTTAAGTATATTTAATTTAATCTATGGTGATAGAATAAATTAAATAGCTTAATATTTATTATTTATTATTTTAGAAATATTAAATATAAATTAATAAAAGGAGTCTTATTATTACTATTACTATTATTATTATTTAATTTCTAAAGGAGTTTGAAAATTAATTAATAAAAGTACTCTCATATATTAAGTAATAATATTAGGAGACTAATTAATTAAAAGAGTTTAATTAATTATTCCTAATATGATTAGGAGTCTAATTAATTAAAGAAATTTAATTAATTAAAATAAAACCAAATTCCTTAATTGTTAATAAGTGTTGCCTACATCTATAAATAAGAGGAGTCTTATTATGGGTGTGTGGATTTGTTGATTTTTTCACAACATACGTGATTCCAATTGTTGGAGAGCGCTCTTTTTCTATGAGAGATAGAAAAACTAGGATTTTGTCAAACACACATCTTCTTGAATCTTTCTTCTTTCTTGGTGGATCATCTCTAGAGGCTAAATACTTGGGTGACTAACATTGATAAAAGGAAGGAACCAAACCCGATGGATTCAAGTTGAACGCGAAGAGATTGGAGGTGAACTTGTACCTGAGGAAGCTCGAATCTTCAAGGGTATGATTCTTGTTCTTCATATTTTCATTTAATTAATATTTGTGCATAAAGGATGATCCGGGTATATAATTTATAAAATTTTAAAACCATAATTTTCCTTGCTTCCGCTTATTTTATGTAATTTGATTGCGTTTATGAATATTATAAACCTAACAGTAGTATCAGAGCAAACTTTTATGCGAATTATTAATTATTTTAATTTAATATGTATATTAATATGTGATTAGAACAATTTAATTGAACATAATTTATTATATAAAATTTATTTTTAAAAAAAACGGTAATCAATTCCTAAAATCTGTTATTCTACGGACTTTTGAAAAAGGAAGAATGATAGTAAACTGTTAAAATTTAAAAGGTTCCCACGTGATGATTACTTTTTTATTCGGTACTATTCCTGATCACTTTTCGTGATTACTTTTAAATAACCTCTTAAGGATTATATGATTATATCATATATAACTTGTTTTTATTCCGATGGCACGTATCACGGATGTTTATTATATATATATATATATATATATATATATATATATATATATATATATATATATTAATCTTAATTATTTTAATCTTAAAATAAAAAGGTTTATTTTAATTTTAAAATTAAATTTTATGCTAACTAATTAGAGTAAGAATTGGATTTCATGATCATTAATTAGAGTTAAAATTGGATTCCATGTTTCCTAAAATAAAGGAGTTTATTTGTGAATAAGAAAAAGAATTCGTATTTTCTTAAATAAAGGAATTTATTTAGATATGGAATAAGATTTCATATTATTCAAAATAAATGAGTTTATTTGTGAATAGGAAAGAAAATTCGTGTTTCCTTAAATAAAAGTTTTTTATGAGATGAATATTATTTATTGATGCATATGTAGATGTTTATGAGAATAAATGAGATTGATTATGGACTATTGACCAATATGATTGGATTTTATTTTAGTTGAATGCATGAATGTATGAGTTTTATTAAATGGGGTTTGCGTACCTCGTCTTCTCTAAATTTTTCTTAATGTAAATTATATCCTTCTCCTATGTACTTCTCCTTGACTGCTGATCAAAGTTTCTATTTATTTTAAATAGTTTTGTAATAGGAATAATTAGAATTATTTTAAAGAATTGGAGATCAAGGAGCAAGAAGCTATTGAAGACCCGTTTGTAATGGAGCCCGAGTTTAAATGTAATAGTTATATTTAAATTTAATTCTTGCACCCCTAGGATTTAACCTTTTGGTTCACTCGGTGGCTCTAGTGAACCAAACTAGAATAAAGTCTATAATCAATCCGGGTAGAATATAGTATTCTATATGCTCATGCTTATACTATATATATATATATATATATATATATATATATATATATATATATATATATATATATATATTATGCAAACATGCTTAACATGTTAATTAATATGACGCGTATTTTATATATATGTGTGCATGCACGCTAAACAAGATGAGACAAATTAATAACAAACCCATCAAATTTTTATATTAAGTCCTAAGCGTTCAAAGATATTTGAAATATCGAACGTCGCCTTCTAGCATGATAAAATAATAGAGTATCAATTAATTATTATAAGTTTGTTGTGTCAACACAAAGCTTATCTTAATTCTTTGAGATGTCAATTTTATCACATTTGATGCTTGCAAAGAAAATTGAACAATGTTGTTTTGTTGTGTCACCACAAGGACAATATTTTTCTTTTTTGAATATATGGAGTGCTAGGTTGGACTTAACTTGGATAATTTTGATTCGGATGTGCCACCACTTGATCAAAATAATCTAAGAGGCAAAATACAAGGAGTTGCATAGTTGATGTAATTGACAAAAGTTGTCCACCTATTTATTTATATATAGTTTGTTGTGTCACCACAAGGCTATATACATTTAAAATGGGATCCTTATTCTCACTAGCAAATCTTTAATTAGATTTTGCCGAACTATATAAGTGAGGGTAATATAGTTTAATGAAAATAGTGAGAGATACCAATTTAAAACAAGACCTAATTTATTTTGGTAATTAATAAAAGAATGTATGCTAAATGTTGTTAATTACAAATTAATTTATAAAATTTTACAATGTCTAAATTACTATCACTGCGAAGCATATTAGATGTTATTTAACCGGACTGGATTAAATGGATTGGTTAAGGAATTTGAGAATAGTTCTCATGGCTGAAAAGCTATCTTATGTCCTTAATACGCCTATCCCTATAATGGTTGCAGACAATGCCTCTGAGGAAGAGATTGCTACTTTTAGAATGTGACAAGATGATGCACAATTGGCTCAATGCATCATTCTCGCATCCATGAGTAACATGCTTCAGCGTTAGCATGAAACTATAGATGCTCCTACTATATTCCTGCACATCAAGTAGTTGATGGTGAGGAAAGTAGGACTGATAGATATTAGATATCTAAGGAGCTCTTCCGATCTAGAATGACCGATGACACTACGGTACAGATAAAAGTCCTTAACATTATCAATTTGATTGATCAATTAAGACAACATGTTTTGTCATGGATGGAGAGTTGATCCAAGATTTGATCTTGTACTCACTCCTGGACTCCTTTCATAATTATTGTGAATTTTTCATATGAACAAGCTAGATATCAGCTTCGCTGATTTACTTAACATGTTGAAAAATAGCTGAGAGTCACTTTCTAACCAAGAAAGAACATGTCTTACTGGTAGGGGCCAAAGGATCTTATGAAAAGAAGAACAATTCAAAGAAGGTAAATAGAAAGGCAAAAACAAAGGATAATAAGAACAAAAATGATACGGATAGCAAAGAAGATTTCTTCCACTGCAATAAGCTTGGACACTGGAAAGAAACTACAAGAAACATCTTGCAGAGGATAACAAGAAGAAGCTTAGTGAAGTTTTGATTATAAATATAGTTTTTGTTCATGATTGAGATAAATTTTTCTTTCAGTCAAGGTTTATTTGGGTATTGGATACCGACTTTGGTTATCATAAATATAGATTTATGAAGGGACCAAACAGAAGTAGAAAGCTAAATAAAGATAAGTAATCCTATGTGTGGGAAATGAAGTAAAGGTTGCTACATTAGCCATAGAAACTTATAGTTTAGCAATTCCTACGGGCAAATCTATTAAGTCAATAAGTTGTTATTGTATTCTAGTTCTTGTTAGAAACATTATTTCCATTTTTGTTGTTGGACAATGAAATCTTTGGTATTATAATTAAGAACAATTATTGTTCTATTTATAATAATAATGTTTTGTATAGAACTAGAATATTACTTAATGGATTTTGTATACTTGACTTATGCGGAAAAATTATTTTGCAAATTGAACAAACTAGTATAAGAAAATGAGATGATCATTCAAATAGTTTAATGTTTATATTTGCTGAAATACAATTGTGAATTATTTGAAAGTTCAAAGAATTCAGAAATGAAACAAATTAGCAAAGTATTAGGATTCTTTGATCGGATCAAGGAAGGAATACTTGTGCAATAAGTTTCTAGATCATCTCAAATAGTTTTCTCACAATGGACGCCTCCTGATATGCAATAATTGATTGATATATCTGAAAGAAAAAATCGTACCTTATTGGACATGGGGTAGTCCATAATGATTTTATTGACATTCCAGTATCCTTCTGGGATAATGTCCTAGAAATGGCTGTATATCTACAAAAAAGGTAACCTCAAAATCCGGCCACGAGACTCCATAAAAGTTATGGACACGAAGGATTCCTAATTTTAAATAAGTTAAGATAAGGGGTTGTCCAGCTTATGTGAAAATGTTTCAAAGGATAAGCTTGGGACAAGATTTGACAAGTACAAATTTGTGGGACATCCTAAAGTAAGTTTAGGGTATATGTTCTATAATCCTATTTAGAAAAAGGTGTTTGTTGCGAAACATGCTACCTTTTAAAATAAAGGTGTTTATCATTAAAGGGGCTAGTGGGAGGATAATAGATCTTGAAGAGTTCAAGAACTGTAAAACACTATAAGTCAAATAAGAGGAACTTATAGATAGACCTATTGTACCACAACCGAATCATAAATTTGGAATAGTACCAAAGATACCAAGGAGGTATGGATTCATCATAGATGATGATGATGAGGTATATATCATAGAAGTTGATGATCCAGTTACATACGATGAGGTAAGAGTTGTTGACACTCAGAGAAATGGATTGAAGCAAGCTTCTCAAAAATAGAACATTCGTTTTGATGAAAAAAATCAAAAGAGTTTGATTTTATCACAAATAAGAATGAACCTAGTGTGTACAAAATGGTCAGTGGGAGCGTCGTGACATTCCTAGTATTTTATGTTGATATACTACTTATAAGGAATGACATACCAATGCTATAATCAGTAAAGATAAAGTTATCTAAACATTCCTCCACGAATGATTTGGGAAGAGTATCGTATTTGGGAGTCCAAATCTATATAGATAGATTTAATAGGATGCTCGGCTTAACCCAAGAAACGTATATAAGGGTTAATTTGATATAATGCTTTGGTTATGGGTGAAATGTGCAAATTTTACAAAATAAGCAAGTGGTTATAAAATATTCATTTCTGTCGGGGAATATTCATTTGGTCTTGGAATATTCTTTTTGTTAGGAATATCCGTACGACGGCGCAGTCAATTGTGGGCCCCATAATGGAATAACTATCGGATGAAGAAAATAACAAAGTATGAGTTTTTATGAATAATAACGTAATTATTACCGTTAACACTGTTGAAATACCCCGTGGTTAAAATACGATGTCTGGCGTGGTTGCATAAAGATTGTTGAATTATTGATTCTTACGTAAGAAGACACTACTCAATAATTATTACGATGAGTTCTTGTTTAATATTTTATTTTATTGATTCAATAATTAACTGCGTTGATAGTTTATATTATTGTTGTTTCAATAATTGTCATTACTGAAGATTTCCCATTATCGGATCAATAATTCATATTATTTGAATAATATTATTAGATAGCATTATTGGCAATGTCTAGAAAGTTACATCAATGAGAGATTTGGTCACCTAATCACATGCCGATGAGAGAAATCCTTATTGAAAACCCCCTCTTTCTGAACCGCTTTGGTCATCATAAGTGTGATTCTGTAATATTATTTGTGAATAATTAATTATTGATTTATATGATAAGGAAATATTTATTTGATATAATTGATGGATATACTTATTTTATGTGGATATAATTGAAGGAATTAATGCTGAAGTGTTTTATCAGTATTTTGTCGGAAGGGAAGTATTAAAAATCACCCGTTTATAGATTTCAGATATTTTCTGTTTGGAATTTGGAAAAACTCAAAGCTACAAAGTTGTAGAGAATTCAATTTCATGCGAAATGGACATAAAATTCCTATTTTTCTGATAAACGGGCTATTTTATATGAATTACAGAAGTTTCAGAAAATAAAATGATTTTTATTAAATTATGGGTGGGACCCATTTTTTTTTAACATGTGGGCTTCATGAAATTTCAGATTTGGCTGCTGATGGTTTTTAAAATTGTTTGGTAAAGGAGTGCATAGAGTTTTGATTTATAATAATAATATTTTATTATTTAGTCTCCTTTGGCGTTCTAATATTTTCCTATAAATAGACGCTTATGTTAGAATTGAAAATCACACCAGAAAAAAGTTTCTTTCTCTCTAGATTCTCGAGCGTATTTTTGTAAGTATTTTGATACTTTGAGAGTTGTTGTTCGGTATAAGTTTCCTTCGACTTTCATCCAGATATTACGATTAAATGCAATTATTTTGAGGTAAGAGATGTTATTTTCTTCATATATGATATTATTTCTTTCAATATCATTATTATGCCAAGTATTGATCTGAACTTTTAATCAAATTTGGAACTTTTTATGTGTGGGTTACTATTCACGTGTCTGAAGATTATTCACGAATCGACACTATTCATTTTAGAAAATAATTTTTTCCCTTTTTGTCCAAGATGTCTATTATGGTTACTATCTTTGATTGTATCCATGTTTTGATCTTTATTTTTGAATTCTGCTTCAAAATTGGTTATTATGGAGTATTATTGATCTTGGATAAACTGTTATACGAATCCCTAATATTTGTTCTTCTGTCTTACTGGATTCGTTTTCTTTAAAATATTTTTCATTATCCTCAATCCTAAATGATGATATTACGGAATATCTTTGGCCTGTAGTGCAAAGATGAATGATTAACTGATGAATATCTTTGGCCCGTAGTGCAAAGATGAACAGGTGTTGAGATGAACATGACCAACGGGTGAAATAAATGAATATCTTTGGTCTGTAGTGCAAAGATGAATATTTGATTAAAAGATGTATATTGATTAATGTTACAGGAATAAAATATTGATGATGGACTCTTAAATCTTCGAAGATAGTAGAATTCATTCTCTACGTGACTCTTCTAATAGATTGCTGCTTCCACTTATTTGTTGATCTAAAACTTGTTGTCTATTATATTCTATAAGATTTTTCCCTGTTGAAGACTAATGATAATTTGTTGTATATTATCTTAGTCATAATATTCTTTACTGGGCTAGTTGAGCTCACCCTTTTTCCTTTTTGTTCCATTTTTCTTCTCAGGAGGTGAGAACATAGCAGGATCGAGTCGGGGTATGAAGTGATGGTTCTAGAAAGATGTTTTAGCTGTCCTCACTATTTCTATAAAATAGTGTATGAATAATTGTAATGAGGACTTATTTGGGTGTGGATATTGTCTAGAAGACAATATTTGTATTTAAACTCACAGTATGTATTGTCGTATTTTGCACGACAATTGTATTATTGAAGTTGTAGTTTGCTTTCTGTACCATGTATTTGGCGACTCAGAATGGGTGTTGTATACCTATTTTGGGGGTGTCACAGATCGCATGAGTGAGAATCATATATACAATGAAATATACGAGACCTGATGTTGATCGATCATATTCTGGAGAAGATCACTGTAAGACAGTGAAAAATATCTTAAAGTACTTTACCGGCACTAAGGATGTGATCATATTCATGGTGGGTTTGAATTAAAACTAGAGGGCTTAACAGACTCAAGTTTTTCCAGACAGACCAAGACGACAGAAAATCCACTTTAAGGTAAAGTGTTACCTTGAACGGTGGTGCAGTGAATTGGAAAGGTTTCAAACAGCAAAGAGTTGCTGGTTTAATTATAAAGACAAAGTATATAGCTATAAATGAAGCTGCAAGTTCATTGTTTTGATGAAAAGTCTATTATAGAACTAGGAATAGTTCCTAAGTCTCATCTTGGATCTAAACATGTGTTGCAACACTTTCATTTGATTAAAGAATTATTGAAAGATAGAAATCACTATAGAGATAATGGACTCTCAAGAACAACATTACATATCCATTTACTGAAGCTTATCTAACAGCAGGATAGTTGTCACTTAGAGAAGAAGAGTATAAGATACCATGACGATTGGCTTTAGTGCAAGTGGGAGATTGAAAGTAGTATGCACACAAGCTAATCATATTTTATGATAAATCATATACTTTGTAACAATCTTATTCATTTATTAATAAAAAGTATTAATTTATTAAAGGCTTTTAATTATCTACATGATGCTGTTTTATAATATGTGATAAACCCATAGTTTTAAGCAATGCTTTTAGAATAATGATGATGATCATTCGAATGAGATCTAAATTCTTAGAAAGCTTACAACTAAAATAGTTCCCAATCGTTGGATTACTAAATTGGGGATTAGTGAATCCGGATAGATTGATACATACGTTGCTTGCTCATTGGATGGGGATGATTGATCCCATGATCATTTGTGTGAAGACACTAAAGCAAGTATGTAAGTACTTATTAGAGAATAAGTTCACTGATCGTGACTCGCTAAGGAATACCTAATGGAGATTTACTTGCCTGTCAATAGGAATTCCTGTAGTGATAGTAGTACAAGTGATCCTTGGACTTGAGATCATCATAGTATCTTGTGTATGATGAGTTATACTTTGACTTATTCCTTAAGACCCTTAGGGTATATCAATGGGTATGCTTGGGTATAATAAGTTGTACATGGAGATAATGTATGATCAATAAAGAATCTACCACTTCTAGTAAAAGAAGAGAAATGTCCTATGTGATTCAATAAATGACAACCCAGTAGTCCTTGGCAAAATAGAATGAAATTAGAAAGGAGTTTCTAATTTGCATTATTTGGAGTCAATGCATTTAAGAGTCGAAAATACATATAATTAAATAAAATAAGATTTGACAGTAATTCCATGTCTTATATTTAATTGGGACATTGTATGGTGGAAGGATTGAATTGTACGATAACTAGTTACTTAAAGGTTCTTTTATGATTAATGTTAAAATCTATATTATTTGAAAAGTCGTTGATCACTAAGGAGGCTTATCCCTATTGTAGAATAAATATTATTTATTTAAATAAATTAATAGTTTAATTTATTTATTTAAATAAGATTAGAATTGTTCTAATTGATTTATTCACAACCGGTTTAATATGGAGAACCTAAAGGGTCACACCATAAATGGAAGAATAATTGTTTAAGAAGTTAATGGCATAATCGTAATAATAAGTTAAGTATATTTAATTTAATCTATGGTGATAGAATAAATTAAATAGCTTAATATTTATTATTTATTATTTTGAAAATATTAAATATAAACTAATAAGAGGAGTCTTATTATTATTACTATTATTATTATTTAATTCCTAAAGGAGATTGAAAATTAATTAATAAAAGTACTCTCATATATTCCTAATAATATTAGGAGACTAATTAATTAAAAGAGTTTAATTAATTATCCCTAATAAGATTAGGAGCCTAATTAATTAAAGAAATTTAATTAATTAAAATAAAACCCAATTCCTTAATTGTTAAGAAGAGTTGCCTACTTCTATAAATAAGAGGAGTTTTATTATAGGTGTGTGGAGTTGTTGACTTTTTCACAACATGCGTGATTCCAATTGTTGGAGAGTACGCTCTTTTTCTATGAGAGATAGATAAACTAGAATTTTGCCAAACACCCATCTTCTTGAATCTTTCTTCTTCCTTGGTGGATCACCTCTAGAGGCTAAACACTTGGGTGGCTAACATTGATCAAAGGAAGGAACCAAACCCGGTGGATGCAAGTTGAACGCGAAAAGATTGGCGATGAACTTGTACCTGAGGAAGCTTATGATTCTTGTTCTTCATATTTTCATTTAATTAATAATTGTGCATAAAGGATTATCCGGGTATATGATTTGTAAAATTTTAAAACTCTGATTTTCTATGCTTCCGCTTCTTTTATGCAATTTGATTGCGTTCATGAATATTACAAACCTAACAAGGATAATCCTTGAGTGTCGCAAAGACTTGGCTCCCATGTCAATTTAAGGGCCCCACACAATGACAAGGCAGATGTTGTTCATCGTCGGCTGTTCTCAACTGCCAGGAAGGATGCTACCAACCAAACGTGTCGAGGACAACCCGTCCCGACCACGGTCCCAGGGAGAACAAAATTCTAGACATGATGAACGAGATGAAAGATGGTTGATTCTGGAGAAAAAGGTTCAAGAAGCCAATAACACAATACATGCCCTACTTCTTCAAAAAAAAAAAGAGTGGGATGCTCAGTTAGCACTTTTGGACGGTGAGGATGGTGCTTCCAACTATAGTCAAAGGCGGGAGCGTTTTCCAAGGAATCAGTTGAGGAAAAATTGTTTGAACGATTCTCGACGAATCAAGAGCAGGCACCAAAGTCGCTCTTGGGAAGGGAACATGCCTCGAGGTCATCTTAAGAGAGGAGTAGGCACCGAAGTTGCTTGCAGAAAGGAGCCGGCGTTGAAGTCGCTCTCGATAATGTAGATCAGAACGGAGAAGGCGAGTTTCTTTTCTAGAACATCGAGATCGGGACAAGCGAGAGTTGTCCCCCCAAGTAGATGGTGTCGAGGCCTTGGCCCAAAAATTTGTAGACTTGGAAAAGAGGTTGACAGAAGGTAGTAGGGGGAAAGAGGCTACGGTGAACTCTTCATCACCTTTCTCGTCGGAGATAGATCGGGAAAGGGCTGACCCCTATAAGAAGGCCTCTCATATGGAGAGTTATGATGGCTCGGGTGATCCGTATGAGTACAACCAGCCGTACGACCGGTTGATTAACTACTATGACTATTCTGATTTCGCTAAATGTCTGTTATTCATCACAACTTTTAGAAAAGATGCTCGGCAGTGGATGATGTTGCTTCCCTCAAACTCAATCTCTTTGTGGAAAGAGCTCCGTGATAAGTTCCACGTCAGGTTCGACAAAAAAAGAGAAGGGGAAAGCCGACCGGGTTCTTAGATGAGATAAAGCAATATCCCAACGAGACCTTGGGTTAGTATGTTAAAGGGTTTTGGGAGACAGTTGGCCAAGTCACAGATCTGAATGGGACTCGGGCTCTAGGGTACTTTCAGATGGGACTAGATGTGGTAAAATCAAAGAAGACGGTGAAGGATTTCATGTTTAACCATATGAAAGACTTGGCCAAAGAATTTGACAGGGTCGAAGGCTTCATAACAGTTGAAGAGGCAATGATCAGTTCGAAGCCAAACACAACGGAGAAACCAAAGGATATGGAGAGGAACAACTATTCCAAAAATGACAATAATAACAGATTAGATGGGCAGAAGAAAAAGTACAACAACAATGGGGTTTCGTGAGGAGGTCGTCCACCCTTCCTGAAGGCTGATCTGGGCACCATCCTAGAATAGATAAACTGTGATGACCTGGGTAAGGGTGTGGTTTTAAGAAATTCCGAGGATGAAATTTTTATAAGGGGGGAAGAGTGTGACGACCCAAAAATTCGGATCGTCTAGAATTTAAGTTTAAAGAATTAGTTATTTATAAAATGAATTTTTATTAATAATATTCTGTGCTGTGTTTATTAATTGTTCTAGAACCTAGGATGATTATAAGTCGGGAGGATTCTGGCTACGAGCTAGACTGAACGAGTAAGAATTTTCAAGACGAAAATAAAATTTTTCCAAGAACAAAAATATTTTCGAGGAAAAAGACGAAATAGGCACTATTCACCCGACGAAACCTAAGGGTTAGGGTTTGAATAACCTAAGCCTTTCTGAGAGTTCGGTATGTTGAAATGACATTCCGTCGAAAGATTTGACGATAATATGTAGTGAAAAGTTAAGTAAGTCGATAAAAGTTTTTCTCAAAAAACGTGCAGAAATCGGACGAAATAAAAATGATGAAAAGTACTATTATGTACTTTTCACTCGTTTAACTACGTTAGGGGAAAACGTGAAGGAAAACACTTGACACCAAAAAGTGTTTTTCAATTTTTCAGAAATTTAAAGAATACATAAAAGTTAATCGGTAAATGAAAGACAAAATATCCAAAAATATTTAGATTCTCGAGAATGTGAGTTTAAAAAGCGCTTGACGAACCCGAAGAGCGGAACCACGAAACTTACAGGCTAAGTTTCATGAATAGTAAGGAGGTTAACTTAAGGAGTAAGTAAACTTAAGGGCTAAGTAAACTTAAGGAGTAAGTAAACTTAAGGGCCAAGTTAACTTAATGCTTAAGTCATAAATAGTTAGGAGGTTTGCGGCCCTAGCCTTGGATTTTCTATAAATAGGAAGCTAATTTTTATTTAAGTGGGATTTTAAAAATCCTATATCTTGAGAGAGAGAGAGAGAGGGTTTAGATGAAGAGGGAGAAGGAAGTGCATGAGCATGAATGATTGGATCGAAAGTGTTCGTGAAATAGAAAAGCTAGCGAATCGCCGATTTTGTCTAAAGGAAGAAAAATAAGGAAGGAATGTATTAAAACCTAACTTCTATGTTAGATTTTCTTTAAGTTTTATATGTTGAAAACATAGCTTAATGAGAATAACAAGTAAAAGATGTTTAGAAATGATTTCATATGGTTGAAATCGTAAGAAAATAAAGAAATAAGAATTAGAAGTTTAGTAAATAAATTTCTTAAGGAAGTGTAAGATTTGTAATGAATTAGAACGATCCGAGTGGATTATATGAATGAGTAGGTGAAATAAGTAAGGAATGGAGTTCTATAACATCAAATTCCAAGAAAAAGTGAAATCGTTATCCAAAATATTGATTAAAAATGAATAACGAATGAAGAACACGAAGAACACACGAAGAACACGAAGAACGTTGTTGATGGACAAATTTAAAACCATCGTAGGATAATTGTTGTTGATGGACAAGTTTAAAACCATTGTGTATAAATTAGATTCTTATTGCTTGGTTAGGAACGGTAGAAACGTTCATGAAGAATGGATTAAAACTGAGCTATAACGAAGTTATGGCAAAAATTTCGTAAAAGACGAACGAGAATTAGAAAGTTAGTAAATGAACCCAAATGTATAGGGTTTTATAAGAAAGTAAGAGAACATAGAAAACATGAGTCGTGGACTCAAGAATGAACGAGTTCCGAGCTCGGATGACCGAATTACGGACGAACAAACAAAGAGCGTTAAAAATGTAAAACGAACGAAGGGTGAAGATTAAGCTAATTGAGTGGCACATTAATAGATTCAGAATGAAGTTCTATCCAAGGGGGATTAAATTACGTAAGATAAGGAAGAGAATGACTTTAGAATGACCTCGTTCTGAGTTATAACGAATAAGTTATGAAAGTGGGAAGTAAGCGTCTCAAATTAGATTTAAAACTTAAAGAAATTTTCTAGGGTTAGGGCTTGGCGTCAACGCTTGACCATGCCTTATAAGGTGGCATTGCGGCGCCGGATCGAAGCCGGTATCGCAAACTTCAGCCTGGCCAGAGAGATAAAGAAGAGAGTGGCGCCGCATCGCCAATGAAGAGCTTTTAACTGCTCAACTCTTGGGGGGAAATGCAAGGAAAGATAAAAACATAATGTTCAACTAATGTATCCCTTAATCAAGTGTTTTAAACATTTAATGAAGGTTGAACGAAAAGATTAAATGAGAGTAAAAGATAAAGAATGTAAACGCGGGTTACAAAACCGAAATCCGGGGACCGTAGTCGCGATAAGCGAATGTGAGGGATTGCTATGACGATGATTCCTTAGACGTTGATTGACGAGGGTAATGAATAACATTTTGATGTTATGTCATAATAATAAGAGATAAGTGTGATGCGTATAGATGCTGTGTACACAGCGCTGTTGCGATAAACGAGCAGTTTTTTAGCATACAACGAACGGTATGGCTTCGACATTAAGAATGACTAATGAACATAGGGTTCAAGTAATGGATAACAAAAGTATTAAGTAAGATACGAATGGTATTAAGAAAGCCGTAATGAATGGTAATAAGATTAATGAAAGCCGAAGGTGAGTCGTATAAGAATGAATCCTGAGGTATGGCATTTAGTTGCTAGAAAGCCGTAAAGAATAAGAAATTGACTTAACGAATATTATAGTTTAATAGTTCGGATAAGTTAAGATAAGTTAGGTTGTGGTACGATCGTAACCTTTGATGGTTAATATATGGGAGCTGGGCAAAACAATTCTTTCAGAGAGCGAAGGTATATACGAAACTGGCAACCGATCTAAATCACTGTGATGGCAGTGTAGATGAAACGAGAACTTGTTTGTTGGTTGTTTCTGGGAAACCACTCAGAGTACCATATGGACTACTAGTAGAGAAGCGATGTGTGCTGAGTCCTAGAGAAGTTATAAGAAGAAGATAAAAATGTAAAACATCAAAGATGATGAACGTATAAGTAAGACATCTCCGTATGTCATAAAGCCATAGAACGATAATGAAAGTGGTCGCATAAACTTAGGTTGCATGAACGCGAACCCTAAGAAGTAAAGTTAAACAAGCTAATGCATAAGTCAAATATACATGACTAATTGGTGTATGTGTTGTTTTTCTTATGTTCTACATAGGAACTGGAATGAAAGCGATTCGGTACGTAAAATGCATTTGTATACGTAAAGGCAAGTTTCTAACTTCATTCATATTCTAAATGAATGCTAGTTTCTTAAGCTTCTCGGATATTGAACTTGAGAAGTTACATACATGTCTTGAATGTGTGATATTTGTACAAGGTGGTAGAACGTATGAGGCCTTGAGCCACAATGTGAATACTTCGGTGTTTCTATGAGATGAATTGTACTGTGATTTAATTGTTCAATAAGAGAATGCTCTGTTTATACATGTTCCGTTATTGTTAAGTATCTGCTAATAATTCTAGCCAGATAGAATGTGTATGAAAAGGTAGAAGAATGAGAGTATTTTAAAATAAAAGTGAATATTATTTTAAAATGATAGGAATCGAGATTATTCCAATTATTCAAGCTGCTTCATAACCTTTGTTCGATTATTAAAGTTCTAAAGGAATGTTTGAATTCTTGAAGTTGTTTGTTCAATTGTTATGCAATTGAATGCTCACACTTGCTTTAAATGAAAAACATTTTCAGTGATCGATGTTAGAAGAACTTAAGGATCCCCTAAAGATCAAGCTGACTGGTATCCAGATGCAGTGCTATTTAGTATGTGAATGAGCGTGAAGATCAAGCGAAAACTTGTAATATAAAATAAGTTAAATGAACTTTATATTAGTTTAATGAACTATTATGTATCCTTAGTGGCCGATGAAAGTCACTCGTGTAATATGTAAAGAATAATGTAATTATAATTATTTGTAATGAAGCAGGTTATAAGGTTTTTAGAACCTGGGATTAGAATGTATGTTGTTATATTTCAGTATATAATGATGTATGTTTGGATGAATGATGTACTCGTGACGTACGGAATCCGAGTGTGAAGATAGACCGGATTTTGGGGCGTTACAAGTTGGTATCAGAGTTGATAGGTTATAAATCTTAGGTAAGAGTATCTAAGACTATAATCATAGAGAGAGGGATAAGAAGATCACCACGTGATCATAGTGAATCGTAGTAACAGATGAGCTATTAAACGATGAATAATTTATAGTACTACGAAGTAGTACAGGAAGAAGAACTCAGATTGAGTTGTAAAGGATAACATACGAATTAAAGAAAATTCATATTTAGTAAAGAGAGATTTAGAAGTTGTAAAATGTCAATTGAGGACTCATGTGATAGCTGAGTTGTATGAACCTTTGTTATGAGCAGAGGTTTGTACTTGGTGTAACAACTGCTTAGCTTATTATAGTGATAATCATTGGAATTGGTCGCACTGTCAAGATGTATATGACGAGAAGGTGAATCTTTTCTCATGTATATACTTGATAGGTAGAGAACGATAAGGTAGGTGCAAGTTCTTAAAACTCATACTTATGGTACGTTCGTGACTCATAATGATATGTTAGGTTTTTGAACTTCTCAGCGAATGGATGCTTATGGTCTGTCTGAGATAGTTCTTAAACTCATATTATTGTGGAAAGTTCCTTAACTCATAATGTGTGGTAAGTTTATGAACTGTACTAAGGTATAGGGATGTTTAGACTGAAAACAAGTTATTTTCAGTAGGCTTAGTATTGAAGGTGCTAGAGAAGATTAAGTATTGTCGCAAGTAAGACAATGAAGGAAGACGAAGAATAGGATATTTCAAGTCATCTAGCTATGCTAGACTTCGAACTTTATTGAAATCATGCTTATGTGTGCGTTTGAAAAAGAAAAGAATTGGTTCAACTTTTGGAACTAATAAATTTTTAAAAGAACTATTCTTGGTATGTCTATGCTAATTGTTTCAGCTAGACAGAAATTGATTTGAAATATCAAAATGAATTTTATATCATCTGTGCATTCGATGCAAGGATGGTAAAAAGATGGAGTTATTAATGCAATTGAACCTGGTGTTGGATGTGATCTTAGGATCAACAACCCGCTATGGTATGATGTATAATGACGAAGTCCTCAACGTACTGTGAAAAGTACGGTATCATGACATCATAAAATGTTTTGATGAATTGAGAAAGAATTTAAAGTAGTAGTCGATGTTAATTGAGTTGACTAGACGGATGTTTCAAGTTAATATCCAATTTATTGGTATAGTCTAAGCTACTTGATTCGGCTAGACAAATGGTATGTCATGTTTAAAAGAAAATCGAGCTTTCTTTGAAGAAGTTGTGCCAAACCAAATTGTTTTGGTGCAGAATTTAATGATTAAGTCTGAGGTGAACATATCCCGAAATGGGGTATACGATGGGTAAGAGGTAGTTTGCTTTCTTTGTGATTGTAAAGTGACCGTGGAAGAAAGGTTACTGCGTCATGCTGTTAAACTTAGTAAGAGTTCATGGTCGAATTGACCCCTCAGTAAAAGTATGAAACGTTTTAAAAGGAAATTTAATATTCCTCGTTATTCTTTCTACTTCATGATTCTTGATAGGTTATGGAGGTTAGGAATGATGGAAGATAAGAACTCTGTTGAAGGGAAGTTGAGAAGAATGGTAAGCTAAAATTTTGAGGACGAAATTCTGTGAAGAAAGGGTGAGTGTGATGACCCGGGTAAAGGTATGGTTTTAAGAAATTCCGAGGACGAAATTTTTATAAGGGGGGGGGGGGGAGGGGGAAGAATTAGTTATTTATAAAATGAATTTTTATTAATAATATTATGTGCTATGTGTTTATTAATCGTTCTAGAACCTAGGATGATTATAAGTCGGGAGGATTCTGGTTACGAGCTAGACTGAACGAGTAAGTATTTTCAAGACAAAAATAAAATTTTTTCAGGAACAAAAATATTTTTGGGTAAAAGACGAAATATGCACTATTCACCCAACAAAACCTAAGGGTTAGGGTTTGAATAACCTAAGCCTTTTTGAGAGTTCGGTATGTCGAAATGATATTCTGTCAAAAGATTTGACGATAATATGTCATGAAAAGTTAAGTAAGCCGATAAAAGTTTTTCTCAAAAAACGTGTAAAAATTGGATGAAATAAAAATGATGAAAAGTACTGTTATGTACTTTTCACTCGTTTAACTACGTTAGGGGAAAATGTGAAGGAAAACACTTGACACCAAAAAGTGTTTTTCAGTTTTTCAAAAATACGAAGAATACATAAAAGTTAATCGGTAAAGGAAAGACGAAATATCCAAAAATATTTAGATTCCGAGAATCGCAGTTTTTAAAACTGTCGAACGAAACCCAAAAGACGGAACCACGAAACTTACAGGCTAAGTTTCGTGAATATTAAGGAGGTTAACTTAAGGAGTAAGTAAACTTAAGGGCTAAGTCATGAATAATAAGCAGGTTTGAGTGGCAAAATGCCTATTTTGCCCCTAGCCTTGGATTTTCTATAAATAGGAAGCTAATTTTTATTTAAGTAGGATTTTGAAAATCCTATATCTTGAGAGAGAGAGAGAGAGAGAGAGGGTTCGGATGAAGAGGGAGAAGGAAGAGCATGAGCATGAATGATCGGATCGAAAGTGTTCATGAAATAGAAAAGCTAGTGAATCGCCGGTTTTGTCTAAAGGAAGAAAAATTTGGAAGGAAGGTATTATAACCTAACCTCTATGTTAGATTTTCTTTATGTTTTATATGTTGAAAACATAGATTAATGAGAATAACAAGTAAAAGATGTTAGAAATGATTTCATATGGTTGAAATCATAAGAAAATGAAGAAATAAGAATTAAAAGTTTAGTAAATAAATTTCTTGAGGAAGTGTAAAATTTGTAATGAATTAGAACGATCCGAGTGGATTATATGAATGAGTAGGTGAAATAAGTAAGGAATGGAGTTCTATAACATCAAATTCTAAGAAAAAGTGAAATCGTAATCCAAAATATTGATTAAAAATGATGAATGAACGAAGAACAAGAAGAACGTTGTTGATGGATAAATTTAAAACCATCGTAGGATAATTGTTGTTGATGGACAAGTTTAAAACCATAGCGTATAAGTTAGATTCTTATTGCTTGGTTAGGAACGGTAGAATCTGTGAGACCCCGAATTTTATGAAATGAAAGAATTCAATTTTCTTATAATTATTCTATTTAGTAAATGGTTAAATTGATGAAAGGTTAAAGTTAAGGGTGATATGTGAAAATTTTTCAAAGTATGCAAGCTGTTATAAAATATTCGTATGGTTGGAGAATATTCTTTTTATCGGGGAATATCCGTAGGACGACACAATCATTGTTGGACCCCACAACGGAAGTATTGTCGTAGTAAGAAAACAACAGAATTATCTTTATATAAAAATAACAACGAAAGTGTTACCGTGAAACCTGTTGAACTACTCGGTAGTAAAAGTACAGTAATACGCGTGGTTGCATAGTAGCACACGGTATTGATTATTGATGCTTACGTGAGAAGTCACTCAATTATACTGTGACGCCCCCAAAATAGGTCCACATGACCCATTATGAGTCGCCAGATATCATACAAAAAAAAATCAAATACAAACTTCATTTATACAATTGTTGAACTGTAAGTTTTAATACAAATGTATGTAACTCTCATGGTGCCTCAACCACAACCTTACAAAGGTACTTTACATAAAAGTACAGTCAAAAATTGTTTTAGAAATTAAAATCTTTGGGAAGTGCTCAAGGAAACCTTCATACATAGGAGGCCATGCGTCTAGGTTATGATAGATATCATATGTCCACAGAATTATCCTTAGTTGACCCAATAGACCCCAAAGAAAAACGAGAAGATTACTATCATGTTATTTCCAATGGTGAGTCTTCTCTCGACATATAACTATCTCCACTGTCTGTAATTGAAAATTATATTTCAACCAAACTCCAAGATCGCATAGGTAGTGCTTGTAGATATACTCAGCAAGTGGATGTGCACAACCCTGTTTTATGATAACACGAGGTTGTATGTCATTAGACATCTTGTATGATAGTGGAAAAATACCCTTCTAAAGTTGGGTTCACCTCACCCTATTCGGTTCACCAAAATTAAATATCAAATGACGTATATAATACGACACACTTATCTAAAGTTCTCAATAAAATTATTTCCATACTATTTAAGGAGAACAACAACAGCTATAGACCACCGTTTTATTCTCCTTTACCCCCGCTCGACTCAGCTACACTCTTATTACCTGAAAGGAATTGTGAAGCAAAAAGGGTGAGCACAACTAGCCCAGTAAAGAATATCATGACTAAAGATAATTTACATCATCAATAGCCTTCATCAGTAATAAATTAGAGATTTAGAACATATGGTAGATGATAAACTTTTCAACCATAGTTGCAGCGGAACGAGAAATCCATTAGAAGAGTAAAATAGACCATCAGATCTATTATCTTCTCTATGTTAAAAGTCCACCAATAATGTTTTATCCTCGTAACATCAATCAACAATTCTCGCCCACAATCATATGAATAACTCATAATCATAATTGTGATTCTAAATTCTCTCTTCGCACCTGTGATTAAGATAATTTTCATCACCTATCTTCACCGAAACATCAAAAATCATGGTTATACCAAATCACAATTCCTCGCTTATAATCATATTAATAAATTCATCTTTTGCACTACTACCAAAGATATTCATTAACAATTCATCTTTGCACCACACGGCCAAAGACATACAAATTGTATTTTAGAAGAGTGAAGTAGAGCATGATATCTACTATCTTTTACAAATTAAAAGTGTATAATCAATATTTTATCGCTGAGACTCAGCTTAATAAATAATCCACATCATCGAATCATCCCTGCACTACGACCAATGATATTCATGTAATCATCAATGGTCATGATTATACCGAATAATCCTTGATTATAATCATACCAATAATTGTCCATCAATGCACTACGGGCCAATGAGGACTTTTACCACATCATCTATAACATTACAGGTCATGATTACACCGAATGATCCCTGGTCATAATCATACCAATAAAAAGTTCATTTATGCACATAAGCCAAAGATACTCATCAATCAATAGTTCATCTTTGCACGTAAGTCAAAGATATACAACTGTAAAACTAATAATCAACAGTCCATCTTTGCACGTAAGCCAAAGATATACAACTGTAAAACCAATAATCAACAGTCCATCTTTGCATGTAAGCTAAAGATATACAATCGTAAAACGAATAATCAACAAATCCATCTTGCACGTACGTAAGCAAAGATGACTTTCATCATAATATAAGCATGAGGATGATGACAATGATATAAGCATTAATCAAACGAAATCAAAGATAAATATTAAAGACTTTAAATTTATCCAGAGTTTAAAAATATCCAAATTGTCAACATGATACTGATTTGTGGAGTAAAATTCAAGAATAATATTCATGTACCAAAAATAATTTGGACATAAAAGAAATATATTTTTTGGGTAAATAGTACCCCGCAATAGTACCCTATGAGTAGTACTTCGGGAATAGTACCTCGTGAATAGTACCCTGGTATGAAAAGTACCCCAAATACCCAAGTGAATAATATTTGGGTGAATAGTAACCCGTGAATAGTATTCTGACACGAAAAGTGCCCCGAATACCCGAGTGAATAATGAATACTACTAGAGTGAATAGTAACCGGGTGAATAGTAACCCTTGAATAGTAACTCGTAAAAAAAATACCAAAGAAAATGAAATTCCATGACGAGTACAAAAGAAATGATATCTCAGACTAGTATAATAGAATATACGAAACTGCAAATGGATTTTCACCCGCCATGCGGTAATCCACGTAGACAGATCATTTCCATAATTTAATAAGGAATGAATACAAAGGATCATTCACCATGCATGCGGTAATCCACATAGACAGGTTATTCAAACAGAATAATAAAGATTAGAATAACATAAGAATTCACCATGCATGCAATAGACCGCACATATAGGTTATTCCAATAGAATAATAAAGAATGGAACCAGGTCATGCGTAGTCCGCAAAGACAGGATATTCCAACAGAATAATAAAGAATGGAACCAGGTCATGCGTAATCGACATGTATGGATATTCCAAATGAATAATAAAGAATGGAACTGTGTCATGCGTAATCCGCATGCGGGATATTCTAATAGAATAATAAAGAATGGAATAACAATGAGAATTCACTGTGCATGCGATAGATAGCCATCGCAGACGGAGTTATTCCAATGAATAATAAAGAATGGAATAGCAGAAGAATTTCACTATATATGCGGTACTTCGCATAGACAGGTTATTCCAACATAATAATAAAGAATGGAATAACATCCCTTATGAGTATTGAAAAAAATAACTCTCTTCATGAATACGAAAGAATAATACCCCTTACTATAATAATAATATCCCTTACCTCAGAAGAAGACTGGATACTGGTATAGTGAAGTAGTAGACTTCGCTTCTTCTTTCTCTCTATAGCTTCTCTCTCTATAATTTCTCTATAATAATTTCTCTTGTGAGACTTAGTGAATTGGTGAAAAATAATGAAGGAATGAACTTCTATTTATAGGAAAATATAGTTTCCATAATTGCACATTTTAGGGCTCAAAATATTACAGTATAATACCCTCATCTTTTCCTTCATTTTTAATTTAGTCATACAAGTATTATTAAACTTGCACCACCTCCCCTAATAGTAAATCATGTGAATCAATAGTAAATCATGTGACTCAATAGTTCTAAACATGTGAAAAAATTAATTGTAGTATAGTACCTTCATCTATACCTCCATTTTTAACTTAGGCATGCAAGTATTATCAAACTTGCACCAACTCCCCTAATAGTAAATGAATGTGATTCAATAATACACACATGTGAATAAATAGTTATAATCATGCGAATTAATAGCAATTAATTGCTCATTTATCCGATTAATTACCCGATTGGTCAATATAACTTCCAGACATCAATTATTATCGAAATAAATGTCAATTTCCACTAACACTAATAATCCCAACACAATGTAACTATCAATTTCATCTTTAATCAACACGAACTTATTCATCATTAATATTATAACTCACAATATTTAACAACCGTGTCGTTCACAGAAAGAGGGGCTTTTCGATAAGGATTTTCCTTATTGGCGCCGCAATTAGGTGACCAAACCTCTCCTCGATGTAACTTCTAGACATTATCAATATTGCAAATAATAATATGAATAACTTTGTTGTCTCAATTATTGATTTAATAATATATCATATTATGCGAGATGATCTTTGTGACAATAATTGAATCAATAATATGAGAGAGATATGATGCAAAGAATTCTTCAGTAGCAATAATTGAGTATAACCGAGTGACTTCTCACATAAGCATCAATAATCAATACCCGTGCTACTATGCAACCACGCCAGACATTCTTTTCTTTTACTCTGAAAGTAGTTCAACAGTTTTAATGGTAACACTTTCGTTGTTATTTTTATAAAAAGATAATTCTGTCATTTTCTTACTACGACAATACTTCCGTTGTGGGGTCCACCAATGATTGTGCCGTCCTACGAATATTCCCCGACAAAAAGAATATTCCCCGAGCAAACGAATATTTTATAACAACTCGCATACTTTGAAAATTTTCACATATCACCCTTAACTTTAATCTTTCATCAATTTAACCATTTACTAAATAGAATAATTATAAGAAAATTGAATTCTTTCATTTCATAAAATTCGGGGTCTCACAATCTCCCCTCCTTATGAAATTTCGCCATCGAAATTTACGTACCTAGTAGTTCGAAGAGATGAGAATACTTTACTTTCTTTTCGGATTGTACCTTCCCGGTTATTTCCTCTGTATCATGATTTTCCCATTGCTCATCTCCTGTATTTCAGATATCATTCTAGAATATACCTTCAAGACAAAGGTTAATTGACATATCACAATTTGTCAACTTATCAAGTAAACAATTTCAGCTTAGGTAAGTCACACACTATCGAAGTATATTACTCGTCTCTCCCCTCCTAGTTCTAGACTCATATCTCCGCTAGTGATCATATCCCTAAGCTCTGATACCATTTGTGACGCCCTCAAAATAGGTCCACACGACCCATTCTGAGTCGCTAGATATCACACTATAAAAATCATTTACAACTTCATTTATACAACTGTTGAACTATCGTGCAGAATACGACCACAGTTAAACAGAATTCACCAGGCATGAGATAGACCGCACATATAGGTTATTCCAACAGAATAATAAAGAATGGAATAACAGAAGAATTTCACTATGTATGCGGTACTTCGCATAGACAAGTTATTCCAACATAATAATAAAAAATGGAATAACAACCCTTATGAGTATTGAAAGAAAATAACACTCTTCATGAATACAAAAGAATAATACCCTTTACCTCAAAAGAAGACTGGATACTGGAATAGTGAGGTAGCATACTTCTCTTCTTCTTTCTCTCTATAATTTCTCTCTATAATAATTGCTCTATAGCTTTAGTAAATTGGTGAAAATAATGAAGGAATGAGCTTCTATTTATAGGAAAATATAGTTTCAATAATTGCACGTTTTGGGGCTCAAAATATTACAATATAATACCTTCATCTTTTTCTTCATTTTTAATTTAGACCTGCAAGTATTATCAAACTTGAACCATCTCCCCTAATAGTAAATCATGTGAATCAATAATAAATCATGTGAATCAATAGTTCTAGACATATGAAAATACGAATTATATGCTCTATGAGATGAACTGTTTAATAAGAATATGCTCTGTTTATACATGATCCATTATTGTTAAGTATGTGCTAATGATTCTAGCCAGACAGAATGTGTATGAAACGGTAGAAGAATGAGAGTATTTTAAAATGAAAGTGAATATTATTTTAAAATGATAGGAATCGAGATTATTCCTATTATTCAAGTTGCTTTATAACCTTTGTTCGATTATTGAAGTTTTAAAGGAATGTTTGAATTCTTGAAGTTGTTTGTTCAACTGTTATGACTTGCTGGGCAATTGAATGCTCACACTTGCTTTAAATGAAAAACATTTTCAGCGAACGATGTTAGAAGAACTTAAGGATCCCGTAAAGATCAAGCTGACTGGTATCCAGATGCACTGCCATTCAGTATCTGAATGAGCGTGAAGATCAAACGAAGACTTGTAATATAAAATAAGTTAAATGAACTTTAGATTAGTTTAATGAACTGTTATGTATCCTTAGTGGCCGATCAAAGTCACTCGTGTAAGATGTAAAGAATAATGTAATTATAATTATTTGTAATGAAGCAGGTTATAAGGTTTCTAGAACCTGGAATTAGAATGTATGTTGTTATATTTCAGTATATAATGATGTACGTTTGGATGAATGATGTACTCATGATGTACGGAATCTATGTGTGAAGATATACCAAATTTCGGGGCATTACATAAACGATAAACCATACTTTGAAGCAGCCAAGAATAACACTAAGTCAAAAAGAGGAAATTAGAACAAGTATTGTGATTATCATGGGTCGGCTGAGAATTCGACCTAGTCAAGCTGGGGTCTGAAGGATTTGATCGAGAAAAATGTCCAAAGTGGAAAGTTGGTTCAGTACGTCACAGGACGTGGTGCTTTAGAGCACCACAGTGAATGTTGCCCTAATCTGAGAACCTCAATCAGCCAAATTTCCCCAACAATAGCGGCAGACCCAAGAAACACATCGGGTGGTAGATGTGATCACGGTCGGGTCAATCAGAAAAGTTATGGGGAAGAAAAGGCGAGGGTTGTTGGATGTTGTACTCTTTGTGTTTGATTAGTCTGTTAGGCGAGAAAGACAATATCCGGGCACTATCATATCTTTCACGGACGATGATTTCCCTTCGGAACCGATCGAACCGCATGAAGGGGCTTTAGTCATTATTGCGCAGGTGGGTTCGATGGACATGAAGAGGATGATGATTAATAACGGCTCATTGGTGGACATTCTGTACGCCCACACATATCAAATGATGGATCTGGAAGGAAGAAAATGGGGATTGGGCAAAGAAATAGCCTCTCTGACGGCTTTAGAAGAACGATCCCGATTCGGGTAGCGAGGGGACGATTGAAGCTGCGGTCATTTTGGGACAACCCCTCAGCATGTTGAAATTATGTGCACTTTTTTTATGATTCATGTTTACTCAACCTACAATGCCATTCTTGGGAGGCCAACTTTAACGGTGTTGTAGGTAGTTACTTCAATTCCACACTTCAAAATCAAGTTCCCTACACCGAATAAAGTGGGAGAGGTGGTTGGGAACCTCGATTTGGCAAGAAGATGTTATATAAACGTGTTGATCTCTTCGGGGGTGGGGATCAGTAAGCAAAAATAAACCATGGCGATAGAGATTGAATAATTTACCCAAGGCAGTACAAAACCTATCGCCATGCCCGTCGAAGAGACAAAAGATATTGAACTGATACTAGGGAAGAAAGAAAGGAAGATTAAGATTGGATTGGGTTTACAGGAGCCATTTCGGATAAGTCTGATAGGGTTGCTTCAGGGTTATGCTGACATTTTTGCTTGGGTTCCTAGCATCATACCCGGAGTTGGTGAATCGGTGGTTGTACATATGTTGCATATGGATCTGCCAAAAAACCCGTCCGACAGAAAAGGAGGATCTTTACCCCAGAAAGGTAGAAGATCATTGACAAAGAAATAAAGAAGTTATTGGCAGTAGACCTCATCTTTGAGATCGACTATCTGAAGTGGCTGGTATCAGGAATAAGTATGTGAATGATATTCCTATTTACATATGATTTGATTATGATATATATATATATATATATATATATATATATATATATATATATATATATATGAATATACAAGTATACTGCATTAAGAAAAGTTGTAAAGTCCTTTGATAGATAATAGAAACATATGTACAAGGACTTATAATGAATTGATCAAATATGTTAGGTTGATCCTACATAAGCAAAACAGCTTTGTAGAGTCCTTAAAAAGAAATGATGTACAAGGACTATAAATATAGAAAGATCAAGCATGTTAGGTTGATCTTATGATGTAATAGATAGGCTTGTCGATAAATTAGAAAGCGCGCACTGTAAATCGTAGTCTTCTAGGAGAGTCAAGGAAAACTCGAGAGCTATCAAGGCAGAATCGTAGTCTAAAAGATAGTAGATCTCGGAGTTCGTAGACTTCCAGGAGAGACGAGGAAGGATTGTAATGTGTCGAGGAGAACTTCCTCGGAGCCGTAGTCTGCTGAGGAAGTCATGTTCGAATCGTGAGAGACTGACGCCACGAGCCAGTGAGCATTTGCCGGGTTAAGTCAAGAATCGTAGACTATACTCACGAGTCGTAGAGTCTCATCGATGTCAAAGCCAAGTCAAGAATCCTAGACTACACTCGAGTCGTAGAGAGTCTCTTGATCGAATCAAAGGCGAGAGATCGTAGTCGAGCAAGATCAGATGAAGACAACAAGCACAACGACAGAAATCGTAGAGTGTCAAGATCTGATCTCGGAGTCATAGTATCTGCACAACCAAAGCTGAATCGTAGTGTGTAGAACTGAGACTTCAACAGATGTGCTCACAATGCCAAGGCAGAATCGTAGAGCAAATACAATTCTCAACAAATGAGCACTCTCAGAATATCCAAAGGAATGAAGCCTCTGGTTTACTGCAAAGATACATCCCACCTGAAGGAAACCAGAGAGCACTCAACGAATGGCATGCAAGCTAACAGAAGATCTAAGCATCAACTCAATCAGCATCCGGATTGAGTTGTGAAGCCATTCGAGATGAAGTCTTCCACAAGTTGATCATAAGAAGACTTCAATAACTGACTAAGGAAAGTCAGCTAGTGCAGTTGCTGTCAAGTAAATAGAAGACATCGATCTTGGAAGCACCAGGATCGTAGTGTTTGCCAAACAAAGAAAGAACTGATGGAGTGTACACAGAGATACTGGTTAGCCTCTGAAGAACAAGGCTAAAGTGATTAAGCACTGGGTCAGTCCGTTGATGATAAGTGAATGGGAGATAACAAGGAGAAAGCGAGCTGGACATGCCACAAATCTGAAGTGTCTTGTTAATCAGAAAGGGCCAGAGTAAAGAATCAAGCCATTAGTATCTAAGATCAGTCGAGGAAAACAGAAGTGTTGAGGCACTGCACAAGAGAAGGAAGAGGTGTTCTATATTGAAGATCCAATCAACAGTCTTCTAAGATCGTAGTGTTGCCTCTACATGTCAAATGAGCAAGTCAACAAGACACTACGATCAGGTCCAAGAAAGCAAGCATCAGAATCATAGAGTTCGGTCATCCGAAGATTGAAGTATTACAACGGTTCAATCTGAAGGTTGGTATTCGGACAAGAGATTATTGAGAGCATCGATTCAAAAGGACAACCTCTGATAGAGAAATCAGAAGGAGGAAATAAATTCATCAACCTGCTCGAGACATCAGAGTGACATCTCTGACGTGGTAGGTGAAATAGTAGACTACAGTATCAGAAAGTCAGAAAAAGTTGACATGTCACATCTGCAGTCTACACCAAATAACTCAAGATCTACGAAGCATTTCAAAGAGCTTTCAATGGCTACTTCTCAACAGGAAGATTGGGAATGAGTATAAATAAGCCAGAGCTTCAACGATTAAGTGCTTGCTGATGATTTCTATGTTGTAGAATCGTTGAGTTGGTAGAATGCGATTGTTGACTCTACGAGTTCCACGAAAAGATTAACAGATCAAGTCTCAGTGACAGTGAGACTACATAGGTGGAAGTGAAGCAGCTTTGTAGAAGGACTTAAACAAACTAAAGCTTCACTCAACAAAGCACCAGGATCATAGTGTTTGCCAAACAAAAAAAGAACTGATGGAGTGTACACAGAGATACTGGTTAGCCTCTAAAGAACAAGGCTAGAGTGATTAAGCATTGGGTCAGTCCATTGATGATAAGTAAACGGGAGATCACAAGGAGAAAGTGAGCTGGACACGCCACAAATTTGAAGTGTCTTGTTAATCAGAAAGGGCCGGAGTAAAGAATCAAGCCATTAGTATCTGAGATCTGTCGAGGTAAACAAAAGTGTTGAGGCACTGCAAAAGAGAAGGAAGAGGTGTTCTACATTGAAGATCCAATCAACACTCTTTTAAGATCTTACTGTTGTCTCTACATGTCAAATTAGCAAGTCAACAAGACACTACGATCAGGTCTAAGAAAGCAAGCATCAGAATTGTAGAGTTCGGTTATCCGAAGATTGAAGCATTGACAATGGTTCAATCTGAAGGTTGGTATTCGGACAATAGCTTATTGAGAGCATCGATGCAAAAGGACAACCTCTGATAGAGAAATCAAAAGGAGGAAATATAGTCATCAACCTGCCCGAGACATCAGAGTGACATCTCTGACATGGTAGGTGAAACAATAGACTGCAGTGTCAAAAAGTCAGAAAAAGTTAACATGTCACATCTGCAGTCTACACCAAATAACTCGAGATCTACGAAGCATTTCAAAGAGCTTTCAACGGTTACTTCTCAACGGGAAGATTGGGAAGGAGTATAAATAAGCCAGAGCTTCAACGATTAAGTGCTTGCTGATGATTGCTATGTTGTAGAATCGTTGAGTTGGTAGACTGATATTGTTGACTCTACAAGTTCCACGAAAAGATTAACAGATCAAGTCTCAATGATAGTGAGACTACATAGGTGGAAGTGAAGTAACTTTGTAGAAGGACTTAAATAGACTAAAGCTTCACTCAACAAAGATGAGAATGCCACTGAAAATGGCTGCTAAAATGAAAGCCGAGAAGGACAAAAAGATAGCATTCAGAAGAGTGGCTGAGCACAAAGAAGATCTAGAGAGCCACTCTACGAATCACCATAAACCTAAAGTTAAAACTTAACAAGTGCAGAACCATGTATGCAAAACATTAAAGAAGGGTTCAGGGATTTCTAAGTGCTAGACGAAGTCTACCAAAAGCTCGGAGATTTAGCAAATCCAGATGGTGATGGTGCACAGCTGGCGTCAGATGAAGATAAGCAGAAAGGAGTAAAGATCAGCTGCACCAAAGAAGATGTGGTCCAGACTCGAAGCAGAATGCAAAGAGGACCACACCAACCTGCTAAGTAAAAAAAGATGTTCAAGCTTAATGACATCTTAGCAGCTCAACACCACCAACACCAACAAACAACAACAGGAAGCCAGGGCCTGAGGGGTCCTTGTCTGAAGAGACTAAATGAAGTTCCAAGCTTGCTGGGCTTGAAGAGTTCCTAGGGAACTAGAGAATTTCGAAGGCTACTGACCTTGAAGAGTTCTTAGTGAACTGAAGTCCCAAGGCTGCTGGCCTTGAAGGAATCTTAGTGATTTAAGGTGTTGCCCTTCCTTAGTGGAAATCCTGCTAGTTGAAAGCAGAAGAGTGGATTAGGAGCTTGAGTCTCTGAACCACTTAAAACCCCTTGTGTCTTTTACTTTATGTCATTTACATTATGTACATTAACTGCTATAACTGCTATGTATGTTTTAACTACTTACAACCGAACTAACTATAAAAATAATATATGTATGATTACGAATATATCAATGAAGGGGATCTTTTACTTATTCCGCTGTGCTTGAAAAGATTCTTATGTTTGTCATATGCTAATTCATGAGAAATACAAAATAAACGAGAAAAGTATTTGAAATTAAAAGGATCTATTCACCCCCCCCCCCTTCTAGATCTATATTGTGCCTACTGGGAACTAACAATTGGTATCAGAGCAAGTTCTCATGTTATATTCTAAAGCTAATCGCTTTGAGTCTGATCCTAGGCACAAACATTGTTCTAGACTTAGTTTAGCAGTAAGTCAATTTTTGCATACAGATGAGCTAACACGTTGGAAATACTGTGTACAGGTAAAATGTGTATATACACCTGAAGCTGCTCAGATTGGTCCATGCCCTTGATTATCATATCAACAAGACCAATCCTTGCTCATGGTCAATCTTGTAGTCTGAAGACCAGGCTAGAAAGCTCAAGAGACATCAACAGAAAAGAGTCAAACATCCACCAGACTGAAAAGATGAAAAGGCCACACACATTAAGAAATGTTTATCCAGAGAAGAAAGAAGAACTTCTCAAACATGTAACTAGCCAACCAGCAGCTGGATGTAAACCTTGTGAACTCAAGGATGTCAAAGAACTAAAGATGTTGATATTCTCTTAGCTTGCATCTTCAAAAACACGACTAATTAATTGAAGGTATATGGTCTATCTGGCCACACTAAGGAATGCTGAAGCAGAAGAATTCAGACAAGAAGATTCAACCATATGAAAGCTTAAGACTGTTCAGAAATGATTCTGATAAAAATTCTATATGTCAAAGTCTGTCCTTGAAGACCTGTTGAGCTGATCTGGATAAAGCTCACATGGCTGTTGATCTTTACATGAGAGCAGACCATTCAACCAAAGATAAAAAAGGGTCTTAGATGTTCAATCATGAAAAGCATGTCATAAAATAAGAATCCTCAAGGAATCTCACCACAGAGGATCATCGAGCATCAATCATGAGGAACTCATTATGGAAGCCGAACTCAGCAAACACAAACTGTCAAAGAAGACTACGTTCATAGTGCTGTCAAATGATCGTAGAATGATCAGCCTTGGAGATTTCCATGTCTACAGTGTAAATAGATTTATTTGACAATGGTGATTCCAGTCAAAAGGAGATATGCAAGGATGCCTCGTAATGCATATGAAGAAAAGGAAATTACACCTTATTGAGAAATCAGTATAAAAATGGGGAAGCAATGATCTGTTAAGGAACAACAACACTGAGATATACTATGAAGCAATGTACCAGCTACAGAGTCCCAAAACTTTATGGCTGATGAACCAAATGAAGAACCATAGTCAATAGGAACGTCTCAAAACGTACTACTAATAACCAATCAGCCACCCAACTCAAAATCGTGGAGTGCCTACAATCAAAGATCTGATCGTAGTGTAAGAGCAGGAGGACACCACGATTACAGCAAATGCAATTGTCTAAAAAGTTGGTAGAGGACCTCCCCAGCTAAAAAGGTCAAATGAGATATCAGTGCAAATCATTTCTAAAGTATTTAATCTAGAAAGTGCCTCAGGAACAAACCTGACCCTTAGCTCACTCTAAGAGGTTGGCCCTTCCTGAGCTACCTTAATCCAGAAGGATTACTTAGTCAAGTTCATCTCAAGGACCAAAACAGTCAACGATCGTAGAGTAAATTTTGAACAGAACTCAACGATCGTGATGCAACCTCAACGATCGTAGAAGTAGACTCAACAATCGCAGTCCTACCAGAATGCTCTAGCTCATGAGGAGCTTAGAAGAACGAAACAATTGCTCAACCATTCAGATTATGTGGAGATAAGTTTGAATAAAGTTTGAAGAGACATCATGAAAACTCACCTCAGAACTTAAGTCCCCTCAGTCATACAAGGATGTTCAACAGTGTACCGGTCAGATAGCAGCGATGAAGATGTTCATGTCAAAGTCAGCAAAAAGCTGCTAGCTATTCTTTGATACGTTGAAAGGGCCGAAGAACGAGAAAACCTTCCAGTAGACATCAGAATGTGAGGAAGCCTTCCAGGGAATTAAGAGGTATATGTCTTCGGCTCCTTTGTTGGTAAAACCAATTCCTTCGGGAGATAAGGGAAAGCAGTGCCTGACGTACTATATGAATCATGCTCTTCGGGATACAGAAACTAGATATCCGAACCTTAAGAAGTTTGCTCATGCCCTAATAACAGCCAGTCGAAAGCTTCAGCATTACTTCCAAGGTCGATTGATTGTGGTGTATATTGATCAGCCATTGAAAAAGATCCTAAATAAGTCAGACGTATCAGGTCGGCTAGCAGTTTGGGCGATAGACTTGACACAATTTATCTTGTAGTATCATCCTCGGACAACAATAAAAGGTCAAGCCTTTGCTGACTTTATGGTGGACTGCTCATTTTTGAACTTAATACAATTGACCAGGTAAGAGAAATGGTGGGTTCGGTCTCAGTTGCTCAGCATGTTCAAATTCTGTGGACACTATACGTGGATGGTTCTTTAACTTCGGATGTCAATGGGGCAGGAGTTATTTTAACGAGTCCAGAGGGATTCAAAATACAACAGGAAATTCGCTTTAGATTCAAGGGGACTAATAACGAGGTAGTGTATGAAGCGATTCTAGCAGGTCTTTGACTGGCGAAGAGTCTTGAAGAGCAGAGGTTGATAATTTTCAGTGACTCTCAGCTAGTTTTCAAACATATTTCGGGAGAGTATGAGGCCCAGGGGGAAAGAATGTCCAAGTATTTGGTTAAAGTCAAAGATCGTCTCTATTACTTTTGCTCGTTTTCCTTTTAGGGGGGTGGACATGTTAGATAACACCATTGTCGATGCACTAGCGAGGTTAGCTATGACAGAGGCAAACTCATTCAGTGGGCTGGTCTATCTTGAGGTTTTGAATTCACCAAGTGTTCAGCATTCATAGGTAATGTGTGTAGAAAGGTCAAACTTTTTGCTGACACTTTATTTGGATTATCTGACTGATGATGTCTTACCTTCGGATCAGATGATGGCAAAGAAAATCAAATATAGGAGTTCAAACTTTGTTCTCATCGATGGGGATTTGTATTGAAGGGCTCACTCTTCTTGCTAAGGTGTCTGGTGCCATCCGAGGCTTAATACGTTCTTTAGGAGGTTCATGAGTGGATATGTGGTGATCACATGGGTGCTAAGGCATTGGCGTACAAGGTGCTTCGACAAGGATACTGTTGGCCAATAATTTTTAAAGAAGCAATAGACTATGTGAAGAAGTGTCCCAAATATTAGCTAAACAGCTCAATTCCTTATCAACCACCCGCAGAGTTATACTATGTTTTGTCCCCGATCCCATTTATTATGTGGGGGATAGATATATTGGGTTCACTACCAATGGCGATGAAGGTTCAAAATAGGTATACATCACCCATCTTCGAGTCGCCAAATACATGGTACAAAAATACAAATACAAACTTAATTATACAAACGTCGTGTAATATATGACAAAACATAATCTAAGAGTTTTAATAAGAATATTGTCATCTAGATAATATCCACACTCAATGGAGTCCTCATTACATTTATTATCACACTATTTAATGTAATAGTGAGGACTACTAATGCTATCATCCGGACCATCATCACTCCGTTTCCCCGACTCGTCCCAATTTATATTCTCATTTCCTCAAGAGAATAAAGAAAGAAAGGGTGAGCTCAACTAGCCCAAAGAAGAAATATTATGACTAAGATAATGCGTAATAAATTATCATTAGTCTTCAACAATGTTAAACCGATAAAATACAATAGACATCAAGTTTAATCACAATGGAATAAGCAATCCATTAGAAGAGTCAAGTAGAGCATGATATCTACTATCTTCTATGATTTAAAATGTTTTCATCAATTTTTTTATCACGAGACTCAGCTTAATAAATAAACCACATCATCGAATCATCCCTGCACTACGGGCCAAGGATATTCATTAAATCATCAATGGTCATGACTATACCGAATAATCCCTGGTCATAATCATACCAAAAATTGTCCATCAATGCACTACCGGCCAATGAGGACTTTTACCACATCATTCGTTACATTATGGTCATGATTATACCGAATAATCCCTGGTCATAATCATACCAAGTCCATCTATGCACGTAAGCCAAAGATGACTTTCATCACAATATAAGCATGAGGATGATGACAATGATATAAGCAATAATCAAACGAAATCAAGGATAAATATTAAAGACTTTAAATTTATCCAAATATTATCAATCACTTAATAAACTCATAATCTAATATTATTAATATTATAATAATATTTTAATCACTTCTTAAACTTATAAACAATTTATTTCAATTGTTTACACTTTACCAAATAATGCATTTAATCATTCAAAAATGCCATACTCATAAGATTTCATCACCAATGATCAAATCCCTCATCAAAAATCAGATATATACCCTATATAGGATTCCCAAGCCATAAAATCCTATTTTCCAATTTTGTTACTTCACATAACATATTTAATTCATTTACTCATAACTAGTTTATTTTCATGAAAAATACCAAATCAGTCCCAAAAATATTTCTTTTTCGGGATTTAGTAGTAATATAGTCCCATATTGAATATATATTTTTTCTTAATTTTTAAAATTCATTTACTATTTTTTATATGGCCAAAATCATTTAATATTTAGACATTTATCATAAATTGTACTTTTGTCCAAAAATTCCAAAATTTATGTGGTATACTCTCGTTATATACATGTACTTTCCCAATAAAAATTTCACCAATTTTGAGTTAACCACAAAGAGTTATAAGGGTTTACTTTTAAAATAGTCTTTTCCCATAAAATCCATAACTCTTAATCTATACATCCAAAAATCGCCATTTTGGACACAATCTAGAAAACTCATCAAATTATCATTTTTAAATTTTTCCAAATTTTGAGGGTCAAAAATTTGAAACAAATGGATTTTCACCCGCCACGCGTAAACCCTTTTGAATGAAAAAAAATTTATTCATATGAATACAAAGGATCATTCACCATGCATGCATGGTAATCCACATAGACAAAGTTATTCCAATGTAATAATAAAGAATGGAATAATGTAAGAATTCACCATGCATGCGATAGATCGCATGCATAATGTTATTCTCAATGTAATAATAAAGAATGGAACAAAGTCATGCATGTGATAATGTAATAATAAAGATGCAGTATATTCCAAATGTAATAATAAAGAATGGAACCAAATCATACGTAAACCGCATGCATGCATGCAGATATTTCCAATGTAATAATAAAGAATGGACGGTGTGTGCGCAGAATCACATGCATGTGATATGATATAATAAAAATGCATGTAATAATAAAATGTAATAATAAAGAATGAATTCATGGAGTCATGATAGAATCCAGATGTATATATTATTCCAATGTAATAATAAAGAATGGAATAATGTAAGAATTTCACCATGTATGCAAGATTCAGATAGAAAAGTTATTCCAACATAATAATAAAGAATGGAATAACAATTGAAAGAAAATAACTCTTCATGAATACGAAAAAAAATAATACCCCTTACCTTAGAAAAAAATCGGATATTGGAATAGAGAGGTAGCAGACTTTCTTCTTCTTTCTCTCTATAATTTCTCTCTATAATAATTGCTCTATAGCTTTAGTGAATTGGTGAGAAATGAAGGAAGAATGAGCTTCTATTTATAAGAAAATATAGTTTCGATAATTGCACATTTTGGGGCTCAAAATATTACAAAGACAATACCTCCAACTTTTCTTTCATTTTTAATTTAGTCCGCAAGTATTATCAAACTTGCACCACCTCCCCTAATAGTAAATAATGTGAATCAATAGTTCAATCATGTGATTCAATAGTTATAATCATGTGAAAATATGAATTACAAAGATAAGACTCCATCTATACCTCCATTTTAACTTAGTCATGCAAGTATTATCAATCTTGCACCAACTCCCCTAATAGTACATGAATGTGAATCAATAGTACACACATGTGAACAAATAGTTATATAATCATGTGAATTAATAGCAATTAATTGCTCATTTATCCGATTAATTACCCGATTTATCAATATAACCCCTGCACATCAATTATCATCGAAATAAATGTCGATTTTCACTAACACTAATAATTCCAACACAATGGAACTATCAATTTCATCTTTAATCAACACTTAACTTATTCATCATTAATATTATAACTCACAATATTTAACAACCGTGTCGCTCCTGTGAAAGAGGGGCTTTCCGATAAGGATTTCTCCTTATAGCGCCGCAATTAGATGACCAAACCTCTCCTCGATGTAACTTCTAGACATTGTAAATATTGCAATTTAATAATATGAATAACTTTGTCATCTCAATTATTGATTTAATAAATATATCATATTATGCAGATGATAATCGTGACAATAATCGAATCAATAATACGAGAGATATGATGCAACAATTATCGAAAGTAATAATCGAGTATAATCGAAAGTGACTTTCACGTAAGCATCAATAATCAATACCGTGTGCTACTATGCAACCACGCCAGACATCGCATTTTTTACTACCGGTAGTTCAACAGCTTTAAACAGTAACACTTTCGCCGTTATTTTTATAAAAAGATAATTTCGTCATTTTTTAACTACGATAATACTTCCGCTGTGGGGTCCACTAATGATTGTGTCATCGCATTGATATTCCCCGATAAAAAAGAATATTCCCCACCAATCTAATATTATATAACAACTTGCATATACTTTGCAAAATTTATAAATATTACCCACAACTATAACATTATATCAAATCCACACCATAATATTCAAAAAAATATTTTGAGAAATTTAAATCTTTATTCATAAAATTTGGGGTCTCACAATCTCCCTCCTTATGAAATTTTTCCTCTAAATTTACGACGCACTCGGTATGCCAAAGAGGTGAGGATACCTTGACTTCATTTTTTATTCTAACTCTTGAGGTATAACCTTTGAGTGTTGAATATGATCCTTCTTATCCAAGATTTTAACACGATCTCCTCACACGTTAAATCTTCCGCTATCTCTTCTAGTTCTAATTTAATAATGTGGTTTCGGTCATCCACATATTTACGTAACATCGACACGTGAAAAAACGTTATGAACACACGCCGACATACTTGGCGGTAAAAACGAGTCTATAGGCCACAGCTCCTACTCGATCGAGGATTTCAAATGGGCCAATTAAATCGAGGGTTGAGATTTCTCTTCATCGAGATAACGCCTTCTTGAACCTTCTTCTTCACATTCATCGATTCAAAGTGTGTAGTTTGAACGACTTTTAACTTTATCGATTAAAGTCGATTCTACTCAGATATTCGTTATCTTCACACGGGTCCCTAGAGTCTTTAACTCTATCTTCATCATTTGTAAGTTATACTTAAATGGGTTTTTGTGTTAACAACATCGCACTCGTAAACGCATACGATCTTCTACTCAACGCGCCGCCTACCACGCTCGCTTCTTCCACAATGATATTGAATGGTATGGTCGTAATCTTCAATGTTTCGAGCCAACATCTTTGGCGCATTATACGCTCATTTTAGGTGAAGAAATATTTGAGGGTTTTAGAAATGGGTTTTGTATCGGGGTCAATACAAAATTCGATTTCACGCCTAGGGGTAGGCTAAGAAGTTCTTTCAAGAATACGTCAGAAATTTATTAACGATAGAAATATCATTTAAAAATTGTGACTCTCATCCAAGACTTGGATAACACATGAAATGAAGGTTTCTCCTAATGAAGTTTCAACCAATAAGTCAAAGTCTAACTTCTTTGGAGTCAAATTTAAACGTTGAGCGCAAGCAAGAGAGATAAAAGAATGGGTAGAACCAGGTATCTAATAAGGTATAGACTTCGCAAAAATTTATAATTAACTAACCGTGCTAACTTTGTTCGGGTTACTCGCTTTTTGAGAAGTCACAAAAACGCCTTCTCCTAATAAAACCACCGACTTTGTTTTGTCCAGATCCGCTTTTTTGGTGCCACCGCCCCAACCGGACTTGACTTTTGGTGCATGACAAAATTGAGCCAGTGACCTTCTTTTTTCCACAATTATAACATGCTTTGATCGCATCAATAGTTTGGACCGATATGTCCCTCCCTCCGCATTTCAAGCATACAATCGTGGTCGTTCTCCTTCCTTAGAAACGGTGTTGTGTGTGGTGTCCGCCGCCTTTCCATCATCGTTAAATCTTCTTCTTGAAATTTCCACTTCTATTATCTTGGCCATGATTACCACCAAGTGGTTACCATTCTTGGCATGATAATTCCCCCACGATGGTTATCATTGTTTCGATGGTCGCTACCACGCAGCACGATTATTATCGTGTTGTTGGTCGTTACCTTTTGGTTGGCCGACTCATTATCGCTCCAATAATCGAGCCCTATTCACAACATCCGAATATAAACAAAGTTTGTGAGAAATGAGGTATCGACGATATCGGTTTCAAACCTCTTAGAAACATTCGCGCCATTCGCTCCTCATTATCAACCAAATGGGATGCAAACCGGATAACTCCGCAAATTTAGCCTCAGATCATGATTACTGGCCATATTGTTTTGCTCCAACTTGATAAACTCCACCTCCTTCATGTGATTAATACTTTCGGAAAGTACTTGTCGTTGAACAACTCTTCGAACTTCTCCCAAGACATCTTGAAAAGCCAGTCCAGTCGGGGTACATTTTATGATTCCCACCAAGAATCGCCTCTTCACGCAACATAAAGGTGGCAAAGGAACCTTTTGCTCTCTGAGCATCCCAAGACATCAAATATCTTGGTGATCCGCTTTAACCACGCTCCGCGCTTTAAGTGGTTCTCGCTTTCCAAAAACTCCCGGTGGTCCCAGCCTCCTTGAATCGCTTAGCGGTGACCATCGTCGGGTTGCCATTATTTCCACCTATATTTTGAACAGAGTCTTAATTACCGATGTTGCATGAATTGCATAAAGCCTCCGAACATCCCATCGCTCATCATCGATCGTGTTGTTGTTATTTACCCGAGGATTATTGTCTTCCCGCTGCACATTATCCTCGGTATCGATCGTCAGTGACTCAACGGCCCTCATGTGCTTCATTGTCGATCTCAACATTTTCAGATGCCATTTTCAAACACTATCACAAAACAAGGGTTAATTAACATATCACATATTATCCCTATACCGACCCACCAATTAAATACCAAATAAACTTAGGTAGGTCATACTAACAAGGAATTTCCGCTCTCCCTCCTAGTTCTTGTCTCACATCTCACCAGGATCATATCCCTAAGCTTTGATACTAACCGTGACGCCCCCAAAATAGGTATACATCACCCATCTTGAGTCGCCAAATACATGGTACAAAATTCAAATACAAACTTAATTATACAACACAATGTGTAAAATACTTACAAAAAACATAATCTAAGAGTTTTAATAAGAATATTGTCATCTAGACAATATCCACACTCAATGGAGTCCTCATTACATTTATTATCACACTATTTAATGTAATAGTGAGGACTACTAATGCTATCATCTGACCGACCATCACTCCGCTCCCCGACTCGTCCCCAAAACTATATTCTCATTTCCTCAAGAGAACAAAGAAAAGAAAGGGTGAGCTCAACTAGCCCAAAGAAGAAATATTATGACTAAGATAATGCGTAATAAATTATCATTAGTCTTCAACAATGTTAAACCGATAAAATACAATAGACATCAAGTTTAATCGCATTTGAATAAGCAATCCATTGTAAGAGTCAAAGAGAGCATGATATCTACTATCTTCTATGATTTAAAATGTTTTCATCAATTTTTATCACGAGACTCAAATTTTAATAAATAAACCACATCATCGAATCATCCTCGCACTACGGGCCAAGGATATTCATTAAATCATCAATGGTCATGACTATACCCAATAATCCTCGGTCATAATCATACCAAAAATTGTCCATCAATGCACTATGTGCCAACGAGGACTTTTACCACATCATTCGTTACATTACTGGTCATGATTATACCGAATAATCCTCGGTCATAATCATACCAAGTCCATCTATGCACGTAAGCCAAAGATGACTTTCATCACAATATATAAGCATGAGGATGATGACAATGATATAAGCAATAATTAATCAACGAAAATCAAGGATAAATATTAAAGACTTTAAATTTATCCAAATATTATCAATCACTTAATAAACTCATAATCTAATATTATTAATATTATAATAATATTTTAATCACTTCTTAAACTTATAAACAATTTATTTCAATTGTTTACACTTTACCAAATAATGCATTTAATCATTCAAAATGTCATACTCATAAGATTTCATCACCAATGATCAAATCCTCATCAAAAATCAGATATACCCTATATAGGATTTCCAAGCCATAAAATCCTATTTTCCAATTTTGTTACTTCACATAACATATTTAATTCATTTACTCATAACTAGTTTATTTTCATGAAAAATACCAAATCAATCCCCAAAAATATTTTTTTTCTGGGATTTAGCGTAATATAGTCCCATATTGAATATATATTTTTCTCAAAATTTTAAAATTCATTTACTATTTTTCATATGGCCAAAATCGCATTTAATATTTAGACATTTATCATAAATTGTACTTTTGTCCAAAAATTCCAAAATTTACAGGTATACTCCTGTTATATACATGTACTCCCAATAAAAAATTTCACCAATTTTGAGTTAACCACAAAGAGTTATAAGGGTTTACTTTTTAAAATAGTCTTTTCCCATAAAATTCATAACTCTTTAATCTATACATCCAAAAATCGCCATTTTTGGACACAATCTAGAAAACTCATCAAATTATCATTTCAAATTTTTCCAGAATTTTGAGGGTCGTAAAAATTATAAAATGAAACCGCCTCGCGTAAAACCCTTTTGAATGAAAATACTATTCATATGAATATGAAAAGGATCATTCACCATGCATGCAGAATCCACATAGACAAAGTTATTCCAATGTAATAATAAAGAATGGAATAATGTAAGAATTCACCATGCATGCGATAGATCCGCATGCATAAAAGTTATTCTCAATGTAATAATAAAGAATGGAACCAGTCACGCAGAAACCGCATGCATGCAGTGATATTCCAATGTAATAATAAAGAATGAAACTGTGTCACAGAAAACATACATGCATGTGATATTCCAAATGTAATAATAAAGAATGGAATAACAAAGAATGAATCAATGCATGATACCAATGTATAAAATAAAGAATGGAATCAGCAGAACCGCATGCATGTGATATTCCAATGTAATAATAAAGAATGGAATAAGAATTCACATGCATAATGATAATAATGACATGCATGTATGTGATATTCCAAATGTAATAATAAAGAATGGAATAATGTAAGAATTTCACCATGTATGCAGATTTCAGATAGATAAAAGTTATTCCAACATAATAATAAAGAATGGAATAACAATAGCTCTCTTCATGAATACGAAAGAAATAATACCCCTTACCTTGAATAAAATCGGATATCGAATAAAGTAGAGGTAAGCATTTCTTCTTCTTCTTTTCTCTCTATAATTTCTCTCTATAATAATTGCTCTATAGCTTTAGTGAATTGGTGAGAAATGAAGGAAGAATGAGCTTCTATTTATAGAAAATATAGTTTCGATAATTGCACGCATTTTTGGGGCTCAAATATTACAAAGACAATACCTCCAACTTTTCTTTCATTTTTAATTTAGTCCCGCAAGTATTATCAAACTTGCACCACCTCCCCTAATAGTAAATAATGTGAATCAATAGTTCAATCATGTGAATCAATAGTTATAATCATGTGAAAATATGAATTACAAAGATAAGACTCCATCTATACCTCCATTTTAACTTAGTCATGCAAGTATTATCAATCTTGCACCAACTCCCCTAATAGTACAAGAATGTGAATCAATAGTACACACATGTGAACAAATAGTTATATAATCATGTGAATTAAGTAGCAATTAATTGCTCATTTATCCCATTAATTACCCGATTTATCAATATAACCCCGCACATCAATTATCATCTAATAAATGTCGATTTTCACTAACACTAATAATTCCAACACAATGGAACTATCAATTTCATCTTTAATCAACACTTAACTTATTCATCATTAATATTATAACTCACAATATTTAACAACCGTGTCGCTCCTGTGAAAGAGGGGCTTTTCGATAAGGATTTCTCCTTATCGCACGCAATTAGATGACCAAACCTCTCCTCGATGTAACTTCTAGACATTGTAAATATTATAATTTAATAATATGAATAACTTTGTCGCCTCAATTATTGATTTAATAATATATCATATTATGCAGATGATATCGTGACAATAATCGAATCAATAATATGAGAGATATGATGCAACAATTATCGTAGTAATAATCGAGTATAACTGAAAGTGACTTTCACGTAAAGCATCAATAATCAATACCGTGTGCTACTACGCAACCACGCCAGACATCGCATTTTTACTACCGGGTAGTTCAACAGCTTTTAACGGTAACACTTTCGCCGTTATTTTTATAAAAGATAATTTTGTCATTTTCTAACTACGATAATACTTCCAATGATTGTGGGGTCCACTAATGATTGTGCCGCCGCATTTGATATTCCCCGATTTTGAAAAAAAAAGAATATTTCCCACCAATCTAATATTATATAACAACTTGCATACTTTGCAAAATTTATAAATATTACCCACAACTATAACATTATATCAAATCCACACCATAATATTCAAAAAAAATATTTTAGAGAGAAATTTAAATCTTTATTCATAAAATTTGGGGTCTCAGGAGTCTAGTATCGATTTTCGTCGAGGCCTAAGCTTGCATTATCTCTTTATTATTATCTCAAGAACTTTGATAGTCGTCCCTGAACTTTTTTATGACTTCTCTTGTTTATTCGGAAGACTTCGGGTACGCTTGACAGATCTGTTGATTCTTCTATCTCTTCAATAAGTGGAAGGCCGAAGGCGTTGTATTCGGCGAACTCCTTTTCCTTGGCGTTAAAGAAGCCGATAATTTTTTTTCTCTCCTCGTGCATCTTCTGGAGCTGGCATATCTTAGCCTTGGCATTTTTCTTCAAATCTTTGTTTTCTTACTTCATTGTCGAGCAATCGGACAGAAGGGCTTTATAGTGATCTTCTCCTTCAGCAACCTTTTGCTTCTCGGCCTTCAATTCGCTTTCAAGCTTGTTGCAGTATAAGGTAGTATTGGGGTGAATGCTATTTTCCTTTTTCATATCCAGCTAGGGCGGCCTTTATCTTGAACTCTAAGTGTTCAAAATCATCTCTGAGTTGTTGGACTTCGACCTTCAGCTCTTTTTCTCTTGCATCAGCTTCGTTGAGCCAATGTATGATTTGACCTGAGACTGCAATAACCTTTATATGAGATTTCGAGTAGTTAGTAATGTAACAATATGGTAGGTTTTAACTACAAAGGGAGAAAACTGCTTACCCGACCTTGGTGCATGATGTTGGCGTAGATAAGTACCCTTGGAGGCTAATGTTTTCAAACTAATTTTCATCAGCAAGAAGGATAAAGTTCTTAAAGAGCTCATGGGGGTACTCTTCGGGGTCGATTGGCCACAGTGTCATCTTTAATTGGGCCTCATGAACTTAGCTGGTGGAGGGTCCGGTTTGTTGAAGGGATTAAGTAGGTTAGTGGTGTTTAGGAGGTGTTTTGTTGTGAGGTTTTTTGGCTGGAGGAAAGTCTTCAGATGTTTCTTTGGTTGTTTCTTGGTTAGTTATTTCTGGGATTTTAATGGTTTCGGTGTTTGATGTCGGATCAACGATGATTACTGGCGTTTCAGCAGCAGTGTTTTTGGGTGGAGCCTGGGATGATTCGGAAGGGTAAATTTTTTTGTTGTTTTGGTTATAGGCTTTGATCGACTTCGTTTGATTCGGAGGAGGGTGGTCCTTTTGGAAAGGGGCATGTCCAGAGGACTCTTTTCGGTAAAGGAAGGAGTGGGGGATTGTTGTTGTCTAGGATATATTTATAGTTAGGTTCGGTTCGGTGTGGGCTATAAATGTTCCTTCGGTTAAGATCGCCAAAGGAGTGGTTTCAGTGATAAGAAGATCAGTGGTGGATTGGTTAATGTCCTCGGTGTTGATATTTTCAAGGGGTGGTGGTTTGATGAGGGACACTGCAAACAATGAGCAAGTTAGAATTAACGATTTCAAATGTTTTGAAAGTACAAGTAAAGGAAATGATTTGGGACTTACGTTTATGATCGTATAGTCAATGGGGGTTGGTCAGAAGGTTGAATTCCCACTCCTTCATCGGTAATTTTTTAATTAATTTTACTATTTTGATGACTCGTTTTTAGGGAAGTACTCCAATGGTGACGTTCAGTTGTCCGTAATTAGCCCAGTCCTAGATTTGGTGGGTGTCGGGCCCTCGGATGAAGAAGCAATGAGTGTGACATCCCTTGTTGCTCGAAGGGGCAATCATTAGGGGTTGCCTTTCAATACATTGATTTGACTTCGGTTGTTATTTACTTAGAGCCCGAAAACCTAGCTCTCGGGATTGGCTTAAAAAAATAAGGAGAAGAAGAAATCGATTGTTGGGGGGACGCCGAGCTCGTGGCAAACCACGCTGAAGGCGGCGATGTTAATATAGGAGTTTGGCATCAGCTGGCCGATAAACCCTAATAGGGTGAGGATGAAGGCGTGGAGGGGTAGCCAAACCCCTTTCTCCAGCAGGGTATGGGGCATTGTGGTCCAACCGTCGGTTTAGTGGTACATCCGGTTGGATTCAGAAGGGGCATTGAGTTGGTGGGTTTCTGGGATGTGATAATGTTCCTGAATTCTGGCAAGATCGTTTTCGGTGATTGTGGATTTGGTGTTGACATGGGGAAATTAAGTTTCATTTTGAGTATTCTTTGATCATTTTTTGGAATTCCTACTCTGCCTTCGATAAGGTTGGTGTTTGGGGGGCAGAGGTGGATTTAATGTTGTTGTTGTTGTTGTTGTTGGTAGTGGTAGCGCGTTTACTGGCAAGGGAGGAATGGAAGAAATGGGGATAACATCGATGGCGTTCGTTGATAGTTGGGGTGCGCTTGAGGAAGCCATTGCTAGTGGAGGAGGAGGAAAGTTTCACCGAAAATTCGAAGTTTGCAGAGGGATAGCTGGGTGAATTTAGGGATTTCGAAAGTGGGGAATGAATCTGTCCGATTTGGGGGAAAGGTTTTTGAAATGAATTTTCTTTTCAACTTCACGTGTTTCTCGAAGGACGGCTATTAAATGGCCTATTTTGATTATGCATGTGGGTATGGGAACGAATCTGATGTACTGGACGGTTTTCCAAGGAGGTTGGGCTTTGGATCATTTATGATTAATTATTGGGCTTTTATTGAGGAATTCTTCTATTAAATGTTTCATTTAACAGAAAACTGGGGGGAAATGTTGGGGCAGGATTATTAGGGCCCAAATCATATGGTGGGCCAAAGTCCACGTGGAGGTATTTTACCCTGCGTATGAATCTGTTTTGGCAGTTACATGAGTATTTTAAGGAATCAAATATTCTTAATTACATTTAATTTCCAATTCCTAAGAAAAGTGTCAGGATATAATTTGACTTCCTTTCTTTAAGGAGATTCAGTTTAATCCCGTTAAGGAATCATACCTAATGAGGAATCCTATTACTGTACAGGGAGATGGCATGATCACTATAAATACAAGATTTTACCCTAATCATCAAATACACACAATATTATTTACAACACTATTGCATAAAGTCTTCATTGCTAAACATTATTCAGGCTGCACTTATTCTCACACCGGAACTATCCCACGACAACCCAAGCTGTCAAACTTCGCGTGAAACTTCGTTTCTGTGCAGAATTAGACGCGCTTTTGGTGATTAAGGCGTGTGGACGAATCTTAGCGTTAACACCCCCAATACACATTTAGCGACATAATAATTGTTTTTAGCGACAGTATGATCAATGACACTTTTGCATATTGTGACGATTTTATTGTATCGCTAATTCTTTGAGACAAACTTTATTGTATCGTTGAATATAATATTATAACTGAATGTGTATTGGAAAAGATTAAAAGATAGGTGTAACGGACGGGATTCTAATCCACAAATATGAATTTGAGATGCATATGCATTTGTGCCAGTTATGATGATCACTTACTGAAAGAAATCTTAATGAGCATTAGCAAATTAACATCTAAATGTGCAACTATGATACAAATTATGTCGTGACAGTTCAATAAATGTACACACAACTCCACAAATGTAATAGAACCACAACCAGAACCAACACATTAGAACAACATTGCACAAACATTGTTTTATAGAGGTTTTACAAGCCATAAATATCGAAAGGAATCTGACAGATATATTGTCAGATTTTATTTCATACAACCAGCTTGTACATGTTTCCTCATTTATTACATATACTAACTAATATATTATGCATATTGATCAGAACTGATATATTTCATTCTGTAATATTGTTAGTGGATATGCTACATTAGTCATCACTGGTGCAATGTTCGTAATCCCATATTGGTCGGACATCTACAAACAAGAATAAAGTGGATATATTGTTAGTCAAAGAATTAGAATATATGACTATGATGAAAACCTGTATCTCGAGTTTATCAGTTTGTGAAGATGATGTAGTTAATTTTATGAATTAGAAAGACGCTATCTCATGGTATAATTAATAGTGTAAAATAGGTCCTTTTTTTAACGGTTAATTATACTTTAAAAGGTACAATTTTTCATTAATAATTGTAGTTTAAGGGAGAAATTTGTTAATTAATTAAATTCAAGAATGAAAACATCACACAGTCACAAAAAAGTTTTGTATTTTAGTACTCTTCTAGTTTTGAAAATGGAAATTAAAAAAAGATGACGGTTTCATTACCTTTTCTTGGAGATAATGGTTTGCCGCTTTCAGTATGCCCTCCTTCATTAATAAAATGTAAGAGATGTTTTATAAGTAGAAAACAAATTATGTTTGTTAACAAGTCTAATTAACACTAGAAAAAATAACATCTATATTAGAAAGTGGGAGGAGAGTTTCATGGTGTAAACAAAATAATAAACTTTTTTATTTTCCCATTTTAACCTTTAAAAATAAGAACAATTATTTTTTAAACTCAAAAAATTTCATTCTCAGTCTCCCCACTCCTTTATTAATTAATTCCTATTTTCTCGCAAACACTTTCTCATTCATTCTACGCATGGGTAGTGTGTGCCCAGGATACTAGTCTAAATAACGACTTAAAGAAATTATATGCGGAGGATTACATTTTCTTGTTGACCATCCATGATAAATTTTGATTAATTGAAGAAATCAAATAGAATTACAGTTGAGATAATTACCAATCAATTATTTTTACAATGACACATTCATTTTTGTTTTGAATTTTTATGCTTGCTTAAGGCATATAATGGGATAATAACATATCTGACCCCTAAAGTTATCTATAATTGGGATCACAAAATTTTAATCCTCTTGATTCCCACCTTTTGTATCAAGAAGTAACCAATATCTACCCCGAGGGAAAATCGACCGAAAAAATAGTAGGGTCAATAGTTTAGGGGTCAAAAGTATAAAACGGGAGAAACTTTGAGGAACTAAAGTGAAACTTCAATAGAAGAGACTTGTACCAAAAATATAGTATCAGTCTTAGGGCGAAGGCTCCTAGCTCATTGGATAGCTATCCAATTCCTTTAGACTTGGTAAATTAACCTATGAATCCTACTTGAATCAAATGAAGTACCCTCTTAAATAATCTCCATACTATGAGATACACCCCCAAACTCACTTAAATTATGTTTACATTAGGGTTTTAATCAAGCCAAAATGTAACAACAAATAAGCATATATAAAACTATTTATAAGGTGCAGCTCTAACATAAGTACTAATTAAATCAAAATTTTGAAATTACTATTCACACCCTTTTACTCTATTTTATCCCAATGAAATCTACCAATTTTTAACCTTTTACAGCATTTGGATGTAAAGCAATCAAGCCAAATTAAATGTATAAATTTGTAGTATATATATCATTATTTTAGTTGACCTTGAAAAGCTAGTTTATGTATATTATCAATTTTTATTTTGATAATAAGAATTCATAATATCATGAATTGAACACAGTACAATAAAGTAAGATCGATGTTGGAACTGCCACACGATATATTTTCAATTTTTCTAATGAATTTTTTATTTTTCCTATCAAAAAAAAGTGTAAGATGTATGTAAAATAGTAAAAATTGGAGCGTAAATATCACTTCCCTCACAAAGCATCATATATAATTAAATAAGTATAAATAATTAACCTATATATTAATGTCAATATTCAGTTATTGACTTAAATATTACCATGAAGTGTAAATGGGTGAATGAGACTAACCTTATTCTTCAACAGCTGGATTTCTTGAAACATGGTATCCATCTGTTTGTTTTAGTTCAAAGTTTTAGTAATATGTAAATTTGGGATTATGATCCTCTATGTTACGCATATTCTCAAATTTTTTCTGATTTACATTCATCGACATAAATATTATTTTTAAAGATTATAATAATAATAATAATACATTTATTTGTTACCGACAAATTTTATTATGTCGCGAAATATTATATTTGTGTCGCTGAACATGAGATTAGAGAATAAGTGTAATTGAGGGGATTAATGAGAGCAGATCTTCTGTCCCGTTTGTGTCCTCCCACTTAAATCTTGACACATAATCTCTTACTTAACACCAATTAATTCTAAAATTAAATAAAAGGCCAGATGTTAAAATTTAAGTGGTGAGACACAAGAGCACAGAGAAAATGGGGACAGGAGATCTGCTCTCTCGAAATTAATGACTTAATTTGAAATAACAAAAAAAAAGAGTGAAATATTGACACTTCATCACTCTTACCTTGACAGAGCGTATATGGTATATCCATATTTCAAGATTCCTTTCAAGCATATGCAGTTCTTCCATTGTCATTGTTCCGGTTCCCCCTCCAGACATGTACCTATAAGTTAGGTCTCTTTTCTAATTAAAAACTCGTGAATTTCAAAACGAACAAAGAGTGTAAATTTTTATTCTCACATTTATCATTAATATTTTTGTGTGTGTTTGTGTGAATGTACTCTAAATTCATATCATATTCAACATGCATGAAGAAGTTCGAATACATCGAACTTACAAAATATTTTGTGTATATTAACTTTAAATTATAAATAAGACTTAATAACTGAATTGAAAAAATCGTTAAACTATTGTTAAGCTATCAAAAAAAGAAAAAAAAGAGAGAGAGAGAGAGGCAAGGGACATAGTACGTACTAAATTCTTAAATTAACTCTAGCGCAACGTAGGGGTGCTAATGAACCGAGTCGAGTCGAGTATTGAATTGCTCACATTTGATTCATAAAATTTATCGAGTATGAAATATAGTTTGATTGATGCTAGCTATCGAATCGAGCACGATCTCGAATCGAGCCCGAATAGTTTTAATTTTTCGAGCGAATATGATCCAAATATCAATAGAAAATTACAATTTGAAGAGGTTTGAGTAATTTATCGAACTTTAAAAGTTGCTCATATTTGAATCATTTATATTTCGAATCAAGTTCGAATCAAACTTTTAGTCGAACAAGTATGAATCAAATCCGAACTGTTTGTTTCATTTTACAGCCTCAGTGAAATGATAAAATAACATGACTTGATGAAACCCAAGAGTTGAGTTGGGTGCTTGATGATGGAACTGAGAATTTAGTAAGACATATTTATATTGAACTTTTGTTAGTTTTTGGTGAGTACTCTGGTATTATGATGATGATCCAAACCTTTTGGGACATTATGTATGAGGGTTGGTTGAATTTTGTTAATAAAAATTTTTGTTTGTCGATCAAAAAAAAAAAGTTGAGTAGGATATAATAGGAGGATGAGTTGATCTAAAGATTTAGTTCAAAGCAAGGTTAAGTTGAACTGGGATTCGCATAGAGTTGAATTAAAGAGATTTATAAGTTGATAAATTGAGAATTTAGACATTAAGATGGTATATATGGTATTTCCAGAAGTGAGTCATTATATATGTACATTTATTTGACTATGTTTGTTTGAAAGAATTATAATTTTTGGATTATAATTCATGAGATTATAATCTCATGATTAAATAGTCCTAGTCACATGTTTGTTTTTTATGAGATTATTCATGAGATAACTAAAAATAATCACATGTTATGTTTGTTTTTAACAAAATTAATTAAAGAATTAGATAAAAAAAAATATCGTTTGGATTATTATACCCTTACTAATAATAATATATTTTAAACTTGTTTATACATCAAAAAATAATGAATAATTAATTAGAAACTTTTAAATAAGTGGTTATATTATTCAATCAAATGCTCACCGGTACTAATTATATAATTTAATTTTAAATAAAATTATAATTTTATCAAAACAATTTATGTAGCACAAACGTAATACTAGTTATCTAGTCATGCGTATACAAACTATGAAATATTGGAGAATCAAATTATCATAAATTAGCACATAAATTAACAAATAAATATATAATACAAAATAGATGATATGTAAAATATTAAAATTTCAATAGAAATCACCAAAACTAAAATTAGAATAGGGTTCTTTCCAATGCTTACTTGCTTAAGATTGTACAAATACAGTACGATGAAGTTTAAATTTGAAACAACGTGCTCTAACTCTAAATATAATTCAGAATCTATTGGTGTTATCTCTTAGTAACAATTAATTGACTTTTCAGTAATGGGTCTGTAACTTTTCGATATTGGATATGATGAACACATTGTATTGTCATTTTATAAAAAGGTTGAAGTTAATTTTAATTTTTAATCTTAAGTGATAGAGATAATACCAGGTAGAACATGATATTAATTAATCCCACATCTTAAGTTATTTTATAATTCTAAGACTAATAATCCTAAACTCAAATTTAAAAATAAACAAGACATTTGAGATTGATAATCTTATTCCAAATATAATCCTTGCAAATAAACATAGCCTTTGGTTCTTAATTTAGAAGATTCACTAGTTAGACTTAATGATACAATATGCATATGTACTTGCTAATGTCATTGTTCCTAAATCTATATTATTTATGCATGAAAAACTTTAATTTTTTGTATTAATGGTGTTCACCTACTTTTTTGCTAGACTAGTATAAACAGGCTAGGAGTCTTGGTTGAACATTTGGTACACAGGAATTTTGAAAGATCTTCATCTGTGATTCTGTGACAAAAAAACCTATTCCTGTTGAACAACCATTTCTTAATCTACTAGTAGTAGTATATACGTAATGGCTAATGACCTCCGTGGCAATGCATATGGTTTGGGAATTAATTTGCATATGATTTAACACTAATTGGGAATCCAATTATACAAATTAAAGAGGGAAAATGATATGTCTCGGACATAAAAGACGTTGCCAGTAGACATATTTACAAATTTGCCATCTATCTACACTTATTTACATAATGTACCATTATATCTGATCACAACAAAAGTTACAATATTTTGTCGTAAGATATAACAACACTCATAATTAAGAGAGTACTATTTCCCATTCTCTCCCTTAATATATATAGGGAAATTAGAGTATAATAAATTTCATAAAGTTAGGCATGAGATTATATACTTTTCTTAATGAAACTTGGTGAAGGTGAAAGTTTGCATGCATGCACATTCATATACATTGTATCCAGGTCATAGAATAAAAGGTAAATTCAAGTGTGAGAAGATATATATATATATATATATATATATATATACCTGAGACCCTTCTGAAGTAAATCAATTTCATTTTTCAGCACGTCAATCTCCATTTTCGAGTCCTGAATTAAAAGAAAAATATTAATTGTTCTAAAAAACCTGAATATAGATACTTACTTTCCTTTGTTACAAAATATTATAAGAGTATTTTCATTTATATATTTGGCCTTAAAAAAACATTTTTGACACTAACTTTCTTATTTTTAAAAGTGAACGTCAATATTTAATGTTTAAGACATTAAATTTTAAGGTTCAATTTCTTTAACATTAAGCAATGACGTTCAAATTCTAAAATTGAAAAAGTTAAAGTCATAAGTTTTTTTAAGCCATTATATTTTGGAATATTTTAATTAATGATTCAACAAATTTAAACAAACGGTATAAAGCAAACCCTTTTTTTTATCTTAATAAAAAGTAAAAATAAAAGAATGTGGCGTAGTGAATCGATGATTCATAGAATATGTTCTATATTTTTTCCCATCTTGGTATCATGATAATTTTAAACTGAGTACATTGTATATCATTTAAAGTCTTGTGGGTGGTTAAAAGTGCTTTCTAAAAGTAAATAAGCTATTGGATGGGCACTAGGTTCAAAAATGAACGTACCTTATATATATATATAGGGTTAAGTTGAATTAAAATATTACAAAAAGTAGTTAATTTTAATGGAAATATTTAAAAATTAATTGAGTTCATTGGGTTAATTTAAGAGAAATCCACAAAAGTAATCGGAATTTTAATCAAAATTGATAATTGGTTGATTGAAGGGCACTAAGATCGTACTCTTGCTAGGGTTGGGTGATTGAGGAGGAGAGAACTCCAACGAGCGACGTGGGCGAGAACTCCTAGAATCCGGAACCGTGTTAGGGTAATAGTGATTCCAAGAGCCTTCTTGAGTCCTTCGAGTTGAGAGAATGTCCAAACCCCTTTAGTGCTTTTAGGTGGAATCTCCAAGCCTTTAAGTCACCAAAAGGGTCCTTTGATCCTCCAAGTGTCCAAGTCTTGAGTCTGAAGAGAAGTCCCTTTCCAAATGGAATGGAAGGGGTATTTATAGGGTTTTCTGGAAAGTAGTCATGTGCAAAGCACATGCCTTCAGGAAAATTCCAGAAATACCCTTTAGTCCTTAGAGTAATGCCCATATTGTTCTGTCCTTCTAGCCACCAATCCGATCCCTCAATCAATTCCCAAAACGAGCCGCCTCCACGAGTCTTCTGCCTCGGGACACGTGGAGGCTTTTCGCAGGTCTCGCCCATTTACTTCTGACTTTTCCGTCTTTATTTCATTAGGTTATGCAAACCCTAATTTGCACCTTTAATGAAGCCGTGGAAACCTAATTGCGCATTCAATTCAATTAGGTCATGTGAACCCTAATTTTACACTTGGGCCCACATTTGCCCCCTGCACGAGAGTCGCATTTCCAAATAGACGATCGTGTAAGAAAACTGCAAGTCTTTGAACGATTTTGCGGGACTTCACTCTACAGGTCTTGAAGACAATGGTCCTAGAAGAGGGAACTCCTAGAGAGCCAGACCCTTAGAGTTAAACCCTAGGAAGGCAAGACCTAGTGAGGCTCTTCTTTGGACATCTTAAAAAAATCTTCTGAAATTTTTTCTGAACCTTGCCCAATATTTATTTCCTTTGTAGACCTAATATGCTTCAAGGATGAGTTTAGCTGAAGCTCCAGATGCTCAAGGTTTTTTTATTTTAGCATTGCCCTGTGTCTTCCCCGAGAAAGTGCCTTTGATATTGTTGTAGAGACTCATATTTGCCTTTTAGTTTTAAGTATTCCCTGTATGTGCTTTGCTGCTAGGGACATGACAACAAGTAATTCAAGTAAAAAAAATCATGAAAACAAAATGAACATAATCCGAGGAATAAAATATTCCTAATAAAAAATTAGGATATTTGTTTTAATAATAATTTATTTTGGGAAATAAAAAATTAAGATTTGATTTTATTTTAGAAATAAAATCTTTCTTTATTTTGAAAAAATCAAATCTTTCAAATCTTTATTTTCTTGAAAAGTAAATAAAATATTCCTATTATTAAAAAATAGGATATTTGTTTTAATAATAATAATTTATTTTGAAATAAAATTAAGATTTGATTTTATTTTGGAAATAAAATAAAATAAAATCAAATCAAATCAAATCTTGATTTTTATTTCCAGAATAAAATCAAATCTTAATTTTATAAGATTTGATTTTATTTTGAAAATTAAATCTTCCTTCATTTTGGAAAATCAAATCTTTCTTAATTTGAAAATTTTTTTTTTTTTTTTTTATTCACGCAAAAAGATTAACGCAAAAGTTTTAAGTGCATGAATAAAATAAAAATGCTTGAATTTAAGGGTCATATAATCTCACAGATCTGATGAAGGGGAATTGCCACATGCCTACAACATTTTCTATGAAAAAGATGGTGAATTAAGGCAAAACGAGATCCCATCATGTATTTGTCACCTTTTTTTTTTTTTTGAAAATAAAATAAATCTTATTTTATTATCTTTTAAAAAAATAAATAAAATAAAATTCTTATTTTATTATTATTATTATATTTTTTTTTTTTTTTTAAAAAAAATAAAAATAAATAAATAAAACATTTACTTATCTTATTTTTTGAGAGGTAAGGAATCGATACTCATAATCCACACAGCTACTGCCTTCTTTACGAATTGTAGTAGAGAGCTTTGTTACCACCTCACTTGGGCAATACTTTTTATTTGCAGTAATAAAGAACCCATCATTTGAAACGCTGTGTGCTTGATTAACTGATTCTTGTAACAATATTACATCGATCCCACCGGTAAGCATGCTTTTAATATTTCCTTGCATCAACGAAAGTTTGTAATAAGCATGCTTTATTTCCTTGCAATACAATTGACACCTCCTTGCCAATTCACCGCTTTTTACTAAGTCTATTACGAATAAGGTAATCATTTGACAATGACGTGTCATGGCTCTACCTTTTGTGATGTTCATTTCAGAGGCCCTATAGGTAGGGAGGTGCCGAACCCTATGAATGCAATATATATATATATATATATATATATATATATATATATATATATATTTTATTATTATTATTATTATTATTATTATTATTATTTTTTTACATGATTACCACTTCACTTTTTTTTTTTCTTTCATAACCCAATACATGAACACTTAATTGGCCAAGTCAAATGATTACCTAATTACACTTGATTCCAAACACATTACTTCATTAGCCAACACATGATTACTATGACCCATTACGTCACTCTCTCATTAGCCAACCAAATTTCCACCCTTTTGCATCCAAAATGCTAGATGGCCTCACTTTATTCTCAAGTGCATGATCGTGCATTGATTGTGACTCTCAATTCACACATCATTTTTTTTTTGATTTGTGACTTTCAATTCATTTGCATCGTGACTTTCAATTGTTTCACTGTTTCACCAAGGCATCTTGTCATCATTTTTTTTTCAACAAAAGTTCGCTTCTTGTCTCCAAAAAATATCGCCACGTACATCGCCGCTTTATCTCAGTCGAACCCTTCTTAGTCATTTTCAATTTTTTTTTTTTGACGAACCATGAAGAAAAAAAAAAAAAGAAATGCTTTTTTTTTTTTTGTTTTCGAGCCCCATTACCTTGATTATATCTCGGTTTTTTCCTCGGATAATAAAGAAAGATTGGCATTTTTTTTCAAGCGAAAACCCAAAGAAAGAAAAAAAATTCTGCGTGACGGTAAAATTGCTCGAATTAATAGAACCACGGAGGATCTGAATTAGGGGCGAACCCAGGAAGTCGAGCCCTGGGGAAAATCAATGTTTAGACGGCATAACACGAAATTTTTAGAGGAGTAATTACTATTTTGATCATCACTTTCGCCTCGCTTGTAGTTTCGATACCCATAATATATCAAAACAAAGCTGACGACGAGCCTTACAAAAGTCATCACCTTCGACCATGATAGTTATTGTTATAAGTCTGATAAAAAGGAAAACTCTGAAGGGCGCATTTGGGCTATCTTAATGCATATTTGTGATTCCAAACTTCTTTTGACATTTTTTTTTCTTTCAGGTGTCTTTGAGGTTAAATATCAGACCTCCCTCTTTGCCATGGTGAGCGCTTCTTTCCCCTTTGACATCCTTACATTGTGTCTTTTTTTTTTAGAATTCTTATGATGAACTTTTCTTGCTTGTAGCCCCTTTCACCTGAATGCTCTGCAGAACCAAAAACCACCCGGGAGTCCCCCTTCATCACTGATTGGGGAAGGGCTCCCTTCTTCGGTCCTTCTGACACCTTCTGGGATAGAGTTAAGGACTATGACCGTGCAACTTTTCGTTCACCAGAGAAAGAAGGCCTATTTTTGTATGCCCCAACTTCTGGAGGTTGGGATGACTTCCCTCGTGCTAATTGCATTCCCCGCCTATGCATAGAGAAGCAAGAATACCCTTTCAGTCCTCTTCACTTCCTATCTGATTCATCTAGTCGCCTTCAAGGATGGCAGGATTGGACCGACGAAATCCTTGGAAATGCTGAATACGTGGAAATACTAAAAAATGCAAGCATCTTCGTTGCATTCAACCGTAGTAGAGACTCCACGCATCCACCATGACCATAACGCTTCATCGTGTTGATCTCACGATGGTGTTCCTCTACTTGCACATTTGTTGTTTGCTGGGGAATTCACCCCTACTCTAGAGGATGTATATGCCCTCATCAAGAAGTTCTCTTCTTTTATTCCTTTCATTCATTCTCATTTTTTCTATATATATATATATATATATATATATATATATATATTTATCTTGAATTACATCTTGTAGCCTTCCCGTTGTTGCTTCGAACTCCTGCGGCCCTTCTAACATGTCCACTAAAGATAACGAATGTGTTGCTTACTTGATGGAAGCCTTCAAGCAATCTTCCCGCTTCATCTCCCGCTTCAAGGGCGATACACTCTTTCCAGACTTGAGACTTCATTGGCAGAGAAAAATTCTTGGTTATCCAGGTACGCTTACTTCTTCCGGTGACTACAAGACCAACCAATGGGACAACTCTATTCATGACAAATCTGTCCTTGCCTTTCGTGGAGAGACTTGTCCTTTTCCTCTGGCGCAAATTTTCGGCTATGTGGTCGCCCCGCTTCATCTTCCCTGGATCTCCCATAGACGGTCCTTACGCGTGTATTCAAATTTGTCATGGCGTTATTATCCCGAGGCTCGGAGAGATTCCCTCGCTTCTTTTTTCTTAGGGTCCTTATATCGTCGCCTAGATTTAAACAATCCTTGCCATGAAAGAATCATTGGGAGGTAATCACTATATATATATATATATATTATTTGTCTTTATATACTATTTGTTTTCCAACTTACTTTTTCCTTTAACCTTTTTCTTATTTGATTTTTTTTTATTCCTTGTGTATGATGTCAATTGCTTCATTCCATGCTCTTTTCTTGATTTTTTTCTTTTTGAACGCTTTTCGGGCTATTCCTCTAAGCAGAAGAAGAAGTCTCCTCTTTTTTCATCACCCAATGTCATTCCTCGCATGGCACGTTGGATTGATCACCGACTTAGACTCGATAGTGCGGATTTGCGGGCTTTTCTTGATGATTATACTTTGTTCACTGCCCGTCCCTATACCATTATTTTAGAGGGTTGCGTCCATCTACCTCACTTTTACAAGCGCCAATTTCGTACTTACTCAAGCCTCAACAGAACCAGCTTGAGTGGTTCTGCACTATCTTGGTTTGTTTTCCTTCGGTCTACAGAGCTTCCTTACTTCCTCGAGAATAATAGTTTTGGCACTGTACTGTATTCTCCTCACCGGGTCATGAGAAAATTCGGATATGACCAGGAACGCCCTTTTGGTCACACCTGCCGAGGAAATTATGAGGCTGCTCTTGTCAATTTCGTCTGTACCTCCCCTTCTTTTACATGGGCATTTCCGAGGCTACAAAGTGATCCTCATAGATCCCTTCCTTTTGTAATACCAGATAATTTTTGGAGCGGGCGATATACTATTGGCGAACGTAATTACTGGCAAATCAATCTTAAAAGATGGGAGGATGATACCTTAATTTGTTCATTGCCAGTTTCTATTCCAAAGTGTCTCCAATGGTGCCGACTGCTATGTTCTCCTAAGACCCATATCCGTCCAACACTTTGGCCAGCCAGTAGCCGATTGGTTAAGCGCGAGGTCTTGATGCCTAAGTCTTCTCTTCCTCATTTAGCAGACATTCCTCCTCGAGGTGATCTGAATACTTTTCCTGTACAAGCTCCCACTACTTCCACGAGTCTTCCACCACGTGCTCGCGTTTGTGTGTCTCCTCCAGGCTCCTCCCTGTGGATCCTTTGATGCTGAGAAGCAATGAGAGTTACTCGTTCTAAAACGCAGGTAGCGGCTATTATTCTTGATTTCAAGTAGCTCCTTCTATTGCTTCTGCTTTGTGGTTCCATCACCGTCTTCCTCCTATTAGGCTTATCATAAAGCCATTGGCAAAAGCGCCTCTTGATAAGGTTGATTCTAATATCTAAATTTGAGGATCCAACCAAGAAACGCCAGTAGAAATTTGGTAATAATTATTTTTTTGTATTATTCTCATTTTCTTTCCTCCCTTGTATTACTACTTTCACATATCGTTAAGTAATTGTTCCCTTTTTTTTTTTTTTTTTTAGGTTACCGTGGACGATGAAGATGATGATGATGATGATGACGTTCCTCTTGGGCTTATGTGTAGTACTGCCAATGAGGCGGTCGCGGTGGTTTCCACTAGTCATGAGCCTTCCCAACCTATACTTGTTAATATTGAGCCCTCTATTCCTCGTGATGATTGTGTTAGCCTGGATGCTAAGGATACCTTATCCGATGTGAGCTCGAGTCCTACTGTGGGTGATACAGCTATTTCTTCACACCCTCCTGTGACTGCTCCTCATGATGAGTGTGAAGATGTTGATGAGGCTCTTACTTCCCCGAGGGGGAATCCTTCTGAAATTATTGGTGATGCTCATCCTCCCCAGAAGGATTCTACTAGAGTTTGTGATTGCTTTCGGGAGGCGGTGTTGATAACATTCAGGTGGGTTGAATAACATTCCCCTTTCTGTGGCATCTCCCGACTCCTTTTCCATTGACTATATTGTGAGTATCCTTCTTTAATCAACATATGATTTGTCTTGAAAGATTCTGGTTTCCAGAATCTTTCTTTCTTTGTTTTTAATATATTGTGTTTTGACATTTTGTTTTTTCAGAGAGAGAAGATGAAAGACTTGCCTTTGCCTGTTGAGGCACTCGCTTTATTTGATGCTTTCCATCCAGATGTTTCCCACTCGCCATATAGTGACCTTGGTTATCCTCCAGGTGACCAAGGTTTCGAGGAATCCTCAGCTATACAACATCTTTTTTACTCCTCCACCCCTTGACTCGACAAATTCAATGGTGGCTTCTAAAAAGTAAATGCTTACCAGAGCTTCCTTTAATCCAAATGGGGATCTTATTTCTTGGAGGGTTTCAGATATCATCTTCTAGTCGGGAAAGTCCTGAGGCGTCTCTAGCTTCGGTTCCGCAGATACTTGACCGGTTAATTATTAAGGAGACTTCCACCCAAACCTTCTTCCTAGATCAGCCCGCAGGCCTTATTTGTAGATTGCACACTCTTTCTTTATATTCTTTGCGAGTCGAGGACTTGAAGAAGTTTAATGATAAAGTAGAGCGACCTTCTGACCATAGGTGTTGACATGTCTCCGGTTTAAGTGATAGATTGACTCTTCTCAAGTTAAGTTTTGATCTTATTTCATTACGTTAGGAGGAGGTTGTTTTACGTAAGTGTGAAGATGAATCCTTTTCAGTGAAGGCTTGCAACTTTCGAACTTGATGAAGCCGCCAACAAATTGAAGATTCAGTCTCAAGATTTAGAGGGCCGACTTCGGGAGGTAGAGCGCCAACAACGGGACTTAGAGTCAACTACCCAACAAGTTAGGGAACTGAAAGCTGCAAATCTTAAGATTTGAGATGCTGCCGTTGCTGACTTAGAAGCTTTAGTTGTGCCTCCACTTCATTTTGATATGTCTTGGCCTTTAGATCATAACTTGTTGTAGTTTTTTTTTTCGATTTCCTGTTTCAGAAACTCATTTACACATGTTTCATTTATCAAAATGTAGTTTCTTCAACCTTGTTGATTGCTTTTAATTTGAATGATTCCTTAAAATTCAATATTTATCATTGAATATCAAGTTATTCAAATTAATATTACAATACAACCACAAGTAAATACGAATTTAAAAAAAACATGTATATATAGTTTTCCCAAACCAAAACTTGACTTTAAAAATAACATTCAAGTATAAGTGAAAGTTTGTAAATTTATTGATAATAAAATTGCTTTTAACGAAAAGCATAACGTTTCATTAGTAAATCTTGCTTTTGTCGAAGAAAGCATAACGATTGCCACTTTTAGAGTTAAAGTGTAACTTTCTTGCTTTTGTCGAATAAAGCGTAACGTTTGTCACTTTTAAAGATAAAGTGTAACTTTCGGGGTTGAGGGCTTAAACTCAGGTGCCTCAGTCACTTTTGAAGTTGAAAGTGTAACTGTCGAGGGCTGTTAATCAGGTTCCTCGATCACTTTTGAAGTTTGAAAGTGTAACTTTTTGTGATGCTCTTCTCATGTGTAATATTTCTTTACCCACTTCAAGTTCAATGGGCCTGAGACAGCATCTGATCCCACACGAGATATCTTGCAATACCCGCTTTCGGAGATCTCTCGTACCTTATACGGGCCTTCCCATTTGGGGTAAAATTTGGTGGTTGGGGTCCCCCTCATGACTTGAGTTGCCGTTTTGAGTACCAGGTCCCCCACCAGAATTCGTCGTGTAGTCTTCTTGCGGTATTGTATTGTCATCGTCATGATCTTTCATGGTACTGATTCAAGCTTTTCCTTAGCCTTATCTCGAAAGTCAACTAAGGCCTCAAAGTGGTCTTTGGCCGGTTTTCTTCCTCGACCAAGCTTCGAAGTCTCATTCGAGCCGAAGGTATTTCTATTTCAGCGGGCAAGATAGCTTCTTCGCCATAAACCAAAACATATGGGGTCTCGTCTGTAGGCTTCCTTTTTGAAGTTCGATATGCCCATAACGCTATTAGTAATTGTTCTGCCCATGTCTTCCGATGATCATCTACGGTTTTTGATAAAATTTTTATCAAGGTTTTGTTTATAGCCTCTCGCTTGTCCGTTGCCTTTTCGGGTAGTAGGGTGATGATTTGTAATGTTTTACCTGTATCTTTCCATTAGATTTTTGACGCGTCCCCTATTGATGAAGGAGTTCCATTATCCGACAAAATGATCTTGGGATCCCAAAGCGGCAAATGATGTGCTCCTTGATAAAATTGGCCCTTCTTTGGTCCCGTGGCCTTCTTCAATGGTATTGCCTCCACCCACTTTGTGTACATCTCTCATGGCGATTAAAATCCATATGTTACCCTTGGAATTAGGATGAACAGGACCTATAAGATCCATTCCCATGTATGAAAGGGCCATGGTGTTGCTAAGGTTCGCAAATCCACTGGCGGGAGCATGGATTAAGTTTCCATGTATTTGACAAATGTGGCACTTTTTAACAAATTCTAGACAATCTCCCTCCATCTTGGCCAAGTAGTAACCATGATCGATAAGTTGTTTGTACAACTTGGCTCCCCCCTTGGTGTTCATTCTTGTGCATTTGGTAAACCAAATCTTTGGCTTCACCTAGTTCCGGATAATCGTAGGGCTTGCCATTGAATCCCCTTCTAAACAATTCTCCATTCTGCAAGAAGAAAGCGTTGTGACTTCCTCTTGATTATAATTGCGTCCTTCTTTTTGATCCGGAAGAGTCCCGCTTTGCAAGAACTCCACATAAGGGATTCGCCAATCCACTATATCTTCAATGAAGGTGCATTCATCCTCCCAGTGGTATTCTTGGCATGAAACACATTGGCGTTGTAGGGCATCCGCTTCTTCTTCATTTCAGCCAATAATACCCGACGCCGCAGCCTCACGATATAAGCTTTATGTTCGCTTAATCCGCAGATTCTCGTCATGCACTATTGTAAGACTCTATCTCGCTTCTTGCCTCCCTAAGCATCGTGTCAATACACCGCATATCCGCTTCTTTGTGATACAAGACACCTTTGATGATATTGTACTTCGTAACGTCATGGTAGGTATTGTTCCTCCTTTGTTTGCAATTGATGGGAGATGTCGACGCCAATCATCTATCATGTCTTTGGGAAACAAATTTAGTACTTTCGTGGTTGGGAGGGTTTCTTTATTACCTTTACATCCAAATCCTCACCTTGGACATAGACTCGAGACGCCATCACATTGCTAGTGCATCGGAGTTGTTATTTTACGTCTCTTGCACATATTCAATCACCACCTTCTTGAAAGCCTCCATCACCTTTTTGTGCTATAGTTCGATATGGCGCCAAGATAGGTTCCTTCACTCCGAATTGGCCTCTTATTTGTTGCACTATGAGGTTTGAATCTCCTTTACTTTAAGATGTTTGGCTCCTAATTCTTGAGCCGCCAACAACCCTAGTATGAACGCTTTATATTCTACTTCATTGTTTGTGCAAGGAAATCCAATTTGTATGACAAGGCCACTTCATTTCCTTCTTTAGTGGTCAACACCACTCCGCTCCACCTTTACCTTTTGCAGATGATCCATCAAAAGCCAAACTCCACCATTTCGGGTCCTCATTCATCAACTCGATTGATTCTATTTCTTCACTTTGGGAAGATCTTCGTAAGGGGTTCATATTCTCCATTTGGAAATTGAGCGGCCAGTCTGCTAAGGCTTGACATCGGATCGTAGCCGATTGTTACACACTTGATGTCGTACTCTGAAAGAATCATCATCCATCCGGCGGTCTTCCTACTAATCTTGGCTTAGTTAATAGGTATTTGATTGGATCGGTTTTTTTGTTGCAAGCTTTACTTTCGTGTGCTAAAAAATAATGCCGCATTTTTTCTTGTAATGAATACCAATTCTAGGCAATGCCTCTCCACCTATGAATACACCGGTTTAGGTCCTCGGATTATCCGGCTAATGTAATATCTGAGGTTTTCTTCTCCTCCACCTCCTGCGTGATCAATCCACCTATGGACTTCTTGGTAGATGTGATGTACAAGCGCAACGACATTCCTCTTTGTGGCACTACCATTGTTTTGTCTTTGAAGCCAAAATTCTTTTCACCTTCTCAAACGCCTGTTGTTGGTCTTGCCCCCAGTCCCATTGTGGGTTTCCTTTTAGCAATTTGCCAAAAGGTTCTATGACTTCGGCTAATGCTGGCATGAATCTTCTCATGTATGAAACTTTCCTAGAAAGCTCTTTAAGCATTTTGCATTTTTTGGTGGGGGGGCATCTCTGTGATTGCTTTGGCCTTGCTTGGGTCCACCTCTAAGCCTCTATTGTGCACCAAGAAGCCCAATAATTTTCCGGCCGTCATCCCAAATGCGCACTTCTTCGGGTTCATCCTCAATTTATACCTTCGGCACCGCTCAAACACTTTCCTCAGGTCCTCCACATGAGTTATCGCCTTCTTGGATTTCACTACTATGTCGTCCACGTAGTCCTCTACTATATCATGAATCATGTCATGAAATATGGCGTGCATTGCCCTTTGATAAGTTGCCCCCGCATTCTTCAACCCGAATGGCATTACTACATAGTAGAAATTCCCAAATGGGGTACGAAAGGCTGTCAACTCTGCATCTTCTACGGACATCTTTATCTGATTGTAACCCACAAACCCGTCCATGAATGACATCATCTCATGATTAGCCGTTGCATCTACCAAAGTGTCTATGTTGGGTAATGGGTACATGTCCTTTGGGCATGCCTTGTTCAAATCTCTGAAATCCACACATATTCGTAGCTGTCCATTTGACTTCTTTACCGGTACAATGCTGGATAGCCATATTGGATGTTGAATTGGCTTGATGAACCCTACTTCCAGCAACTTCTTGATCTCTTCCTTTATTTGAGTTTCTACTTTGGGTGCATAGTTGCGAGGTGCTGCTTTTTGATTGGCTTCATTCCGGACTTATGTTTAGATTGTGCTCCACAAGATCCTTGTCAATTCCGGGCATTTCGTCGTAATTCCAAGCAAAGACATCCCTATATTCTCGCAATAATTGTACAAGCTCCTCCTTCTGTTTAACATCCAGCTCTTTGTTGACATAAGTCGGTCTTGGCATTCCTTCCTCTGTTGCCAAATTAACTTCCTCTAATTCATTTTGTTGAGGTTTTGGCCTATCCTTGAAACATTCTGGAGCTGGTTCTACCTTCTGTTGTACAACTTCTTCTTCTTCATTATTCTTTGGAGTGGGGACACCTCCACGAGCCATTGGGTTCACACGCGCCAAGGGCTCTTCCCCCTTGCATCGTCACAATCGAAACACCATTCTTTCCGCTCGGGTTTAACAACCCTCTCCCATTTTGTCTTGGCCTCCTCGCACGATTGTGCCATCCGCTTGGCATTTATTATATTTCTGGCATCTTCGGGTTCTGCTGGCCTTTTCTTTTCTTTTCTTCCTTCTTTCTCTAAGTCTACTACCACGGGCTTCTTATTTTTGGAACATTCTCCTTGTTCCGAGGTCTTCTTCTTCTCTTTTTCTACAGGCACAAACTTATCTTCCTGCACTTCCTCCCAGCTTGCTAGTCTTAGAGAATTAGGCCTTGCAATCTGGTTCTCTCCCTCTTCAGCGACATCATCAAAGAAAGTTGCTTCGGTGATGTGTGCCTCCTCTGGTCCAAAAGGATTCCTAGTTGCTGGTACCTTTACTTCTCTCCCTTTCCAAATAGCTTTAAGGCACTGATGAAAGATCGAGGGTACTACCCCGTAGTCATTTTGCCAAGCCCTTCCTAGCAAGACATGATATGATGCATCCACCTCGGCAACATGGAACATTACAGGCCCTCGAATCTTCCCAACTTGCATGTCCACCTTAATGTGTCCCAGGGTTCTTGTGCTTTGGTTGGCGAATCCCGTAATGTTCGTTTGTTCCTTCACAATCTTCTTCTCCGGCAGGCCTAACCGTTTGAACACGGTGTAGGGCATGATATTTACAGATGCTCCATTATCAATGAATGCCCTCCGCACCTCGATGCCATTGATTACCGGCCACATCACATACATGACTTTGTTGTCTTGGTATCTTATCTCTCTATCGACTTTAGAAAGATATCTTATTTTCTTCTTCCTCCATCATCTTCACAAATCCTTTACTCATGGCCATACAAGTCTCCCTGCGCTTCTGGCAGCCTTTGATAATTGCCTGGTTGCCTCAATCCTTGCTTCCTCGACCAATCCTATCTGATCGAAAAAAATTCTGAACTTGGCTCGTTCATCAATGCCATCACCTGCAGCCCTGGATCACACTCCTCCTTTCTTCCATCATCATCTCCACTTACGGGCTTGTCTTTGTGAATAACAAATGTTGACGCGTTTCCTTTCCTTGTGGTTTGGCAATGGCTTGTCATGAACGCTACTTTCCTTTCCAAGTTCAATCTCCCCATTTGCCGCCTTCTCGTGGAATATCCTCCGTGTTATTATATGATCCATAGTTGAGTGTCCCGCGTATTGGTGGAATACATGTAAGTCCTGGTCTTCTCTTTATTTCTTCCGTCACTGCAAATCTAGGCCTTGGGGGTTTCACCACTCCATGTTTCACCCATTGTTCATACAAATCCTTGAATGTTTTCTCACTACATGTGATGGCCTCGGGGACTTGGTTTTCTTGTATATTTGTCTTCGGGCCGTCTCTGTTTCGGTCAAAGTTCTTCTCAAGCTTCCCCCTCTTGCCCCCTTGTGGTTTTGATTGAGAATCATCCAAAGCCACGGGCTTCAGTCCTCTCTTGCCCTTCCATGTAACCAAATCGCATGGTTAGTGGGCAATGTCACAATTCCTCCCAAGTCTTGTGCAAAAGATGAGAGGGTCGTGAAGGAATCAAGCCTTGGTGATGAGGTGGGGCTTGAAAGAATCCAAGGCACCATTATTGCAAATGCTGACTAAGTTCTTTTCTTCAATCGGTTCTGCAGACTTCGTGTTCGGGCCTGAACTCATCAACATAATCGACAATTCCTCATTCGGTTTCGCTTGAACCGCATAAGCTCCACAATGGTTTTTGTTTCGCACATAGAAAAATTTCTTGAAAAATTGTAATTTTAAGTCATCCCAATCATGGACTGACCCCTTCTCCAAATTGTAGTACCAACTAAAGGCACTATCCGTCAAAGTCTTGTTGAATTCCCGCATCAACAAGTTGTGGTTATTCACTTCGTCATATCCGAGCCACGGAGACATTGACTCTACAAACCTGGCAATATGTTCCCTAGCATTTCCTTTCTCCCCGTTGTATTTTGGAAATTGCGGGGGGTGCTCAATATACCCTGTTGGGTAAGGTTGCCTTCGAATGTGTGCAGGGTAAGGAGGAGTAAAGTCCAACTCCGAGGGTCGAGATGTCTGTCTGCGAAGTTGATTGATCACATCAATCATATCATCCTTCGTCACATCTGGGCTTTTAAGCGTGAACTCTCGGGGGGTGTTGATATATCTTTCTTTGCATCGGCGGTGTATGGTAGAGAAATTGGTTGATGAACACTTGCATCATGAACAAACGGTTGCTTGGTGGAAGTGGAGATTCTTTGGCTCATTCATTTGGACATTGCTTGGAATGATTGGCATTTCATACTGTGAAAATGATGGAATAGTAGTTGAGATGAAGTTTGCACGAGGTTGGCTTGCTTCCATCCTAGGTTCAGGCACGTCACCACTTATCTCAGGCTTCCAAGTTGATTATGGAACCGATTGACTTTCCGTTAATGGAGGTACAATCTGGTTCTCTTTGTTGTTGCTTTACCATTATTGTTGTTTTCCACACCGCTTGTTTCCCACGCGAACTTCCCGGGAACATGGCCTTGAAAGTGGGAATCAGATCAATCAACTGGCGGAAATTCCCATCTCCTCTTGCTTCCTCTCTGCATTTTCAAAATCATGGCCATCATCATTCCTTGCCCTTCTCGTGCTTCCTTCAATGCCTTGAGCATCTCCAGTTGCACAGCATTCGTCGGGTCTCCACCTACATCCTCGCCTTGCCTTCCTGCGTTGGTTTGTTGTTGATTGGCCATATGTGGTGATGTCGAACTTCCTTCTGAAGCGTCTTCAATAAGTGGTTGGTCAAAATCCAGGTTTGCGCCTTGGAAAGCTTGAGTGGCTTGCCTTGGAACTGGATCCGGTGAGGTAATGTTGTTTATTGGTGAAGCAGCTTTTCCTGTAGTTCTCCCACTTCGAGTCGTGGGCATACCCTTCACGAATTCTACACCTCCCCAGCAGAGTCGCCAAATAAATGTGGGCACTAAGATCGTACCTTTGCTAGGGTTAGGGTTTCGTATTGGCTGAGGAGGAGAGAAATCCACAAAGAGTATGGAATTGATTGGTTGATTCAAGAGGGAGAACGACAGAATTGGCGATTACTCCAACGACGTGTGGCGAACTCCTAGAATCCCGGAACCGTGTTAGGGTAATAGTGATTCCAAGAGCCTTCTTGAGTCCTTCGAGTTGAGAGAATGTCCAAACCCCTTTAGTGCTTTTAGGTGGAATCTCCAAGCCTTTAAGTCACCAAAAGGGTCCCTTTGATCCTCCAAGTGTCCAAGTCTTGAGTCTGAAGAGAAGTCCCTTTCCAAATGGAATGGAAGGGGTATTTATAGGGTTTTCTGGAAAGTAGTCATGTGCAAGGCACATGCCTTCAGGAAAATTCCAGAAATACCCTTTAGTCCTTAGAGTAATGCCCATATTGCTCTGTCCTTCTAGCCACCAATCCGATCCCTCAATCAATTCCTAAAACGAGCCGCCTCCACGAGTCTTCTGCCTCGGAACACGTGGAGGCTTTTCGCAGGTCTCGCCCATTTACTTCTGACTTTTCCGTCTTTATTTCATTAGGTTATGCAAACTCTAATTTGCACCTTTAATGAAGCCGTGGAAACCTAATTACAATTTTAACCGGTTTTACCGCGGGTCCGGTCCGAGTTTCACAACCACTAGCTTTCATTTCACCTCTTTTTTTTCTTTCTTTTTTTCAAAAAGCTAAAGAAATTTATTACTGAAAGTACTTATTTAAAAGGCTCAGATAAGAGGTATAAGATATACAATCATAATCTATATACATATCGATACCTAAATACTAATAGATATCTTAGGACTTTTTTTTAAAAGGCCAAAGATAATTAAGACATTAGCATCCATCAAGTGTTTTTCCTAAATACTTTCAGAACGAACTGATAATTTTATCATGTAATAACTGGATCCTATCATTTCCCTCTTAGTTATGCAGGGGTTCAGGGGATTTATGCGGGGTAGTTCTTGAGTACGGGCGGGAGGATCTACCGCCTTAGCCCCGATCAAGAGGTTTTAATTTTATTTTTATATATATAGTATATATATACATACATATATATGAAATTAAAAATATAAATATATAATGATATTAGTATACAAAAGTAATTTTTAAAGCCCAATAAATTTTTAAGGACTCAATTGGAGTTTGTAAAAGCTTTAGATTGTTTTCCTAATGTTTCAATTGCTTACATGGTATTAATAATTATTCATGTGAGTGATATCTGCTGAAAGAAGTTTTTCGAAGTTGAAATGTTGAAAAATTACTTGCGGTTGACTAAGACACAAGAAATGTTAAATAGGTTGGCAACCATGCGTATCGAAAAGAATATGTTGGACAAGTTTGAATTTTTAATTGAAGATTTTGCCTCTAGAAATATTAGGAATATCTTTCAGTGAATATATTCTCATATATTTTGTTGTACTCAAACTATTTAGTTGAACTTCTTATATGTTTTGTTGTAGTTAAAGTTCTCATATATTTTGTTGTAGTCAAAGTTCTCATATATATTTTGTTGTAGTCGAACTATTATGTTTTAAGTTCCGGAAAGACACTTTTTTTAATACGGCTTGTACTTTTTATATTATATTATTTTTTTTGTGAAGATAATATTTTGATAAGGAAACTGATATTTTCACATGATTTTTTAATATTTCCATTTAAAAACTGTCGCTGTAAATTTTATAGCAACAGTAAAAGTGTCGTTTTTATTTTTCGCCACGGGACACCAAAATCTGAGAATTGCCCCTGGGTTTACACAACTACATTACTACTACAGAACCTGATTCTTGAAACCTAAACAAAAGCTTATTCAGTATTTATATATATATATATAGAGAGAGAGAGAGAGAGAATAAAATTTACCAGAACTTGTTTTTCAGTGGTTTGTTCATCCGCTTGATCAGCTCCCCGTGTAGAATTCATGTACTTCTCAACAAGCCCTTGCATGGTTCTGAAGTAACAAAATTAATTTATCAAGACAAGTAAGACAGTTTTATTTGGAAGTTGGAAAACCCCGAAATAAATAAAATAAATGTTAAAAAAAAGTATCTTAATGAACATAAACTAATTGCGGTAGATATATTACTTTGAGAAAATTGATGTTTTTAGAGTAATCTAAAATGTTGTTTGTTTTAGTTAAGTATAATTTTTTCTGACATGACCACATTATTTCTGCTCTTACCCTTTAGTAGCTAGGTCATAGAGCTTCCCATGAGCACAAAAAATGAAAACACGGATTTCATAAATGTAAAAGAAAAGAAATAAAAACTATCTTAATGAACATAAATTAAAATAAAATGTTGTTAAATATATATTTGGTCTGACAATATTATTTTTACTCTTAACAATATTAATCATCCAAATTAATTATATATACTTTTTTTTAAAAAAATAATATAAAAACAACGTTAATATAATGCATGGTAGACAATTAATGTTGTAATAATTTGCTTATATTTTTTTTGCTTTAAAATATTTAACTCTAACCCTTTAGTGGCTAGGTCATAGAGCTTTCCATGAGCAGAAAAAATGAAAACACCAATTTCGGCATCGCAAAGCACAGAAAGCTCCTTGGCCTTCTTCAGAAGCCCTCCTCGGCGCTTGCAAAACGTCACCTGCCTATGCACCGGGTTCTCAATCCGCTTCATCTGAATCTTTCCACGAGCCATTTCTGACAAAATATGGATGGAAATAATATTTCCCTTATCTGTGAAAATTTGTCTGCTAGCTAAATTTTTTAGCCCCTGCAGACAACCTCCCACTAGTTTGAACTAGCTTCGAGATTGTTGCATTCACTCTCTGTTGCTTCTCAGCTTTCCTTCACACTCATCACACTAGCTAGCTATTACAAGTAACATGAGATTTATATACTAACTAACACACAATATTGATACTCATATCAATTTAAAATTAATTTAAATATATTTTTAAAAAGAAAAAGAAATTATAAGAATAACAATGTTGGCATCACAGCCACCTTTACAGATAACCAAGAATATTGATACTCTGCAGAGTGCTTCACCTCCCTCATTTTCTTGTCCATGTGGAATAATAACAGAAAAAAACTATTGCCTTTTTATTTTTATGTCCAATCAATATGAAAAGAACAATTACCACTTCAATTATTAAAATGTCTAATAGTTCATTTTGAAAGTAGCCTAGTGCGCCAAAAAATTAAGTATTGTTCTCGTTTAATGCGTCTGAAAAATGATATATATTATATTTTACAAAAAATAGTTCCATTTGTCAATTAGTTTTTGTTACCAAAAAAATCTCATTTTAAGTGTAATAATATAACAAAAATAGAGCATTAGAAGCTGTAAATCTAGTGTTAAGCATGTGTGTCTCGAATTTTAATTTGAGATCATCACTCGACTCAATCGGAAGGAAAAGAAAGATAAAGTTTAGTGATGATTGCAATTCAGACTTCAGAACGCACCACCTACTAATTCTCACTAATTCTCTAAAGGATTGCGAGGAGATAAATCCCTTACGATATGAACTTTGTTATGTTATTTGGGCCTATTATGTTTTTCGTTAACGAATATATGTTATTGTAGCTATAGCAAAACACCATTCTGATTTCTCATAGGTTTAATTTGCTTGAGTAGAGAATTAAAAAGGAAGACAAGATGAAACAAAAAAGTTCCCTTTAGCTTCAATTTAATACTCAGTGCCTGTGGCATTTGTGTGTAGTCCACACTCCACAGTCCTTCCAATTTTTTTACTGATATATCATCCTACTGTGGAGTCCACACTCCCCATAATCTACTAACCCTATGTCTTTAATTCCAACATCTCTGTGTGTGCTCTCCTATGCAGCATTCCATCTTCAAAATGTTATAAATCTACTTTTAAATGAAAAAAATACAATAAACAAATGTCTTGAGTCTAATTTTCTTTAATAAGAGTCATATTCCATCGCGTTTCACTCTTTAAAATTGCGCATTTAAATTTCAATCAAATAACCAAATGGGAGTATCAAGAAAATGTGTTAAATGAAGATCATACAATATATATCAGTAACAGCAAGAACATGAGAAAAGAAGAATTAAAATAAGTCTCACAATGTTAATTAAGGTCACTACGAGTTTGAAAAAGTGTTTAGTTTTTTTGATCGGCAGTTATTGACTAATCCCACCAAAGTGTATTTAAGCTATTATTTTTATTACAAAAAAGTCCCATTTTATTGAGTCAGTAATTGAAATTGATCTCCTATTCAGTTTGGTATCTTTTTTTCTATTCAGTTTGGTCTCTTCTCTTCAAGATGGCTTGGGCTCTTCTACTTAATTTAAATTCCTACAAATTTGGGTTGTTATGTATAACAAATAGATGTCTATAATTTAATATAGTTTGTATTTCAAATTTATAGTTATCTTGTAATTGATGTAATCACTCTTATCCTATATACACAACATTGAACGACAACACTCAGTGAGTGAATTGATTCTGCCATAATTATTCCATTATATTCAGTCTTATTTTGGTATCAAAGGCATGTCACTCCTTTCTTCTCCTACTGTACAAACATCCCTAAACCAACCCACCCAATCCCTCACTCCTGCTATTAATATTAGTAATCCCAACCAAGTTATTCGACTACAACTAACACCAGAGAATTACTTGTCATGGAAGGCACAAGTACTCCCACTCCTTTGTAGAAACTCTCTATTCAAGTTTGTTGATGATTCCTTTCCTCCTCCTCCACAGTATACAGCTGAAACAGACTAGTCCACTACAAACCAGACATCTACAACTCCAAACCAAACACCTGCAAAAAAATCCAGCATACCAGCAGTGGTTTCAACAAGATCAAATTCTTTTGAGCCTCCTAATTTCTTCCTTGAGGGAAGATATAATACCCCTCATTCTTGATGCCCAAACTTCTCGACAACTATGGGTTATGCTTGAGCACGCATATGCATCACCATCAACTACTCAAACTGTTAATTTACACCTTCACCTTCAAGAGTGTAGACAAAATGATGACTTTGTTTCCACTTATTTTTACAAATCCAGAGGCATTTGGGAGCAATTAGCAGCAGCTGGTAGGCCTATGGCCATGGCTGACTTCCTTGTCATTCTCTTTAAAGGAATTCGCCCGGAGTTTCACAATATCATGAACTCCATTGATGCTCGTGCTACCTCTATTGATTTTACAACTCTTCACAGTCTTCTTCTTAACCAAGAACAGTTGCACCATAACATACTTAGCCATAACAGCTCAGTTGTCCCTTCCATCACTTCTGCTCTAGAACCTTCTCTCAACCCAAGTGCTAATTTTGTTCAAAAAAGTATTAGGCCTCGAAATGGTAACAACTCAGCCAAGCCTAACAATGGGAATCATAGTCATAACAAAGGGCAAAACTATAATGGGAATAGTACTCAGAATAATTTTTGACGCAATCAAGGGTTTCGTGGACAGCATGATCGGAGCACCAAATGTCAAATTTTTTTTCGTTTTAATCACACAACAGCAACTTGTGATCAACGATACAACCATGCCAATCCACTTAGTGCTAACACAGCCTCGTTCTATCAGTCAACCACTCCTATAACTGCTTGGTTCCCTGATACAGGTGCTACTCATTATTCCACACTAGATATTTCTTCCCTCAATCGTTTTGATACGTACAATGGGTCTGATCATACTCTTAAAGTTGGTAATGGTAATGGGTATTGCTCATGTTGGTTCCTCTTCTTTACTTACTCCTCAATCCTCTTTTCAACTTAATGATATATTGCATGTTCCCTCACTCATAAAATCATTATTATCTGTTCAAAAATTTACTTCTGATATTAATGTCTTTTTTGAGTTACCAACCAAACTCCCGCAACATTTCTATCAGCTAAAGTGTCATCTAGCTGTTGGCATAGTCGCCTTGGCCATCCACACACTCGTGTTATTCAACAAATAATTGGTCGTAATAAATTACCTATGTCAGTTAATAAGTTAGCTTTATATAATGCTTGTCAGTTAGGAATTAAGTCTTCCCGACTTCACTTACCTTTGACACATCATAAAGTCCATTCTGTTTTAGATTTTCTCTATAGTGATGTTTAGGGTCCCTCTCCCACTCTGTCAACAGAATGGCACCGTTATTTCGTTATTTTCATTGATGTGTATTCCAAATATATTTGGTTTTATCCAATGTAGTATAAATATGATGTTTTTCCTATTTTTCAAAAATTCCAATTGCTTGTTGAATGTCAATTTAATTGAAAAATTAAATCGATTTAAACTGACTGGGGTGGTGAATATCGTACTCTGTATACTTTCTTTGACAAAATTGGAATTTCACATCGCCTTTCTTGTCCACATACACATGAAGAAAATGGCATGGTTGAACGCAGAAATCGTCATATTGTTGAAACTGGACTCACTTTGCTTACACACTCGTGTGTTCCATTTAAATTCTGGAATTTTTCTTTTAACACAGCTGTTTTTCTCATTAATCGCATGCCTTCATATGTTTCTGTGAATAAATATCCTTATGAATGCATTTTTAATCGGTCTCCTGATTACTCATTCTTAAAAATTTTTGGCTTCTTGTGTTATCCTCTTATTCGTCCATATAATCGTCACAAGGTTGATTATTGTTTGTGGGAAAGGAAATCGTGCCTTGGTAGTTAGGGTTTTGTGTTGGCTGAGGAGGAGAGAAATCTACAAAGAGCACAGAATTGATTGATTGATTGAAGATGAGAGAAAAATAGGTGGGTGATTACTCCAATGACACGTGGCAGAACTCCTAGAATCCAAAAATCTTGTTAGGGTAGCGGGGATTCAGGGAGTCTTCTTGAGTGCTTTGGGTTGAGAGAGAATGTCCAAGAACCCTTAGAATCCGAAAACCATTTTAGGGTAGTAGGGATTCCAAGATATTCAAGTCCAGCAAGAGGTCTCAGCTCCAAAGTCTAAATTGCAAAACCAAGTCCCCTCCTTCCTAGAATGGAATGGGTATTTTTAGAGTTTCCTAGAACTTGAGTAGTCACGTGTCAGGCACATGTCTTCAGGGAAATTCCATAAATACCCTTTAGTCATTAGAAGAATGCCCATATCGTCATGTCCTTCTAGCCACGAATCCAATCCCTCAATCAATTCCCAAAATGAGCCGCCTCCACGAGCCTTCTGCCTCGGGACACATGGAGGCTTCTCTCGGGTCTAGTACATTTATTTTTGAATTTTCCGTCTTCATTCAATTAGGCTATACAAACCCTAATTTGAACATTTAATGAGGTCGTAGAACCCTAATTTGCACTTGGTCCCACATTTGCCCACTGCTTTAGAGTCGCGTTTCCAAATAGACGATCGTGCAAGAATACTCTAAGCTTGGACATATTTGGAAAATCTTCTGAAAATCTTTCCATAACTTGCCCAATATTAATTGTTTCCTTATTTTTACTAGAAATTAAAACAAGGAAGATCATTAAATATTACCAAATAAAATTTAATCTAATAAAATCTTTCTTTTGATAAACTAAATCTTTCCCTTTTTATCAAATCAAATCTTAATTTTATTTTTGAAATAAAATTATATTTTTCTTTATTTGATTTTGAAGACAATATCCTTCCTTATCATTATTATTATTTAGAAGGAAAATCAAAATTCAAAATTTCCCTTTATTAGGAGTGAAAATCAAATCTTTTTCATATTTAGAAAATAATTTCTTTATATATTTCTATTTAAAAACAAAATCAAATATACTTATCTTTTGAAAACCAGATTGAATCATTTCCTTAATGGAAAAAGAGTGATTGCTTCCTTTTCAGTTGCAAGTATACTTTGTGGGGCTATACATGTATTCATATATAAGCATCTCCCAAGCCATTCACGCCTCCTTTTTTATCTTGTTTCATTTTGGATTTTCTCTCTTCCTACGAGTCATGAAGATCATCAAGGGAGCAACAAGGAGACTTTCTTCAATCCGAGCGAGAGGTAACCCGAGCCCTCGGGGCTCCATTCTTTCTTCTCATCTTCGTTTTTCAATTTGCATACTTTCATACCGTCTTTCAGATTTCTCTTGACTTGCTTCCTCTATTTGTCTTTTATATTTCAGGCAATTGTAGTCTTTCTTTGTTTCTGAACCCCATCACCTTGATCTTTTTTTTTTTCCTAAGAATTCATCAAAGAAGGGCTAAAATTTTCGCAGGGAAGAAACATTCGTTCCAAGCAGTTGATTTATGGAGCAACAAGACCTCAAAGGTGTAGAGGGGACAACCCCTAGGTGGCTGAACCCTATAGGTGGCCGAACCCTAGAGGCATTTTTTTTAGGTACCTCCAATCTTTCTTTTGTCTTCCGAGCCCCATTACGTTGATTATATCTTGGTTTTTTCCCTTGGATAATAAAGAAAGATTTGGCATTTTTTTGACGAAAACACGAAGAAAGAAAAAAATGCTCTACATGCAGCAAAACCACCCCAGGTGGCCGAACCCTAGGGGGCCGAACCCTGGGGAGATATCAGCGATTAGATGAAAGAATGAAGACCGGGAGGAGTAGTTATTATTTTGATCATAACTTTTGATCCGTTTATAGTTTCGGGGCCCATAATATATCAAAATGAAGCTAGAGACGAGCTCTACAAAGTCATGCCTTCGGCCATGATAGATACCATTATAAGTTCGAAAAAAGCCCTGAATGATGCTCTTAGGCTGTCCGAAGTTTTTTCAAAAAATTTTGGGAAATTTTTTCTTGCATGATTGTGATTCCTAACTCTTTCTGACATTATTTCTTCTTCTTTTCAGGTGTCTTTAAGCTTAAATCTTAGATTTTCTTCTTTTCCATGTCAGCACTTCTAGTTCAAATGATTTTTTTGCCATCCTTTCTTTGCTTTTTAGAGCCCTTATGCTGAATTCTTCTTGTTTACATGCCCTCTCCATTGAACATTCTGCAGAACCGAAAACCGCCAAGGAGTCCCTGTTCCTCAATGATTGGGGAAGGGCTCCCCTCTTTTGGTCCTTCCAACATCTTTTTGGGAGCAAGTTCAGGCTTATGACTTATTTCTATATGCAGCGGCTTGCGGAGGTTGGGATGACTTTCCCCATTCTGATCGCATTCCCCGTATATTCATAAAGAAATAAGCGTACCCTTTCAGTCTCCTTTATTTCTTGTCTGATTCATCTAGTCACCTTCAAGAATGGCAGCATTGGACCAACAAGATATTTGGGAATGTTGATTATATGGATATACTAAAGAGAAGGCTGACATTCTTCGTTGCATCCAGCTATGCAAGGACATTCATATCCAACAGGACCATGATGCTCCTATCGTGTTAATTTCACTTTGGTGCTCCTCTACATACACATTCGTCACTGCTTGGGGGAATTCATTTCACTCGGAGGATGTCTATGTCATCTACCAATAAGCAGTTGCCCCATGCACGTGAGTCGCGCCTTTGGTGGGATGATCGCGCAAAATGTTTCAAGTGTTGTAGTCTTAATTCAAGTTTCTAAACAATTCGCGGAGCTTGATTTTTTGCAAGTCTCAAAAACGAAAGTCCTATAAAAGGGAACCTCTAGGGGGAAAATCTTAGGAGGGCGAGCCCTAGAGGAGCTCTCCCTGGATATCTTGAAATTTTTTTGATCTAATCCTTTTTTACCCTCACTTGAAATTTCCCTTTTCTTTAGAATCAAGAAGTCATCGAGAAGACCAATGCTGATAAAGAGGATGATGATGTTCCTATTGGGCTCTTTCATGAGTAATCGCAAATGGGCAAAATGATTTACAACTTCCATTACTTGTGAGATGTCCCGGCATATCACTATTTGTATCGAGTCTTCTTCAAAACATGATGATTGTGTCAGTCTTGATGCTAAGGATTCTTTGTCTAATGTAAGCTTGGATGACCTGTTGTGGGTGGTGTAGCTCTCTTTTCACGCCTTCCTACAACTTCTCCACATGACAGTTTTGAGGGTACCGATGAGACTCTTGCTTCATTTAGGAGACTCTCCTTTGTGGGCTTTGACATGTCTCCCCTCCGTGCTAGGTTGGATTTCTTTATTTCCAATCATCATGTTGTTGCACTTCATTCGGAAGTCACTTCACGTCATCACGAGAATGACTTACTTTATGTAGAGCTTTAGGAGCTTCAAGATGTCACGGATAAATTGAAGACCGAGCTTTTGGGAAATTGAGTCAACTGCCCAAGACCTTAAAGGCCTGATAGCCTCAAATACGAAGGCTCGGGGTACCGCCATTGTCGACTTGGATGCTTTAGTTATTCCCCTCTCTTCATTTCCACATGTCATGGCCTTTAGATCATAAACTTTTGTAGTTTTTCCAGTTCCTGTATCAGAAAATTCATTTGCATATATTTCATTCATCAAAATGTAGTTTCTTTATCCTTATTGATTGCCTTTAATTTGAATGATTCTTTAAAACTCAATATTTAACATTGGATCTTAAGTTGTTCAAATTAATACTCCAAGACAACAATAGGCCTCATAAAACAACAAACATAAATTTTGTTAAAGAAAAAACATGTTTTTTTCTTTTCGATTTCATGCAAACCAACACTTGAATCTATACTTTTCTTTTTAATAAATTAGGAAAAATATTCAAGTATAAGTGAAATTTTGACCATTTATTGTTAATCAGATTGCTTTTAACAAAGAGCATAACTTTTCAAATAATAAATCTTGCTTTTGTCAAAGAAAGCATAACGTTCGCCACTTTTAGAGATAAAGTGTAAATTTTTATTTTATTTTATTTTCGGAGTTGAGGGCTTATACTCAGGTGCCTCAATCATTTTTAGAGTTAAAAGTGTAACTTTCGAGGACTTATAGTCAGGTGCCTCGATTACTTTTGAAGTTGAAAGTATAACTTTCGAGTGTAGGGATTTCGGCACATAAAAGCAGCGGAATATAAAAATTTTCAAAGTAATTTCTGAAACCCTAAAATAGGATCCATGCGAAAACATATTAATTCAGTGGTTTAGATTTTTTTACCGATTATCCAAGCTAGAATTGATACGTTCAAAAATTCTGGTACGGCTTCGAATCTCCAACGCAATCTAATGGAACTGCGTCTCTACGGTATCCACACGAACGTCCCGCGAATCGTCACATGATCTGCAGTAAAGAGAGCCGCGGTACTAGCCACCAAGGATCAGGATTTTCTATTTTCTCTCTATTCTCTCTTGTCTCTCTCTAAGAGTGGCTAGGGTTTTAGGTTAATGATCTGATACCTAAAATGGCTAATATATCATATATATAACAGTCAAAACGAATTAATCAAAACCTAATCTAATTAGAAAAGTAAAATCCAAATTTATATATATTATATCTTAATTAAGTCTTACTTAATTAATATATATATATATATATATATATACAAATTATCCTATTAATTTAAATTTGCAATTTAAATACTATCAATCATATTGACATATTTAAATCCTTACAATTTAAATTAATTTCCTTTTTAATTACATTCTATGTGTGTGACCCTATAGGTTATTATTATGTTGGCAATAATTTTAAAATCATATTATAAAATTATAGTGAGTGACATCTAGTAATGCATCACTGCTACCCAAGTAATAATAAGATCGGTGATTCGATGCAACCTTTTCGTGATCAATGTTTCAATATAATTTAATCCTTTTAACCTTGACATCCTAGATTAAACTCGAGTCATGGAATGTGTCATACTCTTCATAATTTAATCTGAGTTTTCTTGATCAATGAGTAGACTATATGAAACAAATCACTATTTGAGAATTTCCATGCATTTCATAGTCCTACTCAATCAAGAGACCTATGGATATCACCCCTAATATATAGGAGGGTTAAATTTCATCTAGATCACTCATATTCCTCACACGATTCATGATGTACCCAATAATCACATTTATAGTCCACCCTATTAAAGGTAACCTTTAATGATATCAAAGTACATAAATTCCCGTGTAGTAATATAGTGATTTCAGGTCGGAGGATCGTTACATCATTGTCACTATGAGAATTGCTAATGACACTTTGCATATTGCTCCACGTAGAATTCTCATGGTAGGTCTGTCCAGTACATCGTTCTCTAACATGTATCTATGCATTGACTCAATATCTCATATATTTATGACCAATGAGATTTGGTCATCAGTCAAGCCACATACTAGTCTCAATGTATCACTGTTGTCCCATCAACAATGATACTCGACTAGGGACATTTAAGAGCAATGATACTAATTGTAATTATATAATCTCATGTTCAAGTCATATACTTGAAAATATATAATTTGTATCATTATTCTAAGGAATTTTATTATGTTAACATTTATGTAACGCAGTAAATAAAACCATAATAAAATCATTCATTTATCAATCAAATATAATATCAAAATGTTAAGCAATTATATCAAATAATTGGCCTCTAGGGCATAAACTCTAACATCGAGGAATTATGGTCAGGTGTCTCAATTACTTTTGAAGTTAAAAGTATAAATTTTCGGGTCTGAGGACTTATAGTTAGGTGCTTCATTCACTTTTGATGATAAAGTGTAACACTCGGGTGCCTCGTCACTTGGGTCGTCCAATTTCTTGCAAGTACGATCTACGAGGAATTGAAACCGGGTGCCTCGTCACTTGGGTTGTCCAATTTCTTGGCAAGTGTATTTTACAAGGACTTGAAATCGGGTGCCTCGTCACTTGGGTCGTCCAATTTCTTGGCAAGTGTATTTTACGAGGACTTGACCACCGTCTTGGGTGGATTTTTTTTAAATCCATCAGTTCTAGTGCCTCCTCCCTTGGTCATCCAATTTCTTGGCAATGGATACTCCTGAGAACTTCAACCACCATTTTTGGTGGACCACCATCTTGGGTAAATTTTTAATTCGTCAATTCTTGTATCTATAGTTCAGAGAACTTTCAATGGTAGAGACAGTATTTGGGTTGTCCATCATCTTGACTTCCGAAACTGCAGCATGGGTGATTGTGTTGCACATTTCTTTTCCTAGTTCAATCTCTCCAGCCTCCAACTTCTCATGGTATATCCTCTGCAGACTGTAACAGTCCATAGTGGAATGTCCTGCGTATTGGTGGTATACACAGAAGTCCGGTCTTCTTTTCATCTCTTCCGTCACAACCAATCGAGGCCTTGGAGGTTTCACCACTCCGTGCTTGACCCATTGTTCGTACAGGCCCCTAAATGCCTTCTCAGTGTATGTGATAACCGGAACTGGCATTCTGGTATACTTATCCCCATGCTTTCCTTTGCTTCGCTCAAATTTCTCATATTTCTCCCTCTTGCCCCCTTGTGGTTTTTGACTAAGAATTCGCTAAAGCCACAGATACTGTCTTCTTGCCCTTCCATGTAAACGTCGCATGGCTGGTGGGAAATGTTATGATTCCTCCCAAGTCTTGTGCAAAAGATGAGAGGGTCGTAAATGAATCACAAGCCTTGGTAATGAGGTGGGGCTTGAAGGCGTCTAAAGCATCATTATTGCATATGCTGACCAAGTTCTTTTCTTCAATTGGCTCTGCACACTTCTGTGTTTGGGCCCTAAACCTATCCACATAATCTGACAGCTCTTCGTTTGGCTTCTACTTGAATCACATGAGCTCTACAATGGTTACCTATTTTTGCACATAGAAAAATTTCTTCAAAATTGCAATTTTAGATCATCTCAATCATGGATTGATCCCTTCTCCACGTTGTAGTACCAAATGAAGGCACTATCCGTCAAAGTCTTGTTGAATTCCCATATCAAAAAATTGTGATTGTTCATTTCATTATATCCTAACCATGGAGACATCGACTCCACGAACCTGGCAATGTGTTCCTGGCATTTCCTTTCTCCTCGTTGTATTTTGAAAATTACGGGGGATGCTTGATATACCCTGCCGGATAAGGTTGTCTCTGAATATGTGCCGAGTAAGATGGAGTAAAGTCTAACTCCAAAGTTTGGAATGTCTGCCTGCGAAGTTGATTGATCACATCGATCATATCATCCTTTGTCACATATTGGCTCGTGGTATGGACTCTCTGTGTTGTTGTGATGTATGGTTGCAATAGCCGTGTGTATGGTACAGAAATTGGTTGATGTACACTGGTATCATGTAAATTTTGTATCGGTTGTGCTTGTGGGCTAGTTCGTTGGATGAGGCTTGGGATGGTTGGTATCTGTACTTGTGAAAATGAAGGGATAGTGGTCGAAATGATGTTTGTCTGGGGCTGGCTGACTTCTAGTCTGGGTTATGACACGTCACCACTATTTTAAGGTTCCAAGTGGATGATTGGAACGAACTGATTCTCCGTCAATGGAGGTGCTGTCTGATTCTCCTTATTGTTGTTATCGTTGTTCTTGTCCTCCACTCCTGCTTGTTCTCCCTGTGAATTGTCTGGGAACATGGCCTTGAAAGTGAGGATCTACATCAACTACTGACGAAAATTCTCCATTTTCTCTTTCTTCCTCTGCATCTCCAGCATCATAGTCATCATCATCCCTTGTCCTTCTCGTGCTTCCTTTAACGCCTGAGCATCTCCAGGTGCACAGCATTTGCATGCTCTCCGCTTGCATCCTCGCCTTGCCTTCCTGCGCCTATTTGCCTGACGTTTGTTTGTTGTTGATTGGCCATATATGGTGATGTTGAACTTGTAAGGTTTGTAATATTCATGAACGCAATTAAATTGCACAAAATAAGCGGAAACGTGATAAAATAGAGTTTTAAATTTTTACAAACCATATACCCGGATCATCCTTTATGCGCAATTATTAATTAAATGAAAAGATAAAGAACAAGAATCATACCCTTGAAGATTCGAGCTTCCTCAGGTACAAGTTCACCTCCAAATCCTTTTTCGCGTTCAACTTTAATCCACCGAGTTTGGTTCCTTCCTTTGATCAATGTTAGCCACCCAAATGTTTGGACTCTAGAGGTGATCCACCAAGGAAGAAAAAAGATTCAAGAAGATGGGTATTTGGAAAAACCCTAGTATTTTATCTCTCATAGAAAAGGGTGTACTCTCCCAACTATTGAAATTACGTATTCACGTGTTTTGTGAAAGTGTCAACCACCCTCACCCATAATAAGACTCATCTTATTTATAAATGTGGGCAACTCTCCTTAACAATTAAGGAATTGAATTTTATTTTAATTAATTAAACTCCTTTAATTAATTATGCTCCCAATCTTATTAAGAATAATTAATTAAAATCTTTTAATTAATTTGTCTCCTAATCTTATTAGGAATATATGAGAGTACTTTTATTAATTAATTCCCAAACTTTTTAGGAATTAAATAATAATAATAGTAATAATAATAAGACTCCTATTATTAATTTATATTTAATATTTCTAAAATATTAAATAATAAATATTAAGCTATTTATTTTATTCTATCATCATAGATTAAATTAAATATACTTAATTTATTATTCTGATTATTTCATTAACTTCTTAAATAATTATTCTTCCTTTTATGGTGTGCCCCTTTAGGTTCTCCATATTAAACCGGTTGTGAATAAATCAATTAGAACAATTATAATCTTATTTAAATAAATAAATTAAATTATTAATTTATTTAAATAAATAATATTTATTCTATAATAGGGATAAGCCTCCCTAGCGATTAACGACTTTCCAGATAATATAGATTTCAATATTAATCATAAAAGAACCTTTGAGTAAATAGTTACCGTACAATTCAATCCTTCTACCATACAATGTCCCAATTAAATATAAGACGTGGAATTATCGTCAAGTCTTATTTTATTTAATTATATGTATTTCGACATTTAAATGCACAACTCAAATAATGCAAATTAGAAACTCCTTTCTAATTTCATTACGCTTTGGCCGAGGACTCTTTGGATTGTCATTTATCGAATTACATAGGACATTTCTCTTCTTTTACTAGAAGCGGTAGATTATTTATTGATCATAAATTATCTCCATGTACAACTTATTATACCCAAGCATACCGTTTGATATACCCTAAGGGTCTTAAAGAATAAGTCAAAGTATAACTCATCATACACAAGATACTATGATGATCTCAAGTCCAAGGATCACTTGTACTACTATCACTACATGAATTTCTATTGACAGGCAAGTAAAACTCTATTAGGTATTCCTTAGCGAGCCACATTCAGTGAAATTATTCTCTAATAAGCACCTACATACTTGTTTTAGTGTCTCCACATAAATGATCATGAGATCAATCATCCTCATCCAATGAGCAAGCAACGTATGTATCAATCTATCCAGATTCACTAATCCCCAATTTAGTAATCCAACGATTGGGAACTATTTTAGTTTTAAGCTTTCTAAGAATTTAGATCTCATTAGAATGATCATCATCATTATTCTAAAAGCATTGCTTAAAACTATGGGCTTATCACATATTATAAAACAGCATCATGTAAATAATTAAAAGCCTTTAATAAATGAATACTTTTTATTAATAAATGATTAAGATTGTTACAAATTGTATGCTTTATCATCAAACATGATTGGCTAGTGTGTATACTACTTTCAGAACTTCTTTCTGAAGCGTCTTCAATAATTGGTTGGTCATGATCCAGATTTGCGCCTTAGAAAGCTTGATTTGCTTGCTTGGGAACTGGATCCGGTGAGGTAATGCTATTTTTTGGTGAAGCTCTTCCTGTAGTTCTCCCACTTCGAGTTGTGGGCATACCCTTCACGAATTTTACACCTCCCTAACAGAGTCACCAAAGAAATGTGGACAAGGAAATCGTGCCTTGCTAGTTAGGGTTTCATGTTGGTTGAGGAGAGAAATCCACAAAGAGCACGGAATTGATTGATTGATTGAAGAGGGGAGAAAAACAGGTGGGCGATTACTCCAATGACATATGGCAGAACTCCTAGAATCCGAAAAACTTGTTAGGGTAGCAAAGATTCAGGGAGCCTTCTTGAGTGCTTTGAGTTGAGATAGAATGTCCAAGAACCCTTAGAATCCGGAAACCTTGTTAGGGTAATAGGGATTCCAAGAGATTCAAGCTTCCAAGTCCGGCAATAGGTCTCAGTTCCAAAGTCTAAAGTCCAAAACTGAGTCCCCTCCTTCCTAGAATAGAAGGGGTATTTATAAAGTTTCCTGGAACTTGAGTAGTCATATATCAGGCACATGTCTTCAGGAAAATTCTAGAAATACCCTTTAATCATTAGATTAATGTTCATATCGTCCTCTCCTTCTAGCCACCAATCCAATCCCTCAATAAATTCCTAAAATGAGCCGCCTCCACGAGCCTTCTACATCGGCACACGTGGAGGCTTCTCTCGGGTCTAGTACATTTATTTTTGGCTTTTTCGTCTTCATTCAATTAGGTCATGCAAACCCTAATTTGCACATTTAATGAGGTCGTGAAACCCTAATTGTGCATTTAATTCAATTAGGTCATGTGAACCGTAATTTGCACTTGGGCCCACATCGTTCTACCCCTTGTCTTTTCTTAGGATATTGTTCTTCTCAGATGGGTTATCGTTTCCTTGATTTGAAAACTAATCATTTTTACATGCTAGGCATGTTCGATTTAATGAAGCCTATTATCACTTTTCTACCATTGTATATTCTCCTAACACTAATCCTCAGCCAATTATAACTAGTCATCCTTGGGTATTTATATCCCTTGCTTGTGTTACCTTCAAAGAATCCAAACCCGATCCCGAGCCCCAATACAGACAGTCTACGTCTCCATCCAAACAGTTTGAACCTTAATCCAGACAGTCTACGCCCCTGTCTGCATTCCATTATTTTTCCCCGCTTGTTCCCTTTGCTACATCAATACAGTCTATGTCTCCAACCAGACAGTCTGAACCTTAATCCAGAAAGTCTACACCCCTGTCTGCATTCCAGCATGTTTCCCCGCTTGCTCCCTCTGCTACATCAATACAATCTGCCTCAACCTCACCTCTAGATACAACACCTGTTCGAACTGCACGCTTGAGTGATATTTATGCTCGTACTATCCCTATCTTTAATGTTCCCTCCCCACAGTATGGGATGTCACAATCAGCTAGCAGCCATGGATTCTCTAGAATTATTATCCACTAATTCTAATAATGTCCTTCCTCCATCTACCAATTGCCTCCAATTCACAAGTTTCACAAGTTATAACTCGTCGGCTTGGGGATTTTCCACCAACAGCTTTAAACTTAGTTCTGGATCCTCATTTCGAGCCAACATGTTTCTCTCAAGCAAATCGTCATCCTCATTGGCGCAAAGCGATGGCTAATGAAATTAATGCCCTGTTGACTAATGGTACTTGGACTCTTGTTCCCAAATCTACTTCCATGAATATTATTAGCTGCAAGTGGGTGTTCAAAGTTAAAAAGAGGGTTGATGGGCAACTCAAAGATATAAAGCACGTCTTGTTGCTAAGGGTTATTATTAATAAGAAGGTTTAGACTACTCTGAAACTTTCATTCCGGTTGTTAAGCCTACTACCATTAGGGTGATTCTTTCTCTAGCTATTTTTAAATCTTGGAAAATTTGACAACTGGATGTTAGTAATGCAATTTTACATGGGACACTATTAGAAACAGTCTTTATGCTCCAGCCACCTGGATTTGAGGATCCTAATCATCCTCGTCATGTCTGTCATCTACATCTCTCATTGTATAGCCTTAAGTAGGCACCACGTGCATGGTACTCACGATTGTCTAATTTTCTCATACAATTGGGTTTTGTGATATCTCGTTCTGACACATCAATGTTCATATTTAATGTTGGATCAATACATTAATATTATTAGTCTATGTAGATGACATTATCTTGACAGAAAATTCTGATGAGGCTATCGCTAACCTGATTATTGTATTAAGCCGTGAGTTTCTCTTAAGGATCTAGGTTCCTTACATTATTTTCTAGGCGTGGAAGTCGTTCCATTGAGCAATGTGATATTACTTTCACAACAAAAATATATCCAAGATATCATACAGCGGGCATCTATGTCCAACTGTAAACCTCTCCGCACACCAGCCTTCGTTGATGTGTGTTTGACAAATACAAACCAGGTTGTTTTCTCTGACCCTACCTTATATAGACAAATAGTGGGAGCTTTACAGTATGCCACTCTCACTCGCCTCGATTTGTCTTATGCTGTCAATAAGGTTTGTCAATTCATGCATGCTCCTAGTGAAGAACATTGGGCAGTTGTCAATTGCATCTTACGTTATCTCCAATCGACTTCGGCTCATGGTTTATCTATTGTTCGTTCTTCTAATCCTATAGTTTTACAGGCATTCACAGATTTTGATTGGGCATGTTATGTTAGTGATCGTAAGTCAACAGGAGGATTTGCTATTTACATGGGTCCCAATCTTATCTCCTGGTCATCAAAGAAACAACGCACTGTTGCACGCTCCTCTACCGAGGCTGAATATAAAGCGCTTGCAATCATTGTTTGGTGAACTTGGACTATTTCTCAAAGATCCACCAATTCTTTGGTGTGATAATATTGGTGCAACCTATCTTGCCGCCAATCCTATATTTCATGCTTGTACGAAGCATATCAAAGTTGATTTTGTTCGAGAACGAGTTACCAAAGGTACTCTCCTGGTACGATATGTCTCTGCTAATGATCAAATAGCTGATATCTTCACCAAGCCTCTCCATTCCACACGCTTCGCTTTCCTTCGAGACAAGCTAACAGTTAGTTCCCCGCCATCGTCAGCTTGCCGGGGGATATTGAGTCAGTAATTGAAATTGATCTCTTATTCAGTTTGGTCTCTTCTCTTCTATTCAGTTTGGTCTCTTCTCTCCAAGATGGATTGGGCCCTTCTACTTAATTTAAATTCCTACAAATTTGGGTTGTTATGTATAACAAATAAATGTCTGTAATCTAATATAGTTTGTATTTCAAATTTATAGTTATCTTGTAATTGATGTAATCACTCTTAACCTATATATACAACACTGAATGGCAGCACTCAATGAGTGAATTGATTCTACCATAATTATTCCATTATATTCAGTCTTATTTCATTTAAGTGTAGTCATAGAATAAAAAAATTTATTCAAATTAAAAAAAAATTACCAGTGGGGATTCTTTTTGTGTGTACCATGATTTAAGAGAAGATTAAACAAAATAGCTTATCATCTCTTTTATTTTTATATACTGATTGAGCTGAGATGATAGAAGAGAGGCCATGTTAACATTTAAAAAGATCATTCATCCTATTAAATTTTTTGTGGAGGAGCATTACTCTTAGCTTATTATGTTATTGTATCTCTTCAATTTTAAAGTCATGTTAGGTGTGACCAGCCTCAGTTCTCACCAATTCAAACCAGTAATATATACCAATATACCATTAAATCAGGGATACCACTATTCTCTTCCTAGATCACTTGATGCCCAGTCTAGTAGTTTTAATTTGTCTATGATGAAACTAGATTGTTTATCAATAGAGTAAAGCTTGCACACTAAAGTGAGCATTAAAAAAAATATAAATAAATAAAGTAAATTTCAAAAGATGTAGTGAATGATGACTATGGGATCTCCACTACTCAATTGAATCCCAACAATCTGAACTTTATGAAATTGCCACATTCTTAATCAAATTTAAGTTAATAGTTTTTTAGTACACATGTATAACAAATATTGCATCCAGCCTACGTACAAAACTGGTATTAGATGAGAAAAATTACGAATGCAAGTTTTATTATAGTAAATGTGATAGAAAAATTATGAACCTACATATGTTCATCTAATCTAAATCCGAGATTCCATAATACATTTAAGGTCACATATTTTATTATTCACTCGTTTCAGTATTTATTGAAGGGAATTGATATTAACAGTTTAAGAACAACGAATAAAATGTAATTATTTTTCTTTTACAAATATACCTTCCCTCCGACCCTTAATATAAGTCTGTTTTAGAATTGTATACAAATATTAAGGAAAAAATTGTATAGCATTAAATATAATATCAATAGTCTATATTGTCTTTGTATAAGAAAAAGAAAGTGTTATTATTAGATAAAAAATAATGAGAGAACTAAAATTATATTTATTAAATAATATTAAAAATTAAATAATTAATATTAACTTAAAAATTTTAAATTATTTATATTAAAAAATAAAAATATTTTTTTAAAACGTCTTATATTTTAAGTCACGGATGGAGGGAGTATATTGAGATTTTGTGGATCACCACAATCACCATAACTACAATTCATTGTCGAAGACATTTCTTCGGACAAAAGGAGATGGCAATCTCTCATTACTCCAAAGGTGAAATTAAAGTTCCAAGGTTTGTGGCAGCCATGCAACATCATAAATAATCCCACACTCCCCAATAATTGCTTTCCGAAGGGATAGTTCATAGCGTAGTCAACATGGCAATTGCTTTTTCATGTGCTACCCACCAATGAAGTGACCATGTTGGGTTTGCTTTTGCAAACTTTTCCTTAAACAAATGCCTTTGTTTACACTTTTAGGGTTTTCATGCTCCAAACAGTTGCTTTTTTTTCATTCTTTTTTTTGTCGCTTTAGAGTTAAAAAGAAATCACTCAAAGTCCATCTTAACTTTGAAGACAAGAATCTTATCAAATCACTTATAATTATATAGTAGTATACTCCCTCCATCTCTTATCAAATCACTTATAATTATATAGTAGTATACATACTTCCTCCATCTCTTAATATAAGATTTTTTAGAGTTGTACATGTATTAAAAAATAATTATATAATATTAAATATAATATTAAATATCTATATTATCCTTATATTGAAAAATAAGATTGTTATTTATTTTGCAAAAAATAGTGAGATAACTAAAATTATATTTAATACTTTGTGTAATATTGAAAACTAAACAATTAATGTTTATTTTGAATTCTAAAAAGTGATATATTAATAGATAAAAAAACTTATTTAAAATGTCTTATTAAGGGACGGGGGAGTATAAAACGTGTAATAGAAAAACTAAAAGAGATCTAATCCCAAGATCATTTGCTAAATGGTGAGGCTTAAACGTTTGACAAGTGGATAATTCCCATGAAAGGGGGCCACGTGGAAGTATGCTTGTGCTTAGTGATCTTAAAGCTTAGATTCCAAAATCTTTTGCCACTTGAATACTAAAAGGTTTAAAGTTTGGTGGGCTATTGGCAAAGACTCCCTTTGATTGATATAATACTTTTTGATTTTGAGTGGCTGGTTAGGGAGTGCTGAAAAAATTAAGGACTAGGTGGTTCATGTCCCCTAAAAACGGAAAATACTAGGTACGTGATTCGATTTGATAAAAAAGGGGAATAGGACACCATATGACTAGTAAAAATTGTGCCTACTTAATTGCAAGTTGCATAAAATGAAACCATGTTAAGAAGGTTAATGTGTTTATATTGGAGCTAGGTACTATATATATATATATAAAGTCCGGATTCAGTTCAGACTCTCGTATTTTGTTAAAATGCGGATCTTTTTTTTTTCTTTTTGTTAGAACAACTAAAAAAAATAATTATGGAACTGAAATTTTTACATAATACAGTGTTTTGGGTGTGATTTAGATACATATAACAAAACATGTCTGTGTGTCGACATATTTTGTTCCATAATTTTTTTTTAGTTCTAAAAAAAAGCAAAAAAAAATAAATTTCCGTCCGCATTTTACTCCACTCCGGACTCTCTCTCTCGCTCTCTCTCTATATATATATATACATAGAGAGAGAGGGTCTGGTTCCTGTAAGGGAGCCCTTACTTTGTTAAAATGCGGACTTTTTTTTTGTTTTTTTTTAAAACAACTAAAAAAAAGTTTAATATTTTATGGAACTGAATTTTTTTCATAATACAGTGTTTTGGATGTGATTTGGATACATTATAACAAAAGCAGTGCATGCATGGGCCAGTTTTATGCGCATCGTATACATACATTTTTTTGGTATAAGTATCCAAATTACGCCCAAAACATTATATTATGGAAAATTTTCAGTTCCATAAAATATTTAAAAAAAAAATTTAGTTGTTTTAAAAAAAAAAGCACAAAAAAAAGTCCGCATTTTAACAAAGTAAGGGAGCTCTCACCTGATCGATTTTGTATATATATATATATATATATATATATATATATATATATATGATTCTTAAACAAGAGATATATTTGGTGTTTTGAAAAGATTTAGTCTTTTTGTATCCGGTTATTATGAAGTTAATTTCATGGTAAGTTGGTCAATTTTCCAATACAATGCTGACAGACAGATAAAGAGATCATCTCTCATCTGCGTGTCAACACTGTATTAATCAATTGACCAAAATTAATTTCATGCTAACTACTTCCAATCCTTTTTCATACGCATGGAATAAAAGTGAGAATATAAACTTCATTAATTCCCAGTTGTATGCATAATTACATATGAAAATCTCATTCATTCATGGAGATAGGTCGGTAAAAAAAATCACTCTCTAAGAAGCACTTATAAGAATCAAAATTAAACATAACTTACGTTTTAGTTACCGTAAAATATTCTTGAGAAACTCCAAACATCTATGAATTTAATGTTTACAATTTTTTAATGATATTTTTTGTCATATATATAGAACTTGAATGGTCATCTCAGTTATATTCTTTGATTTTTAAATGATAATATTCTTATAAATATAATGTTTATATCTTTGTTGGGCCTGATAAAGTTGAGAAATATATTGTATTTGAGAGCGTTTTAACCGACCTCCAACTAGGCTGAAGGCCTGATATTGAAAGGGTCGTATAAGCCCAATGGGCCGAAACCCATGGAGAGGCCGAAGGTGTTCGGATTCGGTATCCGAGTCCTTTGGGCCGGAACCTTACCCTGGTATATGGTGTTCGAGGTCGGGCCCTCGAGTCCTTTAGACCGAGGCTCAGACCAGATGGTGAGTTCGATTGGGTTGGGCCTGTGCAGTGGGTTGTCCTGCGTACAGAGTTTGGAGTCCTAACCGTATTTGAATAAGGTAACTCCAAAGGTAGTGTTTGGATTGGACTCCACTTTCACCTTTTAAGGAGATTGTGCTGGACCCAAATTATGGTAATTACCATAATATAGGAGTCCTAAACCGACTCGGAAAAGGATCCTAAGGTGATGAGAGTACTATAAATACAAGGTTTGGGTTACAATTAACAGGTAATACATCTTTGAGCACTAAACACGTACGCCTCCATTGTTAAACCTTGTGAACGGCCTGTACTTATTCTCACACCGGAGCTATCCCCCGGCGGCACAAGTCGTCAAGCTTCGTGTGTGATATGTTATTGTGCAGGTTCAAGCGCGTAGATTTTGTGGTTGGACGCGCCGGCGAAACTTGGCGTTAACATTGGTGCTGACGAAACTTGGCGTTAACATCTGCATCTCTCGTATGCTGATGTGATGTATAGGAAAATATTTCATACTATTGTCTAAGGAGAGACTGTTTGTTCGCTCTTACTTTTTTTGTTCCTTTATTTATAATTACAAATATTTTTGATACATAAGAATCTGAGGTCGATGATATTGAGTTGCAGATAGTACATTGAAGACACTAAAAGACCATGATTTACTGAATCAGCACAACGATGTTGGTTGACTTTAGATTCGGGTCGGCGTTCGGATATTCGGGATCGGATGGCGTCATGGCTTTGGAACGGATGTTCGGGCCGGGTAGAATGGTGTCATGACTTCGAAAGTTGTCAGATTGGTTTTAATAATTACTATTTAATTAATTTTTGGTAGTAGTGTTTAATTAGGAAGTAAATCTTTTATTTTAATTATGGTATTATTATTAGGAGTTTATTACCTATTAGAAGCTTATTACCATAATTATTTGGTACCTATTGGAAATACATCACCCATCTTTGGTCGCCAAATAGGTATACATGGTACATAATACAAATACAAACTTAATTATACAACACAACATGAATCGAGAGTTTTTACACTAATATTGTCATCTAGACAATATCCAAACTCAAATAGAGTCCTCATTACATTTATTCGGCACACTATTTTATAGAATAGTGAGGACTACTATAACACTATCTCGCCATCACCCGCTCCCCGACTAGTTCCGCCACGCTCTCATTTCCTCAAGAGAACAATGGAAGTAAAAAGGGTGAGCTCAACTAGCCCAAGAAGAAATATTATGACTAAGATAATGCGTAATAAGTTATCATTAGCCTTCAACAATGTTAAACCGATATAATATAATAGACAACAAGTTTAATCAGCAATGCGAACAAGCAATCCATTAGAAGAGTCAAGTAGAGTATGATATCTACTATCTTCTATGATTTAAAAAGTTTATCATTAACTTTATTCATGGGACTCAAATTTTAATAAATAGATCACATCATCGAATCATCCCCGCACTACGGGCCAAGGATATTCATTAAGATCACGTCCACAAATTATTCTTGCACTACTAGCCAAGAATTATTCGTGTAATCATCAATGGTCATGACTATATACCGAATTATCCCTCGGTCATAATCATACCAATCAACAAATTCCATCTACGCACGTAAGCCAAAGATGACTTTCATCACAATATAAGCATGAGGATGATGACAATGATATAAGAATTCAATTAAAAGAAAGTAAAGGATAAATTTTTAAAGATTTATAATTTAATTTATCCAGAATTCAATAATGTCCAAATTTTCAACATGATACTGCTTTGTAGAGTAAAATTCAAGAATAATATCCATGTATCAAAAATAATTTGGACAGAAAAGAAATAAATTTTTTTGAATAAGACTCGTGAATAGTACCTCATGAATAAGTACTTTGGGAATAGTACCCCATGAATAGTAAGCCAACATGAAAAGTGCCCCAAATTCCCGAGTGAACAATATTTGAGTGAATAGTAATCGAGTGAATAGTAATCGGGTGAATAGTAATCCCGTGAATAGTGACTCATGAATAGTACCCCACATGAAAAGTGCCCTAATACCCGAAAGTGAATAATATTATAGTGAATAGTAACTCAGTGAATAAGTAACCCATGAATAAGAAACTCATGAATAAGATTTCGGTGAAAATATTGATATTTAATAAAAAAGTTCATATCAATATTCCAATAAAATGATAGTGGATGAAGCGTAAAACTCACGGATATTCCACTAATTTCAAGGATTATAGAAGCAATACTTACCATAGTAAGTTTAGATTTAAGAATATGAAAAGAATTAACATACAAAATCAGAATGGATTTTCACCGTCATACTAAGTACGTAATCCACGAGACAAAGTTATTCGACATACTAAAGGATGAATACGAAAAATAGTATTCCTTATGAATATACCTTAAAGAAATAATAATTTCTTACCTTAGTAGAAAGTCGATATCGCAAAAGTGAAGTAATAGTAATACTCTTCTCTTCTTGCTCTATAGTTTTCTCTCTATAGTGTCTCTTGTGAATCTCAAAGTGAATTGGTGAGAATGAAAGAAGAATTAAGCTTCTATTTATAGGAGAATGGACTAAATAGTAACTAATTCACAAACGGTCCAGATTGATTCACTATTAAAACGGACAGTCCATATTGATTACTATTAAAACCACAACGGACGGTGCATATTGATTTACTTTTAAAACCACCACCGACGGTCCAGATTGATTTACTTTTAAAACAACCACCGACGGTCCAGATTGATTTACTTTTAAAACCACCACCGACGGTCCAGATTGATTTACTATTAAAACCACCATCAATGGTCCAGATTGATTTACTATTAAAACCACCACCAATGGTCCAGATTGATTTAACTTATTACACTTTAGTACCCCTAAAGTTTTCCAAGTTTGCATTATTCCCCTCTAACTTTTGTAATTCACTTATCTTCAATAAACACATTCTTAATACTTCAACAATTATTCATCATTAATATTATAACTCACAATATTTAACAACCAGATCGCTCCTGTGAAAGAGGGGCTTTCCAATAAGGATTTCTCCCTATCGCGCGCAATTAGGTGACCAAACCTCTCCTCGATGTAACTTTCTAGACATTCATCAATATTGCAAATAATAATATGAATAACTTTGTTGTCTCAATTATTGATTTAATAATATAAAATATTATGCGATGATAATGTGACAATAATTGAATCAAAAATAACGTGAGATACTATGCAACAATTATCGTAGTAATAATCGAGTATAACGAAAGTGACTTCTCACGTAAGCATCAATAATCAATACCGTGGTGCTACTATGCAACCACGCCATATTATCGTATTTTTTTACCACCGGTAGTTCAACAGCTTTAAATAGAGAAACTTCCGCCGTTATTTTTATAAAAAAGATATTTCGTCATTTTCTAACTACTTATAATACTTTCGTTAGGGGTCCACCAATGATGATGTGTGTCGTCGCATTTAATATTCCCTCGTTAAAATGAATATTCCCCACCAATCAATATTAATATTCACCGACACAACGTAATATTTTATATCAACTTGCTTACTTTGCAAAAATTTTCCAAATATTACCCACAACTATAACATTATATCATATCCACACCATAATATTCAAAAATATATTTTGAGAAAAATTATTCTTTATTCAAAAAAGTTGGGGTCTTACAACCTCCCTTCTTATGAAAATTTCATCCTCTAAATTAGGGTACATACCGATATGTCAAGAGGTGAGGATACCTTGATTTCATTTTAGATTCTAACTCCTGTGTCATTTCCTCCACATCGTGGTTTCTCCACAAAACTTTGATTGAGGTATAACCTTGAGCGTAGAATATGATCCTTCTTATCCAAGATTTTAATACCTACCTCTTCATACGCTAAATCTTCCTCTATCTCATCCGGTTCTAATTCAATAATGTGGTTCGGGTCCTTCACATATTTACGTAACATAGATATGTGAAAATGTTATGAACACGTAGACATACTTCAAGCAAAAGCGTAGTCTATAGGCCACGCTCCTACTCGATCAAGGATTACAAATGGGCCAATGAATCGAGGATTGAGCTTTTCTCTCTTTCCAAATCTCGTAACTCCTTTCCATGGAGCAACACGAATAACAACACATGATCTCCAATATTGAATTCCACGCCCTTTCGATGAAGATCAACATAACTCTTTTGTCGATCTTGTGAGGTTTTTATACGTTTGGATCGTTTGAATCTTTTCGTAGTCATACGTACTCAACTCCGGTCCCAACAACGTTGCTTCACCTACCTCATCCCAAAGATAATCGAGAAACGACACTTTCTTCCATACAACGCCTCAAATGGAGCCATGCCAATACTTGCTTGATAAATCGTTGTTGTAGGAAAACTCCACCAATGGTAAGAACTTGTCCCAACTTCCTTTGAAGTCAAGGACACAGTAGTCTTAATAAATCCTCAAGAGTTTGAATAGTCCTCTCGATTGTCCATCCGCTTGAGGATGATATACTAACTAAATCAAAATCCTGCTCCATAGCTTTTTGCAAACTAACCCAAAATCTTGAAGTGAATCTTGGGTCTCGATCGTAAACTATGGATACCGGCATACCATGCAATCTTACAATCTCTCATTTATGTACATACGAGCAAGACGTTCAAGTGTATAAGTTTCTCAGACGGTAAGAAATGAGCAGACTTGGTCAATCTATCAACAATGACCCAAATCGCATCTATGCCTTGAGAAACCTTGGGAAGACCAAAGAACAAAATCCATGGTAATGTGATCCCACTTCCATTCCGGAATTTCAAGTGGTTGCAATGGACTTTTGGCACTTGATGCTCTACTTGACTCGTTGACAAGTTAGACACCTTGAGATAAACCCCGCTATCTCTCTCTTCATATTGCTCCACCAAAATGTATGTCAAAGATCACGATACATTTTGGTACTCCCTGTGATGGATTGCAAATGGTGTGTTGTGCGCCTCCATCATGATTTTATACTTCAAGTCAAAATCGTTAGAACACAAAGTCTGGAGTCGACTCAAGTATTCCTTCTTCATCGATTCTTGCTTCCTAATAGCACGTTCTTGCACTTTCTTCTCCATACGCATTAGCTCCAGGTCTGTAGCTTGAGCAGCTTTAACTTTATCGATTAAAGTCGGTTCTACTCGTATATTCGACATCATCACATGGGTCCCTGGATTTTTTAACTCTATCTCCATCCTTTGTAAGTCATGAAAAATGAGCCTTTGCGTTGATAATATCGCACTCGTACCCGCATATGATCTTCTACTCAATGCATCAGCTACTACGTTCTCTTTTCCAGGATGGTATTGAATGGTATGATCATAATCTTTCAATAGCTCAAGCCATCGTCTTTGCCACATGTTGAGTTCCTTTTGAGTGAAGAAATATTTGAGGCTTTTTATGATCCGTCAGATAAATCTCCACCTTCTCTCCATACGTAATGCCTCCAAATCTTAAGCTTAAAAACGATAAAACCGCCAACTCTAGATCATGAGTAGGATAATTTCTCTCATATTCTTTGAGTTGTCGTGGAGGCATAGGCTATGACTTTCCCATGTTGCATGAGAACACATCCTAAACCTTGCCTCAAGCATCATCAGAGATGACAAATCCCTCCGAACCAGATGGTATTGTCGTAATAGGTGTTAAATGAGTCTCCTCGAGTTCTTGAAAACTCTTCTCACATTCCTCGCTTCCAACCGAATTTTGTATCTTTTCGAGTCACCGAGTTAATGGAGTAGCGATTCGAGAAAATCCTTCCATTTAATCTCCGATAATAACCAAATTTAAGCCTAGAAAGCTACGATTTTTGGCCATCGACTTGGGTTTCTCCCACTTTGAATTGCTTCAATCTTTGTCGGGTCAACAGATATTCCATGATTTGATATCACGTGCCCAAGGAATGCTACTTCCTCAAGCCAAAACTCTCGACTTCTTTAACTTGGCATAAACTTGTTTTCACGAAGCTTTTGGAGTATCAAATTTCAAGTGTTGCTCATGATCTTCACGGCTTTTGAATAAATAAGGATGTCATCAATAAAGACGACCACAAAGTGATCCAAATATTCATTGAATACTCTGGCTCATCATATCCATGAAGGCAACAAGAGCATTAGTCAATCCAAAAGACATGACTAGAATTCATAATGCCCGCATCGAAGTTCTAAAAGCGTCTTTGGGATGTCATCATTTTAATTTTAATCGATGATATCCTAACGTAAGATCAATCTTTGAAAAGAATTTCGCGCCTTTGCAACTCGGGTCAAACAGTCATCAATGCATGGCAACGGTACCTATTTTTGATGGTGACATGATTCAACTCCCGATAATCAATACAAAGTCGTGATACTTCCATCTTTTTTCTTTACTTAAGAGAACAGAGCACCCCAAGGAGATGTACTAGGATTAATGAAACCGATGTCTAATAATTCCTCGTAATTGAGTTTTTAACTCCTCAAGTTCAACAGAGCCATTCGACATGGGGCTTTGGAAATGGGTTTTGTACCAGTTCAAGGTCGATACAAAATTCAATTTCACGCCTCTGGGGTAGGCCAGAAGTTCTTTCGTGGAATACGTCAGAAATTTATTAACAATGGAAATATCATTCAAATCGATTTATTTTTGTTTAAATCGTGATATGGGCTAATAAAGCTTGACATCCGTTTTTCAATAAACGAATAGCTTTATGACTTGAGATGACAGTAATTGACTTTAATGGTTTGGTTGCTTGAATTCGCATAATAGGTTACTTAGGAATATAAAAGCTAACAACCTTATAAAAACAATCAATTTTAGTATGATAAGTAGTTAACCAATCCATTCCTAAAATCACATCGAATGCAAGTATTTTTATAGAAATAAGATTGACAGGTAACGTGCGGTTACCGATTTGAACCAAACAAGACTTATAAACAGTGGATGTTATAAAGGTTTCTCCCAACGGAGTTTCAATAGATAAATCAAAGTCTAATTTCTCCGGAGTCAAATTTAAACGTTGAGCGCAAGTAGGAGAAATAAAAGAATGGGTAGAACTGGTATCAAATAAGGTATAACCTTCACAAGAGTTTATGATTAGCTTAGTCGTGATCACCTCGTTCGGATTCCTCGCTTTTTGGGAGGTTACGACAAACGCTCTCCCTTGAACTACCGGTTTTGTCTTATCTGGGATGACTTTTGATGCCTCTATCCCAGCTGGACTTGACTTTGGTGCACGAAAAAATCAGGATAGGTGACCTTCTCTTCCACAATTGTAACATGCTTTGATCGGTGTGTATATAGTTTGACCGATGTGTCCCTCCCTCCCAGATTTGTAATATATACGACCGGTTGGTCGTTCTCCTTCTTAACAATAAGTGTTTGGTGCCGACGCCTTTCCATCATTATCAATCTCCTCTTCTTGAAATTTCCACTTCTATTATCTTGGCCATGATTACCACCGAGTGGTTACCATTTCTTGCATGTTGATTCCTCCACGCTTGTTGTCACCGCTTTGATGATCGCTACAATCGTATTATCGACTTGTTGACCGCTTCTCTTGGTTGGGTTGACTCATTATCGCGCTCCAATAATCGAGCCCTATTTACAAACATCCAATACAAACACAGCTTTATGAGAAATGAGGTATTGATGTATTTCGGGTCTCAAACCTCTCGTAGAAACATTCAACGTCATTTTCTCCTCATTATCAACCAAATGGGATGCGAACCGACAACTCGCAAACTTAGCCTCGCATCGCGACACTTGGCCATATTATTTTGCTCCAACTTGATAAACTCCACCTCCTTCATGTGACGAATACTTTCGGAAAGTATTTGTCATTGAAAAGCTCTTGAACTTCTCCCAAGACATCTTTGAGTGCGGCAGTCGGGTACATTTTACTTATTCCCACCAAAGAATTTGCTTCTCCTCTCAACATGAAGGTGGCAAAGGAACCTTTTGCTCTCTGAGCATCCCAAGACATCAAATATCTTAGTGATCCGCTTTATCCACGCCTCGCTTTAAGTGGTTTTGGCTCTCCCCAAAACTCCGATGGTCCCAGATCCTTGAATTATTTAGCGGTGACCATCTGTGAGTTGCCAAAGTGTGTGCACCGCATTTTGAATGTGAGCCGCTCGCCTCACCGATGTTGCATGAATTGCATGAAGCCTCTAAACATCCCATCGTTCATCATTTGATTGGTATTGTTGTTTACCTGAGGATTATTGTCTTTCTGTTGCACATTATCGTGGGTATTGATCATTGGTGACTCAACGGTCTCATGTGCTTCATTGCTTATCTCGACATTTTCAGATGCCATTTTCAAATACTATCACAAAACAAGGGTTAATTGACATGCCACATCTTATCCCTATACTATGACCAACCAATTAAATACCAAATAAACTTAGGTAGGTCATACTAGCGAAGGAATTCCCCGTCTCTCCCCTCCTAGTTCTTGTCTCACATCTCACCAGGATCATATCCCTAAGCTTTGATAATTAACCGTGACGCCCCAAAATAGGTATACATCACCCATCTTGGGTCGCCAAATACATGGTAATTTAATACAAATACAAACTTAATTATACAACATGAGTTGAGAGTTTTTATACCTAATATTGTCATCTAGACAATATCCAAACTCAAATAGAGTCCTCATTACATTTATTGACACAATATTTTATAGAATAGTGAGGACTACTATAACACCATCTCTGCCATCACCCGCTCCTCGACTAGTTCCTACTTATATTCTCATTTCCCCAAGAGAACAATGGAAGTAAAAGGGTGAGCTCAATTAGCCCAAGAAGAAATATTATGACTAAGATAATGCGTAATAAGTTATCATTAGCCTTCAACAATGTTAAACCGATAGAATATAATAGACAACAAGTTTAATCAGCAATGAACAAGAAATCCATTAAGAGTCAAGTAGAGCATGATATCTACTATCTTCTATGATTTAAAAAGTTTATCATTAACTTTATTGTTGGGACTCAACTTAATAAATAGATCACATCATCAAATCATCCCTGCACTACGGCCCAAGGATATTCATTAGTATCACGTCCACAAATTATTCTTGTACTACGGGCCAAGAATTATTCGTGATATCATCAATGGTCATGACTATACCGAATTATCCATGATCATAATCGTACCAATCAATAGTCCATCTATGCACGTAATCCAAAGATGACTTTCATCACAATATAAGTATGAGGATGATGACAATGATATAAGAATTCAATTAAAAGAAAGTAAAGGATAAATTTTTAAAGATTTATAATTTAATAATACAGAATTCAATAATGTCCAAATTTTCAATATGATACTGCTTTGTAGAGTAAAATTCAAGAATAATATCCATGTATCAAAAATAATTTGGACAGAAAAGAAATAAATTTTTCGGTGAATAGTACACCGTGAATAGTATCCTGTGAATAGTATTTTGGGAATAGTACCCCGTGAATAGTAACCCGACATGAAAAGTACCCCAAATTCCCGAGTGAACAATATTTGAGTGAATAAAAATTGGGTGAATAGTAATCCAGTGAATAGTAACTCGTGAATAGTACCCCAGCATGAAAAGTGCCCTGAATACCCGAGTGAATAATATTATAGTGAATAGTAACCGGGTGAATAGTAACCTGTGAATAGTAACTCGTGAATAGTACTTCTGGTGAAAATATTGATATTTAATAAAAAAAGTTCATATCAATATTCCAATAAAATGATAGTGGATGAAGCGCAAAACTCACGGATATTCCACTAATTTCAAGGATTATAGAAGCAATACTTACCATAGTAAGTTTAGATTTAAGAATATGAAAAGAATTAACATACGAAAACTGCAAATGAATTTTCACCTGTCATACGATATGTAATCCATGTAGACAGACAGGTTATTCCGACATACTAAAGGATGAATACGAAAAATAGTATACGAAAGAAATAATATCCTTTACCTTAGTAAAAAGCTGGATACTACAAAAGTGAAGTTGTGACGCCCCCAAGATAAGTATACAACACCCCTTCTGAGTCGCCAAATACATGGTACAGAAAGCAAACTACAACTTCAATAATACAATTGTCGTGCAAAATACGACAACACATACTGTGAGTTTAAATACAAATATTGTCTTCTAGACAATATCAACACTCAAATAAGTCCCCATTACAATTATTCATACACTATTTTACAGAAATAATGAGGACTGCTAACACATCTTTCTAGAACCATCACTCCATACCCCGACTCGATCCTGCTATGTTCTCACCTCCTGAGAAGAAAAATGGAACAAAAAGGAAAAGGGTGAGCTCAACTAGCCCAGTAAAGAATATTATGACTAAGATAATATACAACAAATTATCATTAGTCTTCAACAGGGAAAAATCTGATAGAATATAATAGACAACAAGTTTTAGATCAACAAATGCAGCAAAAACAATAATCCATTAGAAGAGTCACGTAGAGAATGAATTCTACTATCTTCTAAGATTTAAAAGTCCATCATCAATATTTTATCCCTGTAACATCAATCAATATACATCTTTAATCAAATATTCATCTTTGCACTACAGGCCAAAGATATTCATCAGTTAATCATTCATCTTTGCACTACAGGCCAAAGATATTCATTTATATCACCAGTCGGTCATGTTCATCTCAACACCTGTTCATCTTTGCACTACGTGCCAAAGATATTCAATAATATCATCATTTAAGGATTGAGGATGATAAAAAATATTTTAAAGAAAACGAATCCAGTGAGACAGAAGGACAAATATTAGGGATTCGTATAACAGTTTATCCAAGATATTGATACTTCATAATAACCAATTGTGAAGTAGAATTCAAAACTAACGATCAAAACATGGATACAATCAAAGATAGTAGCCAAAATAGACATCTTGGATAAAAAGAAATTTTTTATTTTTCTATTGAATAAGGTCGATTCGTGAATAAGTGTCATATACATGAATAGTGCCGTATATGTGAATAGTAACCCCGACACAAAAAGTTCCAAATTTGATTAAAAAGTTCACCAATATTTTGGCATAATGATATTAAAGAAAACAATATCATTTAAGAAGAAAATAACATCCCTTACCTCAAAATAACCGTACTTCCGATCGAATTTTTGGGATAGTCGATGTAAACTTGCAATCAGATAAAGCAACACTCAAAGTATCAAAATACTCACAAGAATACACTCTATAATATAGAGAGAGAAAGAGAAAACTTGTTTCGTGTGATTTTCAATTCTAACTTAGCCCTCTATTTATAGAGAAAATGCTGTAACGCCAAATGAGACTAAATTAATAAAATATTAATAATTCTTTTTTTTCTACTTAATGCTAGGTTGGACAATTAGCCATCTTTGAACAAAATTAGCAACCCCATGCATTCAACACCAACCAAAAAGTGGGTCCCACCATAATTTAATAAAATCATTTTATTTTCCGAAACTTCGATAATTCATAGAAAATAGCCTTTATCGTAAAAATATAATTTTATTTCCATTCCACATGAAATCGAATTCTCTACAACTTTGTAGCTTTGAGTTTCTCCTAATTCCAAAACAAAAATATCAAAAAATCCACAAACGGATGATTTTAATACCTCTATTCCGGCTAAAAAAATCTCGATAAAACACCTCAAAGATTAATTCTTTTCATTTATATCCACATCAAATAAATTTTTCTTTATCATATAAATTAATAATTAATTATTCACAAATAATATTACAGAATCACAATTATGACAACCAAAGCCGCTCCTCAGAAAGAGGGCTTTCAATAAGGATTTCTCCTCATCGGCGCACAATTAGGTGACCAAACCTTTCCTTGATGTAACTTTCTAGACATTGCCAATAATGTTATCTAATAATATTATTCAAATAATATGAATTATTGATCTAATAATGGGAAATATCATGCAATGACAATTATTGAAACAACAATAATATTAAATATCAACGCAACAATTATTGAATCAATAAAATAAAATATTGAATAAAGAATCATCGTAATAATTATTGAGTAGTGCCTTCACGTATGAATCAATAATTCAACAATAATCGTGCAATACCGCAAAGCTATCGCGGCAACCATGCTGCTTTCATCGTATTTTAACCACTAGGTAATCCAATGTGTGTTAACGGTAATAATTACGCCGTTATTTATAAAACTCATACTTTGTCGCTTTTCTTCATCCGATGATTATTCGTTATGAGCCCCACTTAATGGTTGTGTGCCGCATTTAATATTCCCCGACAAAAAAGAATATTCCACGCACCAAAAGAATATTCCTAACAAAAATAAATATTTTATAACCACTTGCTTATTTTGTAAAATTTGCACATTTCACCCATAACCAAAGCATTATATCAAATTAACACCTTATTAATTTAAAATAATGAATAGAGAAAATTCAATTTTATTTATAATAGTCGGGTCTTACTGTAAGTAGAATACTCTTCTTCTTCGCTCTCTATAGTTTCTCTCTATAAGTGTCTCTTGTGAATCTCGATTGAATTGGTGAGAATGAAAGAAGAATTAAGCTTCTATTTATAGGAGATTGGACTAAATAGTAACTAATTCACGAACGGTCCAGATTGATTCACTATTAGAACGGACGATCCATATTGATTACTATTAATACCACAACCGACGGTCCAGATTGATTTACTTTTAAAATCACCACTGACGGTCCAGATTGATTTACTTTTAAAACCACCACCGACGGTCCAGATTGATTTACTATTAAAACCACCATCAATGTTCCAGATTGATTTACTATTAAAACCACCACCAATGGTCCAGATTAATTTAACTTATTACATTTTAGTACCCCTAAAGTTTTCTAAGTTTGCATTATTCCCCTCTAACTTTTGTAATTCACTTATCTTCAATAAACACATTCTTAATACTTCAACAATTATTCATCATTAATATTATAACTCATAATATTTAACAACCAGATTGTTCCTGTGAAAGTTGAGCTTTTTATTTTAATTTTTAATTTTAAGGGTTGGAATTAATTAAAAAATGATTCTGACTGGTGTCAGAAGCATCATTCAGTAGTTTGGACGTATTTTCATATTGTAACTAGGGTTTACACTTTGAGAGAGATTCCAACGAAGGACGAAGCTTAAACTCCATCTTTTCTAATTCTTCTTGGGATTTTCTATTATTGTGGATAACTATTCTTATTTTGCTGGATTTATAGGAGGATTTGAATGTTATTATTGGATTATAATCAACAATTGGGTTTGATCGTTTCTATCCTTTCTCTTTCAATTGTTTGCTTATTATCCATGTTTAGCTTTGATCCCATAATGGCTTTTGGTTGGGTCATGAACTAAACTCCATTATGGGATTCTAACTGATTTTAATATGTAGTTTAATTGCGTGCTTGAATCTTTGGGACTATTTTACATATCATAAGGAATTTCTATCATGGTTGATTTGCATGCATGAATGATTGATCACCATTCATTTTAAGTGCTTGTATGGAATTGAAAATGAACATGCAGTATGGATTGTAATCATGATAGCACATATGTATATGGGGCTATTTTGCATGGCTTGTGTATTTCGTGAACCAGATAGACATATATTATTTCACCGTATGAGTTAAAATAAGGGTTTGTGCTTAAATTCAATATGGTTGCAATTTCACATAGACATATAGTGATTTTGGTTATATTGATGATTACATGGTGTCTATCGCATGTGGATGCTATGTAAGTAGGTCATAGTACATTGAAAAATGGCTATGTTTATATTAGTGCTCTTGGCTACTTTCCAGTGATATGTGAACTTTCTTGCATGATGGTGGTAATTAGATGAAGTATTAAATGAAGTTAGGATCCCATTATTTCCAGACTTGATTTATTCCATTATTATTCTTATTTTAGTTATTATTTGCATTTAGAGTAATTCACAGTTATAATATTTAGTTTAAGCATATAAAAATAGTGATTTAGTTGATGCATAGTGGTTTGAATTAAACAAATTTCTCTGTGGGATCGATACTCTACTTACTCTGTATTACTTGTTGACACATGTATGCTTGCATGAGTTAGAGCTCTTTTTGTTAGAACTAAAAAAGAGGCAACAAGTTTTTGGCGAATTTTTGGGAAAGGCGTTTAAATTTAAATAGTTATCATCAATTTCAAGCTATATTGTATGACTTAGACAAATCTAATCTTATCTCATTTCTATTTTTGTTTTTGTTTTGGTTTCAGGTACTTGTAGATTTTTATGCACACGCGATCATCCAACTCGTAATTAACACGGTAGCGAGGATAACATTAACGGAAGAGGTTGGAAAAGCAAGTGTGTGGAGAAATTTGCAAGCTCAATTAGAGAAGTACTATAACTAGTATGGCGTAAGAACGAGAGAATTGAGCAAAGAGAAGAGCACAGGGCTCTAAGAGACTACTCCATGCCGAATATTAATGGACTTGATCTAGCATAGTCGGGGCCGGGCGATAGAAACAAATACTTTCGAGATTAAACGGGCACTATTTAGATGGTGCGAGAATTGGTCTGATTTGGGGGTCTTTGCTACGGATGATCCGAATGAACACCTGTTGAGTTTCATTGAGATTTGTGATACATTCAGATACAACGGGGTGACGGAGGATGCTATTAGACTGAGGTTGTTCCCATTCTCTTTGAGGGATAAAGCAAGGAGTTGGTTACATTCTTTGCCTGCTGGATCAATTACTACATGGGAGGACTTAGCACAAAAGTTCTTAGCCAAATTTTTCCCAATGGCTAAGACGGCGAAGATGAGGACAGCTATCTCTCAGTTCGAACAACAACAGGGTGAATCCTTATACGAGTCTTGGGAGAGATACAAAGAGATGCCACGGAAGTGTCCGCACCATGGTATACCAGATTGGATGGTGATCAACACATTTTACAATGGATTGGGATGGCAGTCGAGGCCTATTATAGACGCAGTCGCAGGAGGGGCATTATGGGAAAAGAGTTATGACGAGGTCTATACACTTATCGAGACTATGGCTGCAAATGATTTTCAGAATCCTACAGCTCGAATGCCTCAGCCCAAGGTTGCATGTTTGTTGGAAGTGGACGCTATTACTCAGTTGTCGGCACAGATGGCAGCGATGGCAAAGAAAATAGATACACTGACAGAGAGCAAAGTGAAATTAGTCACCTTCGTATGTGAGATTTGTGCAGGGTCGCACTCCACGGATCAATGTGCTATCAGCTCGGAGTCAGTACAATATGTGGGTAATTACAGGAAAGATCAAGGATAGTTTCAGAACACATACCACCCCAACAATCACAATCATCCAAACTTTAGTTGGTCAAATAGCCAAAGGAATCAGCGAGAATCGGCCAAATAGAACCAACAATTTGATCATCAACCATCTCAAACCACATTTTACACCAAAACCACATTTTCACGGATTTTTCAACAACAACAACATCACACTCCAAATTGCACCTCAGCAAGAAAAGAAATCAGAAATGGAGGAGATGATGTTGAAGTACATGGCAAACACGGAAGTTATGATCAAAAGCCAAGCAGTGGCTATTAAGAATTTGGAGACTCAGATGGGGAAAATGGCGAGCATGCTTAACAACAGGCCCCAAGGTTCATTGCCAAGTAATACAGAGACAAATCCACGAAGAGACGGGAAGGAACAGTGCCAAGCGATCACATTGAGGTCTGGGAAAAATATTGCAGACACTGACATACAGCGCGCTGCCGCGCCCAATATACTTAAAGGAAGCACGCCATGGCGAGGAAGAGGAAGCGGTGACCGATAAGAAAGAAAATCTGGAAAATTCTGAGGTACAACATGAAGAGAAAGAGAAAGATAAAGTAGGGTCAGTTGAGAAGCCTATGAGTTTAGTACCACCAATTCACCCTCGAGTTCCGTATCCACAGAGATTAAATAAGCAGAGGGAAGATAAGCAATTCAGCAAGTTTTTGGAGGTATTTAAAAAGCTGCAAATCAACATACCTTTCGCCGAGGCATTGGAACAAATGTCAAGCTATGCAAAGTTCATGAAGGGTATATTGTCAAGGAAGAGGAGATTAGACGAGTTTGAGACGGTAGCCTTGATGAGGAGGAATGCGGTCGTGGTGCTTGCAGAAATTACCTCCGAAGTTGAAGGATCCGGGCAGTTTCACAATTCTGTGCACAATCGGGAAGATGAGTTTTAGTAAGTGTTTATGTGACCTCGGGGCAAGTATAAATTTGATGCCCTTTTTAGTATTCAATCAATTGGGATTGTCGGATCCAAGGCCGACAAACATTTCTTTACAGCTAGCTGACAGATCCATCACGTATCCACGAGGAATTATTGAAGATGTCTTGGTGAAGGTAGACAAATTCATCTTTCCGGCTGACTTCATCATTTTAGAATACGAGGAAGACAAAAGCATACCAATTATACTGGGGAGACCATTCTTAGCTACAGGAAGGACTTCGATAGATGTGCAAAATGGGGAACTCATGATGCGTGTACATGATCAAGAAGTTACCTTTAATGTCTTCAAGGAAATGAAGTTCCCAACAGATGAAGAAGAATGTTTTCGGGTCGATTTGGTGGATCGGGTCCTAACTGATGAGGTACAAAATTTGGTGAACTATGAACCATTGAGGTGTGTAACTGGTAAAAATTCAGAGTTAAAGGTAGTTCCAGTGACGAAAGCTAAAGTCATTAGAGTGAGGGGTGAGGTGGACAGGCAGAAAGTCACCTCAATTCTTCTTTTGACGTGAGATTTAGAGACAGTAAAGCTAATTGACTATAACTTAGTGCTTGATGGGAGGCAACCCATTATTTCTATCTCTATTTTCTTTTTAATCATTCAGTTAGGTTGCTTTGGTTAGCTTATTTTTATTTCAATTGTGATAGTTTGTCTGTGTTGCATGATTGAGTGTGTAGCATAATTTGCATTGAGAATGTTGAAAGAGGTTAGAGTTTATTTGGTCATTAATTCATGCCTTAACAGTGTGCATTAATGTCTATGTAGGTATCGCAATTGAAGACATCAACGATATCGAGTGGAATTGAACATAGCAGTCTGAGATATCGAGGATAGCGCATGTAGCGCAAGAAATGCAAGATACAAATGCTGCGGCGCTGCATGCAACATGCCAATCGTCGACCTAAATAATTCACACGCGCATACCACGATGAAACACATTGAATACCCGCTCGCCACATGACGACACCGGACAGAGACAGTTTTTAAAAGTTTTAAAAACGTGTTGGGGATTATTTGGGCTCTCATTTTAATCATAACTGAAGCGCAATCATCTCAGTCTCCATAACACACATCTCTCTCATTCTTCGATTTACAAATTGAAGCCAGACATCTCTCATCACATACCACGAATTCTCCACGTTCAAAGCTCAAACCCACGCTCTCATCCACTGATATAAACTAGGGTTTCAAGAGAGGGCTGTGCAAACTTAGTGTGGGGAGAAATCCAAGCATCTACTATCACTCCATCTCAAGCAAAGCTTCCTCCTCTCTATCCACTTCCAATGGGTCCTAAAAGAGCTCGCTCAGTGTCTTCCTCATTATCTTCCTTCGGCTGTCAGGGGGAGGATATTATCGATCACGACAAATTTCTATGTTTGGAAGCCCAACAGGAGTACTACCGAATTATAGCCAAGACATTCGTGAAAGAAAGGGGATTCAAACCAGAAGGACAAAATGGGCAGTTATATGAAATGATCCATGAAAGAGGCTGGGGTGGACTAACTGCCAGTCCCACGCCCATTCTGATGAGCATTGTCTGAGAATTTTATGCCAATGCTAAAGTCACCATGAGCGGTATCTCTATGGTTCGCGGTTTTAAGATAGACTCTGGACCCACCGCCATTAGAACCATTTTCGAGACTCATCGATACACCGATGACAGGGTCGCTAATTGGGTCACTTAGGTGCACATATGGAAACAGACACGGAATTGGTTATTCTTTGAGTTGTGCGTGCTCGGCACGAAATGGACGTATAAAATGGCACCAATCAGCCTCGCATATTCCAACCATGTATCCACTGAACCGATATGCAAAGGCGTGGAATCATTCATCATGCCAAGCTAGTGCCTTCGTCTCATCAAAGACGAGATCACAGTGAGAGGGAAATTATTCTGTGGGGCATAATCACCGAAAAATACATTGACGTTGGCCATCTCATCCACCAGAATATGCTGCAATATCTGCGGGGAGGCACCATTGGGAGCATACCACACGCGTTAGTGGTAGCTATGCTTTGTGCTCATCAGGGATGCAACTGGGGCAACGAACAAATGCAATACCCAAACCAGGACATCACTCATGCCACCATTGCGAAATTTGAGGATTGGGCAGGAGGTGTACCGCACCCACGAGGAAGAGGATTTATCCTTTAGCCCACATTCCCAGAGCCATCACAAAGACCCTCTCGAGACAGATGAGGCGGGCCGGCCGACGAAAGCACATATCGCTCATGGTGATCGCCAGCTCCGAAGGTTGGAGCGAAAACTCGATGCCATGTACGATAACTTTGGAGCATTTGCTACGGGTCTCACGAGGGCCTTGGCCAAGGCTTTTGTATAGCAAGGAACGATGTTAGAGTGGCCTCAGTTCGGGATAGCAGTGCCATATCCACCACCAGATTCACCACCCGAGGAGGGCGGTGCCACTTTTCATTAGGGGAGTTTCTTTAACCCTTTTACCTTTATTCACTGGGACATTGAATACTTTAAGTTTGGGGGTATTGGGGTAGTAGTATAGTTGCATGTAGTATTTGCATGATTAGTTTAAATTTTGCATGTTTAGTTTATGTGTTTGTTTTTGTGTTTGTTTTTATGTTTTTTTTTTTTTAGTTTGCATGTCTCACAAAGTCTAGCTCTATGAAAATTTTTGCCTAGCCAATGATGATAGTGAATTATGAAGGATTTTTGAGTATTTTGGATAACATGAACGTAGTTATAATTTTTTACACGAGGAATTCATGTTGCTGTTTAAATGCTTTCGGTTTGCACGGATGTGTTCACAATCACTTGTAGGTATAAGAAGTATATGTTGCATTGCTCGATAGAAAATATAGTTTTAAAAAGAGAAATATGTGGAACATGGTTGTAGACTTGCAAAAATATTGACATTCAAACTTTGGGAAAACATGGGTATGCTATGTATAAAAAAAATAAATAAAAAAAAATTAATAGCAATAACGTGACTAGTCTTATTTCGGGGCCCTGGCTACTTAAGTAAGTACACCCGGGGGGATTGTCTCTACACCTAGCTCCCTAAGGTCTTTCATTGTCTGGGAGTTGTTAGTTGAAAGCTCGCTAAGGGGTAGCAGTGTTGCCTAATGGAATAAGGCATTGCACAGTCATGTGTAAAAAAAAAAAGAAAAGAAATATAGTAATACACACCGCGGGAAAGAGCGAAAATCGCCCTCGTGAGCAGCAATAAAGCATTTAAACCCATTGTAGAACCTCATTTTGTTTTGATATGTTGGAAAAGTTTTCGTTGCATAAGTATACATGAGTCTTGACTTAGACTATAATTTTTTTTGTTTTGAGTAGGTTAACATGTGTAGTCTTTGCTTAAATCAAGTTTTAGTGAACACAACACAACACACACACACACACAGCATCTCTATAGCATTTATGAATTATCTGAGTGTATGATATTATGCCTATGGTTTGGTTTGAATTTGTATTCTTGGATCTGGATAATTCATTTGAGGCATTTTGGAATTTGAAATTTCATTAGAGTTGGAACAATGTGAGACTAGTTTGCATAGTAATTTAGTTGCATAGTAGTGTTTTGCATTTTCATTGTTTTTGTTTTAGTATGCATTGCTTGAGGGCAAGCAATAGTTCAAGTTTTGGGGTATTTGATAAGTGGGTTTTATACCTACTTATTGGATATCAATTCACGCTGAACTATGCCCATCTCAAGTACATTTTAGTGTGTTTTAGTTGCATTTCATGTTATTTCGCATCGCATTTAATTAAAACTCTTTGGTGTAAAAGTGCAAGAAATGGCATAGTTTGGTGGTGGTATTAGATGGCATGTGAGCTAATGAAGGCACAACATGAGGATCAAGTGGAGCAAGGAGACTAAGCATGGATGGACAAAAGAATGAATGAATGAGCAGTAAGCGATGAAGATGGCGAATAGAAACCGAATCCAGACTCAGTAAGTACGCGTGGCGGCCTGTACTACACATACTGCGCCGCACAATTATGCCGAAGTTGATTGAGAATTGAACACGCGCCGCATGCGAGGATTACATTGGGAGGAGCATGGCATGACATAGCGATGATGATCTCTTGAGCTTTTTTATTTTAATTTTTAATTTTAAGGGTTGGAATTAATTAAAAATGATTTCGATTTGGTGTCGAGACATCATCATTCATTAGTTTTACGTATTTTCATATTGTAACTAGGGTTTACACTTTGAGAGAGATTCCAACGAAGGACGAAGCTTAAACTCCATCTTTTCTAATTCTTCTTGGGATTTTCTATTATTGTGGATAACTATTCTTATTTTGTTGGATTTATATGAGGATTTGAATGTTATTATTGGTTTATAATCAACAATTGGGTTTGATCGTTTCTATCCTTTCTCTTTCAATTGTTTGCTTATTATCCATGTATTGCTTTGATCCCATAATGGCTTTTGGTTCAGTCATGAACTAAACTCCATTATGGGATTCTAACGGATTTTAATATGTAGTTTAATTGCATGCTTGAATCTTTGGTCTATTTTACATATCATAAGGAATTTCTATCATGGTTATTTTGCATGCATGAATGATTGATCACCATTCGTTTTAAGTGCTTGTATGGAATTGAAAATGAACATGCGAGTATGGATTGTAATCATGATAGCATACGTATATGGGGCTGTTTTGCATGGCTTGTGTATTTCGTGAACCAGATAGACATATATTGTTTCACCGTATGAGTTAAAATAAGGGCTTGTGCTTAAATTCAATATGGTTGCAATTTCACATAGACATATAGTGATTTTGGTTATATTGATGATTACATGGTGTCTATCGCATGTGGATGCTATGTAAGTAGGTCATAGTACATTGAAAAATGGCTATGTCTATATTAGTGCTCTTGGCTACTTTCCTGTGATATGTGAACTTTCTTGCATGATGGTGGTAATTAGATGAAGTATTAAATGAAGTTAGGATCCCATTATTTCCAGACTTGATTTATTCCATTATTATTCTTGTTTTAGTTATTATTTGCATTTAGAGTAATTCACAATTATAATATTTAGTTTAAGCATATAAAAATAGTGATTTAGTTGATGCATAGTGGTTTGAATTTAAACAACTTTCTCTGTGGGATCGATACTCTACTTACTCTGTATTACTTGTTGACACATGTATGCTTGCATGAGTTAGAGCTCTTTTGTTAGAACTAAAAAGAGGCACAACAGGTTTCTTGGTAAAACTTTCGCCAATTATTTTATAAAAAGATATTTACATCGCTTTTTTAACTACGACAATACTTCCGTTGTGGGGTCCACCAATGATTGTGCCGTCGTATGAATACTCCCTGTTAAAACGAATATTCCCCGACTAATCGAATATTCACTTACACAACAAATATTTTATATCAACTTGCTTACTTTGCAAAATTTTTTAAATATTACCCACAACTATAACATTATATCATATCCACACCATAATATTCAAAAATATATTTTGAGAAAAATTATTCTTTATTCAAAAAAGTTGGGGTCTTACAACGATGACTGTCAACCCGATCCTTGTATTTAGCATTGCTTTCTGTAATGGATTTGTACACCTGATCATGGATAACCTGAAGATGATCTGTCATTTCTTCCGCTTTGGGGTGCACTCGACAAATCTGAGGAATAAGAACCAAATCTAGGACTCCATATATAAGGGTTCTGACCAACAACAATCTCATAAAGGGCACATGTTAGTAGTTTAATTCTTCGAACGGCTGTATGCAAACTTTGCTTGAGGAAGCACCTGATAATTGCTTCGGTTTACTTCCGGCCAAACACCTTAAAAAGATTACCCAAGCTTTGAATCACCACTTCGGTCTGCCCGTCTATCTGAAGATGATAGGCACAGCTAAAGTTCAATTGTGTCCCAAGCTATTTCCACAGACTTCTCCAGAAATTACTCATAAACTTAGTATCACAATCAAAGGTAATAGATTGGAGAACGCTATACAAACGTACAATCTCCCGAAAGTAAAGATGAGCGATCCGATTAGCATCTATTATTTTTCGACAAAAAATAAAATAAGTCATCTTAGAAAATCGATCAATTACAAACATAATAAAATATAAAGCTCTCAAAGATGGAAATAGACCTAAAATAAAATTCATACTTACATCACACCAAATTCTTTCAATACTATACAAAGTAGGATTGACTTTAAAAGCATAAATAAGTGAACTATTTAGTTAACGTGACCGATCCCAGTGTCTACCATCTAGAATGTCCCTGGGTCCACACAAAATAACCCGAAGCAACAGAAGTCAATCTAGAAGCAATGTCTTATAAGCTCGTACCTAAGAAGTTACTTCCTCCGTTCATTAATATAAATCGTTTTAAAAAAATATTTTTGTTCTTTAATATAAATCGTTTGAGAATTTCAAGTAAGCATTAATTACTTAATTTCCAATATTACCTCAAATATTAAATGTAACTTTGATTCTCTCACTATTTTCTGTCCAATAAATAACAATCTCTTATTCCAATACAAGAGTAATATTATAGACAATTGATATTATAGTTAATGCTATACAATCATTATCTTAATACTTGTGCACAACCCTAAAACGACTTATATTAAAGAACAGAGCGAGTATAACATTAATCCTAAAGCCAGTAATTGACAATCTCTTAGTGAAATAAGGCAACTGAGAAATGGCAGAATTGATCTAATCACAACAATCATTAGTCATATATACCAGCACTTCATTAACCCATATAAGCAAAGCCCAAAAAGAATTACACAAAACATCTCGAAAATACAATCTTTACATAATTATAATAGCTAACTCACATAAATTAAATTGTTCACTTACCAAACCAACCAATCGAACTCTACATATAACAAGATACAACTGGTAAAAAAACTAGGGTTTAATGATGTATTCATGTCCAATTAACATAACAATACTAAAAAGATCTAACCTTTTATAAATTAGCAGATGAAGTTACATAATGGGTTCTTAAACTACTCAATTATATAGTTTAATTGAGCTAACATAGATAATTGGACTTTAAAATTGTCACATCCTCAACCAACATATCAATTCACCGAAAATCAGATATAATTCATTATAAAATAAGGTTTGAGGATTACACATATCCATTTAGCATGAGAAAGATCCAATCTTTTTATAAAAAAAAGTAAATTACTCAATTTTATTGTTTAATTGAGCTACCACGGATGATTGGAGTTTAAAAATTTTGGGTACAAATATGTATATGTATGTACCTGGAATTGAGGGGTGAGGGGTGGGGGGTAAGAAACTGAAGATGTGAATAAGACAACCATCACTCAGATTATTAATATGCGTATGATCTGACGAGGGTTTTGAGAAACACTTCCACTTTCGCATATGTATTATATGTTTCATTACGGTGTTTTCTCATCTACACATGTAATTAAATTATTTAATACATATATTATATTCATACCAATATATGAATTATAATTTAATAAAATTATACATTTATAATACATATAAAATCATTCCATTTAATTATAGAATTAATCTATAATTAAATTTAACACTTTTAGTATAACAGATTAACTATTTAAATAATTAAAATTCACTATTAATTAATTTAAATAAGTTATAATTTCAATTATGCAATCTATATTGTATAATTAAATTTAACTTCCTCCTCCCCATAACTTGTTGTCAAACAATTTATTTATTTAGCAAATATATAATTTAATAAATTCAATCATTTATTCAAATATAAATTTAATTTACTAACTAGATACCAATATACATATTTTATATATATGATCTCATCTCATTTTTCTAATTTACATCCATTTGGCATAATATTAAAAATTAATATATCACATTATTCATGCTACATTTAATTATTGTAACATACTGTAATTCATTTATATATTCAAACCCGACACGTCTCATAATAATTATTTTATTTATTAAATTCTTATTTAATTTTATTAAAATAATTTCTGAAAAATTCGGATTGTCACTTTATTCCCTTCTTATAAAGATTTTGTCCTCAAAATCACAATTACTGAAACATCCTTACCCAGTTTACATTTATCCTTTCTCGTAACTTTTGAATAATCTCAACTTATTAACTTAATATAGGTTATATTACCTATTTCTTTCATTTCTGTGGGCAAGGAAATCGTACCTTGTTAGGGTTAGGGTTTTGTATTGGCTGAAGAGGAGAAAAATCCACGAAGAGTACGGAATTGATTGATGAATTAAAGAGGAGAGAAGAACAGGTGAGCGATTACTCCAACGACACGTGGCAGAACTCCTAGAATCCGAGAACCTTGTTAGGGTAGCAAGGATTCAGAGAGTCTTCTTGAGTGCTTCGGGTTGAGAGAGAATCTCCAAGTCTCTTAGTTTTCCAAAAGGTCCAAAAGTCCAAAGTGAGGTCCCCTTCCCAATGGAGTGGAAGGGGTATTTATAGGGTTTTTTGGAGAGTGGTCATGTGCTAGACACATGTCCTCAGGAAAATTTCAAATTTTCCCTTAGTCATCAGAGTAATACCCAGATCGTCCTGCCCTTATAGCAACCAATCCAATCCCTTAATCAATTCCCAAAATGAGTCGCCTCCACGTGTCTTTTGCCTCCGGACACGTGAAAGATTCTCTCAAGTTTTGCTTCTTTATTTCTGGCTTTTCTGTTTGTCATTCAATTCTTTAGGTCGTATGTGAACCCTAATTTGTACTTGGGCTCACATTTGCCTCCTGCACGTGAGTCACACCTTTGGAGTGGCGATCGTGCAAATTACTTCGAGTCTTTGAGTCCTGTTTCAAATTTCTGAACAATCCGCTTAGTTTGATCTTGTCAGTCTCAAAAACGAAATTTTTTAGGAATGGTAACTTCTAGGGGAGCTCTTCCAAAGATATCTTGGAAATCTTTTATCAAATCTTTCCAAACCTTGCACAATCTTTATTTCTTATTATATATATATATATATATATATATATATATATATATATATATATATATATATATATATAAATGAATATACACACAATGTGTATTACATTACTAAGTAGGACTATAGTGACAATTTTTTTGAGCTATATCGACGTTAAACTGTCACCATAGCTCAGAATAGCTATGACGACGGGTGAAACAGTGGCTATAACCCAAAAAACTGTTGTCATAGCCTACTATGTAATACACAACTGTGTACATATATTTCTCTCTCTCTCTCTCTCTCTATATATATATATATATACATATATTACTAAGTAAATAAAATCTTATTTTATTTTGAAAAATAAAATAAAGTCTTTTCTTTATGTAAAATCAAAACATTTATATTATTTTGGAAAGAAGATCAAATCATTTCTATTTAGAAATAAAATATTTGATTCTATAATATATATATATATATATATATATTATTTTATTTTTTTGAAAACTAAATCAAGACAAATCAAATTATATATTACAAAATAAAATAAGATCTTATTTTATTTTGAAAACAAGGATCAATATATATATATATATATATATATATATATATATATATATAGGGAATGATCCATAGCATCTATATGCTATGGAATAAAAAGTGGCATATAACATCTATACCATCCATCTAATTAATGAATGACAGTGATATTATTGAAAGAAAACTCGTCTGCTAGACTTACTAGCGGACGTATTAAGTAATTTTTCCAGACGCTATTGCCCCTTGTTAGCACTTCTGACCACTTGAAAATAACATCATCCGCTAGTAAGTCTAGCGAATGGATAAAAACTATCACAGTACATCATACACGAACAACAACATACTACACCATACTACACAGGTACCTTCATCATACAACTCCTGCAACATTCATCATACAAGAAATCCATCATGCAACATACTACACGGTACCTTCATCATACAAGAAATCCCTCATGCGACACAGCAACATCATACAAGTTGGCCTGCATACACACAACAACATCATACAACAATATCATACAAAAGGGCCTGCATACACACAGCAACGTCATACAAGAATTCCCTCTTGCATACACGCATAATCATTCACAGGTTCTTCTCAAGCATGGGTGAATTTTTATACTCTCAGTGCAAAATCCAACTATGGGGTTGGAGCTCGTTTTTTTCGCAGTACAGGATGGAGCAAATGGAGGTTATATTTTTTTGCTTACCTTCCATGAATATGGAGGAGGGTGGTGAAGCTTCAATATAGCTTAACTATGTCTTTCTACTAATTTTCTTGCCATAAAGTATGCGGCCGTAGCAGCACCAAAGAAGCTGCTATGTGGATTGGATAGTGTTTTAGTACTTCATTTTTATTGTTTTTGTGTGTTAGGTCTAGTGTGGAGGTTTTATCAATCTTTTAGTTATTTCTTGTTGTGAGAAAGGAGAAAGAGATCTCTGTTTAGTAGGAGGGAGGAGGGTTAGATAGGGGGAGAAGATGGTAAAACTTTACTTATTCTTCATTATTCACCTACTGTAACTAAAATGTTTCTGATATGCATTCTCTGGTTTAATTGGCATCTTGTCAGTGTTTGGCAACAGAAATTGAAAGCAGAACATTGTGTTGTTGAATGTCCCTACGAATTTCTATATTAAACATTTATTGAAAAAATTATTGAAAAATTTGCTATGTTCCTACCTATCAAGCTATCATCGTATTCATGGTGAATATCACTGAATAACATATTTTAGGGACTCTAATATGTTATATTGTAATTGTTGGTCATTAATAGTCTATCTGATTTGAGAAATGAACTGAACTCTATTTTTATATTTCTCGTGAAATAAGATTTAATTTCACATTTATTTTTAACTTTTGCAGTGTCTTATTATTATTTATATGATATTCGCCTCACTTTGTTCTTTGTTCTTTGTAGTTGTATTGTATTGATTTCCAAAACTATCGTATGGGTTTTGTGAATGATTATGCGTGTATGCAGGAGGAAATTCTTGTATGACGTTGCTGTGTGTATGCAGGCCCTCTTGTACGATATTGTTGTATGATGTTGCTGTCTGTATGCAGGCCAACTTATATGATGTTGTTGTATCGCATGAGGGATTTCTTGTATGATGAAGGTACCGTGTAGTATGTTGCATGAGGGATTTCTTGTATGATGAATGTTGCAGGAGTTTTATGATGAAGGTACCTGTGTTGTATGGTGTAGTATGTTGATGTTCGTGTATGATGTAATGTGATAGTTTTTATCCATCCGCTAGACTTACTAGCAGATGATGTTATTTCCAAGTGGATAGCACTGCAAACAGGGGGCAATAGCGTTTGGAAAAACTACTTAATACGTCCGCTAGTAAGTCTAGCAGACGGGTTTTCTCTCAATAATATCACAGCCATTCATTAATTAGATGGATGGTATAAATGTTATATGCCACTTTTTATTCCATAGCTTATACATGTTATGGATCATTCCTCTCTCTCTCTCTCTCTCTATATATATATATATATATATACACACACACACACACATTAAATCGATCAGTCCAGGACTCTGCATGCAGAATAAAATCCGGACCTTTTTTTTTTAAACAACTAAATTTTTTTTAAATATTTTATGGAACTGGAATTTTCTCATAATACAGTGTTTTGGGTGTGATTTGGATACATATAACAAAATATATATGTATAGTCTGTACAAACATGTTTTGTTATATGTATCCAAATCATACACAAAACACTGTATTATGTAAAAATTTCAGTTCCATAAAATATTAAACTTTTTTTTAGTTGTTTTAAAAAAAAAGCAAAAAAAAGAGCACGTAATCAAATAAAGTAATCAAATGCGGGAGTCCGGATAGGAACCGGACCTGTATATATATATATATATATATATATATATGTCCCATAATAAAGTAATCAAATGTGCAGGCAAGTATAATTAATCTATATGTATACATGATATAAACCTAACCGTTTCTAGCCAAGCAAAAAGGATCACCTCTGTATACTTGATTATATGGCCTAGGTCCTGCAAGCATGCATATATTCAAAGTAATAACCTCAATCTTGGTGATATGCACGGTGATTATGCACAGTGATTACGCATGGTGATTGGAAGAAATTTCCATGATAATATATGTAATTTATTTATTATATGAAATATAAGATCTTATTTTATTTTGAAAAATAAAATAAAATCATTCATATTTTGGAAAATCATTTCCATTTATATATTTATAAAATAAAATTAAGAAGGAATTTTAAAAATATTTTCTGAAAGTTGAGAATTTTTTTTTAATTAGGAATAATTTAATTTTGTAAAATAATAATAGTATTATTTATTTTATTTTATTTTTTTAAACGCAAGATCTTTTTCGCGTAGTATTCATTCATGGTGATTGAAAGGAATTGATTACACTAGACAAGTAAGTATAACAATTGAAAAAGAAGAAATTGCAGAACAGTGGTGATTGTGTAGTAGCCAGTGTTTGGTCTATTCTCATTAACTGCTTTACGTAGAAGGTAAAAAAATATTCATATATTCCTTAATTAGTTTTTTTGATGTTTAATCATGACAACCTTCTAACACTGAACCAGTATATGCATGTGACTCTTTGAAGTTTTCAGCTTTGAAAAATTATTATATATATATATATATATATATATATATATATATATATATATTGTAAGACCCCAACTTTTATGAATAAAGAATAATTTTCTCGAAATATATTTTTTGAATATTATGGTGTGGTTTTGATATAATGTTATAGTTGTGAGTAATATTTACAAATTTTGCAAAGTAAGCAAGTTGTTATATAATATCCGATTGGTCGGGAAATATTCGTTTTAACAGGGAATATTCATACGACAGCACAATCATTGGTGGACCCCACAACAAAAGTATTGTCGTAGTTAGAAAACGACATAATTATCTTTTTATAAAAATAACGGTGGAAGTTTTACCGTTAAACTGTTAAACTACCCGGTAGTAAAAAAAATAAGATGTCTGGCGTGGTTGCATAGTAGCACACGATATTGATTATTGATGCTTACGTGAGATGTCACTCAGTTATACTCAATTATTGCTACAGTAATTGCTGCATCATATCTCTCATATTATAGATTCGATTATTGTCACAATATCATCTGCATTATATGATATATTATTAAATCAATAATTGAGACGACAAAGTTATTCATATTATTAAATTGCAATATTTACAATGTTTAGAAGTTCTGTCAAGGAGAGGTTTGGTCATCTAATTGTGCGTCTCCTTATCGGAAAGTCCCATCTTTCTTAGGAACGACCTGGTTGTTAAATATTGTGAGTTATAATATTAATGATGAATAAGTTCGTGTTGATTAAAGATAAAATTGATAGTTCCATTGTGTTAAAATTATTAGTGTTAGTGAAAATTGACATTTATTTCGATATTAATTGATGTCTAGAAGTTATACTGACCAGTTGGGTAATTAACTGGATAAATGAGCAATTAATTGCTATTAATTCACATAATTATAACTATTTATTCACACGTGTGTACTATTGATTCACATTCTTGTACTATTAGGGGAGTTGGTGCAAGATTGATAATACTTGCATGACTAAGTTAAAAATAGAGGTATAGATGGAGGTCTTATCTTTGTAATTCATATTTTCACATGATTATAACTATTGATTCACATGATTGAACTATTGATTCACATTATTTACTATTAGGGGGGAGGTGGTGCAAGTTTGATAATACTTGTAGGACTAAATTAAAAATGAAAGAAAAGTTGAAGGTATTGTACTGTAATATTTCGAGCCCCAAAACGTGCAATTATCAAAACTATATTTTCCTATAAATAGAAGCTCATTCTTTTTTCATTTCTCACCAATTCACTAAAGCTATAGAGCAATTATTATAGAGAGAAATTATAGAGAGAAAGAAGAAGAGAAGTCTGCTACCTCTCTACTCCAGTATCTAGTTTCTTTCTAAGGTAAGGGGTATTATTTCTTTCGTATTCATGAAGAGAGCTTCTGTTATTCTATTTTTTATTATTATGTTGGAATAACTTGTCTATGCGAAGTACCGCATACATGGTGAAAATCTTCTGTTATTCCATTCTTTATTATTATGTTAGAATAACCTGTCTATGCGAAGTACCCCATACATGGTGAAATTCTTACATTATTCTATTCTTTATTACTATCTTTGGAATAACTTTGTCATGCAAAGTACCACATACATGGTGAAATTCTTACATTATTCCATTCTTTATAGTTACTGTTGGAATATCCACATCATGCGGATTACGCTTAGACTGGTTCCATTCTTTATTATTACATTGGAATAACACATGCATAAGGATCTACATCGCATGCATGGTGAATTCTTTGTTATTCCATTCTTTATTATTTTGTTAGAATATCTTGTCTGTGCAAATTACGCATGACCTAGTTCCATTCTTTATTATTCTGTTGGAATAACATGTCTATGTGTATTATCACATGCATGGTGAATGATCATTCGTATTCATTCCTTATTAAATTGTGGAAATGATCTCTGTACGTGGAATACCGCATGAAGGACGAAAATCCATTTGCAGTTTCATATATTCTTTTCATGGAAATATTCTTCTGAGCATTCTTGAATTTTACTTCACAAAGCAGTATCATGTTAACAATTTGGACGTTATTGATTTCTGGATAAATTAAATTATAAATCTTTAAAATTTATCCTTGAACTTATTTTATTGAATTATTATGTCATTGTCATCATCCTCATGCTTATATTATGATGAAAGTCATCTTTGGCTTACGTGCATAGATGGACTTGGTATGATTATGACCAGGGATTATTCGGTATAATCATGACCTATAATGTTATAAATGATGTGGTAAAAGTCCTCAGTAGCCTGTAGTGCATTAATGGACAGTTTTTGGTATGATTATGACCAGGGATTATTCGGTATAGTCATGACCATTGATGATTTAATGAATATCCTTGGCCCATAGTGTAGGGATGACTCGATGATGTGGTTTATTTATTAAGCCGTGTCTCAGCGATAAAATTAATGAAAACATTTTAAATCATAGAAGATAGTAGATATCATGCTCTACTTGACTCTTTTAATGGATTGCTTATTCCGCTGTAGTTAAACTTGATGTCTATTGTATTTTATCAGTTTAACATTGTTGAAGACTAATGATAATTTATTCTGCATTATCTTAGTCATAATATTTCTTATTGGGCTAGTTGAGCTCACCCTTTCTTTTCTTTATTCTCTTGAAATGAGAGCGTGTAAAGGGACTAGTCGGGAAGCGGAGTGACGATCCAGATGATAGCATTAGTAGTCCTCACTATTCTGTTAAATAGTGTGACAATAAATGTAATGAGGACTCCATTGAGTGTGGATATTGTCTATATGGCAATATTCTTATTAAAACTCTTAGATTATGTTTTGTTGTATTTTACACAACTGTTGTATAATTAAGTTATATTTGAATTTTGTACCATGTATTTGGCGACTCAAGATAGGTGATGTATACCTATTTTGGGGGCGTCATAGTTGGTATCAAAGCTTAGGGATATGATCCCTGGCTGAGATGTGAGACAAGAACTAGGAGGGGAGAGACGGGGAATTCCTTCGCTAGTATGACCTACCTATGTTTATTTGGTATTTAATTGGTCAGTCATAGTATAGGGATAATATGTGACATGTTAATTAACCCTTATTTTGTGGCAGTATTTGAAAATAGCATCCGAAAATGTTGAGATAAATAATGAAGCACATGAGACCGTTGAGTCACCACAGATTAATGCCCAGCATAATGTGCAACGGGAAGACAATAATCCTCATTTAAACAATAACATCGATGAAATGGTGAATGATGGGATGTTCAGAGGCTTTATGCAATTCATGCAACATCAGGCGAAAGCGGCTCCTGTCCAAAATGCTGGTGGAAACACTGATAACTCTCAGACGGTCACCGCTAAGCAGTTCAAGGAGCTGAGACCACCAGTGTTTTTTGGAGAGCCAAAACCACTTAAGGCGGAGACGTAGATAAAACAGATCAACAAGATATTTGATGTCTTGGGATGCTCCGAGGAGCAAAAGGTTCCCTTTGCCACCTTCTATGTTATGTAGGCGAGGTGATTCTTGGTGGGAATTTGTAAAGCTTACTTAACTCGCCGTGACTCAAAATGTCTTGGGAGAAGTTCCAAGTACATTCAATGAAAAGTACTTTCACGAAAGTATTCGTCACATGAAGGAGGTAGAGTTCATCAAGCTTGAGAAAAACAATATGACCGTAGCGCGATCTGAAGCTAAGTTTGCCGAGTTGTCTCGGGTGTGCGCCCCACTTGGTTGATAATGAGGAGAGAATGACGCGGATGTTTCTAAGGGGTTTAAACCTAGAGATACGCCAAGACTTACCTAATTTCTCACATCTTGTGTTTGTATTAGGATGTTGTGAATAGGGCTCAATTATTGGGTAGCGATAATGAGTCAACCCAACCAAGAGAGAGCAAGCGACAAGTCGATAATACCAGTGGTAGCCGTCATCAAAGCGGTGACAACAAACGTGGAGGAATCAACATGCGAAATGATAATCACTTGGTGGTAATCATGGCCATGACAATAAGGGTGGACATTTCAAGAAGAGGAGATTCAACAAGGATGGAAAACGCGTCGACCAACACCTATTATTAAGGAAGGAGAAGCGACCACCGATCGTATGTTAAAAATGTGGAGGGAAGGACACATAAGTCCAAACCGCACGATGCAAAATTCAAGCATGTTATAATTATGGAAAAGAAGGTCACCTAGCCCGATTTTGTCGTGCACCAAAGTCAAGTCCAGCTGGGATGGAGGCATCAAAGGGTGTCCCAGACAAGACAAAACCGGTAGTTCAAGGGAGAGTGTTTGTCGTAACCTCCCAAAAAGCGAGGAATCCGAATGAGGTGATCACGGGTAAGCTAACCATAAACTCTAGCAAAGTTTATACTTTATTTGATACCGGTTCTACCCATTCCTTTATTTCTCCTACTTGCGCTCAACGTTTAAATTTGACTCCGGAGAAATTAGACTTTGACTTATCTGTTGAAACTCCGTTGGGAGAAACCTTCATTACATCCGCGGTTTATAAGTCTTGTTTGATTCAAATCGATAACAACACGTTACCTGTCGATCTTATTTCTTTGAAAATACTTGCATTTGATGTGATTTTAGGGGTTGATTGGTTAACTACTCATTGATAAGTGGTTTTATACCTACTTATCCCAAGATCTATTACATGAATTATTTGCTTAATCTCGTGTTTCTTAGTTACTTTTTTATGTATTTTTTTTCCATTTTGTAGATTATATGTTTGGAAGCTTGAGTGAGCAACTATTGGTATAAAATTTGCGAGGAAAAGCAATTCCGGATATAGTTCGGGTTTTAATGTTCATTTTATGTGCATTTCATGTTCGTGGCGTGGAACTTGGAATATGTTGAGGAACTCTTTCTTGGCATTCCGGAATGTCTTGCATCATTCTAATCGGAAGTTCAGATGCGAGAGTATGGCCTTCTAGCAACAAAGACAAAGTTAAGAGTTGTTTTGATTGTCATTACACATAGCAAAGAACTGCTTCCAATGCAATTTCGACCTTCATCTGTTTGTTATATCTCAAAGCTCAAAGAATAAAAGTTGTAGATCGATATATTAATTTGATAGCTTTGTGGCCCCGTAACTCCTCCGGTTTAAAAGTTATGGCGCTTTTAGAAGAGGAGGTTCAAGCAGAAAAATAATTGGCAGATTGGGGGCAAGCCGGGCTTGCTTCTTTTGTGGTTTTGGGAGCAAGCCGGGCTTGGGGTCTAAGTGGATTAAGAGAAGGGAGCAAGTTGGGCTTGCTCTTACAAAGGGAAATAGCAAGCTAGGGCTTGGGTAGTCGAAATTTAAGTCTTCTAGTTGGTTTCTAATGCTACAAACTTGGAGTTTTCGTGATGGTGATGACTTGGGACTTGTTTTGGAATGGAATTGTAATCAAAATACATGTTGAAGTATATAATTAACAAAAAACACTGAGATTAAAACACACACAAGGCAAATTACGAAGATTAATCTCAGTTTTTCTAAGCAAGCGTTGGAGGAGTTTTTCAAGGAGATTTTCGAGATGATTGCGATTCTAGGCTACGTGAAGGGTTTTTTCCAATATTCTTCGTCTTAGACTATTATTTGTAATTGAAAGAATGATTTCCATGATTTATTCAGTGTTTATTTAGTTTATTATGAACTAATTTATTTTTTAGGCTTGTGATGGATCCTTAAGTGAATCTATGATTTTGTAAACTTTGATTTCCAATTTAATAAGCTATTTCGGTTTATCTATATTGATTTGTGCTTGAATCTATGAATTGCCCGATCAACAATTCTTTGTGGATTTGAATGGAATCGAGAGAGAATATTCAAATCTAGACCTAGTTGATATAAAGCATGTGTTCGTGGATTTTGTTAATAGCTTAAACTTGATGAGTGTTAAGGTAGAGATATGCTTGACAATCGCATGTAATCGGATAGAGAACTTATTCTTCAACCTTCTTCAATTGTAATTCACATAGAGATATAGTGAGTTAGTTGCTTAAGGTGTTTAACGGATTTCTATCTTAATTGTGAATTGACGTTAATACGGTATTAGTGCATCGAGAGGTGGTTAATACTACGCTCGTGTTCTTGATTAATAAACCGGGATAGTGAATTGAATTGGAATAAAAGTGTTAAAATCTTAAGTGAAGCTTAGGTGAAATCATAAGTCTAATTTTCCATTAATTGTTTGAAATTCCGGATTTTAATATTTGTGATTGGTTTGTGATAGTTTAATTACTTTTTAATTTAGAATAATTATTTTTAATCATTGAATTGGATAGTTTAATAAAATTAGGATTAATAGGAAATTGATAATTGTGAAGTTAAGTTTTTATTAAATTGTCTCTCGTGGGAACGATACTCTACTTATCACTTTATTACTTGTTGACCACGATATCTACTTGCGTGTTGTATGTAATATAGATTTTACCCAACAAGTTTTTAAGCGCCGTTGTCGGGACTATTTAGTATAATTCTTAATAGTTTTACAATATCGGTTTAATTAATCCTGCTTTTTACTTAGACATTTTTATTTTGTATTGTTTCTTCTATTTCAAAAGGAAGCAGCTTTATGCAAACTCGGTCCAAAAATCCAGATTTGTTGCCTTTTTGAGGACAACATTGAGAAAAGGTTTCAGAGGTTGAGTAAGTGGATCAAGGAAACGAGGCAAGAATTCAAACATCCGAAAAGGAAGAGGTAATAAAGAATGGCAAACCAAGATCGAAAAACATTAAGGGATTTCAGAACACCTAAGGTGATCGAATCTGCAGCCAAGCATCACTAGGCTAGCAATAGCAAAAAATACGTTCAAAATTAAGCTTGGGATGATATAAATGATTCGTAATTCAATTTAGTTTGGGGATTTGCAAATGACGATCCGAACGAGCATCCGGTCACTTTTTCGAAATGTGCGACACTTTTAGGTTCAATGGGGTTTTCGGATGAGGCGGTGAGACTTCGATTGTTCCCATTCTCTTTACGGACAAGGCGAAGAGTTGGTTGCATTCTCTCACCGTCCTGCTCGATAACAACATGGGAGGATTTAGCTCGTAAATTCCTCGCAAAATTTTTCCACCAATTTAAAAAAATACGAAGATGAGGAACGAGATTACGATGTTTGAACAAACAACATGGGGAGTCATTATATGAGGCTTCGGGAGAGATACAAAGAACTCGCTTCGTAAAATGCCCACATCATGGATTGCCCCAAGTGGCTACAAATGAACACCTTTACAATGGACTACATGGGAATCTCAGACAAGTATTGATGCAACGTTGGGTGGAGCATTCATGGCTAAGAGTTGCGAGGAAGCATACGAAAGTTGATTGAAACCATGGCGGCTAATAACTACAAAAGGCCCACAAAGAAGAATGACATAAGTGAAAGGCAAATTTGGGGTGTTAGAAGTAGATAGTATGAAAGCGATGCAAGCACAAATATCTCGTGACTTTCAAAGATGTTGAGTCTGTGAAAGCAATGACAAACACACAAGCACAACAAACACAAAGCAAAGTACATCAAATGGCAATAATATGCGAAGTCATGCGCATGGAGAGCACCCAATCTGAGCAATGCACGATTAATCCAAAGAAATAGGCAGCTTCATCGGCAATTACAACAGAATTCTGCAAAACACATATCAGAACACATTGAACCAAGGAAATAGGAATCATCCGAATTTCTCATGGAGCAACAACCAGCAAAATCAAGCTTCACGACAATCATATCCACTAGGATTTCAGAACCAGCAACAACCAGCTCAATATCAAGAAAGGAAACCCGATCTGGAGGAAGTGTTGGCAAAATTCATGACTAGCACCGAGTTGGCTATAAAAAATCACGCCATGGCTATGAAATCACAAGAGATGTCGATCCAGAATTTAGAGAATCAGATGGGTCAAATGGCGTTGTCATTGAATAATAGACCACAAGGAATATTACCAAGCGACACCGAAAGAAATCCAAAGGGAACTCACGAGCAGTGTAATGCTATTACACTTAGAAGCAGTACGGAGTTGGTTTCTAACTGGGATAAGAAAGCTAGTGCAGGAGATGAATGTGAGGATGAAGGGAAGGAATTAAAGAAGAAATGTACATAAAAAGTGGTGCAAAAAGCAAAGGAAGAGAAACAACTTAAAGTTACACCAACTGCACCCTTTCCTTCAAGGTTAGAAAATAACAAGTTAAAGAACCAGTTTTCGAGGTTTATGGATATATTCAAACAGTTACACATTAATATTCCATTTGCCGAAGCACTTGAGCAGATGCCGCGTTACATTAAATTCATGAAGGACATACTTTCGAAAAAACGTAAGCTCCAGGATTTCGAAACAATGGCGTTAACCGAGGAATGCAGTGCAATACTACAGAAAAAGCTCCCGCCTAAATTGAAAGATCCAGGAAGTTTTACAATTCCTTGTGCAATTGGCAATCAAGATGTGGGAAGAGCTCTATGCGATTTAGGAGCGAGTATAAATCTTATGCCACTGTCCATTTACCGAAAGCTGGGATTAAAGGAAGCAAAACCAACCAATATTAGTCTACAACTCGCCGATAGATCAATAACATACCCTTTAGGAATAGTCGAAGACGTATTGGTCAAAGTTGAGTCACTAATATTTCCAGCCGATTTTGTGGTATTAGATTTTGAAGAAGATAAGAACATCCCTATCATCTTGGGACGACCATTTCTAGCGATCGGACAAACATCGATTGACGTTCTAACGGAGAACCGATTATGAAAGTGTTTGATCGTAGTAACCAGAAGGTGTTCAAGGAAATCCCAATCCCAATCGACAAGGAAGAGTGCGAGTTTCGAGGAATCTACACGTGTCAAGTTCAGGGGTTGCAAAGAGGATAATGGTCTTAAGGCATTAGTTGAGGATAGAAAGTCAAATTCATTATCCAACATGCAAGTGAACGGGCATGCATTACAACAATGTTGGTGCTGCGCGATAAATAATCATCATGCCAAAGTTAACCCAACCGATCCGGGATGAAACAGGGAGTAGTCAGGCTGAACGACTTAAAATCAAGCGCTCATTGGGAGGAAACCCAATTTTATTTTTATTTTTATGTTTATTTTTATTTTTATATATTTTTTTCTCTTTTCTTAAGTAATGTTATCCATACTAGTTAGATGGTAGTTCATAATAATGTTTGTTCTACAATCAATTCATGATAATTTATCAAGAGTATTTAAAGTATGTTGATATAATCTTACCCTCCATGCTTGAATTTGCTCTATATCTAATGATGGGTATGCTTTAATGTTGATCAGGTACTCAAGAAGCTATGGGATGCACTAAGGAGGCAAGGGAGAAGAAAACTATATTGTATTAGCAGACTAAATGCTTTAGCAGAACAATACCAAGATGGGGCTTGCCCCTTCAAGAACAAAAAAAAAGTCTGGGGGCTTATGGGCATTAACAGATTCATAAGTACAGGGCACAACTTGCAATCTCAACCCAGGCTTGCCTTCATCAAGAAATGCAATGAGACCCCAAGTCGGGGCTTGCCCCTCTAGGCATAAAAAGCAAGCCGGGGCTTGCTATCCTTTCAAGACTACATGTTCAGAGGCAAGTTCTGGCTTGCCCCTCAAGGCACAACTAGGCAAGCCGGGACTTCTTTGTCTAGATTGAAGAAGATCACTTATGGTAGTTGGTGCATGACAGATATACCAATTCCATTCTATTTCAACTTCCTACAATCCCATTCCTATACAACATACACCCACGACCTTACACATTACTTTCCATCTCATCACAACAATCAAACACAATCCCACTCCTCCCACCTAGTCATCCACTACCCACCTACATAAATTCCTCTCTATAAAACAACCCATTCACCACACAATCTAACAACCTTAATTCACACCAATTGGAAGTTTAAGGATAGGCTTTGTGCAAATTTCTACAACCAACCTGGAATTATACTGAAGGTAGAAGTTGTTTTCTAATTCCTCAATTTTTATCCCCATAGTTCGAACAAAATCACCAAGGACCACATGTTTGAGGCCATGGATCTATCTTTCGCCTCCTTAAACGCGATGCTCCAGAGCTTCAATCCCAATGCCCAATTCCCATACCAAAGAACCATTTCCCCAATGCCAAGGTTCCCACCCAAATGATTAGATGAAGAACAACAACCACCACCAACCTGCACTTAGGCGATTACTGGAAGTCTCTCTTATTTATTGCTTTTATCTATACAATGAGGGCATTGTAATTTTCAAGTTTGGGGGATTTAGTTACATGTTTGCATATTTAATTTCATTAGCTAGGTTTGCATATGTTAGTTCATGGTTTATGTTTAGGATTATTAAATGTTGCATTCATGTAATCATGTAGTTGACAAGTAGCTTAGGAATGTAAATAGTTTTTATTTATCTTTGCATTCATGTTATGTTCACCACATATATCTAAAAAAAAAAAAATTCAAAATTCAAAAATAATAGTTAGTTAATATGTTCATCTTGCATAAGTCTAGCTGTTTGATAGTTACAGTCTATTTTGGCCAATGATGAGAATGGGATTGGATAGACAAGTATAATACTGATTATTAGAGCTTTTGATGTGATTTCTTGTTATGAATTGAATCTTTTTCTGTTTGAAACTGGTATAATAAGGATAGCACAATAAAAACAACTTGTTGATTGATTGAGTTTAAATTGATACATAATGGGACTCTAAAGGATAATGCTAGTTTGAATGAAAGAATGACAAGAATAAGTAGTGATGGCTAAAGTTAGACAAGAACCTAAGTTTGGGGGAATATTTGGGGTATATATATGGGGTATATAATATATATATAAAAAATATGAAAAAAAAAGTATGAATAAACACCGTATGTGTTTGTCTAGTTTTGTGGCCTTTGTTACTTGAGTAAGTAAGCCTCGAGGGGATTGTCTTTACACCTAGCGCCCTAAGGTCTTAATGGTCTGGGAGTCGTTGGTCGAAAGCTCGTTAAGGTAGCATTGAAAAGCCTAAGGGAATAAGACATTACATAGCTATGTGTATAGAAAAAAAAAGAGAATAAAACGGGAAATAAGAGCAAAAAGCTCCCGTAGATGAAAAATAAAGCATAAGTATCCCATGTTGACTCTCGATATTGGTAATTGTTTGATGTTAGTTAAATCTAGATTGTTTTTGGATTTCTTGAGTTTACATTGTATGATGCCTTCGAAGAGACTTGTTATGTATTAAATTTGATTTTATATCAATTAGCATGGTTGTTGAGCACACACGCACTATATCAGTAATAACAGTCTAAGATTTGATGATTGATCGGTAAATTACTGATGAGTTTTGATATGATGTATTATCATGTTTACTTGATTTCTCTTAGGCCAGGCGAAAAGACTTGTGTTTATCAATACTGCTGGATTCGTAGGCATATATATTAGTTGCATTCCATTCCATTGCATTGTGTTGCATTTTTGTTTTGTTTTTGCTTGAGGACAAACAAAGGTTTAAGTTTGGGGGTATTTGATAAGTCGGTTTTATACCTACTTATCCGGCATCTATTACTTGAATTATTTGCTTAATCTCGTGTTTCTTAGTTACTTTTCATGTATTTTGTTTCCATTTTGTTGATTATATGCTTGGAAGCGGAGTGAACAACTATTGGTATAAAATTTGCGAGGAAAAGCAATTCCGGATATAGTTCGGGTTTTAATGTTCATTTTATGTGCATTTCATGTTCGTGGCGTGGAACTTGGAATATGTTGAGGAACTCTTTCTTGGCATTCTGGAATGTCTTGCATCATTCTAATCGGAAGTTCGGATGGCCTTCTAGCAACAAAGACAAAGTTAAGAGTTGTTTCGGTTGTCATTACACAGCAGTAGCTGCTTCCAATGCAATTTCGACCTTCATTGGTTTGTTATATCTGAAAGCTCAAAGAATGAAAGTTGTAGAGCTCATCGATATCTTCGATTTGATAGGTTGTGGACCCCATAACTCCTCCCGGTTTAAAAGTAATGGCAGTTTTAGAAGAGGAGGTTCTAGTAGGAAAAATAATTGGTAGATTGGGGGCAAGCCAGGGCTTGCTCTTTTGTGCCTTGGGAGCAAGCCGGGGCTTGGGGTCTGGGTGGATTAGCAGAAAGGGTGCAAGCCGGGGCTTGCTCTTACAAAGGGAAATAGCAAGCTGGGGCTTGGGTACTCGAAATTTAAGTCTTTTAGTTGGTTTCTAATGCTACAAACTTGGAGTTTTAGTGATGGTGATGACTTGGCACTTATTTTGGAATGGAATTGTAATCAAAATACATGTTGAAGTATATAATTAACAAAAAACACTGAGATTAAAACACACACAAGGCAAATTACGAAGATTAATCTCAGTTTTTCTAAGCAAGCGTTGGAGGAGTTTTTCAAGGAGATTTTCGAGACGATTGCGATTCTAGGCTACGTGAAGGGTATTTTCCAATATTCTCCGTCTTAGACTATTATTTGTAATTGAAATAATGATTTCCATGATTTATTCAGTGTTTATTTCGTTTATTATGAACTAATTCATTTTTTAGGCTTGTGATGGATCCTTAAGTAAATCTATGATTTTGTAAACTTTGATTTCCAATTTAATAAGCTATTTCCAGTTTATCTATATTGATTTGTGCTTGAATCTATGAATTGCCTGATCAACAATTCTTTGTGGAGTTGGATGGAATCGAGAGAGGATATTCAAATCTAGACCTAGTTGATATAACATGTGTTCAGGATTTTGTTAATAGCTTAAACTTGATGAGTGTTAAAGTAGAGATATGCTTGACACCGCATGTAATCGGATAGAGAACTTATTCTTCAATCTTCTTCAATTGTAATTCACATAGAAATATAGTGAGTTAGTTGCTTAAGGTGTTTAACGGATTTCTATCTTAATTGTGGATTGACGTTAATACGGTATTAGTGCATCGAGGGGTGGTTAATACTACATTCGTGTTCTTGATTAATAAACTGGGATAGTGAATTGAATTGGAATAAAAGTGTTAAAATCAGAGTGAAGCTTAGGGTGAAATCATAAGTCTAATTTTCCATTAATTATTTAAAATTCCGGATTTTGATATTTGTGATTGGTTTGTGATAGTTTAATTACTTTTTAATTTAGAATAAATATTTTTAATCATTGAATTGGATAGTTTAATAAAATTAGGATTAATAGGAAATTGATAATTGTGAAGTTAAGTTTCTTATTAAATTGTCTCTATGGGAACGATACTCTACTTATCACTTTATTACTTGTTGACCACGTATACTTGCGTGTTGTGCGAATATAGATTTTACCTAACAGCTTTCATATTCCTAACCAACATATTATGCGAATTCAAGCAACCAAACCACACAATCACTGTCATATCAAGTCATAAAGCTATTCGTTTATTGAAAAATGGATGTCAAGCTTTCTTAGCCCATGTCACAGATTTAAATAAAGATACGTAAGATTTGAATGATATTTCTATTGTTAATAAATTTCTTGACGTATTCCCTGAAGAACCTCCTGACCTACCCCCAGAGCGTGAAATTCAATTTTGTATCGACCTTGAATCTGGTACAAAACCCATTTACAAAGCCCCATATCGAATGGCTCCTATTGAACTTCAGAAGTTAAAAACCTAACTACAGGAATTGTTAGACATCGGTTTCATTCGTCCTAGTACGTCTTCTTGGGGTGCTCCTATTCTATTCGTAAAGAAGAAAGATGGAAGTATGCGACTTTGTATTGATTATCGGGAGTTGAATCATGTTACCATCAAAAATAGGTACCCGTTGCCTCGCATTGATGACCTATTTGACCAGTTGCAAGGAGCCAAATTCTTTTCAAAGATTGATCTTCGTTTCGGATATCATCAGTTGAAGATTAAAATTGATGACATTCCAAAGATTGCTTTCAGAACTCGGTATGGGCATTATGAATTCCTAGTCATATCTTTTGGATTGACTAATGCTCCTGCTGCCTTCATGGATATGATGAACCGAGTATTCAAGGAATATTTGGATCACTTTGTGGTCGTCTTTATTGATGACATCCTCATATACTCCAAAACCCGCGAAGACCATGAGCAACACTTGAGGCTGATACTCCAAAAGCTTCGTGAAAACAAGCTTTATGACAAGTTGAAGAAATGCGAGTTTTGGCTTGAGGAAGTTGCATTCCTTGGGCACGTGATATCAAATCATGGAATATCTCATTGACGGCAAAGATTAAAGCAATTCAAAGTGGGAGCAACCTAAGTCGATGGATCAGAAGGCACGTAGCTTTTCGGCTTATTTGGTTATTATCGGAGATTCGTAGAAGGTTTTCTCGAATCGCTACTCCATTAACTCGGTGACTCAAAAAGATACAAAATTCGGTTAGAAGCGAGGAATGTGAAAAGAGTTTTCAAGAACTCAAGAGGAGACTCATTTCAAAGACTGCTCGACAATACCATCCGCTCGGAGGATTTGTCATCTCAAAGTGATGCTTGAGGCAAAGGTTAGGATGTGTTCTCATGCAACATTGGAAAGTCATAGCCTATGCCTCTCGACAACTCAAAGAATATGAGAGGAATTATCCTACTCATGATCTAGAGTTGGCGCGATCGTTTTTGGCGCTTAAGATTTGGAGGCATTACGTATGGAGAGAAGGTGGAGATCTATACTGAATCATAAAAGCCTCAAATATTTCTTCACTCAAAAGGAACTCAACATGCAAGAGCGTGACGATGGCTTGAGTTGTTGAAAGATTATGATCATACCATCCAATACCATCCTCGAAAAGCTTAACGTACTAGGCGGCGCGTTGAGAGAAGATCATATATGCAGTGCGAGTAAAATATTGTCAACGCAAATACCCATTTTGTATGACTTGGAAAGGATGGAAATAGAGTTAAAGACTCCAGGGACCCATGTGAAGATGACGAATATACGAGTGGAACCGACTTTAATCGATAAAGTTAAAGCTGCTCAAACTACAGACCTGGAGCTGATGCGTATGAAGAAGAAAGTGCAAGAAGGTGCTATTCCGGAAGCAAGAATCGATGAAGAAGGAATACTTCGAGTCAACTCCAGACTTTGTGTTCCTAACGATTCTGACTTGAAGTATAAAATCATGATGGAGGCGCACAACACACCGTTTACAATCCATCCTAGGAGTACCAAAATGTATCGTGATCTTCGACATACATTTTAGTGGTGCAATATGAAGAGAGAGATAGCGAGGTTTATCTCAAGGTGTCTAACTTGTCAACGAGTCAAGGCGGAGCATCAAGTTCCAAAAGGTCCATTGCAACCACTTGAAATTCCATAATGGAAGTGGGAGCACATTACCATGGATTTCGTTACTGGTCTTCCCAAGGTTTCTCAAGGCATAGATGCGATTTGGGTCATTGTTGATAGATTGACCAAGTCTGCTCATTTCTTATCGATACGAGAAACTTTTACACTTGAACATCTTGCTAGTATGTATATAAATTAGATTATAAGATTGCATGGTATGCCAGTATCCATAGTTTCTGATCGAGACCTAAGATTCACTTCAAGATTTTGGGTTAGTTTGTAAAAAGCTATGGGCACGGATTTACGATTTAGTTTGGCATATCATCCTCAAACGGATGGGCAGTCGGAAAGGACTATTCAAACTCTTGAAGATTTATTAAGACTTTGTGCCCTTGACTTCAAGGGAAGTTGGGACAAGTTCTTACCATTGGTGGAGTTTTCCTATAACAATAGTTATCAAGCAAGTATTGGCATGGCTCCATTTGAGGCGTTGTATGGAAGAAAGTGTCGTTCTCTAGTATGCTGGGATGAGGTGGGTGAAGCAACGTTGTTGGGACCGGATTTGGTACGTATGACTACGTAAAAGATTCAAACGATCCGACAAAGTATAAAAACCTCACAAGATCGACAAAAGAGTTATGCTGATCTTCATCAAAAAGACGTAGAATTCAATATTGGAGATCATGTGTTATTACGTGTTGCTCCATGGAAAGGAGTTACAAGATTTGGAAAGAGAGGAAAGCTCAATCCTCGATTCATTGGCCCATTTTTAATCCTCGATCGAGTAGGAATCGTGGGCTATAGACTACGCTTCTACCGCCAAGTATGTCTCGTGTTCATAACATTTTTCACATATCTATGTTATGTAAATATGTGAAAGACCCGAACCATATTATTGAATTAGAACCAGGCGAGATAGAGGAAGATTTAATGTATAAAGAGTTACCTGTTAAAATCTTGGATAACAAGGATCATATTCTACGCTCTAAAGTTATACCTCAAGTCAATGTTTTGTGGAGAAACCACGATATGGAAAAAATGACCTGGGGGTTAGAATTTGAGATGAAATCAAGGTATCCTCACCTCTTCGACATACCAGGTACACACCCTAATTTCTAGGACAAAATTTCATAAGAAGGGGGAGGTTGTAAGACCCCAAATTTTATGAATAAAGAATAATTTTCTCAAAATATATTTTTTGAATATTATGGTGTGGATTTGATATAATGATATAGTTGTGGGTAATATTTACAAATTTTGCAAAGTAAGAAAGTGGTTATATAATATTCGATTGGTCGGGGAATATTCGTTTTAACAGGGAATATTCGTACGACGACACAATAATTGGTGGACCCCACAATGGAAGTATTGTCGTAGTTAGAAAATGACACAATTATATTTTTATAAAAATAACAGTGGAAGTTTTACCGTTAAACCGTTGAAATACCACCGTAGTAAAAGTAAAAGTAATGGCATGTGGTTGCATAGTAAGCTACCGGTATTGATTATTGATGCTTACGTGAGAAGTCACTCGCTTATACTCAATTATTACTACGAAGAATTGTTGCATCATATCTCTCATATTATTGATTCTATTATTATCACAGTATCATCTGCATTATATGATATATTATTAAATCAATAATTGAGACAACAAAGTTATTCATATTATTAAATTGCAATATTTACAATGTCTAGAAGTTCTGTTAAGGAGAGGTTTGGTCATCTAATTCCGCGCCAATAAGGAGAAATCCTTATTGAAAAGCCCCCTCTTTCCCGGGAACGACCTGGTTGTTAAATATTGTGAGTTATAATATTAATGATGAATAAGTTCGTGTTGATTAAAGATGAAATTGATAGTTCCATTGTGTTGGAATTATTAGTGTTAGTGAAAATCGACATTTATTTCTATATTAATTGATGTCTAGAAGTTATACTGACCAGTCGGGTAATTAACCGGATAAATGAGCAATTAATTGCTATTAATTCACATGATTATAACTATTTGTTCACATGTGTGTACTATTGATTCACATTCTTGTACTATTAGGGGAGTTGGTGCAAGATTGATAATACTTGCATGACTAAGTTAAAAATGGAGGTATAGATGGAGGTACTATACTGTAATTCGTATTTTCACATGATTATAACTATTGATTCACATGATTGAACTATTGATTCACATTATTTACTATTAGAGGAGGTGGTGAAAGTTTGATAATACTTGTAGGACTAAATTAAAAATGAAAGAAAAGTTGAAGGTATTTGTACTGTAATATTTCGAGCCGTAAAACGTGCAATTATCGAAACTATATTTTCCTATAAATAGAAGCTCATTCTTCCTTCATTTCTCACCAATTCACTAAAGCTATAGAGCAATTATTATAGAGAGAAATTATAGAGAGAAAGAAAAAGAGAAGTCTGCTACCTCTCTACTCCAGTATCCAGTTTCTTTCTAAGGTAAGGGGTATTATTTCTTTCGTATTCATGAAGAGAGCTTCTGTTATTCCATTTTTTATTATTATGTTGGAATAACCTGTCTATGTGAAGTACCGCATACATGGTGAAAATCTTCTGTTATTCCATTCTTTATTATTATGTTGGCATAACCTGTCTATGCGAAGTAGCCCATAAATGGTGAAATTCTTCTGTTATTCCATTCTTTATTATTATGTTGGAATAACTTTGTACATCGCATACGCGCATACATAGTGAAATTCTTCTCGTTATTCCATTCTTTATAGTTACATTTGGAATATCTCATCTGTATGCGGATTAGGCTGACACTGGTTCCATTCTTTATTATTCATTAGAACAACACATCTGTGTGGTCTATCGCATGCATGGTGAATTCTTTGTTATTCCATTTATGATTATTACATTTGGAATATCGTATGCATGCGGATTACGCTAGACTGGTTCCATTCTTTATTATTACATTGGAATAACACATGCATGCATAAGGTCTATCGCATGCATGGTGAATTCTTTGTTATTCCATTCTTTATTATTTTGTTAGAATATCTTGTCTGTGCAAATTACGCATGACCTAGTTCCATTCTTTATTATTCTGTTGGAATAACATGTCTATGTGGATTATCACATGCATGGTGAATGATCATTCGTATTCATTCCTTATTAAATTGTGGAAATGATCTCTGTACGTGGAATACTGCATGGAGGACGAAAATCCATTTGCAGTTTCATATATTCTTTTCATGGAAATATTCTTCTGAGCATTCTTGAATTTTACTTCACAAAGCAGTATCATGTTAACAATTTGGACGTTATTGATTTCTGGATAAATTAAATTATAAATCTTTAAAATTTATCCTTGAACTTATTTTATTGAATTATTATGTCATTGTCATCATCCTCATGCTTATATTATGATGAAAGTCATCTTTGGCTTACGTGCATAGATGGACTTGGTATGATTATGACCCAGGATTATTCGGTATAATCATGACCTATAATGTTATAAATGATGTGGTAAAAGTCCTCGATGAGTCTGTAGTGCATTAATGGATGTTTTGGTATGATTATGACCGAGGATTATTCTAAGTATAGTCATGACCATTGATGATTTAATGAATATCCTTGGCCCATAGTGTAGGAATGACTCGATGATGTGGTTTATTTATTAAGTCGTGTCTCAGCGATAAAATTAATGAAAACATTTTAAATCATAGAAGATAGTAGATATCATGCTCTACTTGACTCTTTTAATGGATTGCTTATTCTGCTGCAGTTAAACTTGATGTCTATTGTATTTTATCAGTTTAACATTGTTGAAGACTAATGATAATTTATTCTGCATTATCTTAGTCATAATATTTCTTATTGGGCTAGTTGAGCTCACCCTTTCTTTCTTTCATTCTCTTCTTGAGAAATGAGAACGTGGCGGGACTAGTCGGGGAACGGAGTGACGATCCGGATGATAGCATTAGTAGTCCTCACTATTACATTAAATAGTGTGACAATAAATGTAATGAGGACTCCATTGAGTGTGGATATTGTGCAGATGACGATATTCTTATTAAAACTCTTAGATTATGTTTTCTTAGTATTTTACCATTAATCGTTGTATAATTAAGTTGTATTTGAATTTTGTACAATGTATTTGGCACTCAAGATAGGTGATTTATACCTATTTTGGGTGTGTCACACACACACACACACACACACACACACACACACACACACACACACACACACATATATATATATATATATATATATATATATATATATATATATATATATATATATATTGGCCAATACTTGTCTTTTGGGATCTAAAACTCATCAACCTCTTCGAACACCAACCTAAGTGCATCACAAACTGCAAGGACTACTTTGATGCTTTGACGCTGATGACCACTTTTTCCCAATAAATTCCCAGGCGGAGTATTTTAATTATTTCTTTCAGCCATATTTATTTGACATTCCCTTATATGAGGAACTTAAGGATGAGGATGGATAAATGTGTGCAACAGTGACGTACGCCTCTTTCAATGAAACCATGCAAGCCGATGTACAGGTTAGCCTGATAGGTGAAAAGATAAAAGGTGTTTATGGATCGATCACCGCTAAAAATGATATGATGGTTAATCCTCATTGGGAGAGTTTTCTCTTCCTCAAGGAGGACTCGAGTGAAAGCGTAGAAGTAATAGATGGGCAGCAAATTCCATTGCCAAGATCCGTAGTAGCCGTCCAGTCAAGTCCAACCTCATAGTTTATGCACATCGTAATCCGTGATGAATTAAGCCCATTGATCAAGAGGTATACAGAAATTTTCTGATCATGAGAAGTCTTTAAGGGATGTGAACGACGGATTTCCCCACTGCTAACAACCACTGCTGCTAGACAAATTGAAAATATTTTCATCAGTCTTTTTATGGAATGGCTGCTAAAAAGTTTCATTGCTCACTTTGAGTTGTGAATGTGTTGATTTTCTGCTTGTCAATTTTTCATAATTGTTTCATTTGTTTCTTTTCTATTTAGGTGATTGTAGTATTTCTTTTTCGGACCATAACACCATGTTGGGTAAAATCTAATTACGCACAACACGCAAGTATACGTGGTCAACAAGTAATACAGTGAAAGTAGAGTATCGTTCCCACGAGGAATTAGTTAACAAGAATTACCAAGTACTAACCTATAACCAATTTAATCTTATTTAAACGAATGAATTTCAAATTATATAATTAAACTACTATTAAATTCCACTAGTTAAATTAAGATTACGGATATTTAAAATCACAACTTCACTTATTGCTTCATTTAATTTAACACACTTCTCATCAATTATTCTCTATTCTGAATTGTTAATCAAGAACACTAAAGCAGATAAAACCACCTCTCGATGCATAATACCCATACTCACTTAAATGCATAGATGATAGAATTAAGCAAAACACCCTAATTAACTAATCCACTATATCTCTATGTGAATTACAATTAAAAAGAATTTAAAGCACAAGTTCTCTATAAGATTACATATGGTGTAAAGGCATATCTCTATCCTAAACACAAATCATGAATTCCATCTATGCAAAAATCAGAAACACATGCTATTATGATCAGATCTAAATCTAAACTTCATCTCTCGAGTTCATATAGATTATCACGGTAATTGATGGCCAATAAATTAAACAATTAAGTCCAAATCACAATAGACAATCCTCACAATAGAACATAATAATTGATAGCGAATCATATTAAAGTAAAGTACACAACAAGATCCATTGTAAACTCAAACAAAGAATTGGTTCATTGAATTAAAACTAAGAATCCACACTTGAATACACATTAAAAAATAAGAATCAGATTAAGGAAAAGAAGTGAATCTGTTGTCAGAAAATTCGCCCTCCGTCTCGCTCTTGATCTGGATCTCCAATGGCTTCCAAGTGCTTCAATCTCAAAATCTCATAAAAACTAGTGTTTTCTCCTATTCTACTCTAATCTAATCTAATGGAATCCTCTCTCTCCTCTAATCTTTGTGATTCTCCTCCTTTTATATGTCTCTTTATATGTCTTTAAGTCCTCTTGGAAGTTCTTGAGTCAATCGGATCGAACCAATCCTTCTTAGACTCAAATTCGGACAAAAAAAATAACTTTTTCGGCGTATCTTGCCCAGTGGGGTTATAAAGCTAAAAGGCCCGCCAATGAGTCCCTCTTGTTTTTGCTACTTGTATGCCCCGCCCGTGGGTTTTGTGAAGGGAAAGCCCGCCTTGGCGGGGGTTCTTTTTCTTCCGCAGTATCCTCTGGTAAAATGGTCATAACTTTTGATCCGGAAGGAGTTACAAGGCCTGTCACCTATCAAATCGAAGATATCGACGAGCTCTACAACTTTCATTCTTTAATAATTGAGAAATTCTGGCGAGAAAAAGATTGAAAAAGAGCTTTAAGTAGATGTTATGTAAATTGCAAGCATGTGAACTCTTAACTTTGATCTTCGTTAATAAAAAGGCCATCACTCTCGCATCCGAACTCCAATTGGGATGATTCAAGATGTTCCGGAAAGCTAAGAAGAAGCTCTACAGTATAATCTAAGTTCCAAGCTAAGAACATGTATCCAACTTGGTGTTAAAAGTCCTGTAATCTCCCATTCTTGTATTTGCTTACATATTTTAGTCCAAAAGATGTTCAAATTACTTTTCCTTGCTTCTTCATGCCAATTTTATGTCATAAACTACAAAATAACATACAATGTATGAAAAGTAACTAAGAAACATAGGTTTAAGCAACTAATTCAAGTAATAGATACCACATAAGTAGGTATAAAACCTACTTATCACACCGCAACGAGAAAACATCTATTCCGGGCCATTTCACCTTATCAGGAATAAGCATGGGAATGTTATTCCTATTTACATATGATTTGATTATGATATATATGAATGATTATAAAAGTATGTCTGCATTAAGAAAAACTATAAATTCCTTTGATAGATAATAGAAACATATGTACAAGGACTTAGAATGAATTGATCAAATGTGTTAGGTTGATCCCACATAAGCAAAACTGCTTTGTAAAGTCCTTAAAAAGAAATGATGTATAAGGATTATAAATATAGAAAGATCAAGCATGTTAGGTTGATCTTATGATGTAATAGATAGGCTTGTCTGATCGTCAGGTACTGCACCAGAAATCTTAGTCTGCCAGGAGAGTCGAGGAAAACTCGAGAGTTATCGAGGCAGAATCGTAGTCTGTAAGATAGTAGATCTCAGAGTTCATTGACTGCCAGGAGAGATGAGGAAAGGTCGTAGTGTGTCGAGTAGAACTTCCTTGGAGCCATAGTCTGCTGAGGATGTTATGTTCAGAATCGTAGAGACAGCCTACTTACGAGCCAACGAGAATCTGCCAAAAAGTCAAGAATCATAGACTACTCGAGAGTAGAGAGTCTCATCGATCATATCGAGGCGTAGAGATCGTAGTCGAGCAAGATCAGATGAAGACAACGCACACAAAGTCAGAAATCATAGAGTGTCAAGATCTGATCTCGGAGTCGTAGTGTCTACATAGCTGAAGCTGAATCGTAGAGTGTAGAACTAAAGACTTCAACATATGTGCTCACAATGCCAAGGCAGAATCGTAGAGCAAATACAATTCTCAACAAATGAGCACTCCCAGAATATCCAAAGAAATGAAGCCTCTGGTCTAAGCTGCAAAGATACATCCCACCTGAAGGAAACCAGAGAGCACTCAACGAATGCCATGCAAGCTAACAAAAGATCTAAGCACCAACCCAATCAGCATCCAGATTGAGTTGTGAAGCCATTCAAGATGAAGTCTTCCACAAGTTAATCAGAAGAAGACTTCAGTAACTGACTAAGGAAAGTCAGCAAGTGCAGTAACTGTCAAGTAGATAGAAGACGATGATCTTGGAAGCAACCAGGATCGTAGTGTTTGCCACACAAAGAAGGAACTGATGGAGTGTACACAGAGATACTAGTCAGCCTCTGAAGAACAAGGCTAAAGTGATTAAGCATTGGGTCAGTCCATTAATGATAAGTGAACGGGAGATCACAAGGAGAAAGTGAGCTGGACACGCTACAAATCTGAAGTGTCTTACTATTCAGAAGGGACCAGAGCAAGGAGTTAAACCATCAGTATCTGAGAATAGTCGAAGCAACTAGAAGTGTTGAAGCATTGCAAAATAGAAGGAAGAGGTGTTCTACACTGAAGATCTAATGAAAACCTTTCAAAGATCGTAGTGTTGTCTCTACGTGTCATATGAGCAACAGTCAACAAGACACTACGATCAGGTCCAAGAAATGCATGCATCAGAATCGTAGAGTTCAGTCATTCGAAGATTGAAGCATTGGCAACGGTTTAATCTGAAGGTTGGTATTCGGACAAGAGCTTATTAAGAGCATCGATGCAAAAGGACAACCTCTGATCGAGAAATCAGAAGGAGGAAATAAAGTCATCGACCTGCCCAAGACATCAGAGTGACATCTCTGACGTGGTAGGTGAAACAGTAGATTACAGTGTCAGAAAGTCAGAAAAAGTTGACATGTCACATCTGCAGTCTACACCAAATAAATTGAGATTTGCGAAGCATTTTAAAGTACTTTCAACGGCTACTTCTCAACGGGAATATTGGGAAGGATTATAAATAATTAGCGAGAGCTTCAACGATAAAGAGCTGGCTGATGATTGCAATGTTGTAGAATCGTTGAGTTGGTAGAATTCTATTGTTGACTCTACGAGTTCCACGAAAAGATTAACAGATCAAGTCTCAGTGACAGTGAAACTACATAGGTGGAAGTGAAGCAGCTTTGTAGAAGGACTTAAATAGAATAAAGCTTCACTCAACAAAGATGAGAATTTCACTAAAAATGGCAGCTAAGCTGAGAGCTGAAAAGGACAAAAAGATAGCATTCAAAAGAGTAGTAGAGCACAAAGAAGATCTAGAGAGCCACTCTACGAATCACCATAAACCTAAAGCTGAAACTGAACAAGTGCAAAACCATGTCAGCAAAACATTAAAGAAGGGTTCAAGGATTGCAAAGTGCCAGACAAAGTTTACCAAAAGCTCAGAGACTTAGCAAATCCAGATGTTGATGGTACATAGCTAACATCAGATGAAGATGAGCAGAAAGGAGTAAAGATCAGCTGCACTAGAGAAGATGTGGTCTAGACTCAAAGAAGAATGCACCACACCAAGCTTCTAAGTACAAAAGATGTTCAAGCTTAATGACATCTTAGCAGCTCAGCACCAACAACACCAACAACAACAACAACTACAACAACAAGAAGCCAGGGCCTGAGGGATCCTTGTCCGGAGGGACTAAACGAAGTTCCAAGCCTGCTGGGCTTGAAGAGTTCCTAGGGAACTAGAGAAGTTCCAAGGCTACTGGCCTTGAAGATTTCTTAGTGAACTGAAGTCCCAAGGCTGCTGTCCTTGAAGGGATCTTAGTGATTCAGGGTACTGCCCTTCCTTAGTGGAAATCCTCCTAGTTGAAAGTAGAAGAGTGGATTAGGAGCTTGAGTCTCTGAACCACTTAAAACCCCTTGTGTCTTTTACTTTATGTCATTTACATTATGTATATTAACTGCTATAACTGCTATGTATGTGTTAACTGCTTACAACCGAACTAACTCTAAGAACAATGTATGTATGATTATGAATATATCAATGAAGGGGAGCTTTTACTTATTCCGATGTGCTTGAAAAGATTCTTATGTTTGTCATATGCTAATTCATTAGCCATACAAAATAAATGAGAAAAGTATTTGAAAAGAAAAAGGATCTATTCAACCCCCCTTTCTAGATCTATATTGTGCCTACTAGGAACTAACAATTGGTATCAGAGCAGGTTCTCATGCTATATTCTAAAGCTAATCGGTTTGAGTCTGATCTTAGGCACAAACATTGTTCTAGACTTAGTTTAGTAGTAAGTCAATTGTTGCATGCAGATGAGCTCACACGTTGAAAATACTGTGTACAGGTAAAATGTGTATATACACCTAAAGCTGCTCAGATTGGTCCATGCCCTTGATTATTATATCAACAAGACCAATCCTTGCTCGCGGTCAATCTTGTAGTCTGAAGACCAGGCTAGAAAGCTCAAGAGACATCAACAGAAAATAGTCAAACATCCACCAGACTGAAAAGATGAAAAGGCCATACATGCTAAGAAATGCTTATCCAGAGAAGAAAGAAGAACTTCTCAAACATGTATTTGGCCAACCAGCAGCTGGATGTAAACCTTGTGAACTCAAGGATGTCAAAGAACTAAAGATGATGATATTCCCTTAGCTTGCATCTTCAAAACCACGACTGATTGATTGAAGGTCAACTGGAGCAACTAGCTATCAGGAGCAAATGAAAAACTATGCACATCAATTCCTAAACTCAGTATATCTAAGATAAATGACTGTTAAGAAACTGACAGTCAAAAGGTACGGTTCCTCATTAATATAAATATGTATATCATGATTGCACCTCCTTATGAACTATAACAGTATTCTTTCAAGGAATCATAATCTACTTAAAAGGTGAAGAGAGAAAGTACACTGAGGGTGGAAACTCAAATGCTTATAAACTTTCTCTCCATCCAAGTTTTAGGTTGAAGATGACATCTTGAATGAAATCTAAAATGGGTCATAAGAGCATCACAGGTTGAATTAACTTTATGTGAAGTAATCTTTATTGATGGGTTAGTATGTATGTACAACCTATGTTCTAAGTGTTTAATAACACACAGAGTATGATCAGTTCTACAAGAGTGTCTTGAAGATTCATAGAAATTGATCACCTCCATGAATCAACCAGATATAAATAAATCGTAGAGTTGATTCTCACTCTGTGAACATTTAAACCCTGTGAACATAACCCAGAAAATGATGAAACCATCAAAGAAAAGGAGTGTTTTATTAAAATAGCAAATCTTACACACACTCACCATCATGCATCTCAAAATGTATTATCCAAATTAGTTACATGCATGAATATGACTGTTGGTGATAAATATGATGATTATCCAAATATGTGAGGAACTGGGGTTTTGAAAACTAACCTAGCAGGACCCATTTAACCATGGGTACCAAAAATAAAGATCGTGAGCATGGGAATGTTATTCCTATTTATATATGATTTGATTATGATATATATGAGTTAATATGCAAGTATGTCTGCATTAAGAAAAGCTTTAAAGTCCTTTGATAGATAATAGAAACATATGTACAAGGACTTAGAATGAATTGATCAAATGTGTTAGGTTGATCCCACATAAGCAAAACAGCTTTGTAAAGTCCTTAAAAAAATGATGTACAAGGACTATAAATATAGAAAGATCAAGCATGTTAGGTTGATCTTATGATGTAATAGATAGGATTGTCTGATCGTCGGGCACTGCACCAGAAATCTTAGTCTGGCAGGAGAGTCGAGGAAAACTCGAGAGCTATCGAGGCAGAATCGTAGTCTGCAAAATAGTAGATCTCAGAGTTCATAGACTGCCAGGAGAGATAAGGAAGGGTCGTAGTGTGTCAAGTAGAACTTCCTCGGAGCCATAGTCTGCTGAGGAAGTCATGTTCAGAGTCGTAGAGACAGCTTGCCTACGAGCCAACGAGCATCTGCCGAAAAGTCAAGAATCGTAGACTACACTCAAAGTCGTAGAGTCTACTGATCGTATCAGAGACAGAGATAGTAGTCGAGTAAGATTAGATGAAGATAACGCACACAAAGTCAGAAATTATAGAGTGTCAAGATCTAATCTCGAAGTCGTAGTGTCTACACAGCTGAAGCTAAATCGTAGAGTGTAGAACTAAAGACTTCAACAGATGTGCTCACAATACCAAGGCAGAATCATAGAGAAAATACGATTCTCAATAAATGAGCACTCCCAGAATATCCAAAGGAATGAAGCCTCTGGTCTAAGCTGCAAAGATACATCCCACCTGAAAGAAACCAGAGAGCACTCAATGAATGGCATGCAAGCTAACGAAAGATCTAAGCGCCAACCCAATTAGCATCCAGATTGAGTTGTGAAGCCATTCGAGATGAAGTCTTCCATAAGTTGATCAGAAGAAGACTTCAGTAACTGACTAAGAAAAGTCAGTAAGTGCAGTAACTGTTAAGTAGACAGAAGACGACGATCTTAGAAGCAACCAAGATCGTAGTGTTTGCCACACAAAGAAGGAACTGATGGAGTGTACATAGAGATACTAGTCAGCCTCTGAAGAACAAGGCTAAAGTGATTAAGCATTAGGTCTGTCCATTGATGATAAGTGAACGGGAGATCACAAGGAGAAAGCGAGATGGACACACCACAAATCTGAAGTGTCTTGCTATTCAGAAAGGACCAGAGCAAGGAGTCAAACCATCAGTATCTGAGAACAGTCGAAGCAACCAGAAGTGTTGAAGCACTGCAAAATAGAAGGAAGAGGTGTTCTACACTGAAGATCTAATGAACACCCTTCAAAGATCGTAGTGTTGTCTGTACGTGTCATATGAGCAACAGTCAACAAGACACTATGATCAGGTCCAAGAAATGTATGCATTAGAATCGTAGAGTTCAGTCATCCAAAGATTGAAGCATTGGCAACGGTTCAATCTGAAGGTTGGTATTCGGACAAGAGCTTATTGAGAGTTTTAGTTTTCGGTGGCACAATAGTTATCTAGAAGGAGGGGTTGAATATATATTTAAAAATCTTTTCGTTTTACTTAGTTAGTTTTGATAATGATTAAAACACAACAGAATAAAGATTTGTTTAATCTCCCTTAAGATATCTTGAATTAATGAGAGTGAGGCAGTTATGGCAATTATAGCAGTTATAGCACAAATATAATAGATACAGTAGTTTTAAGTGGTTCAGAGCACTTAAAGCTCCTAATCCACTCTTCTACTCCTCGAGTAGGAAATCTACTAAGGATGTCTTTTACACTTTCTGAATCTCACAGATTCCTTCTAGACCAGTAGTCTAGGCACTTCTTAATTCACTCTTGAACTCTTTAAGTCCAGCAGACTTGGTTCTTCACAGTTCACTTAGAACTCTTCAAGTCCTTCTAACTTGGAACTCTTATTTCAGTTGATTGGTATTTGTTGATTTCTTGATTGATGCTACTCAGTTGCTATTAAGCACTTGTTCGAAAGAGCTGAGTAGCTGTGCAAGCTTCCTCTTTTTCTCAGATCGTAGAGTTAAGCGCTGAGTGTTCTTGTGCATTTTTGTCTAATGCTTGCTTTGATCTCTCATCTGTATATGTTTTGCATATATGTGATCCTTGAAATCTATCCGTTGAAGCCATTTGTTGAAGCATTAAATGCATTTGACATTTTAAAACTTTGATGGAGACTTTTCTGCACACCTTCTGAATTGCACTTTGGCCCACTGACACAGCAGACTGCTTTCTCACCTAACACCTGAAAAGGTGTTTTCCTCTGTCCTATGGTCCTTTCCTTAGCTTCTTGAATACGTTCCTTTTGTTGAATACTAAGGATATCTTTTGTACCGTTGAGACTGGTGAGGACTTCAACATTTCAAAACCATTCCACATTTGTTAGAATTTATCTTCAAACAAAAGTAGGGCTCGATGCTTCTGACACAAGGCAGATGATACTCTACGATCCATATTGTGGTGTTTTGTCACATTGGTGCTTGGTCTGAAGAGAACACTACGATCTCTCGCAAAGATTTGCACATTACAATCTTCACTTGCTCCTCTTGCAGACTCTACGTTTCCGAAAGCACAATACGGTCTCTGAGTTAGCTTCGACAAACGTCTGGACCACTCTATAATTTCTGGAGAGGCCCTTCAAGAAAGATACACTACGATCTTTTAAGCTCTACGATCCTGCCTTGGTTTCTACAATCTCTTGATTAGCTCGATAGACTGCGATTCTTGTTGAGGCCTATCTATTCCTTTCAAGTCATAGATCAACCTATAATCTTTGATCTCTTTATCTATACATTCGTTTATAGAATGATGAACATTAAAAGCTAAGATCAACCTAATAAATTTGATATATCACTAAGTCCTTGTACATATATTCCTTGAAGGACTTTACATATAATCATGAGCATTAACTTTAAACATCAAATCAAAATATGCATTCTTCCAACAATCTCCCCCTATTTGATGTTGACATAATCAAGGAGATTTGTTGTCATGATTATCAAGTTTTAGATGCATTTTCAGGAAAGTAAACATGACTTAATATTTTGGTGAGCAGCTGAAATTTCTAGAGAATAAGCATGAATTTATTGATGTTTGAAGAATAGATATTACAGTTAAGCTTTACATCAATAAGAATTTAAGTTTCAACTTATCTCTATTTTTTTGTTCTTTTGCGTGGAGGATTGGCATACTCCTCAGCTTTTCTTTTCCTGCTTGCTTCTTTTCTTCTGGCTAGATCTTCCAGCTCACTTGGGCTTATCCTTGGATTGTGATCATGCCTATTAATGAATGCAGGATCTACAATTGGCATTCTTAGGCCTGTGGTGGTCACATTTTATGAGCTGGTAGTTAGCCTTAGACTCCTTATTGGTTGAGCCATTAAAATTTCCTGCTGATCAGATCGCTGAGTTTGATGGCCGGATCGTGGAGTCTGCTGGTGGAATTGCCTTGTAGGAGGATTCCCTGAAGATTGAGTTTGGGATTGACCTCTGCCTATGCCCTTGCCTTGAACTCCTTTCCCTTTATTCTCCCCCTTTATGTCAGCATCAAGGGTTCGAATGTCATCGGATAGGCGAGTCACTCCTTGGACGAGCTCGTTGAGTTGGCTTTGGGTTTGAGCAATGTCCTCTCAATTTTCTTTGATTAAAGCATCAGATCGAGCATCCCGTCGTTAAAGGATGTCCAGAACAGTGTCAGTCTGTTTCATTTGGCCCATGGAGAAGTCCTGAAATTCTTTCAATGCAGTTTGGAGACTTGTGATGCTGTTTATCATAAGTTCATTCTGAGATTCCTGAGTCTTCTGTAGGAGCAGAACAACATCCCTATGTCTTTTGGCTGCTAGAAAGTGGATGTCATCCCTATCCTTTATGCTCTTAATCATTTCCTTGATGAGCTCTTAAGCTTCTTAGTGAGCACAGAGCTGAGGGTGCTTGGGAGACCATTTACAGCATTAATCATTGTTGTTAATCTCATTTGAATGAGTTCAGTGTGTTCTTCAAGACTCTCATCGAGTTCCTTGATCACTTTCTTGGACATCACGACAAACCGATTTGGTAAGCAGTTCTGAGAGAAGTTCATTTAGTTGGGGAATTTGTGAAGGAGGGGGTGTTCTCTTTTATTGATCTTGTAATGAGTAGAGGGCAAGATCAAGGTTGAAGTATTCATTGGTGGATGAGGAGGGAATATCGGATGGAGGGGCCTGTGTTTGGGTGTTTATAGTAGGTGGCTCTACGATTTGAGCTTTGGACTCTACAATGGGGCTAGAGTCAGTGATCGTAGAGATGATGGGAGTTAGGAGCAATATAAAGTTGGGCATATTTGGTTAATCAGTTATAGAAGTTTGGGATTCTGTAACTGGGAATTGATTTAGTGGATGAAGGATCACTTACAATCATCTTGGGAATTCATAAAATTGACTGAAGGATGGTAATGGAAAGTGATTAATTCTGAAGAGGGTTGGGATAGATAGTACCTCATGCTCAGTCTTTGAAGAAGAAGTATTTCTGAGTAAATTTTTGGCAAAGTTGAAGCTTCTTGGGAATCCATGAGCTAGCACAGAGATGGATGGATATTCTTTGAAGCTCCAAAACATGTGATTCCAGGAGTTTAGAATTTGAGCTTGATGAAAAGGCATCATGGGTAGATAGGAGAACAATTGCTCATAGTTAGCTTTTCTATACCCATTAATGCCCACAGCTATCATCTTGACCTCGTCATCTTCGTCCTCTTCTTTGTCTTCGTTCAAGGATTCCACTATATCAATGGCTTCATTTTGTTCCTCGCTGCCGTTCTCCTCATTTTCTCATAGAACCTCTTCTTCTCATCATGGGGATATCATGAGCCTCCCCCTCAACATGATCATCCTCCCGCAGGATTAGTAGCTCCCCTCATTTGGAGCATTTTCTAGGATGAGAGCTTCAGGCATCTCCCCCTCAGCTTGAGCTTTGTCCTTTTGGCTTTCTTTGGATAGTTCCTTTTCAGCAGCCTACTCTTTGTCTTCCTTTTTAAGTACTCCTTCATTGACAAGGATTTACTTCTTAACCAATTTTTGTCTTGGTTTTCTAGGCTGAGCCACAGCCTCAGGACTTCCTTGAGCTTTAGCTCTGTCCTGTTGATTAGCCAAAACGTCTGGTGCATCAACTTCCTTGCTCGAGGTGTTCAGTCTGGTCTCTACGATCGGCGGAGACTCTACGATCGAACAGACAGATGGCCTCTTGGATTTGTGACTAGTTTTGTTCTTCTTCAGCAGCTGTGATATGGTGGCTTTGTTTTCATCTGTCTCAGCCTGCTGTTGTTTTCTTCTTAGAACCCTTAGAGTCTCAATATCAGAGGACTCTACAGGTATATTAGTAGTTGATCCCTGGGGTTCTTCTGTTATTCTAGCCTTTAGCTTTCTCTTGCCCTTACTTTTTCTAACCAGGGCAGTGGGTTCTTCCTTGTTAGTTTCTTCTTCTTCTTCTTCAGTCTCCCTAACAACTGACATATTCCCTGGAATCCCTGACCCCTTTGCATCAGCAGTCCTACCACTAAATTCAAACATCATTCATACGTTTTCAGCTAGATTCCTTTTCCAGTTCTCGAACAGTTGCTGTGTCATTCTTTTGTTTGGCTTTATTTGTTCACCTTCATCATCCTCAATTTTATCACCCAAGGCGGACTATAGAATAATACTGATGAATCGTTCGTAGAGCATCTTCCCAGAGCTTTTTGATTTCTTTGAGCTGAGAATCCATTTTCTAATCCATTCAAGTAGTAGAGCTCCATAGTTAAGTTGTATTCCACAACTTATGGCAGTCATGAGCTTGAGTTGTACTTCATTTACAGAATCGTGGCCTGAGCTCTTGCAGCATATGCATTTTTCGACAATGTCAGCCAAAAATTCATACCTTTGAGGAAACTCCTTCTTCTTGTATCCTTTGACAGAGGGGAATTTCTTGTGATGCATTCTTTTAAGTCCCTCATGGAAATCTATGCCATCTATGAATGAATACCCTTTAGATTTGAAACCTAGGGCTAGGTTGATGTCCTCAGCCTTCAGCTTGATTTCCACATCCTTGACTTTCGTAGTGATGACGTCGTTTTCGAACAAACTATTCTTGTAGAATTCTTTTACTAGCTTTGGGTAGATCAATGTGGCCGTACCCAGAGCTTCTTCGAGACTAGCCTTCTTTATTAATGATAGAGCTTTGTGAAATTTGGGTTCAACAGTTTTGAACTCATCAAAACAGAGTCTGTAGCCAGAGATGACGTTGGAGGCTGCCATTGATTTCTTTGCAAGGTGTATGTTTGATTGGGCTTTCTTGAGAGTTAGGGTTTCTGCTTGCAGAGATAAGGAGAGAGATAAGCTTTTAAACTTTTGATTTTAAAAAGGTGTCTTTAAATGGTACTAGTAACTTCCCTCTCTCTATTTTGCTTAGTGGGGACGGTGTCAAATTTCGCCACGAAATCGATGTAGAGAGGATTATCTTGGAATTGCCCTTAGCTCCTTCTGAGCTAATGTATTCTTCAGAAGGACTACGATCGTTGATATGGTCCTTGGAATCGTCGAGTCTGTTCTACGTTTATCGAGTCTACTCAGCAATCGTTGAGTCGATTTAGCAGTCGTTGAGTATGAACTGCAGTCGTCGAATCTGAACTGCATTTGTTGAGTCTGCTCAGTAATCGTTGAGTCTATTCAACATTCGTTGAGTCTGTTCAGCAATTGTCGAGTCTGACCGAGTCCTTGTGATGAACTTTTGACTTAGCATTCTTCTTGGTTCAAGGTAACTCAGGAAGGGCAAACATCATAGAGCGAATCAAGGGTTAGGTTTGTTCCTGAGGTGCTTATCAGAAAATTGCTTTGGTTTGAACTTTATCATCACATGATGCTCCTTTGTTTTGTTGATGGGACTCTGCTATCGTTGAGTCTGCACCGCGATCATTGAGTCTGCACTGCGATCGTTGTCTTTTATGTCACTTCAACTCTATGATCGTGGACTTCCTTTGATCATGTTTATGATTTCGAACATAGCCTTTATATCTGTATAGTTAGCACAAACTAGAGCATATTTTTCATGGTTGTAAGTTAAGCATGCCTAGCTCACTTATTAATTTGTTAAATCTGGATTCATCTAGAGGCTTTGTTAAAGCATCAGCAAGTTGATTTTCAGTAGGGATATATTGTAAAGATATAGTTCCATTTTGCACATGATCCCTAATGAAGTGATACCTTATTTCTATATGCTTAGTCCTAGAATGCATGACAGGATTAGACTTGAATTCAAAACCCATAATCTGCTAGCTGATTTTTCATCCATAGGATCTCGAAAGTACAATGAAATCGCCAAACAACAATGTATTAAACCTGCAGTTGAAGTAGATACTGAGTTTTTCTTCTTGCTAAACCAGGACGCAAGTCTTTTTCCCAGCAATTGACAAGTTCCACTGGTACTCTTTCTATCTACTTTGCAGCCTACAAAATCAGCATCTGAAAATCCTCTTTACAGCAGTTAAATGTGATTCTTTAGGATTAGCCTGAAATCTAGCACAAATGCATGTTGCAAACATTATATCTAGTCTACTGGAAGTTAGATATAAAAGAGAGCCTATCATACCTCTGTATTGAGTTATATCAATACTTTTACCTTTTTCATCTTTGTCAAGCTTGGTTGCCGGGGCAATTAGGGTTTTCATGGGAGAGGCTGATTCCATGCCATACTTCTTAAGTAAATCTTTAATGTACTTGGCTTGGTTTATGAAGTATCCTTCATCAGTCTGCTTTACTTGCAGTCCAAGGAAGAAGTTCAGCTCACCCACCATGCTCATTTCAAACTTGCTCTACATAAGCTTGGAGAATCTCTTGCATAACTTTTCATCAGTAGATCCAAAAATAATATCATCAATGTATATTTGAACCAAGAAGACTTTATCTTTATGCTTTCTAAGAAATAGTATGGTATCTACTCTACCTCTAGAGAACCCATTTTCAATAAGAAATTTAGTTAGTGTTTCATACCATGCTCTAGGTGCTTGTTTAAGACCATATAAGGCTTTATCTAATCTATAAACATAATTAGAAAGAGATGGATTGATGAAACCTGGAGGTTGCTCTACATAGACTTCTTCTTGAAGTTCACCATTCAAGAATGCACTTTTGACATCCATCTGAAAGACCTTGAATTTTATATGAGCGACAAAGGCAAGGAATATTCTGATGGCTTCTAGTCTTGCAACAGGTGCAAATGTCTCATCGTAGTCAATGCCTTCTTCCTGAGAATAGCCTTTGGCCACTAGTCTTGCCTTATTTCTGGTTATTACTCCATCTTCACCCATCTTGTTTCTGAAGACCTACTTGGTTCCAATGACAGGATGATTCTTTGGTCTTGGTACCAATCTCCATACTTTGCTTCTTTCGAATTGATTAAGTTCTTCCTATATGGCTTTTATCCAGCTGGAGTCTTCCATAGCAACCTCTATCTTCTTAGGTTCCATTTTTGATAGGAAGCTTAGATAAAAACATTCATTTTGGGTGGCAGCCCTTGTTTTGACTCTTGCACTCAGATCTCCAATGATTAAGTCTTGAGTGTGATCTCTTGCCCATCTATTTCCTATTGGAACATTTGTCTTTATGCCTTCTTGTCTTAGATCTTCAAGATCTATTTCTTCTTCTTGGTGTGGAGGCTCGTTGTCTAGCATAGGCCTCTCTACGATCTCATTTTCTTGCTCAACGATTTCACTGTTTGGTACTACGATCGTAGTGTTGAGCTTGACAACCTCATTCGTAGTGTCTGAACTGTCGGTCGTAGTGTCTTGAAGTACTATTTTGTCTAAGTCTGTCTCATCAAATATGATGTGAATCGAGACTTCAACACTCAGTGTCTTCTTGTTGAACACTCTGTAGGCCTTACTGTCTGTGGCATATCCAAGGAAGATTCCTTCATCTGACTTGGGTTGGAACTTAGTCAAGTACTATTTTCCATTGTTGAGAATGTAACATGCACAACCGAATACATGAAAGTAGCTGACATTTGGCTTTCTTCCTTTCCACAGTTAATAGGGAGTCTTCTTAATCGTAGAGTGTATGAGTGATCTGTTCTGAGTGTAGCATGCAATGTTGATGACTTTCACGAGAAGTATTCAGGCAGATGATGGGTCTTCGCTAGTAGAGTTCTTCCAACCTCTATCAATGTCTGTTTCTTTCTCTCGGCCTACTCCATTTTGTTGAGGAGTTCATGGAGCTGAGAAGTTGTGACTGAGGCCATTGTCTGTGTAGAACTGGTCCATTTCTGAGAAGTCAAATTCTCTGCCATGATCACTCCTTATGGCCTTGATTTTCTCTCCTTTCACGTTCATCACCAGTCTGAACATCTTGATCAGTTGGGAGCTTGTTTCATCCTTTGAGGTTAGAAAGAACACCCACGTGAATCTGGTGTAATCGTCAACTACGACCAGAGAGTATCTCTTCCCTCCAAGGCTCTTCATTGGAATTGGCCCAAATAGATCCATGTGTAGCAACTTCAGGGCCTTGTCAATTGAGTTTGCAGTTTTGCTCTTGAATGAGCTTTTGGTCTGCTTTCCAAGTTGACAGGCATTGCACGGTCTTTCTTTAATGAAGTTAAACTTGGGTAAGCATGCAACTAGATCTTTTGAAGCTAATTTGGACATGCTTTTGAATTTGAGATGAGATAATCTTCGATGCCATAGGTAGCTCATTTCTTCAGATGCTTTAGCCAGAAAGCATATTGTCTTGTCTGAGCTTAGTTGTCCAAGATTTACTGTGTAGACATTTCCTTCTCTTGTTCCAGTAAACTTTACAGCAGATGTCTTCAGGTCTCGGACTTGACATTGATATCTGAGGAATGTTACTTGATGACCCTTGTCGCAAAGTTGGATAATGCTTAGAAGATTGTGTTGTAGACCTTCCACATAGGCCACTTTACTGAAGGATACTGCACCATTTCCAGCTGAGCCATATCCTCTTGTCTTGCCAGAGCCGTTGTCTCCAAAGATGACTGAGGGACCCTCCTTCTCTATGTAGTTAGATTGTAAGGGCTTTATTCCTATCATGTGCCTATAGCATCCACCGCCTATATATACTAGGTTGTGATCGTGGAGTTCTTTTTCCGTAGTAACATTAAACCTTCATTTTGGTACCATACTTGCATGGGTCCTACTTTGTTAAGACTTCCTGGGGACCCAAAACCGCTTGACTTTGGGTCTCATATGCATGGAATTATAATGACATTTTGCACCTTTGTGGCTAACTTTGTAGCTTTACAAAACATCTAATATGATGCATGTTTTGTGTGTGTGTGAAAATTCTTCCTCCATTTGGACTTTTTGTGGGTTATTGGTCATCCCATCGTTGTCGATATTCCTTCTTCCATGTGTCCTTGTGTTTCATGATTTGTGAGGAGTATACCTTACCTCTACTATACCTTCCCAATTGGTTCGTAGAGCTAGTCTTACTGGACTCTACGATCCTTCGAGGTTGGTGAGTAGTGGTCAAGTTACTTCTTCTCTTTCTCGAAACCTATGCATATATGAGATCCCTTACTTCTAGGAATATGGATTGAATCAGTAGACCAGGGTTCGACAGGCTCTTCGTTCTGTGAGGATTTCATAAATATAATGCCTCTACTAAAACATGAGGCATTACTAGTGCTAGTTTCCTCTACTTTTGTCACACATGGCTATGGGGTAGATTCCCCAAAGTCTAACCCTATTCTGTCAGAGGCATTTCTCTGACTAGAGATTAGGGAGTCCATGAATGAAGAGGATTTATTCAATGTAGAGATTGTCTTTTCTAGTTCCTCAATTTTAGAGGTTAGACTTGACTCTCTTTTTGCATTGAGCTCATTTGTTTGTTTCAAGAGCTTATTCTCAGCTTCAAACTTGGAGAGAGAATTAGTACTGAGAAGGACTGTTTCCAGTTCTTCTTGAACTTTTTCTTTCTCCTTTTGAAGAAGTGAATAGTCTTTAGTCAGAACTCTAAACCACGTCATGTATTGATGCAGATCAGATGTTATGCCATGCAGTGCAGTTCTTAAGTCATCAATATCTACATCAGGAGAGTTGAAGTCAAATACCTCATCGATACTTACTTCATGTATGTTGGAATTCTGTTTGTCCCTTGCATTTTTGGCCATCAGGCAAAGATTTGCCATTTGAGGATCTTCATCATCTCCAGATTCCGGAGTTGAGTCATTGTCTGAGTCACTCCACGATCCTCTAGCTACAAGACCTTTGTCTTTATTCTGAGGCCTTTTGTTGCCTTTGTATTCCTTCTTTGAATATGATTTCTTCTTGAGTTCTTCTTTGAGAGGTTTGTTGCAGTTAGCAATGAAGTGGTCAGGTTTCTTGCAATTGTAGCATAGGTCATTCATTTGCTCACAGGTCTTTGAATTCTTGCCGACTTTTCTTGGCTTGGCCGGTTTTGCCTTGTCGCATGAACCTTGTGAGTCTCTTCACCAGCATTGCAAAGTCCTCATCATCGTCTTCATCATAGTCAGAATCAGCTTCAGTGTTGACTTTGGAGGTGTTTTCTGTGACACCCCCAAAATAAGTATACATCACCCATCTTGAGTTGCCAAATACATGGTACAAAATACAATTAAAAACTTAATTATACAACTGTCGTGTAAAATACGACAAAACATAATATTGTCATCTAGACAATATCCACACTCAATGGAGTCCTCATTACATTTATTGTCACACTATTTAATAGAATAGTGAGGACTACTAATGCTATCATCTGGACCGTCACTCCGTTCCCCTACTAGTCTCGGCTACGTTCTCATTTCCTGAAGAGAACAATGAAAGCAAAAGAGTGAGCTCAACTAGCCCAGTAAGAAATATTATGACTAAGATAATGCAGAATAAATTATCATTGGCCTACAACAGTGTTAAACCAATACAATATAACAAACATCAAGTTTAACTGCAGCGGAACAAGCAATCCATTAGAAGAGTCAAGTAGAGAATAAAATCTACTATCTTCTATGATTTAAAAGGTTTTTTATCACTTTTATCGCTGAGACTCATCTTAATAAATAATCCACATCATCGAATCACCCCTGCACTACGGCCAAGGATATTCTTTAGTATCACGACCACAATTTATCCATGCACTACGGGCCAAGGATATTTGTGTATTCATTAATGGTCATGATCATGCCAACAAATCATCCATCAATGCACTACGGGCCAATGAGAACTTTTACCACATCATTTGTAACATTACTACTATGATTATTATTGAATAATCCTCAGTCATAATCATATAAAGTCCATCTATGCACTACAGGCCACATATGACTTTCAACATAATATAAAGATGAGGATGATGAAAATGATATAGGAATTCAATAAAACAAGTTCAAGAATAAATTTTTAAAGATTTATAATCTAATTTATCCAGAAATCAATAATGTCCAAATTGTCAACATGATACTTCTTTGTAGAGTAAAATTCAAGAATGCTCAGAAGAATATTTCCATGAAAAGATACTGGATGAAGCGTAAATATCAAGGATATTCCACTAATTTCATGAAGTATAGAAGCCAAAACTTTAACCAACTAAGTATAATAAAGAATGGAATAACAAAAGAATTCACTAGGCATGCGATAGACCGCACAGACAGGTTATTCCAACAGAATAATAAATAATGGAACCAGGTCATGCGTAAACGCACAGACAGGATATTTCAACAGAATAATAAATAATGGAACCAGGTCATGCGTAATCCGCACAGATAGGATATTCCAATAGAATAATAAAGAATGGAATAACAGAAGAATTCACCATGCATGCGATGACCGCATGCATAAAAGTTATTCCAATGAATAATAAAGAATGGAACCAGTGTCTAAGCGTGAATCACGCATGCATGAGGATATTCCAATGAATAATAAAGAATGGAATAATGTGAAGAATTTCACCATGTATGCGGTACTTGCATAGACAAAGTTATTCCAACATAATAATAAAGAATGGAACCATGTCTAGCGTAATCGCCGCATGCATGTAATATTTCAATGTAATAATAAATAATGGAATAATGAAGAATTTTACCATGTATGCGGTACTTCAGCATAGATAAAAGTTATTCCAACATAATTATAAAGAATGGAATAACAGAAGCCCTCTTCATGAATACGAAAGAAATAATACCCCTTACCTTAGAAAGAAACTGGATACTGGAGTAGAGAGGTAGCAGACTTCTCTTCTTCTTTCTCTTTATAATAATTGCTCTATAGCTTGAGTGAATTGGTGAAGAATAATGAAGAAATGAGCTTCTATTTATAGGAAAATATAGTTTCGATAATTGCACATTTTGGGGCTCAGAATATTACAGTATAATACCTTCCTTTTTTTCTTCATTTTTAATTTAGTCCTGCAAGTATTATCAAACTTGCACCACCTCCCCTAATAGTAAATAATGTGATTCAATAGTAAATCATGTGAATCAATAGTTCTAGCAGTAAAAATACTTAATTACAGTATAGTACCTCCATCTATACCTCCAATTTTAACTTAGTCATGCAAGTATTATCAATCTTGCACCAACTCCCCTAATAGTAAATGAATGTGAATCAATAGTACACACATGTGAACAAATAGTTATAATCATGTGAATTAATAGCAATTAATTCCTCATTTATCCGATTAAATACCCGATAACTTCTAGACATCAATTATTATCGAAATAAATGTCAATTTTCACTAACACTAATAATTCCAACACAATGGAACTATCAATTTCATCTTTAATCAACACGAACTTATTCATCATTAATATTATAACTCACAATATTTATCAACCAGGTCGTTCCCAAGAAAGAGGGGGTTTTCCGATAAGGATTTCTCCTTATTGGCGCGCAATTAGATGACCAAACCTCTCCTTGACAGAATTTCTAGACATTGTAAATATTGTAATTTAATAATATGAATAACTTTGTTGTCTCAATTATTGATTTAATAATATATCATATTATACAGATGCTACTGTGACGATAATCGAATCAATAATATGAGAGATATGATGTAGCAATTACTGTAGCAATAATTGAGTATAACTAAGTGACTTCTCACGTAAGCATCAATAACCAATACCATGTGCTACTATGCAACCACGCGTATTACTGTACTTTTACTACCGGGTAGTTCAACCGTTTTAATGGTAACACTTCCGCCGTTATTTTTATAAAAAGATAATTCTGTCGTTTTCTTAATACGACAATACTTCCGTTGTGGGGTCCACTAATGATTGTGCCATCGTACGAATATTCCCTGTTAAAACGAATATTCCCCAACCAATCGAATATTATATAACCACTTGCTTACTTTGCAAAATTTGTAAATATTACCCACAACTATAACATTATATTATATCCACACCATAATATTAAAAAATATATTTCGAGAGAAATTAATCTTTATTCATAAAAGTTGGGGTCTTACATTTTCAGTTGCTTTGAGAGCAACACCTTTATCCTTCTTTCTTCCTTCAGACAAGGTTTCTGCTCGTTGAGTCAGCTCCAGTTCGTATGTGAGAAGGTTGCCATATAACTGTTGAACAGTCATTTCATGTAGATTATTTGACTCTCTAATTGTAGTGGTTTTGGCATCCCACTTGCTTGGTAAGGCTCTCATGAACTTTATGATTAGATCTTTGTTTGGATAGATCTTTCCATAGGCTCGTAGAGAGAGAAAGTGAACATTAAATCTCTCATAGGTGGCAGTGACGTTTTCTCCTTGAACGTGTGCAAACATCTCATATTGCTGAGTCAAGAGGGATTGTTTGTTTTCTCTGACTTCTTCTGTTCCTTCATGCATGATGAGCAATGCTTCCTAAACCTCCTTTGCTATTTTGCTATTGACTAAATTTTTGAACAGATCATCTTCTAAAGATTGAAACAAAATGTTACTAGCCTTTTTGTCGAGTTGAACAACTCTCTTCTTGTTGTCTGTCCATTCTTCTTTGACCTTGATCTGTATTCTGTTTGGATCATCTATAGTCAGTGCAAGCAACGTAGGGCCCATTCTGAATAATTTCAAATAGATCTTCATCTATTGAATCCATGTAGGCTTGCATCCGAACTTTCCAGTTGGCGAATTTATCTTTGTTGCACATAGGTGGCTTGCTGTCTCCTCCAATCTTTGATTTGCTTGGTAAGTGTGCCATTGGATCTACTCAAGCTTTGTAAGCTATATAATAGAACACCTTTCGATACCAATTGTTAGTTCAGGAGGCACAATAGTTATCTAGAAGGGGGGTTGAATAGATATTTAAAAATCTTTTCGTTTTACTTAGTTAGTTTTGATAATGATTAAAACACAGCGGAATAAAGATTTGTTTAATGTCCCTTAAGATATCTTGAATTAATGAGAGTGAGGCAGTTATGGCAGTTATAACACAAATATAATAGACACATCAGTTTTAAGTGGTTCAGAGCACTTAAAGCTCCTAATCCACTCTTCTACTCCTCGGTAGAAATCCACTAAGGATGTCTTTTACACTTTCGAATCTCACAGATTCCTTCTGCACCCGAAGAGTTCAGGCACTTCTTAGTTCACTCTTGAACTCTTCAAGTCCAAGCAAACTTGGTTCTTCACGAGTTCACTTAGAACTCTTCAACTCCTTTCGACTTGGAACTCTTATTTCAGTTGATTGGTAGTTGTTGAGTTCTTGATTGATGCTACTCGGTTTTATTAAACACTTGTTGAAAAAAATTGAGTAAGAAAGCAAGCTTCTCTTTTCTCGAGATCATAGAGTTGAGCGTTAAGTGTTCTTGTGCGTTTTTTTCCAATGCTTGCTTAGATCTCTCATCTGCATATGTTCTGCATATATGTGATCCTTGAAATCTATCCGTTGAAGCCATTTATTGAAAAATTAAATGCGTTTGACATTTTTGAACTTTGATGGAGACTTTTCTGCACACCTTCTGAATTGTACTCTGGCCCACTGACACAGCGGACTGCTTTCTCACCTAACACCTGAAAAGGTGTTTTCCTCTATCCTATGGTCCTTTCCTTATCTTCTTGAATACGTTCCTTTTGTTGAATACTAAGGATATCTTTTGTACCATTGGGACTGGTGAGGACTTCTGTGATGGCCCCAAAACAGGTATACATCACCCATCTTGGGTCGCCAGATACATGGTAAAAAATTTAAATATAACTTAATTATACAACAGTCGTGTAAAATACGACAAAACATAATCTAAGAATTTTAATAAGAATATTGTCATCTAGACAATATCCACACTCAATGGAGTCCTCAGTACAATTATTATCACACTATTTCACATAATAGTGAGGACTACTAAAGCCACTTATCCTGGACCATCACTCCATTTCCCGACTAGTCCCAGCTATATTCTCATTTCCTGAAGAGAACAATGAAAGCAAAGGGTGAGCTCAACTAGCCCACTAAGAAATATTATGACTAAGATAATGCAGAATAAATTATCCTTAGCCTTCAACAATATAAAAACTGATAGAATACAATAGATAACAAGTTTTAAATCAACAACTGCAGTGGAATAAGCAATCCATTAGAAGAGTCAAGTAGAGCATAATATCTACTATCTTCTATGATTTAAAAAGATTTTCATCAACTTTATCATTGAGACTCGGCTTAACAAATAAAATCGAATCATCCCTGCATCACGGCCAAGGATATTCATGTAATCATCAATGGTCATGATTATACCGAATAATCCCTGGTCATAATCATACCACAACTGTCCATCAATGAACTACAGGCCAATGAGGACTTTCACCACATCATTCGTCACATTATGGTTATGATTATACCAAAAAATTCATGGTCATAATCATACCAAGTCCATCTATGCACGTAAGCCAAAGATTACTTTCATCACAATATAAGCATGAGGATGATGACAATGACATAATAATTCAATAAAACAAGTTCAAGGATAAATTTTAAAGATTTATAATTTAATTTATCCAGAAATCAATAACGTCCAAATTGTCAACATGATACTGCTTTGTGGAGTAAAATTCAAGAATGCTCAGAAGAATATTTCCATGAAAAGATAATGGATGAAGCGCAAATATCCAGGATATTCTACTAATTTCATGAAGTATAGAAGCCAAAACTTTAACCAACTGAGTATAATAAAATATATGAAACTGCAAATGGATTTTCGCCCGCCATACGGTAATCCACGTAGACAGATCATTTTCACAATTTAATAAGAAATGAATACGAAGGATCATTCACCATGCATGCGGTAATCCACATAGACAGGTTATTCCAACATAATAATAAAGAATAGAATAACAGAAGAATTCACCAGGCATGCGATAGACCGCACAGATAGGTTATTCCTAACAGAATAATAAAGAATGGAATCAGGTCATGCGTAATCCGCATGCGAGGATATTCCAATGTAATAATAAAGAATGGAACCGGTCATGCGTAATCCGACATGCACAAGATATTCCAAGCAGAATAATAAAGAATGGAATAACAAATGAATTTACTGTGCATGCGATAGATCGAGCAGACATAAAAGTTATTCCAATGAGAATAATAAAGAATGGAATAATGAAAATTTTCACCATGTATGCGGTGCTTAGATTATTGTGAGTTATTCCAACATAATAATAAAAATGGAATAATGAAGAATTTCACCATGTATGCGGTACTTCAGATAGGCAAAAGTTATTCCAACATAATAATAAAGAATGGAATAACAATAGCTCTCTTCATGAATACGAAAGAAATAATATCCCTTACCTTAGAAGAAACTGGATACTGGAATAGTGAGGTAGCAGACTTCTCTTCTTCTTTCTCTCTATAATTTCTCTCTATAATAATTGCTCTATAGCTTTAGTGAATTGGTGAAAAATGTGTCTTATAGACTCGCTTTACCGCCAAGTATGTCTCGTGTTCATAACGTTTTTCACATATCCATGTTACGTAAATATGTGAAAGACCCAAACCAAATTATTGAGTTAGAACCAGACGAAATAGCAGAAGATTTAACGTATGAAGAGGTTCCTGTTCAAATCTTGGATAAGAAGGAACATATTCTACGCTCCAAGGTTATACCTCAAGTCAAAGTTTTGTGGAGAAACCACGATGCTGAGGAAATGACCTGGGAGTTAGAATCTGAAATGAAGTCAAGGTATCCTTACCTCTTCGATATACCAGGTACGTACCCTAATTTCAAGGGCGAAATTTCTTAAGAAAGGGAGGTTGTAAGACCCCAAATTTTTAATAAAAAATGAATTTTCTATAAATATCATTTTTGATTATTATGGAATAAATTTGATATAATGTTATAGTTGTGGGTAATAATTATAAATTTTGCAAAGTACGCAAGTTGTTATATAATATTCGATTGGTCGGGGAATATTCGTTTTAAAGGGAAATATTAAATGCGGCAAGCACAATCATTAGTGGACCCATGTGAATGTAATTATTGTCGGATTGAGAAAACGACAAAAATATTTTATTAAAAATAACGGCGGAAGTTTTACCGTTGATACTGTTAAACTACTCGGTAGTAAAAGTACAGTAATACGTGTGGTTGCATAGTAGCACACGGTATTGATTATTGATGCTTATGTGAGAAGTCACTCAGTTTGATTCAATTATTGTCAATTAATAATATGAATTATTATAGCGATAATGAAGTTTTTTTTATTCGTATTATTAACGTAATAATACAGAAACATCTTTTTATATAAAACAGAATACTTTATTAAAGTTATTCTATAAATAGAATATATTATATTTTATTATGCATAGTGTTGCATAGTGTTGCATAGTATTTGCATAGTAAAAATCTTTTTATATAAATAGAATATATTATATTTTATTTAAAAGATTTTGCTTTAAATATGGACCCGTCAGATTAAAGTAAATCAATCTGGACCGTTCATGAGTTAGTTACTATGCATTCCATTTTTCTATAAATAGAAGCTCATTCCTTCATTATTTTCTTACAAATTCACTGAACTCTAGAGAGAGAAAATTTTAGAGAGAAAGAAAAAGAGAAGTCTGCTACCTTTCTTTTCCTATATTCAGTTTCTTTTACGGTAAGGGATATTATTCTTTTATAATCATGAAGAGAACTGTTGTTATTCCATTTCTTATTATTCTGTTGGAATAACCTGTATACGCGGAATACCTTATACTTGGTGACATTCTTCTATTATTTTATCTTTATTATTCCGTTGGAACATCATGTCTTTGCTTTACGCCGGACCTAGTTCCGTTTCTATTATTCTATTTTTATTATTCTCACGTGAATATCACGTCTCGTGCTATCTGTGGGACTGGTTCCATCTTTTTATTATTCCGTCTTTATTATTCTGTTTGAATATCCCGTCTGTCTTATCTGTGGGACTGGTTCCATCATTTATTATTCCGCATTTATTATTCTGTTGGAATATCCTGTCGGTGTGAATTTCACCTGACCTGGTTCCGTTATTATTATTCTGTTAGAATAACCTGTCTATGCGAAGCACCGCATGCATGGTGATTTCTGTTGTTATTCCATTCTTTATTATTCTGTTGGAACATCCTGTCGGTGTGATTTTCACCTGACCTGGTTCCGTTATTATTATTCTGTTAGAATAACCTGTCTATGCGAAGTACCGCATGCATGGTGATATCTTTTGTTATTCCATCCGGTATTATACTTAGTTGATTAAAATTTTGACTTCTATAATCCATGAAATTAGTGGAATATCCTTGATATTTGAGCTTCATCCAGTATTTTTCATGGAAATATTCTTCTGAGCATTCTTGAATTTTACTCTACAAAGCAATATCATGTTGACAATTTGGATGTTATTAGTTCCGGAATAACTTTATTCTTGAACTTGTTTTATTGAATTCTTATATCATTGTCATCATCCTCATGTTTATATTTTTTGAAAGTCATCTGTGGCCTGTAGAGCATGGATGGACTTGGTATGATTATGACCAGGGATTAATCTGTGTAATCATGACCGTAATGTTATAAATGATGTGGTAAAAGTCCTCATTGGCCCGTAGTGCATTGATGGACAGTTGTTGACATGATCATGACCATTGATGAATACACAAATATCCTCGCCCGTAGTGCATGGAATTTGTGGTCGTGACCCTAATGAATATCCTTGGTCAGTAGTGCGTGGATGATGTGGATTATTTATTGTCGAGTCTCAAATGATGAAAAACTTTTAAATCATAAAAGATAGTAGATTATATTCTTTACTTGACTCTTTTAATGGATTGCTTGATCCGCTGCAGTTAAACTTGATGTCTATTGTATTTTATCAGTTTAACATTGTTGAAGGCTAATGATAATTTATTTTGCATTATCTTAGTCATAATATATCTTGCTGGGCTAGTTGAGCTCACCCTTTCTTTCACTGTTCTCTTCAGGAAATGAGAACATAGCTGGGACTACTCGGGGAACGGAGTGATGGTCCGAGATGGTGTCTTAGTAGTCCTCACTATTCTGTAAAATAGTGTGATAATAAATGTAACGAGGACTCTATTTGAGAATGTATATTGTCTAGAAGACAATATTTGTATTTAAACTCACAGCATATGTTTTGTCGTATTATACACGACTGCTGTATTATTAGTTTGTATTTGAATTTTGTACCATGTATTAACGACTTAAGATGGGTGATGTATACCTAATTTTGGGGGCGTCACATAATAATGGTGATATTTTACAATGAATGTGTGATATATGAATAAATGAGGAGGAAGAGTATTTTTGTTTCAATAAATGTTTAAAACATGTTTTTCATGTTTGTGGACCCCATTTCTTGACTGAAATTTGATTATAGCCTGTAAATCTCTCGTTTGTGGATTTCGGTCAATTTTTGTTTGGAATTTGGAAAAACTTTCTTCTACAAAGTTGTAGAGAATGGAATTACCTATAGAAAGAACATGAGGTTTGAATTTTTCTGATAAAAGGGCTATTTATTATGAATTATTGAAGTTCTCAAGTTCTGAAATAATTATTTTTCAAAAGTTTTAAATTTGTTTTAAAAGAAAAACGTTTTTGATATGTTTGATGTGCCACATTGGTTGTTGAAATGGCTGAATTTAGATCTCTAAATGTGGGCGTAGGAATAAAAATAAATAATATTAATATTTTATTACATTTTTTGCTTTGGTGTTCTAAGCATTTTCCTATAAATAGGGTGCTTAGGTTAGAATTGAAAATCACACCAGAAACTGAAGTTTTCTCTCTTTCTCTCTCTATATTATCGAGTGTATACTTGTGAGTATTTTGATACTTTGAGTGTTGCTATACGGTGCAAGTTCCCTTCAGCACTATATCCGGTATTCCAGCTAGAAGTATAATCTTTTCAAGGTAAGGGATGTTATATATTTTTTTAAATGATATTATTTCTTCTAATATCATTATGCCGGATTATTGGTAAGATTTTTCTTGTGAAATTCTTGTCTTTTAGTGTCGGAGTTACTATTCACATATACGTCACTATTCACGTATACGACACTATTTACGATTACGACACTATTTATAGAAAAATTAAATTTTAGTTTTTCGTCCAAAATATCTATTATGGATACTAGCTTTGATTGTATCCATGTTTTGATCATTCTTGAATTTTACTTCACTATAGTTATTTATGAAGTATTTTTGAACTCAAATTGTTTAAAGTACGAATCCTTAATATTTGTTCTTTTGTTTCACTGGATTCGTTTTCTTTAAAATATTTTTCATCATCCTCAGTCCTAAAAGATGATATTACTGAATATCTTTGGCCTGTAGTGCAAAGATGGTTGATTTTCTTGTGAATATCTTTGGCCCGTAGTGCAAAGATGTACATGTGTTGAGATGAACATGACCAACTGATGAATATCTTTGGCTTGTAGTGCAAAGATGAATATTTGATTCAAGATGAATATTGATTGATGTTACAGGGATAAAATATTGATGATGGACTTTTAAATCCATAGTTTAATTTCATTCTCTACGTAACTCATCTATGAATTATTATTTCACAATTGCGAATATTGATCCGAAACTTGTTGTTTATTATATTACATCGATTTTTTCTGTTGAAAACTAACGATAATTTGTTGTATATTATCTTAGTCATAATATTCTTTACTGGGCTAGTTGAGCTCACCCTTTTCCTTTTTGTTCCATTTTTCTTCTCAGGAGGCGAGAATGTAGCGAGTACTAGTCGGAGTGTGGAATGATGGTTCTAGAAGTTGTTTTAGTAGTCCTCACCATTTTTGTAAAATAATGTACCAATAATTGTAATGAGGACTTAGTTGGGTATGGATATTGTCTTGATGACAATATTTGTATTTAAACTTACAGTTTATATGTTGTATTAATAAAGTTGTAGTTGTTTTTGTACCATGTTATTGACAACTCAAAATGAGTGATGTATACCTATTTTGGGGGCGTCACATTCAAGGTTGATGATTTGAATGAGCTAACATTAGTCAACTCTGGTGTTATCATGTTGGGAAGCTATTACCAAGATTCTAATTCCAATTACTATGGAAGATTAGAGAAAGTTGTTGTGCTCAATTATCCCGGAGGTAAAACGGTCGTTACATTTAAGTGTCGCTGATTTGATACTGCATAGGGTGTTAAAGTTGATCGTAATAGAATTGTCACAGTAGATATAAAGTCAAAGTTACAGTCTGATGACGTATTCGTGTTAGCCAGCCAAGTAACTTACGTATACTATGCCGCTAATGTCATCGTACATTATAGAACCCCCTGGTATACAGTTGTCACAACGAAGGCTTGGGCATTTGAATGTACTAATATGTCTAGAACGGATGACCCGTTACTAGAATAATTTAGCAATCCCAGCCACGTAGTGCTAAATGATGATGATATGTTATTGTCGTTGATGTGCCTGATGTTGACAAAGTCAAGGAAGATGTGGTTGTCAATTCGTATATCGTCATAGAAGATGATACCGAGGAAGAATTTGATATGCAAGAGGAAGAGACAGAATCAGAGGATGAAAATGATTTTGATTCTAACGAGTATGACGACGTACTAAGTCTTAACTAATTATTGTTTTGTAAATATTTTACTAATAAAAATGATTATTATAATAAATTAACTGTAATTTAATAAGTTAATGTATGTTATTTTAGTAGTACATTTATGCCTAGACATAGAGGTGGAGGTTGCCGTGGTGGCGGCCGTACAGGCTCTGGCGATTGCTCCCAAGGTGGGTCGTCTTCATCAGCTAGTGGGTTAATTTCGTTTTAGCGCAATCACACTCATTTTCATTACTTTTTTATAGTTTATAAATAAAGTATGTTTACTAAATTTTCACAATGTCATAACTTAATTATACCTAAAGATGTTAGACATCGGCGTCACCGAGGGCCTAACCTCGGTTTATTAGGTTGTCCACCGATAGTTCCACACACAGTTCAGGTTGATGTCGGCTTATCGCATCAAGTTTCAACTATAATATATCATGTTCAATTAAAATGATATTATTATGTGATTACACAATTAAAATTATCGATTAATTTTTTGTATTCTATTATTATGGACCCCTAACGCTAAGGCGACCGTACACGCCATATGCCCGATGCATCTCCCAACTGGCTGTATGCGATTTAGCCAGTTCACACGGTATGATGCCTCCTTTATGGTGACAGTGTTGCGCGAGTTTCACGTAAGTCGAATTACATATATAAAATCAAAAAGTTGATCCTAGTTATTTACATATTATTCAAATTTTTACTAATACGTACGTTATGGAATTTTGATAGACATATTATAGATATGAGGCCGACATCTCTGATGCAGACGGCGATGTTGTTATTATTGCACACATCTCGAAGAACTATCTTGGCTGATTGTACGAGATGCGATAGAGGGCAACCTGGGCAGTTGAAGACCATCCCGGGACTACTATACGAGATCATCAGCTACCGACCGTATCAGATGCAACATAGGTTGCCATGTGTATGTACTGGGATAATGCTTCCTTCAAGAAAAAGTCCGAGTAGATGAAGAAGAATCGAGGCCAGCTCCGAATTGTACATACTTCTGGATCGTAGTCGTTTTAGGAGGTTAAGTCAGTATGTATTTATATTTAGTTTAGTTTAATATTGTTGGGATAATAAAGTAATGTAATATTAATTAATATATGATTTAGACCAAGCAGAGCAGCTTGGGCCACCTCCTATGTAATACCCAGTTTAAAAAAAAGATAAAAGATAAATATAATTAGATAATAGAAGTTTAATTAATAAGTATATATACATATCTAAAACCTATAAGGATAAGAAAAATCATTCAAGTTTAACAAACTTTTAATTTTAAAAAGGTCTCTTTTACTTGGTAACCTATTTTGCAAAGGAATTACATATATTTAAACAACTAGAAAGAAAGAAAAGAACGTAAAAAAATTTTGGCTTTGGAGTACTGCAGAACAGAAAAGAAAAGAAGAAAACTCAAAGGACTTGTTCTCTTTTTAATTTCGTGTTTCGCAATATTGAAGTACATAGCTTTTCAAACTATTTAGTGTTTTTAAGATTATCGTTACTTTTATGTACGCCTTAAAAATTATAAGGATGCCTAAATATATGGTTTCAAATTTGTTATTTTTTATTTAAGGCTTCCATTAAAATTAATCTGTTATGTTCTTCTATTCAAAATTCGGATCAAGTATTTATTTTCGAACTGTGAAATGATATTATATGATTTTGAAATGTGAAAAAGTATCATTTAGAATATTGATAATATTGAGAAAATGTTTTGAAATCCTCAGTCTGACTATGTATAGAACCCGTTATTGATTACGTTTAGTTCCGGAGCTAATATAGGACCTACTAAGGCGCACACCTTTTAGATGCCCTTCGAGGAGCGTGCATTTTTATAGATACCTTAGTAGGGTTCATATCATAACGTTATCAAACTTTTGGGCCGTGTTACAAGGCTATTGTAACCTTAGTCGCGAAGGCTGTGGATTAAAGGATATATGATATACATTGAAATCATTTTTGAATTATTTTAGTTTTGAATACTTATGTACTATTTTTATTGAACTAAATGTTATTTCGAAAAAATGTTTTGCAAATTATACTTGATTCGGCTAGATAGGGAGGATTGCTACTTATTGGGCTTCATCGCTCACCCCCTTAAAGATTTTTACAGGTCCCATCGTTGAAAGCTAAGCACTTATTTGATACGCTTGGAGTAACTGGAGTTTAGTTTTAGATATTATTTCTTTTGTGATGGATTTTGATAAAACTCTTAGTTTCAAGTAGTTGCGTCTCCGTTATTTGAATGTGGTATTTATTGGTATTTCATTTGGATTGATTTAAAATATATTTATTGTTGGGTTTTAAGTTATGATTATTGTTGAGTTGTTTTGTTTGGGCTGCGCGTTATTGATATTGTTGCCTTGCGGGCGTATGGGCTTGCGGTATGTAGTACTTCGGGCCTATATCGGGTGTAGGGTGTTATATCCTACTATGGTCGAGTTTTGGAATAGAGTCCTTATGTCGAAGGAGTCGACTTCGTAGTCGGCGATGTCTCTTTCAACATTAGCTATACAGGTAATACATCTACTATAATAATTGTTATTTAGGATCATATTACGTAATTTATATGATGATGTCGAGTTAACTTACATGTACATATGTTAAATTATTGGACCGGTTTGAGAAGCTCCGAGGTCAGCGTATAGCTGAGTTGAAGGCTACTAGAGGAGATTCTGAGACGTTAGATTAAACCATCCCTCCGCCCGAGATTAGTTTATCTCAGGATGAGGAGATGGATCTTCGGGTCGCATCTCAGGATCCTCCCAAAGAAGACTATATCGGTAAGATCGAGTGTTGGGGTTCTTGAGGATATCTACTATACACTACCTGGAGGTATAATATTTTAGTATATTTCTCGTTTATGAATAAAGTGAAATATAATATTATTCATGTTATATTTATTTTTTTCAGGCTCTAGCTAGCGTCTGCGTCCGATAGGAACTGTGGGACTATCACATAGGGCGCTGGCTTAGACGAAGATATGTTACAGAGGGTTATGGCAGCGGTGTTAGAGAGGTTTGATATGGATCTGATATTTTGTCATCAGGACCTGCCCAACCGTGCTCGCCTCCATCAGCTTGCTTAGGACATCGTAGATGATGCCACCGCCGAGAGTATGGGTATCCCCCCAAAGCAGTTAGCCCTGATACGCGACAAAATGGTCTAGATAGTGGTTACCTTACTCATGGATGCTTTAGGGCCGCTGTTGAGTAAGCCCTCTACTATTCAGGTATACTAATCATTTTAAATTCAAGTATTCTGCATGTTATTTAATTTTCATTTAGGTGTATCTTTAATTATATCATATTAATTAATGAGTTACATTATATAATATCAACACGGTGACGATCCCGAGCAGGTTAGTGATGCCGAGGAGGATGCTTATTCCGATCACGAGCGGATGGACGGATGATATTGACGATTTTCATTCGCCAGAATAGCACTATCGACTCCCGCCCGATGATCCTCCTCACACTGAGGGTAGTATTGCTGGCATGCCTTAGTTTTGGAATTTGATTAAAAAATAAAGGAATTTATTTTTATTCAAAATTGGATAAAATAAAATAAAGAAGTTTATTATGTTTTAAATTTAGATTAAAATAAAGGAGTTTATTTTGTTTCAAAATTGGATTTTTAGTAAATTTTTAATTGCCCATTAAATTGATATCAATGCATATATGGAATGGATTTATTATTCATGAGATGAATGTTATTTATTGAAGCATATGTTGATATGTATGATAATAAATGGTATTGATTATGAACTATTGACCAATGTGATTGAATTTTATTTTAGTTGGATGCATGAATGTATGAGTTTTATTAAATGGGGTCTGCGTACCTCGTCTTCTCTAATTATTCTTAATATAAATTCTATCTCCCTCCTATATACTTTCCCTTGACTGCTGATCAAGGTTTCTATTTGTTAGTTCTTAGAGGCACAATAGTTATCTAAAAGGGGGGTTGAATAGATATTTTAAAATTTCTTTTTTAAAATACTTTGTCAGATTTGTTAATCAATTTTAGCAGAGTATATGATCTGTTTGTTCCCCTTTAAGATAAACGAAGTTAATAGTTGACAGTCAGTTATAACAAATAAAGCAGTTAAAGTAAGAATATAAAAGACACAGAGATTTTAAGTGGTTTATAGCACTCAAGGCTCCTAGTCCACTCTTCTACTCCTTGAGTAGGAAATCCACTAAGGATGCCTTTACAATCTTTGAATCTCACAGATTCCTTCAAAACCAGCAGTCTTGGAGCTTTTTAGTTCACTTAGAACTCTTTAAGTCCAACAGACTTGGAACACTTGATGAGAGTTGAGTTCTTTGAGTTATGCTGTTCAGTTGCTATTAAGCACGTGTTCTAAAGAACTGAGTAGCTAAACAAGCTTTCTTTCTAGATCGTAGAGTTGAGCGTTGAGTGTTCTTCAGCTTTTCGTTATGTACTTGCTTACATCTTGCATCTGATTTGTATATATGGTGCCTTTGAAATATGTCCGTTTGAAGGTTTTCGGTTGAAGCATTAATTGTATTTGACATTTCTGAGCACTGATGGTGACTTTCTAAAAATCTTCTATCCAGCCGTCTGGCCCACTAACATAGCAGACTGCTATCTCACCTAACACATGAAAAGGTATTTTCAGCTGACATGTAGTACTTTCCTTAGCTTCTTTGATACGTTTCTTTGTTATATACTAAGGATGAGTGTTGTGTCATTGGGATTTCTGAGAGTTTCAACGTCTATAATCCATTCCACATTTGTTGCAAATTATTCTTAAACAAATGGGCAAAGCTTGATCCTTCTGATGCAGACAGATGATGCACTACGATTATGATCGTGGTGTCTTGCCACATTCGTGCTTGATTCGGACTGATAGAGGAGAACACTATGATTTCTCTTAAGCACTGGTAGACTACGACCTTTGCTTACTTGATTTTGCAGACTCTACGCTTCTGAGAGCAGACTACGATACTTGATTTGGCTCGGCAGACGTTTGGACCACTCTACGATTCTGAGAGAGGCCTTCCAAAGCAAACAGACTACGATTCTCAATACTCTACGATTCTACCTTGGTTTCCACAAACTCTTGTCTGTCTTGACAGACTACGACTCTGTTGAAGCTTATCTATTACATCTAAAAAATAGATCAACCTAAAAGCTTTGATCTTTTCTTCTATACATTTATTTACAGAATGATAAACATAAAGCACAGATCAACCTAACAATTTTAATCTATCATCTAAGTCCTTGTACATGTGTTCTTTGAAGGACTTTACATATAAGCATGACTATTTACTTTCAAAATCAAATTTAAATTTTTGTTATGTACTTGCTTACATCTTGCATCTGATTTGTATATAAGGTGCCTTTGAAATATGTCCGTTTGAAGGCATCCATTGAAGCATTAATTGTATTTTACATTTCTAAGCACTAATGGTGACTTTCTAAAAATCTTCTGTCCAGCCGTCTAGCCCACTGACATAGCAGACTGTTATCTCACCTAACACCCGATAAGGTGTTTTCAGCTAACATGTAGTACTTTCTTTAGCTTCTTTGATACGTTTCTTTGTTATATGCTAAGGATGAGTGTTGTGTCATTGGGATTTCTGAGAGTTTCGACGTCTATAATCCATTCCACATTTGTTCCAATTTATTCTTAAACAAATGGATAAAGTTTTATGCTTCTAATGCAGACAGATGATGCACTACAATTATGATCGTGGTGTCTTGCCACATTCGTGCTTGATCCGGACTGATAGAGGAGAACACTAAGATTTGTCTTAAGCACTAGTAGACTATGATTTTTGCTTACTTGATTTTACAGACTCTACCATTCTGAGAGCAGACTACGATACTTGATTTGGCTCGGCAGACGTTTGGACCACTCTACGATTCTGGGAGAGACCCTCCAAAGCAAACAGACTACGTTTCTCAATACTCTATGATTCTGCCTTGGTTTCTACAAACTCTTGTCTATCTTGACAGACTACAATTCTGTTGAAGCCTATCAATTACATCTAAAAAATAGATCAACCTAACAACTTTGATCTTTTCTTCTATACATTTTTTTACAGAATGATAAACATAAAGCACAGATCAACCTAACAATTTTGATCTATCATCTAAGTCCTTGTACATGTGTTCTTTGAAGGACTTTACATATAAGCATGACTATTTACTTTCAACATCAAATTTAAATATTTAATACCCAACAATCTCCCCCTATTTGCTGTTGACATAACCAAGGAGATTTGTATCATAGTCATCAATTTTCTAGATGCAATTGCTAGAAAGTAAATATGACTTAGTATTTCAGTGAGTAGCTGAAATCTCTAAAGAATAAGCATAAATTTATTAATGTATGAGAAGACAGATATTACAATAAAGCATAGTTATATCAATAAGAAATACGTTTCAACTTATCTCTATTTCTTCTACCTTTTGTTTCTTGGAGGATTGGCGTGCTCTGCAGCTCTCCTTCTCCTACTGGCTTCGTCTCTCCATGCAATATCTTCCAACTCGCTTTGACTCAGCCTTTCTCCATGATCATGTCTATTCATAAAGGTAGGATCTCCAATCGACATATTTAGGCCAGTAGTGGTTACCCCTTGTGAGCTAGGAGATGGCCCTCAACTCCTTAGCGGTTACGCCATAAGAATTGGCTGGCTCTGCTACTGTTCAGGTCGTGGAGTCTGATGGTGATACTGTCTTGAGGGACGGCTCCTTGAAGATTGAGCAATTAGTTGCCCACTGACTTTTCCTTTCTCTCATTCCCCTTTATGTCAGCATCAAGGGTTCGAATGTCTTCAGACAAACAATTCATTCCTTGGACAGGTTCGTGGAGCTGATTCCTGGATTGAGCAATGTTTTCACGGTTTTCTTGAACCATAGAATCAGTTCGAGACTTGTTCTTTTATAGAATAGCCAAGATAGTGTCTATTTGTTGCATTTAACTCATCGAATATTCTTAGAATTCTTTCACTGAGGTTCGTAGACTCGAGAGGCTTTCCATCACAAGTTTATTTTGAGTTTCTTGAGGCTTTCCATCACAAGTACGGGTAGACTAAAAATGAATTTGATCCCTTTCATTAATGTTTTGGATCATCTCCTTGATGATCTCCCTAAGCTTATTTGTGAGCTTAGTACTCAGATTGTTGGGAAGGGTGTTGGCAACATCTATCAAGTGATTCAGCCTTTAATGCACGAGCAGAGCGTGAGTTTCAAGATCTTCTTGAATATCTGTAGTCACTTTCTGTGATGCATTAGACAACTCAGATTTGGTAGGAAGATCTGAGAGAAGCTGAAGAATTTGCTGAGTGTCTGGAGGGGAGGCTCTTGTGTTTTGATGTTGCAGATTGGAGAGAGCAAGATCAAAATAATTATTGGTTAATGAGGAAGGAATATCTGAAGGAGGTGCAGGTATATGAGTTTGAGTTACAGGAAGAGGTGATGTTGGTGTTGGTTGAGTGGGTGACTCTACGATTTGAGTAGGATCAATATTCATAGAGTGAGAGATGGTGGGAGAATGGATCAATATAAAATTAGTCATATTTGGTTCATTAGTTATAGAATGTTGGGATTCTGTAGCTGGAAATTGGTTTAGGGATGAGGTATCACTTTCAACCATCTTGGCAATTCGTAGAATTGGTTGAAGTTTGATGGAGGACAGTGACTAACTCTGAAAGAGATGGGAATTAATTGTACCTCACGCCTAGTTTCTGAAGAAGGATGGTTAGTTATTAGCTTCTGAGCAAACGTGAGGTTGCCTGGGAATCCATGAGCAAGCACTGAGATTGCTGGATAAGCTTTAAAAGTCTAGAACATGTGATCCCAAGAGTTGAGAATTTGGGTTCTGTGATAGGGCATCATAGGTAAGTAGGAAAATAGCTGATTGTAGTTGGCTCTCCTATGTCCATCCCAGCCCACTGCAATAATCTCAACTTCATCATCCTCTTCTTCTTCTTGATCTCCATTTTCTTCATTTGAAATTTCCACTACTTCAAGCATCTCCTCATACCTTGTCTAATCTTCTCCCTTTTCTACCTCCATAGCTTTTACACCTTCGATCTCCCTATCCTCTTGTATCTCCCCCTCAGCTGTAGCTTTTTCTGGCATATGAACTTCGAGAGTCTCCCCCTCAATCTGATCATTCATTTGTTCTTCAGGTAGCCCCCCCTCAGCTGGAGCATTTTCTAGTTCAGGAACTTTAGGAAGCTCCTTTTCTGTAGCTATTTTCCTTTCTTCTTCCTTCAAGATTTTTTCATTTTCAAGAACATATTTCTTGACAAGCTTTCTTCTTATTTTTCTGGGCTGAGCTTCAGCCTTGGTGCTTTGTTTAGCTTGAGCTCTGATGATTGGCTCAGGCTGAGACTCTGCTGCAGTATCCACTTCTGAAGTGATGGGAGGTCTAGACTCTATGATCGGTAGTGACTCTACGATCGAAGAGAGTGAAGACTTCTTTGTTTTGTGGTTGTGTTTTCCCTTCTTACGCAACTGAGAGATGGTGGCTATATCTTCTTCCTCTTCAAACTGCTGCTCTTTCCTCTTTATTTCCTTCAAAATTTCAGTGCCCAAACTCTCTTGGGGCGCATCAGTGGTTGAGCCTTGAAGCTCTTCTATTGCTTAAACTTTCATTTTCTTCTTACCCTTGCTCTTTCTGATCATAGCAATGAGTTCTTCTTGGTTAATTTTTTCTTCTTCATCAGCTTCCTTCACAACCGACATGTTTCCTGGTAGCCCAGATACTTTCGCTTCACCAGTCCTTTCACTTGATTCAGACCTCATTCTGACATTTTATGCAGGGTTTCTTTTCCAATTTTGAAACAGCTATTGGGTTATTCTTTTGTTGGGGTTGATGGGTTCCCCTTCGTTGTCCCCAATTGCAGATTGCAGGATTATGCTTATGAACCTCCCATAGAGCATTTCCCAGAGCTCTTTGATTTCTTTGAGCTGAGTATCCACTTCCTGATCCAATCTATAAGCAGAGCCCCATAGTTGAGTTGAATCCTAAAGTAGATTGTTGTCATGAGCTTTAGTTGAATTTCATTTACAGAGTCGTGGCCAGAGCCTTTACAACATATGCACTTCCCAACAATGTCAGATAGAAATTCATACTTCTATGGAAACTCTTTCTTCTTGTACCCCTTGACGTTCTAAAACTTCGTGTAGCTCATCTTCTTCAGACCTTCATGGAATTCGATAACGTCCATGGATGTGAGTCCCTTTGATTTGAAACTTAGGGCTAGATTTATATCTTCAGCTTTGAGTTTTATTTGTTCCCCCTTGACCTTTGTAGTGATAATGTCATTTTAAAAGACTCCATTGTTGTAGAACTCTTTTACTAGCTTAGAGTAGATCCTTTTGCTAGTGCTCAAAGCTTTTTCAAGACCAACTTTCTTCAGAAGAGATAGAATCTTGTGAAACTGAGGGTCACCTGTCTTAAATTAAATCGAGCAGAGAGTTAGTAAACGGATATATCATTAGAAGCTGACCATTTATTTTCTTGGCGAGGTTGGTTGATCATTTTTGAAAGCTAGGGGTTCTATTGATAGAGAGAGAGATGAATGAGCTTTTGAAATTTTGAGTTGAATTTTCAAAAAACCTTTTCAAAATATATTTGTAACTTCTCTCCACACGATTTGCATAGTGGGGCACGTGTCAAGTTCTACCAGGCTCCATGATTTTCTATAGTGTGGAAAATACTAATCGCCTTAGCTCCCGTAGCTAGTGTATCATTTGAAAAGACTACGATCATCGAGGTCGCTTTCTACAATTGTTGACTTTCATCACGATCATACTTTCACGATCATTGTTCATCTGGTTCTTGTGATGAGCTCTAACTTAACATTCCTTCTGGGTTAAAGTAGCTCAGGAATGGCCAACCTCTTAGACTGAACTAAAGGTCAGGTTTGTCCCTGAGGCGCTTATCAGAGGGGTATCTTGGATAGAAATGATGTCATTATATGATGCTTTATGTTGAGACTACTCAATGATCGTGGTTTCATCTCTATAATTTTAAACATAGCCCATTTATCTGCATGGTTAGCACAACCTAGAGCATAGTGTTTATGGTTGCAAATTTAGCATACCTAACTCACTTATCAGTTTATTAAATCTGGATTCATCTAAAGGTTTTGTAAAGACATCAGCAAGTTGATTTTTAGTAGGGATGTATTGTTAAGATATAGTTCCATTTTGGACATGATCCTTAATAAAATGATATCTTATTTCTATATGCTTAGTCCTAGAATGCATGACAGGATTATGTGTTATTGTTATGGCACTTGTGTTATTACAATGAACATGTATAGAATTGAAATCAAACCCATGGTCTGCTTGCTGATTTTTCATCTATAAGATTTGAGAAACAGTAATGCCGAAGCAATATATTATTTTCCGCTATATTGCGGTGAATCTTGAGTTTTGTTTCTTGCTAAACCAGGACATAAGTCTGTTTCCTAGCAACTGACAAGTGCCATTGGTACGTTTTTTATTGATCTTGCATCCTGCAAAATCAGTATATGTATATCTTATCAGTTCAAAGGAGAACTCCTTGGGATACCACAGTACCAAGTGAGGTGTGCCTTTGAGATACCTAAAAATTTTCTTTATAGCAGTTAAGTGTGATTCCTTAAGATTTGCTTGAAATCTAGCACATATACATGTTGCAAACACTTTGTCTAGTCTACTTGCAGTTAGATACAGAAGAGAGCCTATCATACCTCTGTATTGAGTAATGTCAATACTTTTACCTTTCTCATCTTTGTCAATCTTGGTTGCTAGAGCAATTGGTGTTTTCATGGGAAATGCTGATTCCATGCCATACTTCTTAAGTAAGTCTTTAATGTACTTGTCTTAGTTAATGAAGATACCTTCATCAGTCTACTTTACTTGTAATCCAAGGAAGAAATTTAGCTCACCCATCATACTCATTTCAAACTTGCTCTGCATAAGTTTGGCAAATCTTTTGCACAGTTTTTCATTAGTAGAACAAAAGATAATGTCATCTACATATATCTGAACTAATAAGACTTTATTTTTCTGCTTCCTAAGAAATAATGTGGTATCTACTCTACCTCTAGTCAATCTATTTTCAATGAGAAAGTTAGTTAATATTTTATACCATGCTATAGGTGCCTATTTAAGTCTATATAAGGCCTTGTCTAATTTATAAACATAATTAGAGAGAGTTAGATTGATGAAACCTGGAGGTTGCTCCACATATACTTCTTCTTGAAGTTCACCATTCAGAAATGAAGTTTTGACATCCATTTTAAAGACTTTGAACTTCATGTGGGAAGCAAACGCAAGGAATATTCTGATGGCTTCTAATCTGGCAACAAGTGCGAAGGTCTCGTCGTAATCGATGCCTTCTTCTTGGGAATATCCTTTGGCTACTAGTCTTGCCATTTTCATTTTTATTACCCCATCTTCATCCATCTTGTTTCTGAAGACCAACTTGGTGCCAATAACTGGGTGGCTTCTTGGTCTTGGAACCATTCTCCATACTCTGCTTCTTTTAAACTGATTTAGTTCCTCTTGCATGGCTTCTATCCAACTTGAGTCTTTCATAGAATCCTCTATCTTCTTAGGTTCTATGCATTTATGACAGAAATATTAGATAAAAACACCGATTCTGGGTGACAGATCTTGTCTTGACTCTTGCATTTGGATCTCCAGAAAGAGTGTGATATCTTGCCCATCTATTTCCTGTATCCTTATGCCTTCTTGTCTAGATTCTTCAAGATCAACTTTTGTTTCTTGATGTCGAGGTTCGTTATCTAGCATAACTCTCTCTACGATCTCTTCTTCAGGCTTGACGATTTCATCTTCTGGAACTACGATCGTGGTGTTGAGCTCAACTACTTCGTTCATAGTGTCTGAGTTGTCTATAGTAGTGTCTTGAGGCACAGATTTGTCTAAGTCTATTTCATCAATAATGATGTGAATCAAAATTTCAACACTTAACGTCTTCTTGTTGAATACTCTTTAAGCCTTACAGTCTGTGGCATATCCAAGAAAGATTCCTTCGTCTGACTTGGGTTGAAACTTAGTCAGATACTATTTTCCATTGTTGAGAATATAGCATGCACAACCAAACACATGGAAGTAGCTGACATTTGGCTTTCTTCCTCTCCACAGCTCGTAAGGGGTCTTCTTTAACGTAGAGTGCACAAGAGACCTATTTTGAGTGTAGCATACAGTGTTGATAACTTCTGCCCAGAAGTATTCAGGCAGATGAGCTACTTCTAGTAGGGTTCTTCCAACTTCAATCAACGTTCTGTTCTTTCTTCAGCTACTCCGTTTTGCTATGGAGTTCGTGGAGCTGAGAAGTTGTGACTGATGCCGTTGTCTGAGCAGAACAGATCCATCTCATAGAAGTCGAATTCTCTACCATGATCACTTCTTATAGCCTTGATTTTCTCTCCTTTTTCATTCATCACCAACTTGAACATTTTGATAAGTTGGGAACTTGTTTCATCTTAATTTTGAGTTTAGAAACAACACCCATGTAAATCTGGTGTAGTCATCCACTACGACCAATGAGTATCTCTTCCCTCCAAGGCTTGTTGTTGGAATTGGCCCAAATAAATCCATGTGTAGTAATTGTAGGGGCTTATCAATTGAGTTGACCATTTTTCTTTGGAATGAGCTTCTATTTTGTTTTCAAGTTGACAGGCGTTGCATGGCCTTTCTTTGACATAACTGAGCTTGGGTAATCCTGCTACTAGATCCTTGAAGACCAATTTTGACATGCTTTTGAAGTTGAGATGGGACAGCCTTTTATGCCATAGCCAGCTCATTTCTTCAAAGGCTTTGGCCAGAAAGCATATTATCTCGTCAAAACTTAGTTGACCAAGATTAACAGTGTAGACATTTCCTTCTCTTGTTCCGGTCAGCTTTATGGAAGAGGTCTTCAGATCTCTGACTTGACATTGATTGTTGAGAAAGGTAACTTGATGACCCTTGTCGCAAAGCTGGCTTATACTCAGAAGATTGTGCTTTAGTCCTTCCACATAGGCTACTTTGCTAAAGGACCCTGCATCATTCCCAACTGAGTCATAACCTCTTGTCTTGGCAGAGCTATTGTCTCTAAAGATGACTGTTGGACCCTCTTTCTCTATGAAGTTGGACATGAGGGATTTGTTCCCAGTCATGTGTCGTGAGCATCCACTGTCCAGGTACCAAGTTGTAATCGTGGAGCTCTGTTCCTGCAGTGAGATTTAAGCTCTCATTTTGGTACCCATACTTTCATGGGTCCTATCTTGTTAGTACCCTTAGGAACCCAAATCTTCTTGACTTTGGGTTTAATATGCATAGGATTATTGTAACAAACTGCAGCCTTATGACCAATTTTATCACATACAAAACATCTAGAATGATGCATGCTTGTAAGTGTGTGCTGATTCTTTCTCCATTTGAAATTAAGTGGATTTCAGGCAGTCCTTCCTTTATACTGATTCTTCTTTTTCAATGTGTCCTTGTGATTCATGATTTGTGAATAGTGTAACTTAACTCTACTATTCCCACCTGGTTTGTTCGTGGAGTTAATTTTGCTCGACTCTACAATCCTTCGATGTTGGAGAGTAGTGACTAAGTTACTCTTCTCTTTTCTGAACCCTAGGCCAACATGGGATCCGTTATGCCTTGTAGCATAGATTGGATCAGAAGAGTAGGGATGGACTGGTTCTTCCTTCTGTGAGGATTTCATAAATGCAATGCTTCTATTGATGTTTGAAGCACTGCTGATGTTAGTTTCCTTTGGCTTTTCCATATGTGGTTCTGAGGAGGATTCCCGAAAACTTGAACCTGTTTTGTCAGATGCACTTCTCTGACTAGAGATTAGGGAGTCCATGGATGAAGAGGATCTATTCCACATTAAGATTGTCTTTTCTAATTCCTCAATCTTAGAGGCTAGATTTGACTCTCTTTGTGTATTAAGTTCATTGGTCTGTCTTAAGAGTTTCTTCTCAGCTTCAAGTTTATAGAGGGAGTTAACACTTATAAGAGCCGTTTCCAGTTCTTCTTGAACCTTCTCTTTCTCTTTTTGAAGAAGAGAATAATTTTTAGATAGAACTCTGAACCATTTCATGTATTGATGCAGATCAGACGTTATGACATGTAGTGCAGTTCTTAAATCATCAATATCTACATCATGAGAATTAAAGTCAAATACCTCATCGATACTTACTTCATGATTGTCAGTGCTTTTCTTATCATTTTCATTTTTGGCCATTAGACACAGATTTGCTACTTGAGGATCTTCATCATCTCTAGACTCAGGAGTTGTGTCGTTGTCTGAGTCACTCCATGATCCTCCGGCCACAAGACCTTTTTCTTTCTTCTGAAGCTTCTTGTTGTCTCTGAACTCTTTCTTTGGATTTGTTTTCCTTTTCAGTTCTTCTTTAAGAGATTTGTTGCAGTTTGTAATTAAGTTGCAAGTCTTCTTGCAGTTGTAGCATAAGTCATTGATCTGCTCCTGGCTATTATTGTTATTGAATCTCTTAGGTTTGTTGCTTCTGCCTTTACGCATGAACCTCTTGAGTCTTCTTACCAGCATTGCAATATCCTCATCATCATCTTCCTCAGAGTCAGAGTTGTTTTCAGTGTTTGCTTTGGAGATGGCATTTGTTGCTTTGAGAGCAACTCCTTTGTTCTTCTTTCTTCCTTTAGATAGAGTTTCTATTCATTGAGTCAACTCCAGTTCATAGGTGAGAAGGTTGCCATAGATGTGACAACCCCAAAATAGGTCCATTCCATCCAACCCATTTTGAGTCGCCAAATACATGGTATAGAAAATAACTACAACTTTTATATAACAATTGTCGTACAAAATACAACAACACATATGCTGTGAGTTTGGATACAAATATATACCAACTGTAGCACGTCACAATGACACCTTACATAAAGGTATAGTCGAAAACTGTTTTAAAAATTAGAATCTTTGGGAAGTGCTCAAGGAAACCTTTCATACTGAGGAGGCCATGCGCCTACAGGTTATGATAGATATCATATGTCCAGAGAATTATCCTTGGTTGACCTAATAGACCCCAAAGAAAAACTAGAAGATTACTATCATATTCTTCCCAATGATGAGTCTTCTCTTGACATATCATTATCTCCAATGTCTCTAATTGAGAGTTATATTTCAAATAGACTCAAGATCATATAGATAATCTTTGGTAGATGTACTTTCAAAGCAAGTGGATGAGCACAACCTCTTTTATGATGACTCGAGGTTGTATGTCATTAAACATCTTGTATAATAGTGACAAAACACCCTTCCAAAGTTGAATTCACCTCACCCTCAACATCTATAGACCACCATTCTATTCCCCTGTTATTCCCATTTCGACCCAAAATTTACACTTTTATTACACGAAAGGAATTGTGAAGCAAAAAGGGTGAGCACAACTAGCTCGAAGAAAATATCATGACTAAAGATAATTAAATTATCAATAGCCTTCATCAATAATAAATCGTAGATTTAGAACATATGGTAGATGATAAAAAATTTCAACCATAGTTTACTTGTGGAACGAGCAATCCATTAGAAGAGTCAAATAGACTATAAAGTCTATTATCTTCTCCATGTTAAAAGTCCACCAACAATGTTTTATCCTCGTAACATCAATCAACAATTCATGTCCACAATCACATGTATAACTCATAATCGTAATTGTTGTTCTAAATTTTCTCATTCAGTCGAAGATAATTTTCATCACTTGTCTTTACCCGAAATATCAAAGATCATGGTTATACCAAATCACAGCCTCATTCATAATCATACTAATAAATTCATCTTTGCACTACTGGTCAAAGATATTCATCAACAGCCTCATCTTTGCACCACATGTGCCAAAGATATTTCTCAACAGTTCATATTTGCACTATACAGCCAAATATATTCATCAACAGATTCATATTTGCACTTCTAAGGGCCAAATATATTAATATCTCAAATAAATACATAATTATTTGTAATTTATATAAACCATAATTATAACCATATATGTTGATCAATTCACCTTTGCACTTAAGCTAAAGATATTCAATTATAAATTCAATGGTCATGCATCGTATCACCAACAATTCAACTTTGCACCATCGCCAAAGAGAACCTATAGTCACGATCATACCAATAATCTATCCATCTTTACACTCAAGTCAAAGAGAAATATCATCATTAGGGTTATAAGAATGTTAAATATGATAATAAAAATAATATAATCAACATATAGATTTAATCTTAAGAGTAAGATTCATAAATCAATGATCTCATAACACCTTAATCAAAATGTTATAAATCACTTAATAATCTCATAATCTAATATTATTAATCCTACCATAATATTTTAATCATTTCTTAAACTTATAAACAATTTATTTTAATTATTTATAATTTACTAATAAATGCATTTAATCATCTTAAAATGCCAAACTCATAAGATCTCATCACCAATAACCAAAACCCTTATCAAAAATCTGCATATACCTCATATATGATTCTCAAGCCATAAAATCATATTTTCTAATTTTCTTACTTCACATAACATATTTAATTCATTTACTCATAACTAGAACATTTTTCATGAAAAATACCAAATCAGTTTTAAAAATATTTCTTTTCTGGGATTTAGAAGAATATAGTCCCATATTGAATATATATTTTTCTCAGAATTTTTAAAATTCATTTACTATTTTTTCACATGGCCAAAACCACCGAATATTCAGACATTTATCATAAATTGTACTTTTATTCAAAAATTCTGAAATTTATACGGTATACTGATATTATATAGATGTACTCCCAATAAAAATTTTATCAATTTTGGAGTTAATTACAAGGAGTTATAAGCGGTTACTTTTAAAATAGTCTTTTCTCATAAAATCCATAACTCTTAATCTATACATCCAAACATCGCCATTTTTTGACACAATCAACAAAACTCATCAAAATATCATTTCAAATTTTTCCAGAATTTTTGAAGGTCCGGAAAAAAATACAAAACTGAAAAACATAATCACCCTTAAAAATCTCTTATTATCCTTACCTCAAAAGAGAAACTTCCGACCGGAATAACTTATTTGAAACGAACTTGCACCAGTATAGCAATACTCAAAGTATACTCAAAATACTCACAAGAATACGCTCAATAATATAGAGAGAAAACTTGAGTTTCGGTATGATTTTCAATTATAACCTAAGCACCTATTTATAGGAAATTGCTTAGAACACCAAAGCGTAAAATTTATTAAAATAATAATATTATATTTTTTTCCAAGACTTCATACGTATGCTCTCAACATCAGAACTCAGCCCTAACACATGTTAAATGAGGGAAACAAAATGTAAAAACGTTTTTGTTATTTAAATTATTTTAAACTTCCAAAAATCAATTATTTTGAACTTTGAACTTCAATAATTCATAATAAATAGCCCTTTTGCGGAAAAATTGAATCTTGCGAGTTTTTATAGGAAATTCAATTTTCTACAACTTTGCAGAAGAAAGTTTTTCCAAATTTCAAACAAAAATTGACCAAAATCCACAAACGGACGATTTTACAGGCTATAATCAAATTTTAGTCAAGAAATGGGATCCACCGACACATAAAACATGCTTTAAATATTTTTGGTAACAAAATACTCCTCCTCCACATATACTCATATATCCCACATTCATCGTAAAAATATCATCATTAATATATTATTAAAATAATATATTTAATTGAATTATTTTATCGGAAAAAGATAAAATATTAATTTTCAACAATTGTCACATTAAAATTTTCTCCATCTATATCCTCATAAAATCAATATTTTCTTCATCATATAAATTATTCACAAATAATATTAATCACGAATCATGCATCTTGTGCCGGTAGTTCGAGGAAAGAGGGGCTTTCAATAAGAATTTCTCTCATCTTGGCCGCAATTAGGTGACCAAACCTCTCCTGGCGAACTTTCTAGACATTGCCAATAATGCTATCTAATAATATTATTCAAATAATATGAATTATTGATCTGATAATGGGAAATATTATGCAGTGACAATTATTGAGCAACAATAATATAAAATATCAACGTGGCAATTATTGAATCAATAAAATCTTGACAATAATTATCGTAATAATTATTGAGTAGTGTCTTTACGTAAAGAGTTAATAATTCAAAAATATCGTACATCAGTAAGCTATCGTATGCAACAACGTATTACTTTACTTTACCCACCCAAGATTCCAACAAGATAATAAAGAACTACTACGCCATTATTTATAAAAACTTTAATTTGTCTTTTTTCTTCATCCGACGCTTATTCATTATGGGCCCCTAAATGGTCGCTACTTGGCCATCATACGAATATTCCCAAATGTAAAGAATATTCCACGACCCAACGAATATTCCCGACAACAATGAATATTTTATAACCACTTGCGTATTTTTGAAAAAATTTCATATATCACCCTTAACTTTAACTTTTTATCAATTTAACCATTTACTAAATTGTAATTATAAGAAAAATTGAATACTTTTATTTCATAAAATTCGGGGTCTTACAATAGAGTTGTTGAACAGTCATTTTATGGAGATTCTTTAATTCTCTGATGGTAATGATTTTGGCATCCCATTTGCTTGGTAAGGCTCTCATGAACTTTATGATCAGATCTTTGTTTGGATAGATCTTTCCAAAAGCTCGACGAGAGTTGAGCAGAACATTGAATCTTTCATAAGTGGAAGTGACATTTTCCCCTGAAACATGGGCAAACATTTCATATTGTTGAGTTAGAAGAGATTATTTATTTTCTCTGACTTCTTCAGTTCCTTCGTGCATAATGAGCAATGCTTCCCATACTTCCTTGGCAGTTTTGTTGTTAACCACATTCTCAAATAGATCATCTTCTAAAGACTGGAACAAAATGTTCTTGACCTTTTTGTCTAGTTGGACAGTTTTCTTTTCGTTGTCAGTCCATTCAGCTTTAACCTTGATTTGGACTCGGTTTGGATCTTTTGGAGTTGGTGCGAGCTTTATTGGAATGTAAGGCCCATTCATGACAGTTTCAAATAGCTCTTCATCTATTGAGTCCATGTATGCTTGCATGCGAACTTTCCAATTGGCAAATTTATCTTTGTTGCACATTGGTGGCTTGCTGCATCCTCCAGTCTTTGATTCGCTTATCAGATGTGTCATTGGATCTACTCAAGCTTTGTAGGCTGATTGAGAGAACCTGCTCTGATACCAATTATTAGTTTTCAGAGGCACAGTAGTTATCTATAAGGGGGGTTGAATAGATATTTTAAATTTTCTTTTTCAAAATACTTTGTCAGATTTGTTAATCAATTTCAGCGGAGTATATGATTTGTTTGTTCCCCTTTAAGATAAACGAAGTTAATAGTTGACAGGTAGTTATAACAAATAAAGTAGTTAAAATAAGAATATAAAAGACACAGAGATTTTAAGTGGTTTATAGCACTCAAGGATCCTAGTCCACTCTTCTACTCCTTGTGTAAGACCCCAACTTTTATGAATAAAGAATAATTTTCTCGAAATATATTTTTGAATATTATGGTGTGGATTTGATATAATGTTATAGTTGTGGGTAATATTTACAAATTTTGCAAAGTAAGCAAGTGGTTATATAATATTCGATTGGTCGGGGAATATTCGCTTTTAACAGGGGAATATTAAATGCAAGCACAATCATTAAGTGGACCCACAACGAAAGTATTGTCGTAGTTAGAAAATGACATAATTATCTTTTTATAAAAATAACGGCGAAAGTATTACCGTTAAAAGCTGTTGAACTACCCTAAGTAGTAAAAGTACGAAGAATACTCGAGGTTGATAAGTAGACACGGTATTGATTATTGATGCTTTACGTGAGAAGTCACCAATTATACTCAATTATTATTTACGATAATTCGTGATCATATCTCTCATATTATTGATTCAATTATTGTCACAAGATCATCTACATAATATATATTATTAAATCAATAATTGAGACGACAAAGTTATTCATATTATTATTTGCAATATTGACAATGTCTAGAAGTTCTGTCAAGGAGAGGTTTGGTCACCTAATTGCGCGCCAATAAGGAAAAATTCTTATCGGAAAGCCCCCTCTTTCCTGGGAACGACCTGGTTGTTAAATATTGTGGATTATAATATTAATGATGAATAAGTTCGTGTTTATTAAAGATGAATTGGATAGTTCCATTGTGTTGGAATTATTAGTGTTAGTGAAAATCAACATTTATTTCGATAATAATTGATGTCTGGAGGTTATATTGACCAATCGGGTAATTAATCGGATAAATGAGTAATTAATTGCTATTAATTCACATGATTATAACTATTTGTTCACATGTGTGTACTATTGATTCACATTCTTGTACTATTAGGGGAGGTGGTGCAAGATTGATAATACTTGCATGACTAAGTTAAAAATGGAGGTATAGTTGAAGGTACTATACTATAATTCGTATGTTCACATGATTATAATTATTGATTCACATGATTGAACTATTGATTCACATTATTTACTATTAGGGAAGGTGGTACAAGTTTGATAATACTTGCAGAACTAAATTAAAAATGAAGAAAAAAAAAGAAGCTATTATACTGTAATATTTTGAGCCCCAAATCGTGCAATTATCGAAACTATATTCTCCTATAAATAGAAGCTCATTCTTCCTTCATTTCTCACCAATTCACTAAAGCTATAGAGCAATTATTATATAGAAAAATTATAGAGAGAAAGAAGAAGAGAAGTCTGCTACCTCAATATTCCAGTATCCAATCTTCTTCTAAGGTAAGTGATATTATTCTTTAGTATTCATGAAGAGAGTTATTTTCTTTCAATATTCGTAAGGGTTATTATTCCATTCTTTATTATTATGTTGGAATAACCTGTTTATGCGAAGTACCGCATACATCGTGAAATTCTTTTGTTATTCCATTCTTTATTATTCTGTTGGAATAACATGTCTGTGCGGTCTATCGCATGCCTAGTGAATTCTGTTGTTATTCCATTCTTTATTATTCTGTTAGAATAACCTGTCTATGCGGTCTATCGCATGCCTGGTGAATTCTGTTGTTATTCCATTCTTTATTATTCTGTTGGAATAACTTTTCATGCATGCGATTCATCGCATGCCCGGTGAATTCTGTTGTTATTCCATTCTTTATTATTTCGTTGAATATCCTATCCGTGTAGATTACACATAACTTGAGTTCGATTCTTTATTATTTTGTTGAATATCGTCTGCAAGGGTTACGCATGACACCGGTTCTATTCTTTATTATTCTATTGGAAGAACATGTCTGTGCGGATTACGCACGCCTGATGAATTCTTCTGTTATTCCATTCTTTATTATTCTGTCTATGTGGATTACCGCATGAATGGTGAATGATCCTTCGTATTCATTCCTTATTAAATTGTGAAAATGATCTATCTACGTGGATTACCGCATGGCGTGCAAAATCCCATTTGCGGTTTCATATATTCTATTATACTCAGTTGGTTAAAGTGTTGGCTTCTATACTCCATGAAATTAGTGGAATATCTTTGATATTTGTTCTTCATCCAGTATCTTTTCATGGAAATATTCTTCTGAGCATTCTTGAATTTTACTCCACAAAGAAGTATCATGTTGACAATTTGGACGTTATTGATTTCTGGATAAATTAAAATTATAAATCTTTAAAATTTATCCTTAAACTTGTTTTATTGAATTATTATGTCATTATCATCATCCTCATGCTTATATTGTGACGAAAGTCATCTTTGGCTTACGTACATAGATGGACTTGGTATGATTATGACCAGGGATTATTCGGTATAATCATGATCGTAATGTGACGAATGATGTGGTAAAAGTCCTTATTGGCCTATAGTTCATTGATGGACAGTTGTTGGTGTGATTATGACCATGGATTATTCGGTATAGTCATGACCATTGATGATTACATGAATATCCTTGGCCGTGATACAAGGATGATTCTATTTTATTTATTAAGTTGAGTCTCGGCGATAAAGTTGATGAAAAACTTTTTAAATCATAGAAGATAGCAAATTTTATGCTCTACTTGACTCTTCTAACGGATTGCTTGTTCCGCTGCAGTTAAAGTTGTTGTCTATTATATTCTATCAGTTTAACATTGTTGAAGGCTAATGATAATTTATTCTACATTATCTTAGTCATAACATTTCTTACTGGGCTAGTTGAGCTCACCCTTTCTTTCACTGTTCTCTTCAGGAAATGAGAACATAGTCGGGACTAGTCGGGGAATGGAGTGACGGTCCAGATGATAGCATTAGTAGTCCTCACTATTCTATTAAATAATGTGACAATAAATGTAATGAGGACTCCATTGAGTGTGGATATTGTCTAGATGATAATATTCTTATTAAAACTCTTAGATTATGTTTTGTCGTATTTTACACGACTATTGTATAATTAAGTTGTATTTGAATTTTGTACCATGTATTTGGCGACTCAAGATGAGTGATGTATACCTATTTTGGGGGCGTCACAGTTGGTATCAAAGCCATAGAAAAGAGCCCCGAGCCTTTATCGATGACTTCCAAGTCTTGGGATGCAAGAAGCGGACTTTTTCGTGAGGTAACGTAGTGAGTAGTAATTGGCAAGTTTATAGGTATCATTGTGAGTTGCTATCCAAGTCCTGGATGCGGGTCACAGTTGGTATCAAAGCTTAGGGATATGATCCCTGGCTGAGATATGAGTCAAGAACTAGGAGGGGAGAGACGGGGAATTCCTTCGCTAGTATGACCTACCTAAGTTTATTTGGTATTTAATTGGTCAGTCAAAGTATAGGGATAATATGTGATATGTTCATTAACCCTTGTTTTGTGGCAGTATTTGAAAATGGCATCCGAAAATATTGAGATAAGCAATGAAACACATGAGACCGTTGAGTCACCACAGATTAATACCCAGGATAATGTGAAACAGGAGGACAATAATCCTCAGGTAAACAACAACGATCAAATGATGAACGATGGGATGTTCAGAGGTTTTATGTAATTCATGCAACATCAGGCAAGGGCAGCTCCTGTCCAAAATGCAGGTGGAAACACGGACAACTCTCGGACGGTCACCGCTAAGCAGTTCAAGGAGTTGGGACCACCAGAGTTTTTTGGAGAGTCAAAACCACTTAAGGCAGAGACGTGGATAAAGCAGATCAACAAGATATTTGATGTCTTGGGATGCTCCCAGGAGCAAAGGTTCTCTTTGCCACCTTCATGTTTTGAGAAAGAGGCAAATTCTTCGGTGGGAATCAAAGCGACTCAACCTCGCCGACTCAAAATGTCTTGGGAGAAGTTCAAGAGTCGTTTAATGACAAGTACTTTCCGAAAGTATTCGCTATATATGAAGGAGGTAGAGTTCATCAAGCTTGAGCAAAATAATATGACTGTGGCGCAGTACGAAGCTAAGTTTGTCGAGTTGTCTCGATTTACGTCCCACTTGGTTGATAATGAGGAGAGAATAACGCGGATGTTTCTAAGAGGTTTGAAACCTGAGATACGTTAACACCTAATTTCTCACAAACTGTCTTTGTATTCAGATGTTGTGAATATGGCTCAGTTATTGGAGCGCGATAATGAGTTAACCCAACCAAGAGAGAGCAGTCGACAAGTCGATAACACCAATGATAGTGATCATCAAGCGGTGACAACAAGCGTGGAGGGAATCAACATGCCAGAAATGGTAATCACTTCGGTAGTAATCATGGCCATGACAATAAGAGTGGACATTTCAAGAAGAGGAGATTCAAGAATGATGGAAAGACATCAGCACCAGCACCTGTTGTTAAGGAAGGAGAACGACCGCCGGTCATATGTTACAAATATGGAGGGGAAGGACACATCAGTCCAAACTGCGCGATGCAGTCCAAAGCGTGTCACAATTATAGAAAAGAAGGTCACCTAGCCCGATTTTGTAGTGCACCAAAGTCAAGTCCAGCTGGGATGGAGGCATCAATGGGTGTCCCAGATAAGACAAAACCGGTAGTTCAAGGAAGAGCGTTTGTCGTAACCTCCCAAAAAGCGAGGAATCCGAACGAGGTGATCACGGAAAAGCTAATCATAAACTCTAGTGAAGTTTATACTTTATTTGATACTGGGTTCTACCCATTCTTTCATTTCTCCTACTTGCGCCAATGTTTAAATTTGACTCAGAGAAATTAGACTTTGACTTATCTGTTGAAACTCGTTGGGAGAAACCTTCATTACATCCACTATTTATAAGTCTTGTTTGATTCAAATCGGTAACTCGCACGCGTACCGTCGATCTTATTTCCTTGAAAATACTTGCATTTGATGTGATTTTAGGGATTGATTGGTTAACTACTTATCATGCTAAAATCGATTGTTTTCGTAAGGTTGTTAGCTTTCATATTCCTAACCAACCTATTATGCGAATTCAAGCAACAAAACAACTAAAATCAATCACTATCATATCAAGTCATAAAGCTATTCGTTTATGGAAAAATAGATGTCAAGCTTTCTTAGCCCATGTCACGGATTTAAACAAAAATACTTCAGAGTTGAATGATATTTCTATTGTTAATAAATTTCCTGACGTATTCCCTGAAGAACTTCCTGGCCTACCCCTAGAGCGTGAAATTGAATTTTGTATCGATCTTAAATCCGATACAAGACCCCAACTTTTATGATAAAGAATAATTTTCTCAAAATATATTTTTGAATATTATGGTGTGAATTTGATATAATGTTATAGTTGTGGGTAATATTTATAAATTTTGCAAAGTAAGCAAGTGGTTATATAATATTCGATTGGTCGGGAAATATTCGTTTTAACAGGAAATATTCGTACGATGGCACAATCATTGGTGGACCCCACAACGAAAGTATTGTCGTAGTTAGAAAATGACATAATTATCTTTCTATAAAAATAACGGCGAAAGTATTACCGTTAAAACTGTTGAACTACCCTTAGTAAAAATACGAGAATAATGGTGGTTGCATAGTAATATTATTACCAGTATTGATTATTGATGCTTATGTGAGAAGTCACTCAATTATACTCAATTATTACTACAGTAATTGTTGCATCATATCTCTCATATTATTGATTCAATTATTATCACAGTATCATCTACATAATATATATTATTAAATCAATAATTGAGATGAAAAAGTTATTCATATTATTATTTTCAATATTGACAATGTCTAGAAGTTCTGTCAAGGAGAGGTTTGGTCACCTAATTGCGGCGCCAATAAAGGAGAAATCCTTATCTAAAGCCCCTCTTTCCAGGAACGACACGGTTGTTAAATATTATGAATTATAACATTAATGATTAATAAGTTCGTGTTGATTAAAGATGAATTGGATAGTTCCATTGTGTTGGAATTATTAGTGTTAGTGAAAATCAACATTTATTTCGATAATAATTGGTGTCTGGAGGTTATATTGACCAATCGGGTAATTAACCGGATAAATGAGTAATTAATTGCTATTAATTCATATGATTATAACTATTTGTTCACATGTGTGTATTATTGATTCACATTCTTGTACTATTAGGGGAGGTGGTGCAAGATTGATAATACTTGCATGACTAAGTTAAAAATGGAGGTATAGTTGAAGGTACTATACTATAATTCGTATGTTCACATGATTATAACTATTGATTCACATGATTGAACTATTGATTCACATTATTTACTATTAGGGGAGGTGGTACAAGTTTGATAATACTTGCAGAACTAAATTAAAAATGAAGAAAAAAAAAGAAGCTATTATACTGTAATATTTTGAGCCCCAAATCGTGCAATTATCGAAACTATATTCTCCTATAAATAGAAGCTCATTCTTCCTTCATTTCTCACCAATTCACTAAAGCTATAGAGCAATTATTATAGAGAGAAATTATAGAGAGAAAGAAGAAGAGAAGTCTGCTACCTCACTATTCCAGTATCTAGTCTTCTTCTAAGGTAAGGGGTATTATTCTTTCGTATTCATGACGAGAGTTATTTTCTTTCAATACTCATAAGGGTTGTTATTCCATTTATGTTGGAATAACCTGTCTATGCGAAGTACCGCATACATGGTGAAATTCATTTGTTATTCCATTCTTTATTATTTTGTTGGAATAACCTGTCTATACAGTCTATCGCATGCCTGGTGAATTCTATTGTTATTCCATTCTTTATTATTTCATTGGAATTACTCGTCATCAGGCGCGGTCCATCGCATGCCCGTGAATTCGTTGTTATTCTATTCTTTATTATTCGTTGAATACCTCATGCATGCGCGGATTACGCATGACCCTGGTTCCATTCTTTATTATTCGTTGGAATATCCCATGCGTAAGCAGTTACGCATGCATGACCGTTCCATTCTTTATTATTTCGTTGGAATAACCTATCTGCATGTGATTACGACGCTGGTGAATTCTTCGTTATTCCACTCTTTATTATTCTATCTATGTGGATTACCGCATGCATGGTAAATGATCCTTTCAGATTCATTCCTTATTAAATTGTGGAAATGATCATTTCACGGATTACCGTGATGATGGCGTAAAAATCCATTTGCGATTTCATATATTCTATTATACTTAGTTGGTTAAAGTGTTGGCTTCTGTACTCCATAAAATTAGTGGAATATCCTTGATATTTGCGCTTCATCCAGTATCTTTTCATGGAAATATTCTTCTGAGCATTCTTGAATTTTACTCCACAAAGAAGTATCATGTAAGATCCCGAATTTTATGAAATAAAAGTATTCAATTTTTCTATTTTGGTAAATAGTTAAATTGATAAAAGTTTAAAGTTAAGGGTGATATTTGAAAATTTTGCAAAGTAAGCAAGTTGTTATAAAATATTCGTTGTGTCGGGAAATATTTGTTTGGTCGGGGAATATTCTTTTTGTCGAAGAATATCCGTACGATGGCACAATCATTATTGGACCCCACAATGGAAGTATTGTTGTAGTTAGAAAACTACAGAATTATCTTTTATTAAAAATAACGGCGAGTGTTACCGTTAAAACTATTGAACTACCCGGTAGTAAAAGTACAGTAATACGCGTGGTTGCATAGTAACACACGGTATTGATTATTGATACTTAGTTGAGAAGTCACTCAGTTATACTCAATTATTTCTACAGTAATTGTTGCATCATATCTCTCATATTATTGATTCAATTATTGTCACAGTATCATCTGCATAATATGTTATATTATTAAATCAATATTTGAGACGGCAAAGTTATTTATATTATTATTTGCAATATTGACAATGTCAGAAGTTACATCAGCGAGAGGTTTGGTCACCTAATTGCATGGCGCCAATAAGGAGAAATCCTTATCTAAAGCCCCTCTTTCACAGGAGCGACCGGTTGTTAAATATTGTGAATTATAATATTAATGATGAATAAGTTCGTGTTGATTAAAGATGAAATTGATAGTTCCATTGTGTTGAAATTATTAGTGTTAGTGAAAATCGACATTTATTTCGATAATAATTGATGTCTGGAGGTTATATTGACCAATCGGGTAATTAACCGGATAAATGAGTAATTAATTACTATTGATTCACATGATTATAACTATTTGTTCACATGTGTGTACTATTGATTCACATTCATTTACTATTAGGGGAGTTGGTGCAAGATTGATAATACTTGCATCACTAAGTTAAAAATGGAGGTATAGATGAAGGTACTATACTATAATTAATTTTTTCACATGTTTAGAACTATTGATTCACATGATTTACTATTAGGGAAGGTGGTGCAAGTTTGATAATACTTGCAGGACTAAATTAAAAATGATGGAAAAGAGGAAGGTATTATACTGTAATATTTCGAGCCCCAAAATGTGCAATTATGGCAACTATATTTTTCTTTAAATAGAAGCTCATTCCTTCATTATTTTTCACCAATTCACTAAGTCTCACAAGAGCAATTATTATAGAGAAATTATAGAGAGAGAAGCTATAGAGAGAAAGAAGAAGTGAAGTCTGCTACTTCACTACTCCAGTATCCAGTCTACTTCTGAGGTAAGGGATATTATTATTATAGTAAGGGGTATTATTCTTTCGTATTCGTGAAGAGAGTTATTTTCTTTCAATACTCATAAGGGTTTTTATTCCATTCTTTATTATTATGTTGGAATAACTTTTTCTGTGCTAAGTACCGCATACATGGTGAAATTCTTCGTTATTCCATTCTTTATTATTACATTGGAATAAACCGTCATGCGATCTTATCGCATGCCTGGTGAATTATGTTGTTATTCCATTCTTTATTATTCTGTTGGAATATCCTTTCTGTGCGAATTACGCATGATCTGGTTCTGTTCTTTATTATTCTGTTGGAATATCATGTCTGTACGGATTACGCATGACCTAGTTCCATTCTTTATTATTCTGTTGAAATAACCTGTCTGTGTGGTCTATCGCATGCCTGGTGAATTCTTTTGTTATTCTATTTTTTATTATTCTGTTGGAATAATCTGTCTATGTGGACTACCGCATGCATGGTGAAAGATCCTGCGTATTCATTCTTTATTAAATTGTGGAAATGATGCATACGTGGATTACCGCATGGCGGGGTGAAAATCCATTCATAGCTTCAGATATTCTATTATACTCATCTAGGATATCATTTCTTTTGTACTCGTCATGAAATATCATTTTCTTTGGTATTTTTTACGAAGTTACTATTCACCGAGCTCACTATTCACTCGGTATTATTCACTTTCGGGTATTCGGGGTACTTTTTTGTCTTTGGAGTAATATTCACGAGTTACTATTCACCTGATTACTATTCACTCTAGTATCATTCACTCGGGTATTCGGGACACTTTTCGTGTTGGGGTACTATTCACGGGGTACTATTCCCGAAGTACTATTCACGGGGTACTATTCACCCAAAAAAAAAATATGTCCAAATTATTTTTGGTACATGAATATTATTCTTGAATTTTACTCCACAAAGCAGTATCATGTTCACAATTTGGATATTTTTAAACTCTGGATAAATTTAAAGTCTTTAATATTTATCCTTGATTTCATTTGATTAATGCTTATATCATTGTCATCATCCTCATGCTTATATTGTGATGAAAGTCATCTTTGGCTTACGTGCATAGATGGACTATTGATTATTGGTTTTACAGTTGTATATCTTTGGCTTACGTGCAAAGACGAATTGTTGATTATTGGTTTTATAGTTGTATATCTTTGGCTTACGTGCAAAGATGGACTGTTGATTATTGGTTTTACAGTTGTATATCTTTGGCTTACGTGCAAAGATGGACTGTTGATTATTGGTTTTACAATAGTATATCTTTGGCTTACGTGCTAAGATGAACTGTTGATTGATATCTTTGGTCGTAGTGGAAAGATGAACTGTTAATTGATAGCTTTGGCCCATAGTGCAAAGATGGAAAGGTGTGTGACATGATCATAACCACTTGTGATACTAATGAATATCCTTGGTCGTAGTGCAGGGATAATTCGATGATGTGATTGGCAGGATCATGACCATTAGTTAACAGTTGAATGTCTTTGGCCGTAGTAAACTGACAGGCAATTGATTTGTATGATCATGACTATTGGTTTTATAGTTGAATATCTTTGGCCAATAGTACAAAGATAGACAACTGATTGATATGATCATTGTTATTACATTTGAATATCTTTAGCCTTTGGGGTAATGATATTGAGTAAATGTTTTATTAAGCCTCTGTGGCAAGGAGAAATTGTTGATTCATATTATTATAAACATGAATTGTGAATTTAACTAACATCTTTGGTGGTTCAGGTGAAGACAGATGTCTTGGGTGTAATAAAGAACTGTTGATGAGTATTACAGGTATAAAATTGATGATAAACTTTTAAATCATAGAAGATAGTAGATATCATGCTCTACTTGACTCTTCTAATGGATTGCTTATTCCGCTGCAGTTGTTGATCTAAAACTTATTGTCTATTGTATTCTATCAGTTGTTATACTATTGAAGGCTAAGGATAGTTTATTCTTCATTATCTTAGTCATAATATTTCTTACTAGGCTAGTTGAGCTCACCCTTTTTTTCACTGTTCTCTTCAGGAAATGAGAATATAGCTGGGACGAGTCGGGGAATGGAGTGATGGTCCAAGATGGTGGCTATAGTAGTCCTCACTATTTTTATAAAGTAGTGTGACAATAAATATAATGAGGACTCCATTGAGTGTGGATATTGTCTAAAAGGCAATATTCGTGTTTAAACTCTCAGCTATGTTTTGTCGTATTTTGCACGATAATTGTATAATTAAGTTTGTAGTTGAGTTATGTACCATGTATCTGGCGACTCAAGATGGGTGATGTATACCTGTTTTGGGGGCGTCATATATCATGTTGACAATTTGGACGTTATTGATTTCTGGATAAATTAAAATTATAAATCTTTAAAATTTATCCTTGAACTTGTTTTATTGAATTATTATGTCATTGTCATCATCCTCATGCTTATATTCTGATGAAAGTCATCTTTAGCTTACGTGCATAGATGGACTTGGTATGATTATGACCATGGATTATTCGGTATAATCATGACCGTAATGTGACGAATGATGTGGTAAAAGTCCTCATTGGCCTGTAGTTCATTGATGGACAATTGTTGGTGTGATTATGACCAGGGATTATTTGGTATAGTCATGACCATTGATGATTACATGAATATCCTTGGCCGTGATGCAGGGATGATTCGATTTTATTTATTAAGCTGAGTCTCAGCGATAAAGTTGATGAAAAACTTTTTAAATCATAGAAAATAGTAGATTTTATGCTCTACTTAACTCTTCTAACGGATTGCTTGTTCCACTGCAGTTAAACTTGTTGTCTATTATATTCTATTAGTTTAACATTTGTTGAAGGCTAATGATAATTTATTTTGCATTATCTTAGTCATAATATTTTTTACTGGGCTAGTTGAGCTCACCCTTTCTTTCACTGTTCTCTTCAGGAAATGAGAATGTAGCTGGGACTAGTCGGGGAACGGAGTGACGGTCCAGATGATAGCATTAGTAGTCCTCACTATTCTGTTAAATAGTGTGACAATAATTGTAATGAGGACTTCATTGAGTGTGGATATTGTCTAGATGACAATATTCTTATTAAAACTCTTAGATTATGTTTTGTCATATTTTACAGGACTGTTGTATAATTAAGTTGTATTTGAATTTTGTACCATGTATTTGGCGACTCAAGATGGGTGACGTATACCTGTTTTAGGGGTGTCACACCTTGAGTAGGAAATCTACTAAGGATGTCTTTACAATCTTTGAATCTCACAGATTCCTTCAAGACCAGCAGTCTTAGAGCTTCTTAGTTCACTTAGAACTCTTTAAGTCCAGCAGACTTAGAATACACTTGATGAGAGTTGAGTTCTTTGAGTTGTGCTGCTCAGTTGCTATTAAGCATGTGTTCTAAAGAACTGAGTAGCTAAACAAGCTTTCTTTCTAGATCGTAGAGTTGAGCGTTGAGTGTTCTTCAGCTTTTCGTTATGTACTTGCTTACATCTTGCATCTGATTTGTATATAAGGTGCCTTTGAAATATGTCCGTTTGAAGGCATCCATTGAAGCATTAATTGTATTTGACATTTCTGAGCACTGATGGTGACTTTCTAAAAATCTTCTGTCCAACCATCTAGCCCACTAACATAACAGACTGCTATCTCACCTAACACATGAAAAGGTGTTTTTAGCTAACATGTAGTACTTTCCTTAGCTTCTTTGATACGTTTCTTTGTTATATACTAAGGATGAGTGTTGTGTCATTGGGATTTTTGAGAGTTTCAGCGTCTATAATCCATTCCACATTTGTTGCAATTTATTCTTAAACAAATGGATAAAGCTCGATGCTTCTGATGCAGACAGATGATGCACTACGATTATAATCGTGATGTCTTGCCACATTCGTGCTTGATCCGAACTGATAGAGGAGAATACTACGATTTCTCTTAAGCACTGGTAGACTACGATCTTTGCTTACTTGATTTTGTAGACTCTACGCTTTCGAGAGCAGACTACGATATTTGATTTGGCTCGGCAGATGTTTGGACCACTCTACGATTCTGAGAGAGGCCCTCCAAAGCAAACAGACTACGATTCTCAATACTCTACGATTCTGCCTTGGTTTCTACAAACTCTTGTCTGTCTTGACAGACTACGATTCTATTGAAGCTTATCTATTACATCTAAAAAATAGATCAACCTAAAAGCTTTGATCTTTTCTTCTATACATTTATTTATAGAATGATAAACATAAAGCACAGATCAACCTAACAATTTTGATCTATCATCTAAGTCCTTGTACATGTGTTCTTTGAAGGACTTTACATATAAGCATGACTATTTACTTTCAAAATTAAATTTAAATATGCAATACCCAACACTATTTATTGTAAATAGTTTTGTAATATGAATAATTAGAATTAATTTTTGAAGAATTGGAGACAACGGAAAAAGAAGCCATTGAAGACCTGTTTGAAATGGAGCCCGAGTTTAAATGAAATAGTTATATTTAAATTTAATTCTTGCACCCTAGGTTTGACCTTATGGTTCACTTGGTGGCTCTAGTGAACCAAACTAGAATAAAGTCCATAATCAATTCAGGTAGGTTATAGTATTCTATATGTGCATATTTACTATATATATATATATATATAAATGTTTCGCATGTCAATTAATATGACGCGTATTTTATATATACGTGTGCATGTGCACTAAACAAGATGAGACAATTAATAACAAACCCCTCAAAGAATTTATATTAAGTCCTAAGCGTTCAAAGATATTTAAAATATCGAACTTCTTCTTCTAGCATGATAAAAATAATAGAGTATCAAATTAATTATTATAAGTTTGTTGTGTCACCACAAGGCTTATCTTAATTCTTTGAGATGTTATTTTATTACATTTGATGCTTATAAAGAAATTAAATGATGTTATTTTGTTGTGTCACCACAAGGACAGTATTTTTCTCTTTGAATATATGGAAGTGCTAGGTTGGACTTAACTTGAATAATTTTGATTCGGATGTATCACCACTTGATCAAAATAAACTAACAGAAAAAATATAAGGACTTATTTGTTAATGTAATTAACAAGAGTTGTCTACTTATTTATTTATATATAGTTTGTTGTTTCACCACAAGGCTATATACATTTGAAATGGGTCCTTATTCTCACTAGCATACCTTTAATTAGATTTTGTCGAACTATATAAGTGATGAAAATATAGTTTGATGAAAATAGTGGGAGATACCAATTTAAAATAAGACCTAATTTATTTTGGTAATTAATAAAAGAATGTATACTAAAATGTTGTTAAATTACAAATTCATTTAAAGAATTTTACAATGTCTAAATTACTATCACTGCGGAGCATATTAGATGCTAATTAACTAGACCGGATTACACGGATTGGTTAAGAAATTTGAGAATAGTTCTCAAGGCTGAAAAGCTATCTTATTTCCTTAATATGTATATCCCTGCAATGGTTGTATACAATGACTTTGAGAAAGAGATTGCTACTTTTAGAAAGTGGCAAGATGATGCACAGTTGGCTCAATGCATCATGCTCGCATCCATGAGTAACGAGCTTCAGCGTCAACATGAAACTATGGATGCTCTTGCTATAATCTTGCACTTTAAGTAGTTGAATGGTGAAGAAAGTAAGACTGATAAATATCAGATATATATGGGAGCTCTTCCGATCTAGAATGACCGATGGCACTACAGTACAGACACAAGTTCTCAATATGATCAATTTGATTGAGCAATAAGGATAACTAGGTTTTGTCATGGATGGAGAGTTGAGCAAAGATTTGATCTTGCACTCACTCTCGGACCCTGTCTCACAATTTTTGTGAATTTTTACATGAACAAGCTAAATGTCAGTCTCACTGATTTGCTTAACATGTTGAAAATTGTTGAGAGTCATTTTCCAACCATGAAAGACCAAGTCTTACTGGTAGGGGCTAAAGGATCTTCTGAAAAGATGAAAGATTTAAGGAAGGTAAATAGAAAGGAAAAAACAAAGGATAATAAAAACAAAATTGATATGAATAGCAAAGGCAAAAATAAAGGATAATAAGAACAAAACTGATACGAATATCAAAGGAGTTTGATTCCACTGCAATAAGACTGGACACTGAAAAAGAAACTGCGAGAAGTGTAACACTCTCAAAATAAGTATACATCACCCATCTTGAGTCTCCAAATACATGGTACAGAAATCAAATACAAACTTCTTTAATACAACTGTCGTGTAAAAATACGACAAAACATAGCTGAGTTTTTACATGAATATTGTCTTCTTGACAATATCCAAACTCAAATGGAGTCCTCATTACATTTATTGTCACACTATTTCATAGAAAAGTGAGGACTACTATAACACCATCTCGGACCATCACTCTGTTCCCCGACTAGTCCCGGCAACGTTCTCATTTCCTGAAGAGAACAATGAAAGCAAAAGGGTGAGCTCAACTAGCCCAGTAAGAAATATTATGACTAAGATAATGCAAAATAAATTATCATTAGCCTTCAACAGTGTTAAACTGATAAATTACAATAAACATCAAGCTTAACTACAACGGAACAAGCAATCCATTATAAGAGTCAAGTAGAGCATGATATCTACTATCTTCTATGATTTAAAAAGTTTTTCATCAACTTTATCGCTGAGACTCAGTTTAATAAATAAACCACCTAATCGAATCATCCCTACACTACGGGCCAAGGATATTCATGTAATCATCAATGGTCATGATATACCGAATAATCCCTGGTCATAATCATACCAACAACTGTCCATCAATGCACTACAGACCAATGAGGACTTTTACCACATCATTTTTAACATTACGGGTCATGATTATACCGAATGATCCCTGGTCATAATCATACCAATCAACAATCCATCTATGCATGTAAGCTAAATATGACATTCATCACAATATAACCATGAGTATGATGACAATGATATAAGAATTCAATTAAAAGAAAGCAAAGGATAAATTTTTAAAGATTTATAATTTAATTTATCCAGAATTCAATAATGATCAAATTGCAAACATGATACTGCTTTGTGGAGTAAAATTCAAGAATGATATTGTATCAAAAATAATTTGGACCGAAAAGAAATTAATTTTTGTCATGAATAGTACTCAAGGTGAATAGTACCCGGGTGAATAGTACTCCATGAATAGTACTTCAAGAATAGTACCCCGTAAATAGTATCCCGTAAATAATACTTTGTGAATAGTATTAATGAATAGTACTTTATGAATAGTACCCGTGAATAGTACTTTATAAATAGTACGGTATAAATGAATAGTACTCATGAACAGTACTCTGGCATGAAAAGATTAAAATTTAATAAGAATGTGCAGAAAATATCATTGTAAAACGATACTATATAAAGCGCAAATTTCAAGGATATTCTACTAATTTCAAGGAGTATAGAAGCAATACTTTAATAAAATAAAGGTACAATCAGGAATACAAGATGAAATAATATTACTCACATACTACAGAGTATGGAAGAAAATATTATTCCTTATGAATACTGAACAAAATAATATCCCTTACCTTAGAAGAAGACTGGATACTGGAACAGTGAAGTAGCAGAATACTCTTCTTCTTTCTCACTATAGCTTCTCTCTCTATAATTGCTCTTGTGAGTCTTAGTGAATTGGTGAGAATAAAAGAAGAATGAGCTTCTATTTATAGGAAAATATAGTTTCGATAATTGCACGTTTTGGGGCTCAAATTATTACAGTATAATACCTTCATCTTTTCTTTCATTTTTAATTTAGTCCTGCAAGTATTATCAAATTTGCACCACCTCCCCTAATAGTACATGTATGTGAATTAATAGTTCTATACATGTGAAAAAATAGTTACAGTATAGTACCTTCATCTATACCTCTATTTTTAATTTAGTCATGCAAGTATTATCAATCTTGCACCACCTCCACTAATAGTACATGCATGTGAATCAATAGTACATTCATGTGAACAAATAGTTATAAGCATGTGAATTAATTGCAATTAATTGCTCATTTATCCGATTAATTACCCGATTGGTCAATATAACCTCCAAAAATCAATTATTATCGAAATAAATGTCAATTTCCACTAACATTAATAATTCCAACACAATGGAACTATCAATTTCATCTTTAATCAACACGAACTTATTCATCATTAATATTATAACTCACAATATTTAACAACCAGATCATTCCTAGGAAAGAGGGGGCTTTCTGATAAGGATTTCTCCCTATTGGCGCACAATTAGGTGACCAAACCTCTCCTCGACAGAACTTTCTAGACATCATCAATATTGCAAATAATAATATGAATAACTTTGTCGTCTCAATTATTGATTATAAAATATTGATAATATGAAAATAATTGAATCAATAATATGAGAGATATTATGCAGCAATTACTGTAGCAATATTTGAATATAACTGAGTGACTTCTCAAGTAAGCATTAATAATCAATACCGTGTGCTACTATGTAACAACGCGTATTACTGTACTTTTATCACCGGGTAGTTCAACTATTTAACGGTAAAACTTTCGCCGTTATTTTTATAAAAAGATATTTATGTCGTTTTCTAACTACGACAATACTTCTGTTATGGGGTCCACCAATGATTGTGTCGTCGTACGAATATTCCCTATTAAAACGAATATTCCCTGACCAATCAAATATTTTATAACAACTTGCTTACTTTGCAAAATTTGTAAATATTACCCACAACTATAACGTTATATCATATCCACACCATAATATTCAAAAATATATTTCGAGAAAAATTATTCTTTATTCATAAAAGTTGGGGTCTTACAACCTCCCCTTCTTATGAAATTTTGTCCTCGAAATTAGGTTACGTACCTAGTATGTCGAAGAGCTGAGGATACCTTGACTTCATTTCAGATTCTAACTCCCAGGTCATTTCCTCAACATCGTGGTTTCTCCACAAAACTTTGACTTGAGGTATAACCTTGGAGCATAGAATATGATCCTTCTTATCCAAGATTTTAAAAGGTACCTCTTCATTAATTAAATCTTCCATTATCTCGTCCGGTTCTAATTCAATAATATGGTTCGGGTCTTTCACATATTTATGTAACATAGATATGTGAAAAATGTTATGAACACGAGACATACTTGGCGGTAAGGCGAGTCTATAGGCCACATTTCCTACTCAATCGAGGATTACAAATGGGGCAATGAATCGAGGATTGAGCTTTCCTCTTTTTCCAAATCTCGTAACTCCTTTCCATGGAGCAACACATAACAACACATGATCTCCAATATTGAATTCCACGACCTTTCGATGAAGATCAACATAACTCTTTTGTCGATCTTGTGAGGTTTTTATACGTTGTCAGATCATTTGAATCTTTTTCGTTGTCATGCGTACCAATTTCGGTCCCCATAATGTTGCTTCACCTACCTCATCCAAGCATACTGGGGAACGACACTTGCGTCCATACAACGCCTCGAATGGAGCCATGCCAATACTCGCTTGATAACTATTGTTGTAGAAAAACTCCACCAATGGTAAGAACTTGTCCCAACTTCCTTTAAAGTTAAGGACACAGAGTCTTAATAAATCTTCCAAGAGTTTGAATAGTCCTCTCCGACTGCCCTTCCGTTTGAGGATGATATGCCAAACTAAATCGTAAATTCGAGCCCATAGCTTTTTGTAAACTAACCCAAAATCTTAAAGTGAATCTTGGGTCTCGATCAGAAACTATGGATACTGGCATACCATGCAATCTTATAATCTCGTTTATGTACATACGAGGAAGACATTGAAGTGAATAAGTTTCTCATATAGGTAAGAAATGAGCAGATTTGGTCAATCTATCGATAATGACCCAAATTGCATCTATGCCTTGAGAAACCTTGGGAAGACCAGTAACGAAATCCATGGTAACGTGCTCCCACTTCTATTCTAGAATTTCAAGTGGTTGCAATGGACCTTTTGGCACTTGATGCTCCGCCTTGACTCGTTGACACGTTAAACACCTTGAGATAAACTCTGCTATCTCTCTCTTCATATTGCTCTACCAAAATGTATGTCGAAGATCACGATACATTTTGGTACTCCCAGGATGGATTGCGAATGGTGTGTTGTGCGCCTCCATCATAATTTTATAGTTTAAATCAGGGTCGTTAGGAACACAAAGTCTGGAGTTGACTCTAAGTATTCCTTCTTCATCGATTCTTGCTTCTAGAATAGCACCTTCTTGCACTTTCTTCCTCATACGCATCAACTCCGGGTCTTTAACTTGAGGAGCTTTAACTTTATCAATTAAAGTCGGTTCTACTCGTATATTTGCCATCATCACATGGGTCCCTGGAGTCTTTAACATCCTTTGTAACTCATACAAAATGGGCCTTTGCGTTGATAATATCGCACTCATACCCGCATATGATCTTCTACTCAATGCGTCAGCTAATACGTTTGCTTTTCTCGGATGGTATTTAATGGTATGATCATAATCTTTCAACAGCTCAAGCCATCTTCGTTTCCGCATGTTGAGTTTCTTTTAAGTGAAGAAATATTTAAGGCTTTTATGATCCGTATAGATCTCCACTTTCTCCCCCATCGCCTAATGCCTCCGGATATTTAAAAATGATGATAGCACGCCAACTCTAGATCATGAGTAGGATAATTCCTCCCATATTCTTTGAGTTGTCGTGAGGCATAGGCTAAGACTTTCTCATGTTGTATGAGAACACATCCTAAAACTTTGCATGAAGCATTGTTGTAGATGACAAATCCCTCCGAACCAGATGGTATTGTCATAACAGGTGCTGAAATGAGTCTCCTCTTGAGTTCTTGAAAACTCTTCTCACATTCCTCGCTCTAACCAAATTTTATATCTTTTTGAGTCAGCTGAGTTAATGGAATAGAAATTAGAAAAACCTTCTCTGAATCTCGATAATAACCAAACTAAGCAGAGAAAGCTACGTATTTCGATCATCGACTTAGGTTGCTCGACTTTGAATTGCTTGATCTTTCTTTGGGTCAACAGTTATTCCATGATTTGATATCACGTGCCCATGGAATGCTACTTCCTCAAGCCAGAACTCGTATTTCTTTAACTTGGCATATAACTTGTTTTCACAAAGCTTTTGGAGTATCAGCCTCAACTGTTGCTCATGATCTTCATGACTTTTGGAGTATATGAGGATGTCATCAATAAAGACGACCACAAAATGATCCAAATATTCCTTGAATACTCGGTTCATCATATCCATGAAGGCAACAGGAGCATTAGTCGATCCAAAAGACATGACTAGGAATTCTTAATGCCCGTACCGAGTTCTGAAAGTAGTCTTTGGAATGTCATCAGTTTTAATCTTTAATTGATGATATCCGGAACAAAGATCAATCTTTGAAAAGAATTTAGCTCCTTATAACTGGTCAAACAGGTCATCAATGCGAGGTAACAGATACCTATTTTTGACGGTGACATGATTCAGCTCCCGATAATCAATACAAAGTCGCATACTCCCATCTTTCTTCTTTATGAATAGAACAGGAGCACCCCAAGGAGACGTACTAGGACAAATAAAATCGATGTCTAACAATTCCTGTAGTTGGGTTTTTAGCTCCTGAAGTTCAATAGGAGTCATTCGATATGGGGCTTTGGAAATGGGTTTTTACCGGGTTCAAGGTCGATACAAAATTCAATTTCACGCTCTGGGGGTAGGCCAGGAAGTTCTTCAAGGAATACATCACAAAATTTATTAACAATAGAAATATCATTCAAATTTGACGTATTTTTATTTAAATCCGTGACATGGGCTGAGAAAGCTTGACATCCATTTTCCAATAAACGAATAGCTTTATAGCTTGATATGACAGTGATTGACTTTAGTGGTTTGGTTGCTTGAATTCGCATAATATGTTAGTTAGGAATATGAAAGCTAACAACCTTACGAAAATAATCAATTTTAGCATGATAAGTAGTTAACCAATCAATCCCTAAAATCACATCAAATGCAAGTATTTTCAAAGAGATAAGATCGACAGGTAACGTGCGGTTACCGATTTGAATCAAACAAGACTTATACACAGTGGATGTAATGAAGGTTTCTCCCAACGGAGTTTCAACAGATAAATTAAAGTCTAATTTCTCTAGAGTTAAATTTAAACGTTGAGCTTAAGTAAGAGAAATAAAAGAATGGGTAGAACCGGTATCAAATAAGGTATAGACTTTGCTAGAGTTTATGATTAGCTTACCCATGATCACCTCGTTCGGATTCCTAGCTTTTTGGGAGGTTACGACAAACACTCTCCCTTGAACTACCGATTTTGTCTTGTCTGGGACGGCCTTTACTGCCTCCATCCCAACTGGACTTGACTTTGGTACATGAAAAAATCGGGCTAGGTGACCTTCTCTTTCATAATTGTAACATGCTTCGGACTACTGCATACAGTTTGGACTGATGTGTCCCTCCCCTCCGCATTTGAAACATACGACCCGCGGTTGTTCTCCTTCCTTAACAACAGGTGTTGGTGCTGACGTCTTTCCATCATTATTGAATCTCCTCTTCTTGAAATTTCCACTTCTATTATCTTGGCTATGATTACCACCGAAGTGGTTACCATTTTTGGCATATTGATTCCCTCCACGTTTGTTGTCACCACTTGATTTATTACTAATTGGTATTATTGACTTGTCAATTTGCTCTCTCTTAGTTGGGTTGACTCATTATTGTGCTCCAATAACTGAGACCTATTTACAACATCTGAATACAAACACAGTTTGTGAGGAATGAGGTATTGATGTATTTCGAGTTTCAAAGCTCGTAAAAACATTCGCGTCATTCTCTCCTCATTATCAACCAAATGGGATGCGAACCGGGACAACTCGGCAAACTTAGCCTCATACTGCGACACGGTCATATTGTTTTGCTCCAACTTGATAAACTCCACCTTCTTCATGTGACGAATATTTTCAGGAAAGTACTTGTCGTTAAAAAGTTCTTGAAACTTTTCCCAAGATATTTTGAGTGTGGCAGGCTGAGTACGTTTTACTGATTCTCACTAGTAATTTGCCTCTGCTCTCAACATGAAGGTGGCAAAGGGAACCTTTTGCTCCTCGAAGAATCCCAAGACATCAAATATCTTGGTGATCTGCTTTATCCACGTCTCCGTCTTAAAGTGGTTTTGGCTCTCCCAAAAACTCCGGTGGTCCCAGCTCGTTGAACTACTTAGCAGTTATCATCCGAGAGTTGCTAGTATTTCCACCTGCATTTTGAATAGGAGTCTCTCTCGCGCTGATGTTGCATGAATTGCATAAAGCCTCTGAACATCCCATCGTTCATCATCTGGTCGGTGTTGTTGTTTTATTGAGGATTATTGCCTTCCTGATGCACATTATCTTGAGTATTGATCGTTGGTGACTCAACGGTCTCATGTGCTTCATTGCTGATCTCAACATTTTCAGATTTCATTTTCAAATATTGCCACATACAAGGGTTAATTGACATGCAACATATTATCCCTATATTCTAACTGACCAATTAAATAACAAATAAACTTAGGTAGGTCATACTAGCGAAAGAATTACCCGTCTCTCCCCTCCTAGTTCTAGTCTCACATCTCAACCAGGGATCATATCCCTAAGCTTTGATACCAACTGTGACGCCCCCAAAATAGGTATACATCACCCATCTTGAGTCGCCAAATACATGGTACAGAAATCAAATACAAACTTCTTTAATAAACTGTCGTGTAAAAATACGAAAAAACATAGCTGAGTTTTTACATGAATATTGTCTTTTAGACAATAGCCAAACTCAAATGGAGTCCTCATTACATTTATTTTCACACTATTTCATAAAATAGTGAGGACTACTATAACACCATCTCAGACCATCACTCCGTTCCCCGACCAGTCCCGGCTATGTTCTCATTTCCTGAAGAGAACAATGAAAGCAAAAGGGTGAGCTCAACTAGCCCAGTAAGAAATATTATGACTAAGATAATGCAAAATAAATTATCATTAGCCTTCAACAGTGTTAAACTGATAAAATACAATAAACATCAAGTTTAACTGCAGCAGAACAAGCAATCCATTAGAAGAGTCAAGTAGAGCATGATATCTACTATCTTCTATGATTTAAAAAGTTTTTCATCAACTTTATCGCTGAGACTCAGCTTAATAAATAAACCTGTGATAACCCGAGAATTTAGACAATTTAATAAAATCTTAAAAGATTGAGTAGAGGTTAAATAATAGACCAAGACGGAAAATAAGTGTATGTATTTGACATTTTTGGGAATGAATTTTGTGAATTTAAAAAAACTTTTGGTGAAGGTTTGCAGTGTTAAGAATATTTGTGTATATGGTCATATATGTGTACAGTATGTGGTTAAGGGTCAAGGGTTGACCAGATAAACTATATCAGTCATAAACCCTAATATTATTTTAAGAACCTCGACGTTCAGTTAGAAAACCCTAACGATTGATAAGAAACCCCATTATCGGCTATAGAAATCTTAATTTCAGTTCTGGGAATCTAAAACCCTAATTCGAAATATTAAAACCCAAATTTGGGAGCTTGAAAATAAGTATAAGGTTTTTATGTTATTGATTTTATATTTAATTAGGGATAGCCCAAATTGATTATTAAAAAACCCTAATTGTTCAACTGGAAACCCTAATGTACAATTATGGAACCTAAATGCTAAATTAGTAATTTTAATTAAGGAAATACTAACCTTAATTAGCAAGCTTGAATGTGATTAGGAAATTTTAATGTAATTAGAAAATCCTAATTATAATTTAGAAATTTTAATTTTTTATTTTTAAAACTTAATTAGAAAAGCCTAGAATATAAATTTGTGTAACCTTAGGGTTAAACCCTAAGGGTTAAAACCTAAGGGTTGTGAGAAGTTACTAAGTTGCCATTAACTTTATAAGTCAAATGACCAAATTGCCCTTCTTGAATATTTTAATGGGATGGAGTGTAGATCTAACCCTACTTGTGGTTGGTGACTAAACCTAAGCTAGCCATGTGGTCTAGTAATCAACTTTAATCAGCCAACAACTGCTCACATAATCAGCCATAGGCATTTCATCATTTTATATATAGATCAAAGAGAGATAAAGTCACCAAACTAAGCTCATTTGCATCCTTACACTCAACCAAACTTTTCTCTCTCCTTAGCCACGAAAATATTAAGTGAATCAGTCACTAATGTGATCATTAGCAAGCCAGGAACAGATCACAAAGATCATATTCAAGATCAAAGCATGAATGAGGTATAAACCCTAAATTTTGTAAATCATGTGATTTTATGTTAGTTGTTGTTTAGATTGGTACTAGAGGGTGTCATTTCGTGATCTGGGTTGTTAGATCCTAGATCCATAATATCTAGATGCTAAAAATTAAAGATTTCAAAAATCTAGAAAACTAGAAAAGTGTGGTCTGACAATCAAATGTCAGACCCCATAGATCTTTACTTGTTTATAGTTTTGGTTGTTTAAATGTTTGTACTTGTAGTATGTTGTAAGGTCTTTGATCTGGAACTTGAATCAAGCCCAAATCATGTATAGAGATTAAAAGTTATTAACAGTCAAAGTACATTGACGGAGCACAAATTCTGGAAATCTAGGCAAACCCAGAAACCCAGAATTTCTGACAAGCATTTTCTAAGCTTCTGATCTTACACATGTTTGATATTTAGACCATGTTGTTGCTTTAAGCTTGTTGTCTGGTATGTAGACTACACACTAAAGTCCTTAGAACAAATAGATCTTGCACAGGATCAAAGTAATCGATTGGTCAACGAAGCGTTGACCAATATCTGGATAATTCTGGAAAACCCAGAATTCACCAAGAACAGTTCCTGGCCTACTCTTTGACCGGCCTTGATCTATTACCTGTTATGTGGTTTGACTAATTTGGTGTTACATATATGTTCCTTGGTATGCGAACTACAGGTTTGAAGTATTACAACATAAGATAAATAACCAGAACCCTAAGATTTTTGAGCCACAAAGTGGTCACTCGAAGCTGTCTCGGTTTCTGGGTAACCTAGAAAACCCAACAAGCCTCTAACAGTAACTTTGCAAGCTTAGATCTTGCTGATATGTTGTTGTATGGCCATGATCTTGGTATTCTATTGTAGTATTACATAAGTACTATAACGTGAACACAAATTACAACCCAGAAAATATTAGGATCATAAATCTAATTACGGTCAAACCTACCACCTTGGTGTCTGACATGGGTTTCTGGGTTTGATGAAGAACAGCTCAAGAACATCTATAGTGACGGTTCTGTCGCTATAGAGACCTTTAGTGACAGTTTATTTATGGAAATTAATTATTTTATTTATTAAATAGATAAAAATAGTTTTTAATTATTAAAAATTCAAAATAAATTCCTAGAAATTATTTTAAAGCCTGAAAATTAGTTTTTAATTATTTTAAGTATATTTCATAAATATTTAATATTTTGGAATATTAATGGTATTTAATTTATTTAATTATAATATTAAATAAATTATTTAAAAAATGATAAAAAATTATATTATGGTATAAGAAAATATTTTAAGTTATTTTAATAACTTTTGATATTTTGTGATGAAATTCATTAATAAATTCTTATTAATGGTAATTAATTTATTTAATAGATCTATTAAATATATTATGGAAAATAGAATTAATGCTTTAAAAATTATATAAAAAATAATTTAAGTGTTATAAAAAATTTTAAGTTATAAAATATAATTTTTGATATTTTTATAAAAATATTAATATTTTAATATTAATGGAAGATAATTAATAATGATTTTAATTAATTTAAAATCATTTAATGGTAATAATAAAGTATTAAAAATACTTTGAGATATTATAAATATATTATAATATTATGTTAAGGATTTCATTAATACTTAAAATTAAATAAATATTACTGATAATAGAATTAAGTGGTATTTAATTCATATAAATATGATATTAATTAATGATTGAAAAATCATAATAAATGATAATAATTATCTAAAAATTATTATGAGCCTATGAAAATTATTTTGATTGATAATATAACTATCTCAGATAATTGTTAAGTGTTTAGGCAGAGTTTAATTGAACTTAAACTCGATTTTTGTTTGATTAGGCAATCGGGATGTCGGAATAGTACCGAACTCAACTTAGACTGCAATAGTTTGACTCGATACTAGGTCTTATGTGTTGTATAGACTGATAGGATTATATGGTAATGTGTTTAGGTTATTTTATACTATGATGATATTATTCTAATATTTGGAGATCGATATTATCTATATTAGGTCTTCGGATAAAGCTAAGTTATATTTCGTAACGATAATCAACGGTACAGGCAAGTTCTCTCTAACTCAACCTTGAGTTATAATTATTCAAATATACTTATGGTTAATCATTGTTGATTATACCATGTCTATGAATTGTTGAATCGCACTATGTGCATTTTTTATGAGTTCATCAGGTATGAAAGGTTGATCACCTTCATTACCATTCGGTCCAGATATAACTGATATGTTTATGTTCAATGTTGGTTCAGCTATGAAAATTTGTCCATGCTAGTTCACAAGTATATTGTTGAATGTTAGCCAACTATTATTCAAAATCTTTCCATCATGATATATCCTTAATTTATTGAAGTTAAACTTGTTGGGCAAACTTATTGCTCACCCTTACTATATCATGATAATATTATAGATTAAGGCGAATACGTCGGATACAAGGAAAAGTTAAAGCCAAGTTCAGCTTGGGACTATGTGTCTTGACTAGATTTATATGATAATTTATTATAATAACATTGTATGTTAGATAGGATATTGAATTGTGTATCAGTTATGGTTACTCGACCTTGGGGATAGTGTATAATGTTTAATGTATAAACGATTTATCTTTATATCTTCCGCAATAGTTAGAATTAGTGTACCAAATCCGTGGTGATTTAGGACCCGGATTGGGGGTATTACTAAAACCACCTCATCGAATCATCCACCGCACTACGGTGCCAAGAATATTCATGTAATCATCAATGGTCATGATTATATAAGAATAATCCTCGGTCATAATCATACCAACAACTATCCATCAATGCCTTCTGAGACCCAATGAGGACTTTTACCACATCATTTGTAACATTACGGGCCATGATTATACCGAATGATCCCTGGTCATAATCATACCAATCAACAATCCATCTATTCACGTAAGCCAAATATGACTTTCATCACAATATAACCATGAGTATGATGACAATGATATAAGAATTCAATTAAAAGAAAGCAAATGATAAATTTTTAAAGATTTATAATTTAATTTATCCAGAATTCAATAATGATCAAATTGCAAACATGATACTTTTTTGTGGAGTAAAATTCAAGAATGATATTGTATCAAAAATAATTGGACCGAAAAGAAATCAATTTTTGTCATGAATAGTACTCAAGGTGAATAGTACCCGGGTGAATAGTACCCCATGAATAGTATCCGTAAATAATACTTTATGAATAGTACTCATGAATAGTACTTTATGAATAGTACCCATGAATAGTACCGTATAAATGAATAGTACTCATGGACAGTACTCCGGTATGAAAAGATTAAAATTTAACAAGAATGTGCAAAAAATATCCTTATGAAATGATACTAGATGAAGCGCAAATTTCAAGGATATTCTACTAATTTCGTAGATTATAGAAGTAATAATTTAATAAAATGAGGGTATAATCAGGAATACGAGATGAAATAATATTACTCACATACTACAGAGTATGGAAGAAAATATTATTCCTTATGAATACTTAACAAAATAATATCCCTTACCTTAGAAGAAGACTGAATACTGGAATAGTGAAGTAGCAGAATACTCTTCTTCTTTCTCACTATAGCTTCTCTCTCAATAGCTTCTCTCTCTATAATTGCTCTTGTGAGTCTTAGTGAATTGGTGAGAATGAAAGAAGAATGAGCTTCTATTTATAGGAAAATATAGTTTTAATAATTGCACATTTTGGGGCTCAAAATATTACAGTATAATACCTTCATCTTTTCTTTCATTTTTAATTTAGTCCTGCAACTATTATCAAACTTGCATCACCTCCCCTAATAGTACATACATGTGAATCAATAGTTCTATACATGTGAAAAAATAGTTATAGTATAGTACCTTCATCTATACCTCTATTTTTAATTTAGTTATTCAAGTATTATCAATCTTGCACTACCTCCCCTAATAGTACATGCATGTGAATCAATAGTGCATTCATGTGAACAAATAGTTATAAGCATATGAATCAATAGCAATTAATTGCTTATTTATCCGATTAATTACCCGATTGGTCAATATAACCTCCAAAAATCAATTATTATCGAAATAAATGTCGATTTCCACTAACACTAATAATCCCATCACAATGGAACTCTCAATTTCATCTTTAATCAACATGAACTTATTCATCATTAATATTATAACTCATAATATTTAACAACCAGATCATTCCCAAGAAAGAGGGGGCTTTCCGATAAGAATTTTTCCCTATTGGCGCGCAATTAGGTGACCAAACATCTCCTCGACAGAACTTTCTAGACATCGTCAATATTGCAAATAATAATATGAATAACTTTGTTGTCTCAATTATTAATTATAAAATATTGATACTGTGACAATTATTGAATCAATAATATGAGAGATAGTATGCAGCAATTATTGTAGCAATACTTAAGTATAATTGAGTGACTTCTCACGTAAGCATCAATAATCAATATCGTGTGCTACTATGCAACCACGATTATTACTGTACTTTTACCACCGGGTTGTTCAATAGTTTAATGGTAAAACTTTCGCCGTTATTTTTATAAAAAGATATTTCTGTCATTTTCTAACTACGACAATACTTCCGTTATGAGGTCCACTAATGATTGTGCTGTCGTAAGAATATTCCCTGACCAATCGAATATTTTATAACAACTTGCTTACTTTGCAAAATTTATAAATATTACCCACAACTATAACATTATATCATATCCACACCATAATATTAAAAAATATATTTCGAGAAAAATTATTCTTTATTCATAAAAGTTGGGGTCTTACAAGAACTATCTTTCAGAGGCTAACATTAAGAAACTTAGTGAAGCTTCGGTAACATATATAGGTTTGTTCATGATTAAATCTTTCTATAAGGTTCTACTTGGGTATTGGATACCGGTTGTGATTCTCATAAATATAGATTTATTAAGGGACCAACCTGAAGTAGAAAGCTAAACAAGGAATAAGTAATCCTATGTATATGAAATTAAGAAAAGGTTGTTGCATTAGCTATAGGAACTTATAGTTTAGCATTGCCTACGGGCAAGTCTATTAAGTCAATAAGTTGTTATTGTATTTCAGTTCTCGTTAGAAGCATTATTTCTATTTTCTTGTTGGACAGTGAAATTTTTGGTATTATATTTAAGAACAATTGTTGTTTATTTAAAATAATATTTTTTTGTATAGAACTAGAATATTACTTAATGGACTTTGTATACTTGACTTACATGAAAATTATTTTGCAAATTGAACAAACTAATATAAGAAAATGAGATGATCATTCAAAGAGTTAAATATGTATTTGATAAAATATAAGTCTGAATCATTTGAAAGGTTAAAAGAATTCAAAAATGAAACAAATTGGCAAGTATTAAGATTCTTTGATTAGATCAAGGAAGAAATACTTATTCAATAAGTTTCTTGATCATATTAAATGGTTTTCTCATAATGGATGCCTCCTAATACGCTATAATTGATTAGTGTATCGTAAAGGAAAAATCGTACCATGTTGGACATGGTACAGTCCATAATGATTTTTATCGACATTTTAGTACCATGTTGGAAACGGCTGCATATCTACAAAATAAGGTAACCTCAAAGTTCGGCCCCAAGACTCCATAAGAGTACTTATGGACAGGGAGGATTCCTAATCTTAAGTATGTTACGATAAATGGTTGTCCAGCTTATGTGAAAAGGTTTCAAAAGGATAATCTTGGGATAAATATGACAAATGCAGATTTGAAAGATATCCTAAAGTAAGTTTAGGGTATATGTTCTATAATCCTACTTAGGAAAAAGTGTATGTTATGAAACACACTGCCTTCTAAATAAAGATGTTTATCATTGAAGGGACTAGTGGGAGGATAATAGATCTTGAAGAGTTCAAGAACTACAAAGCACTATAAGTCAAAAAGGAGGAACCTGTAGATAGACCTATTGTACCACAACCGAATCATAAATCTGGAATAGTACCGAAGATACCTGGGAGGTATGGATTCATCATAGATGATGATGATGATGAGGTACGCATCATAAAGATGATGATCTAGTTACATACGATGATGCTAAAATTTTAGACACTCAGAAAAATGGCAGATGACCATCAAATCCAATATGGATCTTTAGAGCAAATGGAAAGGTGGAGACCTATAAGGCCAGACTGGTGGGAAAAAGTTTTCAAATAAAGTCAAGGAGTTGACTGTGATAAAACTTTATTACCGGTAGTAATGTTAAAGTCCATTTGAATTTTACTTGCGATTGCAGCTTATTATTACTACATCTGGCAAATGGACGTGGAGACGCCCTTCCTCGATAAATATATTAGAGGAAAATGTATGTATGATATGGACGTGGAGACGCCCTTCCTCAAATATAAATTAATAATTAGAGGAAAATTTATGTATGATATAACCAGATGGATTTCTTTCAATGGTTAAAACAAATCATGTATATGAGGTACAATAATTCATTTATGGATTGAAGCAAATTTATCAAAGATGGAACATTCTTTTTGATGAAACAATCAAAAGAATTTGATTTTATCAAAAAACGAGAATGAACCGGGTATGTAAAAAAGGGTCAGTGGGAGCGCCGTGACATTCCTAGTATCATATGTTGATATACTACGGATAAGGAATGGCATACCATTGCTACAATCAGTAAAGATAAAGTTTTTTAAACATTCATCCATGAATGATTTGGGAGGAGCATCTTGGGGATAAAGATCTATATTGATAGATTTAAAAGGATGTTTGGCTTGACCCAATGAACGTATATTCATTCGATATTAAAGAGGTTTAGCATGGCAAACTCCCAGAGATGTCTCATGTTGATGAGTCATGGAGTGTATCTCTCTTAACAGTCCCCAAAAACTCCTAAAAGAGAGATCGCATGAGTAACTATCATGTATGCAATGAAATATATGAGACTTGATGTTGATCAGTTATATTTTGGAGAAGATCACTATAAGACAGTGGAAAACATCCTAAAGATGTGTTAATTATTTATGGTAGGTCTGAATTAAAACTAGAGGGTTATAAACAGACTCAAGTATTTTAGATTGATCAAGACGACAACAAATTCACTTTAGGATAAATCGTTACTTTGATCGGTGGTGCAGTGAATTGGAAAGGTTCAAAACAGTAAAGAGTTACAGGTTTAGTGATAAAGACAAAGTATATAGCTATAAATGAAGCTGCAAGTTGATTGTTTGGATGAAAAGTTCATTACAGAACTAGGAATAGTTCCTAAGTCTCATCTTGGATCTAAACATGCGTTACGACACTTTCATTTGATTAAAGAATCATTGAAAAAGAAGAAGTCACTATAGAGATAGTGGACTCTCAAAAAAACAGTACATATCCATTAATTGAAGCTTATCCAATAGTAGAATGATCGCCACTTAGAGAAAAAAGGTATGAGATACCATGGCGATTGACTTTAGTGCAAGTGGGAGATTGAAAGTAGTATGCACACAAGCCAATCATGTTTGATGATAAAGCATATACTTTGTAAAAATCTTATTCATTTATTAATAAAAGAATTGTTTAATTAAATGCTTTTAATTTATCTACATGGTGCTGTTATATAATATGTGATAAACTCAAGTTTTGAACAATGCATTTAGAATCATGATGATGAACATACTAATGAGATCTAAACTCTTAGATAGCTCACAAACTAAAATTGCTCCAATCGTTGGATTACTAAAAGGAGATTAGTGAATCCGGATAGATTGATACATACGTTGCTTCCTCATTGGATGAGGATGATTGATCTCGTGATCATTTGTGTGGAGACACTAAAGCAAGTATGTATGTTCTTATTGGAGAATAAGTTCACTGAACATGGCTCGCTAAGGAATACCTAATGGAGTTTTACTTGTCTGTCAATAGGAATTCATGTAGTGACAATAGTACAAGTGATCCTTAGACTTGAGATCATCATAGTATCTTGTGTATGATGAGTTATACTTTGACATGTCCCTTAAGACCCTTAGGGTATATCAAAGGGTATGCTTGGGTATAATAAGTAGTGTATGAAGATAATGAATGATCAATAAATAATCTACCACTTCTAGTAAAAGAAAGCAATATCATATGTGATTCGATAAATGACAAATAGTAGTCCTTGGCCAAGGCATAATGAAGTTATAGAGGAGTTTCTAATTTATATTATTTGGAGTTGTGCATTTAAGAATCGAAATACATATAATTAAATAAAATAAGACTTAACAGGAATTTCATGTCTTATATTTAATTGGGATAATGTATGGTAGAATAATTGAATTGTACAGTAACTATTTACTCAAATGTTCTTTTATGATTATTGTTGAAATCTATATTATCTAGAAAGTCATTTATCGCTAAGGGGGATTACCCTTATTGCAGAATAAATGTTATTTATTTAAATAAATTAAATGAATTAATTTAAATAAGATTAGAATTGTTTTAATTGATTTATTCACAACTGGTTTAATATGGAGAACTAAAATGATCACACTATAAAAGGAAGAATATTTATTTAAGAAGTAAATGGTATAATCGTAATAATAAATTAAGTTTATTTAATTTAATCTATGGTGATAGAATAAATTAAATAGCTTAATATTTATTATTTAATATTTTGGAAATATTAAATATAAATAAGAGGAGACTTATTATTATTATTATTACTATTATTAGTTTAATTCCTAAAGGAGTTTGAGAATTAATTAATAAACGTACTCTCATATATTCCTAATTGGATTAGGAGCCTAATTAATTAAACATCTATAAATAAGAGGAGTCTTATTTTGATTTGGGGTTAATTATAATTCCAAGAGTTGGGAGAGTACACATAATTCTATAGAGATAAAATCTAGGGTTTTGCCAAACACCTATCTTCTTGAATACTTTTTATTTCTTGGTGGATCACCTCCAGAGGCCAAACACTTGGGTAGCTAACATTGATTAAAGGAAGGAATCCAACCTGGTGAATTCAAGTTGAACGTGAAAAGAATTGGAGGTGAACTCATACCTGAGGAAAATAATTTCTACAAGGGTATGAATCTGATCTCCTTCTCTTTTCTATTGATTGATAATTATGCACAAAGTATGATCATGGTGATGGTTTGTATGAAAATTTTTAAATTTTGTTTTATCGCGCTTCCGCACCTGTTATGTAATTTAATTGCATGATCGCGCTATATACAAACCTGATATATCCGACACAATCGAAATTGGCACTCCATGTCTTGAAATAATTTTCTTGACATAAAGCTTTGCTAACTGGTCCAGAAACTTAATTTTAATCGGCATGAAATGTGTCGACTTAGTTAAACGATCCGCTATAACCCATATAATGTTGTATCCCCTTTGCGTATTTGGTAGTCCTACCACAAAATCCATTGTGATATGCTAACATTTCCTTTCTAGAATTTCTAATGGTTGCAGCAACCTGCTCGATCTGTGATGCTCAGCCTTTACCTTCTGACAGGCCAGACACCTGCTGACACACTCTATAACTTATCTTTTCATGTTCGGCTACCAAAAATGTTATTGAAGATCTTGAAACATTTTAGTACTACCTGGGTGAATCGAGAACCTCGAACTATGGGCCTCTTGCAAAATTTCTTCTCTAACGTCCGGTACTGGTGGTACCCAAATTCTTCCTTCAAACCTAAATACTTCTTTATTGTCTAATTTAAATTAACCTCTTCCCCTTCTGTAATTCTCTTCCTTATATTCTCACAATCCTTATCTCCAAGTTGTGCTCCTTTCACTTTGTCCAATAAGGTTGGACGAGTCTCCATTGCAAAAAAATTTTCCTCTGACTATTTCGAAAATCTCACTTCTAACTCCATTTTAGACATCGATGTTACTAGCTTTTCTTGAGCTGTTAACATTGATAGTTTCTCCTGACCTTTTCTACTTAAAGCATATGTCACTACATTTGCCTTTCCCGATTGATAAAGAAATTGACAATCATAATCTTTTATTAACTATAACCACCTTCGTTTCCTCATATTTAACTCCTTTAATGTGAAGATATATTTCAAACTTTTGTGGTCCGTGTATATTTTACATGCCGTAAAGGTAATGCCTCTAAACTTTTAAGGCAAAAATCACTGCTGCTAACTCTAAGTCATCAGTAGGATATCCCTTCTCATAATCTTTCAACTGACATGAGGCATACGCAATTACCTTTCCATCCTGCATAAGCACACATCCCAACCCTCTATGCGACGCGTCACTATACCCACAAAATCCTCTATATCATCTGGTAAAAAGATAATACATGTGCCTCGCTCAATCTTTTCTTCATATGTTTAAAGCTTTCCTCACATTCTTCCTACCATACAAACTTCATCGTCTTCCTCGTTCAATTGGTTAGTGGGGTCGCTATCTTTGAAAAATCCTGGATAAATCTTTTATAGTAACCTGCTAACCCTAAGAAACTTTGCACTTTAGTGGGCGTATCCGGCAGATCCTAATTAATCATCGCATCCACTTTTGCTGGATCTACCAATATACCATCCTTGTCAATCACATGGCCCAAAAACTGGACTCTCTCTAGCCAAAATTCACACTTTAAAAATTTCGCGTACAACTTCTCCGTCCTTAGTGTTTCCAACATTATCCTTAGGTGTTCAGCATGATCTTCCTGAGTCTTGAAATAGATCAGGATATCATTTATTAACACCACTACAAATTTTTCCAAATACGGCTTGAACACTCTATTTATTAAATCCATAAATGCGACTGGCGTATTTGTTAACCCGAACGACATTATCAGAAACTCATAATGACCATAATGAGTCCTAAACGCCGTTTTAGGTACATCTTCACCTTTTACTTTCAACTGATGATATTTATTCCTTAAATCTATCTTAAAAAAGTATCTCGGCCCTTTTAACTGATCAAAGAGATCATCGATCCTGGGCAATGGGTACTTATTCTTAATCTTCACCTTGTTCAATTCATAACAATTGATACAAAGCCTCAATGAACTGTCTTTTTTATTAACAAATAATATTGGTTCTCCCCACGGAGACACTCTCGGTTGAATGTACTTTTTATCTAATAATTCTTGTAATTATATCATCAATTCCTTTATCTCTGCCGGGGTCATCCTACATGGAGCCCTCGAAACTGGTGTCGTACCAGGCAGAACATCTATAATAAACTCAATCTCCCTATCCGGCGGAAGACCTGACAGCTTGTCCAGAAATATATCTGTAAATTCTTGCACGATTGGTATTTGGCCCAATTCTACTTCCACTTGCTGTGTATCAACAACATGACAGAGATACTCTATGCACCCCTTCCTCAACAACTTTCTAGCTTGCATCATCGTCAAACAACAAGAATGTCTTAGAGATTTACTACCGTAAAATATTACTTTAGACTATTTTGATATCTGAAGATTTTTACTTTTCTTTTGATAATCTATCATTTCCCCGTGGTTATACAACCAATCCATTCCCAAAATTATGTCAAATTCTTGCAATTTAATCAGAATTAAATCTACCGACATTTTATGTCCCCTTATTTCTACACAAAAATTTCTATGAATGTGTTCAATGGGGATTATTTCCTTATTTTCCACTTCTATATTTAGGGGAATCTCTAGTTTTTCCAAAGGTAAACTCAATTGTCTAGCGAAATAACATGCTATGAAAGAACAGGTTGCACCTAAATCAAACAATACATATGCATTTATATTATTTATTGAGATGATACCTGAGACAACGTCCAGAGGCTACAGCATCTTGGACCTTCATGTTAAAGGTCTGGGCGGTCGATCTACCTGGTGGAACTGGACCAGTGATAGTCAGCTTCCCACTATTATTTCCTTTGTTTCCTCATCCTATTCCCTTCTTCGGGAAATTTCTTGCCATGTGATATGGTGCTCCGCAATTAAAGCACACTCCCTTCTTCGGGTTAAGGCTATTAGGAGATATGTGTCTTTCATGTCTGCATTTGTAATACATCGATTTCCCTTTCAAACATACCTCTAAGTGATTCTTCCACAGTTTTTACAGGCCTCAACCTTTTTCTTTGTGTCTCCTTGTTTATTTCTGATATTCTCAAAATTATTCCACCTTCTCTTTTTTCCTTTGCCTCTTCCACTTCCCTCATCTTTGTCTCCACCTTTTACCTTCTTCTTATTCCTCTTTTCCTGATTAAACTTAGTCAATGATTCACTTCCCCCTTCGGCTATGATAGCCTTCTCCAAAATTAATTCGAACGAATTAACTTGAAACACCAAAATTTTACTATAGAGCCAGAGTTTCAGTCCCTACTCAAATCTCCTAGCCTTCCTCTCTTCTGTGCCCACCTGGTGTGGAGAAAACCTTGTTAACTCATTGAACTTGGCATCATATTGGGGAACCCACATGTCCTCTTATTTCAAATCCAAGAACCACATTTTCTATACAGCTTTGCATGCTTCAGGGAAAATAGTTCTTAAAAAATAATTCTTTGAACCAATCTCACGCAATTATTCCTTCTTCGGCCCTATTTTGGTTGGCTTCCAACCAGAAATTGGCCTCTCTCTTAAGCATATAGGTAGCAAAAGAAGTCTTTTTCTCCTCTCCAACTCAGGCGATGACAAACGCCTTCTCTATTTCATTAATCCACGATTGAGCCTATATCGGCTAGGTGGTCCCCTTAAATTCAGGAGGGCCCACGCTTTTGAAATCCTTAAAGATGGCAACTTGCCCAGCTAGAGGATTTACAGGTACTCCATCGAAGTTTCTATTAAAGTCCCCTACTAACAAGTCTATGAATTGCTGCATAAGGTTTGCAGGTTCCCTATCCTCATTTTCAGTCACTAATTCTTCATTTATATTTCTTTAGGTTCTTGGTCTTCCCCTTCCTCTGCCCCTCTATCTAGGTGGCATTTTTCTGTAAATAAAATATTTGTTGTTATCAACATTTTATTATTAATCTTAAAGAATTTTTATTTAATGCAAATACATAATCATTATAAAGCACATTTAATAATCATTATATATCAAAATGATTTTTACGTACACACTTCTTTTTACATATTTGAAGTATTTGTATTGATAAAAACTACTCTAATTGGTACCAGACGCAATGATTATTGTTTTTATCAGTTTTTAGACTAGAGAACTAGGGTTCTAAGCTTTGAACGTATTTTCAAAAGGGGATTCCACCCTTGTGGGGATAATTTTTACATTACATATGCTCTTTTCTTTTCTTTAATTTCCTTATTAGATTAGAGTAGATTAGAACCCTAAAATAGCTAAGATTTGGGGATTGAAGCAATTGAAGATCCTTGAAAGTTCAGAAGTGAAACAAGAGAAGAAACTCAGATTTGCTATTCTTAATCCCTAACTCTCTTTACATCTATTTGTATCTTTCAATGTATATTCAATTGTGGATCATGGATTCTAATTCAACTATGAGTTAAACTCTATTTTGGGATTGCAATGGAATCTATTGCCTAATTTATTTTGATATATTTCATTGTTAGTCTTATTAATTGTTATGGGATTGTCTATTAAGATTCATGCTTATTTGCTTAGTTGATTGGCCATCAATTACTTTGATAACCCATATGAACTTGAAAGACGAAGTATGGGTTTAGATTTGATCTTGATAGCTTGTGTTTGTATGTTCTACATGGTGATAGAATGTATGATTCGTGCTTAGGATAGACATATATCGAGGCATCGCTCGTAGTCAATTGAGAATTTGGGCTTAAACCCTAATTATTTGTAAATCACATAGACATATAGTGGTTTAAGTAATGTGGGTGTTCATGTGTATTCTATCAATTGTGGATTATATGTGATATGGGTATAGTACATTGAGATATGGATGTACTCTACTTTCGTGTTCTCGACTAGCAATCCAGTGCAAGTAATTTGGCTTAACAGGGAGTGCGTTGATTTAAATGATTCAATAGATGAAATTGTAATCTCAAGTCTTCATTATCTAGTCTTATTCTAGGGGTAGTTAGTATTAGTTAATTTCATAGTTTTCATCACTATATTAAATCATTCGTTTAAATAAGACTGAAATGGTTATGGGCTAGTGCTTGGTGAACTTTATTAGTTAATTCTCCGTGAGAACGATACTTTACTTATTCTTTATTACTTGTTGACCGTGTATACTTGCACGCATATATTGATCGGTAAAACGACCAACAGCACTCCCCAACTGAACTACAACTTCCCCAACCTCAGGGGTCACCTCATCCACCTCAATCTCCTTGGAATCCTCCTTGGACTCCACTACTCCGATTGGTACTCCATGAGCATCTGGTTCTCCACTACACCAAAAATGGTATCTAGTAATGGACAAATCCTTCACAAGATATAATATATCACTCACAAGACATCTATTGGGAAGAAATATTTCCTTCACACGATTGTTACTTTGCAATTGGGTATCCTTCGCTAAGTAATAACTAAATACTTTTTGTGAATGATAAATTTTGAATAACATTTTATTCATAAATTATATTTGATAATGAAATATTGTTATTTAGTGAAAGATTGATTTCCTTCATGAATAATATTTTAAAGACTATTTAAAAATTGTGAATAAATTTATTCCCTCATAAATAATATATTATGAAGAACAAATTTATTTAACGAGAGATTATTTTCCTTCACTAACTATAAAATAAGAATCTTTCTTCAGTTTAGTGAGAGAAAAATTTCTTCACAAATTATAAATTTATAAATAAAAAATTAATTGCTAAATAATAAAAAATTATTAAAAATTATAATTGATTTTCAAATCGGTGATTTCATATTTATTATTATTATTATAAATCTCTATAAGAAATATTAAATTTAATATATCAAGTAAATATAAATATTGTCATTTGTTTCAAACTAATGCATAAAGAACTAAAAATTAAAATCAATACGCCACATAAATAGATAATGCTCGAGTCACGATAACTATAAAATTTGTTATTGTATCTTAGTCTCCCAAAGACCATAGTACCTACAAAATTTATTAACTAATATAATAAACTGAAAGGATAACAGAACAATGATAACAACCACCACAACAACAAAGGAAATGGATTTAACTGTATAGACAAATAAGTACAGGCATCTAGATTAAATAAATTATCGGCATTAGGTAATTCAAATTTCAAGAGCAGCACCAACCACACAAGAAAATGAAGAAATATAATTATTCGACCAGTTCTACAAATATACTCAGCTTGTTTATCTGTTTTTACAGCTTGGCGGTTTCTCTAGGATTCTGCTGCTGCCAGCTTCTCTTCAGCTTTGTGCCTTGCAGCTGCTAGCTTGTTCGTAAGCTTATCATGTGCTCGGCCCCTTATCTTTTCGAACTATACCTGCAAGTGATAAGGGTAAGAGGGTAAGATTGTCATTTCTGTGTTTAGTCCAGTAAAACTGTTATTTGACTTTTTGAGCATTGCAATGTAAAATAATTTGTCATTATGTTTAATATACAAAATAATTGGGGTATGGATTCAAGCTCATTGGCCTATCATATAAAAATAGTTACCTCAAAAATTTATCTTTAACTACAGAAATATTTCTTAAATAGAAAGACATGAGGGCAGCCTATACACTTAAGTTGAACTACAACTTCTACAAAACTAGGAGAACATAAATGATCGTAAGAGCAGAATGCAACAAGACATATAAAATCAATTATGTTTCGAATTAATTCCTAGCACAGCAATAAGCAACTGAGAACATGTCCACGTGTATGAGGTTCTAGAGCAGAAAATGCAAAGAAAATTAATATTAGTTATGAGTATACCTGAATAGGAGGGGATACATCATTTATTTCAAATGTGAAACCATCAGGAGGATCATAGTGCCTGGGGAATATAACAGTAAGTATCTTCAAGTAATTGACATGATGAATGAGAAGGGCACTATAGACTCTGATTTTTTTTCCTTTTCATTAGGAAAATAAGAACATTGTCATTTCTTTACCAAAAGTAAAAGGAGTAAAGAATCTGATGCCAAATAGGTAAAAGACAAAACATACAAATAAAATATTAGAAATCCCTAACCTGTGAAAATAAACCAAGGGACTTGGAACCCTGCCATACAACCTCAAGAGTCTTATCATTTTTTTGCTTAGCTCTATCTTGGTAATCGATTCTGGAAAAATAGAGAGGCTAATCCCAACTACAACAGAACAATCAGTTTAATGGAATCAAGGACTCCCATGTTATCGAAACAAGACTAATAATGTTAAAGCACGCACTCAGCAAGTTGATTTACTGCACCTAAGGTAAAGCACGCCAATTATCAGCAAGTTGCATCACTCGGTCACAAGAAGTCCTCGACAACAATTGTCCAAGTATTTGTTCAGTGATCCCATTAGTTTCCACACCATTCCATCAAATTTGATGATTTGGTGACATGTAATATGCATACAAGAGCACCATGTCAAATTTAAAAAATAAAAATGATGCATCTTCAGAGATCATAGAGTGGTGTGTAATGGTCTACAGTTGAATTACAAAAAGGGAATAAATATAATTCATTAGGGGTTTGCAATTCATTCAATGAAACAACAATCAATAATTTGGGGTCTGTAAATCATTCTATGAAATAACAATCCAAAATTTGGGGTCTACAATTTATTCTATGAAATAACAATCACTATGAGCATTAGGAATAATACAAAATCAGGAGTTACCCAAGGAAATGTCATGGATATCAGAAAAAGAAACTGAGATAAAGCGCGGAATAAAATGTATATGATGTCTAGAAAATTATAGAAATTAAGTAATTCAGAAGAATCATCTGAGTTAGTGGAATAAAACTCAGTTCATGCATGTCATGAAGATTTTTGTATTACAAGAAATTTGAAACAGCACACAATTTTTGTATAATGACAACACATAACGTACTACAAAAAGACTTAAGTCCATGCTCAAACTGAGCTTTACTGTGATCATGATCAGTAGCTTGCTTTATCCATTTCCTTGCTTGCCGGTGAGACTGCATAAAACCCTTGCCAGATAAGTAGAACAATGACGTTTTATACATAGCACAATGCTAGTGCCGAGCTTTTAAGCCCAAAGAATAAAAATAAATAAATAAATAAACAGAAAACTCTCAAACATACTGCGTGTGTTCACAAAAGCAAAAGATTCCAAGGTCATAATACAACACTATTGTCTATATTAAAAAAGAATTTTATGCAATAAAACCAGTACATCTCTTACCAATAAAGTCCAAATTCACATGTTTCCATTTAGTCACTGATGAATCTACAACATATGCATTTTCTTTTCTAGTATCTGAAGATATATCTTTTGCTGAATCCTGACCCAAAATACTGCAGAACCAAAGTAGATTTCAATCACTAATGTAACTGAAACTTATAAAACTATATTCCAAAGCTATAATGAAAACAAATGTAAAAAAATATTCACAATAAACTATAAATGAAACTGAAATGTCATATCTGTCATCTATAACAATAAAACTATATACCCAAAAACAATTACAACTGGAAAAAAGTCATAACTTACAGCAAAAGTAGAAAAATTAATCAACCAACAATGCTAATGTTAAATGCATTGTTCTTTTTCTTTGTAAGAAACATTAACAAAACATTCTCTCATTTGTTTCACTGGATTTTCTTCTTATTGTCTGTCACATTGCTAGTATATACTTCATGTAGCATTCAGTTGCTACACTTCATAAGTAGTTATAAATTATAATACCAATCAAAACATTTATAAGCCCCCTAAAAAAATCATAAAGCAATTCTTCCTCCTTTCCACACAAAAAAAGTATCATTTAATTTTTTTCCCTAGTTAATTAGCAAAATCCTAAATTTCAAAACTAATCTAAATTTATTTGATTACTTCAATAGTTAATATTGTAAACTACTTACAAAGTATTACTAAGTACAAAATTGATATTTCAAAAGTAAGATTAGATAGAACTCATTTTTTGGAACCAAAGGAATAAGCGCATAAATAGCATTGACCCCTGTACAATTGATTTCAGAATCAAAATTTTCAAATTCAGTCAAATGATTACAACTCCAAAATCATCACAACTAACACAAAATTCATGTTCTTGAAAAAAAAGGCCGATAAAAATGAATTGAATGGGCATAATATATACACTCACATGTTCAACCAGAAGAATTATGAAAGAGTATGGAATGGAAATAAACACGTACCTTTTCAAACACAGAAGAGAGTAGAAAGTAGAGAGTAGAGAGCAAAGGGTGGGATTATGTAAATTCTAAAAGTTGCATTAAATCCCAAAGAATAAAAATAAATAAATAAATACAAACTTGCAGACCATTAATAACAATAGCTTCAAATGTCAATCAGTAGCTTTAAATAAAGATTCTAAACTATTGTTTTTTAAGTACTCTATTTATAGCATTATGAGAACCCTGAATTATACTTCAACTATTCAAATGCTCCATATATTATTAATTCTATTTAAATTTATTCACTATTACAAATATTACAAATTGTAATCTCTCCATTCCAAAATTACAAATATTTTTCTTTTATAGTTTGTTCCAAAATTAGATACACACATGATACACTGTTATGATCATTGATTTGGTGAAGTATTCTAATTAAACAATTCAACAACTACAGGGATTATAAGGGCAAACAATAACCGAATTGAATGTTACAATTATAGAATCATTTGTTATTGACTTGGACCGGTTCACAACAATTAACATACAATAACCACTTCAAATGGCACTCAGACTTAATTCAGGCATTTCATTAAAAACATTAAATGCATTTGATATGTTCCCATTCCCAAATTCATATGTAATAGTAGATCAAATAGATAGGGAAACAGAGAATGAAAGAATGTAATATAAAGAGACAAAAAGGATTACAAAATATAACAGAAAATGAGAGATTCGTAGATACCTGTGAGAACTTTGGTTCATTGAAATCAAATGTATCCTTTTAGAAGCAGCGGGCGAGCACAGTGTTTTCAGTTACTAGGTTTTGTTAAGTGGAACACGTAAAACAGAGAACAAGAAAGTAAAAACAAAATATTCTTACTCCCTGAAAACCAACTATATTTAACTAATTGTCCCATAACTTTAAAGAACCACAAAGTTGTTTCAGATTTTTCAATTTTTTATAAAACAACTTTGCCATTGAAGTACTTTTACTGGAAGAAACAACGTAAACCGTTCTAATATCCCATAAAAACAACTAGTATATATTTTAACTCAAAATCTTAAAGAAGATACCAAAAAGAGCACACAGTTGACCTTCTTTGGATTCATACAGCGTTGCAAAATAATACCAATAAAATTAAGAACTATGTTCTAATAAATCTCGTTTTTCTTTTGCCACAAGACCTTATATTGATACAAATCATATACTACAAAAGGAAATACAAGAATCTTACCTTCTCCCCCATCAGAGAGGTTACCAAGAAAATTAGTGAGTGGCCGGTGGGAGAGGATCAGAGCGGTGGCCGGTGGGAACGATTTAGGGGTTTTGGGTTAGGGCCGAGAAGGAGAGTTAGAGAGAGGGGTATAAAGTACTCCTATTTTAAGATATGATCATAAACTAATTATAAGAAACTCAAATATTACTTTTATATAACTTTTGTAAAAAAAAGTAATATTTTAGTATTTATAATCTGCTCCACAAAAAAGAATCATAATTATTATAATTTTATTTATAGTCAATTTACAATATTTTAAAATTTAAATTATTATAACTTAATATTTTAATTGTACAATTAATATTGTAAATTACTTAAAATTCTTATTAGAATAATTTTGTTATTAAAATAATAATTACATTACAATTTGAGTTTTAATATATTATAAATTAAAGAACAAACTCAAAATTAACTTTTTCTCAGAGAATATTGAGTATTTTTTTTGATATTTTTGTTCTATTCTACAAAAAGAGCACCACTATCTTCTTTTTTTTCATTTTTTGGGGTCATGATCAATATATGAAATTATAAAGTTTTAACATATGTAAAGTTATGTACTTTATAGTTTATTAAAAAAAAATAGTCGATATTGTAAATTACTTAAAAAGTGTTATTAAAAGTAAATTTACTATTGTAAAAATATAATGTATTTATATTACAATTTATATTCACCACAATTAATTCTAAAAAAATTATTTAGAACAAAATAGTGACCAATTTTATCTCTCTCACAAAAAACCTATGAACAATACGTTAGGTATGTAATATTCAAGAACGCAATTAAATTGCACAAAGTAAGCGGAAGCATGAAAAATAGAGTTTTAAAATTTTACAAACCATATACCCGGTTTATCCTTTATGCACAATTATTAATTAAACGAAAAGATAAAGAACAAGAATTATACCCTTGAAGATTCGAGCTTCCTCAGGTACAAGTTCACCTCCAATTCTTTTCGCGTTCAACTTGAATCCATCGGATTTGGTTTATTTCTTTGATCAATGTCAGCCACCAAAATGTTTGGTCTTTAGAGGTGATCCACCAAGGAAGAAGAAATATTCAAGAAGAAGAGTATTTGGCAAAACTTTAGTTTTTTTATCTCTCATAGAAAATGGTGTTGTCTCCCAACTATTGAAATTACGTATTCATGTATTTTGTGAAAGTGTCAACCCACCCACCCATAATAAGACTCCTCTTCTTTATAGATGTGGGCAACCTCCTTAACAATTAAGGAATTGAGTTTTATTTTAATTAATTAAATTCCTTTAATTAATTATGCTCTCAATCTTATTAGGAATAATTAATTAAAATCTTTTAATTAATTAGCCTCCTAATCTTATTAGGATATATGAGAGTACTTTTATTAATTAATTCCCAAACTCCTTTAGGAATTAAATAATAATAATAGTAATAATAATAATAAGACTCCTCTTATTAATTTATATTTAATATTTCTAAAATATTAAATAATAAATATTAAGCTATTTAATTTATTCCATCGCCATAGATTAAATTAAATATACTTAACTTATTATTACGATTATGTCATTTGCTTCTTAAATAATTATTCTTCCTTTTATGGTGTGACCCTTTAGGTTCTCTATATTAAACTGGTTGTGAATAAATCAATTAGAACAATTTTAATCTTATTTAAATAACTAAATTAAACTATTAATTTATTTAAATAAATAATATTTATTCTACAATAGGGATAAGTCTCCCTAGCGATTAACGACTTTTCAGATAATATAGATTTCAACATTAATCATAAAAGAACCTTTGAGTAAATAGTTATCGTACAATTCAATCCTTCCACCATACAATGTCCCAATTAAATATAAGACATGAAATTACTGTCAAGTCTTATTTTATTTAATTATATGTATTTTGACTCTTAAATGCACAACACCATATAATGCAAATTAGAAACTTCTTTCTGATTTCATTCTGCCTTGGCCAATGACTACTGGGTTTGTACATAGGACATTTCTTTTCTTTTACTAAAAGTGGTAGATTCTTTATTGATCATACATTATCTCCACGTACAACTTATTATACCCAAGCATAACCTTTGATATACCCTAAGGGTCTTAAGAAATAAGTCAAAGTATAACTCATCATACACAAGATACTATGATGATCTCAAGTCCAAGGATCACTTCAGACTACTATCACTACAGAATTCTTATTGACAAAAAAGTAAAACTCCATTAGGTATTCCTTAGCGAGCCACGTTCAGTGAACTTATTCTCTAATAAGTACCTACATACTTGCTTTAGTGTATCCACACAAATGACCATGAGATCAATCATCCTCATCCAATGAGCAAGCAACGTATGTACCAATCTATTCGGATTCACTAATCCCCAATTTAGTAATCAAACGATTGTGAACTATTTTAGTTTTAAGCTTTCTAAGAATTTAGATCTCATTAGAATGATCATCATCATTATTATAAAAGCATTGCTTAAAACTATGGGTTTATCACATATTATAAAGCATCATCATGTAGATAATTAAAGGCCTTTAATAAATTAATACTTTTTTTATTAATAAATGAATAAAATTGTTACAAAGTATATGATTTATCATCAAACATGATTAGCTTGTGTGCATACTACTTTCAATCTCCTACTTGCACTAAAGCCAATCACCATGGTATCTTATACCCTTCTTGTGACGCCCCCAAAATAGGTCCGCACGACCCATTCTGAGTTGCCAGATATCACATTATAAAAATCATTTACAAACTTCATTTATACAACTATTGAACTGTCATTGTAGAATAATCGACCACGCTTAAGCGTGAGTTTTAATACAAATGTATGTAACTCTCATGGTGCCTCGACCACAACCATACAATGGTACTTTACATAAAAGTACAGTCAATAATTGTTTTAGAAATTAAAATCTTTGGAAAATACTCAAGGAAACCTTCATACATGGGAAGTCATGCGTCTAGGTTATGATAGATATCATACGTCCATAGAATTATCCTTGGTTGACCCAATAGTCCCCAAAGAAAAACAAGAAGATTACTATCATCTTCTTTCCAATGGTGAGCCTTCTCTTGACATATAATTATCTCCGTTTTCTCCAATTGAGAATTATATTTCAAACAAACTCCAAGATCATATAGGTAGTGCTCGTAGATATACTCAGCAAGAGGATGTGCACAACACTGTCTTATGATAACACGAGGTTGTATGTCATTAGAAATCTTGTATGATAGTGGAAAAACACCCTTCCAAAGTTGGGTTCACCTCACCCTATTCGGTTCACCAAAATTAAATATCAAATGACGTATACAATACGACACACTTATCTAAAGTTCTCAATAAAATTATTTACATACTATTTAGGGAGAACCTCAACAGCTATAGACCATCGTTCTATTCTCCTATTACTCCCGCTCGACCCAGCTACACTCTTATTACCTGAAAAGAATTGTGAAGCAAAAAGGGTGAGCACAACTAGCCCAGTAAAGAATATCATGACTAAAGATAATTTACATTATCAATAGCCTTCATCAGTAGTAAATTAGAGATTTAGAACATATGGTAGATGATAAAACTTTACAACCATAGTTACAGCGGAACGAGCAATCCATTAGAAGAGTCAAAATAGACCATCCGATTTATTAGCTTCTCCATGTTAAAAGTCCACCAATAATGTTTTATCCCCGTAACATCAATCAACAATTCCTGTCCACAATCATATGAATATCTCATAATCATAATTGTGATTCTAAATTCCTCTTCGCACCTAGGACGAATATAATTTTCATCACCTATATTCACCTGAAACATCAAAAATCATGGTTATACCAAATCACAATTCCTGCTTATAAATATACTAATAAATTTATCTTTGCACTATGGCCAAAGATATTCATTAACAATTCATCTTTGCACTACAGGCCAAAGACATACAATCTGTATTTTAGAAGAGTCAGTAGAGCATGATATCTACTATCTTTACTGAATTAAAAGTGTATAATCAATATTTTATACCTGAGACTCATCTTAATAAATAATCCACATCATCGAATCATCCCTGCACTACGGCTAAGGATATTCATGTAATCATCAATGGTCATGATTATACCGAATAATCCCTGGTTATAATCATACCAATAAGTGTCCATCAATGCACTACGGGCCAATGAGGACTTTTACCACATCATCTATAACATTACGGGTCATGATTATACCGAATGATCCATGGTCATAATCATACCAATAAACAGTTCATCTATGCACATAAGCCAAAGATACTCATCAATCAATAGTTCATCTTTGCACGTAAGCCAAAGATATACAACTGTAAAACCAATAATCAACAATCCATCTTTGCACGTAAGCCAAAGATATACAACTGTAAAACCAATAATCAACAGTCCATTTTTGCATGTAAGCCAAAGATATACAACTGTAAAACCATTAATCAACGGTCCATCTTTGCACGTAAGCCAAAGATGACTTTCATCATAATATAAACATGAGGATGATGACAATGATATAAGCATTAATCAAACGAAATCAAGGATAAATATTAAAGACTTTAAATTTATCCAGAGTTTAAAAATATCCAAATTATCAATATGATACTGCTTTGTAGAGTAAAATTCAAGAATAATATTCATGTATCAAAAATAATTTGGACAGAAAAGATATATATTTTTCAGGTAAATAGTACCCTGCAATAGTACCCTATGAATAGTACTTCAGGAATAGTACCTCGTGAATAGTACCCCAGCATGAAAAGTACCCCAAATACCCGAGTGAATAATATTTGGGTAAATAGTAATTTGGGTGAATAGTAACCCGTGAATAGTAACTCGTGAATAGTAATCTGACACGAAAAGTACCCCGAATACCCGAGTGAATAATACTAGAGTGAATAGTAACTGGGTGAATAATAACCCGTGAATAGTAACTCATAAAAAAATACCAAAGAAAATGATATTCCATGGCAGTACAAAAGAAAAGAAATGATATCTCATACGAGTATAATAGAATATACTAAAGCTCGCAAATGGATTTTCACCGCCATGCAGTAATCCACGTAGATAGATCATTTCCATAATTTAATAAAGAATGAATATAAAGGATCATTCACCACGCATGCGCAGTAATCCACATGTAAAAGTTATTCCAACGAATAATAAAGAATGGAACCGGTCATCGCGAATCTGCAGAGTATGGATATTCCAATGTAATAATAAAGAATGGAACCGGTCATGCGTAATCCACACGCAGTGATATTCTAAATGAATAATAAAGAATGGAATAATGAGAAGAATTTCACCATTTATGCGGTATCAGATAGTAGGCAAGTTATTCCAACATAATAATGAGAATGGAATAACAACCCTTACGAGTATTGAAAAAAAAATAACTCTCTTCATGAATGAAAGAAATAATACTCCTTACTATAATAATGATATCCCTTACTTGTTGAGAAAAAACTGGATACTAGAAATAGTGAGGTATCGCATTTCTTCTTCTTTCTCTCTATAATTTCTCTCTATAATAATTGCTCTATAGCTTTAGTGAATTGGTGAAAAATAATGAAGGAATGAGCTTTATTTATAGAAAAATATAATTTCGATAATCAGACGTTTTGGGGCTCAAAATATTACAAGATAATACCTTCATCTTTTCCTTCATTTTTTAATTTAGTCATGCAAGTATTATCAAACTTGCACCACCTCCCTAATAGTAAATCATGTGAATCAATAGCAATTAATTGCTCATTTATCCCAAGTTAATTACCGATTGGTCGATATAACCTCCAGGACATCAATTATTATCGAAATAAATGTCGATTTTCACTAACACTAATAATTTCAACACAATGGAACTATCAATTTCATCTTTAATTAACACGAACTTATTCATCATTAATATTATAATTCATAATATTTAACAACCAGGTCATTCCCAAGAAAGAGGGGGCTTTCCGATAAGGATTTCTCCTTATTGGCGCCTTAAATTAGGTGACCAAACCTCTCCTCGATGTAACTTCTAGACATTGTCAATATTGCAAATAATAATATGAATAACTTTGCCGTCTCAATTATTGATTTAATAATATATCATATTATGATGATAATCTTTGTGACAATAATTGAATCAATAATATGAGAGATATGATGTAGCAATTACTGTAGCAATAATTGAGTATAATCGAGTGATTTCTCACGTAAGCATCAATAATCAATATCGTGTGCTACTATGCAACCACCACGATATTCTTCGTACTTTTACTACTGGGTAGTTCAACAATTTTAACGGTAACACTTTCGCCAGTTATTTTTATAAAAGATAATTCATCATTTTCTAACTACGACAATACTTCCGTTGTGTGGTCCACCAATGATTGTCTTTGTATTTAATATTCCCCGACACAACGAATATTTTATATCAACTTGCTTACTTACAAAATTTTCAATTATCACCCATAACTTTAACCTTTTATTAATTTAACCATTTACTAAATAGAATAATTATAAGAAAATTGAATACTTTCATTTCATAAAATTCGGTCTCACAATCTCCCATCCTTATAAAATTTCGCCCTCAAAATTTTACGACGACGCACAGGTATTGAAGAGATGAGAATACCTTGCTTCTTTTGGATTGTACCTTCCGGTTATTTCCTCTCAGATCATGATTTTCCATTGCTCATCTCCTGTATTTCAGATATCATTCTAGAATATATCTTCAAAACAAAAGTTAATTGATATATCACAATTTGTCAACTTATCAAGTAAGAATTTCAGCTTAGGTAAGTCACACACTATCGAAGTATATGACTCGTCTCTCCCCTCCTAGTTTTAGACTCATATCTCCGCTAGCGACCATATCCCTAAGCTCTGATACCATTTGTGACGCCTCCAAAATAGGTCCGCACGACCCATTCTGAGTTGCCAGATATCACATTATAAAAATCATTTACAAACTTCATTTATACAACTATTGAACTGTCGTGTAGAATACGACCACAGTTAAACTGTGAGTTTTAATACAAATGTATGTAACTCTCATGGTGCCTCGACCACAACCATACAATGGTACTTTACATAAAAGTACAGTCAATAATTGTTTTAGAAATTAAAATCTTTGGAAAATACTCAAGGAAACCTTCGTACATGGGAGGTCATGCGTCTAGGTTATGATAGATATCATACGTCCATAGAATTATCCTTGGTTGACCCAATAGTCCCCAAAGAAAAACAAGAAGATTACTATCATCTTCTTTCCAATGGTGAGCCTTCTCTTGACATATAATTATCTCCGTTTTCTCCAATTGAGAATTATATTTCAAACAAACTCCAAGATCATATAGGTAGTGCTCGTAGATATACTCAAAGAAGAGGATGTGCACAACAACTTTGTCTTATGATAAACACGAGGTTGTATGTCATTAGAAATCTTGTATGATAGTGGAAAAACACCCTTCCAAAGTTGGGTTCACCTCACCCTATTCGGTTCACCAAAATTAAATATCAAATGACGTACAACAATCGATACACACTTATCTAAAGTTCTCAATAAAATTATTTACATACTATTTAGGAGAACTCTCAATGACTATGTAACCATCGTTCTATTCTCCTATTACTCACTTTCGACCCATTTACACTCTTATTACGAAAAGAATTGTGAAAGTAAAAAAGGGTGAGCACAACTAGCCGAAGAAAGAATATCATGACTAAAGATAATTTACATTATCAATAGCCTTCATCAAGTAGTAGTAAATTAGAGATTTAGAACATATGGTAGATGATAAAACTTTACAACCATAGTTACAAATGAACGAGCAATCCATTAGAAGAGAGTCAAAATAGACCATCCGATTTATTAGCTTCTCCATGTTAAAAGTCCACCAATAATGTTTTATCCTCGTAACATCAATCAACAATTCTCATCCCACAATCATATGAATATCTCATAATCATAATTGTGATTCTAAATTCCTCTTCGCACCTAGGACGAATATAATTTTCATCACCTATATTCACCTGAAACATCAAAAATCATGGTTATACCAAATCACAATTCCTGCTTATAAATATACTAATAAATTTATCTTTGCACTATGGCCAAAGATATTCATTAACAATTCATCTTTGCACTACAGGCCAAAGACATACAACTGTATTTTAGAAGAGTCAAGTAGAGCATGATATCTACTATCTTTTACGAATTAAAAGTGTATAATCAATATTTTATACCTGAGACTCATCTTAATAAATAATCCACATCATCGAATCATCCCTGCACTACGGCTAAGGATATTCATGTAATCATCAATGGTCATGATTATACCGAATAATCCCTGGTTATAATCATACCAATAAGTGTCCATCAATGCACTACGGGCCAATGAGGACTTTTACCACATCATCTATAACATTACGGGTCATGATTATACCGAATGATCCATGGTCATAATCATACCAATAAACAGTTCATCTATGCACATAAGCCAAAGATACTCATCAATCAATAGTTCATCTTTGCACGTAAGCCAAAGATATACAATGTAAAACCAATAATCAACAATCCATCTTTGCACGTAAGCCAAAGATATACCAACTGTAAAACCAATAATGTATCCATTTTGCATGTAAGCCAAAGATATACAATCAGTAAAACCATTAATCAACTGGTCCATCTTTGCACGTAAGCCAAAGATGACTTTCATCATAATATAAACATGAGGATGATGACAATGATATAAGCATTAATCAAACGAAATCAAGGATAAATATTAAAGACTTTAAATTTATCCAGAGTTTAAAAATATCCAAATTATCAATATGATACTGCTTTGTAGAGTAAAATTCAAGAATAATATTCATGTATCAAAAATAATTTGGACAGAAAAGATATATATTTTTCAGGTAAATAGTACCCTGCAATAGTACCCTATGAATAGTACTTCAGGAATAGTACCTCGTGAATAGTACCCCAGCATGAAAAGTACCCCAAATACCCGAGTGAATAATATTCGGGTAAATAGTAATTTGGGTGAATAGTAACCCTTGGATAGTACTTCGACACGAAAAGTGTCCCGAATACCCGAGTGAATAATACTAGAGTGAATAATAATCGGGTGAATAGTAACTCGTGAATAGTAACTCATAAAAAAATACCAAAGAAAATGATATTCCATGACGAGTACAAAAGAAATGATATCTCATACGAATATAATAGAATATATAAAACTGCAAATGAATTTTCACCCGTCATGCGATAATCCACGTAGATAGATCATTTCCACAATTTAATAAAGAATGAATACAAAGGATCATTCACCATGCATGCGGTAATCCACATAGATAGGTTATTCCAATAGAATAATAAAGAATGGAACCAGGTTATGCGTAATCCGCACAGACAGGATATTCCAATAAAATAATAAAGAATGGAACCAGGTCATGCGTAATCCGCACATACAGGATATTCCAACAGAATAATAAAGAATGGAATAACAGAAGAATTTCACCATGTATGCGGTACTTCGCATAGACAGGGTATTCCAACATAATAATAAAGAATTGAATAACAACCCTTACGAGTATTGAAAGAAAATAACTCTCTTCATGAATGAAAGAAATAATACCCCTTACTATAATAATGATATCCCTTACCTCAGAAGAAAACTGGATACTAGAATAGTGAGGTAGCAGACTTCTCTTCTTCTTTCTCTCTATAATTTCTCTCTATAATAATTGCTCTATAGCTTTAGTGAATTGGTGAAAAATAATGAAGGAATGAGCTTCTATTTATAGGAAAATATAGTTTCGATAATTGCACATTTTGGGGCTTGAAATATTACAGTATAATACCTTCATCTTTTCCTTCATTTTTAATTTAGTCATGAAAGTATTATCAAACTTGCACCACCTCCCTTAATAGTAAATCATGTGAATCAATAGTAAATCATGTGACTCAATAGTTCTAAACATGTGAAAAAATTAATTATAGTATAGTACCTTCAACTATACCTCCATTTTTAACTTAGTCATGCAAGTATTATCAATCTTGCACCAACTCCACTTTTAACTTAGTCATGTAAGTATTATCAATCTATTATAGTAAATAGAATATATTATATTTTATTTCATAGTATCATTTCCATTCTCCTATAAATAGAATGCTTAGTTAAAATTGAAAAACACACCAGAAGTTCAGAGAATTCTTCTTCTATAATCTTGAGCGTATTTTTTTAGAGTTTAAGAAAGCTTTGAGCGTACAAAATAGTGCAAGTTTTCTCCAAGTATATCCTCACCTACCCGCCGTAATACTCTTCTTTTTTAAGGTAAGGGGTATTATTCTTTCGTATTCATGAAGAGAGTTATTTTCTTTCAATACTCGTAAGGGTTGTTATTCCATTCTTTATTATTATGTTGGAATAACTTGTCTATGCGAAGTACCGCATACATGGTGAAATTCTTCTGTTATTCCATTCTTTATTATTATGTTGGAATAACTCGTCTATCAAGTACCGCATACATGGTGAAATTCTTTCGTTATTCCATTCTTTATTATTCTGTTGGAATAACATGTCTATGCGGTCTATCGCATGCACGGTGAATTCATTGTTATTCCATTCTTTATTATTTTGTTGGAACATCGTATGCATGCGTACACGCATGATTCGGTTCCATTCTTTATTATTCTGTTGGAACATCCTGTCTGTGCGGATTACGTATGACCTGGTTCCATTCTTTATTATTCTGTTGGAATAACATGTCTATGTGGATTACCGCATGCATGGTGAATGATCCTTTGTATTCATTCCTTATTAAATTATGGAAATGATCTGTCTACGTGGATTACCGCATGGTGGGCAAAAATCCATTTGCAGTTTCATATATTCTATTAAACTCAGTTGGTTAAAGTTTTGGCTTCTATACACCGTGAAAATTAGTAGAATATCCTGGATATTTGCGCTTCATCCAGTATCTTTTCATGAAAATATTCTTCTGAGCATTCTTGAATTTTACTCCACAAAGCAGTATCATGTTGACAATTTGGACATTATTGGTTCCTGGATAAATTAATTTATAAATTTTTAAAATTTATTCTTGAACTTGTTTTATTGAATTATTATGTCATTGTCATCATCCTCATACTTATACTATGTTGAAAGTCATCTGTGGCCTGTAGTGCATAGATGGACTTGGTATGATTATGACCAGGGATTATTCGGTATAATCATGACCGTAATGTTACAAATGATGTGGAAAAATTCCTCATTGGCCCGTAGTGCATTGATGGACAGTTTTTGGTATAATTATGGCTATGGATTCTCTTCGGACAAGGGTGCAAAGATGAATTATTTTATGGCATGATAAGGACCGTTAATGAAAACACGATTATCTTTGGCCCGTAGTGCATGGATAATTCGTGGTCGTGATACTAAATAATATCCTTGACCTGTAGTGCAGGGATGATTTGATGATGTGGATTATTTATTAAGCCGAGTCTCAGCGATAAAATTGATGATAAATCTTTTAAATCATAGAAGATAGTTGATTTTATGCTCTACTTGACTCTTCTAATGGATTGCTTATTCCGCTGCAGTTAAACTTAATGTTTGTTATATTGTATCAGTTTAACACTGTTGAAGGCTAACGATATTCTGCATTATCTTAGTCATAATATTTCTTACTGAGCTAGTTGAGCTCACCCTTTTGCTTTCAGTGTTCTCTTCGGAAAAATGAGAACGAAAGAGGACTAGTCGGGGAACAAGAGTAGCTGGTCGGATGATAGCATTAGTAGTCCTCACTATTCTATGAAATAGTGTGACAATAAATGTATTGAGGACTTATTTTGAGTTTGAATCATACAGAAGAAAATATTTGTATTAAAACTCACAAACTCATGTTGTATATTTAAGATTGTATTTATATTCGTACCATGTATTTGGCGACTCAGAATAGGTGATGTATACCTATTTTGGGGGCGTCACATGCACTACCCTACTACCCCAATACCCCCAAACTTATAATATTCATTGCCTCAATGAATAAAGGTATAGGTCGAGAAACTCCCCATCGCTTTCTATTTGCACCACCCTCGCTTCACGGGTGGTGAATCCGGTGGTGGATATGGCACGGTCGTCCAGAACTGTGGCCACTCAAGCATAGTCCCTTACTGTGCAAACGCCTCCGCGAACGACCTCGTCAGACCCGTAGCAAACACTGCAAAGTTGTCGTACATCGCGTCGACCTTTCGCTCCAACCTTCGGAGCTGTCGATCCCCAGTAGCAGCATTTCCTTGACGGGCACATAGGCTAGCTACAACGGACGCATATGGAATACTCCCCATAGTGCTCCCCCGCATATAGCATAACATATTTTGATGAATAAGGTGGCCCACATCAATGTACTTTCCCATGACTATTCCCCATAGAATGATAGCCCTCTTAGTTGTGATTTTGTGTTGATGAGACGACGGAACGAGCTTGACACTTATAAACAAATTCCACGCTTTAGCATACCGATTCAAGGCTGAGGCTGGGAAAATTCTAGGCTGATTCGTTCCGGCCCTACAAGTCCACTTTGTTCCCGGAACGTACAATTCAGTAATGACTACTTCCAGATTAGTTTCCAAATAAGCACCTTCGACCCAATTAGCATACCCAGTCGGTGGCGTGTCATGTATCCCAAAAATTGCTCTGATTGCGGGAGGTCGAAAATCCACTTGAACTCCTCGAACCATGGGTAACCCACTCATAGTATCTTTTGCATTCGCATAGAATTCTCGAACAACACCCATGGGGGCAGCCATAGGAGATGCAGTCAGTCCAACCCATCCCCTTTTGCGAATCATATCCCACAATTGGACATCCTGCTTCTCAGGTTTGAACCCGCGTTCCTTCACAAATGTCTTCATCGCGATTCTATAATACTCTATTTGTGTGTCTAGACTGAGAAATTTAGTATGATCCACCACATCCTCCCCTTGACAGCTAGAGGAAGATGATGATGATGAAGTGACAGAACGTGCTCTCTTAGGACCCATTTGAAATTGATAGAAAAAATGAGGATTACTTGCCTTACGATGAATAATGAATGCTAGCCGATGATTGAGTACCCCCAAGCTGAATTCTGCATAACCCAATTTAAAACCCTAGCTTTATAATGCAGATATGGATCGTGGGTATAATCGTGGGTGTGAGCACTGAAGCGACAATCACGTAATGGAGAGGAGAGTTATGGCTTAGTTTGTAACTAATTCGAGATGGGGAAACGTGTGTGTTGAGGAGAGCAAGAGAATACGCCTTCTGTTATTTCAATTGATAGCACAAATGAGCCACATCACATTTTAAAAACCAAAAAATTTTCAAGTTTCGGTTCCAAGCGCGGCCGCGCGCGTTTTCAAGGTATATGTGGCGCGGGCGTGCGAGTGATTTTTTCTGTTCAAACTTCCTTGTAACGCGGGCGCGCGGTTTCTTAAGCACGTCCAGGCGCGACCGCGCGGGTCTGATTCCTGCACTATTAATTTTCATTCTCAATACTGTAAGACAGTACTGCATTCACTCCAAGATACCTACATAGACATCAATAAACACTGTCAAGGCATGAATTACTGAGTAATCATGAGTGTCTAACTTAATACCATAATTTCGATGCTATGTACAGACACAATCATATGACATTCAGCTACTACTATATTTATGCAAAGCTAGCAAACTATCACAATAAAAAAAATAAATGAAGATGATCTAACAAAAACAACCTAAACTGAATAAATAAAAAAGTAGAGATAGAAATAATGGGTTGCCTCCCATCAAGCGCTAAGTTATAGTCAATTAGCTTGACTGTCTCTGAATCTCATGTCGGAGAAAGAATTGAGGTAACTTTTTGTCTGTCCACCTCGCCACCAAAGTAATGCTTCAATCATTTTATTCACTTTAAAAAGGTTGGTCCGGGAATTTATCGAACACTTTATCGCACCGTGTGGGAAGGCGGTCTTCATCGTAAATGGCCCCGACCATCTTGATTTCAAATTTTCCGGGAAAAATTTAAGTCCGAGTTGAAAAGAAAACTCTTTGTCCCATTCGAATGTTCTTTCTATGATCTTGCGATCAGGCCATTTCTTCACCTTTTCTTTGTATAGCTTTGAATTCTCATACGCCTGTAGTTGGAATTCATCCAACTCGTTGAGTTGGAGTAGGCATTTTTCCCCTGCAGCTTTTAAATCAAAATTCAGCTTCCAAATCGCCCAATATGCCTTATGCTCTAGCTCCATAGGAAGGTGACATGCTTTGCCGTGGACTAGCTAGAAAGGTGACATGCCCAACGGAGTCTTGTACGCAGTCCTATATGCCCAAACAGCATCATCAAGCTTTAAAGACCAATCCTTCCTAGTGGGATTCACAACTTTTTCAAGGATTCTTTTAACTTCTCGATTTGACACTTCAGCTTGGCCATTCATTTGTGGGTGATAAGCTGTAGCAATGCGATGGTTCACCCCATATTTGGACAACAAAGTTGTAAACTGCCTATTGCAGAAATGACTGCCTTCATCACTAATGATGGCCCTTGGAGTCCCAAATCTCGTGAAGATACTTTTGTGTAAAAACCTGAGGACTACCTTGGCATCATTTGTCAGAAGAGCTGCCACTTTTACCCATTTCGACACATAATCCACTGCGAGTATGATGTAGAGATTTCTGCAAGAAGAAACAAAAGGGCCCATGAAATTAATCCCCCACACATCAAAAATTTCTACTTCGAGGATCGTATTCAATGGCATTTCATTTCTTTTCGAGATGTTCCCAACTCCCTAACATCTATCACACCTCTGGACAAAACTGTACGCATCCTTGAAAATTGTCGGCCAGTAATATCCTACTTGTAGCACTCTAGCCGATGTTCTCTCTCCATCATAATGACCCCCATACACAGAAGCGTGACAATCCTGCAAAATACCCTCCACCTCGCTATATGGGATGCACCTTCTTATTATTTGATCAGCACACTGTTTAAACAAGTACAGTTCATCCTATATAAACCATTTAACATCATGCAAAAATTTTTTCTTTTGATAACCCACCAAATCAGAAGGTACCATCTTACTCACCAAGTAGTTCGCGTAGTCTACAAACCATGGCACTTCCCCTTTCACCACAAATAACTGCTCATTTGGAAAGGATTCATTAATTACAACTTTGTTGTCTGCCTCCCTTTCCGGATTCTCTAGTCTAGATAAGTGGTCCGCCACTTGGTTTTCAGTGCCTTTTCTATCCTTGAACTCCAAATCAAATTCATGCAATAATAGAATCCATCTAATTAACCTGGGCTTAGCATCCTTCTTTGCCACTAAGTGTTGAATTGCTGCGTGATCCGTGTACACTATCACCTTTTTACCAATCAGATATGCTCAAAATTTATCAAAGGCATACACCATCGCTAATAACTCTTTCTGTCGTGGTGGTGTAGTTCAACTGTAAATGCATCCGTAAGGGTCTTTGGCATAATAGATCACATGAAATATCTTTTCCTTTCTCTCGCCCTTTAAAACAAATTTCTACAACAGTAATCACGGCATCACACATCACTCAAATGGCCAATCCTAACAGTGCAAGAATAACTAGTGTCGAAGTTAATTTCCCCTTCAAGTGCTCAAATGCCGACACGAAAGCCTCATCAAATTTAAACTGTGTATCCTTCTCCAATAAACTGCATAATGGTTTAGTTATCTTGGAGAAGTCCATGATGAATCTGTGGTAGAAACCTGCATGTCCAAGAAAACTGCGAACACCTTTTACTGAAGTAGGTGATGGCAAGTTCTCAATAGTTTCTAGCTAAGCCCTATCCACTTCTAGTCCCTTCTTCAAAACTTTGTGTCCCAGTATAATTCCTTCTTGTACCATGAAATGGCACTTTTCCCAGTTCAGTACTAAATTCGTCTCAACACACCTCTTCAAAACCATCACCAAATTCTCAAGGCATAAATCAAACGAGTCTCTAAAGACTAAAAAATTATCCATAAATACCTCCACATTCTGTTCCACCATATCCGAAAAAATAGCCATCATGCATCTCTGAAAGGTGGCTGGAGCATTGTACAACCCGAAAGACATCCTTCTGAAAGCAAAAGTGTCATATGGACATGTGAATGTTGTCTTTTCCTGGTCTTCTGGGGCTATCATAATCTGATTGTAGCTTCGAATAACCGCCCGTAAGTAAGGCAATAATACTCATGACCGCTAGTCTATCCAACATTTGATCAATGAATGGCGGTGGGAAGTGATCTTTCCTTGTAGCTTTTGTTAAGCTGCAGAATCCATGCAGACTCTCCACCCCGTCACTGTTCGTGTTGGAATCAACTCATTATTCTCATTTGAAACCACGGTCATACCACCCTTCTTCGGTACACATTGCACTGGGCTCACCCATGCACTATCTGAAATCGAATATATTATACCTGCATCCAGCCATTTCAAAACTTATTTCTTAACCACTTCTTTCATGATCGGATTAAGTCTTCTTTGTTTCTCTACCGACGGCTTACTACCATCTTCCATCGGGATTTTATGCATGCAAAAAGAAGGGTTGATCCCTTTTATGTCTGCTATAGTCCACCCAATAGCCGATTTGAACTCTTTAAGGACTCGTAGCAGTTTTTCTTCCTGAAAAGATGTTAGTGCAGAAGAAATAATCACAGGTAGCTTTAAATCTTTATTTAAAAATGCGTACCTTAGATGATCTGGAAGTGGTTTTAATTCAAGTTCTGGAGGTGTCTCAAGAGATGGCTTCAATTTTACCAACATCTCTCCAGCTTTCTTCAATGGCTCGACAGGTGTTTTGAATTTTCTGAATTGTGGAATGGTATCCAGATATTGCACAAGTTCTTTGAATTCCTCATTCTCCAATTCTGAATTTTCAACAATGACACTTCTCAATGGTTCATAATTCACTAAACTCTAAACTTCATCGTTTAAGACATGGTCCACTAAATCAACTCTGAAACATTCCTCTTCATCTGTTGGGAACTTCATTGCCTTGAATACGTTAAAGGTAACCTCCTGATCATGAACATGCATAGTAAGTTCTCCTTTCTAAACTTCAATCAAGGTCCTTCCTGTAAGACCCCAACTTATTATAAATGAAATTAAATTTCCTCTATCTATTATTTTGAAATAGTAAGGGTTGATTTGATTAATGTGGTTAGTTATGGGTAAAATTCGCAAATATTTCAAATAAGCAAGTGGTTATAAAATATTCATTGTTGTCGGGGAATATTCGTTTGCTTGTAAAATATTCTTACTGTCGGAGAATATTTGTACGACGGCGTAACCTTGTGTGGGCCCCATAACGGAAAGCGATTGGATGAAGAAAACGATAAGTATAAGTTGTTTATAAATAACGACGTAGTTGTTACTGTTAATACTATTGAAATACTCGGTGGTTAAAACACAGTAGCACACGGTATTGCACCAATTATTGATTCTTACGTAAGAAGGCATTACTCAATAATTGTTACAGTAATTACTATTCAATATTTTATTTTATTGATTCAATAATTGCTACGTTGATATTTTATATTATTGTTGTTTCAATAATTATCACTACATAGTATTTTCCATTATCAGATCAATAATTCATATTATTTGAATAATATTATTAGATAACAATATAGGCAATGTCTAGAAAGTTACGCTTCAAGGAGAGGTTTGGTCACCTAATTGCGCTGCTTAGTAAGGAGAAATCCTTATTCGAAAGCCCCTCTTTCACAGGAACTACCGGTTGTCAAGATTGTGATTCTGTAATATTATTTATGAATAATTAATTATTGATTATTATGATAAGAAAAATAGTCATTTTATGTGGATATAGATGGAGAAAATTTTTAATGTGACAATTGTTGAAAATTGATATTTTATCTTTTCTGATAAAATAATTCATTATATTATAATAATATAATAATGGTGATATTTTTACAATGAATGTGGGATATATTAATAAATGAGGAGGAAGAGTATTTTTGTTACAAAAAATTGTTTAAAACATGTTAAAGATGTTTATGGGCCCATTTCTTGAATAAAAGTTGATTATAGCCTGTAAAATCGCCCGTTTGTGGATTTCAGTCAACTTCTGCTTGGAATTTGGAAAATCCTTCTTCTGCAAAGTTGTAGAGAATTGAATTTTCTATGGAATAGACATAAGATTCAAATTTTTCTGATAAAAGGGCTATTTATTATAAATTATTGAAATTCTAAAGTTCTGAAATAATTAATTTTTGGACGTTTTAATTATTTTTATTAAGAAAAATGTTTTTATTGATTTTGGTGAGGTGGGACCACTTGTGTGGCTGATGTTTTGGATCAAAGGAAGTGTGCATAGGAATTTATAATATATATAATAATATTTTATTAAATTTTCTACTTTGATGTTCTAAGCATTTTTCTATAAATAGGGTGCTTAGGTTAGAATTGAAAATCACACCAGAAACAAGTTTTCTCTCTCTTCTCTCTATATTATCGGCGTATTCTTGTGAGTATTTTGAGACTTTGAGTGTTGCTATCATGTACAAGTTCCTTCAAAGCACTATATCCAATATTCCAGTCAGAAGTATTGTCTTTTCGAGGTAAGGGATGTTATTTTTTTTAAATGATATTATTTCTTCTAATATAATTATGCCGTAGTATTGGTAAGATTTTTCTTGTAAAATTCTTCGATCGTTAGTGTTTGGATTACTATTCACATATCTGGCACTATTCACGATATCTGAGACTATTCACGTAAAAATTAAATTTTGTTTTTTGTCCAAAATATCTATTATGGATACTAGCTTTTATTGTATCCATGTTTTGGTCTTCATTCTTGAATTTTACTTCACTATGGTTATTTATGAAGTATTTTTGACCTTGGACTATTTAAAGTACGAATCCTTAATATTTGTTCTTTTGTTTCACTGGATTCATTTTCTTTAAAATATTTTTCATCATCCTCAGTCCTAAATGATGATATTACTGAATATCTTTGGCCTAAAGTGCAAAGATGGTTGATTTTCTTATGAATATCTTTGGCCCGTAGTGCAAAGATGTACAGGTGTTGAGATGAACATGACCAACTGATGAATATCTTTGGCCTGTAGTGCAAAGATGAATATTTGATTTAAGATGTATATTGATTGATGTTACAGGGATAAAATATTGATGATGGATTTTTAAAAAAAATTATAGAAGATAGTAAATTTCATTCTCTACGTAACTCTTCTAATGAATTGTTATTTCCACTGCGAATATTGATTTAAAACTTGTTGTCTATTGTATTTTATCTGATTTTTCCCTGTTGAAGACTAACAATAATTTGTTTTATATTATCTTAGTCATAATATTCTTTACTGGGCTAGTTTAGCTCACCCTTTTTCTTTTTGTTCTATTTTTCTTCTCAGGAGGCGAGAATGTAGCGAGTACTAGTCGGGGTGTGGAATGATGGTTCTAGAAGTTGTTTTAGTAGTCCTCACTATTTTGTAAAATAGCGTATTCTCTTGAGTATTTTAAGACTTTGAGTGTTGCTATACGGTACAAGTTCCCTTCAGCACTATATCCAGTATTCTAGTCAGAAGTACTATTTTTTCGAGGTAAGGAGTGTTATTTTCTTTAAAATGATATTATTTTTTCTAATATCATTATGCCAGAGTATTGGTAAGATTTTTCTTATGAAATTCTTGACTGTTAGTGTCAGGGTTACTATTCACGTATACGGCACTATTCACAAATACAACACTATTCACAGAAAAATTAAATTTTAGTTTTTTGTCCAAAATATCTATTATGGATACTAGCTTTTATTGTATCCATGTTTTGGTCTTCATTCTTGAATTTTACTTCACTATGGTTATTTATGAAGTATTTTTTAACTTGGACTGTTTAAAGTATGAATCCTTAATATTTGTTCTTTTGTTTCAATGGATTCGCTTTTTTTAAAAATATTTTCATCATCCTCGGTCCTAAATGATGATATTATGAATATCTTTGCATTCAGTAGTGCAAAAGATGGTCGATTTTCTTATGAATATCTTTGGCCCGTAGTGCAAAGATGTACAGGTGTTGAGATGAACATGACCAACTGATGAATATCTTTGGCCTGTAGTGCAAAGATGAATATTTTATTTAAGATGTATATTGATTTATGTTACAGGGATAAAATATTGATGATGGATTTTAAAAAAAATCATAGAAGGTAGTAGATTTCATTCTCTACGTAACTCTTCTAATGAATTGTTATTTTCGCTGCGAATATTGATTTAAAACTTGTTGTCTATTGTATTTTATCAGATTTTTTCCTGTTGAAGACTAACGATAATTTATTTTATATTATCTTAGTTATAATATTCTTTACTGGGCTAGTTTAGCTCACCCTTTTCCTTTTTGTTCCATTTTTCTTCTCGAGGAGGCGAGAATGTAGCGATGAGTATCTTACTAGTCGGGTGTGGAATGATGGTTCTAGAAGTTGTTTTAGTAGTCCTCACTATTTTGTAAAATAGTGTATCGATAATTGTAATGAGGACTTATTTGAGTGTGGATATTGTTTAGATGACAATATTTGTATTTAAACTCACGATTTATGTGTTGTCGATTTTGCCACGACAATTGTATTAATAAAGTTGTAGTTGTTTTTTGTACCATATTATCTCGGGGACTCGAGAATGGGTGTTGTATACCTATTTTGGGGAGTCACAGGTTGGTATCGAGCTTAGGGATATGATCTCCAAGCGGAGATCGGGGAATAGAACTAAGAGGGGAGAGACGAGTAAATCCTTCACTAGTGTGTCCTACCTAAGCTTATTTGTTGGTTGGTAAGAATATAGGGATATTATGTGATATGTTAATTTCTTCAATTAACCCTTGTTTTATGGCAGTATTTGAGAATGGCAACCGAGAACGTTAACAGTGGAGTAAATGAGACCGTGGAGACACCTTTACCCACCAATGAGGAAAACGTACAACAGGCCGGCAATGTTACTCCTGTAAACAACACCACTGATCAGACGATGAACGATGGAATGTTTAGAAGCTTTTTGCAGTTCATGCAAAATCAAACGAATGAGACTCGTGTATAAAATACAGGTGAAAATGATAGCAACGCACGGTTTGTCACAGCCAAACAGTTCAAAGAGTTGGGACCACCAGAATTCTGGGGAAAACCGGATCCAATTAAGACGGAGACGTGGGTCAAGCAGATTACCAAGATATTCGATGTCTTGGGATGTACGGAGGAACAGAAGGTTCCATTCGCCACTTTTATGTTCCAGTAATGAGGCAGACATGGTGGAAATCGTGAAGCGCACTCCATCCGCCCGCACTCATCATGTCTTGGGGAGACGTTTCAGAATCGTTCAATGACAAGTACTTTCCGAAAGTATTCGGCTATATGAAGGAAGTGGAGTTTATTAGACTAGAACAAAACAACATGACGGTGTCCCAAAGACGAGGCTAAGTTTGCAGAGTTATCCGTGTTTGCACCTCATTTGGTGGAGCATGAGGAACGTCTGACGCGCGGATGTTTCGAGAGGTTTGAAACCCCAAGATACGTCAATATCTCATTTCTCATAAATTTTCTCTCTATTCGGATGTTGTCAACAGGGCTCAATTATTAGAACGAGATAACGAAGCACGTTCAACCGAGGGACCACAACCAGATCATACTCTAGGTGAAAGTAGCCATCGTAACAACGATAACCAAATAGAAAGAAAAATACGGACAAAAGCCAGAACTACCTCGGGTGGTAATCATGGCCATGAAAATAGAAGAAGTGAGTCGGGGAGATTTTAAAAGATGAGATTCAACAATGACAATGCGAAGACGTTAGCACCAGCAGCAACTGGTTCTAAGGGAGGAGAACGACCACCTAACAGACGCTTATAAATTCAGAAAAGAGGGACATATCAGCCCAAATTGTCCACAACAGTTCAAGGTATGCTATAATTGTGGAAAGGAAGGACATATCGCTTCGAGATTTATGCGGAGAGAAACCAAGTCCAAAGAGGATGGTGACTCAAAAGGTCATCCGTAAAAGTCAAAGCCAACTGGTTCTGGAAGAGCGTTTGTCGTGGATCGGGTCAAAATGCGAGGAACCCAAACGAGGTGATCACAGGTAAGCTAATCATAAATTCTTGCGAAGTTTATACCTTACTAGATACCGGTGCTACCCATTCATTTATCTCTCCTACTTCTGCTCAACGTTTAAACTTGACTCCGGAGAAATTAGACTTTGATTTATCTGTGGAGACTCCGTTAGGAGAAACTTTCATTACATCCACTATTTATAAATCTTGTTTGATCCAAGTTGGCACCATCACATTACTTGTTGACCTTATCTCTTTAAAGATACTTGCTTTTGATGCGATTTTAGGGATTGATTGGTTAACTACTTGTGACGCCCCCAAAATAGGTATACATCACCCATCTTGGGTCGCCAGATACATGGTACTGAATAAAAATATAAACTAATTATACAACAGTCGTGTAAAATACGACAAAACATATGCTGTTAGTTTTAATACAAATATTGTCATCTAGACAATATCCACACTCAAAATAAGTTCTCAATACATTTATTAACACACTATTTCATAGAATAGTGAGGACTACTAATGCTATCCTCTGGACCATCACTTCATTCCCCGACTAGTCCCTGCTATGTTCTCATTTCCTGAAGAGAACAGTGAAAGAAAGGGTGAGCTCAACTAGCCCAATAAGAAATATTATGACTAAGATAATGCAGGATAAATTATCATTAGCCTTCAACAATGTTAAACTGATAAAATACAATAGACATCAAGTTTAACTACAGAGAAATAAGCAATCCATTAAAAGAGTCAAGTAGAGAATAAAATCTACTATCTTTTATGATTTAAAATGTTTTTTCATCACTTTTATCGCTGAGACTCAGCTTAATAAATAATCCACATCATCCCTACACTACGTCCAAGGATATTCATTAGGGTCACGACCACAAATTATCCATGCACTACGGGCCAAGGATATTCGTGTATTCATCAATGGTCATGATCATGCCAACAACTATCCATCAATGCACTACGGGCCAATGAGGAGTTTTACCACATCATTTGTAACATTACGGTAATGATTATACCGAATAATTCCTGGTCATAATCATACCAAGTCCATCTATGCACTACAGGCCACAGATGACTTTCAAAAAAATATAAACATGAAGATGACGACAATGATATAAGAATTCAATAAAAACAAGTTCAAGAATTAATTTATCCAGGAACTAATAACGTCCAAATTGTCAACATGATACTTCTTTGTTGAGTAAAATTCAAGAATGTTCAGAAGAATATTTCTATGAAAAGATACTGGATGAAGTACAAATATCAAGGATATTCCACTAATTTCATGGAGTATAGAAGTCAAAACTTTAACCAACTGAGTATAATAAAGAATGGAATAACAAAAGAAATCACTAGACATGTGATAGACCGTGATAAAGCAAAGTTATTCCAACAGATAACAAATAACGGAAACCAGTCCCATGGAAAATGCATGCATGTGATATTCCAATGTAATAATAAAGACGGAACCAGTCCCACAGAAACGCATGCATGTGATATTCCAAATGTAATAATAAAGAGCGGAACCAAGTCCGACGTAAAACGCATGCATGTGATATTCCAATGTAATAATAAAGACGGAACTGTGTCCCACAGAAAACGCATGCATGTGATATTCCAATGTAATAATAAAGAAATTTTAATAATGTAAGAATTTCACCAAGTATAGGGTAGCAGATATACAAAAGTTATTCCAATGTAATAATAAAGAATGGAATAATAGAAGAATTGCACCAAGTGTAGGGTAGCCCGCGTATACAGGTTATTCCAATAGAATAATAAAGAATGGAATAACGGAAGTTCTCTTCATGAATACAAAAGAAATAATACCCCTTACCTTATAAAGAAGAACTGGATATAGAAGTAGTGAAGTAGCAGAAAACTCTTCTTCTTTCTCTCTATAATTTCTCTCTCTAGAGTTTCAGTGAATTCGTAAGAAATAATGAAGGAATGAGCTTCTATTTATAGGAGAATGGATTGAATAGTAACTAATTCATGAACGGTCCAAATTGATTTACTTTTAAACGGACGGTCCAGATTGATATACTATTAAAACTTAAAGCAACGGTCCATACTGATTCACTATTAAAACTTTAAACCAGCGATCCATATTGATTCACTATTATAAATTAACCAACTATTCAAGAAAAAATTAATAAGATCTCCTCATGGAATAATATTGTACCCAAAAATAATTTGGACCGAAAAGAAATATATTGTTCGGGTGAATAGTACCCCGTGAATAGTAACTCATGAATAGTAACTCGTGAATAGTAACTTATGAATAGTAACTCATAAATAGTAACTCGTGAATAGTACTCCGACACAAAAAGTGTTCCAAATACCCGTTTGAACAATATAACCTCCAGACATCAATTATCATCGAAATAGATGTCGATTTCTACTAACACAAATAATCCCAACACAATGAAGCTATCAAATTCATCTTTAATCAACACGAACTTATTCATCATTAATATTATAACTCATAATATTTAACAACCAGGTTGTTCCCAGGAAAGAGGTGGCTTTCCAATAAGGATTTCTCCCTATTGGCGCGCAATTAGGTGACTAAACCTCTCCTTGAATATTACAATTTAATAATATGAATAACTTTATCGTCTCAATTATTGATTTAATAATATAACATATAATGCAGATGATACTGTGACAATAATCGAATTAATAATATGAGAGATATGATGCAACAATAATTGAGTATAACTGAGTGACTTCTCACGTAAACATCAATAATCAATACCGTGTGCTACTATGCAATCACGCCAGACATTATACTTTTACTACCTAAGTTAGTTCAACAGTTTAACGGTAACACCTCCGCCGTTATTTTTATAAAATATTTTTGTCGTTTTTCAATCCGCTAATAATTCCATTATGGGTCCACCAATGATTATGTCGTTGCATTTAATATTCCTCGCTAAAACGAATATTCCCCACCAATCGAATATTATATAACAACTTGCATACTTTGCAAAATTTATAAATATTACCCACAACTATAACATTATATCAAATTCATTCCATAATATTCAAAAATAATATTCATAGAAAAAAAATCATCATTATTCATAAAATTTGGGGTCTTACAACCTCCCATTCTTATGAAATTTCGCCCTCGAAATTAGGGTACGTACCTGGTATGTCGAAGAGGTAAGGATACCTTGATTTTATTTCAGATTCCAACTCCCAGGTCATTTCCTCAACATCGTGGTTCCTCCACAAAACTTTAACTTGAGGTATAACCTTGGAGGGTAGAATATGCTCCTTCTTATCCAAGATTTTAACAAGAACCTCCTCATACGTTAAATCTTCCGCTATTTTGTCCGGTTCTAACTCAATAATGTGGTTTGGGTCTTTCACATATTTACGTAACATAGATATATAAAAAACGTTATTAACACGAGACATACTTGGCGGTAAAGCGAGTCTATATGCCACAGTTCCTACTCGATCGAGGATTAAAAATGGGCCAATAAATCGAGGATTGAGCTTTTCTCTCTTTCCAAATCTCGTAACTCCTTTCCATGGAGCAACACGTAACAACACATGATCTCCAATATCAAATTCCACGTCCTTTCGATGAAGATCAGCATAACTCTTTTGTCGATCTTATGAGGTTTTTATACGTTGTCGGATCATTTGAATCTTTTTCGTAGTCATACGTACCAACTCCGGTCCCAACAACGTTGTTTCACTCACCTCATCCCAGCATACTGGAGAATGACACTTTTTTCGATACAACTCCTCAAATGGAGCCATGCCAATACTTGCTTGATAATTGTTGTTGTAGGAAAACTCCACTAATGGTAAAAACTTGTCCCAACTTCCTTTAAAGTCAAGGACACAGAGTCTTAATAAATCTTCCAGAGTTTGAATAGTCCTCTCTGATTATCCGTCCGTCTGAGGATAATATGTAGAACTAAATCATAAATCTGTGCCCATAGCTTTTTGCAGACTAACCCAAAATCTTGAAGTGAATCTTGGGTCTCGATCAGAAACTATGGATACTAGCATACCATGCAATCTTATAATCTCTTTTATGCACATAATAGCAAGACGTTCAAGTGTATAAGTTTCTCGTATTGGTAAGAAATGAGCAGACTTGGTCAATCTATCAACAATGACCCAAATCGCATCTATGCCTTGAGAAACCTTGGGAAGACCAGTAACGAAATCCATGGTAATGTGCTCCCACTTCCATTCTGGAATTTTAAGTGGTTGCAATGGACCTTTTGGCACTTGATGTCTACTTTGACTCGCTGACAAGTTAGACACCTCGAGATAAACAAAGGCTATCTCTCTCTTCATATTGCTCCACCAAAATGTATAACGTAAGATCGCGATACATTTTGGTACTCCTGTGATGGATTGCAAACGGTGTCATGCGCTCCATCATGATTCTATACTTTAAATCAAGGTCGTTAGAACACAAAGTGGAGTTGACTCAAATTATTCCTTCTTCATCAATTCTTGCTTCCGGCATAGCACCTTCTTGCACTTTCTTCCTCATATGCATCAGCTCCAGGTTTGTAGCTTTAGCAGCTTTAACTTTATCGATTAAAGTCAGTTTTACTCGTATATTTGCCATCATCACATGGGTTCCTGGAGTCTTTAACTCTATCTCCATCCTTTGCAAGTCACACAAAATGGGCCTTTGTGTTGACAATATCACACTCATACCCGCATATGATCTTCTACTCAACGCGTTAGCTACCACGTTCGCTTTTCCAAGATGGTATTGGATGGTATGATCATAATCTTTCAACAGTTCACGCCAAGGTCGTTGTCGCATGTTGAGTTCCTTTTGAGTGAAGAAATATTTGAGGCTTTTATGATCCGTAAAGATCTCCCCTTTCTCCCCATACAAGTAATGCCTCCAAATCTTTAATGCAAAAATGACTACTGCCAACTCTAGATCATGAGTAGGATAATTCCTCTTATATTCTTTGAGTTGTCGTGAGGCATAGGCTATGACTTTCCTATGTTGCATGAGAACACATCCTAACCCTTTGCCCGAAGCATCACTGTAGATGACAAATCCCTCCGAGCCAAATGGTATTGTAAAAACAGGTGCTGAAATGAGTCTCCTCTTGAGTTCTTGAAAACTCTTCTCACGTTTCTCATTCTAACTGAATTTTGTATCTTTCTGAGTCAGCTGAGTTATTGGAATAGCGATTCGAGAAAACCCTTCTACGAATCTCCGATAATAACCAGCTAAGCCGAGAAAGCTACGCATTCTGATCATCGATTTAGTTTGCTTCACTTTGAATAGCTTCAATCTTTCATTGGGTCAACAGATATTCCATGACTTGATACTACGCTCCCAAGGAATGCTACTTCCTCAAGCCAGAACTCGCATTTCCTCAACTTGGCATAAAGCTTATATTCACGAAGCTTTTGGAGTATCATCCTCAAGTGTTGCTCATGATCTTCACGGCTTTTGGAATAAATAAGGATGTCATCAATAAAGACGACCACAAAGTGATCCAAATATTCCATGAATACTCGGTTCATCATATCCATGAAGGCAGCAGGAGCATTAGTTAATCCAAAAGACATGACTAGGAATTCATAATGCCCAGATCGAGTTAGAAAAGTCGCTTTGGAATGTCATCGGTTCTAATCTTCAATTGGTGATATCCGGAACGAATATCAATCTTTGAAAAGAATTTGGCGCCTTGCAACTGGTCAAACAGGTCATCAATACGTGGCAATGAATATCTATTTTTGATGGTGACATGGTTCAACTCCCGATAATCAATACAAAGTCGCATACTCCCATCTTTTTTTTTCACTTAATAGAATAGAGTACCCCAAGGAGACGACAGACTAATGAAACCGATGTCTAACAATTCCTCGCAGTTGGGTCTTTAACTCCTCAAGTTCAATAGAGCCATTCGATATGGGGCTTTGGAAATAGGTTTTGTATGGGTTCAAGGTCGATACAAAATTCAATTTCACGCCTGGGTAGGCAGAAGTTCTTGTGGAATACGTCAGAAATTCATTAACAATAGAAATATCATTCAAAAGCTGATGTATTTTTGTTTAGATCCGTGATATGAGCTAAGAAATCTTGACATCCGCTTTTTCAATAAGCGAATAGCTTTATGGCTTGAGATGACAAAGTGATTGATTTTAATGGTTTGGTTGCTTGAATTCGCATAATAGGTTGGTTAGGAATATGAAAGCTAACAACCTTACTTAAAACAATCAATTTTTGCATGATGAGTAGTTAACCAATCAATCCCTAGAATTACGTCAAATGCAAGTATTTTCAATGAAAAAAAATCGATGTGTAATGTGAGGTACCGATTTGAACCAAACAAGACTTATAAACAAAGTGGATGTAATAAAGGTTTCTCCCAATGAGTTTCAACAACTAAGTCAAAGTCCAATTTCTCCCGAGTCAATTTTAAATGTTAAGCGCAAGTAGGAGAAATAAAAGAATGGGTAGAACCTAGATCAAATAAGGTATAAACTTCGCTAGAATTTATGATAAGCTTACCCGTGATGACCTCGTTCGTTCCTTGCTTTCGGGAGGTCACGACAAACGCTCTCCTCAGACTAATGGTTTTGACTTTTTCTCGACTACCTTTGGTGCCCTCATTCTAGTTGAACTTGTCTTCGGTGAACGAAAAAATCGGGCTAGGTGACCTTCTCTTCCACAATTATAACATGCTTTGGATGGCATTGCGCAGTTTGGACTGATATATCACTCCCCTCCGTATTTGAAACATATAATAGGTGGTCATTCTCCTTCCTTAACAACGGGTGCTGGTGCTGACGTCTTTCCTTCATTGTTGAATTTCCTCTTCTTGAAATGTCCATTTTTATTGTTTTGGCCCTGATTACCACCGAAGTGGTTACCATTTCTGGCCTGTTGATTCCCTCCACGCTTGTTATCACCGCTTCGATGATTGCTCTCACTGGTATTATCATTTTGTCGGTTGCTCTCTTTTGGTTGGGTTGACTCATTATCACGCTCCAATAACTGAGCTCTATTAACAACATCTGAATACAAACACAGTTTATGAGAGATAAGATATTGACGTATCTCGGGTTTCAAACCTCTTAGAAACATTCGCGTTATGCTCTCCTCATTATCAACCAAATGAGGCGCAAACCAGGACAGCTCGGCAAACTTGGCTTCGTACTGCGACACAGACATGTTGTTTTGCTCCAGTTTAATGAACTCTAACTCTTTCATGTGACGAATACTTTCGGGAAAGTACTTGTCGTTGAACAGTTCTTGGAACTTCTCCCAAGACATCTTCAGTGCGGCAGGTTGAGTACGCTTTACAGATTCCCACCAGTAATCTACCTCTACCCACAATATGATGGTGGCAAAGGGAACCTTTTACTCCTCGGAGCAACCCAAGACATCAAATATCTTGTTGATTTGCTTTATCCACGCCTCTCGCTTTTAAGTGGTTTTGGCTCGCCAAAAACTCCGGTGGTCCCAAACTCCTTGAACTGTTTGGCGGTGACCGGTCCCGAGAGTTGCCGGTGTTTCCATCCGCATTTTGGGATGAGCCGCTCTACCGATGTTGCATGAATTGTCACCTTCTTGATGTATATTATCCTGATTATTGATCTGTGAAGACTCAACGGTCTCCTATGCTCCATTGATGTTCTCAACATTCTCGGATGCCATTTTCAAATACTGCCACAAAATAAGGGTTAATTAACATATCACATATTATCCCTATACTCTGACCAACCAATTAAATAACAAAAAAACTTAGGTAGGTCATACTAGCGAAGGAATTCTCTGTCTCTCCCCTCCTAGTTCTTGTCTCACATCATAGCCAGGGATCATATCCCTAAGCTTTGATACCAACTGTGACACCCCCAAAATAGGTATACATCACCCATCTTGGGTCGCCAGATACACGGTACTGAATACAAATACAAACTAATTATAGAACAGTCGTGTAAAATACGACAAAACATATGCTGTGAGTTTTAATACAAATATTGTCATCTAGACAATATCCACACTCAAAATAAGTCCTCAATACATTTATTAACACACTATTTCATAGAATAGTAAGGACTACTAATGATATCCTCTGGACCATCACTCCGTTCCCCGACTAGTCCCTGCTACATTCTCATTTCCCGAAGAGAACAGTGAAAGAAAGGGTGAGCTCAACTAGCCCAGTAAGAAATATTATGACTAAGATAATGCAGGATAAATTATCATTAGCCTTCAACAATGTTAAACTGATAAAATACAATAGACATCAAGTTTAACTGCAGCGGAATAGGCAATCCATTAAAAGAGTCAAGTAGAGAATAAAATCTACTATCTTTTATGATTTAAAATGTTTTTTCATCACTTTTATCACTGAGACTCAGCTTAATAAATAATCCACATCATCCCTGCACTACGACCAAGGATATTCATTAGGGTCACGACCATAAATTATCCATGCACTACGGGCCAAGGATATTCATGTATTCATCAATGGTCATGATCATGCCAACAACTGTCCATCAATGCACTACGGGCCAATGAGGACTTTTACCACATCATTTGTAGCATTACGGTCATGATTATACCGAATAATCCCTGGTCATAATCATACCAAGTCCATCTATGCACTACAGGTCACAAATGACTTTCAATAAAATATAAACATGGGGATGATGACAATGATATAAGAATTCAATAAAACAAGTTCAAGAATAAATTTATCCAGGAACTAATAACGTCCAAATTGTCAACATGATACTTCTTTGTAGAGTAAAATTCAAGAATGTTCAGAAGAATATTTCCATGAAAAGATACTGGATGAAGCGCAAATATCAAGGATATTCCACTAATTTCATGGAGTATAGAAGTCAAAGCTTTAACCAACTGAGTATAATAAAGAATGGAATAACAAAAAAAATCACCAGGCATGTGATAGATCAAGACAAAAGTTATTCCAATAGAATAACAAATAACGGAAATAGGTTCGGCAGAAAACGCATGTATGTGGATATTCCAATGTAATAAAAGATGTAACCAGTCCGCCGTAAAAAACACACAAACAGGATATTCCAATGAATAATAAAGATGGAACCAGTCCCGTTAAACGCATGCATGTGAGGATATTCCAACAGAATAATAAAGACGGAACCAGTCCGACGTAAAATGCATGAGATAGGATATTCCAATGTAATAATAAAGATGAATTCAGTCCGGCCAGAAACGCATGCATGAGGATATTCCAACATAATAATAAAGATGTAACCGTGTCCGGCGTAAAATACATGCATGAGGATATTCCAACAGTAATAATAAAGAGGCGGAACTAGGTCCCACAGTAAAACGCATGCATGTGATAGGATATTCCAAATGTAATAATAAAGATAGAATAATAGAAGAATTTCACCAAGTATAAGGTAGCTCACAGATCTGAGTTATTCCAATGAATAATAAAGAATGGAATAATGTAAGAATTTCACCAAGTATAGGGTAGCTCAGCGATACAAAGTTATTCCAATGTAATAATAAAGATGGAATAACAGAAGTTCTCTTCATGAATACAAAAGAAATAATACCCATTACCTTATAAAGAAGAACTGGATATAGAAGTAGTGAAGTAACAGAAAACTCTTCTTCTTTCTCTCTAGAGTTTCAGTGAATTTGTAAGAAATAATGAAGGAATGAACTTCTATTTATAGGAGAATGGATTGAATAGTAACTAATTCATGAACGATCCAGATTGATTTACTTTTAAATGGACGGTCCAGATTGATTTACTATTAAAACTTAAAGCAACGGTCCATACTGATTCACTATTAAAACTTTGAACCAGTGATCCATACTGATTCACTATTAAAACTTTAAACTAGTGATCCATATTGATTCACTATTATAAATTCAACCAATGGTCTGAAAAATTAGCACATCTCCTCATGGAATAATATTGTACCCAAAAATAATTTGGACCGAAAAGAAATATATTGTTCGGGTGAATAGTACCCCGTGAATAGTAACTCGTGAATAGTAACTCATGAATAGTACTTTGACACAAAAAGTGTCCCGAATACCCGTTTGAACAATATAACCTCCAGACATCAATTATCATCGAAATAGATGTCGATTTCTACTAACACAAATAATCCCAACATAATGAAACTATCAAATTCATCTTTAATTAACACGAACTTATTCATCATTAATATTATAACTCACAATATTTAATAACCAGGTTGTTCCCAGGTAAGAGGTGGCTTTCCAATAAGGATTTCTCCCTATTGGCGCGCAATTAGGTGACCAAACCTCTCCTTGACAGAACTTCTAGACATTGTAAATATTGCAATTTAATAATATGAATAACTTTGTTATCTCAATTATTTATTTAATAATATTACATATAATGCAGATGATACTGTGACAATAATTGAATCAATAGTATGAGAGATCTGATGCAGCAATAATTGAGTATAACTGAGTGACTTCTCACGTAAAGCATCAATAATCAATACCAGCTGCTACTATGCAACCACGCCAGACATCAGTGTATTTTTTACTACTAGGTTAGTTCAACAGCTTTTAATAAAGAATACCTCCATACCGTTATTTTTATAAAATATTTTTGTCGTTTTTCAATCAAACAATAATTAAGATTCATGGGTCCACCAATGATTGTGCCATTGTACGAATATTCCCTGCTAAAACGAATATTCCCCGACCAGTCGAATATTATATAACAACTTGAATACTTTGCAAAATTTATAAATATTACCCACAACTATAACATTATATCAAATTCATTCCATAATATTCAAAAATAATATTCATAGAAAAAAAATCATCTTTATTCATAAAATTTGGGGTCTTACACTACTCATCATGCCAAAATTGATTATTTTCGTAAGGTTGTTAGTTTTCATATTCCTAACCAACCTGTTGTACGAATTCAAGCAACTAAACCATTAAAATCAATCATTGTCATATCAAGTTATAAAGCCATTCGTTTATTAAAAAATGGATGTCAAGCTTTCTTAGCCCATGTTATGGATTTGAATAAAGACACGTAAAATTTGAATAAAATTTCTGTTGTTAGTGAATTTCCTGATGTATTTCCTGAAGAACTTCCCGGTCTACCCCCAAAACGTGAAGTTGAATTCTTTATTGATCTTGAACCTGGTACAAATCCCATTTCTAAAACCCCATATCGAATGGCTCCTATTGAACTTCAGGAGTTAAAGGTCCAACTACAAGAGTTGTTGGCCATCGGTTTCATTCGTCCTAGTACATCTCCTTGGGGTGCTCCTATTTTATTTGTAAAGAAAAAAGACGGAAGTATGCGACTTTGTATTGACTATCGGGAATTGAACCATGTCACCATCAAGAATAGGTATCTGCTACCTCGCATTGATGACCTGTTTGACCAGTTGCAAGGAGCACAATTCTTTTCAAAGATCAATCTTCGTTTTGGATATCATCAGCTGAAGATTAGAATGAGGATATCCCAAAGACTGCCTTCAGAACTCGGTACGGGCATTATGAATTCTTGGTCATGTCTTTTGGATTGACTAATGCTCCTGCGGCTTTCATTGATATGATGAACCGAGTATTCAAGGAATATTTGGATCAATTCGTTGTGGTCTTTTTTGATGACATCCTCATATATTCCAAAAGTCATGAAGATCGTGAGCACCATTTGAAGCTGGTACTCCAAAGGCTTCGTGAAAACAAGCTGTATGCCAAGTTGATGAAATGCGAGTTCTGGCTTGAGGAAGTAGCATTCTTTGGGCACGTAGTGTCAAAACATAGAGTATCTGTTGACCCGACGAAGATTGAAGCAATACAAAGTTGGGAGCAACCGAAGACGGTGACCGAAGTACGTAGCTTTCTGGGCTTAGCTAGTTATTATCGGGGATTTGTGGAAGGGTTTTATCGAATCGCTACTCCGTTAACTCAGTTGACTTGGAAAGATACAAAATTCGTATGGAGCGAGGAATATGAGAAGAGTTTTCAAGAGCTCAAGAGGAGACTCATTTCGGCACCTGTTCTGACAATACCGTCTGGTTCGGATGGATTTGTTATCTACAGCGATGCTTCAGGCAAAGGGTTAGGATGTGTTCTCATGCAACATGGGAAAGTCATAGCCTATGCCTCGCGACAACTTAAAGATGGCAGCAGTCATTTTCGCGCTAAAGATCTGGAGGCATTATCTATATGGGGAGAAAGTGGAGATATATTCTGACCATAAAAGCCTCAAATATTTCTTCACCCAAAAGGAACTCAATATGCGACAACGACGTTGGCTCGAGCAGTTAAAAGATTATGACCACACCATTCAATACCATCCTGGAAAAGCAAACGTGATAGCTGACGCATTGACTAGAAGATCATATGCAGGAACGAGTGCAATGATGTCAAGTATATGCATAGAACCAACTTTAATCGATAGAGTTAAAGTTGCTCAAGCCACAGACCCAGAGCTGATGTGTATAAAAAAGAAAGTACAAGAAGGTGTTATCCCAGAGGCAAAAATCGATGAAGAAGGAATACTTCGAGTCCACTCTAGACTTTGTGTTCCTAACGATTCTGATTTGAAGAACAAGATCATGATGGAGGCACACAATACACCATTTGCAATCCATCCTAGAAGTACCAAAATGTATCGTGATCTTCGACATACATTTTGATGGAACAATATGAAGAGAGAGATTACAAAGTTTATCTCGAGGTGTTTAACTTGTCAACGTGTAAAGGCGGAGCATCAAGTGCCAAAGGGTCCATTGCAACCACTTGAGATTCTGAAATGGAAGTGGGAACACATTACCATGGATTACGTTATGGCTCTTCCCACGGTTTCTCAAGGCATAGATGCGATTTGGGTTATTGTTGATAGATTAACTAAGTCTGCTCATTTCTTGCCGATACGGGAGACTTATTCCCTTGAACGTCTTGCTCGTATGTAAGTGAATGAGATTGTGAGATTGCATGGCATGCCAGTATCCATAGTTTTGGATCGTGACCCAAGATTCACTTCACGATTTTGGGTTAGCTTGCAAAAAGCTATGGGCACGGATTTACGATTCAGTTCGGCATACCATCCTCAAACGGAAGGACAATCAGAGAGGACTATTCAAACTCTTGAAGATCTATTAAGAATCTGTGTCCTAGACTTCAAAGGGAGTTGGGATAAGTATTTACCATTGGTGGAATTCTCCTACAACAAAAGTTATCAGGCAAGTATATGTGTGGCCCCATTTGAAGCATTGTATGGACGAAAGTGTTGCTCTCTAGTATGTTGGGACGAGGTGGGTGAAGCAACATTGTTGGGACCAGAGTTGGTACGTATGACTACAGAAAAGATCCAAATGATTCGACAATGTATACAAATGGCACAAGAAAAAAGCTCAATCCACGATTTATTGGTCCATTTCAGATTCTTGACCTAGTAGGAAATGTGGCCTATAGACTCGCGTTACCTCCAAGTATGTCTCGTGTTTATAATGTTTTTCACATATCTGTGCTTCGTAAATATGTGAAAGACCCAAATCACGTTATTGAGTTAGAACCAGACGAGATAGCCGAAGACTTAACATACGAAGAGGTACCTGTCAAGATCTTGGATAGGAAGGAGCATGTCCTACGCACAAAGGTCATACCACAAGTCAAAGTTTTGTGGAGGAACTATGCTATAGAGGAAATGACCTGGGAGTTGGAAACGAAAATGAAAGCGAGGTATCCTCACCTTTTCGAAACACCAGGAACGTACGTTAATTTCGAGGACGAAATTTCAAAAGGAGGGGAGGTTGTAAGACCACAACTTATTATAAATGAAATTAAATTTCCTCTATCTATTATTTTGAAATATTAAGGGTTGATTTGATTAATGTGGTTAGTTATGGTTAAAATGAGCAAATATTTCAAATAAGCAAGTGGTTATAAAATATTCATTGTTGTTGGGGAATATTCGTTTGTTCAGGGAATATTCTTACTGTCGGGAAATATTCGTACGATGGCGCAACCTTGTGAGGGCCCCATAACGAAAAGCGATTGGATGAAGAAAATGACAAGTATAAGTTGTTTATAAATAACGGCGTAATTGTTACCGTTAATATGGTTAAAATACTCGGTGGTTAAAACACAGTAGCACACGGTATTGTACCAATTATTGATTCTTACGTAAGAAGGCACTACTCAATAATTATTACAGTAATTATTGTTCAATATTTTATTGTATTGATTCAATAATTGTTACGTTGATATTTTATATTATTGTTGTTTCAATAATTGTCACTACACAGTATTTTTCATTATCAGATCAATAATTCATATTATTTGAATAATATTATTAGATAACAATATTGGCAATGTCTAGAAAGTTCTGTCTAAGGAGAGGTTTGGTCACCTAATTGCGCGCCAGTAAGGAGAAATCCTTATTGGAAAGCCCCCTCTTTCTTGGGAATGACCTGGTTGTCAGTATTATGATTCTGTAATATTATTTATAAATAATTAATTATTGATTATTATGATAAGGAAAATATTCATTTTATGTGGATATAGATGGAGAAAATTTTTTAATGTAACAATTGTTGAAAATTGATATTTTATCTTTTATGATAAAATAATTCATTATATTATAATAACATAATAATGGTGATATTTTTACAATGAATGTGGGATATATGAATAAATGAGGAGGAAGAGTATTTTTGTTACAAAAAATTGTTTGAAACATGTTAAAGATGTTTGTGGGCCCATTTCTTGACTGAAATTTGATTATAGCCTGTAAAATCGTCCGTTTGTGGATTTCAGTCAACTTCTGGTTGGAATTTGGAAAAACTTTCTTCTACAAAGTTGTAGAGAATTGAATTTCCTATGGGATGGACATACGATTTGAATTTTTCTGATAAAAGGGCTATTTATTATGAATTATTGAAGTTCCGATGTTCTAGAATAATTGATTTTTAAAAGTTTTAATTATTTTTATTAAGAAAAACGTTTTTATTGATTTTGGTAAGGGGGGACCACTTGTGTGGCTGATATTTTGGATCAAAGGAAGTGTCCGTAGGAATATATAAGAATATTTTATTAAATTTTTTGCTTTGGTGTTCTAAGCATTTTCCTATAAATAGGGTGCTTAGGTTAGAATTGAAAATCACACCGTAAAACAAGTTTTCTCTCTTTCTCTCTCTATATTATCGAGTTTATTCTTGTGAGTATTTTGAGACTTTGAGTGTTGCTATATCTGATAAGTTCCTTTCAAAGACTATATCCAATATTCCAGTCAGAAGTATTGTCTTTTCGAGGTAAGGGATGTTATTTTTTTTTAAATGATATTATTTCTTCTAATATAATTATGCCAGAGTATTGGTAAGATTTTTCTTGTAAAATTCTTGACTGTTAGTGTCGGGATTACTATTCACATATACGGCACTATTCACGTATACGGCACTATTCACAGAAAAATTAAATTTTTGTTTTTTGTCCAAAATATCTATTATGGATACTAGCTTTTATTGTATCCATGTTTTGGTCTTCATTCTTGAATTTTACTTCACTATGGTTATTTATGAAGTATTTTTGACCTTGGACTATTTAAAGTACGAATCCTTAATATTTGTTCTTTTGTTTCACTGGATTCATTTTCTTTAAAATATTTTTCATCATCCTCAGTCCTAAATGATGATATTACTGAATATCTTTGGCCTAAAGTGCAAAGATGGTTGATTTTCTTATGAATATCTTTGGCCCGTAGTGCAAAGATGTACAGGTGTTGAGATGAACATGACTAATCGATGAATATCTTTGGCTCAGAGTAAAAAAAAGATGAATATTTGATTTAAGATGTATATTGATTGATGTTACGAGGATAAAATATTGATGATGGATTTTTAAAAAATTATAGAAGATAGTAAATTTCATTCTCTACGTAACTCTTCTAATGAATTGTTATTTCCACTGCGAATATTGATTTAAAACTTGTTGTCTATTGTATTTTATCTGATTTTTCCCTGTTGAAGACTAACAATAATTTGTTTTATATTATCTTAGTCATAATATTCTTTACTGGGCTAGTTTAGCTCACCCTTTTTCTTTTTGTTCTATTTTTCTTCTCAGGAGGCGAGAATGTAGCGAGTACTAGTCGGGGTGTGGAATGATGGTTCTAGAAGTTGTTTTAGTAGTCCTCACTATTTTGTAAAATAGTGTATCAATAATTGTAATGAGGACTTATTTGAGTGTGGATATTGTCTAGATGACAATATTTGTATTTAAACTCACAGTTTATGTGTTGTCATATTTTGTACGATAATTGTATTAATAAAGTTGTAGTTGTTTCTGTACCATGTATCTGGTGACTCAGAATGGGTGTTGTATACCTATTTTGGGGGCGTCATACTTCCTGTGGCTAAGAATGGTCTGCCCAGTATGATTGGTATACTCTTATCTTCCTCGTAATCCAAAATGATGAAGTCAGCCGAAAAGATGAATTTGTCCACTTTCACCAATACATCTTCAACAATTCCCCGTGGATACGTGATGGATCTATCAGCTAGCTGCAAAGAAATATTTGTCGGCCTTAGAGCCGACAATCCTAACTGGTTGAATACTGATAAGGGCATCAAATTGATACTTGCCCCAAGATCACATAGACACTTACTGAAGCTCATCTTTCCGATCGTACATGGAATTGTGAAACCGCCGGATCTTTCAAACTTTGGAGGTAGTTTTCATACCAAGCACTAAGACTACATTCCTCTGCCAAGGCCACTGTCTCAAACTCTTCTAATCTCCTCTTCCTTGACAATATACCCTTCAAGAACTTTTCATAACTCGGCATCTGTTCCAATGCCTCAGCGAAAGGTATGTTAATCTGCAGCTTTTTAAAGACCTCCAAGAACTTGCTAAACTACTTATCCTCCCTCTGCTTATTCAATCTCTGTGGATACGGAACCGGAGGGTGAACTAGTGGTATTTTACTCACGGGCTTCTCAACTGAACCTGCTTTGTTATCCTCTTCCTGATGTACCTCAGAACCTTCATTGTTTTCTTTCTGCACAGCCAACTTCTCTGCATCGCGCGGCCGCGCGTCATCCCCTTGTAAACCAAGCGCGGCCATGCCTGGTGGATTTCCTGCACACTATTTCCCAGACCTGAGTGTTATATCCTTACACTGTTCTTTCCCTTCTCTTCTTGGATTTGCCTCCGTAGTACTTGGCAATGAACCCTGGGGCCTGTTGTTAAGCATGCTCGCCATTTGCCCCATTTGAGTTTCCAGATTTTTAATAGCCACTGCTTGGCTTTTGATCATTACCTCTGTGTTTGCCATATACTTCATCATCATCTCCTCCATTTCTGATTTCTTTTCTTGCTGAGGTTCAGATGGAGTGTGATGTTGTTGTTGAGAAAATCCCAGCGGAAAAGGTGGTCTTGGAGTAAACTGTTGTTGCACTGGTTGTGAATGAAACTGATTATTAATTTCAAACCGATTCTACCGATTTCTTGATTATTTGACCATTTGAAGTTTGGATGGTTGCTGTTGTTGGAGTTGTATGTGTTACGAAATTGGCTTGGTCCTTCCTATAATTACTCACATATCAGATCGACTCGGTGATAAAGACATTGATCCAGATTGAGTGTGACCTTGCACAAATCTCTCATATAAAGCAATGTTGGTCGAATTAGCTATTACTAATTAAGCCAAGAAGCATCTGCTACCCACAAGTAATATATGTAAGTAGAGTGTCGAACCCACGAGGATGAAGCCTTAACAGAAAACAATTAATAAGGCAAAGACGCTACTTATCTTATTTAAACAAGTGAAAACAAATGGTTGGTTAAGCTATTTTAATAAGACGATAAAAGAAAGAGAAGTAGCTGAGCTAGGAATTCAAGATAGGATTACAACTCCCCTAATGCGTCGCCTAATCTCCTAACTCTCCATACTACAAACGAATCAAGGAATGGTCAACCGAGACACCAAATATGCATAAGCTTCTGTCAAAAACCAAATGCACATCCTAAACCAGCTACAACACAATATGTCTATTGGTGACAATAACTAGGTCAAGGTCATTAAGCTAAGTCTCAAGGCCACACAAGGAAAATAGGGATATGTCTATCCTATAAGCATATTATGCACACATTCCAATGTCATGGTTATAATAGGTGTTGTTGTATTTAAAGATAGATAATAACATCCATTTATCAATTTCCATCACTATCAATACCAATTTCTCTATCAAGCAATCAGACATTAAGTATGAAATATAACAACCCATTCCAAAATGATTCATTATATAAAATAGGAGAGAAAGTTGATTAAACTAATCAAAAGGTTACATTGCAATCCTAAAAATGGAGTTAGTTCATAACTATGGTACTAACACACATTTTCAATACATTACACATTATCAGACAAAGACAAACAAATGGGAGATTTGGAATAAGAAAACCCCTGTGTTGAAGTGTTCTTCCTCCAAATCTTCTCTTCACGTACAAATCTCTGAATATGTGTTAGATGCAATAACTCTTCATCTGGTCCACAGCTTCTTTCCCTTTTAGAATTTAAAAATGGCAGAAAATAAAATCATATTCTAGATTGTATTAAGTTCTCTATCGATATCTTCTGATATTCAATCCTTGAATGCAGTGGCTTCGCTTTCTATATATAGCATCCCCCTTTCTTCTAGGTCATTAAAGACACTTTACTATCTGGGAATCGGAGCTCAAGATGCGACGCGAGCCTATGCCTTCTGCCGTGTGGCGGCGCAAGTGCGCGTTTGATGATGGCGCGCCAGGCGCAATCTCTGGGCGCAAGTTATCGCATGAGTTTCGAGAAAGAAAATTATATTTATAACCATGACTGCGACACGATCCTCTCAGATCATTAATGGCGCCGGCCATGAAGTTTCCAAGAAGTTTAGCAATAGTCGAGACCACATGGCGACTTCAAAGTGTAGTAACTCTTCAAGGCCATGCCGCTCATGAAAAACACCCAAGAAAGCTAGATTAAACTGTAAAGCCTGCCAGTAGAGAACTAAAACAGAAAAATCAATAAAATAACTATACAAGCTAACCAAAAGAATAAAAACAATCATCAACTAAAGTAACAAAGGGTCTAATTCGCGGGTATGAATCCCACTCATCAAATACCCCCAAACTTAGGATTTTGCTTGTCCTCAAGCAAACTATCAGACAACCAAACCCTAAAAAACAAGAAATGAAAGACACTAATACTAACTACCAAAATTATGGCCACAAAAAAAATCATAAACATTTTCTTAGAACAAGGCATGACGCATACGAAACAGGGCGTAAAATCTAAACAATAAACAAGACTGTAATAGATCCATACTGTTTGTATGTGAAGACCACATATCTAAACTAGCCATAACCCAAATTAAGATCATACAATCGATCATGATAACCAATAGGCCACCAAGCAACTCACGTACATAACAAGTGCTAAGACAAGATGCAAAAACATGAAAGGCTCGAAAGTTCTAGAATAGAGAAGTAAAATCTAACTTAGACAGAACTTGATTACTTTTAGGCAAAACAGAGCACTCATTAGCATGCTTTTGATCAATGACTCCCAAGCCAGAAGACTTTAGTGCACTAGGTGTAAAACACCCCTAAGAATCTAATAACTCAAGCACAAAGGCCACGTAAACAACATAAGTCTAAAATGGATTTTACAGGCTGCGTTTATGGGCGAGTGTGTTTCCACGCTCCATCTCAACCCACCGCAGGACTAAATATTTTTTTATTTTTTTTTCAAACAGAACTAAAGAGCCGAGAATGCTAAAGCTTCTAAGTCTTTATAAACTTGAAATTAACAGAGTGTATAATAGAGCACACTATTTTTAACACGAAAAAAAATGACAATCACAAATTGGAAAACTACTAGAGAGATAATAGGCCAGTGCTCACTAAACGGATGGATCCAAGATAGTCTCGACTTATATCAAACATAAGCCCTAAATCCGCATAGCCGTCGCCACTAGCCTAGGAAAAAAATAGAATTGCAAGACAGTCTGCCAAAGGCCTTAAACAAAACTTAACGCTAAAGCTACCCTAACCCAGCATATAAACAGTTACAGACTCGAGGCTAGAGTTGAACAAAAAAATTATAGACTATAGAGTACCCTTAAAAACAAAGGGCAAAGCCATGACACATGGCATCGAGTATACAAATTAATCAGTGAAAATCCCAAAAATTAGGCTTAAGGCAAGACAATATCTAACTTAGTCAAGATATTCCCAAATAAAAGATATACAACCAAAAGAATATAATTAATGAAACGTAGAATACTACTAAGCAAAGACGTGCATCCAAGATAAATTAAAGCATGCATCCAAAAACCAAAAGATATACCACGATAATAATCACAATAGATAAATATTAAATTAAACCATGAGTATGAGTCTGGGGCTATCAAGCCCAAATACCATCCCAACATAGCATTAGAAATAGAAATATGCTAATACTAACATAATTCATATATATAATTAAATAGAAGAAAATCTCTCCCAAACTTGAACTTCGGCCCGTGTCCTCACTGGCCTTTACTGCAACATCAAACATTGGCAGCATCCCCGTCGTCATCACCATCAAGACCAAAGTCTTCATCAGCACCGAACAACTCCAGGTCATCATCATCATCTCCATCATCGTCCTCCACGTTGACAGGCTGGTTCACGCAGTCCTCTTCAGAAGGCGGCATATAAGGGGCATAAAGTGGAGGCACTGGAAATGGGAATGGCATGAAGTCCGCGTCCTCTCCACCCTGAGCAGCATGAATATTTGCTAGTGTATCTGCAAACTCAGCATGATAATGATGAAATTGGCTTTGCCACTGGGCAACCGTGTCAACCTTGCAATGCAAAAAATTTAGGTTGTTCATAATCTGTGCAAGGGCTCCCGAATCAATGGCATCAACAAAAGGGGAAATAGCGCCTGACTAGAGGTTCCCGCCAGAGCGATGGTCGAGGGTCATCGAGATGGTATGCCATGAGGCGCTGGAAAAAGCCCTCTCCTCAGGGATGCGATGGCGCCCAATCCCAGACAGCATAACGACTAATTAACTGATAATCAATGACTGACATTGGTGGGAGGGTGACATCTTCCGCCTCCCACTGAACACCAGCCCTTTTGTAAAGCCTTGTAATAAGAGATGGGTGGGGAATGCCAGACATGACCTTATTTTTGATAGCCTTCTTGATGGATTCATTGATCAGAGCCCCCACATCAATTTTTAGCCCCAACACAATGGCATAGAGAAGCGTCGCCCTTTCCCGAGTGACATCACTCACATGGTGCGTAGGCTGAAGGTTAGCACAGATAAAGGCATACCAACCCTTACCATAACGACTGAGCGCCTGTGAAGGAAAAGATGTGCGTTTGCCAGTGTACTCATTAGTTTTCCAGACAGTCCCGGGCTTACAAAGCCTGTTAATAATGTCATCAGACTTATAACTTCAAATCCCATTCTCCCGGTAGTCATGTTTGTCAAAAATTGGAGTTCCATACACTTTATTGATGGCTTTGACATCGAAAGGGATCAACTTCCCCCTCACAGGTGCTGCCGGCGGGCCATCTGGAATGGCGTTAGCATAAAATTCCTTTACCACCGCTACCACAGCGGACTTCGACAGTTTGGTGAAGTGGACCCACTTTATGGCACTGATCATGGCGTTCAGCTGGCCATCCAATTTTTCATCGGGCCAAAGGCCACGCTCGGGCACAAGACTTCGTAACTTGAAATTTTAGGAGTAGCGCTTATACGCCTCTTCGGATGGAAATTTAACAGGGTCCCAAGGAGTAATCTGACTACGGGAAGAGGATAGAGGAGGGGGACCAATGCTAGTCCTAGGGCGCTTGGAAGCCATAGCCGAAATGCAAAAAGATAAACGGAAGGTTTGTAGAATTTTTCCCTGAATTATTATACCTTTTTGTCTGGCTGGGCTTGGCTTTTAAAGAGGGGGAGATTGCAACGGGTAGCAGATGGTTGGACGCCCTAACAGATGGAAACTGCCGACGATTGATGAACCAAAAGATTTGAACGGTTGGCAAGTGAAGGGACGCAACCGTTGATTCAGTAAAACTCCAGGAGAAGAATCGGCGTTGAAGGCAGAACGACAATCGAACTGATATAAGAGAGAACAGTGCCATTTAAAAGTAGATCTTTTTTAATGGTAAGGATGGCGGGCACGGATTGAAATCCTTCTCTGGTGTTAACACTAAGCATGGCGCCGGGGCGCGAATTAATAGTGTAGTCCCCAAAATACATGGCGTTGGCGGCATATTACGCTTCAAGCGCCGAATGGCAAGGCTGAAGTTACGAGGTGGGGTGGCAATAGATGGTGCTGGGGCGCCAATGATGGCACTGGGGCACGATAGACGGCTCCGGGGCATGACCTCAAAATTTCCTGCACAAGCCAAGCTTACATATCAGCAACCATATAAGTAAACCAGATAAGATACACATTATTGACAAGCTCAACTGGGGGATGACCTAAACTAACAACATGAATTATACAGACCACAAGCACCATACAGAACTCAGAAAAAGCACACAGCTATATAAAACATGGACAGAAACTAGATAACCAAAATGACACTTAAGAAAAAAGGTAAAACAATTTATTTGATACTGGATGGGGATGCCTCCCATCAAGCGCTTGATTTTTTTTAGTCATCGGCTTGACTATCATCCCATCTTACACCGGGTCTCCAAGTGTAATGGAGGTATTCTGATGGTCGACCTCGTCGCCCCAGTTGTGTTTTAACCTCTGCCCATTGACCTTGAAAGTTATGTCAGAATTTGGGTCCTCGACCTCTATTGCCCCGTATGGATAAACCTTGGCAACTGTGAAGGGGCCCGACCATCGAGACTTAAGCTTCCCAGGAAATAACTTTAGCCGGGAATTGAAAAGAAGAACCTTCTGGCCCGGTTTAAAGTGTCTCTCGAGAATTTTCTTGTCATGCCACCTCTTGGTCTTCTCCTTATATAACTTAGCATTTTTATACGCATGCAGGCGAAACTCGTCTGATTCATTAAGTTGCAACAGTCGCTTTTCGCCGGCTGCCTCAAGATCAAAGTTGAGTTTCTGAATAGCCCAGTAAGCGTTGTGCTCCAATTCAACTGGGAGATGACATGCCTTACCATAGAAAAGCCTATACGGAAACATTCCGATAGGCATTTTATAAGCTGTGCGGTAAGCCCATAATGCATCATCGAGCTTCTTAGACCAGTCCTTACGGTTTGGGTTAACAATCTTTTCCAAGATTCGTTTCACCTCTCGATTCGAAATTTCAGCTTGACCGCTGGTCTGTGGGTGGTAGGCAATGGCGATCTTATGAGTTACCCCATACTTGGCTAGAAGTGCTTCAAAGTATTTATTGCAAAAGTGCTATCCTTCATTGCTAATGATGGCCCAAGGTGTGCCAAAACGGGTGAAAATGTTCTTCTTGAGGAACTGAAGCACCACCTTAGCATCATTTGTCAGCAAGGCAACTGCTTCCACCCACTTAGAGACATAATCCACTGCCACAAGGATGTAGAGATTGTTAAAAGAGGACGGGAATGGACCCATGAAGTCGATGCCCCATACATCAAATAACTTTACTTTCAGGATATTCTGCAAAGGTAGCTCATGCCGTCTTAATATGGTGCCCACCCTTTGGCATCTGTCGTAGTGCAACACATATGCGTGTGCATCCTTGAATAGGGTGGGCCAGTAAAATCCTAACTGAAGCACCTTAGCTGCAGTTCGTTAGCCTCCGAAATGACCTCCATAGTTTGAAGAGTGGCAATGATGGAGCACATCTTCAATTTCTTTTTTAGGAAAACATCTACGCAGAATCTGATCAGAACACTACTTGAACAGGAAGGGCTCATCCCAAAGATATTGCTTGGCATCCTTGAGGAATTTCTTCCTTTGTTGATAGCTCAGATTTTGGGGAAGAACTTGGCAAGCAACATAATTTGTGAAGTTCGCATACCACGGAACCTTGCCATTGACCACAAAAAGTTGCTCGTCCGGGAAAAAGTCATTTATGGCTTTTTCAGCGTCTTCCGAGGGTGTGGTGTTTTCCAATCTTGACAAGTGATCGGCAACCTAGTTTTCTATCCCCTTCTTATCTCGGATTTCCAAATCAAACTCCTGAAGAAGCAGAACCCACCTTATCAATCTCGGCTTAGCATCCTTCTTTTCAATCAAATAATTGATGGTCGAAAGTGATCGTGTATATAATCACCTTCGTTCCAATGAGGTAGAACGGAACTTGTCAAAAGCATAGACCATCGCCAGCAGCCTCCTTCTCAAGTAGTGGTATAATTTAACCGAGCAAGCATCCAATGTTTCTTTGGCATAGTAGATAGTGTGGAAAACCGTCTCCCTTCTCTGGCCCAACACTGCTCCTATTGCAAAGTCACTGGTGTCGAACATTAGCCCAAAAGGGTAGGTCCAGTCGGGAGCTACCACAATAGGTGCCGTGACAAGCCTTGTCTTTAATAACTCAAAGGCGCTCAAGCAGGTGGCATCAAACTGGAAAGACTGGTCCTTTTCCAGAAGAGTGCACAACGGTTTGGTGATGCGCGAGAAGTCCTGCATAAACCTTCAGTAGAACTCGGCATGCCTGAGAAAACTCCTTACCCCTTTTACTGAGGTGGGTGGTGGAAGGTTATTGATCACATCAATCTTTGCCTTATCAACTTCAATTCCTCCTACAAAAACACGATGACCCAAAATAATGCCCTCTTCGACCATGAAGTGACACTTCTCCCAATTCAGCACCAGTTTGGTTTCGACACATCGATGGAGAACGGCAGTTAGATTTGTCAAACAATTATCAAACGAGCTCCTAAATACCGAGAAGTCATCCATGAAGACCTCCAGGGTCTTTTCAACCATGTCAGAGAAGATTGACATCATACACCGCTGAAATATTGCGGGAGCATTACATAGGCCGAACGACATTTTCCGAAAGGCAAAGGTCCCATATGGATATGTGAACGTCGTCTTCTCCTGATATTCAGGAGTAAAAGAAATCTGATTGTACCCTGAGTACCCATCAAGCAAGCAATAGTATTGGTGCCCAGCCAACCGGTCAAGCATTTGATCAATGAAAGGAAGGGGAAAGTGATCCTTACAGGTCGATTTGTTAAGATTTTTGTAATCCATGCACACTCTCCACCTTGGCCACCGTCTCCGGTGGGAATCGATTTGTTGTTCTCATTGGACACAACTGTCATCCCGCCTTTCTTGGGCACACATTGGATTGGACTAACCCAAGGGCTATCGGAGATGGGGTAGATAATGCCCGCATCTAGCAACTTAATGATCTCTTTCCGAACGACCTCTTTCATAGATTTAGCCGCCTCTGATGCTCTATAGATGGCTTTGAGCCTTCCTCCAGAAGAATTTTATACATGTATAGAGTTGGGTTGATCCCTATTATATCAGTAATAGACCACCCCAGGGCCGTTTTGTACCTCTTGAGCACAAGCAACAGCTTTTCTTCCTGACACTTGGTTAGAAAAGCAGAAATTATCACAGGTAATGAAGATGAATTTCCTAAATAAGCATACCTCAGGTGACTAGGCAAAAGGTTTAAGCTCAAGGACAGGAGGCTCGATGATTGACGACTGAGCCGTGGAAGTAGATGCCTCATTATCATTCAGAGACTCAAACTGTTGGTGGAATTGCTTTGATCTTTGGGGTTCATCGAGCCACTTGGCACATTCCACATGTGTGGGCTCTTCCGTAGTACTAGCCCCGGTTAAGGTAGCTTCCAAAGGGTCATGAATACAAGTTTCTGAGAATACCCCCTTCACTAAATTATTAACTGTATTAATCTGGAAGCAATCCTCAAGGGTATTAGGATACTTCATTGATCGGAAGACATTAAACGTCACTTCCTGATCCTGCACTCTCATTGTTAACTCCCCTTTTTGCACATCGATCAGGGTCCTCCCAGTTGCCAAGAATGGCCTTCCCAATATTATCGGGACCTCCCTGTCCTCCTCAAAATCTAGGACTATGAAATCTGCTGGAAATATGAACTTGTCAACCTTCACTAGCACATCCTCCATAATTCCCTTCGGATATGTCAGAGACCTGTCAGCCAATTACAGGGTGACGCTTGTCAGCTTGGCTTCATTGAGGCCCAGCTTCTTATAAATAGAGAGGGGCATCAAGTTGATGTTGGCCCCTAGATCACACAGAGCCTTCCCAATAAACTGGTCCCCAATAGTGCACAGGATTATAAAACTTCTCGGATCTTTTAGCTTCGCCGGAAGCTTGTTTTGAAGGATGGCACTACACTCTTCTGCCAGTGCCACCGTCTCATAGTCCCCCATTTTGGGCTTCTTGGACAGAATGTCCTTCATGAACTTGACGTAACTAGGCATTCCCTCCAATGCCTCTGCAAATGGGATATTTATGTGTAGCCTCTTAAACACCTCCAAGAATTTGGAAAACTGCTTGTCCAGCTTCTATTTTTGCAATCGCTGGGGGAAAGGCAACTGAGGGAGAGGTTGACTGACCATAGTCGTTGGAGGAGATGGTGTTGGAGGTCCGTCTTGACCATTTTCCTCACCCCCATGTGTCACAGCATTCTCCTTCTCTGGAGGTTCCTCTGCAGTTACTACTTCATCTTCCACTAGAACACTCTGTCCACTTTGTTCTTTAGTGGTTCTCCCACTCCTTAGGGTTGCTGCTTTACACTGTTCCTTGCCTTCCCATTTCGGGTTGACATCAGTGTCACCAGGCAATGCGCTTTGTGATTTAATTGCTTAATGCAAGAGCTAATTGTCCCATCTGTACTTCAAAATTCCTAATGGAGGCTTCTTGATTGTTACTTCTGGTTTCGTTCTGGGCTATGTACCTAGACAGAAGATCTTCTAAACTAGGCTTCCTCTCCTATTGAGGTGGAAGATGGTGAAACTAATTCTGAGTGCTCTGTGGCTGTGGGTTGAACTAAGTCTGAGGTTGGAATCCAGGAGGGTTAGCATAATTCTGCCTGGTAGATGAAAGTTATTGTGGATCGGGGTTGTTATTGTTGTTGTTGTTTCCCCATGAGAAGTTTGGATGATTTCTTAACCCCGGGTGGTAATGAGTGGGAAGACTGGTGTTTTGTTGCCGCCCGTAGTTGGAAACAAATTGAACTGACTCAGGGCTTATCGCACACTGATCAGTAGGGTAGCTCCCTTGACATAATTCACATTGAACCATGACACTCTGCATATTTTGAACCGTTGAAGGTCCTATGGTGTTTAGCCTTTTTGTTAGCGCTGCTACCTGAGCCGTTAACGATGTAAAAGAGTCCACTTCATAAACCCCCGCTGCTCTTCTCGGGGCTTGCCTATAATTTGGCCATTAGTAATTATTGGCCGTCATTTGTCTCCACCAGCTTATATCCCGCTGTGTGATGTTTGGCCATGAATTCCCCTCCAGATGCGGCATCTATACTCGAACGAGTTGATCCGGATAACCCATTATAAAAGGTCTGGATGGGAAGCCATTTCGGCAGTCCATGGTGCGGACATTTCCTCAGAAGATCCTTAAACCGCTCCCATAAGTCATATAAGGATTCAGATTCAAAATGAACAAAGGACGTGATATCATGCCTTAGCCTGGCTATTTTGGTGGGCGGAAAGAACTTCACCATAAATTTTTGTGCCAAGTCAGCCCATGTGGTAATGGAGCCTAACGGTAATGAATGATGCCAGCTTTTAGCCTTGTCCCTTAATGTAAATGGAAACAACCGGAGTCTGATGGCATCGCTAGACACTCCGTTGCATTTAAATGTGTCACAAATCTCCACAAAATTAATCAAGTGATCATTGGGATCATCATTCGGTAGTCCCCCAAACTGAATGTTGGTGCACATTTGAATGGTGCCCGGCTTGATCTTGAAATTATTGGCTTGGATGGCGGACCTTAGAATGCTCACCTGGAGATCGTCAATGTGAGGCATAGCGTACTTCCTCAGAGATTTCTGAAGTTCCTCAGCCATTATGATAGGAGAGGTATTTCCTAGGTGTGTCCTCGGATTTTTCTCTCCATGATAAATCTCGAATGTTCTATCAACCTCTGGATCGATAGGTATTATATTTCATCCCTTCCAAGGTGGCATAAACAAGAAGTGGAATAAACAATTAAGACTACCTTTAAATATTATTGAAAACAATTAATTCTAAGTCCCCAACACTAACGCCAAAAACTTGTTGGTCGAATTAGCAATATTGCCAACAGCGGCAAGAAGCATAATGCCACCCACAAGTAATATATGTAAGTAGAGTGTCGAACCCACGAGGATGAAGCCTTAACAGAAAACAATTACTAAGGCAAAGACGCTACTTATCTTATTTAAACAAGTGAAAACAAATGGTTGGTTAAGCTATTTTAATAAGACGATAAAAGAAAGAGAAGTAGCTGAGCTAGGAATTCAAGATAGGATTACAACTCCCCTAATGCGTCGCCTAATCTCCTAACTTTCCATACTACAAACGAATCAAGGAATGGTCAACCGAGACACGAAATACGTATAAGCTTCTATTGAAAACAAAATGCACATCCTAAACAAGCTACAACATAATATGTCTATTGATGACAATAACTAGGTCAAGGTCATTAAGCTAAGTCTCAAGGCCACACAAGGCAAATAGGGATATGTCTATCCTATAAGCATATTATGCACACATTCCAATGTCATGGTCATAATAGGTGTTGTTGTATTTAAAGATAGATAATAACATCCATTTATCAATTTCCATCACTATCAATACCAATTTCTCTATCAAGCAATCAGACATTAAGTATGAAATACAACAACCCATTCCAAAATGATTCATTATATAAAATAGGAGAGAAAGTTGATTAGGCTAATCAAAAGGTTACATTGCAATCCTTAAAATGGAGTTAGTTCATAACTATGGTACTAACACACATTTTCAATACATTACACTTTATCAAACAAAGACAAACAAATGGGAGATTTGGAATAAGAAAACCCTTGTGTTGAAGTGTTCTTCCTCCAAATCTTCTCTTCACGTACAAAGCTCTGACTATGTGTTAGATGCAATAACTCTTCATCTGGTCCATAGCTACTTTCTCTTCTAGAATTTAAAAATGGCAGAAAATAAAATCATATTCTAGACAGTATTAAGTTCTCTATCGATATCTTCTGATATTCGATCCTTGAATGCAGCGGCTTCGCTTTCTATATATAGCATCCCCCTTTCTTCTAGGTCATTAAAGACACTTTACTATCTGGGAACCAGAGCTCGCGCTGTGGCGCGAGCCTATGCCTTGCAAGTGGCACCGGGGCTCGGCTGATGGCGCCGGGGCGCGAGATATGGTGCTGGGGCGTGGCTAATGGCGTTGGGGCGCCAATCTCTGGTGCTGCGGTGCGAGTTTCCAGAAAGAAAATAGCTATAATCGGCGCTGCCACGCGATCCTCTGCATTGTCAATGGCGTCGGGGCGCGAGTTTCCAGTAGGCTTAGCAATAGCCGGCGCTGCAGCGTGGCTTCTAAGTATACCACTGGCGCTGCGGTGCTGGCTCATGAAAAACACCCAAGAAAGCTAGATTAAACTGTAAAGCCTGCCAGTAAAGAACTAAAACAGAAAAATCAATAAAATAACTATACAAGCTAACCAAAAGAATAAAAACAGTCATCAACTAAAGCAACAAAGGGTCTAATTCATGGGTATGAATCCCACTCATCAGGCAACTGTCTTCACCTTACTCTCTGTCAATGAATCTATTTTCTTCGCCATAGCTGCCATCTGTGCTGACAACTGAGTAATAGCATCCACTTCCAACAAACCTGCAACTTTGGGTTGTGGCATCTGAGATGTAAGGTTTTGAAAGTCATTCGCTGCCATTGTCTCGATAAGGTTATAGGCCTCGTCGTAGCTTTTTGCCCATAACGTTCCTCTTGCAGCTGCATCTATAATCGGCCTCGACTACCATCCCAATCCATTGTAGAATGTGTTGATCACCATCCAATCTGGCATACCATGGTGCGGACACTTCCTTAGCATCTCTTTATATCTCTCCCAAGCTTCATATAAGGATTCACCCTGTTGTTGCTCAAATTGGGAGATTGTTGTCCTCATCTTCGTAGCCTTAGCCATTGGGAAAAACTTGGCTAAAAACTTTTGTGCTAGGTCCTCCCATGTAGTAATTGATCTTGAAGGCAAAGAATGAAGCCAACTTCTTGCTTTATCCCTCAATGAGAACGAAAATAGTCTTAATCTAATGGCATCTCCGTCACCTCATTATATCTGAATGTATCACATATTTCGATGAAACTCAACAGGTGTTCATTCGGATCATCTGTGCACCCCAATGTCAGATCAATTTCGCACCATCTAAATAGTGCCCGGTTTTATTTCAAAGGTGTTAGCTGCTATCGCTGGCCTGACTATGCTCGACTGTAGTCCATTAATGTTCGGCATGGAATAGTCCCTCAAAGCCTTGTGCTCCTCTCTTTGCTCTTCTCTTTGTCCTTCTGCCATATTAGATGTTGTTCCTTCTAAAGCTGCTTGTAAATTTCTACGCACTCTTGATTTCCAACCCCTACCGTTAATGTCGTCCTGTGCAGGTATCAACTCTGATTTGGATGATCGGGTGTGCATAAAAATTATACAAGTACCTAAAATAAAAACAAAAGCAAAGATAGAAATGAGATAAGATTAGATTTGTCTAAGTCATACAATATAGCTTAAACTGATGATAATTATTTAACTTTAAACGCCTTTCCCCAGTAATGACACCAAAAACTTGTTGCCTCCTTTTTACTTCTAATAAAAGGACTCTAACTCATGCAAGCATACATGTGTCAACAAGTAATACAGAGTAAGTAGAGTATCGTTCCACAAAGAAAGGTTTCTAACTTAAATTATTATGCATCAACTAAATCGCTATTTTTTTTATATGCTTAAACGAACACTTATGATTGTTAATTACTCTAAACTCAATTAATAACTAAAAGAAGAATATTAATGTAATAAATCAAATCTGGAAATAATGGGATCCTAACTTCATTTAATAGTTCATCTAATTACCACCATCATGCAAGATTATTCACGTATCACAGGAAATTAGCCAAGAGCACGAATATAGACATAACCATTTTTCAATGTATTATGACCTACTTACATAACATCCACATACAATAGACATCATGTAATCATAAATAAAACCAACCTCACTATATTTCTATGTGAAATTGCAACCATATTGAATTTAAGCACAAGCGCTTATATAACTCATACGGTGAAACAGTATATGTCTATCTGATTCATGAAATATAAAGCTAAGTAAAACAGCCCCATATACGCATGCTATCATGATTACAACCATACTTGCATGTTATTTTTTAACTCCATACAAGCACATAAAATGAATGGTGATCAATCATTCATGCATTCAAATCAACCAAAATAGAAATTCCTAATGATAATCAAACAGTCCAGCAATCAAGCAATCAATTAGACTACATATTAAAATCCGTTAGAATCCCATAATGGAGTTTAGTTCATCGTTGAACTGAAAGCCATTATGGGATTAAAGCAATACATGGAAAATAAATAAACAATTAAAAGAGAAGATGGAATCGATCAAACCCAATTGCTGATTATAATCCAAACGTAACGTTCAACTCCTCAAATATCTCCAGCAACATAAAAGTAGTTCATAAACAATGATTGAATTCCCAAAAAAGAAGTAGAAAATATTAAGTATATGCTTGGCTTCACGTTAGAAATCTCTCAAAGCATAAAACCCTAGTTCTCTATTATGAAAAACACGTAAAAACAATAGATAGATACGTCTGGTACCAACCAGAATAGTTTTAACCAACTCAAACTCTTTAATTTAAAAATTAAAATAAAGTCAGCAATGTAGATAATGTCGCTGCATGATGCTGTGCGAGATTCCTTTTGTAAATCTGGTAGCGGTAGCAGTATGTAAGATAAGTTTTATCCGGGTGACATGGCGGTAGCTTCTTTTAGCTTTTGGTAGCCGCAACAGCGGCCACGCTGGTTCTTAAATCTGCGATCTTGAGTCTCATCATTGCTACTTCCTTGCCATGCTGCCCTTGTTCATTTGACATGCCACTTTTGCTCTTTTGTCCACCACTGCTTAGTTTCTTTTCTCCACTCGACCCTCGTGTCATACCTCCATTAGCTTCATTTCCACCAACCAACGCTGAGCTATACCATTTCCCGCACTTTCACACCAAAAGAGTTCTCAGTACATGCAATGCAAAATATCATGAAATGTAACTAAAAATAATCCAAAATGTACTTGAGATGGGCATAGTTCTCGTGAATTGATATCCAATAAGTAGGTATAAAACCCACTTATCAGATAAACACCTTTATGTTAGAAGGTAGCTTATTTTGTGACAAACACCTTTTGCTAAGTAGGATTATAGAACATATACCCTAAACTTACTTTAGAATGTCCCACAAATCTGTACTTGTCAAATCTTGTCCCAAGCTTATCCTTTGAAACCTATTCACATAAGCTGGACAACCCCTTATCTTAACTTACTTCAAATTAGGAATCCTCCTTTCCATAAATTTTATGGAGTCTTATGCCCGGATTTTGAAGTTACCTTTTCGTAGATATGCAGTCATTTTTAGGACATTTCCCCAGAAGGATACTGAAATATCGGTAAAATCATTATGGACGGCACCATGTCCAATAAGGTACGATTTTTCCTTTCAGATACATCAATCAATTATTGCGTATCAAGAGGCGTCCATTGTGAGAAAACCATTTGAGATGATCTAGAAACTCATTGCACAAGAATTCTTTCCTAATACTTTCCCAATTTATTTCACTTCTGAATTCTTTGAACCTTTCAAATAATTCACACTTGTATTTCATCAAATACAAACATTCAACTCTTTGAATGATCATCTCCTTTTCTTATACTAGTTTGTTCAATTTGCAAAATAATTTTTTATGTAAGTCAAGTATACAATCCATTAAGTAATATTTTAGTTCTATAAAAATATTATTATTATAAATAGAACAAAAATTATTCTTAAATATAATACCAAAGATTTCATTGTCCAACGACAAAATGAAAATAATGTTTCTAACGAGAATTGGAATACAATGACAACTTATTGACTTAATAGACTTGACCGTAGGCAATGCTAAATAATAAGTTCCTATGGCTAATGTAACAACTTTTGCTTTATTTCTCACACATAGGATTACTTATCTTTGTTTAGCTTTCTACTTCTGCTTGGTCCCTTCATAAATCTATATTTATGATAACCAAAGTCAGTATCCAATACCTAGGTAGAACCTTGACTTAAAAAAAATTATTTTAAATCATGAACAAAATTGTATTTATAACCAAAACTTCACTAAGCTTCTTCTGGTTAGCCTTTGCAAGATGCTTCTTGCAGTTTCTTTCCAGTGTCCAGGCTTATTGGAGTGGAAGCAAACTCCTTTGCTATCCATATCAGTTTTGTTCTTATTATCCTTTGTTTTTGCCTTTCTATTTACCTTCTTTGAATCGTTCTTCTTTTAGAAGATCATTTGTCCCTTACCAGTAAGACTTGGTCTTTCTTGGTTGGAAAGTGACTCTCAGATGTTTTTTAACATGTTAAGCAAATCAGCGAAGCTGATATCTAGCTTGTTCATATGAAAAATTCACAACAATTGTGAAAGGAGTCCGGGAGTGAGTACAGGATCAAATTTTGGCTCAACTCTCCATCCATGACAAAACCTGTTGTCCTAATTGATCAATCAAATTGATAATGTTAATGACTTTTTTTGTACTGTAGTGTTATTGGTCATTCTAGATCAGAAGAGCTCCTTAGATATTTGATATCTATTAGTCCTACTTTCCTCACCATCAACTACTTAACGTGCAGGAGTATAGTTGGAGCATCCATAGTTTTATGCTGACGCTAAAGCTCATTACTCATGGATGCGAGCATAATGCATTGAGCCAACTTTGCATCATCTTAGCCGTGAGAACTATTCTCAAATTCCTTAACCAATCCGTTTAATACGGTCCGGTTAAATAACATCTAATATACTTCGCAGTGATAGTAATTTAGACATTATAAAATTCTGTAAATAAATTTGTAATTAACAACATTTTAGCATACATTCTTTTATTAATTACCAAAATAATTTAGGTCTTGTTTTAAATTGGTATCTCCCACTATTTTTTTCAAACTATATTACCCTCAATTTATATAGTTCGGCGATATCTAATTAAAGATATGCTAGTAAGAATAAGGATCCCATTTCAAATGTATATAGCATTGTGTGTGCACAACAAACTATATATAAATAAATAGGTAGACAACTCTTGTCAATTACATCAACTATGCAACTCCTTGTATTTTGCCTCTTAAATCATAACGGTCAAGTGTGTGCACATCCGAACAAAAATGATTTAAGTTAAGTCAGACCCGGCATTTCATAAATGAAGAGAAAACTACAGCCCTTGTGTGTGCACAACAAAGCAGTAATGTTCAATTCCTTATAAACATCATATGTAATAAAAATAACATCTTAAATATTTAATACTTGCCTTGTGTGTGCACAACAAACTCATATTAAATATTCAATAATCTATTGTTTCTATCATGCTAGAAGACGACGTTTGATATTCCAAATATCTTTGAACGTTACAACTTAATATAAAAAATTTGAGGGGTTTGTTATTAATTTGTCTCATCTTGTTTAACGCGCATATATATATATATATATATATATATATATATATATATATAAACACGCGTCATATTAATTAACATACGAAGCATGTTTGTATAATATATAATATATATTGTATAAGCATGAACATATAGAATATTATATTCTACCCGGATTGATTATGGACTTTTATTCTAGTTTGGTTCACTAGAGCCACCAAGTGAACCAAAAGGTCAAACCCTAGGGGTGAAAGAATTAATATTTAAATATAACTATTACATTTAAACCAGGCTCCATTACAAACGGATTTTTAAGCGCTCCTTGCTCCTTGATCTCTAATTCTTCAAAATTAATTATAACTATTCCTATTACAAAACTATTTAAAATAAATAGAAACCTTGATCAACAGTCAAGGGGAAGTACATAGGAGGGAGTTAGAATTTACATTAAGAAAAATTTAGAGAAGACGAGGTACGCAGACCCCATTTAATAAAACTCATACATTCATGCATCCAACTAAAATAAAATCCAATCACATTGGTCAATAGTCCATAATCAATCCCATTTATTATCATACACATTACCATATACATCAATAAATAACATTCATCTCATGAATAATAAACATTCAATATATATATTGATATTATTTAATGGACAAATTTAGTTAACATAAAATCTAATTTTGAATCAAAATAAACTATTTCATTTTAATCAAATTCTTTAATCAAAATAAACTCATTTATTTTAATTAATTATGGAATCCAATTCCAAGTAAAAAAAACTCCTTTATTAAAGGAAACACATATTCTCTTTCCTATTCACAAATAAACTCCTTTATTTTGAATAATATGAAATCTTATTTCATATCTAAATAAACTCCTTTATTTAAGAAAATACGGATTCTCTTTCCTATTCACAAATAAACTCCTTTATTTTGAATAATATGAAATCTTATTTCATATCTAAATAAACTCCTTTATTTAAGAAAATACGGATTCTCTTTCATATTCACAAATAAACTCCTTTATTTTGAATAATATGAAATCTTATTTCATATCTAAATAAACTCCTTTATTTAAAGAAACATGAAATCCAATTTCAACTCCAATTAGTTATCATGAAATCCAATTCCAACTCTAATTAGTTAGCATGAAATTCATTTTTAAAATTAAAATAAATTTTTATTTTAATATTAAAATAAATTTTTATTTTAATTATAAAATAATTAAGAATATTAATATATATATATATATATATATATATATATATATAAACCGTAACTTATATATATAAGTTGCGTATCTCTTGTAACTCTTTTAATGATTCACGTGAATAGGTGATCAATATATATATATAGATTCCATCCTGAAGAATCGGTTGTTGGGAGCAACCCATTTGGCCACCGCTACTACTACCGCACTTCTAGCTTTAAAAAAAATTGTCTAAAGTAGATGCAGTGTAGTAGCGGTGGCCAAAATGGGTTGCTCTCCAACAACCTATTCATTGTGGATGGAATCTATATATATATATATATATATATATATATATATATATATATATATATATATATATAAACCGTACATAATAAGGGAAGTGCAAAGTATCACCTGTAACTTTTTAAAAGGTATCACCTGTAACTTTTAAAAGGTATCACTTGGATGCACCATGATAACCCACGTGAATCACCAGCCTTGTTTTTTTTTAAAACACGGTATTGTAATTTCGCGAGTTTTTTTTTAAAATTTTATACAACAAATTATGCCCAATTAAATTGTTCTAAACACATATCAATATATATCTATATATATCAAATTTAAATAATTAATAATTTGCATAAAGGTTTAGCTCTGATACCACTGTTAGGTTTGTAATATTCATGAACGCAATCAAATTGCACAAAGTAAGCGGAAGGATGGAAAAACAGAGTTTTAAAATTTTATAAACCATATACCGGATCATCCTTTATGCACAATTATTAATTAAACAAAAAGATAAATAACACGAATTATACCCTTGAAGATTCGAGCTTCCTCAAGTACAAGTTCATCTCCAATCCTTTTCGCATTCAGCTTGAATCCACCGGGTTTGGTTCCTTCCTTTGATCAATGTCAGTCACCCAAATATTTGGCCTCTAGAGGTGATCCACCAAGGAAGAAGAAATATTCAAGAATAAGGGTATTTGGCAAAATCCTATGTTTTCTATCTCTCATAGAAAAGGGTGTACTCTCCCAACTATTGAAATTACGTATTCACGTATTTTGTGAAAGTGTCAACCCACTCACCCATAATAAGACTCCTCTTATTTATAGATGTGGGCAACCCTCCTTAACAATTAAGGAATTGAGTTTTATTTTAATTAATTAAACTCCTTTAATTAATTATGCTCCCATGCAATCTTATTAGGAATAATTAATTAAAATCTTTTAATTGATTAGCCTCCTAATCTTATTATGATATATGAGAGTACTTTTATTAATTAATTCACAAACTCCTTTAGGAATTAAATAATAATAATAATAGTAATAATTATAATAAGACTCCTCTTATTAATTTATATTTAATATTTCTAAAATATTAAATAATAAATATTAAGCTATTTAATTTATTTCATTACCATAGATTAAATTAAATATACTTAACTTATTATTACGATTAGGCCATTTGCTTCTTAAATAATTATTCTTCCTTTTATGGTGTGACCCTTTAGGTTCTCCATATTAAACCGGTTGTGAATAAATCAATTAGAACAATTCTAATCTTATTTAAATAAATAAATTAAACTATTAATTTATTTAAATAAATAATATTTATTCTACAATAGGGATAAGCCTCTCTAGCGATTAACGATTTTCCAGATAATATAGATTTTAACATTAATCATAAAAGAACCTTTGAGTAAATAGCTACCGTACAATTCAATCCTTCCACCATACAATGTCCCAATTAAATATAAGACATGGAATTACTGTCAAGTCTTATTTTATTTAATTACATGTATTTTGACTCTTAAATGCACAACACCATATAATGCAAATTAGAAACTCCTTTCTAATTTCATTATACCTTGGCCAAGGACTACTAGGTTGTCATTTATCGAATCACATAGGACATTTCTCCTCTTTTACTAGAAGTGGCAAATTCTTTATTGATCATACATTATCTCCATGTACAACTTATTATACCCAAGCATACCCTTTGATATACCCTAAGGGTCTTAAGGAATAAGTCAAAGTATAACTAATCATACACAAAATACTATAATGATCTCAAGTCCAAGGATCACTTGTACCACTATCACTACAGGAATTCCTATTGACAGGCAAGTAAAATTCCATTAGGTATTCCTTAGCGAGCCATGTTCAGTGAACTTATTCTCTAATAAGTACCTACATACTTGCTTTAGTGTCTCCACAAAAATGATCATGAGATCAATCATCCTCATCCAATGAGCAAGCAACGTATGTACCAATCTATCTGGATTCACTAATCCCCAATTTAGTAATCGAATGATTGGGAACTATTTTAGTTTTAAGCTTTCTAAGAATTTAGATCTCATTAGAATTATCATCATCATTATTCTAAAAGTATTGCTTAAAACTATGAGTTTATCACATATAATAAAGCAATATCGTGTAGATAATTAAAATCCTTTAATAAATTAATACTTTTTATTAATAAATGAATAAGATTGTTACAAAGTATATGCTTTATCATCAAATATGATTGACTTGTGTGCATACTACTTTCAATCTCCCACTTGCAATTCCCTTTTTATTTAACATTTTTGAAACTACATACTGCGCGACCAAAAGACATTGAACATTAACTTTTTCATAAAAGATTTAACATAAATTCATTTGTAACCGTCATTTTCTAAGTACGTTAAGGGATCAACCTATTCTACTTATGTTGTGCACAATCAATTTCTTTTAAAGGACTATTTGCGTTTACTTTTACACCGCGAAGGCAAGTCAAAAATTCGACCAAAAGTTTTTCTAATACTAGGGTTGTTCATCTCAAACTTGAGTTAGAGTCCTTACCAATTTAATTTGGTTTAAATAGCATTTAAGAATTCAATAAATTCAAATCGTGTCTTAACATGTGTCTAGCCGAAACAACAAGCCATTGACATAATTTTATAATAGATTATGAAATATCAAAATTCAAATATTTAAATAACATGAAGTTTTAGCATACCGAATAACGTATGTAATTTATAAAATTTATTGCATAAGTTTAGATTTCTCACAATATATAAATATTGTGTAAATTAATATTTTAATACAATCTGTAATCAAAGATGAAAAGCTCGAACAATAATATAAAGTTGTGGAAATAAAACTCGCGAAAGAGTTTAAGAATACTTGCCTGAAGCATTCTTTATTAATTACTTTAAAAATGCTCATTATCCTACACATTTAATTAAAAATAATGCATTAATTTGTCACATAAATACTCCACATATTGGTTTACATCGCATTATTACTCATTTTATATTGTTCGCATTTTATAATTTAATTAGCGCAACAATCTTTTTTAAAAACGTCTTACAGCGTTGCAGCGGTCGAGAATGCCACAACCCTCCTAACCACTCCCTAGGATGGTTTATATCCATCAATATTTATTTTATAATATTTATAATTTTTTTTATTTTTCAGTTGAAATATTTTAGAACAACTATCAAAATATCGCGTAATCGTCACAGAATTCAAGAATCCTTCGACATGCCTGCGGTGACCTCCGACATGCACGACCCAACATAATGTCGTCAAATACGTCCCGACGTGCACCACGTCACTCAGCATCCCTCAACATACTTCGACACGCACCGCGTCACACGGCATTGCATAACATGTCTTTTCTTGACTGTTCTAACCCCCTCCTTCCAAACCTCATAACTTGGTCGCTATAAGTCGGAATTAGTCCGTTCTCTCATTCTTTTCTTCCTTGTAATCTACTACAAATCCCCTCAGGCATAATTGTTTTCTCGACCCATTTTCTAGCCAAAAAAATGGCACCAAAAACCTCATGACAACTAACTTTCTATTTTTTTGGCAGATTTGACTAGTCTCTTTCCGAAGGGCATAACTTTCACATTCGGACTCGGAATGAGTTCATTCTTACGTCCACGGACTCCTTACTTAATGTACTACAGAAACCTCCAAAACAGAAAAATTTTCCATCAAGCCAATTAGAACAAAAATCTGTCTGAAAGTCGGGGTTCACACTAGTTATTTTTAGCTTTTAACTAGTTTTAAAAAAAAAAATCGCCATGACTTCGTTACACAAGCTTTTGTTTCTATTCCAATTGGGTGATGTTCATAACTCCTAGGAGCATAACACAACACCCTAGAACTTAATTTTTAAATTTGGAACCCCACACAAAAAGGGTTCCAAAACAGCCCCTTTAATCCGTTATTAGTTTGTTCTTTCATTCCTTTACGCATAGGTTTGTATTTTCATTCTTAGTTCCACTTTTCATGCAATTAACAATTACTTTCACATTATATATATATATATATATATATATATATATATATATATATATATGTAAGACCCTAAATTTTATGAAATAAAAGTATTCAATTTTCTTATAATTATTATTTTATTTCGTAAATGGTTAAATTGATAAAAGATTAAAGTTAAGCGTGATATGTGAAAATGCAAATTATGCAAGTTTTTATAAAATATTCATTTGGTCGGGGAATATTCTTTTTGTTAGGGAATATTCGTACGACGACACAATCTTTGGTGGACCCCACAACGGAAGTATTGTCGTAATAAGAAAATGACAGAATTATCTTTTTATAAAAATAACGGCGAAAGTGTTACCGTTAAAACTGTTGAACTACTCGGTAGTAAAAGTACAATAATACGCGTGGTTGCATAGTAGCACATGGTATTGATTATTGATGCTTACGTAAGAAGTCACTCAATTATACTCAATTATTGCTACAGTAATTACTACATCATATCTCTCATATTATTGATTCAATTATTGTCACAGTATCATTTGTATAATATGTTATATTATTAAATCAATAATTGAGACGGCAAAGTTATTCATATTATTATTTGCAATATTGACAATGTCTAGAAGTTCTATCAAGGAGAGGTTTGGTCACCCTAATTCATGGCTATGATAAGAAGAAATCCTTATCGGAAAGCCCCCTCTTTCCTGGGAATGACCTGGTTGTAAAATATTGTGAGTTATAATATTAATGATGAATAAGTTCGTGTTGATTAAAGATGAAATTGATACTTCCATTGTGTGGGAATTATTATTATTAGTGGAAATCGACATTTATTTCGATAATAATTAATGTCTGGAGGTTATATTGGCCAATCGGGTAATTAACCGAATAAATGAGCAATTAATTGCTATTAATTCACATGCTTATAACTATATGTTCACATGTGTGTACTATTGATTCACATGATTTACTATTAGGAGAGTTGGTGCAAGATTGATAATACTTGCATGACTAAATTAAAAATGGAGGTATAGATGAAGGTACTATACTGTAATTAATTTTTTCACATGTTTAGAACTATTGAGTCATATGATTTACTATTGATTCACATGATTTACTATTAGAGGAGGTGGTGCAAGTTTGATAATACTTGCAGGACTAAATTAAAAATGAAGAAAAAGAGGGAGGTATTATATTGTAATATTTCGAGCCCCAAAATGTACAATTATTGAAACTATATTTTCCTATAAATAGAAGCTCATTCCTTCATTATTTTTCACCAATTCACTAAGTCTCACAAGAGCAATTATTATAGACAGAAATTATAGAGAGAAAGAAGAAGAGAAGTCTGCTACCTCACTATTCCAAAGATCCGTTTTTTTTCTAAAGTAAAGGGTATTATTCTTCTCGATTCATGAAGAGAGTTATTTTCTTTCAATACTCGTAAGGGTTGTTATTCCATTCTTTATTATTATGTTGGAATAAACTCTGTCTATGGCACCGCATAACGTGGTGAAATTCTTCTATTATTCCATTCTTTATTATTCATTTGAATAACTCGTCTGCGTATGGTCTATCACATGCCCGGTGAATGCATTGTTATTCCATTCTTTATTATTCTTTTGGAATATCCCATGCAGTGCAGATTACGCATGACTTTGGTTCCATTCTTTATTATTACGGTTGGGAATAACCTATTCATGCGGCTCTATCGCATGCATGGTGAATTCTTCTATTATTCAATTCTTTATTATTCTATTGGAATAACTTGTCTATGTGGATTACCGCATGCATGGTGAATGATCCTTCGTATTCATTCTTATTAAATTGTGGAAATGATCTGTCTACGTGGATTACCGCATGGCGGGTGAAAATCTATTTGCAGTTTCGTATATTCTATTATACTAATCTGGGATATCATTTCTTTTGTACTCGTCATGAAATATCATTTTCTTTGGTATTTTTCTGTTACGAGTTACAATTCACTCGGTTACTATTCACTCTAGTACTATTCACTCGGGTATTTGGAGCACTTTTTATGTCGAAGTACTATTCACGAGTTACTATTCACCCGATTAATATTCACTCTAGTATCATTCACTCGGGTATTCGGGACACTTTTCGTGTCGGGGTACTATTCCCGAAGTAATATTCACAGGGTACTATTCACCCGAAAAATATATTTCTTTTCTGTCCAAATTATTTTTGGTACAAGAATATTATTCTTGAATTTTACTCCACAAATCAGTATCATGTTGACAATTTGGATGTTATTGATTCCTGGATAAATTAAATTATAAATCTTTAAAATTTATCCTTGAACTTGTTTTATTGAATTATTATGTCATTGTCATCATCCTCATGCTTATATTGTGATGAAAGTCATCTTTGGCTTACGTGCATAGATGGACTTGGTATGATTATGACCAGGGATTATTCGGTATAATCATGACCGTAATGTGACGAATAATGTGGTAAAAGTCCTCATTGGCCTGTAGTGCATTGATGGACAGTTTTTGGTATGATTATGACTAGGGATTATTCGGTATAATCATGACCATTGATAATTACATGAATATCCTTGGCCGTGATACAGGGATGATTCGATTTTATTTGTTAAGCTGAGTCTCAGCGATAAAGTTGATGAAAAACTTTTTAAATCATAGAAGATAGTAGATATTATGCTCTACTTGACTCTTCTAATGGATTGCTTATTTCACTGCGCATTGTTGATCTAAAACTTGTTGTCTATTGTATTTTATCGGTTGTTATCTTTGTTGAAGGCTAAGGATAATTTATTCCACATTATCTTAGTCATAATATTTCATTGGGCTAGTTGAGCTCACCCTTTTCTTTCATTGTTCTCTTTAGGAAATGAGAATATAGTTGGGACGAGTCGGGAAATGGAGTGATGGTCCAGGATAAGTGGCTTTAGTAGTCCTCACTATTCTGTGAAATAGTGTGATAATAATTATAATGAGGACTCCATTGAGAGTGAATATTATCTATAAGGCAATATTCTTGTTTAAACTCACTATGTTTTTGTCGTATTGCATACGCATTGTTGTATAATTAAGTTTGTATTTGATTTATGTACCATGTATTTGGCGACTCAAGATGGGTGATGTATACTTGTTTTGGGGGCGTCACATATATATATATATATATATATATATATATATATATATATATATATATATATATATATCCTTATCACTCCAAGATCCATCCATGATCTTCATTAAAAACCAACCACTAACAAGGCACTTCCTATCAAGCTATAAAGCTTTAAAAAAAGAAAAAAAAGAAGTAGTTAAGGATCTTACCTTTCTTGCTCTTCTCCACTTGATCTTGCCAGGCTTTGATGTAAGCTATTATTTCTCCTTCTTACCTCTTCTTGCCTGCTGTCGACGTTGGGATTTTTTAGGGTCCCTTTTTATTACTTGTTCTTTGGTGTTCTCATGTTAACGTGAGATTTGCTTGAAAAAAAACAAGTGAAAAAGATCCGACATGTATAATGTCGACGATTTGACTTTAAGAGTCGCCAGTTGGTGTATTTAACTATTTGCACCAACGCAACCGAAAAGGTTTGCACATTAACCCAAAGATGATGTGACAACGCTAAATGTGTCTATAAACAAGAGATTCATTTGAGTTCGGGGGCTTGATTATGCGGAGGGAAGGTGTTAGGCACCCCCCAACATCCGTGTTGCCACGGTGACCGCCACTTTTCAAAGAAACTGTTATATGAATGTGTGTGTGTGTGGATCAATGTGCAATTATTTAAAAGTAGTGTTGTACCTTGTTCGCACCTATATACAAAGGGTTTGAATTTATAGAAAAATTTAGTTTTAACCAGATATATCAATGAAGTTTTGTAAAAAGAGGTTTTTCAAACCTTGTGCTCAATAGTAATTGAGGCCTTTAATACTTCCATTTTATTATTAAATATTCTGCTTGTTTGCTCTTATTTTCGAGATGCGAAGCATCTCCGAGAAAATAATATATAGCAGTGCCGAACTCCTCATGGGCATGACAGCCATCCAAGGAACTTCAGACACTGTAAATAATGTACAAGCTGCTTACAACTGAAAAACGTCCATCACGGGAACTGAATCTAGATTCAATGGGCTGAATCTTGTGATCACATGATTCCTAGGCTCACATGATACTGCAGTTTGTATGGAAAGCAGTAAGCAGTTATATATATAAAAGTTATAAATATATATATACAGACTTGATCAACCACCACGAAGAAACTCCATGGGGGATCGGAAATGTAAATATATAAGAGAGGTAAATATATATATATATATATATATATATATATATGGACATGATCAACCACCACGAAGTAAACTCCAGGTGGGAAGAAATGTATATAAAGCTGTAAAAGCAATCAACTGCCACGAAGTAAACTCTATGCAGGACGAAATGTAAATAAAGCTGTAAAAACGATCAGCCGCCATGAAGTAAACTCTAGGCGGGACGAAATGTAAATAAAACAGTAAAAGGCCACGAAGTAAAATCCAGGCCTGACGGAAATGTAAATATATATATATATATATATATATATATAAAAAAAGCGATAAATACAGGATGTAAATCTGGGCTCATCGGATATGTTCGACAACAATTATATATATATATATATAAAATATAGGTAAATACTAGGATATAAAATCCGTGCTCATCAAATATATCGACAACGCTATATATATATATATATATATATATATAAAAGCAAATAAACGCCCGCATCAAGTTCAGCTCAATCGAGGTATAACTCGATAATGTTAGTCCATATATATAAATATATACATATAAGAGTATATATATACAGACAGAAATGAAAACCACGGACGGAAATCCGGGCATACACACACAACACGACTCTCAATGTGAAGAACAGTGTGTGCAAAGAGGAAGGGAAAGGCTTTATAGAATGTAAGAAGGCTTACAGTGGGTTGCCAAAGCAGGCTTCTATGACTCTAGATGGATGAATTCTCGGCTCCTGCCGGTAAAAATATGACAAAATATAATCTCAAAAGTGTTTAAAATAAGACAGCACTCAGTTTATGGGGTGTACAAAGCCAATTGGACAGGGTTTCCTCGCTATTTTCTCTCCCAAAATGGCTAGCCCAAGCCCCATATTTATAGAACTAATTGTCGCAGGTACACCTGCAGCTTCCCGGGCTGCCCAGGGAAGTGTGGGTCCCGTCGTATCGCAGTACGTACACTCGGACAACGCGTTATTCGCTCGGTCGTTCATAACTTTCAATCCGGGAGTCCGATGGAAGCGTGCCATACAATTCCGGAAAGCTCTTTCCGAGAGCTACAAAATGACATATGATTTGCCCTTTTTTGATTCTGGGAAGATGGGTCCATGACCGAAATAACATTCCCGGGTTTCCGTCAGGCAATCCGTTGAGCCATTTTGCGTAGTTTTCCCTCCAAAGTTAAGATATGAGTCTTGTGGGACTACTTTTGAATTAATTTGAGTTGACATGAGTGTATTTGATTTGAAGTGAAGTTGAGTTGGCAAAATGACCATTTTGCCCCTCCTAGGGTTATCTCCGGTTTTTGCACAGTTGTAGCGGGTTTTTCCCAGGGTTATCTCTGAGATGGTCATTTTGTTGACTCTGAATGTACTCAGGGTTATCTCTGAGGTTGAAATTGATGTTGTGGTCCTCCAGGATTACCTCTGGAGTGTGAAAAAGACATTTTTGCCCTCTTGCACAGTTAGTAACAGGAAAAGAAAATTTCGAGTGTCTACAGATGCCCCTCTTTATCATATTCATGCAATGCAATAGAATGAACATGATAAAGATTAGTAGACACTTGAAACATGATAATGTATTTTTAATGATGTAGATCGCAATGTAGTGAATGTGATGATGAATGTTAAAATGTTTTCGCAAATCGCAGTTCGCAAATCGCACATCGCATTTCGCACTTCGCATTTCGCTTTTGGCCAATCGCACTTCGCAACTCGCACATCTAATTTCGCATATCGCAAATCATAAATCGCAAATCGCAATGTAATGAATGTTATGATGCATGTTTAAAATGTTTTCGCAAATAGCTTTACCTTTTCGGGGGTTGCTGATGCCTATGCTGGTGTTGACTACAATGGTTTGGCTTTTTGTCGGTGTCGCTAATGCCTGTTTGATGAAGAAAAATTGAGATATCGCCGATGCATACGCTGGTAGTTTACAATGGTGCCTACCCTGATGGTAGTTTAATAACAAATCCTACCCTGCTGGTAGTTGACATCGCCCAACTGTTTTGGTTCCCACTCGAATGGTAGTATACAAAGCTTTCATTGTTGGACTGTCTTGATGTTGCACTGTATTGATACCAATGGTTTTGAATACCGGATCTCCCGATACCTTTGCTAAAGTAATATTCAAAGGTTTGTTTCGCTAGATTCTTCCTGATGTTACGCTGGATAGAGATGTACGTTGATGTAGCGCCTCACCCTTTTTGAGGTGATTTATAGTTTCCTTTCGCTGTTGAGTACTTGTGTCCCATTTCCTTGAACATTTGATTCGCAACCCGACTGAACTGATGATCTGAATGTCACTGATATCCCTGGGGGGTGCAGTTTGTACTTTCGCTGCCGAACTTTGAACTTTAGTGTAGAGGCCTCAACTTATGAGGATTTGGCGCAAATTAACATGTTTGATGGTGTAGATTTCATTCGCTAAACCCTTTGTTATTGGGCTTCTGCTCTTAATTTAAGAACTTTGTTGAGAATTTTCCCCTTCGTTTGTAGGGGCAAGCTAATGTAGCCATGATTCTTTTCAGGAGTTTTCCTTCTTTTGATGAGAGGCCTGATCCCACCTTAAAATCCTTCGCTTTCCTAGAATCGGAAAATGCCCCAGTCCTTTCGCATACTGATGTCGGGGATTCATACAAAAAACTCTCTTTGTTGATGAAGTCGCAAGTGAGTAATATCCAAATCGCTAGTGAGCTGATGTGAAGGAAGATTTGATGATGATGGACCATTCTGATGGTGTTGACTGGGGTATTTTCCTCTTTAGGATGTTTGATAAATGCCCTAGTGTTGAGTTATCACTGTTTTCGAGATTGCCTAAGTCTTGTTATAGTGGTCGCAATATCGGGTTATCATCGATTTTGAAATTACCCGAGCCTTGCTTGTTGTTTGGGATAGTCACTTTGACAGATGGGCTGATAAGATGCTAAGATTGCAAGAGACTTTTTCCTCTGTACCAGATAGTGAACAAGTATAGGACCTGGGTTTTGATGCCTTCAATCATTATTCCTGACTTGTTATTGCAATCGGTCTTGATTTTCTTTTGATTTGATGAAGACTCGTGATTAAGGGTGTCGAATCTTTGAAGGTCTTCGCTGCTAGTTGTCTTGGCATATCGATGTTTCTTCCTTTCTAGGATTTGTGCTAGATTTGATGGAATGACATTGCAGTGTTGTTGGGTCTTCTCCACATAGGTCGCTGACTTGGAGGGTCATTCTTGGGATCGACGTTTGGATTTGGACGTTTCTGTTGAGGGTCAGACCGCACCACCGGTGGTTGACTACGTACTCCCGTGAGTGTGGGAGATCAGGTCTTCGTAGTTCCTACTTGATAAGATAAACAGTTTGACAAGTGTTTGTTTGAGAAGTGTTTGTTTGAGAAGTGTTTGGTTTTGGTTTTTTGGGTTTTTGTTTGGTTTGACCACACCATAAATGGCTGCCTACGTACTCCCATTGAAGAGGGGAGATCAGGTCTTTCGTAGTTCAAGCTTGTTGAGCTGAAACCTGAATGACTTGATTTTTTATTTTCTTTTTCTTTTTCTTTTTTTTCTTTTTTTCTCTTTTTTTTCTCTTTTTTTTTCTTCTTTTTTTTTCAATATTTACACACATGAAAAATAAAAGGCATACAACGAAGAAATTGATATCGTCCCAACATCTTCTGGAACTCGCAACTTTATCCCCTGGATCTACATCTTTTTGGCTAGTTGAGGCCTGATAGTCCAGTTGTCAGTGGTTGTGTTACCTTCAAGGCTCGCGACAGAGGTTACTTCTTGGTTTTGAATGTCTTCACTTATGGCCATAACTTGATCGCTTCCTGGTACAATACATTCTTCAAGGATGGTTGAGCTGGACCATTGCAAAAAGGTATGAAATCTTGATTCTTTGATGGGTTGGTTTCCCCGACAACCTTGCCACCTTTTCCTTTATCTGTTCCCTCACGCTTTTCCTGGGCTTGAGAGGATTCGACCATGAAATCTCCCTTGAACTGGTGTCTCATTTCTTGCAAGGAACTTTCCTTTTTTGGTTTTTCTTCCTTGGAAAGGATTAGTATTTCCTCTGCATCATCCAAGGTGATAAAATCAGGAACGTGGGTGTTATCCTTGGACCACAGGATGTTGGATGTTGGTGGAGGAACCTCCTTCGGGGATTCCCTTGTCTCTTCTATCATTTCTTGCATTAGGATCACTTCATCTTGTGTTCAGCCAGGATTATCGCTCATAGCCTTCACCTCATTTGAGCTGCATGTCTCAGGTGGACATCTTAAGCTTTTTATTACCTTTTTTCGCCTTTTTTGGTCATGGAATTTCTATCTCCGACTCTTCATTTTCAATGAGATCCCGGATTTTATGTATAAAGCCCAACATTCCTCAGTCGTATGTCCAAGTGAGTTAGAATGGTAGAGACATATCTTGGTGGAATCATAGCTCTTTATCTTGGGATTTACAGGAGGTAGCAACTCAGTAATCCTTCCTTCGCTCATCAGAAACTGTAGCATTTCTTCATTGGATTTGCTTAGAGGGGTGAATTTTCGGACTCTTGTGGAGGTCATTTGATCTTTCTTCTTTGAAAGTTCGCATTCCCCCAAGCGATTTTTTCGTTGGCGAGGTCTACTATAAATTTTATCATCCCCCTTTTCTTGCCCTTCTGATAGTTGAGTGAAGAAATGCCTCGTATCCTGATGTTGGCGCACTATCAGCTTAGCTAAAAGATTTACTTGGTTCTAGATCGTCTCTAATTTTTGCATTACTATGATACCTTCCTCCGATTTCCCACTTTAGGACATTTGTTCTATGCCTTTGGGGGTAGTCCTCTATCCTTCGTATGCACTTACGAATTGGATACATTTCAGCGGTTCCTGACCCGATTATGTTTACTTCCCCCGTATCATGCTGCAATGGAAGGTTGGTGTTGACATTCTGTTGATCAGGTTGCTGAACCACAATACTACCACTCTCGATCAAATTTTGAATTTTATGCTTTAAGGACCAATAATCTTCTGTATCATGTCCTGGAGACCCTGAGTGGTAAGCACATCTTTATCTTGGATTATATCTTTTGCTCCCTGGTTCTAGAGGTGGAGCCAGTTCGGTAATTTTTTTGTGATCCATTAATAAAGCCAAGACATGTTCAAGGGAATCGCCTAGTGGAGTGAACACCCGATTTTTCGTTCTTTCAAATTTTCTTTTCCTATTTGGGTATTGGTTGAACGCAACATGTTGTTGAGATGGCAGATTGTCTTGTATTTTTTGAATGGGGGGACTATAGGTTGGTCTCCTAACTTGCCCCTGTACAACAAGGGATACATCTTCATTGCCTTTATCGGGTACACCCTTAGGATCACTCGCATACTTGCCCGTCTGTATATGCTTGACGACTACTTCCAAGGCAGTGAAGTCTTTAATCTTACCTACTTTAAGGCCCATCTCTGCCATTTTTCCATGTTTGATCATTTCCGAGAATGGCTTTCCTATGCCTACTAGGATCCTCTCGTAGTACGAAGCCTCTTGGATATCAATAAACGTCATCACCATCTCAGCTTCTGTCATTGATGGAATGACTTGCGCTGCTAGATGTCTCCACCTTTGGGCATATTCTCGGAAAAGATTCGAAGATTTTGCTTTTTTGACTTTAGTCACTTGGTATCGATCAGGTGCCATTTGTGACTGAAAATTATACTGATTTAGAAAAGCGTGGACCAATTCTTCCCAGTTATGGATTTTGGCATTGTCAAGTCGGGCATACTAGGCTTTAGCCTCTCCGGTGAGACTCTTTTGAAAAAGTTGTATTTTGAGGCTTTCATCTTCAACATAAGACCCTAGTTCGCCAATGTACACTTTCAGATGCGTATAGGGATCGCCTTCCCCATTGTACTTTTTAAACTCTGGGACTTTGAATTTGGAAGGATATCGAGCCCTTGGGAATATGCAGAGATCTGAATAGGTGACACTCCCATAATTTCTAGTCCCTTTGATTGACCGGATGGTCTCCTCCATTTGTTGGACTTTCTTTCTTAGATCCCCAGTTTCTCGATCATCCCTGAGATTTGTGATTTCTTTATTGGAATAAGGTTTAGGTATCTGGGTTTCCATCTTTTTGCCAATACCCTGACTGCCCCCTGGTATGAATGACTCGAATTGAGTAGGCATTGTTTGGCCCTAAGTTCCTCCATGTGCAGGGGATTCTGTGTGGATGGGTATTTGTGGACCCTGAGTAGATTGGTGTAGTTCCTTGAACATAACATCCAACTTTGTAATTTGATAGCTTAATCTTTCGAACTCCTCGCGAGAGACAGGAGTAGGATCAGGCTGGGCACTTTTATCCATGTTTGATTGTGGGCTTAATGCCCTTTTGGTCTTTGAACGGGAAACGGGATCAATTGCTTCCCTACAAAAGACTTATGTAGTTTAGTCTTAGGGTAATGTAAATGTTATCATAACATGTCCGTTTTAGGAATATTGTCCTGCAAAAATGGGTGTTATTTGATAACATGTATTCACAAAATACTCTTCATATTTTCCATTACATTGACATTGACAAGTAATTGAAATTACAAGTAATTTAAATGGGAAAGTATGAAGAGACTTCCCTTCACGATTGGTTTATCAGAGACAGACCTATCCTAGGCTACTCTCGCGGCTTTTTGGCATGAAGGTCCCCAGATCATCGCAATCTACTCGACGGGAATTTAATCCGGTCTTTCAACTGGAGTGAATCTGGGTGGTGCCTTTCCTGAGCCTCGTTGGAATTATTCTTCCTACGAGTCCAGTAATCAAACACCGACATGATAGCCTCCTGGTGGAGGAACCACACAACATACATTCACATACAACGTGTCTCACCGTTTATAAAAATGATGACATGTGCGAAGCACTAATATCACAGATAGATATAGTATAGTGCAGTAAGTAAAAATGCATTCGTACACATTCATCATAAATATAAATGCAACATTCACACATGAGCATATAACAGTTTTGAAAAGCTTGTAATAGCGGCTTAAGCCCTCTTACTGGAGTCCCCAGCAGAGTCGCCACCTGTCGACGTTGGAATTTTTTAGTGTCCCTTTTCGTTACTTATTCTTTGGTGTTCTCATGTTAATGTGAGATTTGTTTGAAAAAAAACAAGTGAAAAAGGTCTGACATGTATAATGTCGACGATTTGACTTTAAGAGTCGCCAGTTGGTGTATTTAACTGGTTGCACCAACGCAACCGAAAAGGTTTGCACATTGACCCAGTGATGTGACACCGCGCTAAGCAGTGCTGTGAAACCAAGATTCATTTGAGTTCGGGGCTTGATTATGCGGAGGGAAGGTGTTAGGCACCCCCCAACATCCGTGTTGCCACGGTGACCGCCACTTTTCAAAGAAACTGTTATATGAATGTGTGTGTGTGTGTGTGGATCAATGTGCAATTATTTGAAAGTAGTGTTGTACCTCGTTCGCTCCTATATACAAAGGGTTTGAATTTATAGAAAAATTCAATTTTAACCAGATATATCAATGAAGTTTTGTAAAAAGAGGTTTTTCAAACCTTGTGCTCAATAGTAATTGAGGCCTTTGATACTTCCATTTTATTATTAAATGTTCGGCTTGTTTGCTTTTATTTTCGAGATCGAAGCATCTTCGAGAAAATAATATCTGAATGATGTCGAACTCCTCATGGACATGATGACCATCAAGGAAATTGAGACATTTGTAAATAATGTACAAGTTCGCTATAATGAAAAAACGACCATCACGGAGGCCAGAATCTAGATTCAATGGGTTGAATCTAGGCTCACATGATATTGCAGTTTGTATGGAAAGTAGTAAGCAGTTATATATATAAAAGCTGTAAATATATATATACAGACTTGATCAACCACCACGAAGAAACTCTATGGGGGATCGGAAATGTAAATATATAAAAGCGGTAAATATATATATATGGACATGATCAACCACCACGAAGTAAACTCCAGGTGGGACGAAATGTAAATAAAAAAAATAAATCAATCAATAAATTGCCACTGAAGTAAACTCCAAGCGAAGACGAAATGTAAATAAAGTTGTAAAAATGATCAACCGCCACGTAAGTAAACTCAAGCGGGGACAAAATGTAAAAAAAAAGCAGTAAAAGGCCAATAAGTAAAATCCGAACTGAGAGAAATGTAAAATATATATATATATATATATATATATATATATAGCGATAATATATATAGGATGTAAATCCGGGCTCATCGGATAATCTGTGCTCATGACAATTATATATATATATATATATATATATATATATATATATATATGTAAGCAAAAAGCGCTCGCATCAAAGTTCAGGCTCAATCGAGGCATAACTCGATAATGTTAGTCCATATATATAAATATATACATATAAAAGTATATATATATACGCATGAAATGAAAATCACTGGATTTGAAATTGGGCATACACACACAACACGACTCTCAATGTGAAGAGCGGTGTATGCAAAAGAGGAAAAAGGCTTTATAGAGTGTAAGAAGGCTTACATTGGGTTGCCAAAGCGAAGCTTCTATGACTCTAGATGGATGAATACTCGGCTCCCGGCAGAAAAAAATATGACAAAATATAAGCTCAAAAGTGTTTGAAATAAGACAGCACTCAGTTTATGGGGTGTACAAAGCTAATTGGATAGGGTTTCCTCGCTATTTTCTATCCCAAAATGGCTATCCCAAGCCCTATATTTATAGAACTGATTGCCGCAGGTACACCTGCGGCTACCCGGGCTGCCCAAGCTGCCCAGGGTGGTGTGGGTCCTGTCGTGTCGCAGTACGTTCACTCGGACAACGCGTTATTCGCTCGGTCGTTCATAACTTTCAATCCGGGAGTCCGATGGAAGTGTGCCATACCATTCCGGAAAGCTCTTTCTGAGAGCTACAAAATGACATATGATATGCCCTTTTTTGATTCCGGGAATATGGGTCCATGACCAAAATAACATTCCCGAGTTTTCGTCAGGCAATCCGGTGAACCGTTTTGCGTAGTTTTCGCTCCGAAGTTAAGATATGAGTCTTGTGGGACTACTTTTGAATCAATTTGAGTTGACAAGAGTGTATTTTATTTGAAGTGAAGTTGAGTTGGCAAAATGACCATTTTTCCCCTCCTAGGGTTATCTCCGGTTTTCGCACAGTTGTAGCGGCTTTTTCTTAGGGTTATCTCTGAGATGGTCATGTTGTTGACTCTGAATGTACTCAGGGTTATCTCTGAGGTTGGAATTGATGTTGTGGTCCTCCAGGATTACCTCTGGAGTGTGAAAAAAATATTTTTGTCCTCCTGCACAGTTTGTAACAGGAAAAGAAAATTTCGAGTGTCTACACCTGCCCCCTTCTCTCTCTCTCTATCTCTCGTATTTTCTTTCTCTTGCTCTTTCTAGACTTGGGAAATAAAGATGAAAGAAATGAAATGAAATGGCTAAGTGTTGGTTGATTAATTGAATCATCCAAAACTTAACTCAACCAAGCTTGGGTTAAGCTTCCTAACCTTAATTAAAACTAACTAAATCTAAAAAACATGATGGCTTAAGGACTTGTTTGGCAAGCAAGAAATGGGTGGAGGGAACCAAGCATTAAATGGCTTCCTTGTTGGATAAAAACTTATTAAATATAGTAAGTGACTCACCCCCTTTATCTTCCCACCTCGACCACCCGGCCACCTCCCTCTTTCTCTCACTTTTCTACATTCAATTAACATCATGCCTAATTATGCTTGCAAGACACATGGTCATCATCTTTCCCTACATGTGACACATGTAATTTCCAAAGCTTTGGCTCCAAGACTTGCCCCACATTCATGGCTCATATACCTTGGCTCAATCCAAGCCAAATCATACTCATCTTAGTCAAACCATCTTAAACCTTAACTAAGCCATCTCAACCCTAGGCTCACTTGGCTTGGTTATTTCTTAACTTATTTTATTTTTCTAGTTCCTTTTTTAGTTAGTTTCTCTGACTTTTACTTTTAGTCAAAATATTGACTTTTTCATTTTCTTTCAATTTCACTTTCTATCCCTATTTCCCAAAAAAAACAATATGTCAAAGTTCAAAAATTCAAAAATACGAAAATGCGTTTTTAGCAATTTTATGCCTTTTTTGATAAAAATATTTTTATTGAAAATTTCGTATCCCTTTTCCAAATAAACATTATGCCATAATTAGAAAAATTCAAAAAACGAAAAAGCGTTTTCTGCATTTTATGAATAGTGATTTAACATTTTTCTCGAAAATTTTTATTTCGACGAAAAATTTCAACCACATTCATAAATAACACGAAATATAGGTCAAAAATCAACCTTCAATCACATAAAAACACAAACATTTCTATAAAAATATTTATTTTATTTAATAAATATTAATGACCCTTATTACAAAGATGCTACATTCTCGATCATTACATGATCAACCTTAGCCGAGCTCGTGCTAGCAGTAAAATGATAAGGGGGTATGAAGACTTTCTGATGTTCCATCAACACATATAGCATATCTCAAAGATGATGCACAGATAGTTGTAAGGCTTCTATTTGACTCATCATATTACTTTGATTTTGTAAGGAAAGTTGATTCATGCTATTCAGAACATCAATTTGAGAATGCAGATTCAAATAAGACTCAATAGACATAGTATCATTTGGTTTGAAGATTATTATAGGTCTTGGAGGGAGATTTAGATGTGACACAATATTACTATTTTGCACAAGTTGAGTTTGATGATTAAGAACATTAATCCCAAGATGTTTAAAAATAGAAGGAGAAGACCACAACCTAAACAGTTGTAGTGAAAACAGAACTCAAATGAGGTCAGAAGAAAATATGAAAGGCTATATGGCATGCACTCAGTTAAAATACATTTTATGAGCTCTAAGTCAAAAGGATGCAGAAATTTGTCATTTCTAACAGACATAAAATTTTGTAGAAAATTTTTTCCCAAAAATTGACATGGAGCAATTAAAAAATCAAGACCAACTTTAGATAGAAAGTCAAACAACACGTTGGCTAAGTTATGCTTAAAAGTGATGCAGTCACTTGTAGATATGCCTATGGGATAGGTGTTCTCATTGATTTTTGGGAGTTCTAACATATAGTTTCTGAGATGTAATGCATGGAGAATAAGTAGTTCATCAATAACATATTCTTGACCTTGTATGGAAGTATTAATACAAGTTAAGAGACTAGTTGAATCTCTAAGAAAAGTCATGTGAGCATAAAACTATGCAATAAGACTGATAGATTTTTCTATCTGTGAAAGCAACTAGACAATCCCATCCAACATTTGTGATCTTTTCTAGCAAATCGGGAAAGCTATTGAAAAATGTACATACACCAGGTGTGAGACTATGTCTCATGTGCCTATATTTAGCTTTAGCAGAGGGAGTGATCAACAAAGGTGTATAGACATCAGGGTGTAACTCAAAATGTAATGCAAGTTTCTTTCTTTTAGAAGAAAAGATTGGTTCCATGTTGAATGTACACAATATACATGCAGAAAGATAAAGAGAATACAGAGACTCAGAGTATGCAGACAGATGAACTTGGGTATATATGCAGCTAGTTTGTGCAATGTTATTTTATAGATGAAGTATATAACTAGCAATATAGGTTCAAGCATTAATACAACGGCATGTAGGATGACTGACTTCTCAAGATACTCATTAAACAAAGAGAGATGTACTTGTAATAAATACACAAAGAGATAAGTGAGAGAATAAGTCATATTTATGACTACAGTGGATTCTTTACTGGAAATGAGACCATAGCAATGATTAGTAAAATGTTCATACTTAATAAATGCACCCAACAGCAGTAAGTCTTTAAAAGTCAATGCAGAGAGATATCAGGTATATGTATCATTGACCAAACTAACTAAGCAATAGCAATGTTGTAACCAGATAGAAGTGTGTGAACTAGATGTCCAATCATAAGACATAAATAACACAGAGATTCAATCTATAGATAGTAATGACAAAGTCTAATGTCATCAAAAGGATTTGTTTTCATTACAGTAGTTTAACCAAAAAGATTTTAACCCAACACAGTAGTTCAACTAATAGATTGTAATCTATTATAGTAATTAAACTAAAATGATTTTAATGCACCGCAACAGTTCAGACGAGTGCAAAGAATATAGATGATATATAGAAATGGCACAAACTGTCCTTACTGGCAGTCCCAACACAATGGTTCAAAATAGAGAGATTTTAACCCAGCACAACAGTTCTAGAGTACGGGTATAGAGAAAAGAATTGTACATAATGTATTTGACTATCAGTCTCAACACAACAAACAAATAATACCAATATGTATAAAACATATTCATGCAGAGCTGCTTTATTAGCGTACTTCACAACAAGTTATCGGACAGATACTCATTCATACTAAAGAGTATATCTCAAAGTTCAATATATGTATTCATCATTTTCTACGTGTATTAATATATATATATATATATATATATATATATATATATATATATATATATATATATATATATATATATATATTAGAGTAATATATTTTATAAATATATACATATATATGAGTATATATATACAAATATATCAAAAGAAAATAAAGAAGCCTAACCAACGCAGATTCATAGATAAAGAAATCACCAGATTAGTTTTTAGATAGATCTAGTCATGAAACCCTAGATTCAGATCTAATATTGAATCCCTATATTACAAATCTAGTTACGAAACCCTAGATGTAATACCGGTAAAATAAATATTGAATAAAAAAAATTATTTTGTTATAAATTTTATTAGTTGTACTTTATCTTTTATTTGGGTCAAACTAGTCATTTACTTTTAGGCTAATAAGTATTAATAAATGATGAATAAATTAAGTTGATAAAATTGGGTCTTAAAACTAATTTGATTTAATCTATATGTGGGTAAAATTAAAATTCTATTTAAATTAGGGGAGTTCATCAGTTATATAAATAAATATTTAAACCCTAATATATCTCATGTACCTCTGATAACTAATTGGAAGAAAAAAAAGGTGCAGCCACTATTACGAAAGGGAGAAAAAGAAAGGAAGAAGAAATCAGATTACACTTTGTAGAAGAAAGGGATTCATTTAACAATGGTAAGAACTCGAATTAGTTGTAAAAGATTATGTGTAAAATAAAAAAATAAAAAAAACGTTGATTTTTCCCTTGAGTTGTATATATATATATATATATATATATATATATATATATATATATATATATATATATATATATTTGGTCTGGATCTTAAGCTCACCCCTTATCTCACCTTGTTCACCCCTTTAGCGACAGAATAGATGTGACGATTGATTGTCGCTATATGTTCGGTCCGTCGTTATATGTTGTTCGTCTCTATATGTTGTCCGTCACTAAAAGCTAAGACAACGGTTCTATATATAGCGACGGACCGAATCGTCGCACGATCCGTCGCTAAAGGGGGATGAGCAAGGTAAGCAAGATAAGGGGTGAGCTTAAGATCCGGACCATATATATATATACGGTCCGACTCTAAAGCGAACCTTAAAGAATGAACCAAAGGCAGGCCGTCGTCTTTGGTGTCTATGTGACAGTTTGATCCGTCGCCATAGCCATGTATCTATCAGTCTTTAGCGACCAGGTTGAGCAGTCGCCATAGATTACCAAAGACGACGGTTCGTCTTTGGTTCACTTTTTAAGGTTCGCTTTAGAGCCTCTCCGTGTATATATATATATGATCGGAAGTGGGGTATTTGTTTGGTAATGGGATTGGGCTTCATAATATTATGTATACTATCTAGTGCTATGTAATGAAATTGCTATAAAATATATATATGTTAATGATTTGAGAGAATACTGATATGGAAGTTTCAGAATTTTTATATATTGATTTCTGGAAATTTGTTTTTTGGTAGGCATCTTGGTCAAATATATTTGGTAATTGAATAATAAATTATTTTGGAGGAATTAGTTTTAACCAAATGTTATAAAACTAGGTTTTTGCATAATATTTAAAAAATTATTTAGTTATAGCTTAATGTAAAAGCACAATAATTAAAGAAAAATAATATTTTATAATACCACTTATAAATGTATTATTTTGGTGATTAGTTCGGACAGGGAGAGTCTAAATGAGTCAAATTTGGAGTATAAATTTTGGGTATTACATTGCTTAATCCAGGTACGGATTCTGTACTCTTTCAGCGACTCTTTTGTTTTAATTTGTTCATTTCGTTATTCGTTTCAAAATTTAGTATTGCCTGTCATAATTATTCCTTGTCAATTTATTGTGACAGTTTTGTTTTGGCGTTGTATTAGAACTCATATTTGTACTTTTTAGACTAGTATATAATGTCTAAATTTTATTTTTATTTTTGTAGTGATGTACATGTTAATATATATTTTGGAGACTTTGTATGGATGATTCGTTTCAGTTAACATGTACATATTAGAACCTATTTGTGTTAATATTGTGGCGAAATTGTTGTGACATCATATTTTTTTTAGAATATCTCATAGGATATACGTGAGCTATAACCACCTGTGGGGGTACCACAGGCATGTCCTCTTAGCACCGAGGCATGACACCTTCCGTGGCGGTGTGATCAGTCCACGGCGTCTCCATTTTGTGCTCCGGTGGGAGTTTGCCATTTGGTGTTTTGTTGTGGGAGGCGTATGGGTCGACCCTAGTTTTCTGTTTTGTTCTGTTCTGTGGATTGGTGATGTTTGTGCCAAACACACCTTCTGATTTTACATGCATTGGATTCGCAGTCCAATGTTTGTGACTTGCTTGTGTGACATTATTTGATTTGTCTGTGTGGCATTATTTGACTTGCCTATGTGGCAAGGTATATTTCTGTTTTGTTTTGAGCTCGGTATGAAATAACCCCCAGTCATTTGATTCAGCCTATTATTTCGTTGTGTTAGTTTTGTCCGTTTCGGTTCATTTCAGTTCATTTAATTTAGTTAGTTATTCCAGTTCTTTATTTTGTACTCTATATCCGTATTGGGCATTTGGCTCATGTTGTGTTTTTCTTCCGACAGGTAATCTTGGTGATCAAGGAAAAGTATGATGAGAGCTCCCTTCTATCCAATGGTTTAGATATATTTTGTTAGGCTATGATACATTGATTTATTTAGAGTTGTAATAGTTATTTCAGATTGTGGTTTGAGCCAGTGTGGCAATTATTATGGTTTTCCTTATGACATTTAATCATTATGAGATTATTCTTTTATGATTTAGAGCCTTGTTATATATTCTTCAGTTTTGTTGTGTTTTGAGTAACCTCTCTTTCTATTTCAGAAAGGGGGTGTTACAGAGTTGGTATCAGAGCTTAGGTTCTTTCTTGTAGAAAACTTATTAAGGTTTGACCTGTGAGTTATGGGTAGACTTCTGGGTTAGGTTTTTGTTACATTTAATTTTCTATCACCTCTGAAAAAGACCTATCGGTGACCAATTATATCGGTGATAGCATATCCAGGTTCGTTGATAGTCTTAATAATGGTAGATATCGGTGACCATATTATATTCCCATCGCTACCTTATATCCATGACCGAATGCGATTGTTGATCGGTCGCCATAACAAATTTCCCACCCAAAATTGGCGGAAATGTTGGTAGCGTAGTTTTTTGCGACCACTTATAATCGGTGACGCATGAGGGTGTTGATAAGTCCATGTCATTAAAATCGGTGACCGCGTGCGATCATTGATGGCGATCATTGATCTTTTTAATCTAACGATCTTTTCGCTCGTGATGGCTCGAGAATCGAGAAAGGAAAAAAAAGAAGGAGGCCAGAATAGGGAGGCGAGGAAGAAGGGGAAAGAGGAGAAGAAGAAATCTTATTCTTTGTGTCGCGCGATTGGGTTGGCTTTCTCCTTGATTGGTGTTAGGTACCAAATTATATAACAAATATTTGATATATATATATATATATATATATATGTGTGTGTGTGTGTGTGTGTTATGTTATGTTATGTTATGTTTGAATATTTGGGTTTTCTTCTTCTTTTTTGAATTCTCTTGTAGCTTGTGGGTTTCGATTGAATACGATTATTTGTTAATTTATGTGGTTCAAATGTTTGATTGAATGTATTAGTCTCAATGTTAGTATAATGGGTTAGTCTCAATGTTAATATTTTTTTGTATAATGTTGGTATTTGTGTTTGGCACTTGGAATTATTTTGTATAATGTTAGTCTCTAATGTTAATATTTTTTTGTATAATGTTAGTTTAATGGGTTAGTCTCTAATGTTAATATTTTTTGTATAATGTTGGTATTTGTGGTTTATGAGTTGGTATTTGTGTTTGGCACTTGGAATTATTTTGTATAATGTTAGTCTCTAATGTTAATATTTTTTGTATAATGTTAGTTTAATGGGTTAGTCTCTAATGTTAATATTTTTTGTATAATGTTGGTATTTGTGGTTCGTGAGTTGGTATTTGTGTTTGACACTTGGAATTATTATAGATTTCATACCTCTTGAGGAGATATCTTTGTGGTCAAATCTTGTTGGGTAGGGTAGGAGGATAATTGGGATTGACAAAATTTATGCTTAAGCATTTATTTCCCACTTGATGGCTTGTTGATTTCTAATGTAGCTTTGTATTTGGGTTATTCTAGGTCACCACGCTTAGGGTGAGTTGGTCTATATAATTGTGAGTATGAGGACCAATGCTATATACTTTTAAAGAAGAGGAGATGATATCGAATTGAATTAGTTGCACTTACATTAATAAATGTCAAACCACTAACATTGGAGTCTAAGGGTATTTTAGCGATTAGGAATCTCGGTATTGTTGATGAAACTTTTGAATTGTTATCATTTACGATATTATCATTATGTGTTCATTGTGATTGAGTTGAGTCTCTTGCATTATAACGTTTTCCTCAATCGATTTATGTGATGTAATTTGCGGTATAAAGAGGTTCTAGGAAAGGGGCTTTCAAAAAAGTGTATACTCAACATGGCAGGTTTATCCTTTGAGACTCTACGCCTTGATAAGTTTGTTTGCTCTATTTCTTCTTTTATTTTTAGTCAATTTGTATAGCCATCATATTATAGGTATTGATATTTATAGCAATTATTTGATGTAATAATATTTATAATGGAAGGCTTGGGAATTTGTTAGTATAATTTAGTACTTAATCATGCCTAAAGTACCTTGTATGAACCGTTTTGGATGTGAAGAAGTTAGTTAAGCGATCAAGCATGATAATGGATATAGGGTAATTTTATTATCATGATTTTAAAATTGTTTGAATGCCTAAAGGTTTCTTTTTCCTACATGTGGATTGTTTATGAAATTATAGTCAAATCTATGCCTATATGAGAACTATTATATCAAATTTTTGCAACTAAAGTTTTAAGGCGATTATGGAGTCCTATATTATCTACACATATCATTTAAAGGTGTTCCTTAACTTAGTTATGTACGTGTTGTGTATTGACCAAATTTCATGTTTAAAAAAGCTATGAAAAGTAAGCTTTAAGTGGCAACTAAGACTTAAGTATAGAATTCCCATACTTGGACCATGTGGGCAAGTTTGATAGTCATAATATGACATAAGTAAGCTACTGACTAAAGAAACCAAGCCTAAAAACATTTTGAGCATTAAACTTGTGAAAAGTCACATTTTAAGTCCAAAAAAGTGAATTTGTTTTGGGTGACCTTTAGTGCACGATCTTATAAGACTATAATGAACTCATATAAAATTGCTAACTCATGCTTGTGATGATTCTAATCATTCTGATGACCAAAGCTACTAAGAAAATCAAGTTAGGATCTATTAAGGGGATGTTGGGTGATGAAATTTGGGCAGCACCATGAGGCCCACGAGCCACACCAAGCTTAGCTTGAGCCTCACGGGGCCAAGCGAAGCTTAGTTGTTAGCATGGTAAGCTATTAGAAACATTAAGCCAAAATAAGCGATCTTGAGAGGCATTAGTGCAATGAGAGAAGATAACTAGATTCACTTGGTCGATAAAGAGACTATTTTGGCTATAATGAAAAAAATAAGGGTATTTAACACTTATGTATACAAGAATAAAACTACAAAAGTATGCTCTCAAGTCATATGCTTACAAGTATCCTTAAAGTCATTATGATTACAAGTATGCTCAAGTCATATGCTTACAAGTATGCTTAAGTTATATGCTTAGAAGTATTCTTAAATGTTAATCATATGCATGCTTACAAGTATGCTCGAGTCATATGGTTACAAGTATGCTCAAGTCATATGTTAACATTTATAATGTTATGCACGTAGTAGGTCTTAGTGGAATCATGGACCTCTATTGGGAATAGTAGTTGGATGGTACTGACGAAAGTCGAAGTGCCGGATAAATCTTCTACAATTTGAATTTAAATTTGGTTGCCAAGTGTTTTTGGAGTATCGTATAGTCACCGGAATGTATGAATGGTAAATCATGAATCGATGTCCATGTTTGAAGTGTAAGAATGTAAATTATATGGGCGAGAGAGACATGGTAAACTATCATTTACTTGTTTACGGGTTCATGAGAAATTACGAAGAATCTTTGGTGGGCACATGGGCGGAGAAGAGATGGTGGCATCACCACAAGTACACAATTGAGGCGGTAGTACTTATCGTATGAATGAAATGGTTCATGATATTGCGGGGAAAGATTTTGATTGGGAGAAAGGCGGAGAGCAACCTATGAATTACGATGCAAAGACTTCTTTAAGTTGTTAGGCGAGGGTAGCGAGCCATTGTGGCATGGTTGCACCAAACACACTACATTATCTGCGATGGCGACATTACTTAACATCGAAGGGTGATCACAACATGAGCCATGAGTGTTTTGAGTCGCTCTTGAAGGCCATTAAGAGTATGTTGCTGACGGTGAGAAATTACACAGTAACTATTACTTTTGTAAGAAAATGGTGAAGAAGTTGGGTCTTGGATACCAAAAGATCGATCGTGTCCCAGCGATTGCATGTTGTTTTATAAGGAAAATGAGCAGATGACAAGGTGTGCGTTTTGCGGTCATGATCGGTTTAGGCCTAATAAAGAGGTGTGACTACAAAAAAATCAAGTATCAGATTTAAGATTCTAAGGTATTTTCCAATAACACATCGGCTAAAAAGATTGTACATGTCTTGAAACAATTTGAACATATGAGTTGGCATGCGAAATCTCGACTAAAGATGGAGAACTAAATCATCCATGAGATGGGAAGGCTTGGAAAGATTTCAACTTAGCACATCTGGATTTGCATTGGAACCTAGAAATGTGAGGCTTGGATTGTCCACTGATGGTTTCAACCCGTTCGGCCACTCAGCTGTTCCGTACTCCTGCTGGCCTGTGATTGTTACTCCGTATAACTTGCCTCCTTGGATGTGTATAAACGACCATACTTGTTTCTTTCACTCGTGGTTCTGGTCTAAGAGTCACGGAAAGAACTTAGATGTTTACTTGAGACCTCTTATAGGCGAGTTGAAGGTATTGTGGGAGGATGGAGTCTGAGACTTGGGATGTTGCAATGAAAACAAATTTCAACCTTAGGCGGCGGTTATGTGGACTATAAGTGACTTCCCGACTTATGGTATGTTAATTTGGATGGAGTACACTACGGGAAGTTGGCTTGTCAAGTATTGTATGGAGCATCTGAAAGTCGTTTAATCTATCAAAAGGTTGAAAGCCTTGTTGGTTTATTTATCGTCGTCGGTTCTTACTAGGTAGATCACCGTTTGAAGAAATAGAGAACACTTGAGGAAAGGGAAAGTAGACAATGATATACACTTACGCGATTATCGGGAGCGGAGATGTGAGATCGTGTGATGAGATTTTCGGTTATCCCATTTGGTAAGGTTGATGCCACAAACATAATCAATGGGTTTGGTGAATCTCATAATTTGGGTTAGGAGAAGCATCTTTTGGGAGCTGCCTTATTGGTCTACAAATTTGATTAAATCATAATCTAGATGTGATGCATATTGAGAAGAATGTGTTTGACAATGTGTTTAACTGCTTTGTGATGAATATTCTGAGGGGAAGACAAAAGATAACGATAAAGGCACGTTTGGACATGAAAGATATTTATAAGCGTCCGGATTAGAACTTTCTGAATCTCTAATGGTAAGATTGTCGAAGCCGCATGCAAGGTACACATTGTCCAAAAAGCAAGTTGAAGATGTGTGCACATGGGTTAAGTCTCTGAAACTACCCGGATGGATCTGCGTCGAACATTGCAAAGGTGTATTACGGGTGGGAAATTACAAGGATGAAGAGTCATGGTATCGTGTTCATGGGAGAGGCTCATTACCTATAGCATTTCGGGATCGCTTGATAAACCAATATGGGATGCTTTGGCGGATCTTAGTCGTTTCTTCAAAGACTTATGTTCAAAATCATTAAATGAGAAGGACATATATACATACTTGAGAAGAACATCATAGAGATCACGTGTAAAGCTGGAAAAAATATTCCCACTGGTTTTTTGACTCCATGGAGCATTTGCAAATCCATCTTCCCTATGAAGCTCGTGTTGGGGTCCGATTCAATATAGATGGATGTACCCCTTTCGAAAGGGTGATGGGAAACCTTAAAGAAAGGTGAAGAATAGAGCTTATGTCGAGGGAATTCGATATCACGAGGCATCTGATTTCGATGAGATATCTACGTTTGTCTCGGACTATTTTACGGGACGAAATCTTGACAAAAGGCCAATCGAGTATCGAGACATGATGATGGGGAAATGTTGAACTAAATGGTGGCTCTCTTGTATTTGGTCTATCGGCGCGCTTATGGAAAAGGGAAGCGCATATTCTCTCTGAGCAAGAATTACATCTTTTTGCATACTTACATTCTTCTCGATTGTGAGGAGATTGGCCAATTTGTGAGGTACACATGTAAACTTGATAATTTATCTTTTAAGTTGAAAATTTATTCAATATCTTAATGTTTATAACATGGTATAGATTATACGATGTGAGTTAAAAGTGAAGCATCCGGCATAACTAATAAAGATATTCAAATCAATCGGGATAAAAACTTTGCACTTTGGCTAAAAGACAAAGTAAGTTCAATTTTAAGCACGTAGTATATATATATATATACACTCCATATTAACTATGACTTCATTTAATAAGATGGAGTTTTGTAGGCTTTATTTGAGGGATCAGCGATTAGGCTAATGTCTGAAGTCTAGCTATGGGCCCGAGACGAGGGGACCGAAGTCGGCATGATAGTTACAAAATAAATGGTTGTGAATTTCACACAAAAGGCATATGGTAGCGGTAAAGAACAACGAACTACGGAGTGTGTGTCCAAGGAGATTATTCTGATGAGCTTGGTCGTGCCTTTTATGGGGAGTTGGAGGAAATTGTAGAGTTGTCGTACTGAGGAGACGCGTCTGGGGTCGTATTCATTTGTTCGAAGTGTTGTTGGTTTGATTGAGGAAAAAGGGATACGTGTTGATAGACATGGAATCGTCGATATTGACCTCCATAGGTCTGCGTACTCCAACGAACCGTTTGTTTTACCAACTCGAAGCAGTCAAGTATACTACAACTCCTAGTCTGTTAGGAAAAGGGATAGGCGCTTTCTGATTGGCAAGTTGTAATTAATTCATACTCCGTGGCGTAGTCGTGTAGAATTAGTTGATGGGGAGATTTACAAGAAGCGGATGCTTCATGTAGTCAAACTATAATAAATGTGGAGGCGACAATGAAGTAATCCGGTTAGATGGTGGAGATGAACCACGTGAATTAGATCTGAGTCGATACTTGTGTCGGATGACATTGATATTGAGGAGGAAGAGTTATTATTTGAATCGTGATCTTGAGATCAAAGCGGATGATGGTTATGAATCTGCAACACGTATATACAAGATGATTACGAATCGGACATTGACACTTGAACAAATGAAATGTATGTTTAGCATTACATGTTTTTATATCATTGTCATGTTTATGTACTAAACTATTTAAATGCAATTTTTGTTTATTGTCATTTTATATTCATATATATACATGTTTATATCCTTCATCATATTTATGTACTAAACTATTTAAATGCAATTTTTGTTTATTATCATTTTATATTCATATATATACATGTTTATATCAACCTTTCGTATGTATGGACTAAACTATTTAATATCTGAGATGATGGCCTAAGGTAGCATGAGAAAAGCTTGGCTTGGGTAGGGGCCTAATCAGTGCCCAAGGCCCTCTTAATCCGGGATGATCGGATTCTTATTGATTCGCCCTCCTCAAGAATATGCGTCGTCCGCATATATCATTTATATATAAGCATTTAAGATTCCATTTATTGTATATTGGTAATGTTTTGATTGATATTATATTGGTAATGTATATGAGTCTGAATTTTTTACTGCTTTAATTTGCATTCGATCAATCGTTATTGTTTTGGTCTTATTGTATTGAAAATTTGTATATTTCTCTTGGTTTGTGTCTTGGGTGCCTAGAAATGTCAATATATGCATGCCGTCGTGCATGTGGCTAGTCTATATTGTAGGGGAGACTCTGGCGAATTTTTTTTAAGTATTATAAGTATAAGTTTGAAAATTGTTCATAAATATTATAACTTAGATATAAATTGCTTTAATATATGCTAATTGATGTTGTATATTATAGTGATTTTTCAGATAATAAGATCGTCAAATGCATATCACAGTTGTGTTTACGAAATGGCTACTTTTTGTGATTACGTAGGCGAAACACACCTATCGCCCACAAGGATCTTTGTTTGAAATTTGAATTTGGTATCCTTTTTTAATTATGATGAGATAATATTAATATAATATTAATATAATATTCAAAGGATAATTATTTAGTAATGTTATTATTGTTGTTTTATTTGCGAAGCGGTATAGATGGGAGGGCCTTGTGAGCTTGGTGATCTGAGACATTATTACAGCGAAGTCGTGGTCGCACCAAAGATAATTTGAATAAAGAAAGACAAAAAGCCCTTCTGATGCGAGATCGACCATCGGGCCGGGGAGAAGATTATATACCACGAGCATAGTCCACAGTGGTGCACCCGATCCATATAAATTTGAGATGTGTACTTGATGGACGGTGAGAAATTTGGGTGAAGAATCGAATTGCGCCTTGACAACGAGATCCTCGGGTGTGCCGATGGCGAAAAAGGCTAAAGGGACATCTGAGGCGGTAGTATTTCACGATTGCAACATATCCTTTGCCGAGAGTGCGTATTTAATTACAAGTTTTAATATGTTTACAATCATATTAAATTGTAGAAAATATATCACATTAATTTTACTTAGTAATATTATGCTTTTTTTGTAGAATTACGAGTCTCGAGGTCGACTATCCATTGGTTTGGATGTGTGCGTGGCCACCGTGATGAGTGCACTGAGGCTATCCGGATAAGCGGTAATAAATTTTAACAACTTGACCTTGTTTATCAATGCTTTGAAATTAATTTATTTTAACTATTTTATTGTTAACATGATGATGACAGGACACTTATAAGCGTTTATTGAATGGTATTTATCACAGAAGGCACTCCACGTCGCCTATTGATCAAGAGTTGTGGGGAGAGGAAATACATTGTGAAGAAGAACTACATTAAAGGTCGAGGACGGCGGCAGCGCCCATCCTTGATGGCTCATTTGCTCTTACCCGTCTCTACAGTCATGAGCCATCAGGTTGTTCATACTAAAATTTGTTGTGTGAGAGCTATATGTCAGGATCGAAATCTTCTGACGATACTGGGCGGGCATCTGGGGGCTCTGGATCCTGAGGAGTTAGCTAAGGCAGTGGCGGCGGCAGCATCACAACATGGGAATGACGATGAGGTATAAAATCAATATGTTGTATATATATTGTCGTAATATACCAATATTAACATAGTTAGTATATATTTGTAACTTGTTTTATTATTTTGTTAATTGCGGGGTGATCGAGGAGGCGATGATCCTTAGCGTACTGCTTTGTATATCGATTTTGTAGTTATAGTATAAGTTTATACTTGTTTCATTCTTAGGATGTTTGTATATTATTACTTAAACAAGTTTTGAAATGTTATTATATTTATTCAAATTGGTTTTGAATGGTTTTGAATGGTTTATATACTAGTTTGGTGTATGTGTTATATGGTGGGCGATGGATGTTTATATTGTTGTGTATGTGTGTTGGGATAAAAGCAATTTACAAAGCAGTCTGAGGTTTTGGGATTTATGCAAAAGCAAACAAGATTACATTATTTTATTTTTTACATATCGGTGGCCGCATGCGATCATTTGATGTCAAATATGACGGATAATAATTTGTGAGAGTCGGACCGCTTGGTCGTTGTCTGCGATTATTTGAAACGTGGAACACGTCGACGACTATGAACCATCTTGATTTCATTTCGGCTCGTGACCGGATTTGTCATTAAATTCGCTTATATCGATTCGTGGATAAGGCGGTCGCTAATAGTGTGTTGATGTGCATTTTAGCGACCCAGATTTTGTCTTGACGCCTTCGGCGACCACATGCGGTCGCTGATTGCTATCTGCGACGGTTTGCGGTCGCTAAAAGGCGGTCTCTGATAAATCTTTTTCTTGTAGTGTATTCAGCTATTATATCAACTATATTCAAATTTGCCTCTAATCTGCTTTGTTTATATTCGTGATATCATTCTTAGATGGCTCATAGATCCGTTAGAGTTACTGGGAAGCGAGGTAACAATAGGGGAAGAGGTGAGGATCAGCCCAATTGCAAACTAATAATCAGATTAATGCCTAATTGGCTACCTTGGTGAATCAGGTTTTACCTCAGTTGGTGGCACAAGTTGTATGGGCAATGCAGCAGCCACCACCAAAAATTCCCGAGCAGGAAAACCCGGGAAATAATGGTCAGCATGCAAATGTTGAGGAATGGAATGTAGATGGTCTTGATCAACAGGTGGTTCCAATGTATGTATGGTTGGAAAGGTTTCAGAGGCAGAAATCACAGTCATTCAGTTCAGCTCTGACTCCAATTGATGCAGAGAATTGGATTGCTCACCAAGAGAAGATTTTTGACGTGTTGGGGTGCTCGGATAATCAGAGAGTATTGCTTATAACTTACAAGCTAGAATAGGATGCACAGAGGTGGTGGAATATGGTGAAATCAACAAAGGGTGATGGATATATTGGGACACTTAATTGGGTAGAGTTTTGTGACGTCTTTTATTAGCAGTACTTCCCAGCTGCAGATAAAGAGGCCTATGTCAGAGAATATCTGTCTATTCGGCAGAAAGATGATAAGTCCTTCACGAATTTCATGACGAGGTTCACCAGGTTGGCAGGCTTTGTGGGAACTTCTGCAGGGACTGCAGCGGAACAGGCGGAGAAGTTTAAGTGGTGAATTCATTATAGATATCGGCAGCATCTCATTAACACAAAGTTTGCAGATGTGTCAGTTGTGGCTAATGCGGCCAAGAACATTGAGATGAAGCGACAGGACTTTCGTTCTTCTAAACCGGAGGGGAGTAGAAAGAGGGACAGAGATGACCAGCAAGGTCAAGCTTCAGGTCAGCATGGGAAGAATCAGGGTGGTCAGTGGAACATGAACTGTGGTGGCTAGCAGGGGCAGTCGCGTGGCCAAAATCAAAATAGGAGTTATCAGCAGATGCCTCAACAAAGGCGTAATCGTCGAAACTTTTACCTTGGCATGGTCGAGAATCATCGATGAGTGGCGAGAATCATCAATGAGGCGCGTAATTAGGGTCGTTATTCGGGATCAGCTGGTGGGGAGTAACCCAAATCTTATTTCGATAGCTCCTTGTGCTACTTATGGGGCTAATCATCCTGGAAGACAGTGTCATAGAGTCACCGGTGCATGCTTCTTGTGTGGGCAGATGGGTTATATGGCTAGAGATTGTACCAGGCCACGTGGTAATGGTGGAGGTGGTGATTATGGTGGCAATGGAGGTCAGCGTCAAGGTGGTCAAGTTTTTTCTTTGACCCAGGAGGCAGGTGCACCAGGTACTATTTCTGGCACTCTTTTAATTAGTTGGCAATCGTGAGGCTTCTATTTTGTTTGATACGGGTTCTATTCATTTCGTTGTTTCTCAGTTTTTTATTCAGCACCTGGGTGTGCCATCTCAGTCTTTAGATTCTGTTATATCTATTTCTACCCCGATGGGGACTTCTGTTTTTATTTCTGATTTATATCAAGGGTGTGCGATCAGTTTTGGGGATAAGATTCATAGGGCTAATCTCCTTCCGATGAGTATGCACGATTTTGATGTTATTCTTGGAATGGACTGGTTAGATAAGCACCAGGCCACTATCGATTGTCAGGCGAAGAAGGTTATATTTGGAGATGTGAAGTCTCCAAATTTCGTGTTTCATGGTTCACAGCCGAGTAGAGTGGTGAAGTTAATTTTAACTTTGAAGGCTGGAAAGTTGGTGGCAAAGGGTTGTGAGGGGTATTTGGCATTTTTGAAGGATACATCTAAAGGTGAGTCCTGTATTGAGGATGTTCCAATTGTTCGTGACTTTTTCGATGTGTTTCCTGAAGAGTTATTAGGGATGCCACCGCAACGAGAAGTAGAGTTTGCTATTGAGCTTGTTCCTGGTGTGGAGCCTATCTCTAAGGCACCGTATAGGATGGCACCGTTAGAGTTGCAGGAGTTGAAGGAGCAGTTGCAGGAGCTGTTAGATCGTGGTGTGATTCTGCCTAGTGTTTCACCCTAGGGTGCTCTGGTCTTGTTCGTGAAGAAGAAGGATGGGTTTATGAGGTTGTGCATAGACTACAGGGAGTTGAACAAGATTACCATTAGGAATCGGTATCCATTGCCGAGGATTGATGACTTGTTTGACCAACTTCAAGGGCCAAAGCATTTTTTGAATATAGACTTGAGGTCTGGCTATCATCAGTTGAGGGTGAGGGATGAGGATATCCCTAAGACAGCTTTTCGCACTCGATAAGGGCATTACGAGTTTCTGGTGATGCCATTCGGATAGACTAACGCTCTGGTGGTGTTTATGGATTTGATAAATCGGGTGTTTAGGGAGTATTTGGACCAATTTGTTATTGTCTTTATTGATTACATTTTGGTTTACTCCAAGTCTAAGGAAGAGCATGAGGAGCATATTTGCACAGTGTTGGGGATTTTGCAGAAAGAGAAGTTGTATGCTAAATTCTCTACATGCGAGTTCTGGTTGGAGCAGGTTGCATTTTTGGGCCACGTTATTTCTGCTGAAGGCATTAAGGTGGATCCTGCAAAGGTTGAGGCTATCACTAAATGGCCAAGACCTACTACAGTGACAAAGATTAGGAGTTTCTTGGGTTTGGCAGAGTACTATAGGCGATTTGTGGAAGAATTCTCTTTGTTTGCCTTGTCATTGACTCAGTTGATGAGAAAAGGCACGAAGTTTGTGTGGAATAAGGAGTGCGAGAAAAGTTGAGGAGTTGAAGAAACGACTTGTGACAGCTCCAATACTTACATTGCCGTCGGGTACAGGAGGTTACAAGATTTATAGCGATGCTTCTAAGAAAGGTTTGGGGTGTGTTTTAATGTAACACGGTAAAGTAATTGCTTATTCTTCTAGACATCTTAAACCTTACGAGGTGAATTACCCCACACGTGATTTGGAGTTGGCAGCAGTGATCTTTGCCCTAAAGATTTGGAGGCATTATTTGTATGGAGAGACTTGTGATATCTTCACCGGTCACAAAAGTCTTAAATACATTTTCACTCAGAAGGAGCTCAATATGAGGCAGAGGCGTTGGTTGGAGCTCCTAAAAGATTATGATGCAAGAATTCAGTATCACCCGGGAAAGGCAAATGTGGTTGTAGATGCTCTTAGCCGAAAGAGTTCAGGGAGTGTAGCAGTCCTTATTACACAACCTCAGCTTATTTCGGATATGGAGGGATTAGAGTTGGAGTTGTTTGTGCAAGGTTCAGATGGACATGTGGCTGGTATGAGAGTGGATCCCTCTCTTATCTCGCGAGTTAAAGAACCTCAAAAAGAAGATGGGGAATTATGGAGTATGGCACAAAATCTAGAGGAGGGAAAGCAGCCCGAGTTTCGTATTGATTATCACGGTGTGATTTGGTTGGGTGAGCTTTTGTGTGTACCGTCAGATCTAATCATTCAGGAGGAGGTGTTGGCTGAGGCTCATAGTTCACCATTTTCTATTCATCCAGGTTCTACGAAGATGTATATGGATTTGAAGAAGAATTTTTGGTGGAATGGGATGAAACGAGACGTGGCTGAATATGTTGGGAAGTGCCTCACTTGTCAATAAGTGAAGATAGAACATCAACGAGCTAGTGGTTTGCTGCAACAGTTAGACATTCCAGTGTAGAAGTGGGAGGATATCATGATGGATTTTGTGATTGGTTTGTCGAAGACTTTCAGGAAGAATGATGCCATTTGGGGAGTGGTGGACTGACTGACCAAATAGGCACACTTTTTGGCTATCCATGAGGGTTACTCAGTGGATAGGTTGGCATAAATCTTTCAACAGGAGATTGTTAGACTTCATGGTACTCCAGTGTCTATTGTTTCAAATCGAGACCCACAGTTTACTTCACAGTTTTGGAAAGGGTTTCAACGAGCTTGGGCCACTCGGCTCAACTTCAGCACTTCTTTCCATCCGCAAATTGATGGGCAATCCGAAAGGACTATTCAGACGTTGGAGGACATGTTGAGGTCTTGTGCACTTGAATGGTCAGGTAATTGGGATGATTACTTGAGCCTAGTTGAGTTTGATTATAACAACAGCTGGCATGCAAGTATTGGAATGGCTCTGTTTGAGGCATTGTATGGTAAGAAGGGTTGGGCACGGACTTGTTTGGATGAGGTTGGCAAAAGGGTCATAGAAGGGCCTGAGTTAGTTCAAATCACTACGAAGAAGGTAGCGGTGGCTAAAGAGAAATTAAAATCGGCTCGATCACGGCAAAAGTGTTATGCTGATAAGCATATGAGGACTTTAGAGTTTGAACCTGGTGAACATGTGTTTCTAAAAGTTTCTCCTTGGAAGGGCATTCGGCGATTTGGGATTTTGGTGAGGGTTGGTGAAGTTTCATATCGGTTAGCTTTGCCTCCACAACTAGCTCATGTGCACAATGTGTTCCATGTGGCGATGTTGAGGAGCTATCAATATCATCCGTTGTATGTGGTATAATATTCGTTCGATAAGATTCGTAATAATCTTACCTGTAAGGAGCAAGTCAAGTCGATTTTGGATCATCAAGAACGGATTATAAGGAGGAAGACAATTCTGTTTGTTAAGGTTTTGTGGAAGAATCATTCGGAGCGGGAAGCTACATGGGAGATGGAGGAGTTTATCCGAGCAGAGTATCAACATCTTTTTGATAATTAGGTGTTTTTAATTCTTTTGATTCCGGGGACGGAATCCTTTTTAAGGGGGAGGTGATGTAATACCTGGTAAAATTATAAATAAATAAATATTGAATAAAAAAAATTATTTTTTTAAATTATAATAATTATACTTTTTCTTTTATTTGGGTCAAACTAGTCATTTACTTTTGGACTAATAAGTATTAATAAATGATGAATAAATTAAGTGATAAAATTGGGCATTAACTAATTTGATTTAATTTATATATGGGTAAAATTAAAATTCTATTTAAATTAGGGGAGTTCATCAGTTATATAAATAAATATTTAAACCCTAATCTATCTCACGTACCTCTGATAATTGACTGGAAAAAAAAGGCGCAGCCACTGTTACGAAAGGGAGAAAAAGAAAGGAAGAAGAAATCAGATTACACTTTGAAGAAGAAAGGGATTCATTTAACAAAGGTAAGAACTCAAATTAATTGTAAAAGATTATGTGTAAAATAAAATAAATAAATAAATAACGTTGATTTTTCCCTTTAGATCACCTGGAATTAATGTGTTTTACAATTATATATATATATATATATATATATATATATATATATATATATATATATATATATATATTAATGATTAGAGAGAATATTGATATGGAAGTTTGAGAATTTTTATATAATGATTTACGGAAATTTGTTTTTTTGTAAATGACTTTGTCAAATATGTTTGGTAATTGAAAAATAAATTATTTTGGAGGAATTAATTTTAACCAAATGTTATAAAACTAGGTTTTTGCATAATATTTAATAAATTATTTAGTTATAGCTTAATGTAAAAGCATAATAATTAAAGAAAAATAATATTTTATAATACCACTTATAAATGTATTATTTTGGTGATTAGTTCGAATGGATAGAGTCTAAACGAGTCAAATATAGAGTATAAATTTTGGGTATTACATTATGTAATTCAGGTATGGATTTCGTACTCTTTCAGCGAGACTCTTTTATTTTTAATTTGTTCATTTCGTTATTCATTTTGAAATTTAGTATTGCCTCTCATAATTATTCTTTGTCAATTTAGTGTGATAGTTTTATTTTGGTGTTGTATTAGAACTCATATTTGTACTCTTTAGACTAGTGTATCATGGCTAAATTTTATTTTGATATTTGTAGTGATGTACATGTTAATATATATTTTGGAGACTTTGTGTGGATGATTCGTTTCAGTTAACATGTACACATTAGAACCCATTTGTGTTAATATTGTATCGCATATGTTGTGATATAATATTTTTGTTAGAATATACTGTAGGGTATACCTGAGCTATAACTACCTGTGGAGGTACCACGGGCATGTCCTCTTGGCACTGAGGCATGACACCTTCCGTGGCGGTGTGATCAGTCCATGGAGTCTCCGTTTTGTGCTCCGGTAGGAGTTGGTCATTTGGTGTTTTGTTGTGGGAGGAGTATGGGTCGACCCTAGTTTTTTTTTTTGTTATGTTCTGTGGATTCGTGATGTTTGTATTCGTGATGTTTGTGCCAAAAACACCTTCCGATTTTACATGCATTGGATTCGCGGTTCAATGTGTGTGACTTGCCTGTGTGGCATTATTTGATTTGTCTGTATGACATTATTTGACTTGCCTATGTGGCAAGGTATATTTCTGTTTTGTTTTAAGCTCGGTATGAAATAACCCCCAGCCATTTGATTCAGCCTATTATTTCGTTATGTTAATTTTGTCCGTTTCGATTAATTTAATTTAGTTAGTTATCTCAGTTCTTTATTTTGTACTTTATATCCGTACTGGAAATTTGACTCATACTGTATTTTTATTCCGACAGATAATCAGGGGGATCAAAGAAAAGTGTGATGAGAGCTCCCTTCTATCTAATGGTTTAGATATATTTTGTTAAGCTATGATACATTGATTATAGTTATTTCAGATTGTGGTTTGATCCAGCGTGACATTTATTATAATTTGCCTTATGACATTTAATCATTATGAGATTATTCTTTTGTGGTTCAGAGTCTTGTTATATATTCTTCAATTTTGTTGTGTTTTGAGTAACCTCTTTTTCTATTTCGGAAAGGAGGGATTACACTAATTTGTAGTTAAATTGATTAAAAAATTTGATAAAGGTGACTCGACAAATCTAAAATAATAGGGTTTTAAAAAAATTGACAGATTCAAACAAAAAAAAAACTGAGATGTTTAGAAAATAGGTTTTGAAATCTGGTGTTTTTGTCAGAAACTAAATCTGGCCATAAACGTTTGAAAGATTCAAGAGGCTAAGATTTTAAAAAAAAATCAGTTTCATAAAGTGAGAGGAGAACAAATTTTTGTAAACACGTGTTCGAGAAAATAATCGTTAGAAATATGATTGGAGGTGTGTAGAATCGTTTGATGGCATCGGATTTTGCAAAAACATGCTAGAGAATATGGATTTGATGCATAGAAGAGTTAGGATTTGGAGAGTTCAGGGAGTAAAAAAGAAGAGTCGGCCGAAGAAAGAGAACGAGAATAGAAAAAATGAACTAAAAAAATTTTATTTTCTATTTATATTTAAGGTTAGCTGGTTGATCTGACGAATGAATTCAAATTTTAAATGTTGTGAGTAAACTTGAGATTTAAAAAGATGGAGCTGACCGGTTGACCTTGATCCAACATTCGAGATGAATTTGTGTTTTTCCCTTATGATTGAACTGTCTCCAAGCTTGATCCGTGTGTTTTAAATAGATGGCTCCTGATTGGTCCGTCTCAAGGTACATGTATTCAGCATTATTAACCTTTAGATGAGTTTAATCCAAGGGTTCAGATTAACCCAATTATAATTACATTTATATATATAATTGAAACTAATTATGTAAAAATTAAATATAAGTTTATAAATATATTAACAAATACAAAAATACTTAAACATATATTTATAATAATAATGTGTTTATATATATTATATATAATAATATGTTTTTAAATATTTTATAAGTATAAAATAAATGTGTAGCAATGATACATACTTAACTAGATAATAATATAACAAATAAATATTAAATATAAGTTTATAAATATATAAAAAAATTAAACATATTAAAATATATTTATAATAATATTTTTTAAAAAATAAATTATAAGTTAAAATTATATATATACTATAAAGGTAATATTTTTTTAATTTTTACAATTAGTATACATAAAGAAGATATTTTGAAGAATAATTATATACCAACAAAAAATGTATTTAAATGTAATAATAATTATGATAAAATATCTAACATTCCTAAATCCAAATGTAATTTACAAAATCTATCAGAATTTAATGGTTTAGTAAATATATCAGCAATGTTTAATTTTGTGTCAATATGTTCTAACTTAATGATGTCATTGTTTATATGATCACGTAAAAAATGATGTCTAACATCTATATATTTTGATCGAACATGTAATACAATAGTTTTACTTAAATTTATAGCACTTGTATTATCACATAAGATTAAGACACAATTAAATTTTATATTATAATCAGCAAAGGTTTGTTTCATCCATAATATACAACTATATATTCTGCTTCGATGGTTGAAATAGACACTCAGTTTTATTTTTTAGAGAACCAGGAAACTAAACATCCACCTAGAAACTGACAAGTGCCACTTGTACTTTTTCGATCAACATGATGGCCGACATAATCAGAGTTTGAAAAGCAAACAAGATTAATTGGTTAACCTTTAGGATACCATAGACCTAAGTATGTATTATTTTGAGATAACGAAATATTCTTTTTACTACAACCAAATGTGATTCATTAGGGTTTGATTGAAACCTGACACATTTACAGACATTAAATATAATTTAAGGTGTACTAGTTGTGATATATAGGAGACTACCAATTATTCCTCTATTTTTTTTTTGTGTCAACACTTTTTCCTATTTTCATCAGCAAATAATTTATCGGTGTTTGAAATAAGAGTATTAAGAGGTTTCACATGCGCTAAACCAAATTTCTTAATCATTTCTTTGCAATTCTTAGATTGAGAAATATGAATACATTTTTTCACCTTGCTTGATTTGCAATCCTAGGAAGAAATTCAATTCTCCCATCGTACTAATTTCAAATTCCTTACTCATAATGCTTTCAAAGAAATCATTGCACATATTAATCTTAGTAGAACCAAAAATGATGTCATCAACATAAAATTGTATTATCATCATTTTTATGCTTAGTGAACAAAGTAGTATCGACGCTACCCATTTTAAAATTATTTTCTAGCAAAAAAATTCTTAAATGTTCATATCATGCTCTGGAGGTTTGTTTTAACAATATATAAAACTTTATGCAATTTATACACATATTCAGGATAATAAAATCTTCAAAGATAGGAGGTTGTTTAACATAAAATTCCTATTCAATAACACCATTTCAAAATGCAGATTTGACATCCATTTGAAATAGTTTAAATTTTTTATAGCATGCAAAAGCTAATAACATACGTATAGACTCAATTCTAGCAACAGGGGCATACGTTTCATCATAATCAATACCTTCAAGTTGATTGTACCATTGTGCAAGTAGTCTTGCCTTGTTACGTATGACAGTTCCACTTTTATCTAACTTATTACGAAAAAACCCATCGAGTTCCAATAATAGAAGTTTCCTTAGGTTTTGGAACTAATTCCCAAACTTTGTTTCTGGTGAACTATTCAAGTTCATCTTGCATGGCTATTATCCAATCCTCGTCAAGCAACGCATCTTTTATATTTTTAGGCTCAATTTGAGATAGAACAGATAAATGATAGGCTAAGTTGTGTGCTTATGATCTAGTAAGAATTCCTTTATCAATGTAACCAATCACATTTTCTAAGTGATGATTTTTAATAACATGTAACTCTTTGGGTAAGTCGTTGTGGGCAAGGAAATCGTACCTTGCTAGGGTTAGGGTTTCGTGTTGGCTGAGGATGAGAGAAATCCACGAAGAATACGGAATTGATTGATTGATTAAAGAGGGGAGAAGAACAGGTGAGCGATTACTCCAACGACACGTGGCAGAACTCTTAGAATCTGAGAACCTTGTTAGGGTAGCAAGGATTCAGAGAGCCTTTTTGAGTCTTCGGGTTGAGAGAGAATCTCCAGGTCTCCTAGTCTTCCAAAAAGTCCAAAAGTCCCAAGTCCGGTCCCTTTCCCAATGGAGTGGAAGGGGTATTTATAGGGTTTTTCTGGAGAGTGGTCATGTGCTAGGCACATGACCTAGGAAAAATTCCAAATTTACCCTTAATCATCATAGTAATGCCCAGATCGTCCTGTCCTTCTAGCCACAAATCGAATCCCTCAATCAATTCCCAAAATGAGTCACTTCCACGTGTCTTCTGCCTCGGGACATGTGAAAGATTCTCTCAGGTCTCGCACATTTATTTCTGACTTTTTTGTTTGTCATTCAATTCTTTAGGTCGTATGTGAACCCTAATTTGTACTTGGGCTCACAGTCGTTAATTGGGAATTGAGATTTTCAAGAGGATTAACATTGACAGGTGGAGATGTATTATCTAGTTTTAGTTCCTCCATATTTTTTAGAATATCTTTAATGCCAACATCATTATCTACTAACTCTGTATATTTGGGAGGAGGTTTAGACTCATCAAAGGTTACATTCATTGACTCCTCAACGACTAGAGTTTTTTTGTTAAAAACTCTGTATGCTTTACTATTAAGCGAATATCCCAAAAATATTCCTTCATCAGATTTGGATCAAATTTCACCAAATATCCTTTAGTATTTAGAATAAAACATTTACTCCCAAAAACACATTAAAAAAACTTTTTTGGAGTTCTTTTGTAATAAAGTTCATAGGGAGTTTTAAGAAAAATTGATTTTAATAAGACTTGGTTTAAAATATAATAGGATGTTGCCACCACTTTAGCCTAAAAATATTTAGGAAGACGATATTCATTTAGCATAGTGTTAGCCATTTTTTATAAATTTTAATTTTTCCTTTCAACCACACCATTTTATTGTGGTGTATAAGGAGTAGAAAAGTTATGTCTAATACCGTTCTCATCACAGAACATAATGAAATCATAATTGTCAAATTCTCTTTCATGATCAGATCGAATGTAAACAATAAAGCTTCCCTGTTGATTTTGAATTTTCTTACATGATGCAGAGAAAGAGTTTATCGCTTCATTTTTTAATTTTAGAAAATCAACCCATGTGAATCGAGAATAGTCATCAACCAGAACTAGAATATAAACAGTACCACCCATGATATGTTTATGGATAGGTCCATATGCAAGAGTTCTAAAGGTCGATAGGTTGACATTGTGAGTTTAGATTTATGAGATGCATTTATTTGTTTTCCTAATTCACAGGCTTCACAGATATGGTCTTTTAGAAATTTTAGTTTTGGAAGACAACGGACATGTTCCTTAGAATATATGTTATTTATCAGTTTCATGTTAATGTGTCCTAACCTGCGATGCCAAAGCCATGGATCATCATTAGTAGATACAAGACACAGATTGTCTAAGAGAGAGTATGCATCTAAGTCACACGTGTACACATTCTGATTTTTAGGACACGATAAAACTAACTTATCGGAATGATCAAATACTAAACAGTTATAAGGACTAAATGATATTTTAAAACCATCATCACATAATTATCTAACAGAAATAAGATTGTACTTGAGTCCTGTGACTAGTTGTACTTTGAAAATTGTTATGTGTTTATTACCAACACTTCCAACTCCAATTATGTTACCTTTGTTGCTATCTCCAAAAGTTACCTCACCATAGTTTGTGGCTTGTAAATTGTTCAATTTTAATTTATCTACTGTCATATGTCTTGAACAACCGCTATCAATATATCATTTATTGTTACCAGTTGCGAGACATACCTGCAATATATACTAGTTTCACAAAGTGGTACCCTTTAATAAAAGGGTCCTTTGAGTGATTTTTCCATTTTGTATAAGGATCATTTGTATTTTATTTTACAAAAGTGGGTACAAGATAATAAGTCTTAGTAGACACAAGTGTTCTATGAGTAGCAGGTCTATAAGATGTATGATTTACTCTATTATTGTATCCTGAAAAGTTTTGATGAGGGTTTCTAAAAGATCTTTCATTTTTCTGATAATAAAATTCTTTTCTTGTATTTTTCATAATAATAGGTGCAGTGTAAGTTCCTTTTGGTACCCAAATCATTTTTCCTATATAGTTTCCATTTTTAGCATTGCACGTGTGAATAAAATGACCATTTCTATTACAGTGAGAACATTTAGTAAATGGAGATGTATGACCTTCTTTTTCTTTACTTTTAACATAATAAAGTACTTTATATTTTGTTTTACTAGATTTTTCAATATATCATAATTCTTCTTTATTAAAACCACATCTTTGTTGATTAAGCATAACATCAAGGTTTTCTTTCCTTTTTGTGGATTTAATGACTGTTGTGTTTAAATCATCGCGTTCTATAGTCAACATTCTAATTTGATCTAATAAATAGGATTCTTCACCTTGTTTTTCTAATTCTATCTTTATAGATGAATTCTTAACCTTTAGTGTTTTAGTATCTTCACTTAGCACTTGATTTAATTTTTGAGAGTCTCAATTCATTAAGAACAGTAAGTATTGAATTTTCAATTTTAAGATTTTCAATAGAAATAATAAGTGTTGAATTTTCTATTTCAAGATCTTTGTTTATTTTTCTTAATTTTTCTAATTCTTCTTTTAATATAAGATTTTAGAAGAATCATTTTCTAGTTTCTCATTTTCTTTTTTTAACATTTCATTAATTATAATTAAATTTGAGTTTTCTATTTCAAGATTTCTGTTAGTCTTAATTAATTTTTCTAATGAAGTTTTTAGTTTAATAAAATCTTTTTTAATAATTCCATTATCTTCATATAAACAATTATACACTTCTTGTAGTTCATGATGTTCTTCATTTGTATTATCTAAATTATGTGTGACAAATGAAGTACTATGTAATGATGTTCTGAATTTACCTCAGATCTTGGTGATGAATCATTGTCTACCATTAAACATTGATTTGCGATTTTCTCGGTTTGTTTGACAATTCCTTCTTCATCACTTAGATCCCAACCTTCCTTAACTACTAGTACTTTATTGTTGACAGTCCTTTTTGAAATGTCCAGGCTGGTTGCATTCAAAACATGCATTTGAATTATCATTGGAGCTTGCATTCCTGAAGTTGTTGTTTGCTTTGAAATTTCCTCCTTGTGTTTTTGCCTGCCTTTGAAGTTGTTGAAGTTGTTATTTGTCTTCAGAAAGTCTTTGTCATATTTTTTGCCTTTACTTTGGATTACTCTCCTATGTTGTCTTGATAATAGAGAAACTTCATTATTATCTAAACTCGGGACTTCTTCATTTAGCTTCTTATCATCGCTTTCTTGATCTATAAGTAGAGCTTTGAAAACAATTCCTTTCTTTTTGATATTTGTATCTGATTATGCTTTTTCAACTAAAATGTCGACTTTGTGGATATGAAGATTTCCAATAAGGCTATCAAGAGGATATACAGTTAGATCTTGCATTTCCTTAATGCATGGTTGTAACCTTCATTTTCTATACAGATGGAATGACTTTAAAAATTCTTCTGTTTTTTTCATTAGTTGTGTAAGTTTTTCCCAGTTGTTCCAGCTTATCAATGATTCTAGAAGGGTTAAATACACTTATGTTCCTCGAAGTATGACCCCTTTTAAACTTGGGACCCTAATGTTTAAAACCTTACATTAGTATACTCCAAGTACACTTAAGTAAACAAAAGTGATCCCAAAAATTTTTTCAACAAAAAAAATAAGACTGAATGTTGGCGTGGCACCAGAGAAGCTTGTATTTCACTTTGTTTATAATTTAATTCGTATTTTTTATATATTTTAACATTAAAATCAAATAAGTCCATATATTTCAGTGTATTTCTAGTGTATTTAACCCAAGTTCAATAGTAAACACTTATAACACATACATTCCTTCTAAGTCATCCAAAGCACCACAATTCTCACCCTATAATCTCTCTCTAGAACTAGAAGCTTAGAAGATTACAGAGCTTATTTTTATCTCTATATATACATAATTATTTTTTGTTTACTTAAGTGTACTTGGAGTATGCTTATGGCTGAGCAAGGAACCAAATTGGAATTAAAACCGCACTAAAAACCGCACAAACCTCACCAACGGTTCCAACGTATGTGACGATTTTAGGTGGGTTGAAAAATCAAATTTATGGTTCCGGTTTGATTACTAACCAAAATCGTATGCATAAAACCGAAATTGCACCATGTTGATATAGTAGCCTATAATGTTTCTAACTCTTTGTATTATGATTGTAATATTACTGTAATACGATCTTTGTTATCAATATGTTGTAATATGATTGAGTTACTCTTAGTAACAATATGTTTTAATATGATAGATTAGCCTGTAAATTATTACAGCATATTGTTACTAAGAGTCGAGTAGTAAAGAGATTGTATTTAGCTTTTGTTTACTTTACTATATTCTACTCTAATAATTTACATCATATTACTCTATTATATTTAGCTTTTGTTTAGACAAAACATTATAAGTAAGGTTGTGTGTGATATCAAAGTAATAATTAATATTATGTGATGTTAAATTGTTAATTTAAATTGCATAAAATTTTGTTGTTTCAATTGGTTTTGAAACCGAAACCGCACCAAATAAAACCGCACCGCATGGTTCAAAACCACACCGCACCAATCACAAGCGTTTTCATATGCGATTTTGGATTTGTCAAACCGCACTTAAGCGGTTTCATGTGCGGTTTGGACTTCAAACCGCAACATGCTCATCCCTAAGTATGCTACTGTAAGATTTTAAACATTAGGGAAAGTGTAAAAGGAGTCATACTTCGAGGAACATAAATGTATTTAACCCTTAAAAAAATAATAGAATTCACCAAATATAAATTTCAATCAAAAACACACAAGTCACTACAAAATCATTCTTCAAAACTTTATTTCTTGAAATTATTTTATAATCGTATTATTTTTAAGGGTATCAAATATATCTTTTTGTAAAGAAATAATTTCATTAGGTTGCTCTTGGACTAAGACATGACTAATTGACTCTTGAGTAGATATATTCAACAGGAAAAAAAATATTAAGATCGAGCACGTTTAGTAGTGCTAAATATTGAAAGTTTTCTTCAATATATCTATTTATCCCGATTCAAAATATTAAATACCAATTCAAAAAATAATAAAAACAAACTAAAAAAATTAACAATAGGAACAAATGTTACACATGCCAAAAACTTTAATATATATTGTAAGTTAATAGAGAATGTACAGATGCACTAATTGGCATGAATGCATAAAAATAAATAAGAATCAAAACTAAGTAATAAACCATTCATGAATAATTAATAAAAAATAAAAAATAAAAAATAGATTATTACAGGAGACGTTTGTTATAGGTCATCTAAAATATAAAATGATCATTTTAAATATCCGATAATGTGAGTTGGTCATCTTTATGAATCGTATTTGTTACACTGATAATTTTACATTCTCGATAATTAGATGACCAAAATATAAGTGATAATCCAAAATTAAAATAATGGTCATCTTGAACTTTTTATTTAGACAAATATCCTTTATATTTAATAATTAGAACATAAATATCTTTATTAGTCACATAATTTAGATCTATTTTTTTATTTTTATTTTTTTTGTCAACATGTTTATTTTAACTAAAATAACTCTTTGTCCATACAAAGTATGTGATGTTATTTGTTATTTATTATTATAAATTTAATTTATTATCAACGACATACTTAAAAATTTTGTGCTTAATAATTGACTAAATCATGAATTATTATTTTATAAATATATTAAAAAAATTGATATGATTTACTAAGTAATACATAATTTTAATTAGTTCGATAGTACTTTAATAATTGTTGATTACATTTGACAATAATCACATGGGTGATTCATTCAACTAAAATTAGTACAAATATATTTTAATAAAAAATTAATATTAAAAAATATATACCCAATAATGTTAAATTCATAACGAACGCTCAATAATTACAGACATATCTCAAAATAAAAATGATATATTATTTCTATTACCTATAATTAGATACCAAGTAATCTCCTGTAACAAACATCCCCTCAAGTCTAACATAATAACACCACCTACTCATCATAATTTACTTGGTTCAAAGCCTTGAAGAACCAGCAAACACCTACTTTTAGCTCCGTTACGTTCTCTCCTTAAAAGAATCTAGCAATCTAGAAGATCAAAATAGAAATGTTAATTGTAAAGAACCCCTTATTCTTACTACTTTAAATATTTGGCAAAACTAAAAAAATACCTATTATAGTTGGCAAATTTTATTGATTACACCATTATATTTTTAATTTTTTAAATTATACCACTAAACTAATTATTATTTTGAAATTGAGTCATTCCGCTAAAAAAAATAAACGGACGTTAATTTTTTATCTACAAAATTAATGAATTAGCCATTGTAGTTGATAAATTTTACTGATCACATCTTTGAACTTTTAATTTTTCAAATTACCCCATCAAACTAATTAAAAATAATTATTTTAAATATTTTTAAAATAATTATTATTTAAAGTAAAAAATATTAGAAACTTTTTTTATACATAAAATGAGTAGAGTTTCATAAAATATAAATTTAAAAAATTAAAGTAATTTTAAATTAAATTAATGTCTACTTAATTTTTTAGAATGACCCATTCTTAATATTAGAATCTTTTAAAAAAACTAAAAATAGAAATTAAAAAAATAGTAAAAGATAAATAAAAAAAACTGACTCAATTTTTTAAAAAAGAAATTAATAATTTTATAAATAAATATTATTTTAAAGAAAAAATTGGGAAATTTTTCATATTTTAAAAAAATGAGTAAAATTTTATAAAATATAGATTCAAAAAAATAAATTCATTTTCAAAAGAAAAAAAAAGATTTTTTTAAAATCAATAAGGTTTCATAAAACTTTAATTTTTTAAATTTATATTTTATGAAACTTTAATCATTTTATGAAAAAATTAAAGTTTCTAATATTTTTTACTGAAAATAATAATTATTTTTAAAAATATTTAAAATAATCATTTTTTAATTAGTTTAATGGGGTAATCTGAAAATTAAAACTTCAATGATGTAATCAGTAAAACGTGCCAACTACAGTGGATAATTTATTAGTTTTGTAGATAAAAAATTCACGTTCATTTATTTTTTTAACGGAATAACTCAATTTTAAAATAATAATTAGTTTTGTGAAATAATTTAAAAAATTAAAAGTTCAATTGTGTAATCAGTAAAACTTACCAACTACAGTGTGTATTTCATTAGTTTTACCTTAAATATTTCTAACAAACCCACACTAATTGATGGACACTTAATCCACTGGTCTGGTCTGGTGTGACTCAATTCTATTAATATATACAAGTAGATTGATTATGAAGAAAGGTTCAATAAAGACAGGTCTAAATATTCCAGTATATCATACTGGATCATACTCCAGTAGATACAATTGTAAACCAAAACAAGGCGCCTCAAGCCACCGTTCAAAAATTAAACTTCTAGGAATATAATATAACTATAAACAGAACGGATCTAAAGCATAACATCAGCTGGTACAGGAAAGGCATTAATTGTAGTTACTTCTATGAGATATTTCAGAAAGTTGCATATGCTTCTTTTCTATACATAAATTGTGCCATTTATTTCGAAACAATTCAATTTCTTGACAGTATGGAGCTTCAAATTCTAAAAAATAAGTGTACCACTACTGCATCCATGAGAGCAGACTGCAGAGTGCTCATCCATGCTCTTGCCAAGCCCAAACCCAACAATTCAATAACCTGCATAAAAATTTTATATTTATTGGAGAGCGCATAAGAGAATAAAAATTAATTTTAAATTAAATGGACTTTACCCAAGAGAATCAATAAAACAAGGTAAAACTACGGCTAATGTATTAAGATTCAAAGAAGGTAATTGCAAAATCTTTAATTACTTAACCAAAAACTTTTTTTTGGCAAAATCATTAAAGGTAATAGTTCTCAGCTTGCTGTTCTAAAAATTACAAACAGCCCAAGGACTCTCGTCTTCAACAACAGCAACCATATCGAAAACTCCGCTCCAATGGATAAATTTAGGAAATCATTTGTGTAATATATACTTAAGTTTAACATTGGCTCAAAGACTCAAATTCAGGAAGTGTAGGTTTGATTGATGCAGTTTCAAAGTTTAAGGCTTCATATTCTTAGGGGAGATGGCTCTTTAATTTGGATTTTTCCCATTTAATGGCATTTGAACGTAATTTATCTATTCAACTTATGATGAGTTGAATGTTAAATTTAAGACCTTTCCAAGTCTATTATTCCATTTCTCCCAGTATTAAGATTGACTATATACAGAAGAACAAAGAAGATGTCGATGTTTTCAGATTTAAAAGGATTCTCATATCAGTACGAAAAATCATAATATAAATGGAAACACAATGCTAACCAGAAACTGAAACATCATAATGATTAGTCAAACCTGATACATTTCATTTTGCTACTTCTTGAGCACAACGGTGACGTTCTTCAACACTAGAGCCTCCAACGATGGATCCAAAAACACAGCTCCACCTGTCTACACTAGAGTGATTAATATATAAACAAACCAACTAATTAAATATTTACCAATAATACTGTTAAGAAGTACAAAATATCATAACAAATATGTACGTAACACTGATTGTTAGTTCCCGTATGCAGTTACACATGTAATAGTAGCTGACATGAGTCAATTCTAAAAATTAAGTAATTTCTGCAATTATTAACTTTCTTGTTAATTCTGCAATTTGGCAAGAATCACATCACACACTCTTCAGATGTCAGGCTTCTTAAGCACAAGCAGCAACATCTTTCAAAGACTGTCCTTCCTTAACCTCACCTCCCTGAAGTTAACCCCCCTGTTCCTACCCCCACACTGTTCAGAAGAACCCACCCCACCCCCATTAGACTTTTTCTTAATATTTTTTATTTTTACAATATCTTAGACTCAACAAAAGTACTATCGACTTGTCACAAATAAAAAATTAATGTTGCTCTCTTGTTGTCGGCGTGAAGGCATTTGGTTCGGGGTGTGAGCAGAGGAATAGAATACCTCATTCCCATTCCAAACGTAACCTAGTTAGGTTAGCCAAAAGTGGAGTTAATGAGCCATAGCTAGCAGTGCCTCAAAAACCTTTTTCATTCCTTAATGGGGGGGGGTGATGGTCCACTACCAACCTCATGGTAATGATTCATACTAATTAGATACTTTTGAGCACTTCTAGTCCATTCTGGCACACTTCCCAAGTAACTAACCAAACACTAAAGAGCTCATGGCATCATGCTCAATTCAATTTTATCACTGCCTTTATTCAGTTTAAAAAATCTATTATATTACCACCACATTCTATTGTCCCAAACCAAAATGACCTTAATGTCATGAATAGGCCAAACCACGTCCCAAGCCCTAATGCTGAATACCACTGCTACAATCTGCTGATAGCTCCATCTAATTAGGGGCAATACGGTTCCCTATAACAGAACCCATAACGAAGCCAAAACCATATGGTAGTTAATTTTAAGATGCCTAGTACTGGCCAGCCTATTCCGAAATTCCCAATGTTGACCTGTTATATATTAACTGAATCTTGAAAACATTGATTGCACATTTCATCTAATATAGTTCTGGAACAAACTAATTCTAAAATATATGTACAAACATAAATTATAAAACCATTAAAGAAAATATCAGTTTGGATCAAGATAATAATATCCACAGTAAATGAAACAAATGCATATTCTATTTTTGAGCTCAATATACAACTCTAGTTATCTAAACTTTCTAAACGTGAATGTGTTTGGTTACAGTTTTTGTGGGGAAAAAAGAATCAAATTTTATTAATGGATATTTAAAAATACAGAAAAAAATTAAATCTTTACCAAGTTAATTAAAATCTTACACTAGACTGCACTTGAGTACGTTCTGTTGGTAAATTTAAGCATAGTTTCTTGGTCTTGTCTGATAAACAGCTGAAAACACCTTGGTGTTCTCTAAGTTGGTTTTATTTTTGAAAAGTACTTCCTGGAAACAGAAAGAAGAAAGGGAAAAAATGACACCATCAAAAAAACATTGCTCGACTTTACAAAGACAGTTAAAACTAAAGCAGGTATTAAAAGGCCAACAAGACAAGACCTTGTGTGGATTTTTTTTACAAGGTACAGTTCATCTATATATTAGGTCAATATCAATCTTATCAAAAATCATAAAAAGATTGCACCTGAAACAATTTTTACTATATATTTAAAATGAATTCAAAAGACTTGCTACAATTAACGATTGAGGAAACCCTTCTCATCATAAAGGGACAATAAAGTACTTCTTTCCGTATGTTAAGATCATTCTAAATTACCTAGAATCTGGGATCCCCACTAAAAAAAGAAAATCAAAATCTCATGTGCTTACTCTTTGACTTCTACGAATTTCCTCGTAATTAAGTTAGTGAAGACAGAAGGAAACATATCCTCTGTCATAGTGGAATTTAGCTTGCACAAGCATAAGCAATGAAATGTGTTTTATTAGATATCATAAAGGATACAAAAAAAAAGATGAGAAACTCCAGGAATTATATACTATACGAAATGTATTTTAAGAGTTATATACAATAGTTTAAAATGGAAATACAATATTAGCCAGAAACTGATTTATAATAAGTAGTAGTCAAACCTGATACATTTCGTTTCGCTACTTCTTGAGCTCAACGGTGACGTTCTTCAACACTAGAGCCTCCAAATGGATCCAAACACAGCTCCACCTGTCTACACTTGAGTGATTAGTATATGGAAAAACCAACTATTTCAATGACTACCAAGTATATTTTTAAGAAGTACAAATTATCATATCAAATATGTATGTAACAGTGATCATTAGTTCCGATATGCAGTTGCATCACATATGTAACAGTAGCTGAGAAGTCAATTCTAAAAACTAAGGCAGTTTCCATTCTGCAATTTGGCAAGAATTGCATGTCATACACTCTTCAGATGTCAGGCTTCTTAAGCATAAGCAGCAACATCTTTCAAAAACTGTTCCTTCCCCAACCTCGTCTCCCTGAAGTTAACCCCCAGTCCCTTCCCCACACTCTTTAGAAGAACCAACCACACCCTAATTAGACTTTTTCTTAAAAAAAAAATTCAATATCTTAGACCTAACTTAGACTCCACAATAATACCCCTAAAACAGGCTTTGCAAGAAAAAGTACTAGAAAATTCCAACATCAAGTGTGTTCAAAAAATAGATATCATGAAGATTAAAGAGGACTACAAAAGTTTGATTTGGGAAATGACAACAATTTTAGACGAATTGTGCATTATGGAAAAATATTAATAACAAGTGCTATCTACAATAGAAGTGTGATGGTTTGGCATAGACTCACTGATACAGGGGATGATTGTGATTAACATAATAAGTTATGATTGCAATCATTGCATATAAGTGAAAAGAAACTGAGAATGAAGTAAAATGTCTCTAAGAATACTCCTTAAATCCATCAAGCAGAACATTTATTTTCCAAATAGCGGTGTAACTTGCTGAACCAAAAGATTAAATAATTAATAAGTCTGCTAAACTCCTCCTAAATGCTATTGTACCAACTACCGAGACTCCAAAAGTCAAAACTTTTAAAATGTAACAAAAAATAAGTGAAAACTTGTAAGTTCATAATTAAGCAACATGTGAAAATAATATGAATATAGTAGTACATGCAAACAAAACGAAATAACTTTCTCTGAAAATTGACGACTAAATGAAAAAAAGAAAAAAGGAAAATATTTCAATTTAAAACTTATAATTTGCTTTTTATACTAGAATGCGGCAACTCCTGCGCTTCATTTAATAACTTGTTGGCAAGCATGAAGATATTCAAAAAAAAAATCTTGGAACTTAGTCATAAGAATGTTGCGAACAGCCTCGTCATAGTAAACACCTTATGTAGATTTTAATTATTTGAGTGAAGAAACCATATGGTAGTTAATTATAGATCTTTAAATGACTGGCCAGCCTATTCCAAAAATCATAATGCTGACCAGTTATATATTTACTGAATCTTGAAAACATTGATTTCACGTATAATATATTATGTACAAACATAAATTATATAACCTTTAAAGCAAATACGAGTTTCAGATCAAGATAATAATATCCACTGTAAATGAAACAAATGCATATTCAGTGTTTACCACACTAAGGTGAATCATCTCACAGTTTGATCCAATGAGGCTTTGTTCCTCTTATCTGACACACAAACAGTAGCTTCATCGGCTAAAGTGGTCCATAAGTTTGGCTTCATGGAGGAAATCATTTCCATATATTCTCCAGGTTTTATCTGTGCATATCAATATTGAAAAAATGAATAAAACTACATCCTACCGATGGAGGGAGAAAAAGTGTGAAAATTAAGGAAAAGTACAGTTATTATCATCGGATGGCATTATGTAGAACTACCAAGCGACAGCCAGAAGGGTTATCAAAAGATGCCTCAATCTTGTTACTGCTAATACAGTCTGGAAGGCATACAATAGAATTCTTTGCTTGGTACAGCTGCAAATGCATATTCATGCAAACCAAGCATCACGTGCAGTCCTCCAATATATGACATAGTCTTAAGGGAAAGACCTTCTAAGCTGCAGAATCAAAGAACATAGTAATGATTTAGACAATTATGAACCATATAAAAATAACTGACAAAATACCATGAACAATTGTAAATTGACCCCAAAATAAAGGAATATATATATATATATATATATATACGAGTGTGTGTGTGTGTGTATGTATATGAAGTTAAGTTTTCATTAAAAAGGTTTTGTACCCTCCACGGCGGATACAAGGCTAAGGAATGGGGGGTCATGGCCCATCCAGAGCTTTTTATTCCTTTGATAAGTAAGTGATTCAAGCCAATCCCAATAATTTTTTGTGTGAAGGTTGAATGGGTGACGCAGGTACCTTTGTGTACGGTACCCCGTGTGTGTTTTTGTGTGTGAGGAAGATAGAGAGAGAGAAACTTGTATGGCCACAATGGACAAGCCAATCCATTTGCACATCTGAAAGTTAATTGAACTTTCAGCACTTATTTTTTTAAAGTTTTGTTAAACATCTGTATGAAATTACGTGAGCTTATGTAGCTCATCACTTGTTCAAGGATATTCTACTGAGATAATCTCTATGAGGACAACTGAAACATCTATAATAAAGGAGATGCTGAAGACGAATAACTAAGATGTAAATCTTATTGAAATTTACAAAATAATAATATAAATGGTACCAGTTTTTTATAATAAAATTAAAATTTGTAAAAAAAACCAAACAATTTCTCTCTCTCCATCCCGTCTGTATTACCGTGTGTGTTTTTGTGTGTGAAGAAGAGAGAGAGAGAAACCAGTATGGCCACTTTATTAAAAAAATTGTGTTTTTTTATTTTTATTAAACATAATTATTTTTATTAAAAATTGTGTTTTTTTATATTAAAATAATTATTTTTATTCAAAAACTGTGTTTTATTTTTTAAAAACCAAAGCTGCGTTTGTTGTGACGTGATTAAGGAGAGAGAGAGTAGGCGTTGTTTGGTTTTTTTTTTTTTAAATAAAATAATAATTATTTTTTATTAAAAAAACCTGCTTTTTTTTTATTTTTATTATAAAAAACGTGCTTTTTAAAAAAATTATTAAAACGCAAGATTTTATGTACATTTATATTATTACATTTGTAAATTCTCCTCTATTTCCACATCATGAAAGCCACATAGCGCAGGATCTATGCCATCTAAAAGAAAAATGTCAGAGCATTATACATGGAATGAGTGACAATATAAGAACTTAATTTTCCAGTATATCAGTAATTCAGTATGAGCATCCAAGGGCAGACCCAGCGACAAATAGTTGTAGAGTGTTCTCACCTGATGAGTGAGCTGCACTGGATACAGCTGAACTTGTGATAATGTACGTCACGCTTGTCAGCAGAAATCCTCTGTAAAGTGTAAACAATTTCTTCATGAAGGAAGTGACAATGCAGTCAACAAGATCGCATGCGGTTACAGACCGCTGGTTTTTCTTTTCTTTTCTTTTTGCAGATTAATTTTGGTGGTTGATGGTATACAGAGTTAACACAGAACAAGGAAAGCTTGAGAGTCGAGACTAATGATGTAACTGAAATAATTGAAGAAGAGATAAACCTGTTGTTTAATTTATGTTATCAATACCTAATAAAAAAAATAACCATACTAAACATAAACACTTCATCAGAGAATTCAAGTAAACCTTTGAATCACATGATTTTAATAAATCACCTAAAGGAAAAGTTAATATATAATATTGAGAGTAAAGTTTTATTCAAATGTTGTCCACACTAGAAAACATCTGAAGTTACCCAAATCACAGGTCTGATATTAAGAAAATGCTGAACTCTGTAAAACAAGTTATTCTACTTTTGCTAAAGGCGGGCAGATGTTCCTCGGTAAAAACAAGTGTGCAAACTTGGGGTTTGAAAAAGAGGCATCATCAATTTCAAATTCATACGTAAGGGACCAACTAAATGACAATGTCGATCTGTGTAGCAGTGTTCCAAAATTCTTTTATGCTCGGCACGCCTAAACAAAAAGTATTACATACTGAACTCTACTGAAAAATGCTACCCGCGTGAGTTCAGATATATGAATCCTATTTTATCCTATGGTTACCTATACACCACAATATCTTTCTTTACTATTTCCAGAACTTGAATTTTCACCATCTCACCCTTTCTATGTCATTAAGTTTCAAGTTAAGAGATATATCTGCTAAAGTTTATGAAGCAATTGCATAAAGGAAACTGTTAAATCCACATCATAAAATGTTATTTCCACAACAAAAGTGTCGCTATAGATTCTATAGCGACTTTTCACCGTTGCTATACATCTACAACGACATTTTTGTTGTGGAAATAACAAAAAGTGTTGTGGATTTAACAATTCCCTTGCATAAACCATGAATATCATTTCACATGTGTGCAGTTGTTTGTAAATCATCAAATATCTTTATAGAAAGCATAGTCTCAGAATATAAGTAAAAAAGTGAATCTACACATACCATAACCAACCACACTAACAGTGTTGTTCAAGAAAAATCTTCTGTATTGGCTCGTTTAATTGATGCCTTCTGGTATCTCATTTTCTCAATCTCCCTCTCTAGAAAGTCTAGAGTTGTATCCGTGACATGGTTAGGGGGACAACCAGCATCCAACATCATCTTTAAGAATTTGTATGCATCCTTTAATCTGCCTGCCTTGCTATGAACTTCTATAAGTGTATTATAAGTAACAACATCAGGGTTTATCCCACTAGTCCTCATTTGTTGAAAGAGTTTGTTTGTTTCATCAATCCGACCAGCCTTCCCAAGGGCATTAATCAGGGTATTGTACATCACAATATCAAGATAACCACCTTGCTTCATTAGCTTTTCCAGAACAGCAGTTGCTAGATCCGCCCTTCCCATCTTACCAAGCCCTTGAATTATTAAATTATATGTTGCTATGTCTGCTTGGCAGACTTTTTCGCCCATTTCATGAAGAACGCCCCAAGCTTCATTAAAATAACCCTTCTTTACAAATGAACTCAACAGGGAATTGTAAGTGTAACTGACAGGGTTGACACCCATATTGGTGAAAATCTCAAATAACTTACAGGCCAAGCTTAGATTTCCCTTTGCCAAAAATATAGACAAGTAAGTGTTGACCATGTCAATATCAAAAGAATCCATGCCTTTCTGCTGAATTCTTTTTCCCCTGGATAGCGAGAACAGCTGAGAAGAATGTTTATTGGAGCTCACTTGACCGGCCAACAGATCCATATACGGTGATGAAGACCATGGGTCAACATCACCAAATGAAGTCTCTTTGTCATTAGGCCCAGCACCCTCCAAGCCAAGATGCATATCAATCCCTTGGTCAGCTGAACTTATCAAACTCAAGATCTCAGTAAAGTCACCTTTAGATGGAAACAAAGGCGTGAAATCCTTTTTTTTGCTCTGTGGATTTTTTATTGAAGCCTCCATAGTAGCTTTCCACTTAAGAACAGCTGGCATTATATTGTCATCCCTAATGTGCTTCATGAGCCTCTCCGTCCAATCCCACCGACCATGCCTATAAAGTGCAATTAAGAGTGATGTTATAGTAACCAAATCGACGAGAAAGCCTCTAGCTTCCATCTCTTCCACTAATTGCAATGCTTCCTCAAGCTGACCCTCCCTTGAAACATGCAGTATGACAATGCTGTAGGTAATTCCATCCACAAATTGCCCTTTCTTCTTCAAATCAGAAAACAGGGTATAAGCAGCTGCAGCCCTCCCATTTCTAAATAACCCATCAATTAGAATGTTGTGTGTCCAACATGAGGCCCTCACCCCTTCATTAATCATTTTCTCATACAGATTGCAAGCTTCTGTAAGTTTCCTAGCCTTTAGAAACCCGTCCAAGAGGGAGTTATAAACAACAGTATTTGGGCGGAAGCCGTTATATTGCATCTCACTAAATATCTTTGTTGCATCATCCAACAAGTAGGACTTAGAGCAGCCATGGATAAGGATACGATAAGTGAAGGCATCAGGCTCGTGACCAGAGCCCTTCAGTTCCTCCCAAACAAGGAGTGCATCCTTCACCTTCCCACTCAAGCAGAGCACATGGATTAGGCTGTTATACGTGCACAAGTCAGGACTATATGAACCGCAGGAGCCTAGGCTCTTTTCCTTCATCTCTTTGAAGAGTGCAAGTGAAGTAGCCAGATCGCCCAAGCACCCAAATGCATGAATACATATATTGTATCCCCATGTATCCAATGAAAAGATATTCTTCTCCCTCAATTTATCGAAAACTCGTTGAAATTCTACCCTCATTTCTGCTTTACGAAGAGCCACAAACAACTCATTACAGGCTATAGCATTGGGAAAGACACCATGATCATTGTTATTTCCATTGGCAGTGTCACTGACATTAACATCGAACGCATCTAAGAGTCTGAAAAAAATGGACAAAGCCAGACCTAGCTGGTTATTGCGGACAAGCGCAACGAGGACAGAGTTATATATGTCAAGGTTCAAGCAGCTGGTAGTTTCTAATTCATTTTCAACGTGATCCAAGATCTGGAGTGCAGAATCAAACTTTCCGGATCGGATGAAGGCATCAAGGAGCAGTTTAAAGGTTGCGGAATCTAGGACAATACCATCTTGCTTCATAAAAGTAAGCAGGTTGAGGATATCCTCGAGGAGATGGTGGTGGAGTTGACGCTGGTGGCAGTAAAGACATACACTTCGGAATATTTGGGAGTATGTTTTAGCCGAGTGCTTGTAGTTGGGCCTAAGAGAGCACCACTGGAAGAAATTCACCTTCTGTGATATGTCAAGGGAGTTCCTTTGGAGAATTTGGAGTACAAGACTCTCTGAAAGGGGAATGGAATCCCCATCTAGATTACGAGTTCCACCAGTCTTAGAGAGTGCTTTAGCAATGGAAGCGATTAGAAGGAAGTTCCCAAGTTCGGATGAAGTAGTACTTGTGTTTATATTCCTCCTGAAGAAAAGAAGAGCAGAACATATGGCTTTACTTTTTTTTCCTACTCCATGGCACATTGTTGTTGCTCCTTTACCTCCACCAACTACTTTGTCCCTGATGCTGTTCAAGGAAGCAACTTGGTGATCATCCCTATTATTTTAAAGAGAAAAAAACTACCCTTCCATTAATAGTTATGAAATGAATTATGCATATCAAGCAAAAATGAAGGCAGACACTTGGGGAGGAACAACACGAGGTACGTTTTAGATAAAACTGCACAACTTCAGAGGGGATAATAAGTTCATTAAAAGAGTGAGTTGGAAATACAGAGCTTGAACTTTAGTCATAATTTTATGATATCCATTTTACCCTTAGCTGGTTAACTAAAACTATTTTTGCTCCAACCATGTCCTTCTCATTAGGGCTCCAATATCTGAGATATTTCAATGCCTGCTGCACAATTTTCCCTCAACTGCAAGCCGTTGCTCACATTCACTTCCTCCAACAATTTTTAATCATAAAGGATGTAAAACAACCAAAAGTAACTGCAACCTAGTAGCAAACATATTAATAAGCTCTCAACTTACTGACGTAGTGCGTCATTATAGTACTCTCTCACTCAATTACTAATTCACTATTGGAATCTCTTCCAATGAAGTTGATCATATGCAATCCACTAAATTTAACTATTCCATGTACAATACTAAAATCAAATGCAATAGACATTTAACTTCTTTTTATCTTTTTTCTTTTAATATTTTTTTCTAGCTCTTTCCAATATCAAACAAAGCATATAGTTCTTTCCATGTTATTCTCTCACCATAAAGGTAAACCAAATTCAAGGCTTTGTTTGGAACAATTAATTTTTAAATAAATAAACAAATAACTTAAAAGCAAACCCATTACAATTAATTCAAAAATTAATCCTGGAATTAAAATTTAGTGTACCTAACCAAATTTGTATTCATTAACAGGATTGTTTCTAATTTCACTTTCTTTTCCTTTTCATTATCTTTTCCTTCAACTAGTCCTTTCCAATATCCTTTCTTGCTTTCCCTTGCTCCCCTTTTCTTTTCCAATTTCACCAGCTTTGTGCAATCTATATACACATAGATATAGAGAGAGAATAATATAGAAACTTACAAGTGAAGAGGGCTACATTGAAGTAGAAAAGAATCAGGGGAAGGAAGGGAGGTGAGAATGTCAGGTAAGATGTAAACGGGCAGCCCTTTACGCGTAGTGAGGAGTAGGGCAGGAGTCTCTATTGGATGTGAGCAGCTGCCCAAGTGCAGAGAACCTACTTTAGCCCTTCCATTCATGCTCCATGCTTTCATGGCGAACTTCATCTCTATCTCCGGCGGCCGGCTGCTATGCTCCGTCCAACCTTGGTTTCATTCTGATTGAATTTGATGGCTCTGTTTTTCTTTTCCCCATTCTCTTGTTATGTTTGGTTTCTTCGGAAATTGGAACAGTTAAAATATTTCTTTATAAAAAAAATCTATAATTATTATAAAAGAATCCTAGTATTAAAAACAATGATAATGATAAGTGAAAAGAAAGAGTATTCTTCTTATATTTTTATATATCTTATTCTCTTTATAATACATTTATTTATAGGTATATCAATATATATTTGGACCTTTCAAAACTCAAAGGTTATTAGTTTCAAAACTTAAAAATATGATAGTTTCAAAAGATCAAAGGTCAATACAATAAAGATGAGAGGAATGAATCTAGACATCCATATATATATATATATATATATATATATATATATATATATATATATATATATATATATATATATATATATATATATATATATATATTTATAACACTCCCCCTTAAATGTTTATTGTATAGTCATACGCATAGAAAACTGTTTCATTAAAAATCTTATCAGAAAAAACTCAATGAAAAGAAAACTTTAGTTAAGAAAAAAAGAGTGCAGCGAGTATTAGCTCTCCCTCATTAATGTATCCTAAGTCCTTCAGCTGTCGTATTCTAATATTGCGCTGCAATCCTTCAAATATTGTAGTTGGTAATGCTTTGGTGGACAAATCCACTAGATTATCTTTTGAGCAAATTTGTTGAACATCAATATCACCACACTTATCAAGGTCATATGTGAAAAAGAATTTCGATGATATGTGCTTTGTTCTATCTCTTTTGATGTATCCTCCCTTTAATTGAGTTATATATGCAGCATTGTCTTCATACATAATGGATTGAGTTCTTTTGCAACAATTTTCTAAGAATATGTCTTGTTAAAAACCTTACAAAAATAAAAACTCTGTAGAAAAAAAAATTAGCTAAGGAAAATAGTACAATATTCTTGTATAACTCCTAGTGCCTTGTGTAAGACCCCAACTTTTATGAATAAAGATAAATTTTCTATAATTATCATTTTTAAATATTATGGAATGAATTTGATATAATATTATAGTTGTGGATAATATTTAGAAATTTTGTAAAGTACGCAAGTTGTTTATAATATTCGATTGGTCGGGGAATATTCGTACGATGGCGCAATCATTGGTGGACCCCACAACGGAATTATTGTCGGATTGAGAAAACGACAAAAATATTTTATTGAAAATAACTGGCTGAAGTTTTACCATTAATATTGTTGAACTACCGGTAGTAAAAGTACGATGTCTGCGTGGTTGCAAGAAAGACACTCTGTATTGATTATTGATGCTTACGTGAGAAGTCACTTAGTTTTGTTCAATTATTGCTACAGTAATTGTTGTATAGTATCTCACGTTATTTGATTCAATTATTGTCAATATTTTATATATTATTATATCAATAATTGAGATGACAAAGTTATTAATATTATTATTTGCAATATTAACGATGTCTAGAAGTTCTGCTAAGGAGAGGTTTGGTCACCTAATTGCGCGCCAATAGGGAGAAATTTTTATTAGAAAGCCCCCTCTTTCCTGGGAACGACCTGGTCGATTAATATTGAGAATTATAATAATGATGATTAATGGTGTTAAAAATATTGAGGAGATTTTTATGAAGTATTTTTAACTTATTGCATAAACCCCCACTTATTTTTTTTCGTCGGTAGGAAATTATCTCAATTTTGTTGTGTTACTTATATATATTTATATAAATGATCACATGTGGGTTTATATATATAAGTATTATATATATCCAAGTACTAGTCCTTGTCATTGTTGACAAAAACTGAAGCACAAGTTTTCAGGCATCCTAAATTTACATATTAAAGCACACTAGTAAGTAATCATATATGTGTACATGCATGGTCCCTCAGGATACATTATGTGGGTTAGTATTCAAACCTATAAGTCAGTACTACTCCATTAGGATATAAAAATTCTAGACTATAACTATCATGGTGGCTACTGTATTAACCATATATGCGAGTTTATATTAAACTAATTATATAGTAGTAATATGATTGTAGCCAAGTTCTTTCGTTTCTTAGCCATGTTGTGCTAATAATAATAATATATATATATATATATATATATATATATATGCATATATAAATGAATCACGGGTGGTGCCGTGTATATATGGTTATATATATATATATAAGTTTTGTTTTATTAGTATTATTAATGTAATAAAATAAGAAAAACTTTTTATATAAAATGTAATACTTTTATAAAGTTATTCGTTTTATTAGATTATAAATAGAATATATTATATTTTATTGTAAACAAATCTGGACCGTCGTTTTAAAAGTAAATCAACTGGACCGTTCATGGATTGGTTCTTATTTCATCCATTCTTCTATAAATGAAGCTCATTCCTTCATTATTTCTTACGAATTCACTGAAACTCTAAAGAGAGAAACTGTAGAGAGAATTCTTCTTCTATAATCTTGAGCGTATTTCTTTAGCGTTTAAGAAAACTTTGAGAGTAGTGCAAGTTTCTTCAAGTATATCCCCGCCCTACCGTCGGAGTACTCTTCTTTTACGGTAAGGGGTATTTATTTTTCATATTCATGAAGAGAACTTCTGTTGTTATTCCATTCTTTATTATTCTGTTGAAATATCCTGTTCATGCGTTTTACTTGGGACATGGTTAAAATCTTTATTATTACGTTGGAACATCCCGTCGGCATGTAATTTACTTTGACACGGGTTCCGTTATTTATTATTCATTGGAATAACTCGCCCATCTGGCAATCGCATGCATGGTGATTTCTTTTGTTATTCTATTCTTTATTATACTTTCGGTTGGTTAAAGTTTTGACTTCTATACTCCATGAAATTAGTGGAATATCCTCGATATTTTGCACTTCATCCAAAGATCTTTTTATGGAAATATTCTTACGAGCATTCTTGAATTTTACTCTACAAAGAAGTATCATGTTGACAATTTGGACTTATTAGTTCCCGAATAAATTAATTCTTGAACTTGTTTTATTGAATTCTTATATCATTGTCATCATCCTCATGTTTTATATTTTTTTGAAAGTCATACGTGCTTTTGTAGTGCATGGATGGACTTGGTATGATTATGACCGAGGATTATTCGGTGTAATCATAACCATAATGTTACAAATGATGTGGTAAAAGTCCTCATTGGCCCGTAGTGCATTGATAGACAGTTGTTGGTATGATCATGACCATTGATGAATACACGAATATCCTTGGCCCGTAGTGCATGGATAATTTGTGGTTGTGATACTAATGAATATCATGGTCAGTAGTAGTGTGGATGATGTGAATTATTTATTGTCGAGTCCCAAATGATAAAAGTGATGAAAACCTTTTAAATCATAAAAGATAGTAGATTTTATTCTCTACTCGACTCTTTTAATGGATTGCATGTTCCACTGCAGTTAAACTTGATGTCTATTATATTTTATCGGTTTAACATTTTGTTAAAGACTATTGATAATTTATTACGCATTATCTTAGTCATAATATTTCTTCTTTGGGCTAGTTGAGCTCACCCTTTCTTTCATTGTTTCTTCAGAAATGAGAGCGAAATGGACTAGTCGGGGAATGGAGTGACGGTCCGGATGATAGTATTAGTAGTCCTCACTATTCTGTTAAATAGTGTGACAATAAATATAATTAGGACTTATTCTGAGAGTGGATATTGTCTAGAAGACAATAGTTGTATTAAAACTCACAGCTCTCTTGTTGTATATTAAAGATTGTACTTGTATTCTGTACCATATTTTTGGCGACTCAGAATAGGTGATGTATACCTATTTTGGGGGCGTCACACCTTGGGATTGCCTCATTAAAAGCTTGCAAAGGAAAACCAAGTGGGGAAAAAATCATAGCGAAGGAAAAAGAGTATAATCAGCACATATCCTTTTTACTCCCCTTCATAAGTACATAGAATTTTCATTGTTCATGGTAAAAATATCATTAAGTCGAAGCATGCCAATATTGTACACCATCTTCTTCAAAATCGTAGTTGGTAATGACTTAATGAATATATTAACCAAATTATCACATGATCATATATGCTTGATATCAATATCGCCATTCTTCTGGGGCTCATGTGTATAAAATAATTTTGGTGCAATATACTTGGTTCTATCACCCTTTAGATAGAATAGTCCCAAATCAATAGTCTCACGTAAAATATGTTTAATTCTATTCAAATGTCTCTGAGTTGGTGCATAACTATATCTTATTAGTAAGTTAACTACAAATGCTATATCAGGTTGTGTGAAATTTGCAAGATACATCAAAGCACCAATTACATTAAGATATAGTACTTCAGGACCAAAACACCAATTTCACAAAGATATGGTACTTCAGGACCAAAATTTTCTTCATTATTTTCTTGTGGTCAAAACGGATATTTCTTGATATCAAGTGACCAATCTATCATTAGAGTAATCAAAGGATTAACATTATCCATGTAAAGTTGCTTCAGGACTTTTTCTGTGTATGTTGATTGATGAACAAGAATTCCATAGATTAATTTGTAGGCCAAGACAAAAATTTGTCTTACCAATATCTTTTATCTCAAATTTGTTATTTTTGTCGACTCTTCTGGAGAAAGATCTTTCATCAATAAATACAGTAATAATAGTAAATCCATATTATGATCTTTTGATAAAAATGCATGCACAAATTGGATTATTCTCAAATCCTTCTTTCAAAAGATATCCACTAAGGCGATTATACCACAATATGCATATGGATTGATTTAACCCATATAAGAATCTTTGTAGCTTGATAGAATACATACTTCGAGATATAGAATTTATGCTTCAGACATTTTATATCTTTCAGGAATTTTCATGTAGATATAATTATCTAATGATCCATACAGATATGATGTAACAACATCCATTAATTTCTCTTGCTACCAAGCTAATTAAAAATTTGAATGTAATTGCATCCATTATAGGAGCATATATTTTTTTTCATAATCAATATCAGGTCTCTGTGAGAAACCTTGTGCTACAAGTTGCGCTTTGTACCTTATAATTTTATTTTTCTTATTTCGTTTATGTACAAATACCTTTTTATATCAAACATGCATTACGCCTTTAGGTGTTCGGACTACAGGTCCAAAACCTTCACATTTACTTAGTGAATTTAATTCTGCTTGAATCGCCTCTTTCCACATTGGCCAAACATTTCTACGTTGAACATTCATCAACGATTTGTGGTTCATATTCATGATCATTACTTTTGGTAATATCAAGAACAACTTTATATGAAAATATGTTGTCAACAATAATTTTATTTATATCCAACATATCTGACTCCTGCATATACATAATATATCAAGATCTCCTTATTTTCAGGTACTTGATCCTCTTCAGGAGATAACTCATCCTCTTCAGGGGATAACTCTTCAAGAGTTTTATTTACTGGAGATTTTTGTTTATAAGTTCTGGATAGATCAATAATTTTTTTGTAGCCTGTTTCATGGGTATAGCCTCTTTATAGGCTGCAACTTGTTTTTCTTGTACTTTATTCTTCTGGGGAATTTTATCTTTAACACCGATCATTCTTCCATGTTTTAGGTGTGACTTTGATTCAATTTTATGTTGTATTAACTGATTGTCCTACATGGACTTCAATCCCTGCTAGAGTATTAATAGCTAGAATGTGAGATATCACTATTTTCTTATTATCGGTGAATAATTCTGACAATTGATTTGTAATTCATTACAAATGAATAATCCTTTGAACTTTTAGTTCATATTGATTTGTACGAGTATCAAGATTAAATAACGTTGAAACATTCCAATTAATCTCCCGTCGTGCTTCAGGCAACGATCTCACGTCGTGCTTCAGACAACGACTTTTCTCCCCTAATGGTGGGAAGAATATTTCATTAACAAGGGCAATCCTCGAAACATGCTTTAAAAAAAAACATCACATGTTAAGGTTATGATGCAGGATGTAAAATAGCATGACCCCAAGCATAAACAGGTAATTTTGATTTCATAATCAAAGGTCAAGCAATATATTGAAGTCTCTTGATAAGTGATTCAGCTACACCATTTTGAGTATGCGTATATGTAACAGGATGTTTTAACATAAATATGATCATCTGGTTAATGCATCAAGTAAAATCATAAAATACTTGAATATACCACAATGTGGGTGTATTGGTTCACATATATCACCCTGAATTCTTTCTTAGAAAGATGAACACTAAATAACAATAATTAAATGTGATAGTTTAGTAATTAATTTACTTTGATATAATCAACAGGTAAAGGAATCTTCTGATTCTTTAAGGGATGTTCATGTGAGTTTTCAATAATTCAACGCATTATTATTAATCCTAGATGATCATGCCAAATCATAAAAACATTTAAATCCGAACACTTCTGGTGTATTGCACACTTCTGGTGTATTACAACATTTGTTTCAACTATTCTTATTTTAGTATAATATAACCAGAAGAGAAAATAGACAATTTTTCTAATATAAGCTTCTGGCATGATACTATTGAAGTAATATAAAGAAATTCTTCATTGCCTTCGTTATTGGTTTCAATATAATAACCATTATAACGTATATCCTTAAAGCTGAGCAAATTTCTACTTGTCTTAGAATAATATAAAGAATCATCAATACAAAGTTTTGTGCCATTTTACAACATTATAATCGCTCTTCCAGAGACTTTAATTAATTTTGATGAATAATCGCTCTTCTAGAGCCTTTAATTAAGTTTGATGAATAATCGCTCTTCGAGAGACTTTAATTAAGTTTGATGAGCTTCTGGCCCATACATCTTTATATATGCAAAAACATAAATTTAACTTTACTACTTGAAACATAAATAAAACATATAATAAAAATACTTATTATAATGCTATAATACAATGAAATAAAAATAATTAATTGGCATGAACATTTCTATCAACATCATAAAGGAAATCATAGACATTAAAATTAGTTATATCCACTCCATTTGAAAAGTCAAAATAATTCATAGAATCTTCAGGATCATTATGATCAATAAAGTTTATTTCAATTCTATTTCCTTTTCTTTTATGAAATATTGGTACAAATCTACCAAATGTTTAGGAGTACGACAGGTACATTCCCTTTTCTATATTGATTGTTCTTTTCACGCCCACTACCACAACCACAACCACAACTATAATTTCCTCTATGATTATCAAATGAGGTTCCACTCACTTCAGGGAATGTAGTAGAATCTCCATTTCAAGAGATTGTTAGTTTTTCAAAAAAAAACTCATTATTTTGCATGACCACTAAAAAAGACATAATATCACTTATGGGAACATAGTTTCCTTTATCGCTTCAGGGAATATTTTGTGAATATTTTATTATATTTCGAGGCATGAAATATAATAAATATTTTCTCTAACATGTCTTCATCAGTGTTTTTTTCACATAATTTTAATAGTGAGATTATTTTTAAAAAAATGTAGAATTGTTCTCACTCAACACTTTTAAAATCTTGCAACTCCAGGTGCAACCAATTATAACGAGCTTTTGGAAGGATTACAATTTTTTGATTCTCATATCTTTCCTTTAAAATCATTTCATAAGACAAGTGAGTCTTTTACTGTAATGTACTCATATTTTAATTTTTCATGGAGATGATAGCGAATAAAAATCATTAATTTTTCATGATCCTGCAGGGATGCATGATTGCCAACTTTAATTGTATCTCCAAAATTCTTTGTCTTTATATGAATCTCAGCGTCAAGAGTCCATGACAAATAATTCTTGCTCGATATAAATCAAGGGCAACAAATTCAAATTTATAAGTTTTGAATATTAAATAACTAAACATATTCCCCACCCAATTAAATAATTATATATGTTCAGATTTAATTGTAATGAAACAATTTGTAGAAATGTACTAAAACACGAAACTAAATTTGTCCACTAAAACTAAAGAACAAACCAACACTACTAAGTATATTTAGAAGTAGTCATTATAGCAAGAGATATGAACTAAAAATATATTTTTATAGAAAGCAATAATAAAACTAAAGACTATAACCATCCATGTGGCTTTTGATGAATAATTGTGAGCCATGACTAGCAATGATAATAGCTATAGATAAAATAATAGAAACATTTATCTTCAGTGGTTTAAATTTGATGACTACCTATCTACTCTTGTAACTTGTGTATGTGAAACATGCATTATTAATCTACGACCATATTACACTACTTTATATCATATATATATATATATATATATATATATATATATACATGATTAAATTTAATTATAATGAAACAAATACTTACATTGAGTTGAGAAAACTCCTTTTCCAAAATTGGGTAGAGCTTCGTACTGATAACGTATTATAAAAGAATACTAATATTAAGAACAATGATTAGTGAAAAGAGAGAACATTCTCCTTATATTTTCATATATCTCATTCTTTTTATAATACATCTATTTATAGGTACATCAACATCAATATTTGGAGGTTTCAAAACTCAAAGGTCACGAGTTTCATAACTTAAAGAATATGAGAGTTTCAAAAGATCAAAGATCATTACAATAAAAATGAGAGGAATGAATCTAGACATCCATATATATATATATATATTATAATTTATATCAATAATATTTTTTTTTGTTGGTAATACTATTGATATTTTCTTTACTATCAATAATATGTTTTAGTATGCTTATAATTTTTTCATAAAAAAACATTTATTATTAATGTGGGTGAGGAAACATAGGTACATGAATGTGGGATTCAGTCACCATGAAGTTAATTTCATGATAAGTTGGTCAATTAACCAATACAGAGAGATCACCTTCTTTTGACTTATGTGTTGATACAATATTGATTAATTGACAAAATTAACTTCATACTAATCACTCCCATGAATGTATAATACAAAATATAAAATAATTACTGGTAGAGTTAGAGCTCATTGAGTAATTGGTTCTTAACATTTCTTCGTTATGGTAAAAAAAAATCATTTTTTTTCTTTCTTTTACTTTGAGTTTTCCAAATTGAAAACATATTTTATGTGACTTTGTTTTGGTTATATGGAATATAAAATTATTGTGTAATTTCCTTTTTTTTTTTGTAAAACACTGGGTGTAATATAATGTTGAAAAGATATTATATTAAACCATTTGTAAAATATAAAGAGAAGAATATTTGTATTGGTTAAAATTTAAAATTGTAGAAATGACATTTCTCACTTATTTTTATCCAAATGATAAAATTATTTTGGGTCAAAATCTCATTAACTAGAGTAGTCATTCCTTCCATTAGAATAAAATGTTTCAGAGAATATTTCAAATGCTTTCTGATCAATTGTGTTAACAAGCTAGCTCATCAAGAGTTCTTGGAGACTCCTTGTGCTGCAATGATTGAATAGCACTGAAAAAAACCAAGGTGTAAGACATTAAAACCATTAAAAGAATATCAAAATTCGACATCCTTGGGATCAAAATGAATTTTTTACTTGCTTTTACACGTGCGCAAAGGATCTTAATTCTTCCTCTTGAAGAAGATAATAATTCTCTGATTTCTTGGTTATGTAGAACTATTTCTCATCAATATGAATAATGTTGTATTTTTTTAAGCATTAATATGCAAAATCGTAGCCTGACTGTTGGGAATTAAGTCAATGCAAACCACACAATAAAATAAAGAAAGATAAAATAACACAAGATTTAATGTGAAAAACCCTTAAAGGGAAAAATCACATGTCAAACTCTGAATATTCACTATATCAAAATAATGAGTTTACAATAATTATCCCAAGTTTTATGCCATGTTCCACAATACTGCGACACAACGTTTTGCACGGACTAAAAGCTGCAAAACCCTCCTACCCACAATACAATTTTTTTTGCACGGAATATAAAAGCTGCAAAAACCCTCTCCCTCACATAAACACAAAACTCACTCACACCCTCTCTTAACTCTTAAAATGCTACATGACTTTTGATTGTGCTACACTTCAACAACTCAAAATAATACTCTATTTATAGAGTACCTACATATCTCACCTTCATATTCAATAGGACACTTCTAAAATAAAATTCCTACTACAAATTGATTTCTTTCTAAAATAATACTTCTATTAAAAATAGGATTTTTTTCCTTTCCATATTAGCAATTCTTTTCTGAATAGGATTCGAAGATATCCCAAAAATTTCTCCCTGTACTCGAATCCCCGAATACTTCAATTCTTTTCTAAATAGGATTCGAGGAGTATCCCAACAATTCCTCCCTCGAATCGAATCAAGGGAAGAATTGTTGGGATACTCCTCGAATACTATTCAGAAAAGAATTGTTAATATGGAAAGGAATAATTGTTATTCACAATTTATTCGTTTATGATCAAGATACATCAATCACTCCATTATTTTGACTACTTTTTGATTGTTTTAGTTAGAATCGATACTAGAAATAATGAAGCAACAATATTTGTTGTATATCGTCTCAATCCACCATGACTACTATGTTGCCTTGTAAATTTTTATAAATAACATACAAAACCAATTAAAAGCTTTGTCACCACTGTTAGTAAAATAGAAAGGAAACTATATATATTTAACTTATCTTTAACTATAGCAATGAATTTGTCAAGGCTAGTACTTAACACTATATCCTTAAGACAATTATGCCCTTCATATGGTGCTTAGAGTTAATAGCACTTATCTCCCAGGATATAATAACAATTGTATGCTATAGTAACACTCTAAATAGCATACATAATGAACCAACATAAAATGCTCTGAACTCTCTCTAAAATAACTCTAACTGACTAATGAAATGAAGACTAGAATGCATTATACTTCAAAAATTGAATGAATGAAAATGGCATCCCCCTTTCTCTATTTATAGTAGGGTAAGTGACCCATCAGAAGGGACACAACCCACTAAAAAGGTATGATTAAGCCAAAAATGACATAGTTTTGGCTTTAAACAGAAAAGGTGCATCCGTTCGGAACAAAAATGACGTAGTTTTAGGCTTAGCAGAACAAAAACGATGTAGTTTAATGCTTTAACAGAAAAGGCACGCCCGTTCAGGCAAAAACGACGTAGTTTTGTAACGCCGTTCAGGTAGATAGCCTTTCCCAAAACGACGCAATTTAAACACGTTTATTCGACAGGTAACGCTTCACAAAACAACGTAGTATAGTAATAAATACTGTTACAGTTTTGATAATTAGAACTAAATAAAATAAAATTTAAATAAATCTTAATAAAAAAAATTAAATAAATTTTGTCCAAAAAATTATATACAAGGACCCAGACCCACGAGCCAGGCGATTGGCAGGGGCGGTGCGCGTGTGTGGGTTCGAACCAAGCCTTGGCTAGATCCTCTCCCTTCCACAAAAGTGGGGTGCCCCTTGGGACCCTAACCCAAGAGAAATTTTATTGTATATAAACATATTAAACTTTTAATTCTTAACCGATGTGGGACTTGGCTTCCCACATATATTTATTATCATTTATCATTTCCATGGGTAATCTTTGAGAGTTAATATCTCATGCATTACTCCATGGAGTTGAGCTTACAAATACTCAATTTAATCTACTCATGAAGTAGAACACATTAATATTTGGATTTACTTAAAATAATTATTAAAACCCACTTTTATTTTAGGTCAAATTCTAACAATCCCCCACATGAATGATATTGACTGCCACCTTATGCAAATTTTATGTAGACTCTAAGAGAGAGACCGACATAATTGAAATCATCTGTATCGAGAGAGGTAGCTTTTGGCTTTGAACCTTCCCTTGTGAAAGACTATCGGGTTTACTGATTGTCTAGTGAACGTGATGTCTTGAACTGTCCAATCGTTTGTGTCAATCGAGACAATAATAATTCACACAGAATCTTTTTAGACATTATTTGGTTATCATGATTTTGTTCATTTCGGCCCCGAACAATTCCGAATTTATGAGTGATTTAGAGAAGTATAGCCTTATCCTTCTCATAGAATTGGCCCAGTTCACACTCACATAGCTGATTCTTAATAAGAGTATCCTGCTATACTCCACTTGTTTATCAAGATTTAAGAATCATTAAAAGCATAGTTTATCATGTAACTGCTGGAGGTATCACTTCGTATCATAGGAATGAGTAGAAGAAATTAATTTCTTTATAGTGATTTGGTTGAATCGTTCACAATTTAGTTGTCTCTTTGAACCTAGATCTTGGGATCTCCAGACAATTAGGTTGGGTTTCCATCATGACGATCCTTGTTTATAGGCTTTAAAGCCATTTCCCTCGAAGTTATTTTTACTTGCTCTCTAGTCAAACCTTTAGTCAACGGATCTGCTATATTTTCTTTCGACTTTATGTATTCAATAGACATAATGCCATTAGAGCGAAATTTTTTATGGTATTGTGTCTACGACGAATATGTCTAGACTTACCATTATACATGTGACTTTGTGCCCTTCCAATTGCTGATTGACTATCACAATAGATACAAATAGGCGGCACAAGAATATCTTCTAAAAAGTGACGAAGCCACTCATCTTTTCTCCAGCTTTATCCAATGCAATAAACTCATATTTCATCGTTGATCGAGCAATGCATGTTTTTTTAGAAGATTTCCATGATACTGCTCCTCCACCTAGTGTAAATATAAAACCACTTGTGGATTTAGAGTCTTTTGTATCCGATATCCAGTTCGCATCACAATATCTTTTTAGTAATGTTGGATATCTTGAGTAGTGCAATCCAAAGTTTTTAGTATATTTTAAATACCTTAAAACTCTTATAATTGCTTTCTAGTGATCTTGTCCTGGATTACTTGTAAATCTACTCAATTTATTGACAGTTTGTGCTATGTCAGGACGTGTACAATTCATTAAGTACATAAGGCTTCCAATTATTTTTGCATAATCAGGTTGTGATATGCTCTCTCTTTTATTTTTAGACAAGTGTAGATTTATATCTACTGGTGTTCCCACAGGATTGCAATCATATTGATTGAATTTCCTGAGTATTTTCTCAATATAGTGTGATTGTGATAATACTAACCCATCCAATATTTTAGAAATTTTAATTCCTAATATTACATCAGAAAAACCCATATCTTTCATGTCAAATGTATTATTTAACATTCTTTTGGAAGTTTTAATGATTTCATTATTACTACCCATAATGAGCATATCATTTTCATAAAGACACATAATGACATACCCTTTTTCAGTGTCCTTGACATACACACATTTGTCACACTCATTTATTTTGAAGCCATTTAACAACATTGCATTGTCAAATTTTTCATGTCATTGTTTAAGTGCTTGTTTTAATCCATAAAGGGCCTTCACAAGCCAAAAAACTTTCTTTTCTTGTCCTGAAACAATCTGGTTGTTCCATGTAGATTTCCTCTTCTAAATCTCCATTTAAGAAAGCTGTTTTCACATCCATTTGATGTATCTCTAAATTATATATAGTTGCAATGGCTATTAACATCCTAATTGAGGAAATTCTTATTACAGAAGAATACGTATCAAAATAATCTAAACCCTCCTTTTGCCTGTATCATTTGATTACAAGTCTTGCTTTATATTTGCCGATAGATCCATCTGCTTTTATTTTCTTCTTGAATATCCACTTATATCCAAGAGGTTTAGAGCCTGGTGGGAGATCTAATAATTCCCACGTATGATTGTATAGACTGGATTCTACTTCACTATTTATAGTCCCTTTTCAATATGGAGCTTCGGGACTCGTCACCGCTTCTTTATAAGTTTGAGTCTCATTTTCTAATAAATAAGTTAGAAAATCTGGACCACAAGACTTTGATGTTCTAGCACATTTACTACGTCTAGGTTCATCAATATCTTCTACCTCATGATCACTATTACTAACAATGTCATAAGTTCTTTTGTTTGAACTTGTTTCTTGTTCACTAGAATTTGGCTCTTATTCCCTTTTATTAGGAAATACTATTTCAAAGAATTCATCATCCTTTGACTCAATAATAATATTTTCATGTATTTCCTCTATTTTTGATTTATTAACCAAAAATCTATATGCACTGCTATTATTAGCATAACCAATGAATATACAATATATTATTTTTGGTCCTATTTTTATTTTTTTGGGTGGAGGAACTATTACTTTTGCTAAACACCCCTACACTTTTAAGTGTTTATAAGAAGGCTTACGTCCTTTCCATAATTCATAGGGTGAAGTATTAGACTTCTTTTGAGATATTTGGTTGAGAATATAATTTGCTAAAAGAATTATTTCCCCCCACAAATTCTGAGGTAGGCTAGAATTTAATAATAATGTATTCATCATTTCTTTCAAAGTTCTATTCTTTTTTTCTGTAACACCATTTTGTTGTGGTGAATAGGGTGTAGGTTTTTAGTGTATTATACCATGTTGTGAACAAATTTCTATAAAAGGAAATTCATATTCCCCACCTCTATCACTTCTAACAATATTGATCTTTTTATCAAGTTGGTTTTCAACCTTATTTTTGTAATGTATAAACATTTCCAAAGCCTCATCTTTACTACTCAATAAGTAAACGTGTACAATCATCTATAAAAGTAATAAAATACTTCTTTCCTCCTCTTGTTTGTATATAATTTAAATCACAAATATCAGTATGTATTAATTCAAGAGGTTCTGTACTTATTTCAATTGATTTAAAAGAAGATTTTCTAAATTTTGCTTCAACGCAAACTTCACATTTATGATTGGAATTAATCTCATATTTTGACAAACATTTCATATTAATTAATCTACGTATAGTATTATAATTAACCTGTCCTAATCTACCATGCCATAAATTAGAAGACTCAATCATATAAGTAAAAGATGTAATTTATTAATATTAGAAGGAACAATAGTCATTACATTCATTTTGAAGAGCCCATTGCTCATATATCCCTTCCCCACATACATCCCATTTTTAGTTAGGATAAACTTGTCCGATACAAAGACTAATTAAAATCCCTTTTGACTAAGAAGGGATTCTGATACTAAATTTTTCCTAATATCAGGCACATGGAGCACGTTGTTGAGGGTGAGTTCCTTGCCAGATGTCATCTTCAGAATCACCTTTCCTTGTCCAACAATCTTGGATGAGGAAAATTCCTCATGTACAATTGTTCTCCATTTTTAATTTGTTGATATGTGGAGAACATCTTCTTGTCAGAACACACATGGCGGGTTGCTCCAGTATCTACCCACCATTCCCTTGGATTTTCAACCATATTAATCTCTAAAACAATCGCTGAAAGGTTCATTTCTGAAACATCTTGAAGAAGGCCATCCACTTCCGTTACATTGACTTGTGGGGACTTCTTATCCTGGTCTTTGGATTTACGACAATCCTTTGACCTATGTCCGGGCTTGTCTCAAATGTATCATTTTCCTTGGAACTTTTTATTTGTTCCCTATTGAAGCCCATTTCCAGAGTACTTTCTTTTCTTAGATTTCGGACCTTGTTCCACCACATTGGCTTTATGTTCCACAAAGGTCCTTCCTGCTTTCTTCCCAGAGGCACGGTTGTCCTCTTCTATCCTTAATCTTATAATTAAGTCTTCAAGTTTCATCTCTTTGCGTTTATGCTTGAGATAATTCTTAAAATCTTTCCACATTGGTGGTAGTTTTTCAATAATTGCAACAATTTGGAAAGATTCACTTAAAGACATACCTTTTGAATGTATTTTATGCAGGATTACTTGTAATTCTTAGACTTAGTTGATCACAACCTTAGAATCCACCATCTTGTAGTCCAAAAATCTGCCAACTACGAACTTCTTTGTGCCAACATCTTCTATTTTATATTTTTTATCCAAGGAATCCCATAGTTCTCTTGTTTTTTTTGATAGAACTATACACATTGTTATAATGTGTTGTCCAATCCATTTAGGATAGTTAGAGTTTATGCCCTAGAGGCCAATTATTTGATATAATTGCTTAACGTTTTGATATTATATTTGATTGAATAAATGAATGATTTTATTATGGTTTTATTTGGTTTTATTTTGCGTTATATAATTGTTAACATAATAAAATTCCTTAGAATAGTGATACAAATTATATGGTTTCAAGTATGTGACTTGAACATGAGATTATATAATTATAATTAGTATCATTGTTCTTAAATGTCACTAATCGAGTATCATTGTTGATGGGACAACATTGATGCATTGAGACTAGTATGTGGATGTTGATGACCAAATCTCATTGGTCATAAATATATGAGATATTAAGTCGATGCGTAGGTACATATTGAGAAACGATGTCTTGGACGGACCCACCATGAGAATTCTATGTGGAGCATTATGCGAAGTGTCATTAGAAATTCTCATAGTGATAATGATGTAATGGTCCTCGACACTGAAATCACTATATTATTACTACGGGAATTTATGTACTTTGATATCATCAAATGTCACCTTTAATAGGGTGGACTATAAAGGTGATTATTGGGTACATCATGAATCGTGTGAGGAATATGAGTGATCTAGATGGAATTTAACCCCCTCTATATATTAGGGGTGATATCCATAGGCCTCTTGATTGAGTAGGACTATGAAATGCATGGCCATGCTCAAATAGTGATTTGTTTCATATAGTCTACTCATTGATCAAGAAAACTTCAGATTAAATTATGAAAGTATGACACATTCCATGACTCGAGTTTAATCTAGGATATTAAGGTTAAAAGGATTAAATTACATTGAAACATTGGTCACTAAAAGGTTGCATCGAATCATCGATCTTATTATTACTTTGGGTAGCGATGATGCATTACTAGATCTAAGCTCAACATTTATAATTTTATAATATGATTTTAAAATTATTGCCAGCCCAGCGTGATAATAACTATATAGGGTCACACACATAGAGCGTAATTTAAAGGGAATAAATTTAAATTTTAAGGATTTAAATATATTAATATGATTAATAGTATTTAAATCACGAATTTAAATTAAAAGGAAAATTTTTTATATATGTATATTAATTAAGTAAGACTTAATTAATATATATATATATATATAAATTAGGATTTTATGAAATTAGGTTTTGATTAATTCCATTTAACTACTATATATAGGATATATATGACTACTTAGGGTTAGATCATAACTTGAAAACCCTAGCTAGCTCTTAGAGAGAGACTAGAGAGAAAAGCGTCTGATTTCATAAAGGTTCCTTTGGTGGCTAGTCACTAAGTCCCTCTTATTGCGAGAATCGTTCGACGGTTAGATGCGGCGTTCGATGTGGATACCATAGAGGCGTAGTTTCGTGAGGAATTGCGTTAAGGATTGAAGCCGTTTTGAAACACTTTCATTTTGGTATAATATCTAAACCTCTGAATTAATTGATTTTTCGCATGGATCTGTGTTGGGTTTGAAATTGCTTTGATTATTTTATTTTCATTTGCGTTTTTTGTAAAGAAATCCCTACGGTGGTATCGAGCTACTTGCGAAGCGATTAATTGATTCGTGTTTTATTGCTTTCGATATATTTGATATATGATGTTACAATTTCTACCGATCGAAATTGATTATATTGTTTTTCGATATATATGATATATGATGATCTGATTTTTCTGAGGCTGAAATTGAGTATATGATATACATAATCGATATATTTTGGTATTATGAATATCGATAATTGATATGCATGTATATGATGTTCTATTAATTGAGTATATGATATTACATAATCGACATAATCTGGTATTATGAATATCGGTAGTAGATATGCATGTATCTGAAGTTACATTAATTGTATGGCGTAATAACGATATACAAATTACATTACAATTGGATTAGAGGCATGAAAATTTGATTTAATATGATTAATTGAAGCTGGACATATATGATATGAATTGGGTGTATTGTTATTATGAGTATCTTGGGTGGATTAAAATCGTGATTACGAAGCTATTTGAGAGAATCATTTGGAAAAATTACATGTCTGATTGTAGTTGAAAATTTTTTTTTCGGTATTGCCTTGAACCCATTCATTTGTCAGTCAGTAGACCATTTCCGTCGGTAGGACCCACCTTGAGGGAGACCCCCCTTGGACCCCCGTGGCGCTTGCGATGGTCGTGTCCCCTATATGTTATATATAGTTTTCTTTAATTATATATGAATTGTTATATGTTTATTGTGATATCATGGTGCACTGATTATGGCCTTTTGACCCATAGGTTAGTGGTTTTTGGTTTTGAAATACGACTTGCATATGGTGCCTTTCTATAAATTCTAATGTAATATTCTCTTCTCATCTAAATCCCCTCGAATGTAACTTTCGAGGTTTCTTTATATCATGTAATAATCATAATCGATGAAGATGAAAAGATGAAAGACGATGGAAAGATGATGATGGAGAGGAGGCACATGCTTGAGGAAGATCGAGGAAGCTATTTATTTTAAGATCTTTTACCACCTTAGATTGACCTTGATCTTTCATTAGCTTGAAAAGATTGACGATTGGATTGGGCCATAAGCGTGACACATTTAATTTTGCACTTTATTTATGCTTGTATGCGATATGATATGATAAATAATGTGCATGCTTAATAAGATTAAAATTGGTGAGATCTAAATTTATTAATAAAATCCCTCATTAAATTATTAAGTCTAAATCGGATGCCTTCGATGAATAACACTCATCAAGACCTTGATCGATAGATGTAGGTTTTTGCGAAGCAAAGTACCCTATTTATCTAGGTAAGATGCGATAGGATAATTGTGATATCATTTGTTAAAATCATTGGGCTGACTTAACTAAGTTATCTCGATAGGATTGTGGACTTAGAGGCATAGAGTTTGGTAGGTACCATTAGATGGACTAGAAACAATTGTTGTTTACCAAACTATCCGGGAGTTATATATGATATAATTGACAAAAGGGTTGTCTACCTAAATAATTGTGTTTTAAGAGATTAGCGAAAGCTAACTTAGGGCATAATGAAATATGGATCTTGGCTCACTAGAAAGATTTAATTGAAAAATGCTTTTAGAATTAATGGTGAGGGCTATTAATTTGAATAAAATAGTGGGAGGTATATTTTGAATGTCTTATTATCAATTACATAATATCAACTCTGCAATTTGACTTATTATTTTTTGCACTTATAAATTGTAGATATCGATGGCAAACAACAACAATACAAGTAGTCTTTCACTACGATCGGTCCTTGAGAAGGACAAAAGTGAGTGGAATTAATTTCCTTGGTGGCATAGGAACTTGAGGATTGTCCTCAAACAAAGGCATAAGCTATATGTCATTGAAAAGCCCATTCTGCTGACACCGGTGATCTTTGCCGCGTGCGGAGCATAATGCTACAAGAAGCATCAAGATGATGCTCTACGGGCGTGAGTTGTCTCATCTTAGCAACCATGAGCATTTGAGCTTGAAGCAACATGAGTTGATGGATGCTTATGAGATGATCGAGCATCTCGAGAAATTGTTGAAGGCGTGCTCGGCGCGGAGAGGTATAATCAAGCAAGGCGTTGTATCAACTTTGCAAGATGGGTGAGCGTGATCGGTTGGTCCACATGTCTTTTGAAAATGATTGGGTATATTGAGTACCTTGATAGGTTTGGGTTTTCGATCACTCAGGAGGCCCAAAGCAGATCTTGTTTTGCAATCTTTGAACAATGACTATTCTCGATTTGTCATGAATTATCTTATGAATGAAATTGCGAAACCCCTTCTTGAGTTGTTGAGCATGTTAAGAAGCTGAGAACAACATGAAAAAGCGGGACCGCTCCCATAATGATGGTGCAAAGGGAATGCTAAGGGAAAATGGAAAGCGAAGAAGAAGATAGGATCTAATTGCGGTGCCAAACCTAAATCCAAAACCAAAGCGGGCTTTAAAACCTAAAAGGTGGGGTGGCTAAAGAAGGTGATTGTCACTTTTGTGGAAAACTTTGGACCTTTGGAAGAGGAATTGTCTTGCTTATTTGGAAGAAGTGAAGAAAAGGAAAGGAAGTGGGACTTGATTCGGTATATATGTTATAGAAGTCGACTTGTCTACTTCTACATCATGGGTATTAGATCTTGGATGTGGTTCTCACATTTGTGTTAATGTCTTGGGAACTCAGAAGGAGTAGGACTTTAGCAAAAGGAGAGGTTGACTACGTGTTGGGAATGGAGCAAAAGTTCTTTGCCTTTGGTAGTAGGAACTTATCATTTATCTTTGCCCTCTGGGCTAGTTTAGAATTAGAAGATTGTTTTTTTTGTACTGCTTTATAAGCAAAAACATTATTTACATTTCTTGTTTGGACAAGAAAGGTTTTCATTATAATAAAGAACAACCGTTGTTCGTTTTACTTAAATGATATATGTTATGGTGTTGCACAATTGTTTAATGGTCTTTATATTCTTGATTTGGAAATGCCTATCTATAACATAAATACAAAGCGATTTAAATCAAATGATTCAAATCAGAGCATATCTACAGCTTTGTCGTTTGGGCCATATAAATGAAAAAGCATATCAAAACTCCATAAAGATGGATTTTTGGATTCATTTGATTTTGAATCATATGAAAATCACGAATCTTGTTTATTAGGCAAGATGACTAAAGCCCCTTTTCTTTGGACACGATTGAGCAGGCTAGCGATATATTGGGACTTATACATAGTGATGTATGTGGACCCATGAGTTAGATTAGCAAGAGGTAGGTTTTATTACTTCATTACATTTCTTGTGACTTGATGTAGATATGGATATGTGTATCTTATGAGAGACACAATCAGAATCCTTTGAAAAGTTCAAGGAATTCAAGAATGAAGTTCAAAACCAATTTGGCAAAAGCATAAAAGCCCTTGATCCGTCGAGGAGGTGAATACTTAAGCCAAGACTTTGATGACCTTCTAAAAGGGTGTGGTATTATATCACGACTCACTCCACTGGAACACCACAATGGAATGGTGTGTGCGAGAGGAGAATCGAACCTTGTTGGACATGAATACGATCGATGATGAGTCATCGAGATCTTCGATAAAACACGGGGTCATGCCACAGAGGCATTTGCATTCACATAGCTTAGTGTTCCTGAAAGGCGGTTGAAGAAGACACCATATGAGATGTGGGTGGGAAGCGTCCTAGTATGTCGTTCATGAAGATTTGGGGTTGCGAGGCGTTTGTAAAGCGTACGGATTACGACAAGCTCGGACCCAAATCGACAAATGTAATTTTGTGGGATACCCGAAAAGAAACAAAAGGGTATTATTTCTACAAACCTTACGAGAACAAAGTGTTTGTTGCTCTCGGTGGTATTTTTCTAGAAGAGAATTTGTCTCTAAAGGAAGCGAGTGGGAGGAAAGTAGAACTCGAAGAAATTCGAGAACCCACGAGAATATCATTGAACTGAGTTGGAGCGTGGCGGGAACCACAAGATGTTGTGGAAAGTGAACTGCTCAAATTACCTGAGGAATTCGTAGATCTGGTAGGACACATGAGAGCAGAGAGATATTATGGATATCTTGTGACTCAAAAATGGCGATGTGATGCTCATAGATCGGGGATGAGCTGCTTCTACCAAGAAGCTATGAATGGACGGATTACGAGAGAGATGGCTTGAAGCCATGAGATCGAAATGGACTCCATGTATACTAACCAAGTATGGACTTTGGTTGATCCACAGAAAGGGTAAAACCAATAGGGTGCAAGTGGGTTTTCAAGAAAAAGCAAGCATGGATGGTAATGTACAAAACTATAAAAAAAGCCATTTGGTAGCAAAAAAGGTTTCAAACAAGTTCAAGGTGTTGACTATGATGAAACCTTCTCTCCGATGGCAATGGTTAAATCCATCGAGGATCTTACTTTATTATTGCGACTTTTTATGATTATGAAATCTGGCGGATGGATGTCAAAAGCTGCTTTCCTTAATGGAAATCTCCTTGAGGATGTGTACATGACACAACTTTGAGGGTTTTGTCGCTCAAAGGATCTTTGGAAAGGTATGGTACTGCAGCGATCCATTTATGGATTGAAGCAAAGCCTCTCGGAGTTGGAATCTTGATTTGATGAAGCGATCGAAAGAGTTTGGCTTTATTAAAAATGAAGATGAACCTTGTGTATATAAGAAGGTTAGTGGGAGTCACATTGTATTCGATATTATATGTTGTGACATATTAATTATTAGAATGACATTCCTTCATTACAATTTGTAAAAACATGGTTAGGAAAATGTTTCTCCATGAAAGATTTAGCGTCGACCTACATTTTAGGTATCAAGATCTATCGAGATAGATCGAGAGAAAATAATCGGCCTAAGTCGAGTACATATATTATTGATAAAGTCTTTGAAAGCAGTTCGACATACGAGAAGCAAAAAGGACATTTACCCATGACTCATGGTGTAAAGATCTCTAAGGCCCAATGTCCTAAATCACAGAGATGATGAGGGCGTATGAGAAAGATCCCTTATGCTTGACAATTGGATCTATCATGTATGTATCTATCATGTATGATGATATGTACTCGTCCGGATGTCTCGTATGCTTTGAGCATGGCGAGATACCGATCGAATCGGTGAAGGTCTTTGGACGAGCGATCGAGAATATCCTCGAAGTACCTTAAAAGGACTAAGGATTCATTCTTGGTATATGGAGGTGAAGATGAACTAGCGGTAAAGGGTTACACAGATGCTAGTTTCGGTGATAATGATGATTATAAGTCTCGATCGGGTTTTGTATTTTGCCTTAATGGTGGTCTTTGTTAATTTGGAAGAGTTGAAGCGAAGAGGCGATGGTGGATTTCTACACGAGAAGGTGAGTATATTCTTTGCTTAGTAGATGCGGCGAGGAATTTGTATGGATTAAAAAGTTCATCCTTTGAACTAGGTGTTGTTCAACCATTGTTGATCCGGTTAAGCTATCTTGTGATAACAATGGAGCCATTTGCGAGCTAAGGAACCCGGATCTCACCTGTGATCAAGCATATACTTAAGGCGGTACCATCTCATCAGTGAAATCATTGATAGAGGAGATGTACATATAGGAAGAGTGCTGATTGATGATAATGTTGCGAGATCCTTGACCGAGGCTTTCATGGTGAAGCACGACGGTCACACTAGTTCCATGGGTATTAGATACATGAGTGATTGGCTCTAGTGCAAGTGGGAGGCTATTAGAGTTTATGCCCTAGAGGCCGATTATTTGATATAATTGCTTAACGTTTTGATATTATATTTGATTGAATAAATGAATGATTTTATTATGGTTTTATTTCTTTGCGTTATATAATTGTTAACATAATAAAATTCCTTAGAATAGTGATACAAATTATATAGTTTCAAGTATGTGACTTGAACATGAGATTATATAATTATAATTAGTATCATTGTTCTTAAATGTCCCTAATCGAGTATCATTGTTGATGGGACAACATTGATGCATTGAGACTAGTATGTGGATTGTTGATGACCAAATCTCATTGGTCATAAATATATGAGATATTAAGTCGATGCATAGGTACATATTGAAAGCGATGTCTTTGGGCGGACCCACCATGAGAATTCTATGTGGAGCATTATGCGAAGTGTCATTAGAAATTCTCGTAGTGATAAGATGTAATGGTCCTCAGACTGAAATCACTATATTACTACTACGGAATTTATGTACTTTGATATCATCAAATGTCACCTTTAATAGGGTGGACTATAAAGGTGATTATTGGGTACATCATGAATCGTGTGAGGAATATGAGTGATCTAGATGGAATTTAACCCTCTATATATTAGGGGTGATATCCATAGGCCTCTTGATTGAGTAGGACTATGAAATGCATGGCCATGCTCAAATAGTGATTTGTTTCATATAGTCTACTCATTGATCAAGAAAACTTCAGATTAAATTATGAAGAGTATGACACATTCCATGACTCGAGTTTAATCTAGGATATTAAGGTTAAAAGGATTAAATTACATTGAAACATTGGTCACTCAAAAGGTTGCATCGAATCATCGATCTTATTATTACTTGGGTAGCGGTGATGCATTACTAGATGCAGCTCAACATTTATAATTTTATAATATGATTTTAAAATTATTGCTTGCGTGATAATAACCTATAGGGTCACACATAGAAGCGTAATTTAAAAGGGAATAAATTTAAATTTTAAGGATTTAAATATATTAATATGATTAATAGTATTTAAATCAATTTAAATAAAAAAAAGGAAATTTATATATATATATGTATATTAATTAAGTAAGACTTAATTAAGTATATATATATATAAATTTGGATTTTATGAAATTAGGTTTTGATTAATTCCATTTTTTAACTACTATATATAGGATATATAGCGACTACTTAGGGTTAGATCATAACTTGAAAACCCTAGTAGCTCTTAGAGAGAGACTAGAGAGAAAGCGTCTGAGTTTCATAAAGGTTCCTTTGGTGGCTAGTCATGTAAGTCCCTCTTATATTGAGAATCGTTCGCCCGGTTAGATGCGGCGTTCGATGTGGATACCATAGAGGCGTAGTTTACGTGAGGAATTGCGTTAAGGATTGAGCCGTTTGAAACACTTTCATTTTCGGTATAATATCTAAACCTCTGAATTAATTGATTTTTCGCATGGATCTGTATTTGGGTTTGGAAATTGCTTTGATTATTTTATTTCAAATCATTGACATTTAGCGTCTAGTACATACCCTCACTTTTAATTAGTTACACCAATATATTCACACTAGACATCTGAACACATAACAGTGAAAAATTATATATCTTCACTTTTCTCTTTCTTTTCTTTTTCTTTTAGTCTCAAGCAAGAAGGTTGAATTGAATAGCCAAACACATATTAATATTAATTTCATCCAAGCCAGGTCACAAATAACCAAACATAATAACATTACTTTGAAACTTCTCCTTCCATTTTTACACAAGTCATTAGTTTACATAAGTACCCATAAGTTAGTAGTTTCTTCCTAAATTTCAGTTTTACATCAAAAACTTCCAAGTATTATCAACAAAAGTGTACATTTTTAAGTCAAGGTTAAATCAAAAACTGACTACTAAAGAATCCAAAAACCAATCACCAAGAAACATCTTCATGCAGAGACAATAAAGACAACCACGAGGAAAAATAGAACTCTAAGCAACCCAGAGAGTACATGCCTCTCCTTATAACTGGACAATAATTTTTAAATGTCAATTAGCTAACTTTCTACATTCAACATCTTCGTTGAGCTATTCCACCAAATATTTCTTATGTGCACGAAAAGCTTTCAAATCAACAATAAGGGTCTTATTTTCAGTCTCTGTTTCATTGAGTTTGTTCTAAATTGTAGGAATAATTTCATTTCCCTTTTTGTAGGTGGAAGGATCAATCCACTTAAAAAAATCACAAGTTCAATCTAAAAAATCAAATTTATATTTAGTAATATATAGATTAGTAGTAACTTTTTACATAATATATAAGTATGTACATATACACATACATGATTATTCATAAAGTTAATTAGGAACAAAAATAAAATTCATACAGTTATAGGGCTCCAATAAGCACATCCATAGAATTGGCGTCCCATATTTCTTTTATAGGTCAAGTTGTCTTCAACTAAGAGAATTTTCCAAAATATCAATATATGAGATGATCGAAATCAGTGGATTATGTGGCAAGTTTAGGTTGTGTACATTGAGTTGAATGGAATGTGCAATTAGTGGTGTAATAGTTTTGATTAAACAAGGTTGTTGAGATATTTTTATTGAAGCAATAGAAGTCTGATAAAAACACCAAGACCATTCTTCTTGCCCAGCCAAATGAAGAAGAAATCATAGAAACTAACAATGAGTTAGAACATAAGGAACTAACTGATATGGACGCAACAAAAACAGGAAATGAAGTAAACAGCAAAGCTGAACAAGAGGAACTAAAGGAAAATGAGATAGCAGAGCATGTTGATCAAGAAGAGCCGAGTTAGACGACTTATACACACTCAATAGGATGAGGAAGTCAAGAAGACAAACTAAGAAACCCATGTGGTTGAAAGGTTACATCAGGGGCAAGAAAGGAAGTAACAAGTTCAAAGGATAGTTTGGCTGATATTGTTTAGCTAATAATGCAAGATGTATAGTGGTGATGAATCATCTAGAATCTTATACTAGTATTTCTATAAAGCATCTTATCTTGAGAATGAAGATATACATGAATGAAGTAATATATCTTTTCTACTATAAATTCTTTCCCTTCTTTTTCTCTGCTAAATTCTAAAGTCCAGTTGAAGACTATAATTTCAGCATCATTGGTGCTTTCATCATGACTAAACTAAATCAAATGGAATAATTTTTTGAACAATTTAATCAACAGTTTACCCAATTCGCTCAGACCTTCAATCAACAGTTCCAACAAACTTTAACATCAGTTATGCAAGAACAAATGTAACAATGGAGAGCAGCCGACAGGGAGGAACCTCCACCTGAAAAACCTCTAGTTGATAGAAGACCAGCTGATTTCCAGAGGAGAGCCAAGGTAGATTTTCCCAAGTTCGAGAGTGGATACCCTAACGAATGGCTATACAAAGTTAATAAATACTTTGAAAACCATAACATTTCAGAATATAACAAACTATCTTTGGTAGCTCTACACCTTGATGGATCTATTTCAGGTTGGTTTTAGTGGATGGAAACAAATCATCTGGTAAGATCTTGGGCTGACTTCATTTTCCAAATTCATATTAGGTTTGGACCATCACCTTATGATGACCCTAATACACAACTATCCAGATTAAAACAAATTATCACTGTAGCAGAGTATGAGTTGAAATTTCAACAAATTTCAAACAAAATACCAGGTCTGCCCGGATCCTTTCTCAAAGGGTGGTATATAACTGGTCTTAGGTGGGATATTCAGTGTGAGGTTTTTGGGGCACAACCTTATAATCTGCAACATGTAATAGGGTTATCTAACCTATATGAGGGAAAAACTTTGGCTGAAAAACCTCACCCATTTCAACCTAGAAGTTATAGTAACACTTCTCTATTAGTACCCAGGCCTCAATACTCAATGGCTCCTAGAAATGCTATTGTCTCTTATGTACCACCTGATAGAGTTGACAAACCTACTAACACAACCACCCAGATATCTCCATATCACAAATTACATGTGAAGAAGCTTACTCTAGCTGAGCGGAAAGCCAAAATAGACAACGAGCATTGCTACAATTGTGAGGAAATTTGGCATAGAGGTCACAAATGTAAGGGGAAAATGCTTTTATTAGACCACCTAATACCAGGTGTTTGAGACTACAAGGCTATATTGAGGGCAAACATTTACAGATGTTAATAGATAGGGGCAGTAGCCATAACTTTATCCAAGCAAGAGTAGATAAATACATGGGGTTGATTATCACACCTTCACCACACTTCTTAGTAATTGTGGGCAATGGTGAAAATCTAAAGTGTGTAGGCCAGTGCACTGGGGTAGCTTTTGATATTCAAGGAAATAAGTTTGTTTCAAATTTCTTTGTAATTGATCATCTACATGGAGCAGATGTTGTTCTTAGGTATTATGGAAAGAGAGATTTGGAGAATTGAAATTACATTTTCAACAATCATACATCAAATTTAACCATGAATGTGAGATCCCGAATTTTATGAAATGAAAGTATTCAATTTTCTTATAATTATTCTATTTGGTAAATAGTTATATTGATAAAAATTTAAAGTTAAGGGTGATATTTGAAAATTTTGCAAAGTAAGCAAGTTGTTATAAAATATTCGTTGTGTCGGGAAATATTCGATTGGTCGGGGAATATTCATTTTAACGAGGGAATATTAAATGACGACGACACAATCATTAGTGAACCCTATTAATGGAAGTATTGTCGTAGTTAGAAAGCTACGAAATATCTCTTTATAAAAATAATGGCGAAAGTGTTACCATTAAAAGCTGTTGAACTACTTGGTAGTAAAAAAAATGCGATGTCTGGCATTGGTTGCATAGTAGCACACGGTATTGATTATTGATGCTTACGTGAAGTCACCGGTTATACTCAATTATTGCTACGAAGAATTGCTGCATCATATCTCTCATAATATTGTTTCAATTATTGTCACAAATTATCATCGTATAATATGTTATATTATTAAATCAATAATTGAGGCGACAAAGTTATTCATATTATTATTTGCAATATTGACAATGTTTAGAAGTTACATTAAGAAGAGGTTTGGTCACCTAATCATGCCGCGCTGATAGGAGAAATCCTTATCGTAAGCCCCCCCTTCTCTCGAGGAGCGACACGGTTGTTAAATATTGTGAATTATAATATTAATGATGAATAAGTTCGTGTTGATTAAAGATGAATTTGATAGTTCCATTGTGTTGGAATTATTAGTGTTAGTGAAAATTGACATTTATTTCGATAATAATTGATGTCTAGAGGTTATATTGACCAATTGGGTAATTAACCGGATAAATGCGCAATTAATTGCTATTGATTCATATGATTATAACTATTTGTTCACATGTGTGTACTATTGATTCATATTCATTTACTATTAGGGGAGTTGGTGCAAGATTGATAATACTTGCATGACTAAGTTAAAAATGGAGGTATAGATGGAGGTACTATACTGTAATTCGTATTTTCACATGTCTAAAACTATTGAGTCACATGATTTACTATTGATTCACATGATTTACTATTAGGGGAGGTGGTGAAAGTTTGATAATACTTGCAGGACTAAATTAAAAATGAAAGAAAAGAGGAAGGTATTATACTGTAATATTTTGAGCCCCAAAATGTGCAATTATGGAAACTATATTTTCCTGTAAATATAAGCTCACTCTTCCTTTATTTCTCACCAATTCACTAAAGCTATAGAGCAATTATTATAGAGAAAAATTATAAAGAGAAAGAAGAAGAGAAGTCTGCTACCTCACTATTCCAGTATCCAGTCTTCTTTTGAGGTAAGGGGTATTCTTCTTTCGTATTCATAAAGAGAATTATTTTCTTTCAATACTCGTAAGAGCTGTTATTCCATTCTTTATTATTATATTGGAATAACTTTAATGTCATGCCAAATCTACCGCATACATGGTGAAATTCTTCGTTATTCTATGCTTTATTATTATGTTGGAATAACTTTACCTATGTTAAATACCGCATACATGGTGAAATTCTTACATTATTCCATTCTTTATTATTCGTTAGAATAACCCGCATCTGTCTTGATCTATCGCATGCACGGTGAATTCGTTGTTATTCCATTCTTTATTATTACATTTGGAACATCACATGCATGCGGATTATGCATGACCTAGTTCTATTCTTTATTATTACATTGGAATATCACATGTAAATGCGGATTACACATGACTGGTTCCATTCTTTATTATTACATTGGAATATCTTGTGCATGCGGATTCGCATGACACGGTTCCATTCTTTATTATTACATTGGGAATAACTTTGTTTGTCTGCGGTCTATCGCATGCTCGGTGAATTCTTACATTATTCCATTCTTTATTATTACATTGGAATAACATGTCTATGTGGATTCTGGCATGCATGGTGAATGATCCTTCATATTCATTCCTTATTAAATTGTGGAAATGATGCATCTACGTGGATTACCGCATGACTGATTGAAAATCCATTTGAAGTTTCATATATTCTATTATACTCGGTTGGTTAAAGTTTTGGCTTTTATACTCCATGAAATTAGTAGAATATCACGGATATTTGCGCTTCATCCAATATCTTTTCATGGAAATATTCTTACGAGCATTCTTGAATTTTACTCCACAAAGCGAAGATCATGTTGACAATTTGGACGTAATTGATTTTGAGGATAAATTAACTTATAAATCTTTAAAATTTATTCTTGAACTTGTTTTATTGAATTATTATGTCATTATCATCATCCTCATGCTTATATTGCGATGAAAGTCATCTTTGGCTTACGTGCATATATGGACTTAGTATGATTATGACTAGGGATCATTCGGTATAATCATGACCTGTAATGTTATAAATGATGTGGTAAAAGTCCTCAGTGGCTTGTAGTGCATTGATGGACAGTTTTTGGTATGATTATGACCAGGGATTATTCGGTATAGTCATGACCATTGATGATTTAATGAATATCCTTGGACCGTAGTGCAGGGATGATTCGATGATGTGGTTTATTTACTAAGCTGAGTCTCAGCAATAAAAATTGATGAAAACATTTTAAATCATAGAAGATAGTAGATATCATGCTCTACTTGACTCTTCTAATGGATTGCTTATTCCATTGTAGTTAAACTTGATGTCTATTGTATTTTATCAGTTTAACATTGTTGAAGACTAATGATAATTTATTCTGCATTATCTTAGTCATAATATTTATTACTGGGCTAGTTGAGCTCACCCTTTTGCTTTCATTGTTCTCTTCAGGAAATGAGAACGTAGTCGGGACTAGTCGAGGAACGGAGTGATGGTCCGAGATGGTGTATTAGTAGTCCTCACTATTCTATAAAATAGTGTGACAATAAATATAATGAGCACTCTATTTGAGAGTGGATATTGTCTAGAAGGCAATATTCCTGTTTAAACTCTCAGCTATGTTTTGTCGTATATTACATGATGTTTGTATAATTAAGTTTGTATTTGTATTCTGTACCATGTATCTGACGACCCAAGATGGGAGATGTATACCTATTTTGGGGGCGTCACAATGAAGGCAAGGAAATTTGTCTACAGGGTAACCAACCTGAACGCCACACCATTTCAGCAACTCATTTTCACCAACTGCATAAACGAAATGAGATACTCAATGCTATCTACTCCAACTCATCCATTCATCAGGGCCTACCCATCCTACACCAGATTCTTCCACCACCTCACACCTATATTCTTTACAAGCTATTACAGATCATTCAATACCCTCTATTGCACAAGTCCTTACTTAATACAAGGAAGTATTCCAAGAACCAAATCAACTACCTCCACTCAGAGATATTGATCACCACATACCCTTGGAACCAAATTCAAAACCCATCAATGTAAGACCCTATAGATTTCCACACTTTCAAAAGGCTGAAATTGAACAGCAGGTATAAAGAATGCTTCAAACTGGGATTATTAAGCCCAGTGCCAGCCTTTATAGCTCTCCAGTTCTCCTTGTTAAAAGGAAAAATGGAACATGGAGACTCTGTGTGGATTATAGAGCCTTAAATGCTATTACTTTGAAGGATAGATTTCCAATACCTACAATGGATGAGCTATTTGACAAGCTACAAGGTGCCAAGTATTACTCCAATATTGACTTAAACTCTTGTTATCATCAAATCCGAATGGTTGCAGAAGATGTTCATAAGACTGCTGTCAGAACTCACAGTGGGCACTTTGAGTTTTTGGTAATGCCTTTTGGCCTCTCTAATGCCCCTTCTACTTTCCAAGCAACTATGAATGCCACATTTCACAAATACTTAAGACAATTTTTTATTATATTCTTTGATGACATTCTTGTTTACAGTTATGATTTGGATTCTCATGTACAACATTTATCACTAGTGCTTAATTGTTTAAGAGAAAACTCACTCTATGCAAAACTCTGAAAGTGTCAATTTGCTGTTACTACAATTGAGTATCTAGGTCATATCATTTCTATTCAAGGTGTACAACCTGATCCGCATAAAATAGAGGCTAAATTATCTTGGCCCAGACCTGGACATGTGAGTCAATTAAGGGGTTTTTTGGGCCTAACTGGGTACTATAAGAAGTTTGTTAAAGGGTATGCTTCCATTGCAGCTCCCTTGACTGACTTACTCAAGCATGATTCTTTTGTATGGAATGAAAGAGTTGACATGGCATTTTTGCAACTCAAAACCACACTCACACATGCACCAGTGCTTGCTCTCTCAGACTTCACCAAACCTTTTTCTTTGGAGACTGATGCTTCAACCTATGTTATTGGGGATGTCCTAACACAAGAAACTCATCCAATTACTTATTTTAGTAAGAAGTTATGCCCAAGAATGCAAAGAGCTTCCACCCACCTTAGAGAATTATTTGCTATTGTGACGCCCCCAAAATAGGTCCAATCCACCCAACCTATCCTGAGTCGCCAAATACATGGTACAGAAATAACTACAACTTCATTAATACAATTATCATGCAAAATATGATAACACATAAACTGTGAGTTTAAAGACAAATATTATCTTCTAGACAATATCAACACTCAAATAAAGTCCTCATTATAATTATTGATACACTATTTTATAGAATAGTGAGAACTACTAAAACAACTATCTTGAACCATCACTCCACACCCTCGACTAGTTCCCGCTATATTCTCGCCTCCTGAGAAGAAAAATGGAACAAAAAGGAAAAGGGTGAGCTCAACTAGCCCAGTAAAGAATATTATGACTAAGATAATGTACAATAAATTATCGTTAGTCCTTAACAGAGAAAAATCTGATAGAATATAATAGACAACAAGTTTCAGATCAATATTCGCAGCGGAAATAATAATTCAGTAGAAGAGTTAAGTAGAGAATGAAATCTACTATCATCTATGAATTTAAAAGTCCATCGTCGATATTTTGTCCCTGTAACATCAATCAATATACATCTTGAATCAAATAGTCATCTTTGCACTACAGGCCAAAGATATTAATCAGTCGGTCATGTTCATCTCAACATCTGTTCATCTTTGCACTACGAGCCAAAGATATTCATCAAGAAATCATTCATCTTTGCTTTCTACCAGGGCCAAAGATATTCAGTAATATCATCATTTAGGACTGAGGATGATGAAAAATATATTTTAAAGAAAACGAATCTAGTGAGACAAATGAACAAATATTAAGGATTCGTATTTTAGACAATCCATGTTAAAAAATACTCCATAATAAACTATTGTGGAGCAGAATTCAAAAATGAAGATCAAAACATAGATCCAATTAAAGATAGGAACCATAACAGACAATCTTGGACACAGAAAAGAAAATTTAATTTTTCTGTGAATAGTGTCGTATTCATGAATAGTGTCGTATACGTGAATAGTACTGTATACGTGAATATTAACTCCGACACTAAAAGATAGAAATTCCACAGGAAAAATTATCATGCTTCGTGAATAGTACTCGTGAATAGTAACTCATAAATAGTAACTCATGAATAGTAACTCATAAATAGTAACCCATGAATAGTAACCCCTATAGGAAAAGATAAGAATTTCACAAGAAAATTCTTACCAATATTCCGGCATAATGATATTGAAAGAAATAATATCATTTTTTTAAAAAAATAGCATCCCTTACCTCAAAAGAATAGTACTTCTGGCTGGAATATCAGATATAACACTGAAAGGAACTTGCACCGTATAACAACACCCAAAGTATCAAAATACTCACAAGAATACGCTCGATAATATAGAGAGAGAAAACTTCAGTTTCTGGTGTGATTTTCAATTCTAACCTAAGCACCCTATTTATAGAAAAATGCTTAGAATGCCAAAGCAGAAAATTTAATAAAATAATATTATTTATTAAAAATTATACGCATACTTTGACATCGGAATTCAGCATATTTTGCAACACATGTGGGGCTCACCAATCACACAAAACATGTTTTTATCATTTAATGCAACAAAATCAATTCAGACCCAATATTCCGAAACTTCAATAATTCATAATAAATAGCCCTTTTATCAGAAAAATTCAAATCTTATGTCCATTCCATAGGAAATTTAATTCTCTACAACTTTGCAGAAGAAAGTTTTTCCAAATTCCAAACAAAAATTGACCGAAATTCACATACGAACAATTTTGCAGGCTATAATCAAATTTCAATCAAAAATAGGGTCCACCAACACACAAAACATGTGTTAAACATTTTTTGTAATAAAAATACTCTTCCTCTTTATTTATTCATATATCACACATTCATTATAAAAATATCACCATTATTATATTATTATAATATAATACTATATTTAAATGAATTATTTTATCAGAAAAGATAAAATATCAATTTTCAACAATTGTCACATTAAAAATTTTCTCCATCTATATCCACCTAAAATGAATATTTTCCTTATCATATAAATCAATAATTAATTATTCACAAATAATATTACAGAATCACAATCTCGATAACGGTAGTTCCAGGAAGGGGCTTTCCAATAAGGATTTCTCCTTACGGTCGCGCAATTAGGTGACCAAACCTCTCCTTAGACAGAACTTTCTAGACATTGCCAATAATGCTATCTAATAATATTATTCAAATAATATGAATTATTGATCCGATAATGGAAAATCTTTGTGTAATGACAATTATGAAACAACAACAATAATATAAAATATCAACGTAGCAATTATTGAATCAATAAAATAAAATATTGAATAAAGTAATTATCGTAACAATTATTGAGTAGTGCTTTCTTACGTAAGAATCAATAATTGGTGCGATATCGTAATCTTCTTTGTGTTTTAACCATCGAAGTATTCCAACGAAGATAATTGGTAACAACTACACCGTTATTTATAAACAACTTATACTTGTCGTTTTCTTCATCCAATTGCTTTCCGTTATGGGGCCCACACAAGGTTCTTACCATAGTCGCATGCGAATATTCCCCAATGAAAGAAGAATATTCCACGATCAAAGCGAATATTCAAACAACAATGAATATTTTATAACCACTTGCTTATTTGAAATATTTCGCATTTTACCCATAACTAACCACATTAATCAAATCAACCCCTTACTATTTTAAAATAATAAATAGAGGAAATTCAATTTTATTAAAAAAAAATATGGGGTCTTACAGCTATCACTTCTGATATAGCCAAATAGAGACATTATCTGTGAGATCCCAAATTTTATGAATAAAGATTTAAATTTCTCAAAATATTTTTTTTTTTGAATATTATGGTGTGGATTTGATATAATGTTATAGTTGTGGGTAATATTTAGAAATTTTGAAAAGTATGCAAGTTGTTATATAATATTCGATTGGTCGAGGAATATTCTTTGTCGAGGAATATCCGTATTGACAATCTGTACAATCATTGGTGGACCCCACAACGGAATTATCATTTCGGATTGAGAAAATGATAAAAATATTTTATGAAAATAACGGCGGAAGTTTTACCGTTAAACTGATTGAACTACTCGATAGTAAAAGTACAAGATGTCTGGCGTGGTTGTATAGTAGCAATACCAGTATTGATTATTGATGCTTACGTGAGAAGTCACTTAATTTTGTTCAATTATTGCTACGATGAATTGCTTTGATAGTATCTCACGTTATTTGATTCAATTATTGTCAATATTTTATATATTATTAAATCAATAATTGAGACGACGAAGTTATTCATATTATTATTTGCAATATTGACGATGTCTAGAAGTTCTGCCAAGGAGAGGTTTGGTCACCTAATTGCGAGCCAATGGGGAGAAATCCTTATTGGAAAGCCCCCTCTTTCCTGGGAACGACCTGGTTGATTAATAATGTGAATTATAATAATGATGATGAATTTTATTTTATTATGATTATTAATGTAATAAAACAGAAAACTGTTTATATAAAACAGAATACTTTTTATAAAGTTTTATTTTATTTGATTATAAATAGAATATATTATATTTTATTATGCATAGTGTTTGCATAGTGCCTGCATAGTGTTTGTATAGTAAAATCTTTTTATATAAAACAAAATACTTTTATAAAGTTATTTGTTTTATTAGATTTTAAATAATATATATATATATATATATTATAAATAGAATATATTATATTTTATTACATAGTATCCTTTCAATTCTCCAATAAATAGAATGCTTAGCTAGAATTGAAAACACACCAGAAATTCAAAGAATTCTTCTTCTATAATCTTGAGCGTATTTCTTTAGAGTTTAAGAAAGCTTTGAGCGTAGTGCACGTTTTCTTCAAGAATATCTTCGCCCTACCAGTCGGAATACTCTTCTTTCTAAGGTAAGGGGTATTATTTCTTTCGTATTCATGAAGAGAAGTTCTGTTATTCCATTCTTTATTATTATGTTGGAATAACCTATCTATGCGAAGTACCGCATATATGGTGAAATTCTTCTGTTATTCCATTCTTTATGATTCTATTGAAATAACCTGTCTGTGCGGTTTATCGCATGCCTGGTAAAGTCTGTTGTTATTCCATTCTTTATTATTATGTTGGAATATCCTGTTTGTGCGTTTACGCATGACTTAGTTCTATTATTTATTATTTTGTTGGAATATCATGTTTGTGCATTTACGCATGACCTGGTTCCATTCTTTATTATGCTGTTGGAATAACCTGTCTATGTGGATTACCACATGCATGGTGAATGATCCTTTGTTTTCATTCCTTATTAATTTGTGGAAATGATCTGTCTACGTGGATTACCGCATGGCGGGTGAAAATCCATTTGTAGTTTCGTAATTTTTCTGACCCTTAAAAAAATTCTGGAAAAATTTGAAATGATAATTTGATGAGTTTTCTATATTGTGTCCAAAAATGGTGATTTTTGGATGTATAGATTAAAAGTTATGAATTTTATGGAAAAAGACTATTTTAAAAGTAAACCCTTATAACTCCTTGTGGTTAACTCCAAAATTGGTGAAATTTTTATTGGGAATACTTGTATATAACATAAGTATACCGTGCAAATTTCAGAATTTTTGGACAACAAGTACAGTTTATAAAAAATGTCTAAATATTCGGCAGTTTTGGCCATATGAAAAATAGTAAATGAATTTTTAAAATTCCGAGAAAAATATATGTTTAATATGAGACTATATTATGCTAAATCCCAGAAAAGAAATATTTTTTTTGGGACTGATTTGGTATTTTTCATGAAAATGAACTAGTTATGAGTAAATGAATTAAATATGTTATGTGAAGTAACAAAATTGAAAAATAGAATTTTATGGCTTGGAAATCCTATATAAGGTATATCCAGATTTGTGATGAGAGTTTTGGTTATTGATGATGAAATCTTATGAGTTTGGCATTTTAGGATGATTAAATGCATTAATTAGTAAAGTGTAAACAATTAAAATAAATTATTTATAAGTTTAAGAAATGATTAAAATATTGTTATAATATTAATGATATTAGATTATGAGATTATTAAGTGATTGATAACATTTGGTTATTATTGAACGCTGGATAAATTGTATTACAAATGTTTAATATTTATCCTTTATCTCATTTGATTGATTCTTTATATCATTGTCATTATCCTCATGCTTATATTATGATGAAAGTCATCTATGGCCTGTAGTGCATAGATGGACTTGGTATGATTATGACCAGGGATTATTCGGTATAATCATGACCGTAATGTTACAAATGATGTGGTAAAAGTCCTCATTGGCCCGTAGTGCATTGATGGACAGTTTTTGGTATGATTATGGCCATGGGTTCTCTTCGGCCAAGGGTGCAAAGATGAATTGTTTTATGGCATGATCATGATCGTTGATGAAAATACGATTATCTTTGGCCCGTAGTGCATAGATAATTCGTGGTCGTGATATTAACTAATATCCTTCGGCACTCAGAAGTCTGGTGGATGATTTGATGATGTGGATTAATTATTGAGCTGAGTTTCAGCAATGAAATATTAATTCATGAATGTGATAATAATGAATATCCTTGGCCCGTAGTGCATGAATAATTCATGATTGTGATATTAACGAATATCCTTGGCCGTAGTGCATGGGTGATTCGATGATGTGGATTATTTATTAAGCTGAGTATCATCGATAAAATATTGATAATAAACTTTTAAATTCGTAGAAGATAGTAGATATCATGCTCTACTTAGCTCTTCTAAAATATAGTTGTATGTCTTCGGCCTGTAGTGCAAAGATGAAATGATAATGAATATCTTTGGCCCGTAGTGCAAAGATGAATTTATTAAGTATGATTATAAAAAGGAACTGTGATTTGGTATAACCATGATCTTTGATGTTTCAGGTAAAGATAGGTGATGAAAATTATCTTAAATCCCGCAGTACGAAGAGGATTTAGAATCACAATTATGATTATGAGTTATTCATATGATTGTGGAAAGGAACTGTTGATTGATGTTACAGGGATAAAACATTATTGGTGGACTTTTAACGTGGAGAAGATAATAGACTTTAGGGTCTATTTGACTCTTCTAATGGATTGCTTGTTCCGCTGCAACTATGGTTGAAAAGTTTTATCATCTACCATATGTTCTAAATATCTGATTTATTACTGACGAAGGCTATTGATAATTTAATTATCTTTAGTCACGATATTCTTTACTGGACTATTTGTGCTCACCCTTTTGCTTCACAATTCCTTTCAGGTAACAAGGTGTAGCTGGGTCGAGCGAGGGTAACAGGGGAATAGAACGGTGGTCTATAGCTGTTGAGGTTCTCCCTAAATAGTATGGAAATAATTTTATTGAGAACTTTAGATAAGTGTGTCATATTGTATACGTCATTTGATATTTAATTTTGGTGAACCGAATAGGGTAAGGTGAACCCAATGTTGGAAGGGTGTTTTGTCACTATCATACAAGATGTCTAATGACATACAACCTCGTGTTATCATAAGACAGGGTTGTGCACATCCACTTGCTGAGTATATCTACAAGCACTACCTATATGATCTCGGAGTTTGGTTGAAACATAACGTTAAATTGCAGACGGTGGAGATAGTTATATGTCAAGAGAAGACTCGCCATTGGAAGGAATATGATAGTAATCTTCTCGTTTTTCTTTGGGGTCTATTGGATCAACCAAGGATAATTCTCTAGACATATGATATCTATCATAACTTAGATTCATGGCCTCCTATGTACGAAGGTTTCCTTGAGCACTTCCCAAAGATTTTAATTTCTAAAATAGTTATTGACTGTACCTTTATGTAAGGTGCAATTGTGACATGAGTCAAAGTTGGTATATATATTTGTATTAAAACTCACAGTATATATGTCATCGTATTTTGTACAACAGTTGTATAAATAAAGTTGTCAGTAGTGTATTTTCTGGCAACTCAAGATGGGTGATGTATACCTATTTTTGGGGCGTCACATTATCTGTTAGGTGCTCACTTCTACATCTACACAGAACAAAAAAGCTTAAGGAATCTTATGAAGCAGGTCATTTAAACCCCAAAACAATAATACTACCTCACTAAATTATTGGGTTATAATTACGAGATAATCTATAAGCATGGCAAAAATAATGTAGCAGCTGATGCAATGTCAAGAAATCCTAATCATTTACCTTCAAATTCTGACCCAAATACATTTTTGGCACTCACTATGCCCATTCCTCTTATACTTGAAGACATCAAAAAGGCACAACTCTCAGCTCCTGAGCTCCAATCAATCACCATTCAACACCTATGGTCTATCAAAGAAGGACTCTTTCTTTATCAAGATTAAATTTACATTCCTAATCTATCCCCATTGAAGGAATATCTTATGAGAAAATTCCATAACGCTGCTGAGGGAGGACATGGGGGAACACAAAAGACCTTCATGAGGCTCAATGCCAATTTCTATTGGCCTCACATGAGAAGTGATGTCAAGAAATACATTCAACAATGCACCATTTGTCAACAATTTAAAGCCATAAATGTCAGTCCTTATGGACTGTTACAACCCTCAAAAATTCCTAAGCACATTTGGGAAGACATAAGCATGGATTTCATTACTCACCTCCTTCCATCTCAAGGGTATACTTGTATCCTAGTGGTAGTAGACAGATTTTCAAAGGCAGCTCATTTTGGCTCCCAACCTACTAGCTACACAGCTTCAAAGGTAGCTTCTCTTTTCTGGGACAGTCACAAAACATCTTTGTATCCCAAAATCTATTATAAGTGACAGAGATGTGATCTTTCTCTCAAAATTCTGGAAGGAGTTATTTAAATTGTAGGGAACCACATTAAAAATGTCATCAGCCTACCACCCTCAAATTGATGGCCAATCTGAGGTGGTAAACAGATGTCTGGTACTTAAGGTGTTTTGTCTCTGAGGAACCACACCAATGGCATAAGTTTTTAGGGTTAGATGAATGGTTATACAACATATCTTACCACTCATCCATTCAGTAAATTCCTTTTGAGGTAGTCTTTGGAAAAAAAAACCACTAATTCTTGCTCAATATATACCAGGCATAACTCAAGTCGAAGCAGTTAACATCACTCTGCAGGCCAGAGATGATAAATTGAAGATTTTGCAAAACACCTTGACATCAGCCCACTTGAAGATGAAAAATCAAACAGAAAAACATAGAGCAAACTTTTATTTCAACAAGGGGATTTGGTGCTAGTCAAACTACAACCCTATAGACAACATAGTGTGAATTACAGATTTTCCTATAAGATAAGCAAAAGGTACTATGGTCCTTACCCAGTCATTGAACGAATAAGACAGGTAGCCTACAAACTTCAGTTACCAGACTACTCCAAGATTCATCCTGTATTTCATATGTCCCTCCTTAAGAAATTTCATGGAACAAATACACCACTACCTGCCTCCTTACCAACCCAAACTTATAACAACTAACCACTGCTCCAGCTACTTGCCATTATTGCCACACGGAAGAAACTGGTAAACTAACACTGGGAAACTCAATATCTCATTCATTGGGATGGGTTACCATTGGAAGAAGCTATATGGACATCTGCTTCCCAATTTAAGAATACTTATCCTACTTTTCACCTTGAGGACAAGGCGTCTCTTGAAGGGGTGAGTATTGATACAAACACCAAGACCATTCCTCCTACCCAGCCAAATGAAGAAGAAATCATAGAAAATAACAATGAGTTAGAACATGAGGAACTAACTGATATGGAAGCAACAGAAACAGGAAATGAAGTAAACAACAAGGCTGACCAAGAGGAACTAAAGGAAAAGGAGATAGCTAAGCAGATGGATCAAGAAGAAGCTGAGTTACACGACTTATACACACTTAATAGGATGAGGAAGTCAAGAAGACATACTAAGGAACCCATGTGGTTGTAAGGTTACATCAGGGGCAAGAAAGGAAGCAACAAGTTTAGAGGGTAGTTTTAGTATTATTAGTAGTACTAGTAGTATATCAGTATTTATCAGTTTTCCCATCTAAGGGCTGATATTGTTTAGCTAATAATGCAAGATGTATGGAGGTGATGAATTATCTAGAATCTTATATTAATATTTCTATAAAGCATCTTATCTTGGGAATGAAGATATACATGAATAAAGTAATATATCTTTTCTACTCTAAATTCTTTCCCTTCTTTTTCTCTGCTAAATTCTAAAGTCCAGTTGGAAGACTATAATTTCAGCATTAAAGTCTGTTATTATTAAGAAGGAAAAGAAGCAGTTGTGTGTAGATAGATGCTATAAGTAATGAGGAGAAGGAGCAATTGATGTCAAATATCCTGCCATACTTCCCGACAAATCTCAAGCTTCACTCGCCACTACTATGCAGCTGTCACACGCCAGTCCATTTAGATTAGGCCTAGCAAAATATGGTTATGGGTTGGTTTTGGTTTTCAAAATATGGTTGTGATTCCATTTAAGAACTAAAACCATATTAACCATTTTTAATATGGATAATGTGGGTTGAAACCATATGGTTATGGTTAAAAATCATATTAACCATTTTAATATTGTTATGGGTTATGGGTTTCATGAAGACCTGATTTATGTGATTATGTATATACCCCTTTCCCCATCCCACCCCACCCCACCCCAACCCAACCCAACCCAACAAAAAATAATAATATTATGTGATTATGTATATAACCCTTACCCCCACCCCACCCCAACCCACCCCAAGCCCACTACCACTAAAAAAAATAATATTATGTGATTATGTATATACCCCAGTACCCCCCACCCCACCCCACCCCACCCCACCCCACCCCACCCCACCTACCCCCACCTACCTATCCACCCCACCCACCTACCTACCCACCCACCCAACACTCCCTCCCAAAAATGATATTAGCGATTATGTATACCCCACCCCACACCCTACCCCACCCCCACCTCCACCTACCTACCCACCCCACCCACCCAACGCGCCTCTCAAAAAAAAATGATATTAAGCGATTATGTATAACCCACCCACCCCACCCACCCCTACCCACCTACCCACACACCCCACCCCACCCCACCCCACCCCCCACCCCACCCCACCACTCTCTCCCAAAATATATTAATATTAAGCGATTATGTATTCATCATCCATCCTCTCCCCCACCCACCCAAAAAAAAATAATAATCGTGTTTAAATGTTCTTCGAGAGAGAGAGGAGTGCAATTGAATAGAATATGGGTTGAAAAATGGTTAACCAGTTAATTAACTATATTTATTTTAAAAATATGGGTTGAAACTTTAACCAACCTGAATAAATAAAAATGGTTAACCGACCCATTTGGTTCTAATTAATATGGTTTGACCCAACAGTTAACTACTTATATTATTAGGTCTAATTTAGATGGAAAATTAGGTTGACCACTTTGCATCCCACCACAGGGGATATTAGGGTTAAAAATTGACACACGTAGGGGTGTAAGTGGTCGTTACCCCTCACCAGAGGGGTACTCTCTGTATTTAACCCAAATAAGAAATTTTATTCCACTAGGTATCAAAGTGTGGTAAGTAATAAAATATAAATGGATAAAGAAATGGCGGCTTACATCGTTTCTATGGTTACTTCTTAAATCACGATGTCTTATCTATAAACACCAAGGTCATGATTGTTTATAATGTCGAGATTATAATTCATGAGATTATAATTTTAAGATTATTAATTATATGATTAAATAGTCTTAGTCACGTGTTTGTTTTTTATGGGATTATTCATGAGATAATTTAAAATAATCTCACGCTATGTCTATTTTTTTCAGAATTAATTAAAAGATTGGATAAAAAAAATATTGTTTGAACTATTATACCCTTACTAATAATAATATATTTTAAACTATAATTTAAACTTGTTTATACATCAAAAAATGAGGAACAATTAATTAACATAAATTACTCCAATAAATTAGAAAAAGATTGAGGTTAATTTTGTCTAAAAGTTTTAAAAATATTTTGATACTTGCTCTGTTTTACAAATAGTCTCATTTATAAAATTTGTAAATAATATTTTATTATTAAAAAATTAAAATTATAAGTTAACAATTTTATTAGTAGAGATATGATAATAAAAATTTTAAAAATTTGTATTATTTTATATTATTATTAATAAAAAAGAAAATTCAGCAGAATAAAATATTTAATAAATAAAATTCTTCTTATAAAACAAAACAAGCATATAATTGATCACAGATAATGTAATCAATTTATATACTCTTCAAAATCTAATATATATGGGTCTTTCTTTTGCGTGTACGTTATGACAATTAGGCACCAAATAAAGACACTTCTTTTGGAGGAGCCCTTATAGGAAATCGTCTGGTGGCCTAAAGAAACTGAAAGGCCCGAAATAGGTCGAGGTTATGAATAAAATGGAGAGAAATGAAAATAAATTAGAAAAAAGTTAAGGATATTATGGTCATTTTAGAAAAATATTGAGGTTAATTTTTTTTAACAATTTTTAATCCTAAATAGTTTGGATTATAGTACCTAGCTAGACATGATATTAAATAATCCCTCATCTTAAGTTATTTTATAATTCTAGGAATAATAGTCCTAAGTCCAAATTTAAAAACATACAACACTTGAGATTATACAACACTTGAGATTAATACTCATATTCCAAGTGAAGTCATTGCAAACTAATAATACCCAAAGTTTTTACGTCATTTAATTAATAAATTAATACCATAAATTAATCAGTTGCTCACACTAAATTATTCAGCGTTTTTGGATTCGCATCAAAGGCATTCACCTGAATTATAACAAAATTTAAAATGAACTTTGATAGTTAAATAAATATTTTAAATTACAAAAAAATTGTATTCATAAATTTCTCCTCTTTTATCTTTACAAAAAACTCGAGTCTCCATATTTTCAGATATAGGGAGGATCTCTGATCTACACTAAAGAGACTATTCCCCAGGTTTTTTCTTTATGTTCTTTCGTTTAATTGTTCTTATTTTCTCCTTTTATAGAGTTTTATTTTTCCTAGTTTGGATTTTTTACAATCTATGAAACATTTCTTCTTTTAGTTTGAGATTTTCTCATTCTACAAAGTTTTTTTCATCATCTATCCGTGGAGGATGTTTGATTGACATTAATTAGTGAAGACATCTATTTAGATTTGGGTGTGGGGTTATCACAACGGTCTCCTTTTCGTTGCTCGTGTTGAAGAACTATACAAATATATATATTTTTTGTCTATTTTTTAAAATATTATATTCTCGAGTGTCGAGTTTTAATTTGGGACGGAATGAGGTATCACCTCGACTCTGATATTTTTTTAATTAGATTCACTTATCCATTAGAATTATTTCTTGTTCTTATTCCTAGGCTTTGTCAAAAAAATATTTTAACTTCGTATAACAAACTTGTACATTCCACCGATTTTGAAATATAAAGAGTGAGAATTAACTTTTAAAAAGTCAATATGTGATAGTTTTAAAATTTAAAATTGTGATGATTCATTTACTTTCCTAAACAATAACTGTTTACTTTTACTTTTTTCTTAGTTCACGATTTTTCATAATTTGATTATATAAAAGTAAAAGATTTTATATTAATTTTGAATTTAAAAATATCTCAAATTGACTTCAAAAAAATAATATTAAATTTATATTTTGGAACGGATGGAGTTTTTTAAGATGATATTTTTTTTTCTTTTGGGTAGATTTCACATGTCCCACTGAGATTTCACTAATTTCCCACATGACCACCTGTAGTCTAGAAAACTATATTTAAACATTCGAGGTTTTGAGGTGAAGTGAAAAAGTATTTTCTGTGTTAACTCTATGATGTTAAATAGCTAAAGGCATATTTGCCCTTCGTATTAGGATTTAAGGCTCATTTGTGTCGTTTGAGCTTAAGGTTTAAAGATAGCGAAATAGAGCGAGAAATAGGTAGCGATTTAGGGGTTTTCTTGAAATCTTCTTCGATTCTAAGTGGAATGCATGGCGATTTAGGGGACTTTTAGGGTTATTGACTTGATTAATTGATTTGGCGCTAAAACTTCGTTCTTGAGCCGAGGAGTCGTTCAGAGGAGGAGGTTTATGCACGATGGCGGAACGAGAATATTTTTAGAGGGGGGTGGAGGGTCAAAAATATCAAAAAAAAATAAATTATTTATTAACGCTTGAGTGCTTCTTTCAAATTCATTTTGTCCAATTATAATATTTCACATCATATTTCAACCCCTGTCAACTTTTGAGTTGTGAGTCTAATGACTTTATATATATATATATATATTAATTTCTCCTGAACTATAAGACTATTAATTTGACTTTGAAATTTTTAGTCAACTGATTAGCTGCTTTTATAGATAAATTATAAATTATAATATTATATATTCAAAACCTTATATTGTGGTTCATGTGATTAATTAACTTGAAAGAATGAATTCCAGCAACAAAAACAAAAAAAATAGAAGAAGAGAGATTTAATAATCTTGATATGATAGAACTATGGTGAACTTATGGTTAGTATAGTAGGATCTAAAAAAAATTGTTTTATTTCTTTATCTTTTTATATTAGTTTACAGAGAGAATTGTTATCACTTTTTTTTGCCTCACTTTGATGATAAAACAAAAACAAAAAAAAACAAAGGAGAAAAGGAAATACATAAAAAAAGAAAAAGAAAAATAAATAACCCCCAAAAATTTCATAGTGGAGGGTCATATGACCCCTTAGACCCCCCTAGTTCCGCCTATGTTTATGCACCTGCAGATCGAGGTGATCTTTTGTCTAATTGTTAGCCACTTTTTATTGTTTTTTCTTTACTTTATGTACTATAATATGATGATATGATTGTGATTCTTTTATACCAATGGATTTCACTAAATAATATACTTACCTCTTATTTTTTGTACTTTAGACCATCCTTTTGAGGGCAAAGAAAATTGTACCTTAAGTGGTTCTTTTGAGTACGAAGAGAGTATATTATTTTGAATAAAATAATTAATATTACTTTTTGACTTAACATGCTATTTTGTTTTTTTACATGTTAATATTTAGATTTTTTTTCAATTTTTTTTATTAATTATTTATTTTTAATGATATATATTTTTTGTTTATTTAAAACTTGTATTCTTTAAGTTAATTTTATTCAAATATTTTTTTATGATTTAGATTTTCTTAATATTTTTTTGAGCTATCTACGTTCAGATTTCTTACTTTGGAAATCAAGAAAAATTTATACTAATAATTATGCATTATACTTCTTTTACCTTCAATTCAAAAGATTTTGAGATCCCAAAAAAGTTGGTCGGTGTTTAATCCTTTTCGTGCGAGTAACCTACAGGCAATGCAATCTAGTATAACAAAATATTTCATTTAACAAAAAAAATCAATTGTTATATAAATACCATTTCTTGTTTCTAACAATAAATTTAGCAATAAACTAATTAAATACTATATCATACTCCCTCCTAGGGACGGAGCCAGGATTCGATATTAGGGGGGACCAAAAAAATTTTTAACAACATAATATATATTCATCATTAAAAAGTAAAGTTCCACAATTACAAAACATATTTTTGCTAAAACAAAGATAATGTAGTAATATAATTTTCTTTGACAAAGACAACAAAACATAGCAAAAAAAGTCTTTTAGAACATATCAAAGTTTCGTCAAAATTGCACCCAACGTTCTTTCAAATCACAAAATCCATCTATTATACTAAATGGAAAAATGAGAAAATATCTACTCCAGGAATTATCTTCACAATAGTCATTAGTCAATACTATTATACTAAGCAACAACCAGTCTGATTAAAACATTAAAATTTTAGACTGTTTTATTTTTTATAAGGCCCACTTGGTATTCTAATGAATTTAGCCCAATAGTCATTAGCTAATATTTATCTTCACAATAGTTATTAGCCCACTTGATATTCTATTGCCTGGCCCAAAAAATCTTGGTGGGGGTGGCTCCGTCCCTACTCCTTCCGTCCCATAATATATGACATTTTAGAGTTGTGCACAAGAATTAAGAAAATAATTGTATAACATTAAATATAGTATTAATTATCTATAATACCCTTTACCATATATTTATCTCATACTCTCTCTATCTCATTTGTAACATTTTTTCATAAAAGGATAATTTTGAAAAGATTGTGATTAATTCTCCTAAATTAAATAAAGGCTTAAATATGAATTTCTATCCTAAACTATAGGTCATATTCCACTTCGGTGATCCACCTTTCAATTTTGTCAATTAGATGATTAAACTATTAATTTTTTCCATTTGCATTCAATTGGACCTGCCACGTCAGAAATTATTGACGTGGCATGGCCACGTGACAATACAGTGCTTATGTGTTAAAAGAAAGTTAATCTTTAAATTATTTTATTGACTTTAAAGGAAAAAAGAGTAATATAACATTTTATATTAACTTAAACTAGATTTAAAAAAAAATAAACCCAAACTGATCAGATCTTCATCTTCCTCCATCACACTTCGATCATCACCGCATCACCGTACCGCCATCATCAACATCACACCAACAAAAAACAAATTCCACCAAAAATCATACCCTTAAAACCCAAAATCTTTATAATTGCAACTAGCCAAAAGATCCCATCATCTCTGATTTTAAAAAAATATATATAAAAGGAAGAGAAGAAGAAACGGTACCGATCTTGCCGTCGACCATATACTCTACTATGGAAGACCACGCCATTTAGCTCGAGTTTTGAACATCTTCAACTAAAAGTGGAACTTGGTTATCCCTTCTCTTCCTTCTTTCTTTTTCAGAAGAATTTTTGAATTCATTAGATGCATCCATCTCTTTCTTGTTAAATGTTCTATCTCTTCTCCTCCTTTCCTCTTCTGATCGCGATTCTTTTCTCCCATCGGATAACCAATTAATTTAGCTGCTAGTATTTTCGATTTGAAGTACCGAGTAATCGAAATCTTTTATGTTTTTTCTTTTTTCTTTTTTATTTTTTGGATCTGAGAATGCATGGTTGTGCCGGGATTCGATAAAGATCGGGCCGGTGTTTGGTAGAGATCGGGTCTAAGAAGTATGGAATATATTTTTTTTTATTTTGATTGAATATGATATGGAAGCATTTTAAATTAATGGTGAGACTGTAACATTTAATTTGAGGAAGGAGACGAAGAACATGAGATGACATTTTTTTTATATTGTATGATTGATTTAATATTTTTGGATGTAGAATACAGATCTTGATTTTCAATGTTTGGCTAAAATGAGTTTTTTTTAATGATTTTTGATGGTTTTAGATTTTGTTATTTTTTATTAGTATTATTGTATAATATAAAGTGGTTTGACAAATTTGTCCTTTCATATATAATAATTGTGCAATTAAATATTAAAATATTCTTTTTTTAGTTACACATCAGCCTACCTAAAGAGCCGCGTCAGCAATTTCTGATGTGGCAGGTTCAATTGAATGCAAGTGGAAAAAATTAATAGTTTAATCATCTAATTGACAAAATTGAAAGGTAGATCATCGAAGTGGAATATGACTCATAATTTAGGATAATAATTCATATTTAAGCCTTAAATAAAATATCTAATAATTTAAAAATATATAATCATCTAAAATATCATATATTATGGGAGGAATGGAGTATTACAACATATCAAGTTGACATGGAGATTGATTAACAAGGTATTTTATTGCTAGTAAACATGATTCCACTATAATATGTATAAATAGAACGGATCTAAAGCATAACTCTTAAATAACATATCTCTATTAAATAACATACTTTTATTAAAACTATGTCGTTTTGAAGATTCTTTTAAAATATAAAATAATATTAAAAGAGACTGGTCCCACTTGCTTTGCTTTTATTTATAAAAATGTTAATCGCGACCCCACTTATTTTTTTAAAAAATATCCAAAACGACATAGTTTTAATAAAGGTATATTATTTAAGAGGGTATGCTATTTAAGAGGTATGCTTTCTGTGACGCCCCCAAAATAGGTATACACAACCCATTCTGAGTCGCCAAATACATGGTATAGAAAATAACTACAACTTCATTATTACAATTGTCGTGCAAAATACGACAGCACATATACTGTGAGTTTAAATACAAATATTATCTTCTAGACAATCCACACTCAAATAAGTCTTTTTTATAATTATTAATACACTATTTTACAAAATAGTGAGAACTGCTAAAATAACTGACTTGAAACATCACTCCACACCCCAACTAGTTCTCGCTGTATTCTCGCCTCCTGAGAAGAAAAATGGAACAAAAAGAAAAAGGGTGAGCTCAACTAGCCCAGTAAAGAATATTATGACTAAGATAATGTAGAACAAATTATTGTTAGCCTTCAATAAATCAGATAAAATATAATGGACAACAAGTTTTAGATCAATATTCGCAGCAAAAATAATAATTCATTAGAAGAGTTAAGTAGAGAATAAAATCTACTATCTTCTATGATTTAAAAGTCCATTTTTAATATTTTATCCCTGTAACATCAATCAATATACATCTTTGAATCAAATATTCATCTTTGCACTACAGGCCAAAGATATTCATTTGTATCACCAGTTGGTCATGTTCATCTCAACACCTGTCCATCTTTGCACCACGACCAAAGATATTTATCAGGTAATCATTCATCTTTGCACTACAGGCCAAAGATATTCAATTATATCATCATTTAGGACTGAGGACGATGAAAAATATCTTAAAAAAACAAATCCAGTGAGATAAAAGGACAAATATTAGGGATTCATACTTCGAATTATCCAAGTTAAAAAATACTCCATAATAATTAATTGTGGAGCAGAATTCAAGAATGAAGATAAAAACATGGATACAATCAAAGATAGTAACCATAATAGACAACTTGGACAAAGAAAATAATTTTTTTTTTGTGAATAGTGTCGTATACGTGAATGAATAGTAACCCCGATATGAAAAAGGTAGAAATTCCACAAGAAAAATCATACTTCGGGAGCAGTACTCGTGAATAGTACTGTATTCGTGAATAGTATCGTATACGTGAATAGTAACCTCGACATGAAAAGGTAAAAATTTCATAATAAATTTCATATAAATATTTCAGTATAATGATATTAAAAGAAATAACATTATTTACGAAGAAAATAACATCCCTTATGTAAGACCCCAACTTATTATAAATAAAATTGAATTTTCTCTATTCATTATCTTAAAATAATAAGGAGTTAATTTGATATAATGTTTTGGTTATGGGTGAAATGTGCAAATTTTGTAAAATAAACAAGTTGTTATAAAATATTCATTATTGTTGGGGAATATTCGTTTGGTCATGGAATATTTTTCTTTCATCGGGAATATTAAATACGATGGCGTTAACCATTTGTTGGCCCGATAATCTAAAAAACGATCGGATGAAAAAAAAAGCGACAAGTTTGAGTTTTTATAAATAACGGCGTAATTGTTACTGAATTAATCGCCGTGAATACACGGTGGTTAAAATACTGAATGTCTGGCGTGGTTGCATAAAGAAGACACCAGTATTGTACAATATTTTTGAATTATTGATTCTTACGTAAGAAGGCACTACTCAATAATTGTTATAGTAATTACTGTTTAATATTTTATTTTATTGATTCAATAATTGTTGCATTGATATTTTATATTATTGTTGTTTCAATAATTGTCACTGCACAATATTTTCCATTATCAGATCAATAATTCATATTATTTGAATAATATTATTAGATAGTATTATTGGCAATGACTAAGGAAGTTCTGTCTAAGGAGAGGTTTGGTCACCTAATTGCGCGCCAGTAAGGAGAAATTCTTATCGAAAAGCCCCCTCTTTCCTGGGAACAACTTGGTTGTCATAATTGTGATTCTGTAATATTATTTGTGAATAATTAATTATTAATTTATATGATAAGGAAATATTTATTTTATGTGGATATAAATGAATAATAGGGAAATATTTATTTTATGTGATTATAAATGAAGAAATTAATGCTGAGGTGTTTTATCAGTATTTTGTTGGAATGGAGGTATTAAAAATCGTCTGTATGTGAATTTCGGGCATTTTTTCGTTTGGAATTTGGAAAAACTTAAAGCTACAAAGTTGTAGAGAATTCGATTTCCTATGGAATGGACATAAAATTCGTATTTTTCTGATAAAATGACTATTTATTATGAATTATTGAATTTTTGACAATTAAATGTTTTTATTAAAATTATGGATGGGACCCACTTTTGTTTTTTTTAAAACATGTGGGCTACAAAATTTTTCAGAAATGGCATGTTGGTCTTGGTCATTGGCATGCATAGAATTGATATAATAATAATATTATTTTATTAATTTAGTCTCCTTTGACGTTCTAGCATTTTCCTATAAATAGGTGCTTAGGTTAGAATTGAGAATTACACCAGAAACATAAGTTTTCTCTCTATATATTATCGAACATATTTTTGTGAGTATTTAGATACTTTGAGAGTTTCTATTCAGTGCAAGTTTCCTTCGGCTTTACATCCAATATTTTGGTCAGAAGTACTGTTCTTTTGAGGTAAGGGATGTTATTTTCTTCTTAAATGATATTATTTCTTTCAATATCATTATGCTGAAATATTGTTATGAATTTTATTGTAGAATTTCTACCTTTTTGTGTTGGGGTTACTATTAATGTATACGACACTATTCACCGAAAAATAAAATTTTCTATTCTTTGTCCCAGATGTCTATTATGGTTACTATCTTTGATTGTATCCATGTTTTGATCTTCATTCTTGAATTTTACTCCATTATGGTTTATTATGGAGTATTTTTAAACTTGAATTATCTAAAGTACGAATCTCTAATCTTTGTCCTTTTATCTCACTGGATTCGTTCTTTAAAATATTTTTCATCATCCTCAGTCCTTAATGGTGATACTTGATGAATATCTTTGGCCTGTAGTGCAAAGATGAATGATTACCTAATAAATATCTTTGGCCCGTAGTGCAAAGATGAACATGTGTTGTGATGAACATGACCAACTGGTGATACAAATGAATATCTTTGGCCCTTAGTGCAAAGATGAATATTTGATGCAAGATGTATATTGATTGATGTTACAGGGATAAAATATTGATGATGAACTTTTAAATTCATAGATGATAGTAGATTTCATTCTCTACTTAACTCTTCTAATGAATTGTTATTTCCGCTGCAGTTGTTGATCTAAAACTTGTTGTCTATTATATTCTATCAGAGTTTTCCCTGTTGAAGACTAAGGATAATTTGTTGTATATTATCTTAGTCATAATATTCTTTACTGGGCTAGTTGAGCTCACCCTTTTCCTTTTTGTTCCATTTTTCTTCTCAGAAAGTGAGAATATAGCAGGAACCAGTCGGAGTATAGAGTGATGGTCCTAGATAGTTGTTTTAGCAGACCTCACTATTTTTGTAAAATAGTGTATCAATAATTGTAATGAGGACTTTATATGAGTGTGGATATTGTCTAGAAGACAATATTTGTATTTAAACTCACAATTTTATGTGTTGTCGTATTTTGCATGACAATTGTATTATGAAGTTATAGTTATTTCTGTACCATGTATTTGGTGACTCGGAATGGGTGATGTATACCTATTTTGGGGGCGTCACAGTTGGTATCAGAGTTTAGGGATATGGTTTCTGGCGGAGATCGGGGAATAGAACTAGGAGGGGAGAGATGAGTAAATCCTTCGCTAGTGTGTCCTACTTAAGCTTATTTGTTGGCCGGTCATAATATAGGGATATTATATGATATGTTAATTTGTTTAATTAACCCTTTTTTATCAAGATTTAAGAATGGCAATTTGAAGCGTTAACAATGGAGTATATGAGACTGTGGAAACACCTTCAATCACCAACCAAGAGAACGTGCGACAAGACGGTAATATTCCTCCTGTAAACAACACTACCGAACAAACGATGAATGATGGGATGTTTAGAAACCTTTTGCAGTTCATGCAAAATCAGACGAGGGAGACTCGTGTACAAAATACGGGTGGAAATGATAGCAACGCGCGATTTGTCACAACCAAGCAGTTCAAGGAGTTGGGACCACCAGATTTCTGGGGAAAGCCAGATCCGATCAAGGTAGAAACATGGGTTAAGAAAATTACCAAGATATTTAATGTCTTGGGATGCATGGAGGAACAAAAGGTTCCATTCGTCACCTTTATGTTCCATGGTGAGGCAGATTATTGGTGGAAATCTGTGAAGCGTACCCAGCCTACCACACTCAATATGTATTGGGAAACGTTTCAAAAACTGTTCAATGATAAGGACTTTCCTGAAAGTATTCGTCACATGAAGGAGGTAGAGTTCATCAAGCTGGAGCAAAACAATATGAACGTGTCGCAATACAAAGCTAAGTTTACCGAGTTGTCCCGATTTGCATCCCATTTGGTTTATAATGAGGAGAGAATGACGCGAATATTTCTGAGAGGTTTGAAACCCGAAATACGTTAATACCTCATTTTTCACAAACTTTGTTTATATTCAGATGTTGTGAATATGGCTCAGTTATTGGAGCGCGATAATGAGTCAGCTCAACCGAAGAATAACAACCAACAACTCGATGATAATAAATTCGGTGTAGCGGTCATCGGAACAATGATAACCATCGTGGAGAAAATTATCATGCCAGAAATGGTAACTACTTTGGTGGTAATCATGGCCAAGATAATAGAAGAAATAATTCAAGTGGAAATTTCAAGAAGATAAGATTTAACAATGACGGGAAGACATCGCCAGAGAGACCAAAGACCAAAGACCAAAGAACAAATTCTAGGGGGAGAAAACATTCGCCAATTAGATGCTACAGATGCGGAGAGGAGGGACATATAAGTCCAAACTGTTCATAGCCTTCCAAGGTATGCTTTAATTGTGGAAAATACAGTCATATAACTTGATTTTATCCTGTAGAGAAATCAAGTCTAGCTGGGACGGTGGCACCAAAGGCGGATACGGACAAAATAAAATCGGCGGTTTCTAGAAGAGCGTTTGTCGTGACCGCCCAAAATGCGAGGAACCCGAACGAAGGTATCACGGGTTAGTTAATTATAAATTCTTGCGAAGTCTATGCCTTATTAGATACCGGTTCTACCCATTCTTTTATCTCTCATTCTTGTGCTCAACGTTTAAACTTGACTCCGGAGAAATTGGACTTTGACTTATCTGTGGAAACTCCATTAGGAGGAACTTTCATTACATCCACTGTTTATAAATTTTTCTTGATTCAAATTAGTACCATCACATTACCTGTTGATCTTATCTCTTTAAAGATACTTACTTTTGATGTGATTTTAGGAATTGATTGGTTAACCACTCATCATGCCAAAAGTGATTATTTTCGTAAGGTTGTTACTTTTTATATTCCTAACCAATATGTTATGCGAATTCAATCAACCAACCATTAAATTCAATCATAGTCATATAAAGCCATAAAACAATTCGTTTATTAAAAAACGGATGTCAAGCTTTCTTAGCCCATGTAGACTTGAACAAAAACACGTCAGATTTGAATAATATTTCTGTTGTTAGTGAATTTCCTGACGTATTTCCTGAAGAACTTCCTGGTCTACCCCCAGAACGTGAAGTTGAATTCTTTATTGACCTTTAACCTGGTATAAAACCCATTTTCAAAAATCCATATCAAATGGCTCCTATTGAACTTTGGGAGTTAAAAACTCAACTATAGAAGTTGGTACCTGAGCCTCTATCTGGTGACTTCCTTTGTGGGATGCACCGAAGCTAGACTCTCCGCAGGGGACGTCATATTTGTTCGGTGGTAAACTGATAGACGCCATTGTGACGTGCTATCCAAGATTAGGATATGAGTCACAATTGAGAGCAACCTAAGTCAGTAATCAAAATATCTAGCTTTCTAGGCTTAGTTGGTTACTATCAGAGATTCGTGGAAGGATTTTCTAGAATCGCTACTCCGTTAACTCAGCTGACTCGAAAAGATACAAATTTGAATGGAGCGAGGAATGTGAGAAGAGCTTCCAAGAACTCAAGAGGAGACTCATTTCAGCACCTGTTCTGACCATACCATCCAGGAAAAAGCGAACGTGGTAGCTGACGCATTGAGTAGAAGATCGTATGCGAGTATGAGTGAGATATTGTCGAACACAAAGACCTATTTTGTATAATTTACAAACGATAAAGATAGAGTTAAAGACTCTAGGGACCCACGTGATGATGTCAAATATACGAGTAGAACTGACTTTAATTGATAAATTTAAAGCTGCTCAAGCTACAGACCTGGAGCTGATGAATATGAAGAAGAAGATGCAAGAAGTCGTTATTCCAAAAATTATTGATGTGAGGAAAGCTCAAACCTTCAATTTATTAGTCCATTTGAAATCCTCGATCGAGTAGGAACTATGGCCTATAGACTCGCTTTACCGCCAAGTATGTCTCGTGTTCATAACGTGTTTAACATATCCATGCTACGTAAATATGTGAAAGACCCGAATCACATTATTGAGTTAGAACCAGACGAAATAGTCGAAGATTTAACGTACGAGGAAGTACCTGTCAAGATCTTGGATAGGAAGGAGCATGTCCTATGCACAAAGGTTATACCACAAGTCAAGGTTTTATGGAGCAACCATGCTATTGAGGAAATGACTTGGGAGTTGGAATCAGAAATAAAAGCGAGGTACCCTCACCTTTTCGAAATACCAGGTACGTACGTCAATTTCGAGGATGAAATTTCATAAGGAGGGGAGGTTGTAAGACCCCAACTTATTATAAATAAAATTGAATTTCCTCTATTCATTATCTTGAAATAATAAGGAGTTAATTTGATATAATGCTTTGGTTATGGGTGAAATATGCAAATTTTATAAAATAAGCAAGTGGTTATAAAATATTCATTGTTGCCGAGAATATTCGTTTGGTCGTGGAATATTCTTCTTTGTGGGAATATTCATACGATAAGCGCAAATGACCATTTGTGGGCCCCATAACGGAAAAGCGTTCGGATGAAAAAAATGACAAGTTTGAGTTTTTATAAATAAGCAGCGTAATTATTAGAATTAACAATTGTTGGAATACACGGTGGTTAAAAATCTGATGTCTGGCGTGGTTCAAGAAGAAGATATCTGATACGGCATGATGATATTTTGAATTATTGTTTTCTTACGTAAGAAGACACTACTCAATAATTATTCTTTGTAATTCATTCAATATTTTATTTTATTGATTCAATAATTCTTTGCGTTGATATTTTATATTATTGTTATTTCAATAATTGTCAGCATCTGATATTTCCCATTATCAGATCAATAATTTATATTATTTGAATAATATTATTAGATAGCATTATTGGCAATGACTAAGGAAGTTCTATCTAAGGAGAGGTTTGGTCACCTAATTGCGCGCCAGTAAGGAGAAATCCTTATCGGAAAGCCCCCTCTTTCCTGGGAATAACCTGGTTGTCATAATTGTGATTTTGTAATATTATTTGTGAATAATTAATTATTGATTTATATGATAAGGAAATATTTATTTTATGTGGATATAAATGAAGGATAGGGAAATATTTATTTTATGTGATTATAAATGAAGGAATTAATGCTGAGGTGTTTTGTCAGAATGGAGGTATTAAAAATCGTCTGTATGTGGATTTCAAGCATTTTTCGTTTGGAATTTGGAAAAACTTAAAGCTACAAAGTTGTAGAGAATTTGATTTCCTATGGAATGGATATAAAGTTCATATTTTTCTGATAAAAGGGCTATTTATTATGAATTATTGAAGTTTCGGAAATTAAATGTTTTTATTAAAATTATGGGTGGGACCCACTTTTGTTTTTTTATTAAAATTATGGGTGGGACCCACTTTTGTTTTTTTAAAACATGTCGGCTGCAAAAAATTTTCAGAAATGGCATGCTGGTCGTGGTCATTGGCATGCGTAGAATTGGTATAATAATAATATTATTTTATTAATTTAGTCTCCTTTAGCGTTCTAGCATTTTCCTATAAATAGGTGCTTAGGTTAGAATTAAAAATCACACCAGAAACATAAGTTTTTTCTCTCTATATTATCGAGCGTATTTGTAATATCCTAGATTTTTCCATGTAATTAAACAATTTCAATAAACAAACTTATGTGAAATTCTTATGTGACAATTATTTTTAGATGAATTATTTATTTTTATTATATGTTATGTGATAAGATGCATATTAATGCCATGTATGCTTTAAAAATCCAAAGAGTTATGCCTTGCATGCTAAGTGTTTGATATTATGCCTCTTAGTTGCTAATTTGATCAAAACATGAAAAGTTAGAGAAATGAATTGTTGTAACATGTATATATATGTTATTAGAAGTGAATGCGGATAATAGGAATCAAACCCATGCATGCTAGAATCAAAATCATGATTTTCTCAAAAGTTGGATTAAACTAGTTTGCATGATTTTTCAGGATTTTTGGTCACTCAAAATCATGTCTTAGATAATCCATTTGTTGCATGTAATAATTTTGTAAAATAGTATGTAGCATGAGGTATAACATGCCCAAACTTCATTCGGATCGAAGCTATATTGAGTGAGATATGAAAATCGTAAGGTCGCGAAATAAACATGTTAGAAAGCGAAAAAATTGTGAGCTAGCGACCCTAAGGAAAAATTAGGGGCTAGCTACGGTTTCAGAAAATTTTGGGCTGTTGGGTTATTATATTACATTGAATAAGCTTTCCATAGACTCTGGAACGGACTAATTCCGACTTCGGAGCAAGGAGTTATGACTTTTCAAAGTAGTTGCGTCAAATTTGTCCAACAAATTGAAAGATCTCCTTGCACGGATTTTTACGGAATTTTGTGCTTGGAATTTGAAGATGGTCCATGAGCGAAAGTTGTAGCCCTGAAGTTAGCTTGGCGTGGGTGCAAGAATCACTCAAAATGTTTTAAAACGAATTAGTTATGATTGTTTTAGCGAGATATGGTAAAGTCGAGAAAAAAAATTAAAAAAAAAGCTGTTATGTTGGGCATTTTTTTAAGTACTTTTTAATTTTTATGATATCTAAAATGGGTGGCATATATTTTCTAAATATATTCTATTATGATGTTTATAGCATATCCAATAGGAGACCCTTTTACTTCAAACTAGATTGTGTATGAATGGTGATTAACGAGACACATGTGATTAGGTTATGTGAAGGTTAATTGCTAGCGTTAATTATAGCGAGAGCTTATCGAGGCAAGTTTCCTAACCCTAATTTCTTTTGGGTATTTATTAAATCCTTACTAATATTATCGTAGTAAGGGTAAGTATTGGACTTGTGTTAGTTATTTATTAAGATGCAAGTTCTCTACTTTCGATCTCGAATTGATATTTTTGAAATATGCATGGGGTTAATCATTCCGATTATACCATGTCTATGAATTATTGATTCTCACTCTATGCACATTTCATGTATTCATCGGTATGAAAAGGTGATCACCTTCATTACCATTTGGTCCAATTGATTTATTCATGTTCATTATTCGATTCAACTATGAAAATTTATTCATGCTCTTTCATGAATGTATATATTGTAGAAAGTTAGCCAACTTATTGTTCAATTCTTTCGATCATGATATATCCTTAATTGAACTTATACTTCTTTGGGCAAAATTGTTGTTCACCTTGCTATATCATGATAAACATTACTGATTATAGCGAATACATCGGTTAGAAGAAAAGTCCAAGACAAATCGACTTTGGATTATATATGCACTAAAGTTATAATGAGAATGTATGATAATAGCTTTGTATATACGATAGGATATTGATTTAGGTATTATGTGAAGGTTCTCGACCTTGGGGATAGTGTGTAATGTTTAATGTATAAACAATTTATGTTTATATCTTCCTTAATAGTTATAGAAATAGTATAATTAGGATTCGTGGTGATTTGGGACCCGAACTGGGATGTTCTGATATTTTGTGAGTATTTAGATATTTTGAGAGTTCTTTATTGAAGGCAAGTTTCCTTGACTTTACATCCGATATTAAGATCGGAAATCTTGTTCTTTTGAGGTAAGGGATGTTATTTTCTTCTTAAATGATATTATTTCTTTCAATATTATTATGCTGAAATATTGTTATAAATTTTATTGTGGAATTTCTAGCTTTTTGTGTCGGGGTTACTATTCACGTATACGACACTATTCACGTATACGACACTATTCACAAATACGACACTATTCACAAAAAAATAAAATTTTCTCTTCTTTGTCCCAAATGTCTATTATGGTTACTATCTTTGATTGTATCTATGACGCCCCCAAAATAGGTATACATCACCCATCTTGAGTCGCCAAATACATGGTACAAAATTCAAATACAACTTAATAATACAGCTGTCGTATAAAATACGACAAAACATAAATTGAGAGTTTTAAAAAGAATATTGTCATCTAGACAATATCCACACTCAAAGGAGTCCTCATTACATTTATTGTCACACTATTTAACAGAATAGTGAGGACTACTAATACTATCATCTGGACCGTCACTCCGTTCCCCGACTCTTCCCAGCTATATTTTCATTTCCTGAAGAGAATAGGGAAAGAAAGGGTGAGCTCAACTAGCCCAGTAAGAAATATTATGACTAAGATAATGCAGAATAAATTATCGTTAGCCTTCAACAGTGTTAAACTGATAAAATACAAGAAACATCAAGTTTAACTGCAGCGGAATAAGCAATCCATTAAAAGAGTCAAGTAGAGAATAAAATCTACTATCTTTTATGATTTAAAAGGTTTTTCATCACTTTTATCGCTGGGACTCAACTTAATAAATAATCCACATAATCCCTGCACTACGACCAAAGATATTCATTAGTATCACAACCACAAATTATCCATACACTACGGGCCAAGGATATTCATGTATTCATCAGTGGTCATGATCATGCCAACAACTGTCCATCAATGCACTACGGGCCAATGAGGACTTTTACCACATCATTTGTAACATTACGGTCATTATTATACCGATTAATCACTGGTCATAATCATACCAAGTCCATCTATGCACTACAGGCCACAGATGACTTTCAACATAATATAAACACGAGGATGATGACAATTATATAAGAATTCAATAAAACAAGTTCAAGAATTAATTTATCCAGGAACTAATAACGTCCAAATTGTCAACATGATACTTCTTTGTAGAGTAAAATTCAAGAATGCTTAGAAGAATATTTCCATGAAAAGATACTAGTTGAAGCGCAAATATCAAGGATATTCCACTAATTTCATGGAGTATAGAAGTCAAAACTTTAACCAACTGAGTATAATAAAGAATGGAATAATAAAAGAAATCACCAGCCATGCGATAGACCGCATATAGATGAGTTATTCCAGCGAATAATAAATAACGAGAACCCGGTCAAGCGAAATTACTTGCAAGCGAGGATATTCCAACAGAATAATAAAGAATGGAATAACAAGCGAGAAATCACCATGCATTCGATGAAGCGCATGGACATGTTATTCCAATGAATAATAATTAATGGAACCGGTCAAAGTAATATACTACCAATGAGGATATTCAACGAGAATAATAAATAATGAGAACGTGTCATGAGTAAACGCACGCATGACGGGATGTTCCAGCGAGAATAATAAAGAATAGAATAATGGAAGAATTTCACCATGTATGCGGTACTTGTGCATATACTGAGTTATTCAAACATAATAATAAAGAATGGAATAACAGAAGAATTTCACCATGTATGCGGTACTTCGCATAGACAGGTTATTCCAACATAATAATAAAGAATGGAATAACAGAAAAATTTCACCATGTATGCGGTAAATCGCATATACAGGTTATTCCAACATAATAATAAAGAATGGAATAACAGAAGAATATCACCATGTATGAGGTACTTCGCATAGACATGTTATCCCAACATAATAATAAAGAATGGAATAACAGAAGTTCTCTTCATGAATACGAAAGAAATAATACCCCTTACCTTAGAAGAAACTGAATATAGGAGTAGTGAAGTAACATAATACTTTTTTTCCTTCTCTTTCTCTATAATTTCTCTCTCTAGAGTTTCAGTGAATTCGTAAGAAATAATGAAGGAATGAGCTTCTTTTTATAGGAGAATGGACTGAATAGTAACTAATTTATGAACGGTCCAAATTGATTTACTTTTAAACGGACGGTCCATATTGATTTACAATGCAGTATAAATAAAATATTCTAATAAAATAAAATCTTTTAAATAAAATATAATATATTCTATTTATAATCTAATAAAACTAATAACTTTATAAAAGTATTCTGTTTTATATAAAAAGATTTTACTATGCAAATACTATCGAGGCACTATATATAAACACTATGCATAATAAAATATATTATATTCTAATTATTGTCTAATAAAACAAATAACTTTATAAAAGTATTACTTTTTTATATATAAAAGATTTTACTATGCAAAACACTATGCATAATAAAATATAATATATTCTATTTATAGTCTAATAAAACAAATAACTTTATAAAAGTATTACATTTTATATAAAAACTTTTGTTTTATTACATTAATAATACTAATAAAACAAAAATTTATATATATATATATATATATATATATATATATATATATAAACTTAGTGACTTCATAAAAAGACACCTCAATATATTTAACAACGTTTATCATCATTATTATAATTCACATTATTAATCGACTGTGTCGTTCCCGAGGAAAGAGGGCTTTCAATAAATATTTCTCCCTATTGGCGAGCAATTAGGTAACTAAACCTCTCCTTGACAGAACTTCTAGACGTCGTTAATATTGCAAATAATAATATTAATAACTTTATTGTCTCAATTATTCATTTAATAATATATAAAATATCGACAATAATTGAATTAAATAACGCGAGATACTATGCAACAATTGAACAAAACTGAGCGACTTCTCACGTAAGCATCAATAATCAATACCGTGTGCTACTATGCAACCACGCGTATTCATCGTACTTTACTACAAGAGTAGTTCAGCAGTTTTTTAACGGTAAAACTTCCGCCATTATTTTCATAAAAAATATTTTTATCGTTTTCTCAATCCGACAATAATTCCGTTGTGGGGTCCACCAATGATTGTGCCGTCGTACGGATATTCTCCGACAAAAAGAATATTTTTCGACCAAATGAATATTATACAACAACTTGCATACTTTTCAAAATTTATAAATATTACCCACAACTATAACATTATCTCAAATCCACACCATAATTTTGAAAAAAATATTTTGAGAAATTTAAATCTTTATTCATAAAATTTGGGGTCTCACAGTATCCATATTTTTTGATCTTCATTCTTGAATTTTACTCCATTATGGTTTATTATGGAGTATTTTTAAACTTTAATTATCTAAAGTACGAATCTCTAATCTTTGTCCTTTTATCTCACTGGATTCGTTCTTTAAAATATTTTTCATCTTCCTCAGTCCTTAATGGTGATACTTGATGAATATCTTTGGCCTGTAGTGCAAAGATGAATGATTACCTGATGAATATCTTTGGCCCGTAGTGCAAAGATAAACAGGTGTTGAGATGAACATGACCAACTGGTGATATAAATGAATATCTTTGGCCCGTAGTGCAAAGATGAATATTTAATGCAAGATGTATATTGATTGATGTTACAGGTATAAAATATTGATGATGGACTTTTAAATTCATAAATGATAGTAGATTTCATTCTCTACTTAACTCTTCTAATGAATTGTTGTTTCAAATTTGCGATTGTTGATCTAAAACTTGTTATCTATTATATTCTATCGATTTTTTCCCTTTTGAAGACTAAGGATAATTTGTTGTATATTATCTTAGTCATAATATTCTTTACTGGGCTAGTTGAGCTCACCCTTTTCCTTTTTGTTCCATTTTTCTTCTCAGGAAGCGAGAATATAGCAGGAACCAGTTGGGTTATAGAGTGATGGTCCTAGATAGTTGTTTTAGCAATCCTCACTATTTTTGTAAAATAGTGTATTAATAATTGTAATGAGGACTTTATCTGAGTGTGGATATTGTCTAGAAGATAATATTTGTATTTAACCTCACAGTTTTATGTGTTGTCGTGTTTTGCACGACAATTGTATTATGAAGTTGTAGTTATTTCTGTACCATGTATTTGGCGACTCAGAATGGGTGATGTATACCTATTTTGGGGGCGTCACACCTTACCCCAAAAGAATAGTACTTATGGTTGAAATATCGGATATAATGCTGAAGGAAATTTGTACTGAATAGCAACTCTCAAAGTATCTAAATACTCACAAGAAATACACTCAATATTATAGAGAGAAAATTTTCTGATTCTGGTGTGATTTTCATTTCTAACTAAGCACCCTATTTATAGGAAAATGCCAGAACGCCAAAACAGACTAAATTTAATAAAATAATATTTTAAAAAATTTCTACGCACACCTCCTTGACCAAATTATCAGCACACCACTAGTGGGGCCCACCAATTTCAAAAAATTCCACAATGACCAAAAGTGGGGCCCACCCATATTTTTAATAAAAACATTTATTTCTGAAACTTTAATAATTCATAATAAATATTTCTTTTATCAGAAAAATACGAATGCTATGTCCATTCCATAGGAAATTTAATTCTCTACAACTTTGTAGACGAAAGTTTTTCCAAATTCCACATAGAAAATGACCGAAATCCACATACGGATGATTTTTAATACCTCAATTCTGACAAAATTATGATAAAACACCTCAGCATTAATTCCTTCATTTATATCCACATAAAATAAATATTTTCTTATCATATAAATTAATAATTAATTATTCACAAATAATATTACAGAATCACAATAATGACAACCAGGTCATTCCTAGGAAAGAGGGGGCTTTTCAATAAGGATTTTTCTTTACTGACGCGCAATTAGGTGACCAAACCCCTTTCCTAGACAAAACTTCCTTAGACATTACCAATAATGCTATCTAATAATATTATTAAAATAATATGAATTATTGATCTGATAATGGTAAATACTGTGCAGTGACAATTATTGAAACAACAATAATATAAAATATCAACGTATCAATTATTGAATCAATAAAATAAAAAATTGAACATTAATTACTGTAACAATTATTGAGTAGTGCCTTCTTACGTAAGAATTAATAATCCAAAAATACTGTGCAATACCATGTGCTTCTGTGCAACAACGCGTATTACTTTACTTTACCCACCGGGTATTCCAATAGTTTTAATGGTAACAACTACGCCGTTATTTATAAAAACTCATACTTGTCATTTTCTTTATCAAGCAGTTTATACATTATGGGCCCCTAAATGGCTACTGCAGTTATACGAATATTCTGAGAACAAGAATATTCCACGACCAAACAAATATTCCCCGACAACAATGAATATTTTATAACTACTTGCTTATTTTGCAAAATTTGCACACTTCACCCATAACTAAAGTATTATATCAAATTAACACCTTATTATTCAAAATAATAATTAGAGGAAATTCCATTTTATTTAAAATAATTCGGGGTCTTACAACCTCCCCTCGTTATGAAATTTTATCCTCGAAATTGACGTGTGTATCTGGTGTTTCAAAAAGGTGAGGATACCTTGCTTTCATTTCCGATTCTAACTCCCATGTCATTTCCTCAATAGCATGGTTCCTTTACAAAACTTTGACTTGTGGTATTACCTTTGTGCGTAAGACATGCTCCTTCCTATCCAAGATCTTGACAGGTACCTACTCGTACGTTAAATCTTTGGCTATCTCGTCTGGTTCTAACTCAATAATGTAGTTCTGGTCATCCACATATTTACGTAACATCGATACGTAAAAAACTTTATGGACACGCGACATACTTAGCGGTAAGGCGAGTCGATAGGCCATAGTTTCTACTCGGTCAAGAATATCAAATGGACCAATAAATCGAGGACTAAGATTTCTTCTCTTCATTGACTCTTACTTCTAGAATAACACATTCTTGTACTTCTTCATATTCATCAGCTCCGGGTCTGTGGCTTGAGCAACCTTAACTTTATCGATTAAAGTCGGTTCTATGCGTATATTTGATATCATCGTGTGGGTCCCTAGAGTCTTTAACTCTATCTCTATCATTTGTAAATTATACGAAATGGGTTTTTGTGTTCAACAATATCGCACTCGTACCCGCATACGATTTTCTACTCAATGCGTTAGCTACCACGTTTGCTTTTCCAGGATGATATTGAATACTATGGTCGTAATCTTTCAACAGCTTGAGCTAACGTCGTTGCCACATATTGAGTTCCTTTTGGGTGAAAAAATATTTGAGGCTTTTATGATCCGTATAAATCTCCACTTTCTCCCCATACAGGCAGTGTCTCCAGATTTTCAACGCGAAAATGACTGCTGCCAACTCCAGATCATAAGTAGGATAATTCCTTTCATATTCTTTGAGTTGTCGCGAGGCATAGTCTATGACTTTCCCATGTTGCATGAGACCACATCCTAACCCTTTGCCTGAAGCATCGCTGTAGATAACAAATTCATCAGAACCAGATGGTATTGTCACAATAGGTGCCGAAATGAGTCTCCTTTTAAGCTCTTGGAAACTCTTCTCGCATTCCTCGCTCCATACGAATTTTGTATCTTTACGAGTCAGCTGAGTTAATAGATTGGCAATTCGAAAAAATCCTTTCACGAATCTCCGATAATAACCAGCTAAGCCTAGAAAGCTATGTATTTCGATTACTGACTTAGGTTGCTCTCAACTGTGACTCATATCCCAACCTTGGATAGCATGTCACAATGGCACCCATCGTTTTACCACCACACAAATATAGCGTCCCCTATGGAGAGTCTGGCTTCGGTGCATTCCACAAAGGAAGTCACCAGATAAAGGCTTGGGTACCAACTCTTGTAGTTAGGTTTTTAACTCCTGAAGTTCAATTGGAGCCATTCGATATGAGATTTTAGAAATGGGTTCTGTACTGGGTTCAAGGTCAATACAAAATTCAATATCACGCTCTGGGGGTAGGCCAGGAAGTTCTTCAGGAAATACGTCAGGAAATTCACTAACAATAGAAATATTATTTAAAGCTGACGTATTTTTGTTTAAATCCATAACATGGGCTAAGAAAGCTTGACATCCGTTTTTTAATAAACGAATAACTTTAAGGCTTGATATGAAAGTGATTGACTTTAGTGGTTTGGTTGTTTGAATTCGTATAACAGGTTGGTTAGAAATATGAAAACTAACAACCTTACGAAAACAATCAATTTTAGCATGATGAGTGGTTAACCAATCAATTCCTAAAATCACATCAAATGCAAGTATTTTCAAATAGATGAGATCAACAGGTAATGTGAGGGTCCCAACTTGAATCAAGCAAGATTTATAAATAGTGGATGTAATAAAAGTTTCTCCTAACGGAGTTTCAACAGATAAGTCAAAGTCTAATTTCTCAGGAGTCAATTTCAAACGTTGAGCACAAGCAGGAGAGATAAAAGAATGGGTAGAACCGATATCTAACAGGGTATAGACTTCACAAGAGTTTATGATTAACTAACCCATGATAACTTCGTTCGGGTTACTCTCTTTTTGAGAAATCATGAAAAACGCTCTTCTTGAAACCACCGACTTTGTTTTGTCCGTATACGCCTTTGGTGCCACCGTCCTAGCTGGACTTGATTTCGCTACAGGACAAAATCAAGCTATGTGACTGTCTTTTCCGCAACTAAAACATACCTTGGAAGGCTGTGAACAGTTTGGACTTATGTGTCCCTCCTCTCCGCATCTGTAGCATCTAACTGGCGGTCGTTCTCCTCCCCTAGAATTTGTTCTTTGGTCTTTGGTCTTTGCTTTGTCGACGTCTTCCCATCATCGTTAAATCTTCTCTTCTTGAAATTTCCACTTAAATCATTTCTTCTATTATCTTGGCCATGATTACCACCGAAGTGTTTACCATTTCTGGCATGATAATTTCCTCCACGATGGTTATCATTGTTCCGATGGTCGTTGTCACCGGTACGATTATTATCGTGTTGTTGGTCATTCTATTTTGGTTGAGCTGACTCATAATCCTGTTCAAATAACTGAGCCCTATTCACTACATCTGAATATAGAGAAAATTTGTGAGAAATGAGGTATTAACGAATTTCGGGTTTCAAACCTCTCAGAAACATCCGCGTCATACGTTCCTCATTCTCTACCAAATGAGGTGCAAACTTGGATAACTTCGCGAACTTAGCCTCATACTAGGACACCGTCATGTTGTTCTATTCCAGTCTAATAAACTCTACCTCCTTCATATGACGAATACTTTCAGGAAAGTACTTGTCATTGAACAGTTTCTGAAATGTTTCCCAAGACATATTGAGTCTTTGCAGTGGAGTGCTTTCATGATTTTCACCAGTAATCTACCTCACCACGGAACATAAAAGTGGCGAATGGAACCTTTTGTTCCTCCGTGCATCCCAAGACATCAAATATCTTGGTAATTTGCGTAACCCACATTTCCGGATTAATCGGATCCGGCTTTCCCAAAAATCTGGTGGTCTCAACTCTTTGAACTGCTTGGCTGTGACAAGCCGCGTGTTGCTATAATTTCCACCCGTATTTTGTACACGAGTCTCCCTCGTCTGATTTTGTATGAAATACAAAAAGCTTCTAAACATCCCATCATTCATCGTTTGTTCGGTAGTGTTGTTTATAGGAGGAATATTACCGTCCTGTTGTACGTTCTTCTGGTTGGTGATTAAAGGTGTCTCCACGGTCTCATTCACTCCATTGTTAACATTTTTAGCTGTCATTCTCAAATACTGCCATAAAACAAAGGTTAATTAAAGAAATTTACATACCACATAATATCCCTATATTTTGACCGACCAACAAATAAGCTTAGGTAGGACATACCAGCGAAGGCTTTACTCGTCTCTCCCCTCCTAGTTTTATTCCCCAATCTCCGCCAGAGACCATATCCCAAAGCTTTGATACCAAATGTGACGCCCCCAAAATAGGTATACACAACCCATTCTGAGTCGCCAAATACATGGTATAGAAAAAAACTACAACTTCATTATTACAATTGTCGTGCAAAATACGACAACACATATACTGTGAGTCTAAATATAAATATTGTCTTCTAGACAATATCCACACTCAAATAAGTCCTCTTTATAATTATTGATACACTATTTTACAAAATAGTGAGGACTGCTAAAACAACTGACTTGAAACATCACTCCACACCCTGACTAGTTCCCGCTATATTCTCGCCTCCTGAGAAGAAAAATGGAACAAGAAGGAAAAGAGTGATCTCAACTAGCCCAGTAAAGAATATTATGACTAAGATAATGTAGAACAAATTATCGTTGGCCTTCAATAAATCAGATAAAATATAATGGACAACAAGTTTTAGATCAATATTCCCAACGAAAGTAACAATTCATTAGAAGAGTTAAGTAGAGAATGAAATCTACTATCTTCTATGATTTAAAAGTCCATCATCATTATTTTATCTCTGTAACATTAATCAATATACATCTTTGAATCAAATATTCATCTTTGCACTACAGGCCAAAGATATTCATTTGTATCACCAGTTGGTCATGTTCATCTCAACACCTGTCTATCTTTGCACCACGACCAAAGATATTCATCAGATAATCATTGATCTTTGCACTACAGGCCAAAGATATTCAGTTATATCATCATTTAGGACTGAGGATGATGAAAAATATCTTAAAAAAATGAATCTAGTGAGATAAAAGGACAAATATTAGGGATTCATACTTAGGTTTATCCAAGTTCAAAAATACTCCATAATAATCAATTGTGGAGCAGAATTCAAGAATGAAGATCAAAATATGGATACAATCAAAGATAGTAACCATAATAGATAACTTGGACAAAGAAAAAAAATTTAATTTTTCTGTGAATATTGCCATATTCGTGAATAGTGCCGTATATGTAAATAGTGCCGTATATGTGAATAGTAATCCCGACATGAAAATGTAGAAATTCTACAAGAAAAATCATACTTCGTGAACAGTACTCATGAATAGTATCGTATTCATGAATAGTGTCGTATACGTCAATAGTAATCTCGACATGAAAAGGTACAAATTTTATAATAAAATTCATATCAATATTTCGGTATAATGATATTGAAAGAAATAACATCATTTACGAAGAAAATAAGATCCCTTACCTCAAAAGAATAGTACTTCTGGCTGAAATATCGGATATAATGCTGAAGGAAATTTGCACTGAATAGCAACTCTCAAAGTATTTAAATACTCACAAGAAATACGCTCAATATTATAGAGAAAAAATTTTCTGATTCTGGTGTGATTTTCATTTCTAACTAAGAACTCTATTTATATGAAAATGCCAGAATGCCAAAGCAGACTAAATTTAATAAAATAATATTTTTAAAAATTTCTACGCACACCTCCTTGACCAAATTATCAGTACACCACTAGTGGGGCCCACTAATTTCAGAAAATTCCACAACAACCAAAAGTGGGACCCACCCATGTTTTTAATAAAAATATTTATTTCTGAAACTTCAATAATTCATAATAAATATTCTTTTTATCAGAAAAATACGAATTCTATGTCCATTCCATATGAAATTTAATTCTCTACAACTTTGTAGAAGAAAGTTTTTCCAAATTCCGAACAAAAAATGACCGAAATTCACATATGGATGATTTTTAATACCTCAATTCTGACAAAATACTGATAAAATACCTCAGCATTAATTTCTTCATTTATATCCACATAAAATAAATATTTTCTTATCATATAAACAAATAATTAATTATTCACAAATAATATTACAGAATCACAATAATGACAACCAGGTCGTTCTCAGGAAAGATGGGACTTTCCGATAAAGATTTCTACTTACTGGCGCGCAATTAGGTGACTAAACCCCTTTTCTAGACAGAACTTCCTTAGACATTGCCAATAATGCTATCTAATAATTTTATTCAAATAATATAAATTATTGATCTGATAATGGAAAATACTGTGCAGTGACAATTATTGAAACAAAAATAATATAAAATATCAACGTAACAATTATTGAATTAATAAAATAAAATATTGAACAGTAATTACTGTAATAATTATTGAGTAGTGCCTTCTTACGTAAGAATCAATAATCCAAAAATACTGTGCAATACCATGTGCTACTGTGCAACAACGCGTATTACTTTACTTTACCCACCGGGTATTCTAATAGTTTTAACGGTAACAACTACGCCGTTATTTATAAAAACTCATACTTGTCGTTTTCTTCATCCGACAGTTATTCTGTTATGGGGCCCATAAATGACTTCGTCGTCGTACGAATATTCCCCGGCAACAAGAATATTCCACGGTTTAAACGAATATTTCCAGACAACAATGAATATTTTATAACTACTTGCTTATTTTGCAAAATTTGCACATTTCACTCATAACTAATTCATCAATATATATATATATATATATATATATATATATATATTGATGAACTAGTTTTTAAGTTAATGTAGGAAAAATAATTTTTTGAGTTAAAATAGGAAAATGTTATAAAAGATTATACTAAATATTAAGAACAATGATGATTAGTAGAAAAGAGAGAGCATTCTCATTGTATTTTCATATCATCTCCCATCCTCTAGAAAATAGAACTATTTATAGTTAGGTACATCAGCATCAATATTTGTAGGTTTCAAAACTCAAAGGTCATGAGTTTCAAACCTTAAAGGATATGAGAGTTACAAAGCTCAAAGGTCATTACAATAAATAGGGGTAGGAATGTATCTAGACATGGGTAGGAATGTATCTAGACATCTACAGATAATGTATAATTTTATAACACTCCCCCTTGGATGTTTATTGTATAGCTATACGCATCGAAAGCTGCCTCATTAAAAACCTTACCAGGGAAAACCCAATGGGAAAAAAACCTTGGTTAAGGAAAATAGAGTGCAGCGCGTATTAGCTCCCCCTCATGAATGTATCCTTAAGTCCTTTAGCTGTCACATTCTAATATTGCGACACAATCCTTCAAACATTGTAGTTGGTAATGCTTTGGTGAACAAATCTGCTAGATTATCTTTTAATCAAATTTGTTGAACATCAATGTCATGTGTGAAAAAGAATTTCGGTGATATGTGCTTTCTTCTATCTCCTTTGATGTATCCTCCCTTTAACTGAGCTATACATGCAGCATTGTCTTCATACAGAATGGATGGAGTTCTTTTGTACCAATTTTCTAAGAATATGCCTCGTTAAAAACCTTACCAAATAAAAACTCGGTGGGAAAAATTTTGGCGAAAGAAAAGAGTACAATATTCTTGTATAACTTCTAGTGCCTTGGGATTGCCTCATTAAAACCTTGCAAAGGAAAACCCAGTGGGAAAAAACCTTAGCGAAGGAAAAAGAGTACAATCAGCACATATCCTTTTTACTCCCCTTCATAAGTATATAGAATTTCCATTGTTCATGGTAAAAATATCATTAAGTCGAAGCATGCCAATATTGTGCACCATCTTCTTCAAAATTGTAGTTGGTAATGACATAATGAATATATCAACCAAATTATCACATGATCATATATGCTTGATATCAATATGCCATTCTTCTGGGGCTCATGTGTATAAAATAATTTTGGTGCAATATGCTTGGTTCTATCACCCTTTGGATAAAATAATCCCAAATCAATAGTCTCACGAAGATAACATAAAATATGTTTAATTTCATTACAATGTCTTCGAGTTTGTGCATAACTATACATTGCTAGTAAGTTAACTGGAAATGCTATATCATTACTTCTAGTAATATCAATAGCAACTTTGTATAAAAATATGTTGTCGACAACAATTTTATTTCTATCCAATATATACGTCTCCTGTATATACATAATGTATCGAGATCTCGTTATTTTCAGGTACCTGATCCTATTCAGGGGATAACTCATCCTCTTCAGGGGATAACTCTTCAAGAGTTTTATTTACAGGAGATTTTTGTTCATAAGTTTTGGATAGATTGATAAATTTTGTAGCCTGTTTCATGGGTATAACCTCTTTATAGGCTACAACTTATTTTTCTTGTACTTTCTTTTTCTGGGAAATTTTATTTTTTTAACACCAATAGGTCATCCACGCTTCAGGTGTGGTTTTGATTCATTTATTGCTATATAAACTGATTGTCCTACAGGGACTTCAATCCCTGCTAGAGTATTATCAGCTAGAATGTGAGATATCACTATTTTCTTATTATCAGTGAATAATTTTGGTAATTGATTTGCAATTCATTGCAAATGAATAATACTTTGAACTTATAATTCATATTGATTTGTATGGGGATCAAGATTAAATAACGTTGAAACATTCCAATTAATCTCCCGTCATGCTTCAGGTAACGATCTCACGTTGTGCTTCAGGCAACGACTTTTCTCCCCCTAAAAGTGGGGTGACTGTTTCATTAACAAGGATAATCCTCGAAACGTGCTTTTAAAAAAAATCACATGTTAAGGTTATGATGCAATATGTAAAATAACATGACCCCAAGCATAAACAGGTAATTTGATTTCATAATCAAAGGTCAAACAATAATTTAAAATCTCTTAAAAATTGATTCAGCTATACCATTTTGAGTATGTGTATGTGCAACATGATGTTTAACATAAATTCCAATTAACATGCAATATGCATCAAAAACATGAGATGTGAATTTTACCAGCATCATCTAAATAAATTTTCCTAGTTATATAATCAGGAAATTGTACTCGTAACCTAATTATTTGAGCAAAAAGCATAGGTAATGCAATATTTCTAGTTAAAAGTAAACATACATGTGATCATCTGGTTAATGCATTAATTAAAACCATAAAATACTTGAATATGCCACAATGTGGGTGTATTAGTTCAAATATATCACCTTGAATTCTTTGTTAGAAAGATGAACACTAAATAACAATAATTAAATGTAATAGTTTGGTAATTAATTTACTTTGATATAATCAACAGGTAAAGGAATATTCTTGTTCTTTAAGTGATGTTCATGGGAGTTTTCAATAATTCAACGCAACATTATTGATCCTGGATGATCAATACGATCATGCCAAATCATAAAAACCTTTGGATCTAAACACTTCTGGTGTATTACACACTTCTAGTATATTACAACATTCGTTTCAACTATTCTCATTTTAGTATAATATAACCCAGAAGAGAAAATAGATAATTTTTCTAATATGAGCTTCTGGCCCGATACTATTGAAGTAATATAAATAAATTCTTCACTGCCTTCGTTATTGGTTTCAATATAATAACCATTATAACGTATATCCTTAAAACCGAGTAAATTTCTGATTGTCTCAGAAGAATATAAAGAATCATCAATACAAAGTTTTTTACCATTTGACAACATTATAATCACTCTTCGAGAGCCTTTAATTAAGTTTGATGAATAATCGCTCTTCCAGAGCCTTTAATTAAGTTTGATGATCTTCTGGCCCATACATCTTTATATATGCAAAAATATAAATTTAACTTTATTACTTGAAACATAAATAAAACATATAATAAAAATACTTATTATAATTCTATAATATAATAAAAGTTAAAATAATTCATGGGATCTTCAGTATCATTATGACCAATAAAGTTTATTTTAATTCCATTTCTTTTTCTTTTATGGAGTCTTGGTACAAATCTACCAAATGTTTAGGAGTACGACAGGTACATTCTATTTTCTATATTGATTGTTCTTTTCACGCCCACGACCACAACCATAATTTCCTCTATGTTTATCAAATGAGGTTCCATTCACTTCAGGGAATGGAGTAGAACCAATCGGGCGAGATTGTTGGTTTTTCAACAAAAATTCATTTTTTGTTCAGTCACTAGAAGAAATGATATTACTTCTAGGAATATAATTTCATTTATCGCTTCAGGGAATATTTTCTGAACTAAGGCTCTCGATATTGCTGCCGCGGGAGCATATTGGAGGCATGAAATATAATAAATATTTTTTCTAACATGTCTTTATCAATATTTTTTTTCATAGAGATGATGACGAATAAAAATAAGTGATTTTGCATGATCCTGCAAGGATGCATGTTTGTCAAGCTTAATTATATCTCCAAAGTTGTCTTTATATGAATATCAGTATCAAGAGTCTGTGACAAGTAATTCTTTCTCGATATATATCCAGGACAACAATTTCAAATTCATAAGATTTGACATCTATATAAATATAAAAATACGTAAAAAATTAAATAACTATGTATAAATTTATAAGAAGACAATAAAAATATTTACCCTTCTCTAGTCACTTTCAAAGTGGGAGAATTGGGAGGTGGAATGATTATTTGTTTATACTAATACTATTACATCAAAAAAGTAGTTTACTTACGTACGTAATTTTTATTCTCAGAAACTTCAGAGTTGTCCATTATCATTATTGTCTCACGCGTCTTTTGTAAAATAAAATTTTTATATGTATATCAAATTTAATTGTAATGAAACAATACTTACAATGAGTTGAGAGAACCTTTTTTTCTTCTCAAAATTCCCCAAATTGGGTAGAGCTTCGTGCTGATAACGTGTTATAAAAGATTATACTAAATATTAAGAACAATGATGATTAGTAGAAAAGAGAAAGCATTCTCATTTTATTTTCATATCATCTCCCATCCTCTAGACAATACAACTATTTATAGTTAGGTACATCAACATCAATATTTGGAGGTTTCAAAACTCAAAGGTCATGAGTTTCAAACCTTAAAGGATATGAGAGTTACAAAGCTCAAAGGTCATTACAATAAAGAGGGGTAGGAATGTATCTAGACATGCGTAGGAATTTATCTAGACATCCACACACAATGTATAATTTTATAACAGAAAAGTAATATTGTAGGAAAAATAATTTTTTACATAGGGTAGGAAAAGTAAAAAGTCGAAGGGGTGGGGGGGGGGGGTGGGGGGGAGAGGAGTATCAAAAAAAGAAGAAGGATGAATCAAATTGTAATTGTAGATAGATAGATAGTAGATAGTAGATGGATAAAACACTATTATGTACCATTTTTTTAAAAACACATTATTATGTACCTGATTTTGGAGGGGAGGGAGAATGTAATTACACTATTTTGGTGGTGTTTGATAAAATTGAGTGTTAAGATCTGAACAGTTTAGACATCTGAATAATATAGAGCATCTGTTCAAAATTGTGTGAATAAAAAATGTTGTTTGATAATTAATTTTTCCAAAATATCTGAATAACATTATTTTATCATTTTAACCCTCCACCCACTATATTCGATTTCAACAAAAATTTGAGAAAACAAAAAGTATAATACACCAAATTTCCTTAATTTCATTTTAATGTTTGATTATTCCTCTAACCATGGTCTCTGTCAAGAACAATTAACCTCAATCTCTTTATTCCCAATTCACCAACCCTAATTCCACAAACCCCAACCCTAACTCCATTACCAAATCACAGAACAATCAAACCCACAGCGACTCAGATATGGCCGAGGCCATCACCGACTCATCAAAAATGGATATCGACAAAGATTCGGTCTTGTCTGAGTCTGAGTTTCTTACTCGGATGGAGAGAGGTAAAGAGTCGACGGTCTCGCCAGCTCAAGGAACTCGCAGAGGTATACAAAGACCATTACTGGGCACTCATGGAGGAAGTGAAGCATCATTATAGAGAGTATCGCTGGGAGTACGATAAGAGTATTTTACCATTAGTCGAAGATGATGATGGTAATGGTGATTGGTTGAAGGTGCCATGGTGGTGGTCTGACTATGGGCAAATCGAAGAGGAGGGAGATGAGGAAAATAGTTACGATCAATTTGGGCATCTGTGAGGGAGAGGAATACAAAAGGAAATATATAATATTAAAGAGGTTATTTTCTTCAAAAAATAATCAGTTTTTTTCAGACCCAACTCTGAGTAGTTTAGATTTCATTTTTTGTCTTAACAATTTAGAGGTATTAAGAGGTAAATTTTTTTTTTATCAAACAACTTCATGCCTCCTAACGAATAAGAGGTGACTTGTTAAGAGGTAATAAGATGTAATCAAACAACACCTTAGTTAACTATGGAGAAAACAATTATAATACTAAAGAACGTAAATTACAATTATAATATTATGATTTTAGTTAATAAATCATTAGTTTGAATGTAGTCTTTTTGAAGATCAATTATAATATTATTGTCGTTTTGAATTTTATTTTATAGATTTTTATTGGATAGATTAATTTTTTTAATTTTTTATTTAATAACTAAATCATATGATCGATTAGTATATTATATTTTTATTTTAGTAACAATAACAATTATATCATCTAAATAATTGTTAAATCTCATTTATACTTGAAATTATTATCACTACAAGGCTTATTAGCGACTGCCCATTTGCAGCCGTATTCGGTCGCAGATCGTTATCTATGATCGACTTCGATCGCAAATAGAGGTCGCATGTATTCTAGACGTTGACTGTACATTGGCGACCAATGTTAGCGACTGACATATAGCGACCGATGTTGTCGCTAAGCTGAGTCACCATGAGTCATGTCTCATTGGTGACGTGGCTCATGTGTCAGCGACCACCACGATCCTTGATATCCTCAAGTCACCCGCTATTGTTGATACGTAATAGAGACCGTCTGCAGTCGCTGATTCATAAATTTTAAAAAAAAATATTTGTTTTGTGAATTTCCCAAAAAATCTGTACCTGTTTTATATCTCAACACACAGCAGTATATATAAATCACCAAAACTATACAAATTCATCAATCCACGTACATAAAACCAACACAATAAACAAACCGAGCGACTAAAATTTATATACAAATTATATATTGAATCTAAAATTATAATTAACTCCATTTCCTTTGACATCAAACAAATAAAAAACCAAACTATTAGTCATAGTGAAAGGGAATATTACAATCTAAAGTTTTTCTATTTTCTTTCTAGATATAGATAGCATCAACAACTACTTTTAGCAGTCATATTTATAGACCTCCTGCAAAGAGAAACTCTTCCTGAAGAAAATATATAATAGAAGAACCATAAGTAACTAAACATAAATCTAAATTCATGAAAAAATTACATTGGCATCATCATCCTGCTGTTGTGTTAACGTTGCTCTTGCCACTGCATGAGCTAATGTCCGCAAAGTGTAAGAAGTAGATTACGATCTTGATAGTCGGTCGTCGTCGATAAAGTTTATCCCCAATACCCCTTGAGAAGTGTAAGCTAGTTCTGGCCCACCTCTCCATGAAATCGGGAAACATTCTCGGTTTTATAGTCCTAGGCCTTTCAGCTATTACTCCATGTTTTTGCAAAATCAACTACCATAGAGTGAAGTGTTGTCAACTGAGACATTTTTTACTCATAGTCTTATCTGACTTAAGGTCTGCATGTACTAAATTTGCAGTAGAGATTATACCCAAGGTATCATTTTTCAGATAATTAATCAACAAAGAACCACAATATTTCCTGCAAACTCAGACTTATTGGAAAAAATATGAGAGACAAAGGAAGAGTTGCAGAAAATTTAACAATTTCTAATAAGTAGTTCACCATACTGTTCATCCTCTTGAATTCCCAGAACAAAGTGGTTAATTCTCGAACAAAGTGGCTCACCATTTAACCGCTTTGTTCAGGAATTCAAGAGAAAGTACAGTTGAATTAATTAAACTACTTATTAAGAACTATTGAATTTCATGCAACTCTCCCTTTGTCTCATATTTCCTAATAATTTTTATTTTGCAGGAAATAAAAAAGTTCTTTGTTGAATAATTATCTGATCAATGATACATTGGGTACAATCTCTACTGCACATTTAGTACATGCAGACCTTGAGTCAGATAAGACTATGAGTAAAAAATGTCTCATTTGACAACCCTTCACTCTATGGCAGTTGATTTTACAAAAACAAGAGTAACAGCTGAAAGGCCCGGGGCTTTAAAACCGAGGATGTTTCCCAATTTTACGGAGAGGTGGGACAAACCAGTTTTTACACTTCTCAAGGAGTATTGGGGGGAAACGTTATCGTGCTAGTCTTGAATCTATAGTGAATGAGAAGTCGCAATCTGTTTGTTCAAAGAATATAATATCGTTAAGATATTTATATAAAATACTGAAAGATATATATGTTTATATACTCAAATGGCAAAGATTTAATTAATAAAAAAGAATGACAATGATTTAATTAAAATAAATAAAAGAGAGAACATACTCTATCAATAATTCAACTGCAGCATCCTTAAGACCAACTTATTTCAAATGTTTTGTAACCAAATATTAAGATTTTCTTGGAAAATAATTTCTCTCGCAATCTCTATCATGAAAGTATAATATAAATCTGCGATAAACCTAATTAGTCTTGAATTTGACTCCACAAAGCAATATCTCTGAAATATATACAACAAATTGGAGAAAGATGATAGTGTGCACTTACTGAAAGATAACTTGTCACAATTAGATGGAAATTTCAAGTTATATATAATGTAAAAAAAATATCTTCATCATCGCCCATGAGTAATGACTACTAGGAGAAGAGTCAAGGACTTCCTTGTATACATGATTCGACATAGAAGTTGCAGCTAATACTCCAACTGGTTCCTCGACAGCAAAAAAAAAGCGTCGTAGTTCCTGTTTGTGTCCCATACTCGAATAATAATTTAATTGAATTACTATAAACATTCCTCACCGTTCCATAATAACGGATGACAACATCCCGAAGGAGGGCCATTAAGCTGTTGAATAAAGTTCCAGGTTAAGCAACCCTCTAGATGAACGAATGATCACTTCTCTACTAGGAATGAATCATCGCCTGATATGGGTCCAATCCATGAAATAGACAGCTTCTCACCACTTTGAATTCCTCAGATGGGTAGTTCTCACAGAAAAAGAGGTGAATCAACTCTGAAATATGAGTAGTTTGAAAGTATTATGCACATAAGCCAATCATGTTGATGATAAAGTATATACTTTGTAACAATATTATTCATTTATTAATAAAAGTATTTGTTTACTAAAGGCTTTAATTTATCTACATGGTGCTGTTTTAATAATGTGTGATAAACCCATAGTTTTAAGCAATACTTTTAGAATCATGATAAGATCAGGCAAATGAGATCTAAATTCTTAGATAGCTTAAAAACTAAAATGTTCCCAATAAATGGATTACTAAAAAGGGGATTACTGAATTCGGATAGATTGGTACATACATTGCTTGCTCATTGGATGATGATGATTGATCTCATGATCATTTGTGTGGAGACACTAAAGCAAGTATGTAGGTGCTTATTGGAGAATAAGTTCACTGAACGTGGCTCGCTAATGAATACCTAATGGAGTTTTACTTGTCTGTCAATAGGAATTCCTGTAGTGATAGTAGTACAAGTGATCCTTGGACTTGAGATCATCATAGTATCTTGTGTATGATGAGTTATACTTTGACTTATTCCTTAAGACCCTTATGGTATATCAAAGGCTATGCTTGGTGTGACGCCCCCAAAATAGGTATACACAACCCATTCTGAGTCGCCAAATACATGATACATAATTTAAATACAAACTTAATTTACACAATAGGACAAACGTAAGCTGAGAGTTTTAACACGAATATTGTCTCATAGACAATATCCAAACTCAAATGAAGTCCTCGTTACAATTATTATCACACTATTTCATAGAATAGTGAGGACTACTATAGCCACCAGCTTGGACCATCACTCCATTCCCCGACTAGTCCCAGCTATATTCTCATTTCCTGAAGAGAATAATGAAAGAAAAGGGTGAGCTCAACTAGCCCAGTAAAGAATATTATGACTAAGATAATGCAGAATAAATTATCGTTAGCCTTCAACAGTGTTAAACTGATAGAATACAATAGACAAGAAGTTTAACTATAACGGAACAAACAATCCATTAGAAGAGTCAAGTAGAGCATGATATCTACAATCTTCTATGATTTAAAAGTTCATCATCAATATTTTATCGCTGTAACACAGCTCAATAAATAATCCACATCACTGAATTATCCATGCACTACGGGCCAAAGATATTCATTAGTATCACAACAACAAATTATCTATGCACTACGGGCCAAGGATATTCATTATTACCACCAGTGGGCATGATCATGCCAACAACTGTGACAACCCAAAAAATCAGATTGTCCAGAATTTAAGATTTAAAGAATTAGTTATTAATAAAATGAACTTTAATTAATTTATGTGCTATGTGTTTATTAATCGTTCTAGAACCTAGGATGATTATAAATCGGGAGGATTCTGATTACGAGCTAGACTGAACGAGTAAGAATTTTCAAGACAAAAATAAAAAATTTTCGAGGACAAAATATTTTTGAGGAAAAAGACGAAATATGCACTATTCACCCGACAAAATCCTAAGGGTTAGGGTTTGAATAACCTAAGCCTTTTCGAGAGTTTAGTATGTCGAAATGATATTCTGTCAAAAGATTTGACGATGATATATCGTGAAAAGTTAAGTAAGTCGATAATTTTTTTTCTCAAAATACGTGCAGAAATCAGACGAAATAAAAATGACGAAAAGTACTGTTATATAATTTTTATTCATTTAACTACGTTAGGTGGAAAACGTGAAGGAAAATGTCAAAAAGTGTTTTTCAAAGATCTGAAGAATATGTAAAAGTTAAACTGTAAACAAAAGACAAAATATCTAAAAATATTTAGATTTCGAGAATAGCAGTTTTCGAACTGTCGGACGAATTCCGCAAGACAGAAGCACGAAGCTTCCAAGCTTCGTGAATAGTAAGGAGGTGTGAATAGTAATTTAGGGGCAAAATGCCCCTAGCTTTGAAAATCTATAAAAAGGAAGCTTAATTTCATTTGTTGGTGATTTTGAAAATCACCAACATTTGAGAGAGAGAGAAAGAGAGAGAGAAAGAGAGAGAGAGAGAGAGAGAGATCAGATGAGGAAGGAGAGGAAAAGGAGGAGGAAAAGCTTGCTCATGTGCAAACTTTGTCCGATGGAAGGAGATTAAAGAAGAAAGGTATCAGAAATCTAACTTCTGAATAAGTTTTCTTTAAGTTTTATATGTTAGAAACATAACTTAATGAGAATAAGAAGTAAAAGATGTTAGGAATGATTTCATATGGTTGAAATCATGAGAAAATGAAGAAATAAATTTCTTAAGGAAATATAAGATTCATAATGAATTTGAGCGATCCGAATGAATCATGTGAATGATTCGGTGAAATAAGTAAGGAATGGTGTTTCAAAACACCGAATTCCAAGAAAAAGTGAAATCGTAATCAAAATATCGATTAAAAATGAAGAACTACTGAAGAACGCGAAGAACACGCGAAGAACGTTGTTGATGGATAAATTTAAAACCATCGTAGTATAATTGTTGTTGATTGACAAGTTTAAAACCATCGCGTATAAGTTAAATGCTTATTTCTTGGTTAAGAACGGTAGAAACGTTCATGAAGAACGAATTAAAACGTAGTTATAACGAAGTTATGGCAAAAATTTCGTAAAAGACGAACGAGAATTAGAAAGTTTATAAATGAACCCGAACGTGTAGGGTTTCATAAGAATGTAAGAGAATGTAGAAAACATGAGTCATGGACTCAAGAACGAATGAGTTCCAAGTTCGGATGACCAAATTACGGACGAACGAACGAAGAACGTTAATAACGTAAAATGAATGAAGGATGAAGATTAAGCCAGTCCAATGGCATGTTAACGGATTCAGAACAAAGTTCTGTCTAAGGGGGATTGAAGTACGTAAGATAAGGAAGAGAATGACTTTGTAAAGACCTCGTTCCGAGTTATAACAAATAAGTTATGAGATCGGGAAGTAAGCGTCTTAAAACAGGTTAACACTTAGAAAATTATTTCAAGAATTAGTGCTTGGCGTCTCAGCGCCAACCATGCTTTGTAAGGTGGCACCGCAGCTCCAGACCGGGCAGTTAAACACTAGAAACTGACGATGAAGCGCGAGCAATAGCAAGGAGGGTGGCACCCTTGGTGCTGAGTGGTGGCTAGGCAGTACGAGGAGGATATAAAGGGGGAAGCGGCGGCCACAGTCACGGCAGTAGGTAAAGCCCAGTGTTGAGCTTTTTACTACTCAAATCCTGGGGGAAGGGTAACGAAAGCTAATGAATGTGTAGTTCATGTAATGTAACACTTAATCAAAGTGAATTAAACCTTTAGTAAAGGTTAAACTGAAAGATTAAAAGAGATTATAAGACAAAGAACGTAATCGCAACACAATTGCGATGAACAACCGGTCTTAGCATACAACGAGCGGTATGGCTTTGACATTAAGAATGAGTAATGAATATGGGGTTTATGTAATGGATAACTAAAGTATTAAGGAAGAATAAAGAATGGTATCAAGAAAGCCGTAACGAACGGTAATAAGATTAATGGAAGCCGATCGTGATTCAGATGGAGAATGTTAGAATGAAATGTAAGCGTTAAACACTTTAACCAACGTAAAGGTTGAGTGTACGCGAATATTAAATGGGCAGAACCTACACCCCGTGTATGGTTTGACCGTAGGGTAATGAAGACCAATGATTAAACCTGTGAACGGTGACGAACTAAATTAAAGACAATAACATTTAAAGTTAAGAAGTTGAGTTGATGATTAACTTGAATAATCATTCTGGGTATACAAAATATTGTATGACTTAGACGATAAGAATGAATCCTGAGGTATGACATTTAGTTTCCAGAAAGCTATAAGGAATAAGAAATTAACTTAACGAACATTATAGTTTAATAGTTCAGATAAGTTAGATAAGTTTAAGTTGTGGTGCAATCGTAATATTTGATGGTTGACGTATGGGAGCTGGGCTAAACAATTTCTTCAGAGAGCGAATGTATATCTGGCTGGCGGCAACCGATCTAACTCATTTGTGATGGCGGTGTAGGTGAGGCGAGAACTTGTTTGTTGGTTGTTTGTGGAAACCACTTCGAGTACCACCATATGGACTACTAGCGAGAGGCAGCGATGTGTCTTTGAGTCTAGAGAAGTTATAAGAAGAAGATAAGAATGTAAATCATCAAAGATGATGAACGTATTGAGTAAGACATCTTCGTATGTCATGAAGCCGTAAATCGGTAAAGGAAGTTATCGCGTAAACTTAGGTTGCAAGAACGCGAACCCTAAGAAGTAAAGTTAAGATTAAACCAATGTGTAAGTCAAGTATATGACTAATTGGTGTATGTGTTATTTCCTTATGTGTTATAAGGATTGGAATGAGCAGTTCAGCGTAAGCTGTAGCTGTGCATAAGGTAAGTTTCCTAACTTCATTTATATTTTAAATGAATGCTAGTTTCTTAAACTTATCAAATATTGAACTTGAGAAGTTATGTCTATGTGCGAATGTGCGATATTTGTACAAGGTGGTAGAATGTATGAGGCCTTGTGCCATAATTTGAACACTTCATTGTTTCTATGAGATGAACTGTTCTGTGATTGAACTGTTCAATAAGAGAATGTTCTGTTTATACATGAATCGTTATTGTTAATTCTGTGCTATTGATTCTAGCCAGACAAAATGTGTATGAAAAAAAGTAGAATAATGAAATTATTTCAAAGTGAATGTGAATAATGTTTTAAAATGATAAGAATCAGAGTTTATTCCTATTATTCAAGCTGCTTCATAACCTTTGTTCAATTATCGAAGTTTTAAAGGAATGTTTGAATTCTTGAAGTTGTTTGTTAAACTGCTATGACTTGCTGGGCCAATGAATGCTTACACTTGCTTTAAATGAAAAACATTTTCAGCTTACGAATAGAAGAACTTAAGGATCCCGTAAAGATCAAACTGATCGGTATCCAGAAGAAGTGTCATTCATAAGATGAATGAGCGTGAAGATCAAGCGAAGACTTGTAATGTAGAATGATAAAATTAAACTATGGACTAGTTTAATGAATTTTTATGTATCCTTAGTGGCAGATGAAAGTCACTCTTATAAGATGAAAAGAATAATGTAATTATCATTATTTGTAATGAATGAGGTTATGAGGTTATAAGGAATTGAGAATGTATGTTGTTATATTTCAGTATATAATGATATATGTTTGGAAAGAAGTGGGACCATGACGTACGGAATCTGGTATGAAGATAGACCAGATTTTGGGGCGTTACAAAGTGGTATCAGAGCTGGTAGGTTATAAACCTTAGGTAAGAGTACCTAAGGCTATAATCGTAGAGAGAAGGATAAGAAGATCTTTGAGTTTAACGATTAAGGAAGAAGATCACCACGTGATCATAGTGAATCATAATAACAAATGATCTGTTAAATGATGAATGATTTATAGCTAATGCTATGAATGAATGGTACTACAAAGTAGTACAAGAAGAAGAACTCAGATTGAGTTGTGAAGGATAACATACAAATTAAAGAAAATTCGTATTAAGTAAAGAGAAAAGTTAGAAGTTGTAAGATTTCAATTAAGGACTCATGTGATAGCGAAGTGGTACGAACCTTTGAATGGGAAAGGGTTTGTGATTACTTAGTTATTACAGTGATAATCATTAGAATATGTCGCGCTATCAATATGTATATGACGAGAAGGTGAATCTTTTCTCATGTTTATACTTGATAGGTAGAGAACGATAAGGTAGGTGCGAGTTCTTGAAACCCATACTTATGGTAAGTTCGTGACTCATAATAATATGGTATGTTTTTGAACTCTCTCGTGAATGGGCCTTTATGGAATACAATGGGAGGATATGTTCTTAAACTCATATTATTGTGGAAAGTTCCTAAACTCATAATGTGTGGTAAGTTGATGGACTGTGCTAAGGTATATGGATGTTTAGACTGAAAGTGTGTATTTTCAGTAGACTTAACATTGAAGGTGCTAGAGAAGATTAAGTATTATCGCAAATAAGACAATGAAGGAAGAGGGAGAATGGGAATTCCAAGTCATCTAGGTTTGCTAGATTTCAAAGTTTATTAAAATCGTGCTTATGTGTGCGCATTTTGAAAATGAAAGAATTGGTTCAACTTTTGGATCCAATGGATTTTAAAAAGAACTATTCTTTATATGTCTATGCTAATTGTTTCGGCTAGACAAAAATTGATTTAAAATATCAAAATGATTTATATCATCAGTGCATTGGATGCAAAGATGTTAAAAGGATGGAGTTATTAATGCAATTGAACCTAGTGTTGGATGTGATCTTAGGATCAACAACTCACTATGGTATGATGTATAATGACGAAGACATAAACTGACGAAGTCCTCAAAGTACTGTGAAAAGTACGGTATCATGACGTCATAAAACGTTTTGATGTATTGCGAAAGGAATTTAAAGAAGTAGTCGATGTCAATTGATTTGATTAGACGAATGTTTCAAGTTGATATCCAATTTTTTGGTATGGTCTAAGCTACTTGATTTGGCTAAGACAAATGGTATGTCATGTTTAAAAGAAAATCGAGCTTTCTTTGAAGAAGTTGTGCCAAACCAAATTGCTTCGGTACAGAATCTAATGATTAAGTCTGAGGTGAACACACCTCGAAATGGGGTTATACAATGGGTTGATCGCCTATGTATGAAAGAGGTAGTTTACCTTCTTGGTGATTGTAAACTGACCGTGGAAGAAGGTTTACGACGTCATGCTGTTAAACCTAGTAAGAGTTCATGGTCAATTTGACCCCTCAGTAAAAGTATGAAATGTCTTAAAGGAATTCTTATATTCCTCGTTGTTCATTCTACTTCATAATTCTTGATAAGTTATGAAGATGCGGGAATGTTTGAAAGATAAGAACTTCTTTGAAGAGAGGTTGAGAAGAAGGGTAGGTTAAAATTTCGAGGACAAAATTCTGTGAAGAAGAGGTGAATGTGATGAACTGGGAATGAGTGTGATTTTAGAAATTTCGAGGACGGAATTTTTATATGAGAGGAAGAATGTGACAACCCAAAAAATTGGATTGTCCAGAATTTAAGATTTAAAGAATTAGTTATTAATAAAATGAATTTTTATTAATAATATTATGTGCTATGTGTTTATTAATAGTTCTAGAACCTAGGATGATTAAATCGGGAGGATTCTGGCTACGAGCTAGACTGAACGAGTAAGAATTTTCAAGACGAAAATAAAATTTTTCCGGAAACAAAATATTTCTGAGGAAAAAGACGAAATAGACACTATTCACCCGCCGAAACCCTAAGGGTTAGTGTTTGAATAACCTAAGCCTTTTCAAGAGTTCGGTATGTCAAAATGACATTCCGTCGAAAGATTTGACGATAATATATCGTGAAAAGATAAGTAAGCCGATAAAAGTTTTCTTAAAAAACGTGCAAAAAATGGACGAAATAAAAATTACGAAAAGTACTGTTATGTACTTTTCATTCGTTTAACTACGTTAGGGGAAAAAGTGAAGAAAACGCTTAATGTTAAAAAGTGTTTATCAGTTTTTCGGAGATCCGAAGAATACGTAAAAGTTAAACTGTAAACGAAAGACGAAATATCCAAAAATATTTAGATTCTGAGAATCGCAGTTTTTGAACTGTCAGACAAATTTCGCAAGAAGGAAGCACGAAGCTTCCAAGGGAAGCTTTGTGAATAGTAAGGAGGTGTGAATAGTAATTTAGGGGCGAAATGATTATTTTTCCCCTAGCCTTGAAAATCAATAAAAAGGAAGCTTAATTTCATTTGTTGGTGATTTTCAAAATCACCAACATTTGAGAGAGTTCGGATGAGGAAGGAGAAGAAAAGGAGGAGGAAAAGCTTGCTCGTTTGCAAACTTTGTCCGATGGAAGGAGATTAAAGAAGAAAGGTATCAGAAATCTAACTTTTGAATAAGTTTTCTTTAAGTTTTATATGTCATAAACATAACTTAATAAGAATAAGAAGTAAAAGATGTTAGAAATGGTTTCATATGGTTGAAATCATGAGAAAATGAAGAAATAATAATTTAAAGTTTACGTTATAAATTTCTTAAGGAATTATAAGATTCGTAATGAATTTGAGCGATCCGAATGAATCATATAAATGATTCGGTGAAATAAGTAAGGAATGGTGTTTCATAACACCGAATTCCAAGAAAAAGTGAAATCGTAATCAAAATATCGATTAAAAATGAAGAACTAACGAAGAACGCGAAGAATGTTGTTGATGGACAAATTTAAAACCATCGTAGTATAATTGTTGTTGATGGACAAGTTTAAAACCATCACGTATAAGTTAGATGCTTATTTCTTGGTTAGGAACGGTAGAAACATTCATGAAGAACGGATTAAAATGTATCTATAACGAAGTTATGACAAAAATTTCGTAAAAGACGAACGAGAATTAGAAAGTTAGTAAATGAACCTGAACATGTAGGGTTTCATAAGAATTTAAGAGAAAGTAGAAAACGTGAGTCATGGACCCAAGAACGAACGAGTTCTGAGTTCAGATGATCGAATTACGGACGAACGAACGAAGAACGTTAATAACGTAAAATGAACGAAGGACAAAGATTAAGCCAATTGAATGGCATGTTAACAGATTAAGAACAAAGTTCTGTCCAAGGGGGATTGAAGTACATAAGATAATGAAGAGAATGGCTTTAGAAGGACCTCGTTCTGAGTTATAACGAATAAGTTATGAGATTGGGAAGTAAGCGTCTCAAAACAAGTTAACACTTTGAAATTTTTTTCAAGAATAAGGGCAGGCAGCGGCCAATGACCATGCATGCTTTGTAAGGTGGTATGCTGCGATTGCGGACTAGGGAGTTGAACACTGGAAACTCGCGCCATGCTTACAAAGCAATAGCAAGGAAAGTGGCACAACTTAATGGCCGTGGTATTTAAATGTGAGGATTGTAAAGGGCGCGGCGTAAATGATGTCGGTATAGGGTAAAGCCCAGTGTTGAGCTTTTTACTTCTCAAATCCTAGGGGAAGGGTAATGAAAGCTAATGAACGTGTAGTTCATGTAATGTAACACTTATTCAAAGTGAATTAAACCTTTAGTAAAGGTTAAACGAAAAGATTAAATGAGATTAAAAGACAAAGAACGTAATCGCAACGCAGTTGCGATGAACAACCGGTCTTAGCATACAACGAATGGTGTGGCTTTGACATTAAGAATAAGTAATGAATATGGGGTTCATATAATGGATAACGAAAGTATTAAGGAAGAATACCGAATGGTATCAAGAAAGTCGTAACGAACAGTAATAAGATTAATGGAAGCCGATCGTGATTCGGATGGAGAATGTTAAAATAAAATATAAGCGTTAAGCACTTTAACCAACGTGAAGGTTGAGTGTACGCGAATATTAAAAGGGCATAACCTACACCCCGTGTATGGTTTGACCGTAGGGTAATGAAGACCAATGATTAAACATGTGAACGGTGAAGAACTGAATTAAAGACAATGACATTTAAAGTAAAGAAGCCGAGTTGATGATTAACTTGAATAATCGTTCTGTGTATAGAAAAGACTGTATGACTTAGATGATAAGAATGAATCCTGAGGTATAGCATTTAGTTGCTAGAAAGCCATAAGGAATAAGAAATTAACTTAACGAACATTATAGTTTAATAGTTCGGATAAGTTAGATAAGTTTAGGTTGTGGTGCAATCGTAATATTTGATGGTTGACATATGGGAGTTGGGCTAAATAATTCCTTCAGAGAGCGAAGGTATATACGAAACTGGCAACTAATCTAACTCACTGTGATAGCAATGTAGATGAGACGAGAACTTGTTTATTGGATGTTTGTGGAAAACCACTCAGAGTACCATATGGACTACTAGCGAGAGGCCTTGATATGTCTTTGAGTCTAGAGAAGTTATAAAAAGAAGATAAGAATGTAAATCATCAAAGATGATGAACGTATTGAGTAAGACATCTCCGTATGTCATGAAGCCGTAAACCAGTAAAGGAAGTTGTTGCGTAAACTTAGGTTGCAAGAACACGAACCCTAAGAAGTAAAGTTAAGATTAAACCAATGCGTAAGTCAAGTATATGGCTAATTGGTGTATGTGTTATTTCCTTATGTGTTATAGGGATTGGAATGAGCAATTCAGCGTAAGCTATAGCTGTACGTAAGGCAAGTTTCCTAACTTCATTCATATTTTAAATGAATACTAGTTTCTTAAACTTCTTAAATGTTGAACTTGAGAAGTTCTGTCTATGTGTGAATGTGCGATATTTGTACAAGGTGGTAGAATGTATGAGGCCTTGTGCCATAATTTGAACACTTTAGTGTTTCTATGAGATGAACTGTTCTGTGATTGAACTGTTCAATAAGAGAATGTTCTGTTTATACATGAACCGTTATTGTTAAGTCTGTGCTATTGATTCTAGCCAGAAAGAATGTGTACGAAAAAAGAGAGTAGAAGAATGAATGTATTTTAAATTGAATGTGAATAATATTTTAAAATGTAGGAATCAGAGTTTATTCTTATTATTCAAGCTGCTTCATAACCTTTGTTCGGTTATCAAAGTTCTAAAGGAATGTTTGAATTCTTGAAGTTGTTTGTTCAACTGCTATGACTTGCTGGGCAATTGAATGCTCACACTTGTTTTAAATGAAAAACATTTTCAGCGTATGAGTAGAAGAACTTAAGGATCCCGTAAAGATCAAGCTGATCGGTATCTAGAAGAAGTGTCATTCATTAGATGAATGAGCATGAAGATTAAGCGAAGACTTGTAATGTAGAATGATAAAATTAAACTATAGACTAGTTTAATGAATTGTTATGTATCCTTGGTGGCGGATGAAAGTCACTCTTGTAAGATGAAAAAAATAATGTAATTATCATTATTTGTAATGAATGAGGTTATAAGGTATTAGAACCTGGGAATTGAGAATGTATGTTGTTATATTTCAGTATATAATGATATATGTTTGGAAAGAAGTGGGACCGTGACGTACAGAATTCGGTATGAAGATAGACCGAATTTTAGGGCGTTACAACAATTGCCCATCAATGCACTATGGGCCATCACAATATAAGCATGAGGATGATAGCAATGATATAAGAATTCAATTAAGTGAAAGCAATGATAAATTTTAAAGATTTATAATTTAATTTATCCAGAGTTCATGAATGTCTAAATTGTCAACATGATAACTACTTTGTGGAGTAAAATTCAAGAATAATATTTATGTATCAAAAATAATTTGGACAGAAAAGAAATCAATAGTACTTCAGAAAAATAAGTACTTCATAAATAGTACCTCGTGAATAGTACCCCGGCATGAAAAGATTAAAATTTAACAAGAATGTTCAGAAAATATTCTTGTGAAAAGATACTAGATGAAGCGCAAATCTCAAGGATATTCTACTAATTTCAAGGAGTATAGAAGCAATACTTATCAACATAAGTGTAGAATTAAGAATATGAAACGAAATAATATTACTTACGTACTACAGAGTATGGAAGAAAATATTATTTCTTACGAATATTGAACAAAAATAATATCTCTTACCTTAAAAAGAGAGTATTTCTGATTGGTAGGGCGGGGATATTCTTAAAGAGAACATGTACTATTTTCTACACTCAAAGCTTCCTTAAACTCAAAAGAAATACGCACAATATTATAGAAGAAGAATTCTCTAATTCTGGTGTGATTTTTATTTCTAAACTAAGCATCCTATTTATAGGAGAATGACGGGGGCACTGTTAAGAGAATTCACGGACGAAAGAAAAAAAATCTTCAGACGTCCAATTTTTCAAAATAATAATATAATAATCAAGTAAAACAAATAACTTTATATATAATATAATATATTTTATTTATAATCTAATAAAACAAAACTTATATATATATAAGTAATAAAACAAAATTGCTAACTTTCTACCAATGATTTTGAAAAATGGGTAAGTGGGGGTCCATGCAATAAGCCAAATTTATTACAAATACTTCATAAAAATTCCCTATATTTATCTCAATTCACTTGACTTTACTAAACACAATTTTAACAACATTTATTCATCCTTAATATTATAACTCGCAATATTAACAACCAGATCATTCCCAAGAAAGAGGGGGCTTTTCGATAAGGACTTCTCCTTATTGGCGCGCAATTAAGTGACCAAACCCCTTTCTTTGACAGAACTTTCTAGACATCGCCAATAATTTAAATAATAATATGAATAACTTTGTCGTCTCAATTATTGATTTAATAATATAAAATATTGTGACAATAATTAAATCAAAAATGTGAGATACTATGAAATAATTACTGTGGTAATAATTGAATAAAATTGATTGACTTCTCACGTAACCATCAATAATTAAAGATACTGTAGAATACCGTGTGCTACTATGCAATCACGCGTATTACTGTACTTTTATCACCAGGTATTTTAATAGTTAACGATAAAACTTTTGTCGTTATTTTTATAAAAGGTTATTTTTGTCGCTTTCTAAATTCGATAGTAATTCCGTTGTGGGGTCCACCAATGATTGTGCCATCGTACGAATATTTTCTGATAAAATGAATATTCCTCGACCAAACGAATATTTTATAGCAACTTGCTTACTTTGAAAAATTTATAAATATTACCCATAACTATAACATTATAAGAAATCCACACCTTATTATTCAAAATAATATTTAGAGAAAATAAATCTTTATTCATAAAAATTAGGGTCTTACACTTGGGTATAATAAGTTGTACATGGAGATAATATATGATCAATAAAGAATCTATCGTTTCTAGTAAAAGAAGAAAAATATCCTATGTGATTCGATAAATGACAACCCAATAGTCCTTGGCCCAGCAGAATGAAATTAGAAAGGAGTTTCTAATTTGCATTATTTGGTATTGTGCATTTTAGAATCAAAATACATATAATTAAATAAAATAAGACTTGACAGTAAATTCATGTCTTGTATTTAATTGAGACATTGTATGGTGGAAGGATTGAATTGTACATTAACTATTGACTCAAATGTTCTTTTATGGTTAATGTTGAAATCTATATTATCTGGAAAGTTGTTAATCGCTAGGGAGGCTTATCCTTATTGTAGAATAAATGTTATTTATTTAAATAAATTATTAGATTAATTTATTTATTTAAATTAGATTAGAATTGTTCTAATTAATTTATTCACAATCAATTAAATATGGAGAACCTAAAGGGTCACATCGCAAAAGGAAGAATATTTATTTAAGAAGGAAATGGCATAATCATAATAATAAGTTAAGTGTATTTAATTTAATCTATGGTGATAGAATAAATTAAATAGCTTAATATTTATTATTTAATATTTTGGAAATATTAAATATAAATTAATAAGAGGAGTCTTATTATTATTATTACTATTATTATTATTTAATTCCTAAAGGAGTTTGGGAATTAATTAATAAAAGTATTCTCATTTATTCCTAATAAGATTAGGAGGCAAATTAATTAAAAAGTTTAATTAATTATTCCTAATAAGATTAGGGAGCTTAATTAATTAAAGGAATTTAATTAATTAAATAATACCCTAATTTCTAATTAGATTAGAAAGGTTAACTGATATATTTATAAGAGGAGTCTTATGTAAGACCCCAACTTTTATGAATAAAGAATAATTTTCTTGAAATATATTTTTGAATATTATGGAGTGGATTTGATATAATGTTATAGTTGTGGGTAATATTTATAAATTTTGTGTAAAGTAAGTAAGTGGTTATATAATATTTGATTGGTCGGGGAATATTCATTTTAACATGGAATATTAAATACGACGACACAATCATTGGTGGACCCCTAGCGGAAGTATTGTCGTAGTTAGAAAGCGACATAATTATCTCTTTTAAAAAAAATAATGACGGAAGTTTACCGTTAAAGCTGTTGAACTACCGGTAGTAAAAATACGATAATATGCGTGGTTGCATAGTAGTAGCTGCAGTATTGATTATTGATCTTACGTGAGAAGTCACTCAGTTATACTCAATTATTGCTACGATAATTCTTTGCATCATATCTCTCATATTATTGATTCGATTATTGTCACGATTATCATCGCATAATATGATATATTATTAAATCAATAATTGAGGCGACAAAGTTATTCATATTATTAAATTGTAATATTTACAATGTCTAGAAGTTACATCGAGGAGAGGTTTGGTCATTTAATTGCGGCGCTTGATAAGGAGATATCCTTATCGGAAAGCCCCTCTTTCACAGGAGCGACACGGTTGTTAAATATTGTGAGTTATAATATTAATGATGAATAAGTTCGTATTGATTAAAGATGAAATTGATAGTTCCATTGTGTTGAAATTATTTGTTTTAGTGAAAATCGACATTTATTTCGATATTAATTGATGTCTGGAAGTTATACTGACCAGTCGGGTAATTAACCAGATAAATGAGCAATTAATTGCTATTAATTCACATGATTATAACTATTTGTTAACATGTGTGTATTATTGATTCATATTCTTTTACTATTAGGGTAGTTGGTAAAAGATTGATAATACTTGCATGACTAAGTTAAAAATGGAGGTATAGATGGAGGTACTATACTATAATTCGTATTTTCACATGATTATAACTATTGATTCACATGATTGAACTATTAATTCACATTATTTATTATTAGGGGAGGTGGTGCAAGTTTGATAATACTTACGGGACTAAATTAAAATGAAAGAAAAGTTGAAGGTATTGTCTTTGTAATATTTTGAGCCCCAAAATGTACAATTATCGAAACTATATTTTCCTATAAATAGAAGCTCATTCTTCCTTCATTTTTCACCAATTCACAAAAGCTATAGAACAATTATTATAGAGAGAAATTATAGAGAGAAAGAAGAAGAGAAGTGCTGCTACCTCTCTACTCTAGTATCCGGTTTTCTTTCTAAAGTAAAAGGGTATTATTTCTTTTCGTATTCATGAAGAAAGCTTTGTTATTCCATTCTTTATTATTATGTTGGAATAACTTTGTTACATCCAAATACCGCATACATGGTGAAATTCTTCTTTTATTCCATTCTTTATTATTACATTGGAATATATCACATGCATGCGGATTACATTTAGACTGGTTCCATTCTTCTATTATTACATTGGAATAACTTTTATGCATGCGATCTATCGCATGCATGGTGAATTCTTTGTTATTCCATTCTTTATTATTACATTGGAATATCACATGCTATCTTGATTACATTTAGACACTGGTTCCATTCTTTATTATTACATTGGAAATAACACATGCATGTGTGGTCTATCCATGCATGGTGAATTCTTACATTATTCATTCTTTATTATTACATTGAAATATCACATGCATGCGGATTACGCATGACCTGGTTCCATTCTCTATTATTCTGTTGGAATAACCTGTATATGTGGATTATCACATGTATGGTGAATGATCTTTCGTATTTATTTCTTATTAACTTATGGAAATGATCTGTCTACGTGGATTACCGCTTGACGGGTGAAAATCCATTTGGAGTTTCATATATTCTATGATACTCATTTGGTTAAAGTTTTGGCCTCTATACTCCATGAAATTAGTAGAATATCCTGGATATTTGCGCTTCATCCAGTATCTTTTCGTGGAAATATTCTTTTGAGCATTCTTGAATTTTACTCCACAAAGCAGTATCATGTTGACAATTTGGACGTAATTGATTTCAAAATAAATTAACTTATAAATTTATTCTTGAACTTGTTTTATTGAATTATTATGTCATTGTCATCATCCTCATGCTTATATTGTGATGAAAGTCATCTTTGGCTTACGTGCATAGATGGACTTGGTATGATTATGACAAGGGATTATTCGGTATAATCATGACTTTTGTAATGTTATAAATGATGTGGTAAAAGTCCTCGGTAGCTTTGTAGTGCATTGATGGAATGAGTTTTGGTATGATTATGACGAGGATTATTCGGTATAGTCATGACCATTGATGATTTAATGAATATCCTTGGCCCAGTAGTGCATGGATGACTTGATGATGTGGTTTATTTATTAAAATTTGAGTCTCGTGATAAAAATTGATGAAAACATTTTAAATCATAGAAGATAGTAGATATCATGCTCTACTTGACTCTTCTAATGGATTGCTTATTCATTGCTTGATTAAACTTGATGTCTATTGTATTTTATCGGTTTAACATTGTTGAAGACTAATGATAATTTATTACGCATTATCTTAGTCATAATATTTCTTCTTGGGCTAGTTGAGCTCACCTTTTTTCTTTCTTTGTTCTCTTGAGGAAATGAGAGCGTATTGGGGACTAGTCGGGGAGCGGAGTGGCGGTCGAGATGATAGCATTAGTAGTCCTCACTATTACATTAAATAGTGTGACAATAAATGTAATGAGGACTCCATTGAGTGTGGATATTGTCTAGATGACAATATTCTTATTAAAACTCTTAGATTATGTTTTGTTGTATTTTTTACATTATTTGTATAATTAAGTTTTATTTGAATTTTGTACCATATATTTGGCGACTCAAGATGGGTGATGTATACCTATTTTTGGGGCGTCACGGTTTGGTATCAAAGCTTAGGGATATGATCCACTGGTGAGATGTGAGACAAGAACTAAGAGGGGAGGCGGGGAATTCCTTCCTAGTATGACCTACCTAAGTTTATTTGGTATTTAATTGGTTGATCGAGTATAAGGATAATATGTGATATGATAATTAACCCTTGTTTTGTGGCAGTATTTGAAAATGGCATCCGAAAATGTTGAGATAAACAATGAAGCACATGAGACCGTTGAGTCACCACAGATTAATGTCCAGGATAATGTGCAACAGGAAGACAATAATCCTCATGTAAACAATAACATCGATGAAATGGTGAATTATGGGATGTTCAGAGGCTTTATGCAATTCATGCAACATCGAAGCCCAGCGGCTCATCAAAAATGCGGTGGAAAACGACAACTCGGACGGTCCCATTAAGCGATTCAAGGCTGGGACCATCGGAGTTTTTGGAAGCTAAAACCACTTAAGGCGAGAGGCGTGGATAAAGCGGATCAACAAGATATTTGATGTCTTGGGATGCTCAGGAGCAAAAGGTTCCTTGCCACCTTCATGTGCTGATGCGGTGATTCTTGGTGGAATCGTAAAAGCGTACTCAACTGCCTTTTCGAAATGTCTTGGGAGATGTTCAAGAAACATTCAATGACAAGTACTTTCTTGAAAGTATTCGTCACATGAAGGATGTAGAGTTCATCAAGCTTGAGCAAAACAATATGACCATGGCGTGATCTGAAGCTAAGTTTGTCGAGTTTCTCGGTTTTCGTCCCACTTGGTTGATAATGAGGAGAGAATGGCGCGGATGTTTCTAAGAGGTTTGAAACCCGAGATACGTCGATACCTAATTTCTCACAAAGCTGTGTTTGTATTGAGATGTTTTGAATAGGGCTCTGAGTTATTGGGTAGCGATAATGAGTCAACCCAACCAAGAGAGAAGCAACCGACAAGTCGATAATACCCGGTGGTAGCGATCATCGAAGCGGTGACAACAAGCGTGGAGGAATCAACATGACGAAATGATAATCACTTCGGTGGTAATCATGGACATGACAATAAGAGTGGACATTTCAGGAAGAGGAGATTTAACAAGGATGGAAAGATGTCAGCACCAGCACCTGTTGTTAAGGAAGGAGAATGACCACCAGTCGTATGTTACAAATATGGAGGGGAAGGACACATAAGTCCAACCTGCACGATGCAGTCCAAAGCGTGTTATAATTATGGAAAAGAAGGTCACCTAGCCCAATTTTATCGTCCACCTAAGTCAAGTCCAGCTAGGATGGAGGCATCAAAGGGTGTTCCAGACAAGACAAAATCGGTAGTTCAAGGGAGAGCGTTTGTCGTCACCTCCCAAAAAGCAAGGAATCCAAACGAGGTGATCACGGGTAAGCTAATCATAAACTCTAGCGAAGTTTATACTTTATTTGATACCGGTTCTACCCATTCCTTTATTTCTCCTACTTGCACTCAACATTTAAATTTAACTCCGGAGAAATTAGACTTTGACTTATCTATTGAAACTCCGTTGGGAGAAACCTTCATTACATCCACGGTTTATAAGTCTTGTTTGATTCAAATCGGTAACCGCACGTTACCTGTCGATCTTATTTCTTTGAAAATACTTGCATTTGATGTGATTTTAGGGATTGATTGGTTAACTACTCATCATGCTAAAATTGATTGTTTTCGTAAGGTTATTAGCTTTCATATTCCTAACCAACCTATTATGCGAATTCAAGCAACCAAATCACTAAAATCAATCACTGTCATATCAAGTCATAAAGCTATTCGTTTATTGAAAAATGGATGTCAAGCTTTCTTAGCCCATATCACGGATTTAAATAAAGATCGTCGATTTGAATGATATTTCTATTGTTAATAAATTTCTGACGTATTCCTCGAAGAACTTTACGGCCTACCCCCCCCAGTGTGAAATTAAATTTTGTATCGACCTTGAATAGTACAAAACCCATTTCCAAAGCCCCATATCGAATGGCTCATATTGAACTTCAGGAGTTAAAAACCCAACTACAGGAATTGTTAGACATCGGTTTCATTCATCCTAGTACGTCTCCTTGGGGTGCTCCTGTTCTATTCGTAAAGAAGAAAGATGGAAGTATGCGACTTTATATTGATTATCGAGAGTTGAATCATGTCACCATCAAAAATAGGTACTCGTTGCCTCGCATTGATGACCTGTTTGACCAGTTGTAAGGAGCCAAATTCTTTTCAAAGATTGATCTTCGTTAGGATATCATCGGTTGAAGATTAAAACTAATGACATTCAAAGACGCTTTCGAAACTTCAGATGCGGGCATTATGAATTCCTAGTCATGTCTTTTGGATTAACTAATGCTCTGTTGGCTTCATGGATATGATGAACCGAGTATTTAAGGAATATTTGGATCACTTTGTGGTCGTCTTTATTGATGGCATCCTCATATACTCCAAAACCCTTGAAGACCATGAAAGCAACACTTGAAGGCGATACTCCAAAAGCTTCGTGAAAACAAGCTTTATGCCAAGTTAAAGAAATGCGAGTTCTGGCTTGAGGAAGTTGCATTCCTTGGGCACGTGATATCAAATCATGGAATATCTGTTGACCCGGCAAAGATTGAAGCAATTCAATGCTGGAAGCAACCTAAGTCAGTGATCAAAATACGTAGCTTTCTCGGCTTAGTTGGTTATTATCGGAGATTCGTAGAAGGGTTTTCTTGAATCGCTACTCCATTAACTCAGCTGACTCGGAAAGATACAAAATTCTGTTGGAGCAAGGAATTTGAAAAGAGTTTTCAAGAACTTAAGAGGAGACTCATTTCAGCACCTTTTCTGACAATACCATCTGGCTCGGAGGGATTTGTCATCTACAGTGATGCTTTAGGCAAAGGGTTAGGATGTGTTCTCATGCAACATGGGAAAGTCATAGCCTATGCCTCTCGATAACTCAAAGAATATGAGAGGAGTTATCTTACTCATAATCTAGAGTTGGCGGCAGTCATTTTTGCGCTTAAGATTTTGAGGTATTACCTGTATGGAGAGAAGGTGGAGATCTATACGGATCATAAAAGCCTCAAATATTTCTTCACTCAAAAGGAACTCAACATGCGGCAACGACGATGGCTTGAGTTGTTGAAAGATTATGATCATACCATCCAATACCATCCTGGAAAAGCGAACGTAGTAGCTGACGCATTGAGTAGAAGATCATATGTGGGTACGAGTGCAATATTATCAATGTAAAGACCCATTTTGTATGACTTAGAAAGGATGAAAATAGAGTTAAAGACTCCAAGGACCCATGTGATGATGGCGAATATACGAGTGGAATCGACTTTAATCGATAAAGTTAAAATTTGCTCAAACTACTGGACACTGGAGGCGATGCGTATGAAGAAGAAAGTGCAAGAAGGTGCTATTACGGAAGCAAGAATCGATGATGAAGAAGGAATACTTGAGTCAACTCCGGACTTTGTGTTCTAACGATTACGACTTGAAGTATAAAATCATGATCGCACAACACACCGTTTGCAATCCATCCTAGGAGTGCCAAAATGTATCGTGATCTTCGACATACATTTTGGTGGAGCAATATAAAGAAAGAGATAACGGGGTTTATCTCAAGGTGTCTAACTTGTCAACGAGTCAAGGTGGAGCATCAAGTGCCAAAAGGTCTATTGCAACCACTTGAAATTCCAGAATAGAAGTGGGAGCACATTACCATGGATTTCGTTACTAGTCTTCCCAAGGTTTCTTAAGGCATAGATGCGATTTGGGTCATTGTTGATAGATTGACCAAGTCTGCTCATTTCTTATCGATACGAGAAACTTTTACATTTGAACGTCTTGCTAGTATGTACATAAACGAGATCGTAAGATTGCATGGTATGCCAGTATCCATAGTTTCTGATCGAGACCCAAGATTCACTTCAAGATTTTGGGTTAGTTTGCAAAAACCTATGGGAACGGATTTACGATTTAGTTCGGCATATCATCCTCAAACGGATGGGTAGTCAGAAAGGACTATTCAAACTCTTGAAGATTTATTAAGACTCTGCGTCCTTGACTTCAAGGGAAGTTGGGACAAGTTCTTACCATTGGTGGAGTTTTCCTACAACAACAGTTATCAAGAAAGTATTGGCATGGCTCCATTTGAGGCATTGTATGGAAAAAAGTGTCGTTCTCTAGTATGCTGGGATGAGGTGGGTGAAGCAACGTTGTTGGGACCGGATTTGGTACGTATGACTACGGAAAAGATTCAAATGATCCGACAACGTATAAAAACCTCACAAGATCGATAAAAGAGTTATGCTGATCTTTATCGAAAGGACGTGGAATTCAATATTGGACATCATGTGTTGTTACGTGGTTCTCCATGGAAAGGAGTTACAAGAATTGGAAAGAGAGGAAAGCTCAATCCTCGATTTATTGGCCCATTTTTAATCCTCGATCGAGTAAGAATTATGGCCTATAAACTCGCCTTACCTCCAAGTATGTCTCGTGTTCATAACGTTTTTCACATATCTATGTTACGTAAATATGTGAAAGACCTGAACCATATTATTGAATTAGAATCAAACGAGATAGAGGAAGATTTAACGTATGAAGAGTTACCTGTTAAAATCTTGGATAAAAAGGATCTTATTCTACGCTCTAAAGTTATACCTCAAGTCAAAGTTTTGGGGAGAAACCACGATGTGGAGGAAATGACCCAGGAGTTAGAATCTGAGATGAAATCAAGGTATCCTCACCTCTTTGACATACCAGGTACGCACCCTAATTTTGAGGATGAAATTTCATAAGAAGGGGATGTTGTAAGACCCCAACTTTTATAAATAAAGAATAATTTTCTCGAAATATATTTTTGAATATTATGGTGTGGATTTGATATAATGTTATAGTTGTGGGTAATATTTACAAATTTTGTAAAGTAAGCAAGTGGTTATATAATATTCGATTGGTCGGGAAATATTCATTTTAATAGGGAATATTCGTACGACGGCACAATCATTGGTGGATCCCACAACGGAAGTATTGTCGTAGTTAGAAAACGACATAATTATCTTTTTATAAAAATAATGGCGGAAGTTTTACCGTTAAACTATTGAACTACCCGGTAGTAAAAGTACAGTAATATGCATGGTTGCATAGTAGCACACAATATTGATTATTGATGCTTACGTGAGAAGTCACTTTCGATTATACTCAATTATTGCTACGATAATTAATTTGCATCATATCTCTCATATTATTGATTCGATTATTGTCACGATTATCATACGCATAATAGGATATATTATTAAATCAATAATTGAGGCGACAAAGTTATTCATATTATTAAATTGTAATATTTACAATGTCTAAAAGTTACATCGAGGAGAGGTTTGGTCATTTAATTATGGCGCTTGATAAGGAGAAATCCTTATCGAAAAGCCCCCTCTTTCACAGGAACGACCTGGTTATTAAATATTGTGAGTTATAATATTAATGATGAATAAGTTCGTATTGATTAAAGATGAAATTGATAGTTCCATTGTGTTGAAATTATTTGTTTTAGTGGAAATCGACATTTATTTCGATATTAATTGATGTCTGGAAGTTATACTGACCAGTCGAGTAATTAATCGGATAAATGAGCAATTAATTGCTATTAATTCACATGATTATAACTATTTGTTCACATGTGTGTACTATTGATTCACATTCTTGTACTATTAGGGGAGTTGGTGCAAGATTGATAATACTTGCATGACTAAGTTAAAAATGGAGGTATAGATGGAGGTACTATACTATAATTCATATTTTCACATGATTATAACTATTGATTCACATGATTGAACTATTAATTCACATTATTTACTATTAGGGGAGGTGGTACAAATTTGATAATACTTACAGGACTAAATTAAAAATGAAAGAAAAGTTGAAGGTATTGTACTGTAATATTTTGAGCCCCAAAACGTACAATTATCGAAACTATATTTTCCTATAAATAGAAGCTCATTCTTCCTTCATTTCTCACCAATTCACAAAAGCTATAGAACAATTATTATAGAGAGAAAGAAGAAGAGAAGTCTGCTACCTCTCTACTCTAGTATCCAGTTTCTTTCTAAGGTAAGGGGTATTATTTCTTTCGTATTCATGAAGAGACCTTCTATTATTCCATTCTTTATTATTATGTTGGAATAACCTGTCTATGCGAAGTACCGCATACATGGTGAGATTCTTCTATTATTCCATTCTTTATTATTCTATTGGAATATCACATGCATGCGAACTACGCTGACACTGGTTCCATTCTTTATTATTACATTAGAATAACACATGCTGTGCGGTCTATCGCATGCATGATGAATTCTTTATTATTTCATTCTTTATTATTCTATTGGAATATCACATACATATACAGATTACGCTAGACTGGTTCCATTCTTTATTATTACATTTTAAATACACATGCGCATGCATGGTCATCGTATGCATGGTGAATTCTTACGTTATTCCATTCTTTATTATTCTTTTGGAATATCACATGCATGCGGATTACGCATGACTGGTTCCATTCTTTATTATTACATTGGAATAACGTATATGTGGATTATCACATTCATGGTGAATGATCCTTCGTATTCATTCCTTATTAAATTATGGAAATGATGCATCTACGTGGATTCTGCATGGCGGGTGAAAATCCATTTGGAGTTTCATATATTCTATGATACTCATTTGGTTAAAGTTTTGGCTTCTATACTCCATGAAATTAGTAGAATATCACGGATATTTTGCGCTTCATCGGTATCTTTTCATGGAAATATTCTTACGAGCATTCTTGAATTTTACTCCACAAAGCGATATCATGTTGACAATTTGGGCGTAATTGATTTCAAGATAAATTAACTATAAATAAATTTATTCTTGAACTTGTTTTATTGAATTATTATGTCATTGTCATCATCATCATGCTTATATTGTGATGAAAGTCATCTTTGGCTTACGTGCATAGATGGACTTAGTATGATTATGACAAGGGATTATTCGGTATAATCATGACCTGTAATGTTATAAATGATGTGGTAAAAGTCCTCAGTAGCCTATAGTGCATTGATAGACAGTTTTTGGTATGATTATGACCAGGGATTATTCGGTATAGTCATGACCATTGATGATTTAATGAATATCCTTTGCCCGTAGTGCATGGATAACTCGATGATGTGGTTTATTTATTAAGATGAGTCTCAGTAATAAAAATTGATGAAAACATTTTAAATCATATAAGATAGTAGATATCGTGCTCTACTTGACTCTTCTAATGGATTGCTTATTAAAGATTGTGAGTTAAACTTGATGTCTATTGTATTTTATCGGTTTAACATTGTTGAAGACTAATGATAATTTATTTTGCATTATCTTAGTCATAATATTTCTTCTTGGGCTAGTTGAGCTCACCCTTTCTTTCTTTGTTCTCTTGAGAAATGAGAAGCGTGGCGGGACTAGTCGGGGAGCGGAGTGATGGTCGAGATATAGCATTAGTAGTCCTCACTATTACATTAAATAGTGTGACAATAAATGTAATGAGGACTCCATTGAGTGTGGATATTGTCTAGATGACAATATTCTTATTAAAACTCTTAGATTATGTTTTGTAGTATTTTACACGAATGTTATATAATTAAGTTGTATTTGAATTTTGTACCATGTATTTGGCGACTCAAGATGGGTGATGTATACCTATTTTGGGGGCGTCACATCTTATATCAGATATCATATGACATGATTCCAATTGTTGGAGAGTACACTCTTTTTCTATAGAGATAGAAAAACTAGGGTTTGAGCTAAACACCCATCCTCTAGAATATTTTTTCTTCCTTGGTGGATCACCTCTAGATGCCAAAAACTTGGGTGGCTATCGTTGATCAAAGGAAGGAATCAAATCTGGTGGATTTAAGTTGAACGCAAAAAGGATTGGAGGTGAACTTGTACTTGAGGAAGCTAGTTTCTACAAGGGAATGAATTTGTTCTCCATCTCTTTTTTATTGATTGATTATTACGCACATAGTATGATCATGGTGGTGGGTTTGTATGAAAATTTTAAATTCCTATTTTATCGCGCTTCCATACCTTTTATGTAATTTGATTACATGTTCGCGCTATATACAAACCCAACATAGTTATCACAAAACGATGTCTCACCTATTTTTCTGTGAGAACTGCCCATCTGAGGAATTCAGAGTGGTGAGAAGCAATCTATTTCATGGACTGGACCCATATTAGGCGATGATTCATTCCTAATAGAGAAGTGATCGTTCGTTCATCTAGAGGGTTGCTTAACCTGGAACTTTGTTCAACAGCTTAATGGCCCTCCTTCGGGATGTTGTCATCTGTTATGATGGAACAATGATGATTTTTTGCAGTAATTCAATTAACTTATTATTCGAGTATGGGACACAAACAGGAGCTACGACGCATTTTTTTGCTGCAAAGGAACCAGTTGGAGTATTAGCTGCAACTACTATGTCAAATCCTGCATACAAGGAAGTCCTTGAATCTTCTCGTAGTAGTCATTACTCATGGGCGATGATGAAGGTATTTGTTTTACATTATATATAACTTGAAGTTTCCATCTAACTGTGACAAGTTATCTTTCAATAAGTGCACACTTTCATCTTTCTCCAATTTGTTGTATATATTTCGGAGATACTGTTTTTTGTGGAGTTAAATTCAAGACTAATTAGGTTTATAACAAATTCATATTATACTTTCATGATAGAGATTGTGAGAGAAAGTATTTTTCAAGAAAACGCTAATATTTGGTAACAAAACATTCGAAATAAGTCGGTCTTAAGGATGTTGCAGTTGAGTTATTGATAGAGTATGTTCTCTTTTATTTATTTTAATTAAATCATTGTCATTCTTTCTTTTAATTAAATTTTATTATTTTATTTATTTATTTTGTAATATATTATATGATATTATATTATTTAAATTAATAAATTTAAGGAATGTAATTAAGTTAATTAACTTATTTCATTTTATGTTATGCCATGAATTATGCTATGTTATGATATATTATTTTATTTTATTTTATATTATCTTATATTATACAAAGTAATATAAATTTATGTTATTATATTATTTTATTTTATTTAGTTGTGTAAAACTAAGTAAATTAATGCTACTTAATTTATTTTAATTAGTATTGAGAAACTAAGTAATATTAACTAAGTAAATACTACTTAATTGAAATATATAAATTTAGTTTGTATTATTATTTGTTGTTTTATTTTTTATATGTTATTATATTTAATTTAATTGAGTTTAATATTTAATTTATGTATTTTAGTAATAATATATAATAATGGACATTATATTATTTTAATTATAATTTAAAATAATAAATTATAATAATATTAAACAATCTACAAATTATACCCTAAATTTATACGCTATGCAAAAAAAAATTCGAATTGAATATCTGATTCAATACACTAACATAACCCTCAATATCATATTATGAACATGCATGCACTAAAATTGCACAAATTAAAGCCAAATTGAAACTAAATATCACACTATTATTAGATAATAAACATGCTAACTCCCATTGTTTAAATCTAACCCAAATTCAAACTAAATAGCCAAATCAAACTCATATAAACACATAAGTATGCAATATATATAATTCCAAATCAAACCCAAATTGAAAACTATATATAGATGAAAGAGAAAGAGAAAGATTCATTTTTCTCATTTTCTCTCTTCGTCTTTTTCTTTCTGTTTTCGTCTTCTGCAGATGATCCAGAGGCTGGTTGAGTTTAAAAGGATTAGCGACCGCATGCGATTGCAGCTTTTAATTAACTTGATGGTCTGGATGTAAGACCCCAATTTTTTATGAATAAAGATTTAATTTTCTCTAAATATTATTTTGAATAATAATGTGTTGATTTGATATAATGCTATGGTTATGGGTGATATGTGTAAATTTTGCAAAGTAAGCAAGTTATCATAAAATATTCATTTGGTCGGGGAATATTTTTTTTGTCGGGAATATTCGTATGACAACACAATCATTGGTGGACCCCACAACGGAATAACTGTGGGATATAAGCAACAGAAATAACCTTTTTTACAAAAAATAACGGCAAAACTTTTACTGTTAACTGTTGAGATACTCGGTGATAAAAGTGCAGTAATAGGCGTGGTTGCACAGTAGCACACGGTATTGCACAGTATCTCTGATTATTGATTCTTACGTAAGAAGTCACTCAGTTCATTTAATAATTGCCACAGTAGTTATTGCATAATATCTCATATTATTGATTCAATTATTGTCACAGTATCATCTGCACAATATTTTATATTATTAAATCAATAATTGAGACGACACATTTATTCATATTATTATTTGCATTATTGATAATATTTAGAAAGTTCTGTCGAGGAAAGGGGTTAGGTTATTTAATTGCGCGCCAATAAGGAGAAATCCTTATCAAAAGGCTCCCTCTTTTCTTGGAAATGATCTGGTTGTCAATATAGTGAGTTATAATATTAATGATGAATAATTGCTGAAAGATTAAAAATATGTTAATTGAAGATAAGTGATTTATGGTAAATATTTATTCAATTTTTAATATAAGTAGAGGGGTTTGTCATGAAGTATTTGTTATAAATTTGGCGTATTACACTGAGCAAAAAATGGGTATAACCGAATTACCGAACCGAACCGAAATAATTTGACCGAAATTTTCTGATAATTCGGTTATTTTTAACATTTCGGTTATATCCAAAATTATTTACGATTTTTGGTTAGTTTATACGGTTTTTACTTTTGGGTTATTCGGTTTAACCGAATAACCGAATAAAGCCAGCGGTACAGCCCAATCCGAAGTAATGCTTAAATTTTTTTTAATTTGACGTAAACACAGTCGTTTTAGTCTTTCCATTGTCCAACGCAAAACGCACTCTCGCATGTCAGGCCACCATTCGATTGAAGGAGGAGGAGGAGGAGGAGGAAAAAGAGGAAAGAAAATGGTGAAAATAGGTATGTTCTTCGCTATGTGGATGGGTTCCTTTGTTTTCTGGGAAACCATGGATAAGGTCCACGTCTGGATCGCATTCCATCAAGACGAAAAGGTACCTTTCCTTCTCCTCCCCTTTTCAGTTTTCCCTTCTCTCCTTGCTTCGCTAGAGTCCTTGCTTGCTTTGCCCTATAAACATTTACAACAACTTCATTCTTTTTGGATTGACTGAATTATCTTTTAATTTTAACCTCCACCAATTCCAGTTTCAAAGATAGATCTGACTGTATGTCTGTATCTCTCGTGGTTTACCTAAGATCATCAATAAAATGACAAATCCCTAACTGAGAGGGAGAAAGAGAGATCTGATGTATAATTTCATATGGCTAAATTGTTACTCACAAATTATAAATATATGTAACATAATTTGCTGGGTTTTTTCTTGAAGAACAATAATATATTTTTTATTCTGTTAATTCATTTGCAAGCTAGTGAATTGTAGAGATTTGTAAATCTAGTAAATTCGGTTATTAACCGAATAACTGAATAATTAATTCTGTTATTCGGTTATTCGGTTATTATGTATTTCGGTTAGTTGTTCGGATATTCAAAATAGTGCAATTTCAGTTTTTGGTTATAATCGAAATATTTATTCGGTTTGGATAATAACCGAATGCTCACCCCTAATTACATGGACCCCCACTTACTCATTTTTCAAAATTGTCGGTAGAAGGTTGTCTCAGTTTTGTTTTATTTTAATTATAATAGTAATAAAATAGAAAACTTTTTATATAAAACAGAATACTTTTTATATTATATATAAAGTTATTTGTTTTATTATATTATAATTAGAATATATTATATTTTATATAAAGTTTTTATTTTATTAGAATATTTTATTGCACAGTAAGGAATAGTAAAAATCAGATTCTCGCCCATGAAATCATCTGAAATTTACTGTGCGTCCGTGATTATTTTCTTAAATAGTGCTTTGTCATTCTCCTATAAATAGGATGGTTAGTTAAAAAATGAAAATCACACCAGAATCGAAGAATTCTTCTTCTATAATATTGTGCGTATTCTTTTGAGTATGAGGATACTTTGAGTGTAGCAAATAGTTCAAGTTTTCTTCAAGAATATCTCCGCTATACCAGTCAGATTTAGTCTCCTACTAAGATAAGAGGTATTATTTCTTTCTTATTCGTAAATGATGTTATTTTCTTCATACTCATAAGGGTTGTCATTCTATTCTTTATTAATCTGCAGGAGTAACCTGTCTACGCGGATTACCGCATGCATGGTGAATAACCCTTCATATTCATTCTTTATTAATCTGTGGGAGTAACCTGTCTATGCGGATTACCGCATGCATGGTGAATAACCCTTCGTATTCATTCTTTATTAAATTGTGGAAATGATCTGTCTACGCGGATTACTGCATAACGGAGGAAAATCTATTTGCAGTTTTGTATATTCTTTCATACTTGTATGGGATATTATTTTCGTTCAATATTCGTAAGAAATATTATTTTCTTCCATACTTTATAGTATGTAAATAATATTATTTCGTTTCATATTCCTAAATCTACACTTACTTTGATAAGTATTGCTTCTATAATCCTTGAAATTAGTAAAATATCCTTGAGTTTTGCGCTTCATCTAGTATCGTTTCATTGGAATATTGGTCTGAACTTTCTTATTAAATTTAAATATTTTCATTCGGGGTACTATTCACGGGGTATTATTCACGACAAAATTAGTTTCTTTTCTATCCAAATTATTTTTGATACATGAATATCATTCTTGAATTTTACTCCAAAATTAGTTATCATATTGACAATTTAAACATTCTTGAACTCTGGATAAATTGAATTATAAATCTCTAATATTTATCCTTGATCTCACTTGATTCATTTTTTATATCATTATCATTATCCTCAGGCTTATATTGTGGTGAAAGTCATCTTTGGCCCGTAATATTTATCCTTGATCTCACTCGATTCATTCTTTATTATCATCATCATCATCATCCTCATGCTTATATTGTTCTTTATTAATCTGCGGGAGTAACCTGTCTACGCGGATTACCGCATGTATGGTGGATAACCCTTCGTATTCATTCTTTATTAATCTGCGGGAGTAACCTGTCTACGCGGATTATCACATGTATGGTGAATAACCCTTCGTATTCATTCTTTATTAAACTGTGGAAATGATTTGTCTATGCAGATTACCGCATGACGGGGGAAAATCCATTTGCAGTTTCGTATATTCTTTTATACTTGTATGATATATCATTACTTTTGTACTCGTAAGGGATATTATTTTTATTCAATATTCGTATGAAATATTATTTTCTTCCATACTCTATAGTATGTAAATAATATTATTTCGTTTCATATTCCTATATCTACACTTACTTTGATAGATATTTCTTCTATAATCCCTGAAATTAGTAGAATATCCTTGAGTTTTACGCTTCATCTAGTATCGTTTCATTGGAATATTGGTCTGAACTTTCATATTAAATTTTAATATTTTCATTCGGGGTACTATTTACGGGGTACGATTCACGACAAAATTGGTTTCTTTTTTGTCCAAATTATTTTGGATATATGAATATCATTCTTGAATTTTACTCCACAATTAGGTATCATGTTGACAATTTGGACATTCTTGAACTCTGGATAAATTGAATTATAAATCTCTAATATTTATCCTTGATCTCACTTGATTCATTCTTTATATCATAATTATCATCCTCATGCTTATATTGGGGTTAAAGTCATCTTTGGCCCGTAGTGCATAGATGGATTGTTGATTGGTATGATTATGACCATGAATTGTGTATTGGTATAATCATGACTTATAATGTTACAGATAAATGATGTGGAGAAAGTCCTCTTTGGCCCGTAGTGCGTAGATGGACAAATGTTTGGCATGATCATGACCACTGGTGATACATACGAATATCCTTGGCCCATAGTGCATGGATAATTCGTTGATCTGAAATGATTATTGATTCGTGTTACAGAGATAAAATATTAATGATGGATTTTTAAATAATAGAAGATAGTAGACATCATGCTCTACTTGACTCTTCTAATGGATTGCTATTTCCGCTGCAGTTGTTGATCTAAAACTTATTGTCTATTGTATTCTATCAGATTTTTCTCTGTTGAGGACTAAGGATAATTTATTATGCATTATCTTAGTCATAATATTCTTTACTGGGCTAGTTGAGCTCACCCTTTTCTTTTATTGTTCTCTTCAGGAAATGTTAATATAGCTGGGACTAGTTAGGGAATGGAGTGATGGTCCAAGATGGTTGCTATAGTAGTCCTCACTATTCTATAAAGTAGTGTGATAATAATTTTAATGGGGACTTTATTTGAGTATGGATATTATCTACGAGACAATATTTGTATTAAAACTCACATCTTATGTTTTGTCGTATTTTTCACGACAGTTAATAGTTGTATAAATGAAGTTGTATTTTGATTTTTGTGCCATGTATTTTGTGACTTGGAATGGGTGCTATGGACCTATTTTTGGGGCATCACAGTTGGTATCAGAGCTTAGGGATATGATCCCTGGCGGAGATCTGAGTCTAGAACTAGGAGGGGAGAGACGAGTAAATCCTTCGCTAGTGTGTCTTACCTAAGCTTAATTGTTATTTAATTGGTCGGTCGAAATATAGGGATAATATGTGGCATGTCAATTAACCCTTGTTTTGTAGCAGTGTTGGAGAATGACATTTGAAATTTTTGAGATAAGCAATGGAGCACATGTGACCGTTGAGACACCGCCAATCAATAACCAAGATAATGTGCATCAGGAAGGCAATAATCCTCATGTAAACAACAACACTGACCAAATGATGAACGATGGGATGTTTAGGAGCTTTCTACAATTTATGCAACACCAAACGAAAGAGACTCCTATTCATAATATAGGTGGAAACAATGGCAATTCACGGCTGGTCACTGCTAAGTAATTCAAAGAGTTGGGACAACCAGAGTTTTTGGGAAAGCCAGAGCCACTTAAGGCAGAGGCATGGATTAAGAAGATCACCAAGATATTTGATATCTTGGGATGCACATAGGAGCAAAAGGTTACCTTCGCCACCTTTATGTTGCTTGGAGAGGTAGATTACTGGTGGGAATCTGTAAAACGTACTCATCTTTCTGCACTTAAGATGTCTTGGGAGAAGTTCCAGGAATTGTTCAACGACAAGTATTTTCTAGAAAGTATTCATCACATGAAGGAGGTGGAATTCATCAAACTGGAGCAAAACAACATAACTGTATCTTAATACGAGGCCAAGTTTGTGGAGTTATCCCGGTTTGTATCCCATTTGGTGGATAATGAGGAGCTAATGAAACGAATGTTTCTGCGAGGTTTGAAGCCTGAAATTTGTCAATACCTCATTTCTCATAAACTTTTTTTGTATTCAGATGTTGTGAATAAGGCTCAATTATTGGAGCAAGATAATGAGACCTTTTAACCAAAAGACAACGACCAACAACACGATAATAACCATACCGGTGGCAACGACCATCGAAACAATGATAACCATCGTGGAGGAAATTATCATACTAGAAATGGTAACCACTTCGGTGGTAATCATGACCAAGATAATAAGAGAGGTGAACTAAGTGGAAACAACTTTAAGAAGAGAAGATTCAACAATGAAGGAAAGACATTGGCAGCAGCACCAATCCAAATTATACGCAGCAACCCAAAGTGTGTTTCAATTGCGGAAAGGAAGGTCGTTTAGCTCAATTTTGTCATGCAGTGAAGTTAAGTCCAGCTGGGACGATGTCACCAAAGGTTGTCCCAGACAAGTCAAAGTCGATGGTTCAAGGAAGAGCGTTTGTCGTGACTTCTCAAAAAGCGAGGAATTCGAACAAAGTTATCATGGGCAAGCTAATCATAAATTCTCGAGAAGTTTATACCTTATTCGATACCGGTTCTACCCATTCTTTTATTTCACCTGCTTGTGCTCAACGTTTAAACTTGACCCCCGAGAAATTAGACTTTGACTTATCTGTTGAAACTTCTTTAGGAGAAACCTTCATTACATCCACTGTTTATAAATCTTATTTGATTCAAATCGACACTTTCACATCATCTGTTGATCTCATCTCTTTGAAAATACTTGCATTTGATGTGATTTTAGGGATTGATTAGTTAACTACTTATCATGCTAAAATTGATTATTTCTGTAACGTCGTTAGTTTTCATATTACTAACCAACCTATTATGCGAATTCAAACAACCAAACCACTAAAGTCAATCACTGTCATATCGAGCCAAAAAGCCATTTGTTTATTAAAAAATAGATGTCAAGCTTTCTTAGCCCATGTCACAGATTTAAACAAAAAATACGTCAGATTTGAATGATATTTTTATTGTTAATAAATTTCTTGACGTATTTCCTGAAGAACTTCTTGGCCTACCCCCAGAGCGTGAAATCGAATTTTGTATTGACCTTGAACCCGGTACAAAACCCATTTCCAAAATCCCATATCGAGTGACTCCTATTGAACATCAGGAGTTAAAAACCCAACTACAGGAGTTGGTACCCGAGCCTCTATCGGATGACTTCCTTTGTGGAAAACACCAAAGCCAAACTCTCTACAGGGGACACCATATTTGTGCAACGGTAAACTGATAGGTGCCATTGTGAGGTTCTATCCAAGGTTTGGATATGAGTCACAGTTGAGAGCAATCTAAGTTAGTAATCAAAATACGTAACTTTCTAGGCTTAGCTAGTTATTATCGGAGATTCGTGGAAGGATTTTCTTGAATATCCACTCCATTAACTCAGCTAACTCGTAAATATACAAAATTTGGATGGAGCAAGGAATGTGAGAAGAGCTTCCAAGAATTCAAGAGAAAAATCATTTCAGCACATGTTCTGACAATACCATCCTGGAAAAACGAACATAGTAGCTGACACATTGAGTAGAAGATTTTATGCGGGTACGAGTGCGATATTGTCAAACACAAAGACCCATTTCATATGACTTACAAATGATGGAGATAGAGTTAAAGACTCTAGGGACCCACGTGATGATGTCAAATATACGAGTAGAACCGACTTTAATCGATAAAGTTAAAGTTGCTCAAACTACAGACCCAGAGTTGATGTATATTAAGAAGAAGGTGTTATTCAAAAAAACAAGAATCGGCGAAGAGAGGAAATCTCAACCCTCAATTCATTGGTCCATTTGAAATCATCCACCGAGTAGGAAATATGGCCTATAGACTCGCCTTACCGCCAAGTATATCTTGTGTTCATAACGTTTTTCACATATCTATGTTACATAAATATGTGAAAGACCCAAACCATATTATTAAATTAGAACCAGATGAGATAGCGAAAGATTTAACGTATGAGGAGGTACCTGTCAAGATCTTGGATAAGAAGGAGAAGATTCTACGCTCAAAGGTTATACCTCAAGTCAAAGTTGTATGGAGAAACCACGATATTGAGGATATGACCTGGGAGTTAGAATCTGAAATGAAAACAAGGTATCCTTACATCTTTGACATATCAAGTACGTATATCAATTTTAAGGACGAAATTTCATAAGGAGGAGAGGTTGTAAGACCCCAACATTTTATGAATAAAGATTTAATTTTCTCTAAATATTATTTTGAATAATAAGGTGTTAATTTGATATAATGTTATGTTTATGGGTGATACGTGCAAATTTTTCAAAGTAAGCAAGTTGTCATAAAAAATTTATTTGGTCGAGGAATATTCTTTTTATCGGAAATATTCGTACGATGGCACAATCATTGGTGGACCCCACAATAGAATAACTATTGGATATAAAAAGCAACAGAAATAACCTTTTTATAAAAAATAACGACAAAACTTTTACCCGGTGATAGAAGTACAGTAATACGCGTGGTTGTACAGTAGCACACGATATTGTACAGTATCTCTAATTATTGATTCTTACGTAAAAAGTCACTCAGTTCATTTAATAATTACCACAATAGTTGTTGCATAGTATTGTAGACACTTTTTGCATTCATGTTACTAACTTGTGCAGGAGGGCATAATCGTCTTTTAGAAGATAACCTTGGAAGTCAAAGCAACTCAATCCCGAAGACAACCCCGGGATACTCATTCTTTTCAATCTCAGAGACAACCCTGAGATATCCAGCTCCAGTTCTGAAAAAAACACTGGGAGTGTCAGTTTCAACCTCAGATACAACACCGAGGAATACAGTTCCAGTTCCAGAAATAACACCAGAGAGAGCAGTCCCATCTCGGAGACAACCCCGAGATATACAGTTCCAGTCCCAGAAATAACACTAGGAATTTCGACATCAACCTCGGAGATGACCCCGAGGAATGAAGTTGTGGTTCCGGAGATAACCCCAAAAAAGCTCATTTCAACCTTTGCAATCAACTTCAACCTCGGAGATAACCCCGAGGCACTCAGTTCCAGACCCGGAGACAACCCCGGGAGGTCAAGCACACCTCAGAGATAACTCTGAGGACATCTAGTACTTGCAGCAGTTTAATCTCAGAGATAACCCTGAGCAATGATTTCTAAATCAGCTCAAACCGGAGATAACCCCAGTGAGGGGCAAAATCGTCATTTTTCCATCTCGACCCCACATTGCGCCGTCTCAACAATAGTTCAATATACATTCTACACAACAATGTCCTACAAGAACCAATGACTCTAATCCCGAGTGACTACTACACAAGATAGCACACCAGATATAATTTGAAGACTTGAAGACCAAGGGCATGGTCCCATCTTCCTGACTTCGTACAACCTCTAATCCCATGTCATTGTGTAGCTCTCAACAACAGCATTCCAAAAAAGGTCTTATACACCTCAATCGGATGCCCGAATTAAAGTTCTAAAAGTTTGAGCGTACATCACGTTGCATGAGTGCACGTACTTCGAGACGGCAGGACTCGCGGAGACCGGGGCACCCCGAGAAGCCACAGGTACACCTGCTGCTCCCCCTCTATAAATAGAGGGATTGGGGTGGCTATTTTGCATAGATAAAAGGCGAGGAAGCCCTGTCCAATTTGCTCTGTACACACTATAAAATGAGTGCTTTCTCATTTTAAACACTTTTGAGCTTATACTTTGCTATATTTTATCGGCGGGAGTCGAGTGTTCATCCATTTAAAGCTATTGAAGTCTTCTTGGGTAGTCCACTGTAAGCCTTCTTACTTTTCTTAAAGCCTTTCTCCACTACTGTGCACACACAGTTATTCACGTTGAGAGTCATGTTGTGTGAGTGTGCCCGGACTTCAGTCCTTGGCCTTTTATTTCTTTTGTGTGTGTGTGTATATATATATATATATATATATATATATATATATATATATTTGTACTAACATTATCGAGTTATGCCTCGATTGAGCCTACTCACGTCCAGAGCATTTGTGGCGCCCCAAAATAGGTATACATCACCTATTCGAGTCGCCAAATACATAGTACGAATACAAATACAATCTTAAATATACAACATGAAATTTGTGAGTTTTAATACAAATCATCTTCTAGGCGGTATTCAAACTCAAAATAAGTCCTCAATACATTTATTAACACACTATTTCATAGAATAGTGAGGACTACTAATGCTATCATCCGGATGAGTCACTCCAGTTTCTCGACTAGTCCCTTCTACGTTCTCATTTCTCAAGAGAACAATGAAAGTAAAAGGGTGATCTCAATTAGCCCAGTAAGAAATATTATGACTAAGATAATGCAGAATAAATTATCGTTAGCCTTCAACAGTGTTAAACTGATACAATATAAAAAACATCAAGTTTAACTGCAGCGGAATAAGCAATCCATTAAAAGAGTCAAGTAGAGAATAAAATCTACTATCTTCTATGATTTAAAAGGTTTTTCATCACTTTTATTGCTGAGACTCAGCTTAATAAATAAACCACATCATTCCTGCACTACGGCCAAGGATATTCATTAGTATCACAATCACAAATTATCCATGCACTACGGGCCAAGGATATTCGTGTATTCATCAATGGTCATGATCATGCCAACAACTGTCCATCAATGCACTATGGGCCAATGAGGACTTTTACCACATCATTTGTAACATTACGGTCATGATTATATCGAATAATCCCTGGTCATAATCATACAAAGTCCATCTATGCACGTAAGCCAAAGATGACTTTCATCACAATATAAGAATGAGGATGATGACAATGACCTAATAATTCAATAAAACAAGTTCAAGAATAAATTTTAAAGATTTATAAGTTAATTTATCCTGAACTCAATAATGTCCAAATTGTCAACATGATACTTCTTTGTGGAGTAAAATTCAAGAATGCTCAGAATAATATTTACATGTAAAGATCTTTGGATGAAGCATAAATATCCAGGATATTCTACTAATTTCATGGAGTATAGAAGCCAAAACGTTAACCAATTGAGTATAATAGAATATATGAAAGCGCAATGAATTTTAAATCGCCATGCGGTAATCCACGCAGAATGGATCATTTCCACAATTTAATAAGGAATGAATACAAAGGATCATTCACCATGCATGTGGTAATCCACATAGACATGTTATTCAATAGAATAATAAAGAATAGAATAATGAAGAATTCATCATGCATGTAATAATCGCATGCATGAAAGTTATTCTAACAAAATAATAAATAATGGAACGGTCATGCGAAAACGCATACGTACGGGATATTCCAATGAATAATAAATAATGGAACTGTGTCATGCGTAAACGCACGCATGTGATATTCCAATAGAATAATAAATAATGGAAGCAGTCATGCGTAACGCGCATGCAGACAAGATGTTCCAATGAGAATAATAAAGAATGGAATGATGTGAAGAATTTCACCATGTATGCGGTACTTGAGCATAGATAGAGTTATTCAACATAATAATAAAGAATGGAATAATAGAAGAATTTCACCAAGTATGCGGTACTTCAGATAGATAGGTTATTCAACATAATAATAAAGAATGGAATAATGTAAGAATTTCACCAAGTATAGGGTAGTCGCGAATATAAGGTTATTTCAATAGAATAATAAAGAATGGAATAATGTAAGTTCTCTTCATGAATACAAAAGAAATAATACTCATTACCTTAGAAGAAACCGGATATAGGAGTAGTAGAAGTAGCAGTAATACTTTTCTTTTCTCTCTATAGTTTCTCTCTCAGAGTTTCAATTGAATTCGTAAAAAATAATGAAGGAATGAGCTTTATTTATAGGAGAATGGGTGAATAGTAATTAATTCATGAACAGTCCAGATTTATTTACTTTTAAAAGCGGATTTCATCCATATTAATTTACTATGCAAGATTAATAAAATATTCTAATAAAACAAAATCTTTTAAATAAAATATAATATATTCTATTTATAATCTAATAAAACGAATAACTTTATAAAATATATAATTGAATCAAATAACGTGAGATACTATGCAACAATTACTATAGCAATAATTGAACAAAAGCGCAGTGACTTCTCACGTAAGCATCAATAATCAAGACCAGGTATGCTTCTTATGCAACCATGCAGACATCGTATACTTTTAACACCGGGTGTTTCAATAGTTAACAAATAAAACTTACGCCATTATTTTCATAAAATATTTTTGTCGTTTTCTCAATCGACAATAATTCCGCATGGGTCCACCAATGATTGTGTCGTTGTACCGAATATTCCCTGTTAAAACGAATATTCCCCGACCAATCAAATATTATATAACAATTTGCGTACTTTGCAAAATTTATAAATATTACCCATAACTATTACATTATATTAAATCCACACCATAATATTAAAAAAATATTTCGAGAAATTTAAATCTTTATTCATAAAATTTGGGATCTCACAATCTCCCCTCCTTATAAAATTTCGCCCTCAAAATTTACGTACGTACCTGGTAAGACGAAGAGATGAAGATACTTTGACTTCATTTCAGATTCTAACTCTTGAGGTATAACCTTTGAGTGTTCAATATGATCCTTCTTATCCAAGATTTTAATAGGAACCTCTTCATACGTTAAATCTTCCGCTATTTCGTCCGGTTCTAACTCAATAATGTGGTTCGGGTCATCCATATATTTATGTAACATCGATACGTAAAAAACATTATGAACACGCGACATACTTGGCGATAAAATGAGTCTATAGGCCACAGTTCCTACTCGATCAAGGATTTCAAATGGGCCAATAAAATCGAGGGTTGAGATTTCCTCTCTTCATCGATTCTTGATTCTAGAATAACGCCTTCTTGAACCTTCTTCTTCATATTCATCAGCTCCAGGTGTGTAGTTTTAGCGGCTTTAACTTTATTGACTAAAATCGATTCTAATCATATATTCGTTATCTTCATGTAGGTTCGTATATTCGCACTCGTAAACACATACGATCTTCTACTCAACGCGTCAGCTACCACGTTCGCTTTTCCACGATGGTATTGAATGCTATTATCATAATCTTCAATAGCTCGAGCCAACGTCTTTGGCGCATGATACATTCGTTTTGGTTGAAGAAATATTTAAAGGTTTTAGAAATGGGTTTTGTACTGAGGTCAATACAAAATTCGATTTCACGCTCTGGGGTAGGCCAAGAAGTCTTCAGAAATACGTCAGGAAATTTATTAACAATAGAAATATCATTCAAAACTGTGACTCTCATCCAAGACTTGGATAACACGTCACATTGATATCTATCAACTTGCCACCGTTATTCACGACGTCCCCTACGGATATTCTAGCTTCGGTGTATTCCAAGACTTGGAAGTCACCAGCGAAAGGCTCGGGACTCTTTACTTATGGCTTGATATGACAATGATTAACTTTAGTGGTTTAGTTGCTTGAATTCGCATAACAGGTTGGTTAGGAATATGAAAGCTAACAACCTTACGAAAAGCATGATGAGTAGTTAACCAATCGATTCCTAAAATCGTATCAAAGGCAAGTATTTTCAAAGAGATAAGATCGACAGGTAATGTGAAAGTGTCGATTTGAATCAAACAAGATTTATAAACAGTGGAGGTAACGAAGGTTTCTACTAACGAAGTTTTAATCGATAAATCAAAGTCTAATCTCTTCGAAGTTAAATTTAAACGTTAAGCGCAAGCAAGAGAGATAAAAGAATGGGTAGAACCTGTATCTAATAAGATATAGACTTCGCAAAAATTTATAATTAACTAACTGCATGCGAACTTCGTTCGGGTTACTTGCTTTTGAGAAGTCATAAAAACGCTTCTTCCGAAACCACCGACTTTGTTTTATCAGATCCGCCTTTGGTGCCATAGCCCCATTTGGACTTGACTTTGGTGCACGACAAAATCGGGCTAGGTGACCTTCTTTTTCACAATTGTAACATGCTTTGGACTGCATCACACAGTTTGGACTGATCTTCCGCATTTGAAGCATACAATTGGTGGTCGTTCTCCTTCCTTGAAAACGGGTGTTGGTGCTGCTGTCTTTCCATCGTTGTTGAACCTTCTCTTCTTAAAATTTCCACTCCTACTATCTTGGCCATGATTACCACCGAAGTGGTTACCATTCTTGGCATGATAATTTCCCACACGATGGTTATCATTGTTTCGATGGCCGTTGCCATTGCAATACGATTATTATCGTGTTGTTGGTCGTGCCTTTTGGTCAGGTTTGACTCATTATCGCGCTCTAATAAGCGAGCTCTATTCACAACATCTAAATATAAACACAGTTTATGAGAGATAAGATATTGGCGTATCTCGGGTTTAAAACCTCTTAGAAACATTCGCGTCATTCTCTCCTCATTATCAACCAAATGGGACTATGGCCCAGGACAACTCGACAAACTTGGCTTCCCGTCGCGACGATACGGTCATGTTGTTTTGCTCCAGCTTGATGAACTCTACCTCTTTCATGTGACGAATACTTTCGGGAAAGTACTTGTCGTTGAACAAATATTGGAACTTCTCCCAAGAAATCTTCAAGGTCGTCAGTCATTTGGTACGCTTTTTCTGATTCCCACCGATGAATCGCCTCTTCACTCAACATAAAGGTGGCAAAGGGAACCTTTTGCTTCTCGGAGCATCCCAAGACATCAAATATCTTGGTGATCTGCTTTAACCACGTTTTTGCCTTAAGTGGTTCTAGCTTTCCCAAAAACTCTGGTGGTCCCAGCTCTTTGAACTGCTTAGCGGTGACCGACCGTGGATTGCCATTATTTCCACCTATAATTTGAACAGGAGTCTCTCTTTACCGATGTTGCATGAATTGCATAAAGCCTCCGAACATCCAGCGTTCATCATCGATCGGTGTTGTTATTTACGAGAATTATTGTCTTCTGTTGCATATTATCACGGTATTGATCGTTGGTGACTCAGCGGTGGCCTCATGTGCTTCATTCTTGATCTCAACATTTTCAGATGCCATTTTCAAACACTGTCACAAAACAAGGGTTAATTAACATATCACATATTATCCCTATACTCCGACCGACCAAATAAATACCAAATAAACTTAGGTAGATCATACTAGCGAAGGAATTCCCCGTCTCTCCCCTCCTAGTTCTTGTCTCACATCTCAGCCAGGGATCATATCCCTAAGCTTTGATACCAACTGTGACGCCCCCAAAACAGGTATACATCATCTATTTTGAGTCGCCAAATACATGGTACAAAATACAAATACAATCTTAAATATACAACATTACCTGTGAGTTTTAATACAAATATTGTCTTCTAGACAGTATTCAAACTCAAAATAAGTCCTCAATACATTTATTAACACACTATTTCATAGAATAGTGAGGACTACTAATGCTATCATTTGGACCAGTCACTGCTCAGTTTCGACTAGTCCCTTTTACGTTCTCATTTCACGAAGAGAAAAATGAAAGTAAAAGGTGAGCTCAACTAGCCCAAGAAGAAATATTATGACTAAGATAATGCGAGAATAAATTATCGTTAGCCTTCAATGATGTTAAACCGATACAATATAACAAACATCAAGTTTAACGGCAGTGAATAAGCAATCCATTAAAAGAGTCATGTAGAGAATAAAATCTACTCTCTTCTATGATTTAAAAGGTTTTTCATCACTTTTATTGCTGAGACTCAGCTTAATAAATAAACCACATCATTCCTGCACTACGACCTAGGATATTCATTAGTATCACAATCATAAATTATCCATGCACTATGGGCCAAGGATATTCGTGTATTCATCAATGGTCATGATCATGCCAACAACTGTCCATCAATGCACTATGGGCCAATGAGGACTTTTACCACATCATTTGTAACATTACGGTCATGATTATACCGAATAATCCCTGGTCATAATCATACCAAGTCCATCTATGCACATAAGCCAAAGATGACTTTCATCACAATATAAGCATGAGGATGATGACAATGACCTAATAATTCAATAAAACAAGTTCAAGAATAAATTTTAAAGATTTATAAGTTAATTTATCCTGAACTCAATAATGTCCAAATTGTCAACATGGTACTTCTTTGTGGAGTAAAATTCAAGAATGCTCATAAGAATATTTCCATGTAAAGATACTGGATGAAGCACAAATATCCAGGATATTCTACTAATTTCATGGAGTATAGAAGCCAAAACGTTAACCAACTAAGTATAATAGAATATATGAAATTGCAAATAGATTTTCGCCCGCCATACGGTAATCCACGTAGACAAATCATTTCCACAATTTTATAAGGAATGAATACAAAGGATCATTCACCATGCATGTGGTAATCCACATAGACATGTTATTGCAACAGAATAATAAAGAATAGAATAACAGAAGAATTCATCATGCATGTAATAGACCCCACAGACAGGTTATTCTAACAAAATAATAAATAATGGAACCAGGTCATGCGTAAACGCACAGACAGGATATTCCAACAGAATAATAAATAATGGAACCAGTCATGCGCAGAAGCTTGCAGACATGGATATTCCAACAGAATAATAAATAATGGAAAGCAAGAATTCACCGCGTGAAACGCATGCGAGATGAGGATGTTCCAATGTAATAATAAAGAATGGAATGATGGAAGAATTTGAACATGTATGTGGTACTTCCCATGTAGACAGTTATTCCAACATAATAATAAATAATGGAATAATGAGAAGAATTTCACCAAGTATGCGGTACTTGCCAGCATGATAGATAGGTTATTCCAACATAATAATAAAGAATGGAATAATAGAAGAATTTCACCAAGTATAGGGTGTAAATAGTCAGCAGATCTGAGTTATTCCAATAGAATAATAAAGAATGGAATAATGAAGTTCTCTTCATGAATACAAAAGAAATAATACCCCTTACCTTAGAAGAAAGCTGGATATAGGAGTAGTGAAGTAAGAGAATACTTTTCTTCTTTCTTTCTATAGTTTTCTCTCTAGAGTTTCGGTGAATTCATAAGAAATAATGAAGGAATGAGCTTCTAGTTATAGGAGAATGGGTGAATAGTAACTAATTCATGAACGGTCCAGATTGATTTACTTTTAAGCGGACGGTCCATATTAATTTACAATGCAATTATTAATAAAATATTCTAATAAAACAAAATCTTTTAAATAAAATATAATATATTATATTTATAATCTAATAAACGAATAACTTTATAAAAGTATTCTGTTTTATATAAAAAAATTTTACTATGCAAACACTATGCAGGCACTATACAAACACTATGCATAATAGAATATTATATATTCTATTTATAGTCTAATAAAACGAATAACTTTATAAAAGTATTATGTTTTATATAAAAAGATTTTACTATGCAAACACTATGCAGGGACTATGTAAACACTATACATAATAGAATATTATATATTCTATTTATAGTATAATAAAATGAATAACTTTATAAAAGTATTGTGTTTTATATAAAAAGTTTTCTGTTTTATTACATTTATAATAATAATAAAACAAAACTTATCACCTTTATTATAATTCACAATATTAATCGACCAGGTCGTTCCCAAGAAAGGGGGAGCTTTCGAATAAGGATTTCTCCCTATTAGCGCGCAATTAGGTGACCAAACCTCTCCTTGGCAGAACTTTTAGACATCGTTAATATTGCAAATAATAATATTAATAACTTTGTTATCTCAATTATTGATTTAATAATATATAAAATATCGACAATAATTGAATCAAATAATGTGAGATACTATGCCACAATTACTATAGAAATAATTGAACAAAACTGAGTGACTTCTCACATAAGCATCAATAATCAAAACCGTAGGTGTCTCTTGCAACCACGCCAGCGTATTCATTACTTTTAACAGGGTGTTTCAGCGAGTTAACGGTAAAACTTCCATCGTTATTTTTATAAAATATTTTCGTTGTTTTCTCAATCTGACAATAATTCCGTTGCGGGGTCCACCAATGATTTTGCCGTTGTACGAATATTCCCTGTTAAAACGAATATTCCCCGACCAATCGAATATTATATAACAACTTGTGTACTTTGTAAAATTTATAAATATTACCCACAACTATAACATTATATCAAATCCACACCATAATATTAACAAAAATATTTTGAGAAATTTAAATCTTTATTCATAAAATTTGGGGTCTCACAACGTTTATTGCTTTTATATATATATTTATATATAAACTGTTGTCGAACTCTGTTCGATGTGCCTGAATTTTATATCTAAAGCGTTTACTGCTTATATATATATATATATTTATATTTCTGTCAGGCATAGAGTTTACTTCGTGGCCTTTTACTGTTTTTTTTACATTCAGTCCCGCCTGGAGTTTAATTCGTGGCGGTTGATCATTTTTACTGCTTTATTTATATTTTTGATCCCCCATGGAGGTGCTTCGTGTTGGTTGATCGTTTATATATATATATATATATATATATATATATATATATATATAGCTTCTATATATATAACTGCTTACAAATTTCATATAAATTGCGGCATCATGTGAGCCTAGGAATCATGTGATCACAGATTCAGTCTCCTGAATCTAGATTCGGTTCCCATGATGGACATTTTCGGCTATAATCAGCTTATAAATTATTAACGGTGTTTTAATTTCCTTAGATGGCTCTCATGCCCACAAGGAGTTCGACACCGCTATGTATCTTATTTTTTCGAAGATGCCTCGCATCTCAAAAATAAAAGCAATCAAGCCGAACAAATAATAAAATAGATGTGTCAAAGGCCTCAATTACTATTGAGCATAAGGGTTTGAAAAAATCTCTTTTACAAAACATCATTGATATATCTTGGTAAAATTAAACTTTTATACAAAATTCAAACCCTTTGTATATAGGTACGAACGAGGCATATCACTACTTCCAGATAATTGAACATTGACCCACACACACACACACATTCATATAACAGTTTAATTGAAAAGTTGCGTTCACCATGGTAACACGAATGTCGGGGGGGTGCCTAACACCTTCCCTCCACATAATCAAGCTCCCAGACCCTAACGAATCTCGGTTTCACAGACTAGTTAAACAGTGTTACATCACGTGGTCAATGTGCAAACCTTTTCTCGGTTGAGTTGGTGCAACTATTTAAAAATACCACCAGCTGGCGACTTTTATAGGTCAATAAATGCGACATATACATGTCGGACCTTTTCACAACTTGTTTTTTCAAACAAATCTCACCTAACATGAGAACACCAAAAGATAAGAACAAAAAAGGGATAATAAAAATCTCGACGTCGACAGGTGGCGACTCTGCAGGGACTCTAGTAAGAGAGCTTAAGTCGCTACTACAAGCTTTTCAAAATTGTCATATGCTTGTGTTTTAATGTTGCATTTACATTTGAATGGATGTGTATGAATGCATTTACTTATTACATTTACTGCTTCGCACTATATCTGTTTATGATATTGCAGTGCTTCGCACATGTCATCATTTCCATACGGTGAGACACGTTGTATATGAATGTATGTTGTGTGGTTCCTCCATCAGGAGGTTACCCTGTCGGTGTTTGATTACTGGACTCGTAGGAAGACTAACTGCAACGAGGCTCAGGAAATGCACCACTCAGATTCGCTCCAGTTGAAAGACCGGATTAACTTCTCATCAAGTAAATTGCGATGATCTGGGAACTTTCATGCCCAAAAGCCGCGAGAGTAACCTAAGATAGGTCAGCCTCTGATAAACCAAATGCAAAGGGAAGTCTCTTCATGCTTTCCATTTCAATTACTTGTAATTTCATTCCATGTCAATTTCTATGTAATGGAAAATATGAAAGAATACGTGTACATTCATATTAAAACCTGACATGCTTATAAACAACTAACATCCGTTTTGCAGGATAATACTCCTATAACAGACATATTACATAGCATGTAAATCATTTATACATTCCCTAAAGACTAAACTACATAAGTCCTTTTGTAGGGAAACAATTGAACCTACTACCCGTTTAAAGTCCAAAAAGGCAAAAAGCCTACAACCAACCATGGCTACATCTGGCCAGTCTAGTCCTACTCCTGTCACTCGTAAGGAGTTCAAAGGAATAAGAAACCAAATTACAGAGTTGGTTGTTCTGCTTAATGAACTACACCAGTCCACTCAGGGTCCACGAATACCCGTACATACAGAATCCTCTGTACATGGAGGAACTCAGGGTTCGGATAAGGAAGCTCTAGTACCTGACAAAATCCCTGAAATTGCCCATCTCAAAGAAGATCCAGATACCGGTGATATCAGGAAAAAAGTCTTACAAATGGAAGTGACCATTTGGTCTATCAAAGGAATTGGAGCACACGGGAGTGTTTCATATGTTGACCTTTGTATATTCCCTGGTGTGCATTATCCAGAGAAGTTTAAAACTCCTAACTTTGAAAAGTATGATGGGTTAGGGGATCCTTACACACATTTGAAGGTATTCATTGGAGAACTCGGATCTTATGCCGAGGATGAGAAGCTTAGAATGCAGCTGTTCCAAAAAAGTCTAACTGGAGAAGCCCGATCGTGGTATACCAGATTAGACAATTCCAAGATTCATAGCTGGGAAGAGCTAGCTCATGCCTTTCTCAGTCAAAAAAGTTTCTAGTCTCAGATGGCTCCAGACCGGTACCAAATTACGAAGGTCAAGAAACATGCCAATGAGTCTTTCAGAGAGTATGCTCAAAGGTGGAGGCGTCTTGCTGCTCAAGTTATTCCCTCTATGACTAAGTCTGAGATGGTGATTACTTTTATAAACATTCAAGAAGCTCCTTTCTATGAGAAGTATTATCTAGCATAGGCAAGCCATTCTCTGAAATGATTAAACCTAGAGAAATGGCTGAGATTGGATTGAAATCAGGAAAGATTCAAGACCTTGTCGCCCTTAAGGCTGTTGCTGAGCACATCCAGTCTAGAAGTTATGGAAACAACCCCCAGAGGGTCCATAAGAAGAAAGAGGAAGATGTTTCCTTGATACTACGAGGACAGAAAGGCAGTCAAAACATGCCTATTCAGAGGAAAAATTACTCCCCCTTTTAAGCACAGTCTTCAAATCCTCCAGTACCCAAGAGTGGAGAAGTCAAACGCAATCAAGTGTACACACCCTTAGGGGACTCACTCGAGAAAATTCTTAATCTTCTGACAACTCAGAAGAAAATTACTCATCTTCTTACACCAGCCAACCCGAGTGGGAAGGGTTTCAATGCTAATCGGAAGTGTGTTTATCATGCTGGAGCTCCAGGACATGATACTCAAGATTGCTGGGCTTTGAAATATAAGATCCAAGATTTGATTGATAATAGTGAGATCGTGGTGACTAAACCCGACCAGCTCCATGTGCAAGACAAACCTCTTCCTCAACACAAAGAAGAAGAAGTTAATATGATTAATGGGAGTAGCGGACAGGCTTCTCATTACAGCGATGGATCCTCCCAAACCAGCAAGGATAACGCTGATAAATGGGACTTTGCTCAGTTCTAGTTTATGATGGAACAGAAAATGAAGACTCTTTGTGAGCGAGTCGAACAATTGGCAGAACTGGTGGTCCATCAGCACCAAGTCACACGCCAATTAGTAAGTTAGGAGCATGCTAGTCTCCTTCATTTTGTTATAAATACTTCATCATTGCTTCCAGAAAATGAAACACTGGAGGATAAAATTGCAAAGAGAGCAAATGCCAAAGCCCGTGGGGATTTTGCCAATAAGAGGGAATTCACTTATCTTGGCCAACCAATGGAGAAGATATTTCAGATGCCAATCAATGAAGGAAGAATCATAACACTGCTACCTCCAATCAATCCCCGTTCAAGATGGTTCAATTCTAATGGAGTATATCAGTATCACTCCCACTCTCGCGGTCACAGCACAGAAGAATGCTCGGCACTCCGCCATCTTATTCAGAATTTAATTGACAGCGGTGTCCTGCAGATGGCAGACGATGACACTTTATTACTCGAGAGTGGGGACACATTTCTTACAAAATGGAAGGAAGTCGTAGCAGTCATATCCGCTAAGGGTGATGAGGCTGCCAGACCACTCACAATACAAGAAATTCAACTCAAAGGTGTTGACAATCCTTTGAAAATGGATAAACCAAAGCCAATTATCTTGCCATACAGACCATAATATCATGTTGTCAGCCTACAAAAAGTGCCATGGAATTATGGAGAGGCTGAAGGATCCACATCTCATACAACTGCTGCAGTGTCGAAGGAGTGATGAAGCCTACCATCAAATCAAAGGGGAGAATTCCCGTGGAGAAAATCGAAGAGTTCCTCCGTACTATGGGCCATAATGAAGCCAATGTGGTTTTAAGCTTGAGAGAAGCTACACAACAAATTTCCATACTAGACTTTATTTTCTCTTCCGAAGATCACATGAAGGTTTTGCTAAAGGTTTTAGAAGAAGCCCATTTTCCGAAATCAGTGGATGTTGAAAAATTCCAGCATCTGGTTGATCACATTTTTAACAATAATGTGATATCTTTCACTGATGACGACATATCTCCCGAAGGGACTGGTCATTGCAAGTCGTTGCACATAGCAGTGTTATCCTCTGGATACATGGTAGGAGGAGTTTTGATAGATGGAGGTTCATCTTTAAATATCAACCCTTATGCCACTTTGGAGAGGATGAATATCAATCTTAAGAGGATCAAAAGCAGCTATACAGTTATCAAAGCTTTTGATGGATCCCGACGAAACGCTGTTGGTGAGATTGAACTGCCTGTGGAGATTGGTCCATATACATTTAGCGTATCCTTTCATGTGCTCAAAATAGCTACAGGATACAACTTACTCTTGGGAAGACCGTGGATTCATATGGCCAGAGCCGTCCCTTCCACCCTTCACCAGCAACTCAAATACATCATTAACAATAGCCTAGTCACTGTTAATGCTGAGCTGGAATGTCCTGAACAAGTTGACATACCACTCATCAGCTTCAATTCAGAAGTTGAGCTGGTTAGTTTCCATACCCTGGAGGTGAGAAACACTCACTATCATCCTATTGGGGCACCACCTTTGATACCCAAGATTTTTGCCGAAATAATATCGGCCACTCAAGAAATGATGTCATTGGGTTATCAACCTGGATAGGGGTTGGGCCAAGATCATCAAGGAATTAAGCACCCAATTCAAGTGTCTAGTCAAACAGGGACAGCCGGACTAGGCTATTCTGCTCATTCTATTCACAAGAATCCTCACAAACACAAATAGGTTCCTTCATCTTCAGCCACACGACGATTGCTTAAACCTGCAGAGGCTGAAGCTGTACAGTATATCATTAAAGTTCCTGCTCATGTGATGACTATGTAATTTCCTAAACCGATATCGGTCAAAGGAAAAGAGGTTCTGATTCCATATCCTGAAGTGGAAGAAAGGGAATGGAAAGTTAAACAAGACATCGTCAGACGATTATCAAACATACACATCATTGTCCATACTGAGGGTATGAATAGAGACATCCCAGACGATGATTGCCCAGATATTATGGTCATCATTTGGGAAAAGGAGGACGATGACAGCTCCTCCATCACTGCAGTCCATTAGGACTTCACCCTCGATAATTGGAGCAGCACTCCTTGCATTGGTCGACAAGGGTAAAATGGGCAGAAATTCCCTCTACCCTGTAGATATCCATAACTGCTTACTTTTTTGTATAGTATTAGTAGTTGTTTTGTCATTACATGCTAACACTTTGTATGATTGAACAGTTTCATATATTAAGTGAAAGCATATTTTGTTTTAGGACTCTGAATTTAGATGTGCCTATACTTGCTGATAAGGTGCCTATTCTCCACAAGGATTGTAACTTTGATGAAAATTTGGACTCAGACTTAATGGAAATACAGGAGGACATTGAGATACCTCAGGAGATCAAAGAATGGGTCAAAGACAAACCCAAACCAAACCTTGATCAAACCACCTCCTTCAATCTCGGAACCTTAGAAAACCCTAAACTGATCCAGATTGGTACATACCTCACTTCCAACCAAAGGAATGATATTGTTACGCTATTAACCCAATTCCAGGATGTGTTTGTATGGTCTCATGAAGACATGGTGGGTTTTCCCACTGACATTGTCATTCATTGCCTCCCCATCAAAGAGGGATTCAAGCCAGTCAGGCAGAAGCTCAGGCGATTGAAACCTGAGTGGAGTTTAAAGGTTAAAGAAGAAATTGTGAAATAATTTCAAGTTGGCATCATCATGGTGTCCACATACCCTAAATGGCTATCCAACATAGTCTCCGTGCCTTAACCTGGAGGAAAAGTGCGAGTTTGCATGGATTACGGGATCTGAATAAAGCTTGCCTTAAAGATAGCTTTCCAGTGCCATTTATCCACATAATCATTGACAATACTACTCAATAAGACATGTACTCTTTTGTTGACTGCTTTGTGAGGTATCATCAAATTATGGTTGCTGAACAAGATCGTGAGAAAACTGCATTCATCACTCCTTGGGGAACCTTTTGCTATAGACTATTGTCATGCGGCGTCATTAATGCTGGAGCAACCTATCAGCGAGCTATGATGGCTCTTTTCTATGACTTAATGCACAAAGAGATATAGATCTACGTGGATGACATCATTGTCAAGTCCCGAAGGGAAGAAGACCACTTAGACCATCTCTAAAAGTTCTTCAACAGGTTGCGTAAGTACAACTTTAAGTTGAATCCAGCCAAGTGCGCCTTTGGCGTTAAATCAGGCAAGTTGCTAGGATTTCTAGTCAGTCACAAAGGGATTGAGCTAGATCCCACCAAAATCCAGGCCATCACGGAAATGCCCATTCCTCAGACAGAGAAGGAAATACGGGGATTTTTGGGAAGAATCAACTTCATCAGCCGCTTCATTTCCCAACTCACAACAACCTATGAGCCTATCTTCAAATTGTTAAGGAAGAACTCCTCCATTCAATAGAATGAAGAGTGTCAAAAAGCCTTCCTTACAATCAAAGAGCAACTGGTCAAAGCTCCTATATTAGTACCTCCCAGGGATTGTGTTCCCCTTTTTATGTACCTGTCCATTAATGACAATGCCATGGGCTGCATGTTGGGACAGAAAGACTATAGAGGCTAAGAGCGAGCTATCTACTACCTCAGCAAAAGATTCAGCAGTAATGAACACAAGTACACTCTAATTGAGAAAACTTGTTGTTCTTTAGCATGGGCTTCCATGAGGTTACAACATTACCTCCATGGTCACACAACCCATCTCATATCCCGCGTGGATCCTCTCAAGTACGTGTTCAGTAAACCCATGTTGAATTGTCGGCTGTCCAGATGGCAGTTGATCTTACAACAATTTGACCTCGTTTATGTGACACAAAAATCTGTTAGAGGTCAAGGAATTGCGAATCAACTGGCCACCGTACCTTTAGGAAATTTCAAACCCTTAGAAACATACTTCCCCAGTGAAGGGGTAATGGAAATTCAGCAACACCATTAGTACAATGCATGCCGTACATGGAAGATGTATTTCGATGGAGCTGTAAACATGGAAGGTTCCGAAATTTGGAGCGATTCTAGTATCGATGACGGGAGCAAGATCCCATTGTCGTCCAATTGCAGTTTGTCAGCACCAACAACACATCTGAGTATGAAGGTTGTATCATGGGGATAAAACTTGCCCAATCAATGGGCATCAGGCGGTTAACTATCTTTGTGACGACCCCAAATTCGGGTATCTTCCATCCCAACATATGGTTCTACACGGTGCTATAGTTCACACATACATTCAATTAATATGCCTCAAAAGAATGAATATGTCGTATATATTCCAAACAATATTACCATTCCCCAGGTTCTTAATAACCATTACATTCGTTCTTGTCATAATATCAAATAATAATAACATTCAACCTATACTATTACAAAAGCAATCTATAGGTTCGCCTTAGCTTTCCCTTTATCTTTTTCGGATCCTTCGGCCCGTTCGGTCTTAGCTGCATTCATATGGTTCAAGCAAGAGTGAGCATAACTAGCTCAGCAAGAATGACAATTCCATTTAAACAATATGCTTGAAACATACAAATATTATATCTTCAATAACTGAACAATAGTTATGAAGTACTATCGATAATTCAAAATAGCACTTCTCTTTTCTTAAAACGTTTTACAATGAACAATATTCAGTAAAACATCAATTCCGATCCAAGACTTTGAGCATTTCATACTTTCTTTAAAAAGGACAACCCGGCACTAATTTCGTAAGTCCGGCATTACTTACGAGCACGTCTAGGTGATCAGCCTATAGTACTCTATATTGTACAACACTACTTTCTTTAAACATATATACGTTTAAGTTGTGGTTACCTCACGTGCCTGTCGTTTGACGACAAAACATTTGTTTAGAATACTTAGTCTTTATTTGAAAACTATACCAACATAGTTTGGCAAAACTTGACAACAGTTCAATAGATTATAAGATATCCAAAGAAACATCTTAAGTCTAGCCGAAGAAATTGGCTTCGACTTAATCATACATCAATTTATGCATAAGAAACAAGAATTATAAAGCTTGTCTAGATTGAACATAGACAAGGGTTAGAACACTTGCCTTTAGCATCTGCTACAGTATAACTACTTTCCCTTTGAGTCTTTAAGAATTCTACAACATATGATCACATAACGTACCACATTAGGTCATATATAATCAAGCATGTTTACTACTATATCTTATCCTTTTCTCAATCTAATCATGCCTTAGATTGTTTATCATTGGTTCCGGCTTGTCGTTATGTTTTACATCGTTCTTACGTTCACGCTCAAGTAAATTATCTTTAACCTTTAGTGTATTACTTAAGGTTTAACAATGTTTTAAATAATGTTACATTAAGTTAATTAAGGAAATTTAATTTAACCTAATCAATTTACTTTCTTTCTTTGCTTATAAGCCTTCCTTACTATCTTCATTCTAGTGCTGGCGCTGCGGCGCCAACTTCATACACAAGACCCACACTGCAGAGCCACTCTCCAGTGGCTTTCACCCGGTCTCGGGGCTGTGGCGCCAACTCCAGTTCAAAAGGCCGTGCTGCGACGCAAAACTCCAGTAGCTCATGGGCACGGCTCGGCGCTGCAGTGCCATCTATTTAGCCTTGGGCTGGCGCCAGCTTTGTGCACTAGATAGTTTGACAGATTTCTTTACACAACGAACTTCCCAGACTCATAATTTGATCAATTTAAGTCCGAATTGGCTCATTCAAAAGCCATTATCTCACTAATCACATGCTCTAAGTGTTAATGCAAGAATTTTACATTTTCGAATCCGTTAACTCGAAATTCACCTTTGAGTTCATTTTTAACAAAAACGATAAACGTTCGTGAACGTTCAACGCTCATTTCTTCGTTCTAAGTAGGAATTTAGTCATTTTAGAGTCCGCAACTCTAGAATGCCAAATAAGACTATACTCCATCTAAAACCAACGTTTTTGAGTTCAATGTCAAAATTTGACTTCCATTCCGAGAATTTCACGATTTCGACGATTATCGTCTAAACTCGTGAATTTCGCCATAATTTCATTACTTGAGATTTTTAAACCATTTCAAATGGATTCATTCCATCATACTAACTTCTTAACCAACATATTTCATTACATCATATACATGATAAGTTCTTACTTGTTCTTCATGAGTTTATAACTTATAAAAGTATAAATTTATTATTCATGACTTATTAAGGTTTAAGTCCTTTAACTAGTCATACTTATCACTTCTTATCAAATATACTTCACTAATCCACACTTCTCTATCAAACTATAATTGAAGAGATGGAAGATTAATGATATAGGATTCTTACCCTTGAAGATCACTTGGTTCTTCTTCTTTTCTACTTGGATTATCAAAGTCTAGCTTTTCTAGCTTTTTCTCTCTAACAAATAAGCACTTAAGTTGTTGGATGAAATTTAACAATTAAATAATGATCTAACAAGTCTTCTATTTATAGGAAATCCAAGGTGAGGGCTTAATGGTCTTTAATCCCTTCTACCTCCTTAATCCACCTCCTTAAACCACCTCCTTACTATTCATCTCTTGGTCACCAAGTAAAACCACTTTACTTGGTCACCAAGATGTGTCATGTGATCCATGGGGCCCACATGGGTTGCCCCATGGGTCATTTTTATCCATTGGATTGATCCACGAATTCGGTTCTTAATTTGGGCTTTAAATTTAATTAACTTAACTTATGCTTTAGGCTTGCATTTAACAAATATTTGGGCTTTAACATTAATTCCAATTGGACTTTACAATTTCCTACACAATCCTACAAGTCCATTACATATGGCTTAAATCCTTATAACGTATAATCTACATATTATTCTCGTATACTTATTCATCATATACGACATACCATCATTTATACATACTTGTATAATACCTCGTATCATACTCATATTCATTACCTCACACAATACTTTTCGTATCATACGATATCATCGTTTAATTCATTAACGCTTTACTTCTCTTAACGTTCTCAAATTTAGTCCGCAAGCGAAAAACTGCGTTTGCCATACGTGAATTATTATTACATAATCCATCTCACCTCGATATTCTATTGTTACGTATTTCTTGGAAGTTCAAAAATAATTCCCGAGCAGAAATCAGTTAATAGTATTTTTCGAAAAATTCTCGAAAAACTTTTATTTTTCATCTTGGAAATTCAAACACTTTAATTCCTTCACGTAGTCAAAATACTACGACATTCCAACATCTCTAGGTTATAGAATGACATTCATCTTGCTAACACATAATAATAACATATAATATAATTTTATTCATTATTTAATTAAATAAAATTATTTTACAATAAATCCGAATTTCTCGGTCGTTACAGTCTTTGGAGATTCCGAATTGGTGATCAGACAAACCATGGGAATCTATCACACCAAAGATGTAAGACCCCAAATTTTATAAAATGAAAGTATTCAACTTTCTTATAATTATTATTTTATTTAGTAAATGATTAAATTGATAAAAGGTTAAAGTTAAGGGTGATATTTGAAAATTTTTCAAAGTAAGCAAGTTGTCATAAAATAATCGGTGGTAAAAGTATAGTAATACGTGTGGTAACATAGTAGCACACGGTATTGATTATTGATGCTTACGTGAGAAGTCACTCAGTTATACTCAATTGTTGCTACAGTAATTGTTGTATCATATCTCTTATATTATTGATTCAATTATTGTGACAGTATCTCTGCATAATATTTTTTATTATTAAATCAATAATTGAGACGACAAAGTTATTCATATTATTATTTGTAATATTGACGATGTCTAGAAGTTCTGTCAATGAGAGGTTAGGTCATCTAATTGCGCGCCAATAGGGAGAAACCCTTATCGGAAAGCCCCCTCCTTCCTGGGAACGATCTGGTTCTTAATATTGTGAGTTATAATATTAATGATGAATGTTTTAAAAATTGAGTTTGAGTTTGGAGTTGATTTTGGAGACGCGGATGTGATATTTAAGTCTGGAACGATGAAATTAGTATAAATAGACTATAAACACAAAATTTACCGGGGTTGACTTTTTGGTCAAAAAGTTAACAGATGACTTTTTCGGAAAAAGTCAAACTTCAAAATTTCAAAAATGAAATTGTTGATAAAAATATTTCCATTGTGTTGGGATTATTAGTGTTAATGGAAATTGACAGTTATTTCGATAATAATTGATGTCTGGAGGTTATATTGACTAATCGGGTAATTAATCAGATAAATGAGCAATTAATTACTATTAATTCACATGCTTATAACTATGTGTTCACATGTATGTACTATTGATTCACATGCATGTACTATTAGGGGAGGTGGTGCAAGATTGATAATACTTGCATGACTAAATTAAAAATGGAGGTATAGATGAAGGTACTATACTGTAACTATTTTTTTCACATGTATAGAACTATTGATTCACATGAATGTACTATTGATTCACATGATGTACTATTAGGGGAGGTGGTGCAAGTTTGATAATACTTGCAGGACTAAATTAAATATGAAGGAAAAGATGAAGGTATTATACTGTAATATTTCTAGCCCCAAAATGTGCAATTATCGAAACTATGTTTTCCTATAAATAGAAGCACATTTCTCTTTCACTCTCACCAATTCACTAAGACTCACAAGAGCAATTTTAAAGAGAGAAGCTATAAGAAGAGAAGTCTACTACTTCACTATTCCAAAGATATCAGATCTTCTTACGAGGTGGGTATTATTTCTTCCGTATTAACGAAGAGAGTTATTTTCTTTCAATACTTGTAAGGGTTGTTATTCATTATTTATTATTCTGTTGGAATAACCTGTCTACGCGGACTATCGTATGCATAGTAAAATTCTTCTGTTATTTTATATTTATTATTCTGTTGGAATAACCTGTCTATGCGGACTACCGTATGCATGATGAAATTCTTCTGTTATTCCATTTTTTATTATTCTGTTAGAATAACATGTCTATGCGGACTACCGCATACATGGTGAAATTCTTCTGTTATTCCATTATTTATTATTCTGTTGGAATAACCTGTCTACGCGGACTACCGTATGCATGGTGAAATTCTTTTGTTACTCTATTCCTTATTATTACATTGGAATAACTCGCTCACGGACTCACCGCATGTATGGTGAATGACCCTTCATTATTAATTCTTTATTAAATTGTGGAAATGATGCATCACGTGGATTCTACGCATGGTGGTGAAAATCCATTCTATTTTAGTATATTCTATTATAATCGTATGAGATATCATTTCTTTTGTACTCGTCATGGAATATCATTTTCTTTTGTATTTCCTTTTATGAGTACTATTCATGGAGTACTATTCATGAGTTACTATTTATATATGGGTTACTATTCACCCGGTTACTATTCACTCAAATATTATTCACTCGGGTATTCGGGACACTTTTCGTGCCAAGGTACTATTCACCCGGTTATTATTCACTAGAATATTATTCACTCGGGTATTTGGGACACTTTTCATGTCGGGATACTATTCATGTGGTACTATTCTCGAAGTACTATTCATAGGGTACTATTCATGGGGTACTATTAACCCAAAAAATATATTTCTTTTCTGTCCAAATTATTTTTGATACATGAATATTATTCTTGAATTTTACTCTATAAAGCAGTATCATGTTGACAATTTAGATATTTTTAAACTCTGGATAAATTTAAAATCTTTAATATTTATCCTTGATTTTGTTTGATTAATTCTTATATCATTGTCATCATCCTCATGTTTATATTGTGATGAAAGTCATCTTTGGCCCGTAGTGCATAGATGGACTGTTGATTATTGGTTTTAGAGTTGTATATATTTGGCTTACGTACAAAGATGAACTGTTAATTGATAGCTTTGGCCCGTAGTGCAAAGATGGACAGGTGTATGACATGATCATGACCACTGGTGATACTAACGAATATCCTTGGCCCGTAGTGCATGGATAATTCGATGATGTGTTTGGCAGGATCATGACCATTAGTTAACAGTTGAATGTCTTTGGCCGTAGTGCACTGACAGACAATTGATTGGTATGATCATGTCCATTTGTTTTATAGTTGAATATCTTTGGCCAGTAGTGCAAAGATAGACAACTGATTGGTATGACCATTGTTATTATATTTGAATATCTTTAGCCTTTGGGGTAAGGATATTGAGTAAACGTTCTATTAAGCCTTTGTGGAAAGGAGAAACTATTGATTTACATGATTATGAATTATGAATTTAACCATAATCTTTTGTGGTTCAGGTGAATACAGATGATGATAGTTATCTTTATCTCAATTACAACAAAGAACTATTGATGAGTATTACAGGAATGATGGACTTTTAATTTGGAGAGGATAGTAGACATTATGTTCTACTTAACTCTTTTAATGGATTATTGATTCCGCTGTAATTATGGTTAAAAACTATTATCATCTACCATATGTTCTAAATCTCTGATTTATTACTGATGAAGACTATTGATAAATTAATTATCTTAGTTATAATATTTTTTACTGGGCTATTTTTGCTCACCCTTTTTGCTTCACAATTCCTTTCAGGTATTAAGAGTGTAGCTGGGTCGAGCGGGGATAATAGGGGAATAGTGTGATGGTCCGAGACTATCTAAGTTTCTCAATACATTATAAAATGACATGACATGCAATATATAATTGTATTGAGGACCTAAGATGGGTGTGACGTATATTATACGTCACTTAATAATTGATGTTGGTGAACAATAATAGGGTGATAAGAACCCAACTCTGAAAGCGTCAAAAGTGCACCTCATTAGAATGAACAGGATAGTAATCTTCTCGTTCTTCTTTGGGGTCATGAAATATTTGATGTTGTATTTTATATGGCATTGTAATAATTTGAGTTTGGATACTGTCTACGAGACAATATTGTATTAAAACTCACAGCTTATGTGTTGTCGTATTTTGCACGATAGTTCAACAGTTGTATAATTAAGTTTGTATTTGAATGCTGTAGTGTGATATCTAGCGACTCAAAATGGGTCGTGTGGACCTATTTTGGGGGCGTCACAAATGGTATCAGAGCTTAGGGATATGGTCTCTGGCGGAGATCCGGGATTAGAACTAGGAGGGGAGAGACGAGTAATATCCTTCGCTAGTGTGTGTCCTACCTAAGCTTAATTTTCTTACTTAAGTTGACAAATTTTTATATATCAATTAACCTTTATTTTGAAGATGTATTCTAGAATGATATCTGAAATACAGGAGATGAGCAATGGAAAAATCATAATACAGAGGAAATAACCGGAAAGGTACAATCCGAAAAGAAAGTAAGGTATTCTTATCTCTTTAAACTACTAGGTACGTAAATTTCGAGGGCGAAATTTCATAAGGAGGGGAGATTGTAAGACCCCAAAATTTATGAAATGAAAGTATTCAATTTTCTTATAATTATTATTTTATTTAATAAATGGTTAAATTGATAAAAGGTTAAAGTTAAGGGTGATATTTGAAAAATTTTAAAGTAAGCAAGTTGTCATAAAATAATCGGTGGTAAAAGTAAAGTAATACGCGTGGTTGCATAGTAGCACACGGTATTAATTATTGATGCTTACGTGAGAAGTCACTCAGTTATACTCAATTATTGCTACAATAATTATTGCATCATATCTCTCATATTATTGATTCAATTATTGTCACAGTATCATCTGCATAATATTTTTTATTATTAAATCAATAATTGAGATGACAAAGTTATTCATATTATTATTTACAATATTGACGATGTCTAGAAGTTCTATCAAGGAGAGGTTAGGTCATCTAATTGCGCGCCAATAGGGAGAAATCCTTATCGGAAAGCCCCCTCTTTCCTGGGAACGATCTGGTTGTTAATATTATGAGTTATAATATTAATGATGAATGTTATTAAAAATTGAATTTGAGTTTGGAGTTGATTTTGGAGACACGGACGTGATATTTGAGTCTGGAACGATGAAATTAGTAAAAATTAACTATAAACACAAAATTTACCGGGGTTGACTTTTTAGTCAAAAAGTCAACAGTTTAATTTTTCGGAAAAATTCAAACTTCAAAATTTCAAAAATGAAATTGTTGATAAAAAATATTTCCATTGTGTTGGGATTATTAGTGTTAGTAGAAATTGACAGTTATTTCGATAAAAATTGATGTTTGGAGGTTATATTGACCAATCGGGTAATTAATCGGATAAATGAGCAATTAATTACTATTAATTCACATGCTTATAACTATGTGTTCACATGTATGTACTATTAATTCACATGCATGTACTATTAGGGGAGGTGGTGCAAGATTGATAATACTTGCATGACTAAATTAAAAATGGAGGTATAGATGAAGGTACTATACTGTAACTATTTTTTTTCACATGTATAGAACTATTGATTTGCATGAATGTACTATTGATTCATATGATGTACTATTAGGGGAGGTGGTGCAAGTTTGATAATACTTACAGGACTAAATTAAATATGAAGGAAAAGATGAAGGTATTATACTGTAATATTTCGAGCCCCAAAACGTGTAATTATCAAAACTATATTTTCCTATAAATAAAAGCTTATTTTTCTTTCATTCTCACCAATTCACTAAGACTCACAAGAGCAATTATAGAGAGAGAAGCTATAAGAAGAGAAGTCTACTACTTCACTATTCCAGTATCCAGTCTTCTTCTGAGGTAAGGGGTATTATTTCTTCTGTATTAACGAAGAGAGTTATTTTCTTTCAATACTCGTAAGGGTTGTTATTCATTATTTATTATTCTGTTGGAATAACCTGTCTATGCGGACTATCGTATGCATAGTAAAATTCTTCTGTTATTTTATTCTTTATTATTCTGTTGGAATAACCTGTCTATGCGGACTACTGTATGCATGATGAAATTCTTATATTATTCCATTCTTTATTATTCTGTTAGAATAACATGTCTATGCAGACTACCGTATACATGGTGAAATTCTTCTGTTATTCCATTATTTATTATTCTGTTGGAATAACCTGTCTACGCGGACTACCGTATGCATGGTGAAATTCTTTTGTTACTCTATTCCTTATTATTCTGTTGGAATAACCTGTCTACGCGGACTACCGCATGTATGGTGAATGACCCTTCGTATTAATTCTTTATTAAATTGTGGAAATGATCTGTCTACGTGGATTACCGCATGGCGGGTGAAAATCCATTTGCAGTTTCGTATATTCTATTATACTCGTATGAGATATCATTTCTTTTGTACTTGACATGGAATATCGTTTTCTTTTGTATTTTCCTTTTATGAGTACTATTCATGAGTTACTATTTATGGGTTACTATTCACCCGGTTACTATTTACTTGAATATTATTCACTCCAGTATTCGGGACACTTTTCGTACCGAAGTACTATTCATGAGTTACTATTCACGGGTTATTATTCACCCGGTTATTATTCACTAGAATATTATTCACTCGGGTATTTGGGACACTTTTTATGTCGGGGTACTATTCACGAAGTACTATTCTTGAAGTACTATTCATAGGGTACTATTCAGGGGGTACTATTCACCCGAAAAATATATTTCTTTTCTGTCCAAATTATTTTTGATATATGAATATTATTCTTGAATTTTACTCTACAAAGTAGTATCATGTTGACAATTTGGATATTTTTAAACTCTGGATAAATTTAAAGTCTTTAATATTTATCATTAATTTCTTTTGATTAATTCTTATATCATTGTCATCATCCTCATGCTTATATTGTGATGAAAGTCATCTTTGGCCCGTAGTGCATAGATGGACTGTTGATTATTGGTTTTACAGTTGTATATCTTTGGCTTACGTGCAAAGATGAAATATTGATTATTGGTTTTACAGTTATATATATTTGGCTTACGTACAAAGACGAACAGTTAATTGATAGCTTTGGCACGTAGTACAAAGATGGACAGGTGTATGACATGATCATGACCACTGGTGATACTAACGAATATCCTTGGCCCGTAGTTCATGGATAATTTGATAATGTGTTTGGCAGGATCATGACCATTAGTTAACAGTCTAATGTCTTTGGCCGTAGTGCACTGATAGACAATTGATTGGTATGATCATGTCCATTGGTTTTATAGTTGAATATCTTTGGCCAATAGTACAAAGATAGACAACTGATTGGTATGATCATTGTTATTATATTTGAATATCTTTATCCTTTAGGGTAAGGATATTGAGTAAACGTTCTATTAAGCCTTTGTGGCAAGGAGAAACTGTTGATGTGAATTTAACCATAATCTTTGGTGGTTCAGGTGAATACAAGTGATGATAGTTATCTTTATTTCAGTTACAATAAAGAACTATTGATGAGTATTACAGGAATGATGGACTTTTAATTTGGAGAGGATAATAGACATTATGTTCTACTTGACTCTTTTAATGGATTGTTGATTCCGCTGCAATTATGGTTGAAAACTGTTATCATCCACCATATGTTCTAAATCTCTAATTTATTACTGATGAAAGCTATTGATAAATTAATTACCTTAGTTATAATTTTCTTTATAGGGCTATTTTTGCTCACCCTTTTGCTTCACAATTCCTTTCAGATGTCAACGTCGGGATTTTTAGTTGTCCCTTTTCGTTATTTGTTCTTTGGTGTTCTCATGTTAATGTGAGATTTGTTTGAAAAAATAAGTGAAAAAGGTCTGACGTGTGTAATGTCGACGATTTGACTTTAAGAGTCGCCAGTTGGTGTTTTTAACTAGTTGCACCAATGCAACCAAAAAAGGTTTACACATTGACCCAGTGATGTGACATTGTTGAACGGGTCTGTGAAACCGAGATTCATTTGGGTTCAGGGGCTTGATTATGCGGAGGGAAGGTGTTAGGCAACCCCCGACATCCGTGTTACCACGATGACTGCCACTTTTTAAGAAACTGTTATATGAATGTGTGTGTGTGTGTGTGGATCAATGTGCAATTATTTGAAAGTAGTGTGAGGCCTCGTTCGCACCTATATACAAAGGGTTTGAATTTATAGAAAAATTCAGTTTTAAGCAAGATATAGCAATGAAGTTTTGTAAAAAGAGGTTTTTCAAACCCTGTGCTCAATAGGAATTGAGACCTTTTCATACTTCCATTTTATTATTAAAATGTTCGACTGCTTTGCTTTTATTTTCGAGATGCGAGGCATCTTCGAGAAAATAATATACAACAGTGTCGAACTCCTTATGGACATGATAGCCATCCAAGGAAATTCAGACACCGTAAATAATGTACAAGATGTTTACAGCTGAAAATGTGCATCATTGGGAAAGAATCTAGATTCGATGAGACTGAATCTATGATTACATGATTCCTAGGCTCACATGATCCGCATGATTTGTAAGGAAAGTAGTAAGCGATATATATATATATATATATATATATATATATATATATGTGTGTGTGTGTGTGTGTGTGTGTGTGTGTGTGTGTGTGCATGATAAACCACCACAAAGTGACTTCATGGGGATCGAAATGTAAATATATAATAGCGGTATATATATATATATATAGACATGATCAACCACCACGAAAGCGACTCCATGGGGGATCAAAAAGTAAATAAAACAGTAAAAGACCTCGAAGTAAACTCCAAGCCTGACAAAAATGTAAATATATATATATATATATATATATATATATATATATAAGCGAGAAACACATCAAATATAAAATCGGGCTCATCGGATATGTCCAGATAATAATTATATATATATATATATATATATATATATATATATATATATATATATATATATATATATATATATATATATATATATATATATATATAAGCAAGAAAGCATATAGGATGTAAAATCCAGGCTCATCGAGATGTATCGACAGCGATTATATATATAAGTATATATATATATATATAATTGTTATCAGACTTATGTCTGAGGCGTTTACACCTTTATATATATATATATATATATATATATATAAGTAAGTAAACTCGAGACATAAGTCTAGGATCAACGAGGCATAACTCGATAATGTTAGTACATATATAAATAAATACATATATACAGACAGAAATAAAAACCACGGACCGAAGTCCGGGCATACGCACACAACACGATTCTCAATGTGTAGAATAGTGTGTGCAAAGATGAAGAGAAAGGCTTTATAAAGTGTGAGAAGGCTTACAGTGGGCTGCCAATGCAGACTTCTATGACTCTATATGAATAAACACTCAGCTCCTGCCGGATAAAATATATAGCTATATGTGAGCTAACGGGTGTTTAAAAAGAGCAAGCACTCAATATGGGTGTGTACAGAGAAAATTTGACAGGGCTTCCTTGCCTTTTTTCTTTTTTTAAATGGCCACCCCAAGCCCTCTATTTATAGAGAGGGGAGCCGCAGGTGTACCTACGGCAGCTGCAGTTACACCTGCGGCTACCCGGAGTGCCACGAGTTCTGCGGGTCCTGTCGTCTCAAAGTACGTGCACTCATGCACTGTAATGTCCGCTTGAACTTGTAGAACTTCAATCCGAGCATTTGAACGAGGTATATACGACCTTCTTTGGACTGCTTGTGTCGAGAGTTACACAATGACATGGATTAGAGGTTGTACGAAGTCAGGAAGAGGGGACCATGCCCATGGTCTTCAAGCATCAAATTCTATCCAGTGTGCTGCCACGCGTAATTGTCACTCGGGATTGGAACTACTTGGTTCTTATAGGACATTGTTGTATGTATGTATGTATAAAGTGTTGAGATGACGCGCAAGTGTTGAGGTGGCAAGATAACGTTTGACTCCTCACCGGGGTTATCACCGATTTGAGTTGAAAGCAGACGTTGCTCAGGGTTACATCTGAGATTGGACTGCTGCAAGTGTTTGAATGTCGTAAGGTCATCTGTGAGAATGCCTGTCTGCCCAGTGTTAGCTCCAGGTCTGAGGTATGAGTGCCTCGGCAGGAGGTTTGATTGAAGCTGATAGCATGCATTTGAAACAAGCATTTTCGGAGTTATCATGGGAATCGCAACAAAGATTCCTTGGTGTTATCGCCGAGGATGAAACTCGAGGGAGGTTATCTCTAAGGTGGAAATGATCCTTAGGTGTGTGTTAGGGGTTGAAATGAACTTACGGTAGTATCCAAGAAATGGATGTGATTTGTCTTCCAAGGTTATCTCCGAAGACTAATCGCCTCCTGCAATGTCGATGAATAGGTGTGAAAAAATTTCAAGTGTCTACAGATGCCCCTCTTTATCATATTCATGCAATGCAAGGCATGGATAGGATAAAGAATCCTAGACACTTGAAATGCAACAAGATAAACATGATGCTAAATGTAGCAACATGATGCAAATGTATGATGCATGAATGAATGATTGTCGTCTAATCCTACTGGGATGACAATCGGTGATGCCTTGGACATGCGATCCAAATCTTCAAGGGTGTTGACGTTGGGGCTATCACCAAAGTCCTGAATCCTAGACACAGACTTCTACTCCACAGAGGTACCTCTTGTGTACAAGAGATCTGTGGGGATAAAGCTTTATCTATTTGAGGATGTGTATAACATATCCCATCATCCTGTCGGAGTTATTGCCAACAGTATGTACTTGTCAGGGATGACTAACCTCTGCTGATGTGTGTATCACCAGATAGATCCCTGTTGGGTGCATTGTCAAGGCTACTTGACCTTCATTGATGTGTGTATCAACAGTTGCATCGCGTTGTGACCCTTGCTAGGGAAGGTTGCTTCGATGGATTTACTTGCCATCGGCTGAGGTAACGTTAAGGTTGCTTGACCTTCATTGATTTGTGTATCAATGGTTGAATTGCGTTGTAACCCCCGCCAGGGATACATGGATGATTTATAACTTCGGCGTTGTAACCCCCGCCGGGGATACGTCGTTATTTCATAACTTCGGCGTTGTAACCCCTGCCGGGGATACTTTATAATTTCATAACTTTGGCGTTGTAACCCCCGCCGGGGATACTTTATTATGTCATAACTTCGGCGTTGTAACCCCCCGCCGGGGATACTTCTAGGGTTGTGACCCTGCACTGACAGCATCGGACCTTTGTGAGGTATTGTCGAGCATGAATTGTAAAAGATGAGGCCATTGGTATGGTATACCTTGTATGCAGGTGAATACCAATGAGTGAGATGTGGGACCAGATTGCGGCCCATGAAAACCAGGATTCCAAGCTATTCCACTCAATCGCGTAGCGTTTTTATTCCTGATTTGGCATTTTCAGCTTGTGAGACCTCCTTTGCAACTATAACTGGAGTGAACCAGAGGTGTGGGACCCACATAGGGGTGCCGCGGGTACACCTATAACAGCTGCAGGTGGACCTGCGGCCAACCGTGGGTATGTATTCCCTGCGGGTTGCTTTCATAAGTCATTTTCAAGCTACGCGATGAAGGAAATCTGAGAGCTTCTCTTCAGACCTATTGAGTTCGGGCAACTTTCTACATATTCTGCCACCATACAAGCATTCTTTACTGTCCTGGTAACATATGCATGTATTCTTTTCCAGTTTCTATCCATTGGAAAATGACTTATCACATGAAATGCATTTAGACACATAGTAGTGAATATGCATGCTGATATGAAATGATAAAAAATATTCAACATAGTAAATATTAGTATTAAAACATGCTGAACATAATGATGTGAAAAAATTTGACTTTTGAAACAGTCAAATTGGTACCTTTTACAGTCATTTCTTATCCTATTTGAGGACAAATGAGTAAAGGTAGAAAAGTAAAATAACCCTAGTAATTAGACTACACTTACGGATTTTTTACTACAATGTATTAAATGCATTTAAGATGTATATGATTGTTCGTAGGTGTGCTACTGAATGGCCACCAAGTCATGCCTATGTGTATGTGGATAGTCCCATTTACAAAGGGGGTTATGGCAAAAAATTTCCAAAATGTAGGCATTGGATAGTCATGCATTTTTAACTCTACTGTAGATGTATGTTAAAACAATGCATGCATGCATGTAATCATAAAATGCATTTTGAAAAGCTCCAGGTAAGAATTTACCACACCATTTCTGAGGTAATTTGGAGACTTGTTGTCCATATATTATGGATCCGGATCAGCCGAGTAGTTCCCGCACGACCACTTTTGGTGTACGAAGGAGGGCTTCTGAAGTACCTCGACCCCGTTCTGTTAGACAACCTCGTCGTTTGGTGGAGGCGGTGATACGTCCTATCCGGGTTGAAGTGCCAGATGTCGAGGACGAAGAGGAGGATGTACCAATTAAGGTTCCTGCTCCTGATACACGTGTTCCCCATAGGGATTTGCCAGGTATTCAAGTGGCGAACCTAGATCTTCTGGGTGACTTGAGTCGGCATCCTTCAGTCTACCTGCACACAAACGAGGTATGAAGTTAGATCTTAATCTTCCTTGTTTCCTATTGATGAGGAACAAAGGGTTCTGATGTTGATCTACATTTCCACTCTATGTATCAGGCTCTGCATGATGACTATAGAGAGATTGTACATGGCTGGGGATTCGGGGACGTTCTTTTCCATTCTTCCCCATCGCTATCACTGGGGTTACCTCAAGGCATTGTCTGAGCGGTGGTTTCACCAGACTCAGTCACTCCATTTGCTAGACTGTGAGGTGATGATGACGTAGATGGATTGGTGGTTTATCACAGGTATGGAGTTTAGAGGGGATCCAGTGCCTTGTACGGTGGATATTACCCCTACTACGATCGATCCTTGTTGGGAGTTTTTGCCAAGCTATTTCGGGCGGGCTGTTCGTGATGAGTCCTTTGAGCGTAGATGCTATGAAGCGGTACATTGAGTGAGCATATACCCAATGATGTGAGAGTCAGGGATCGCATTCTTCGGCAATTGTTCCTGATGATCATTAGGGGCTGCTTCATAGCAGATAACTCTTCTACGATGTCCTTCGCTTTGATCATTGCCACTCGACACATGGACCGTAAAGGAGACTATGATTGGGGTTCCTACACCTTTGCCTACTTCCTCAAGGGAATGCGCATGCGATCGCAGGGCTTGACCGAGGCTTGGTTAGGATTTTACCCGTTTCTGCTGGTGAGTGTTTCTCTTGTCTTTTCCCATTTACAAGTTAAGAGTGTTGACTGACAGCAGATGTTTGCCTTTATGTTGGCAGTTTTGGGCCTATGAGAGGCTTCCATGTTTGCGTTCTGTGAGCGTGTTAGGTTTAGACACCTATCCACAAGGACGGAGATGGCATCATTCTATACAGGAGGAGGTCCCTGTAGCTGAGGGTTTCACTCATTGTCGCCTACAGCTGGAGTTGTTGACAGCGGATGTCATCACATGGGTTCCCTATTTTGGGGAGCACTTGAGTGTTAGATTTGAAGATGGGTACCCGACTAGAGTTGAGTACGTTATTTCCACCCGTAGGATTCCTCTCTTCACAAATGGAGGATGGGAGCTCTATTTAGGAGAGTGTGCTATCAGGAGCACTACAGGAGAGATTTGCATGCTGATCTTGCCTCCTGCCAGGAGTTATTGGCCTGTTTCGCATTCACCCGTCATTGACATCCCATTGTTGAGGATTAACGTTTTCACATTGTCAGAGGGTCCCTGCACTTAGGAGATGTTCCAGCATTGGTGGTTCCCTCATACAATTGGAGCTCAGACCCACGCCACACAGTTTATGGGGGATATGGTTCCAGGATCCGTGATGATGACGGATTGGCTAGCCTGTGTCGGAGATCCAACTCATGTGACACAGATTGACAATTTGACCCGGCAGTTGGACCAGGCACATTTCTTTATCCGGCATTTGGGTAGAGATCCTTCAGAGGCAGATACTTTTGATCCTTCTAGCTCTGGCGCTGGCCCCTCAGGTGACCCATATGGATTTGCCGGTGCAGATCCTCCATTGTATAGGCCTGACATCCCTGTAGATAGAGATCCAGTAACTCAGGAGGAGTTACATCAGGTGGACAGGATTGATGATGTAGACATCGATACCATTGACTTCTTCTAATATATTTTCTCATTATCTTTTTTGATAGGCCTCTTTTGAGATGTTGGGTAGCTTCGCCCCATTTCCCTGTATTTTAGCTATACAGAGATGTATTAGATGATGATATACTTAGGAATGTATGTACAGTTTTCCATTCCCTATATCATATTGCCATTTATTGTATCATGCATGTTATTATGTTATGCATATGAATGTATGTCCAGAGATATTCAGCATTAACCCCAGAATGGTCTTATGACACGGCCCGTGCAGATGTCTTCTTGACGATTAGCCGTCAGATTGATCATACCCCACCATTTTTGGTGGCATCGAGTATCTATTTCGTGGTATGATAGCATGTCACCATCGGATTGGGGTGATTTGAGATCATTTTTTGCGACACTCTATGACCTTGTTGATGTTTCAAGTTCCCATAGGGTTCATAGAGGGTATGCTAGAGCATTGGGTATCAGAGAGACAGGTTTTTCGATTCGAGACCCAGGAGTTGACTCCTACTTTGGAGGAGTATGCAGGGTTGATGATGCTGCCATTGGACAGACCTTGCGTGCACATGGTGATCGGAGACATGAGTAGACAGTTCATGACCCTCACCGGATTGAGTCGTAGAGTGGTACAGGACGAGATTACATCCGGCCACGTGATATCCCAGCGTTTTCTGTTTGATAGATTTGGCTCTGAGGATAGTTATGCACGGCATTCAAGGGATTCCACCAACCGGAGAACCATTGGCATTTAGTCAGAGTGGATGCACTACTACTGTGCGTATTGTCATACGTCTACATGCCACGGTACATGGATGAGTTGGACATTGGCGTCATTATGGCAGTGAGAGCTCTCAGGGAGGGTCACACCATTATACCGATGATTATGGCAGAGACTCTGAGGTCGGCCACATATTGCTGCACTTATCCAGTAGGAGTGTTCATAGGCAGCTCGGTCATGCTGTACGTGTGGTTTATGCCACACTTGAGACCGATTGGCACATTCAGACGGCATGGATATTGTTTCACCCATGATATAGCCATGTCATACTCCTTTCAGCCTGTGGAGTGTACAGATGCTGCTTCTTGGTCCGCTTTCCTGGCAGGGATTGGAGATCCATTTGCTATATTGTCGTGTTCAGGGCTTAGCTCACCCTACAGCTTCATTACTCATGCTCCGGGCATGGATTATCTACCTCTAGCTGGTTTGAGAGGGATGATCACCTACCACCCATGGCCGTGATGTGTCGGGTTTGACCGATTCGTGATTTTCACCCATATGAGGGAAGTAGTGATTCGGGATGCGGCTTCTCTCCACTTATCATCATTGAGACGGATCCAGTTATATACTGTTGGGATCGTGAGAGCTAAATGAAGTTTTCTCATCGATCATCCGGGTTATTTCGCAGAGTATTCAAAGATGGATGGAGATAGAGACTGCATCGGCTATGGTAGTATCCACAGTGCAGGATATTGATTCTAACGATGAGGAGCCTATAGAGGAGGCTGACATTCCCAACAAGGATTGGACTGCTGGGTTGCCAGCATTTGTGTTGGATTCTACCACTCCGAGTGCCACTGTTACTCAGTATTCAATACAGCATTTGGAGCAGAGCTTACATCTGATGACCTATGATAGAGATCAGGCTAGGGCCGCGATGTTGACAGCTCTTGACGGGAAAGACGTCGCTCTGTTAGAGAGGGATGAGGCTAGATCAGCCAGGGATGCATTGATTCTAGAGCAGGATGTCGCTTTATCTGCTAGGGATGTGGCCATTGCAGACAGTACTTCAGTGAGATCCCATACGACTAGCATCCTTGCTGATATGAGTGCATACATAGATGAGCATCATGTCACCATGCAGTTAGCCTCTGATCTACTAGCTCGTGTAGATGCCATTGGGCAGGAGCTTACAGCTTTACCTTCGTCTTCAGATAGGGATGCAATGTTAGATCTGATAGTCCGCATACACACAGATTCGTAGATAGCTTTGCATTTTCCTGCACAGAATATCTTAGCCATTTTATCATGTACAGCACAGATGTATATATCAAACAGTATTATGTATGGCAAAGAAATATATTTTGATTTACTTCCCTTTCAGTTATGCCTTGATACTTGCTTGATATTTTCCTGTTTCTTCAGGGCCTTGCGATCTTGATGCATTCTGAACTTATCCTTGACAGGTGGACATTGAGCCATCATAGGATCTCTCAGAACTGATCATTGATCTGTATATATCCCTACCATCTTTGGTGTCTTGGGACTAGGTTCTGTATGGAAATGTGGAGAGGAGTGTGGCTTTTCCTCTCTGAGATTGACCGCACCACAGATGGTCGCCAGTACTTATATTTGTGAGAAGCCTAGTTAATTCCATCTCTTATGGATTGGTGTTACTCTTTGAGGCACAACCGCGGCTTAGATGGTCACCGAATCCCCTATTTATGAGGAGAGGTTGGGTAATTCCATCCCCTTGGTCTGAAGCCGATGAAATGTGGTGAATTGAAGGTTGATCCCAGTACCGTGCGACAAGCATTTTTGTTCTAGCAGGGGTTAGACTGAACCATAAATGGCTGCCTACATACTCCTATTGAAGAGGAGGTCAAGTCTGCATAGTTCAAACCTGGTGTAAGAGGTTCAACACTGAATGTAAAAGGTAGATGGGTGTAGAAGCTTTATTGATGAAGAAGGGTGAAGAAGTATTTTTGTTGTTTTTGTTTTTGTAGAGAAAGGGCAGAAATGTTTTTGTTATTTTTTTGTTTATTGCGACCGGGCCATATAGAATATGGTTTCCTATGTACTCCCGTGTATTAGGGAGATCAGGTAAACGTAGTTCGTCCCTCAGGACGAATTACAGATAAAGAGAAGTGGGAATCCCATGTGCAGGCTAAACTGCGGGGAGAAGAAAGTTTGATCCCATAATGGGGACAAACTGCAGGTGTGGAAAAATTTTGATCTCGTCTTCAAGACAAACTGCAAGCGTAGAAAAGTTTAATCCCGTCTTCAGGATAAACTGCAGGTATGAAAGGTTCAATCCCGTCTTCAAGATAATCGAAATTGTATGAAAGGTTTGAAATGAAGTGAAACCAGGCTGCTGGTTTGAAGTGTATGTTTCCCTGAGGGACAGAAGAGTTTGTAAAAAGGGAGGGTTCAAAATCGGGATGACTGGTGATTGGATGATCAATACCAGGATGTTTGCTTGATGGTAACTTTAAACATAGTACCATTTTACGGTGTTCGAGTTGATAAACTGTGGAAATTCATCGCCATCCATTTCCTGTAGTCTAAGAGAACATCCTGTCAATACCTCCTTGACAACAAATGGACCTTCCTAGGTAGGAGCGAATTTTTCCTTAGATTGATCTTGGTTGTCAATGATCTTTTTCAAAACCAAGTTATGTTGTTTGAACTGCCGTAGCCAGACTTTTCTATTGTAGGATCGTGCGATCCTTTGCTGATATAACTAACCATGGAAGATAGTCGCGGTTCGCCTTTCATCTATTAGAGACAATTGGTGATACATCTTGTACCCATTGGTCTTCATCCAATGGCGTCCATCAACACTCTAAGGATTCCATTTCCACCTCTACGGGAGCACTACTTCCATCCCATAGGCTAATGAGTAGGGGTTGCCCGGTGGAAGTACGCATTGAAGTTCGAGGCTAATAAAGTTAGAGGCAAGAGGTCACCCCATCCTTTGTGATTGGCGGACATTTTCGCATGATGATCTTTTGATGTTTTTATTAGCCGCTTAACGGCACCATTCATCTTTGGACGGTAGATGACGGAGTTAAGGTGTTTGATGTGGAATTTACGGCATAACTCCTCTATCATTTTGTTGTTGAGGTTCTTAGCATTGTCTGACATAATGACCTCTGGTTGTCCATATCGACAGAAAATATTGTTTCTGATGAAAGCAATGATGACTTCTTTAGTAACCTTGGGGAAGGAGGTTGCTTCTACCCATTTGGTGAAGTAGTCAATCATGGTGAATATAAATCAATGTCCATTACTGGCTTTGGGCTCGATGGGCCCGATCACGTCCATTCCCCACATTGAGAAGGTCCATGGAGAACTCATATTGTGGAGTTCCCTTAGAGGGGCATGGATAGCATTCCCATGAATTCGGCATTGATAGCATTTCTTGACGTGTTCATCACAATCAGCTTTGAGCGTAAGCCAATAATGCCCTGTTCTAAGAATTTTCTCGACAAGTAGGGGTCCACTCATGTGTGGGCCACATACTCCACCATGGATCTCATCCATGAGCCTTTGAGCTTGGTCTTTGTCCAAACATCTGAGGAGACCTAGTCCTGCATCTCTCTTGCAGAGTGCATCTCTGCTCAGGTAGAATTTCATAGCAAGTCGATAGATCCGCCTCTTCTTAGTCAAGCTCGCCTTAGCGGGTGTAGATCCATCTCGTAGATACTCCTTGATATGTTGATACCAAGGGTTGTGGATGGGAGGTAGCTCATCCGATACTTCTCCAACATTGTTCCCATAAGTTGGGGCCTTTTGCAGGGCAAATGTGATGCTTGGCATGTTTCCTTGTCAGGTATGTAAATCAAGGAAGCCAACGTTGCTAGCGCATTCGCAAAATCATTCCTATTATGAGGAATGTGTAGAAAGGAGCTTTCTTCGAACTTAAAAAGCCATCTATAAAACTTTCCGATGGTAAGGCAGCAAATGTAGTTCCTTGGTTTGATAGACTCCTATAGATTATTTGATTACCAATTCGGAATCCCTAAAGACAGTTAACCACCTGATGCCCATTGAATGGGCAAATTTTAGCCCCATGATACAGCCTTCATACTCAGCTGTGTTGTTGGTGCTGACAAACTACAATTTGACGACGACAGGATACTGCTCCCCCATACCGGATATTAAGACTGCTCCAGCTCCAGAGCCTTCCGTGTTAACAGATCCATCAAAATACATTTTCCATGCGTGGCATGCATTGTACTAATGGTATTGTTGAACTGTCATTACCCCTTCATCGGGGAAGTATGTTTCTAAGGTTTTGTAATCCCCTGATCGTGCGGCGGCCAGTTGATCCGCAATTCCTTGACCTTCGACAAACTTTTGCGTCACGTAGACAATGTCAAATTGTTGTAGGATCAACTACCATCTGGACAGTCGACAATTCAGTATGGACTTACTGAGCACATACTTGAGAGGATCCACGGAGGATATGAGATGGGTTGTGTGACCATGGAGGTAATGTTTTAACCTCAAGGAAGCCCATGTTAAATCACAACAAGTCTTCTCAATCAGAGTGTACTTATGTTCACTGCTGCTGAATCTTTTGTTGAGGTAATAGATAGCTCGTTCTTGGCCTATATCGTCTTTTTGTCCCAGCATACAGCTCATGGCATTGTCATTAATGGACAGGTACATGAATAGGTGAACATCATCCCTGGGTGGTACCAAAATAGGAGCGTTAACCAGTTGTTCTTTAATGGTAAGGAAGGCTTTTTGACACTCATCGTTCCATTTCATGGAGGAGTTCTTCCTTAACAACTTGAAGATGAGCTCACAGGTTGCTGTGAGTTGAGAGATAAATCAGCTAATGAAGTTGATTCTTCCCAAAAATCCTCGTATTTCCTTCTCTGTCTGAGGAATAGGCATTTCCTTGATGGCCTGGATTTTGGTAGGATCCAGTTCAATCCCTTTGTGGCTGACTAGGAAACCTAGCAACTTGCACGACTTAACACCAAAGGCGGCACTTGGTGGATTCAACTTCAAGTTGTACTTACGCAACCTGTTGAATAACTTTTTGAGATGGTCTAAGTGGTCTTCCTCCCTTCGGGATTTGACAATGATGTCATCCATAGATCTCTATCTCATTGTGCATTAAATCGTGGAAAAGAGCCATCATAGCTTGCTGGTAGGTTGCCCCGGCATTGATGAGGCCGAATGACAACCGTCTGTAACAAAAGGTTCCCCAAGGCGTGATGAAAGCAGTTTTCTCACAGTCTTCCTCAGCGACCATAATCTAATGGTACCCCGTAAAATAATCCGCAAAGGAGTACATGCCGTATTGAGCAGTATTGTCAATGAGAATGTGGATAAAGGGCATGGGAAAGCTATCTTTAAGGCAAGCTTTGTTCAAATCTCGGTAATCCACGCAAACTCTCACCTTTCCTCCTTGTTTAGGTACGGGAACAATGTTGGATATCCACTCCGAATATGTAGACACCATGATAATTCTAGCTTGAAATTGTTTCACAATTTCTTCTTTAACCTTTAAACTCCACTCAGGTTTCAATCGCCTGAGTTTTTGCCTACTGGCTTGAATCCTTCTTTAATGGGAAGGCGATGAAGAACAATGTCAGTGCAAAAACCCACCATGTCTTCATGAGACCATGCAAACACATCCTAGAATTGGGTTAATAGTGAAACCATGTCATTCCGTTGGTTTGGGGTGAGGTCTGATCCAATTTGGATTAACTTAGGGTTTTCTAAGGTTCCAAGATTAAAAGAAGTGGTTTGGTCAAGGTTGGGTTTAGGTTTGTCTGTGACCCATTCCTTAATCTCCTGAGGTGTCTCAATGTCCTCCTATATTTCCATCAAGTCTGAGTCCAACTTTGCATCAAAATTCTGACCCTTGTGGAGAGAAGGCACCTCATCAGCAAGTACAGGCACATCTAAATTCAGAGTCTTGAAACCAAAATATGTTTTCACTTAATATATGAAACTGTTTAATCATACAAAAGTGTTAGCATGTACTTGATAAAATAAGTCCTAATACTGTATAGAAAAGTAAGCAATTAAAGTTATCTACAGGGCAAAGGGATTTTCTGCCCATCTTACCCTCGTCGACCAATGCATGGAGTGTTGCTCCAATTGTCGAGGGCAAAGTCCTGATGGAATGCAGTGATGGAGGGGTTGTCATTATCCTCCTTCTCCCGAATGATAACCATGACATCTGGGCAATCATCGTCTGGGGTATATCTATTTATATGTTCATCATGGACAATGATGTGTATGCCTGACATCATCAAGGCGATGTCGTGCTTACATTTTCGCTCCTTTTCTTCCACTTTGGGATCAGGAATCAGCACCTCTTTTGCTTTGAATGGTACTGGTTTTGGAAATAGCATAGCTTTGAGACCCCAAATTTTATGAATAAAGATTTAAATTTCTGGAAATATTTTTTTGAATATTATGGTGTGGATTTGATAAAGTATTTTTGTTGTTTTTGTTTTTGTAGAGAAAGGGCAGAAATTTTTTTGTTGTTTTTTTGTTTATTGCGACCGGACCATATAGAATATGGTTTCCTACGTACTCCCGTGTATTAGGGAGATCAGGTAAACGTAGTTCGCCCCTAAGGACGAATTGCAGATAAAGAGAAGTGTGAATCCCATGTGCAGGCTAAACTGCGGGGAGAAGAAAGTTTGATCCCATAATGGGGACAAACTACAGGTGTGGAAAAAGTTTGATCTCGTCTTCAAGACAAACTGCAAGCTTAGAAAAGTTTAATCCCGTCTTCAGGATAAACTGCAGGTGTGAAAGGTTCAATCCCGTCTTCAAGATAATCGAAATTGTATGAAAGGTTTGAAATGAAGTGAAACCAGGCTGCTGGTTTGAAGTGTATGTTTCCCTGAGGGGCAGAAGAGTTTGTAAAAAGGGAGGGTTCAAAACTGGAATGACTGGTGATTGGATTATCAATACCAGGATGTTTGTTTGATGGTAACTTTAAAGATAGTACCGTTTCACGGTGTCCGAGTTGATAAGCTGTGGAAATTCATCGTCATCCATTTCCTGTAGTCTAAGAGAACATCCTGTCAATACCTCCTTGACAACAAATGGGCCTTCCCAGTTAGGAGAGAATTTTTCCTTAGATTGATCTTGGTTGTCAATGATCTTTTTCAAAACCAAGTTATGTTATTTGAACTGTCGAAGCCAGACTTTTCTATTGTAGGATCGTGCGATCCTTTGCTGATATAACTGACCATAGAAGATAGTCGCGGTTAACCTTTCATCTATTAGAGACAATTGGTGATACCTGTCTTGTACCCATTGGTCTTCATCCAACTGAGCGTCCATCAACACTCTAAGGGATTCCATTTCCACCTCTACGGGGAGCACTACTTCCATCCCATAGGCAAATGAGTAGGGGTTGCCCCAGTGGAAGTACGCATTGAAGTTCTATAAGCTAATAAAGTTAGAGGCAAGAGGTCAGCCCATCCTTTGTGATTGGCGGACATTTTCTTCATGATCTTTTTGATGTTTTTATTAGCCGCTTCAACAGCACCATTCATCTTTGGACGGTAGATGACGGAGTTAAGGTGTTTGATGTGGAATTTACGGCATAACTCCTCTATCATTTTGTTGTTGAGGTTCTTAGCATTGTCTGACACAATGACCTCTAGTTGTCCATATCGACAGACAATATTGTTTCTGATGAAAGCAATGATGACTTCTTTAGTAACCTTGGGGAAGGAGGCTGCTTCTACCCATTTGGTGAAGTAGTCAATCATGGTGAATATAAATCGATGTCCATTACTGGCTTTGGGCTCGATGGGCCCGATCACGTCCATTCCCCACATTGAGAAGGGCCATGGAGAACTCATATTGTGGAGTTCCCTTGGAGGGGCATGGATAGCATTTCCATGAATTCGGCATTGATAGCATCTCTTGATGTGTTCATCACAGTCAGCTTTGAGCGTAAGCAAATAATGCCCTGTTTTGAGAATTTTCTCGACAAGTAGGGGTCCACTCATATGTGGGCCACATACTCCACCATAGATCTAATCCATGAGGCTTTGAGCTTGGTCTTTGTCCAGACATCTGAGGAGACCTAGTCCTGCATCTCTCTTGCAGAGTGCATCTCCGCTCAGGTAGAATTTCATAGCAAGTCGATGGATCCGCCTCTTCTTAGTCAAGCTCGCCTTAGCGGGTGTAGATCCATCTCGTAGATACTCCTTGATATGTTGATACCAAGGGTTGTGGATGGGAGGTAGCTCATCCGATACTTCTCCAACATTGTTCCCATAAGTTGGGGCCTTTTGCAGGGCAAATGTGATGCTTGGCATGTTTCCTTGTCAGGTATGTAAATCAAGGAAGCCAACGTTGCTAGCGCATTCGCAAAATCATTCCTATTATGAGGAATGTGTAGAAAGGAGCTTTCTTCGAACTCAAAAAGCCATCTATAAAACTTTCCGATGGTAAGGCAGCAAATGTAGTTCCTTGGTTTGATAGACTCCTATAGATTATTTGATTACCAATTCGGAATCCCCAAAGACAGTTAACCACCTGATGCCCATTGAATGGGCAAATTTTAGCCCCATGATCTGACCTTCATACTCAAATTTGTGTTGTTGGTGCCGACAAACTATAATTTGATTGACGACGGAATCTGCTCCCCCATAATAGGATATTAAGATCTGCTCAGCTCCGAGCCTTCCGTGTTATTGATCCATCAAAATACATTTTCCGTGCGTGGCATGCATTGTACTAATGGTATTGTTGAATATCATTACCCCTTCATCGGGAAGTATGTTTCTAAGGTTTTGTAATCCCCGATAAATGCGGCGGCGGTTGATCCGCAATTCCTTGACCTTCGACAAACTTTTGCGTCACGTAGACAATGTCAAATTGTTGTAGGATCAACTACCATCTGGACAGTCGACAATTCAGTATGGACTTACTGAGCACATACTTGAGAGGATCCACGGAGGATATGAGATGGGTTGTGTGACCATGGAGGTAATGTTTTAACCTCGGGGAAGCCCATGTTAAATCACAACAAGTCTTCTCAATCGAGTGTACTTATGTTTCTTCTTCTTGAATCTTTTGTTGAGGTAATAGATAGCTCGTTCTTGGCCTCTATCGTCTTTTTGTCCCAGCATACAGCTCAGGGCATTATCTTTAATGGACAGGTACATGAATAGGGGAACATCATACCTGGGTGGTACCAAAATAGGAGCGTTAACCAGTTGTTCTTTAATGTTAAGGAAGGCTTTTTGACACTCATCGTTCCATTTCATGGAGGAGTTCTTCCTTAACAACTTGAAGATGAGCTCACAGGTTGCTGTGAGTTGAGAGATAAATCTGTTAATGAAGTTGATTCTTCCCAAAAATCCTCGTATTTCCTTCTCTGTCTGAGGAATGGGCATTTCCTTGATGGCCTGGATTTCGGTAGGATCCAGTTCAATCCCTTTGTGGCTGACTAGGAAACCTAGCAACTTGTCTGACTTAACACCAAAGGCGCACTTGGCTGGATTCAACTTCAAGTTGTACTTACGCAACCTGTTGAATAACTTTTTGAGATTGTCTAAGTGGTCTTCCTCCCTTCGGGATTTGACAATGATGTCATCCACATAGATCTCTATCTCATTGTGTATTAAATCGTGGAAAAGAGCCATCATAGCTTGCTGGTAGGTTGCCCCGGCATTGATGAGGCCGAATGACAACCGTCTGTAACAAAAGGTTCCCCAAGGCATGATGAAAGCAGTTTTCTCACAGTCTTCCTCAGCGACCATAATCTGATGGTACCCCGTAAAATAATCCGCAAAGGAGTACATGCCGTATTGAGCAGTATTGTCAATGAGAATGTGGATAAAGGGCATGGGAAATCTATCTTTAAGGCAAGCTTTGTTCAAATCCCGGTAATCCACGCAAACTCGCACCTTTCCTCCTTGTTTAGGCACGGGAACAATGTTGGATATCCACTCCGGATATGTAGACACCATGATAATGCTAGCTTGAAATTGTTTCACAATTCTTCTTTAACCTTTAAACTCCACTCAGGTTTCAATCGCCTGAGTTTTTGCCTACTGGCTTGAATCCTTCTTTAATGGGAAGGCGATGAAGAACAATGTCAGTGGAAAAACCCACCATGTCTTAATGAGACCATGCAAACACATCCTAGAATTGGGTTTATAGTGCAACCATGTCATTCCGTTGGTTTGGGGTGAGGTCTGATCCAATTTGGATTAACTTAGGGTTTTCTAAGGTTCCAAGATTAAAAGAAGTGGTTTGGTCAAGGTTGGGTTTAGGTTTGTCTGTGACCCATTCCTTAATCTCCTGAGGTGTCTCAATGTCCTCCTATATTTCCATCAAGTCTGAGTCCAACTTTGCATCAAAGTTACAGCCCTTGTGGAGAGAAGGCACCTCATCAGCAAGTACAGGCACATCTAAATTCAGAGTCTTGAAACCAAAATATGTTTTCACTTAATATATGAAACTGTTTAATCATACAAAAGTGTTAGCATGTACTTGATAAAATAAGTCCTAATACTGTATAGAAAAGTAAGCAATTAAAGTTATCTACAGGGCAAAGGGATTTTCTGCCCATCTTACCCTCGTCGACCAATGCATGGAGTGTTGCTCCAATTGTCGAGGGCAAAGTCCTGATGGAATGCACGGTGATGGAGGGTTGTCATTATCCTCCTTCTATAGAATGATAACCATGACATCTGGGCAATCATCGTCTAGGGTATATCTATTTATATGTTCATCATGGACAATGATGTGTATGCCTGACATCATCAAAGCGATGTCGTGCTTACATTTCCGCTCCTTTTCTTCCACTTCGGGATCAGGAATCAGCACCTCTTTTGCTTTGAATGGTACTGGTTTTGGAAATAGCATAGCTTTGAGACCCCAAATTTTATGAATAAAGATTTAAATTTCTGGAAATATTTTTTTGAATATTATGGTGTGGATTTGATAAAATGTTATAGTTGTTGGTAATATTTACAAAATTTGCAAAGTAAGCAAGTGGTTATATAATATTCGATTGGTCGGGGAATATTCTTTGTGTCGGGGAATATCCGTACGACGGCACAATCATTGGTAGACCCCACAACAGAAGTATTGTCATAGTTAGAAAACGACAGAATTATCTTTTTATAAAAATAACGGCGAAAGTGTTACCGTTAAAACTATTGAACTACGGTAGTAAAAAGAACGATGTCGTGTGGTTGTATAGTAGCACACGGTATTGATTATTGATGCTTACGTAAGAAGTCACTCAGTTATACTCAATTATTGCTACAGTAATTGATGTATCATATCTCTCATATTATTGATTCAATTATTGTCACAGTATCATCTGCATAATATGTTATATTATTAAATCAATAATTGAGACGGCAAAGTTATTCATATTATTATTTGCAATATTGACAATGTCTAGAAGTTACATTAAGGAGAGGTTTGGTCACCTAATTGTGCGCGCAATAAGGAGAAATCTTATCGGGAAAGCCCCTCTTTCCAGGAGCGACACGGTTGTTAAATATTGTGAATTATAATATTAATGATGAATAAGATTGTGTTGATTAAAGATGAAATTGATAGTTCCATTGTGTTAGAATTATTAGTGTTAGTGAAAATTGACATTTATTCTGATGATAATTGATGTCTGGGGGTTATATTGATAAATCGGGTAATTAATCGGATAAATGAGGAATTAATTGCTACTAATTCACATGCTTATATAACTATTTGTTCACATGTGTGTACTATTGAATCACATTCTTGTACTATTAGGGGAGTTGGTGCAAGATTGATAATACTTACATGACTAAGTTAAAAATGGAGGTATAGATGGAGGTGTTATACTGTAATTCGTATTTTCACATGATTATAACTATTAATTCACATGATTGAACTATTGATTCACATTATTTACTATTAGGGGAGGTGGTGCAATTTTGATAATACTTGCAGGACTAAATTAAAAATAAAAGAAAAGTTGGAGGTATTGTACTGTAATATTTCGAGCCCCAAAACGTGCAATTATCAAAACTATATTTTTCTATAAATAGAAGCTCATTCTTCCTTCATTTCTCACCAATTCACTAAAGCTTTAGAGCAATTATTATAGAGAGAAATTATAGAGAGAAAGAAGAAGAGAAGATTGCTACCTCTCTACTCAAAGATATCTTGTTTCTTTTCTAAGGTAAGGGGTATTATTTCTTTTCGTATTCATGAAGAGAGCTATTGTTATTCAATTCCTTATTATTATGTTGGAATAACATGTCTATCTGATACCGCATACATGGTGAAATTCTTACATTATTCCATTCATTATTATTACATTGGAATAACTTTGCATGCATGCGATCTATCGTATTACTGGTGAATTTTGTTGTTATTACATTCATTTTTATTATTACATTTGGAATATCACATCCTCATGCGGTTTCACGCATGACCTAGTTCCATTCTTTATTATTACATTTGAATATATCACATGCATGCGATTTACGCATGACTGGTTCCATTCTTTATTATTACATTTGGAATATCCATCACATGCGGTTCTGCGTGACACTGGTTCCATTCTTTATTATTTTGTTGAGAATAACCTGTCTATGCGGTCTATCGCATGCATGGTGAATTCTTTTGTTATTCCATTCTTTATTATTCTGTTGGAATAACCTGTCTATGTGGATTACCGCATATATGGTGAATGATCTTTTGTATTCATATGAATAGTATTTTCATTCAAAAGGGGTTTCGGCCAGGGGTAATTTCGTAATTTTTCTGAACCTCAAAAATTCTGAAAAATTTGAAATGATAATTTGATGAGTTTTCTAGATTGTGTCCAAAAATGGCAATTTTTGGATGTATAGATTAAGAGTTATGGATTTTATGAGAAAAGACTATTTTAAAAGTAAACCCTTATAACTCTTTGTGGTTAACTCCAAAATTTGTGAAATTTTTATTGGGAGTGCATGTATATAACAGGAGTATACCCTATAAATTTCAGAATTTTTGGACAAAAGTATAATTTATGATAAATGTCTAAATATTCGGCAATTTTGGCCATATAAAAAATAGTAAATGAATTTTAAAAATTCCGAGAAAAATATATATTCAATATGGTACTATATTCTGCTAAATCCCAGAAAAGAAATATTTTTGGGACTGATTTAGTATTTTTCATGAAAATGAACTAGTTATGAGTAAATGAATTAAATATGTTATGTAAAGTAACAAAATTGGAAAATAGGATTTTATGGCTTGGGAATCCTATATAGGGTATATCAGATTTTTATGAGGATTTGATCATTGGTGATGAAATCTTATGAGTATGGCATTTTGAATGATTAAATGATTTATTTGGTAAAGTGTAAACAATTGAAATAAATTGTTTATAAGTTTAAGAAGTGATTAAATATTGTTATAATATTAATAATATTAGATGATGAGTTTATTAAGCGATTGATAATATTTGGATAAATTTAAAGTCTTTAATATTTATCCTTGTTTTCGTTTGATTAATGTTTATATCATTGTCATCATCCTCATGCTTATATTGTGATGAAAGTCATCTTTAGCTTACGTGCATAGATGGACTTGGTATGATCATGATCAGGGATCATTCGATATAATCATGACCTGTAATGTTATAAATGATGTGGTAAAAGTCCTCAGTGGCCTGTAGTGCATTGATGGACAATTTTTGGTATGTTTATGACCAGGGATTATTCGGTATAGTCATGACCATTGATGATTTAATGAATATCTTTGGTCCGTAGTGTAGGGATGATTCGATGATGTGGTTTATTTATTAAGCTGAGTCTCAGCGATAAAAATTGATGAAAATATTTTAAATCATAGAAGATAGTAGATATCATGCTCTACTTGACTCTTCTAACGAATTGCTTATTCCATTGCAGTTAAACTTGATGTTTATTGTATTTTATCAGTTTAACATTGTTGAAGACTAATGATAATTTATTCTTTATTATCTTAGTCATAATATTTCTTACTGGGCTAGTTGAGCTCACCCTTTCTTTCACCGTTTCTTCTTGAAATGAGAATATAATTGGGGACGAGTGGAGAAGCGGAGTGACGGTCCGGATGATAGCATTAGTAGTCCTCACTATTACATTAAATAGTGTGATAATAAATGTAATGAGGACTCCATTGAGTATGGATATTGTCTAGATGACAATATTTGTATTAAAACTCATAGCATGTGTTTTGTCGTATATTACACGACGTTTGTATAATTAAGTTTGTATTTGTATTTTGTACCATGTATTTGGCGACTCAAGATGGGTGATGTATACCTGTTTTAGGGGCGTCACAATAGCCATAACATGGGCTGGCACCTTTATATGGTAGATCGGCTCATGCGGTGCGAGATGGAAAAAAATCGTGAGTGTGGCGGAAGCTTAAGGAACCCGCTTATGCTTATGAGGATTCCTATGATCGAATCGCGTAATAGCCTAATCCTATTTGTTCCAATTTATTTGGACACTTGAATAGGGTGCTTAATACCTTGCTGATTTTTACCAAGCCCTTGTCCAGGCTGATGACCCAATGACATCATTTCTTGAGTGGCCGACATAACCTCGGCAGAAATCTTGGGTATGGGAAGTGGTGCTCCAATAGGTTGGTATTGTATGTTACTCACTTCCAAGGTATGAAAACTGGCTGGCTCAACTTCTGAATTGAAGCTGATGATTGGCAGATCTCCTTGTTCAGGACATTCCGGCTCAGCATTGATAGTGACTAGACTGTTATTGACAATGTATTTGAGTTGTTGATGTAGTGTGGAGGGAACGACTCCAGCCATGTGAATCCATGGTCTCCCCAATAGCAGGTTGTATCCTGAATCTATCCTAAGGACGTGGAATGATACATGGAATGTATTTGGACCAATCTCAATTGGCAGCTCAATCTTTCCGACGGAATTTCGTCGGGATCCATCAAAAGCTTTGATAATCGTATGGCTGCTTTGGATCCGTTTGAGATTGACATTCATCTTCACCAAGGTGGCATAAGGACAGATATTCAGAGACGAACCTCCATCTATCAAAACTCCAGCTAGCATATACCAGGAAGACAAAACTACAATGTGCAATAGCTTGCAATGCCTGGTCCCTTCGGGCGGTATGTCGTCATCAGTGAAGGATATCACATTGTTGTTGAAAATGTGATCAACCATATGTTGAAATTTTTCTACATCCACTGATTTCGGTAAGTAGGCTTCTTCCAAAACCTTTAGCAAGATCTTCTGGTGATCCTCGGAAGAGAAAACCAAGTCCAGTATTGATATCTGATGTGGAGCTTCTCTTAAGCTTAAAACCACCTTAGCTTCATTATGACCCATAGTGCGGAGAAATTTTTCAATTTTCTCCATGGGAATCTTCCCCTTTGCTTTGAAGGTAGGCTTCATCACCCTCTAAGGAAGATACAGTGGATTTTCCTTCGACACTATAGCAGTAGTATGAGACATGGATCCTTCAGCTTCTCCATAATTCCATGGAACTTTGTGTAAGCTGACAACAGGATATTGTGGTCTGAAGGGTAAATAAATTGGCTCTGGTGCAGCCACTTTCAAAGGATTGTCAGCCCCTTTGAGTTGAATTATTTGTATGGGAAATGCTTTGACAGTCTCATCATCCACTTCGGATATAACTTCTACTGATCCCTTCCATTTGGTAGGACATATATTCCCACTCTCAAGTTGTACAGTGTCGTTGTCTGCCAGCTGCAGGACACCGCTATCGATAAGATTTTGAATGAGATGGCAGAGTGCCCAGCATTCTTGATCAACATACTCCATCGGAGTTGAACCGTGAGAATGTGAATGATATTGACATACTCCATCGGAGTTGAACCGTCTTGAACGGGGATTGATTGGAGGTAGAAGGGAGGTAATTCTTCCTTCATTGATCAACATTTGAAATATCTCCTCCATAGATTGGCCCAGATAGGTAAATTCCCTCTTATTGGCAAAATCACGACGGGATTTAGCATTTTCTCTCTTTGCAACCTTATCCTCCATAGCTTTGCTTTCTGAAGGTGATGGTGGAGCATTCATAACAAAAGGAAGGAGATAAACATGCTCCTGGCTGATTAATTGGCGTGTGATTTGATGTTGGTGTGTCACCAGTTCTGCCAATTGCTCAATTTGTTTGCAAAGAGCTTTCATCTTTCATTCCATAGCAAATTGGAACTTAGCATAATCCCATCTGTCAACACCGTCTTTGATGGTCTGGGATGATTCACCATTAAAACTGGAACTCTGTCCAGTGCTCCAACTAATTATGTTGACCTCTTCTTCTTTGTGTTGAGGAAGAGGGTTGTCTTGCACATGAGGTTGATCTGGTTTGGTGACCACGATCTCACTGTTGTCTATTAAATCTTGGATCTTGTGTTTCAAGGCCCAACAATCTTGAGTATCATGTCCAGGTGCTCCGGCATGATAAGCACACTTTTGAGTAGCATTAAAACCCATGCCATTAGGGTTGGCTGGTGGAAGAAGACGTGTAATTTTCTTCTGAGTAGTCAGAAGAGCAAGAATATTCTCGAGCAAGTCCCCTAAGGGTGTGAACATTTGAGGGTGCTTTACTTCTCCACTTTTAGGCAATGGAGGGTTTGAAGACTATGCTTGGAAAGGGGAGTAGTTTCTCCTCTGTATAGGCATGTTCTGATTGCCTTTCTGTCCTTGTAGTATCAAGGAAACATCCTCCTCTTTCTTTTTATGGATCCTCCAGGGGTTGTTTCCATAAGATCCGGATTGGATGTGCTCAGCAACTGGTTTAAGAGCGGCTATGTCTTGAATTTTACCAAACCTTAATCCCATCTCAGCCATCTCTCCGTGCTTGATCATTTTAGAGAATGGTTTGCCAACACTAGCTAAAACTCTCTCATAGAAAGGAGCTTCCTGTATGTCTATAAAAGTCATGACCATTTCTGAATCTGTCATGGAAGGAATAACTTGAGCAGCAAGGCGCCTCCACCTTTGAGCATACTCTCTAAAAGACTCATTAGACTACTTCTTGACCTTGGTAATCTGATACCGATCAGGAGCCATCTGAGATTGAAAACTGTATTGAGTGAGGAAGGCGTGAGCTAGCTCTTTCCAGCTATGGATCTTGGAGTTGTCTAATCTGGTATACCATGAAAGGGCTTCTCTAGTCAGACTCTTCTGGAAGAGCTGCATTCTGAGCTTTTCATTTTTCGCATAAGATCTAAGTTCTCCAATGAACACCTTCAAATGTGTATAAGGATCCCCTAATCTGTCATATTTTTTCAAAATTAGGGTTTTGAATTTCTCTGGATAATGAACACCAGAAAATATGCAAAGGTCAGCATATGAAACACTTTCATGTATTTCAATCCCTTTGAGAGCATGGATAGTTTCTTCCATTTAGAGGACCTTCTTCCTGATATCACCGGTGTCTGGATCTCCTCTAAGATGGGTGTTTTCAGGGTCTTTGTTGGTTATATCCAACTGAGGTTCTGGAATTATTTTTTCCAAACCATGAGCTCCTCCTTGTGAAGAGGATTATGTATGTGTAGGCATCTTTGTACCCTGAGTAGACTGATGTAGTTCTTTAAGCAGAACAGCCAGATCTGTGATTTGTTTATTCAATCCGTCAAATTCTTCTCGAGAAACAAGATTAGAATGGTCAGAAGAAGACATAATTGGGTGTAGGCTCGTGGCCTTTTTGGATTTTGAGCGGGTAATAGGCCCAATGATTTCCCTAAAAAACTTCTGTAGTTTAGTCTTAGGGATAATGTAAATGTTATCATAATGTGTCCATTTTAAGAATAGTGTCCTGCAAAAACGGGTGTTAATTGATAACATGTATGCACAAATAATCTTCATATTTTCCATTACATAAAGATGACCATGGAATGAAATTACAAGTAAATGCTTTTACAAGTAATTGAAAATAGAAAGCATGAAGAGACTTTCCTCTGCGTTTGGTTTATCAGAGGTTGACTTATCTTAGGGTTACTCTCGCGGGTTTTTGGCATGAAGGTTCCCAGATCATCGCAATCTACTTAACGGGAAGTTAATCCGGTCTTTCAACTGGAGCGAATCTGGGTGGTCCCTTTCCTAAGCCTCGTTGGAATTAGTCTTCCTACGAGTCCAGTAATCAAACACTGACAGGATAGCCTCCTGGTGGAGGAACCACACAACATATATTCACATACAATGTGTCTCACCGTTTATGAAAATGATGACATGTGCGAAGCACTAATATCACAGATAGATATTTTACAGTGCAATAAGTAAAATGCATTCGTACACATTTATCATAAATGTAAATGCAACATTCACACACAAGCATATAACAGTTTTAAAAAGCTTGTAATAGCGGCTTAAGCTCTCTTACTGGAGTCCCCAACAGAGTCGCCACCTGTCGACGTCGGGATTTTTAGTTGTCCCTTTTCGTTACTTGTTCTTTGGTGTTCTCATGTTCATGTGAGATTTGTTTGAAAAAACAAGTGAAGAAGGTCCGACATGTGTAATGTCGACGATTTGACTTTAAGAGTTGCCAGTTGGTGTTTTTAACTGGTTGCACCAACGCAACCGAAAAAGGTTTTCACATTGACCCGATGATGTGACTTTCGCTAAGCGGGTACATGAAACCGAGATTCATTTGGGTTCGGGGGCTTGATTATGCGGAGGGAAGATGTTAGGCACCCCCTGACATCCGTGTTGCCACGGTGACCGCCACTTTTTAAGAAACTGTTATATGAATGTATGTTTGTGTGTGTGTGTGGATCAATGTGCAATTATTTGAAAGTAGTGCGAGGCCTCGTTCGTACCTATATATAAAGGGTTTGAATTTATAGAAAAATTTAGTTTTAAGCAAGATATAGCAATGAAGTTTTGTAAAAAGAGGTTTTTCAAACCCTGTGCTCAATAGGAATTGAGACCTTTTCATACTTCCATTTTATTATTAAAATGTTCGCCTTGTTTGCTTTTATTTTTAGAGAGATGCGAGGCATCTTGAGAAAATAATATCTGTGATCTTAGAACTCCTTATGGGCATGATAGCCATCCAAGGAAATTGAGACATAATAGTAAATAATGTACAAAAGCGCACTTACGTGAAAATGTCCATCACGAGAACAGAATCTAGATTGATGGACCTGAATCTGTGATCACATGATTCTTAGGCTCACATGATACCGCAGTTTGTAGGGAAAGCAGTAAGCAGTTATATATATAAAAGCTGTAAATATATATATATATATATATATATATATATGTGTGTGTGTGTGTGTGTGTGTGTGTGTGTGTGCATGATCAACCACCACGAAGTGACTTCATGGGGGATCGGAAATGTAAATATATAAAATCGGTAAATATATATATGGACATGATCAACCACCACGAAGCGACTCCATGGGGGATCAGAAAATTAAATAAAGCAGTAAATGACGAGATATATTAAAGCAGGCGGGACTAAATGTAAATAAAGCAGTAAAAGGCCTCGAAGTAAACTCCTACCGATGAGAAATGTAAATATATATATATAAGCAAGAAACGCATTTAGGATATAAAATCCGGGCTCATCGGATATAATAAATAATAATTATATATATAAGTATATATATAAAAAAGAAGAAATACCGGATGTAAAATCCGGGCTCATCGAGATATGTCCGACAACAGATTATATATATAAGTGTGTGTGTGTATATATATATATATATATATATATATATATATAAGTAAACACTCTGGACATAAGTCTAGGCTCAATCGAGGCATAACTCGATAATGTTAGTCCATATATAAATATATACATATATAAGTATATATATACAAACAAAAAGAAAATCACGGACCGAAGTCCGGGCATACGCACACAACACGACTCTCAATGTGTAGAATAGTGTGTGCAAAGATGAAGAGAAAGGCTTTATAGAGTGTGAGAAGGCTTACAGTTGGCTGCCAATGCAAACTTCTATGACTCTATATGGATAAACACTCAGCTCTCACCGGATAAAATGTATAGCTATATGTGAGCTAACGGGTGTTTAAAAAGACCAAGCACTCAATATGGGTGTGTACAGAGAAAATTTGACAGGCCTTCCTCGCCTTTTTTCTTTTTTTTAAATGGCCACCCCAAGCCCTCTATTTATAGAGGTGGAGCCGCAGTTGCACTTGCGACTGCCCGGGGTGCCTCGGGTTCCGCAGGTCCCGTCGTCCCGAAGTACATGCACTCGTGCACTCTAATGTCCGTTCGAACTTGCAGAACTTCAATCCGAGCATCCGAACGAGGTATATATGACCTTCTTCGGACTACTTATGTCGAGAGTTACGCAATGACATGGATTAGAGGTTGTACGAAGTTAGGAAGAGGGGACCATGCCCATGGTCTTCAAGCTTCAAATTCTATCCAGTGTGCTGCCACGCGTAATAGTCACTCGGGATTGGAACTCCTTGGTTCTTGTAGGACATTGTTGTATGTATGAATGTATGAAGTGTTGAGACGACGCGCAAGTGTTGAGGTGGCAAGATGACGTTTGACTCCTCACCGGGGTTATCACCGGTTTGAGTTGAAAGCAGACGTTGCTCAGGGTTACATCTGAGATTGGACTGCTGCAAGTGTTTGAATGCCACAAGGTCATCTGTGAGAATGCCTGTCTGTCCGATGTTAGCTCCGGGTCTGAGGTATGAGTGCCTCGGCAGGAGGTTTGATTGAAGCTTATAGCATGCATTTGAAACAACCATTTCCGGAGTTATCGTCGGAACTGCAACAGCATTGCTTGGTGTTTTCGCCAAGGTTGAAACTCGGGGTTATCTCCGAGGTTGGAAATGATCCTTCCAGTGTGTGTTCTAGGGTTGGAAATGATGTTCCCGGTGTGTGTTCCGGGGTTGTAAATGAACTTTCGGTAGTATCCGGAATGGATGTGAGCTGTCTTCTAAGGTTATCTCCGAAAGACGAATCTGCCCTCCTGCAATGTTAGTAACAGGTGTGCAGAAAATTTTGAGTGTCTACATCAGGTATTAAGAGTGTAGCTGGGTCGACCAGGGATAACAGGGAAATAGTGTTATTGTCCGAGATTGTCGAAGTTTCTCAATACATTATAAAATGACATGACATGCAATATATAATTGTATTGAGGACCTAAGATGGGTGTGTCGTATATTATACGTCACTTAATAATTGATGTTGGTGAACAACAATAGGGTGATGAGAACCCGACTCTGAAAGCGTCAAAAGTGTACCTCATTAGAATGAACAGGATAGTAATATTCTCGTTCTTCTTTGGGGTCATGAAACATTTGTTGTTGTATTTTATATGGCATTGTAATAATTTGAGTTTGGATACTGTCTACGAGACAATATTGTATTAAAACTCACAGCTTATGTGTTGTCGTATTTTGCACGACAGTTCAACAGTTGTATAATTAAGTTTGTATTTGAATACTATAGTGTGATATCTGGCGACTCAGAATGGGTCGTGTGGACCTATTTTGGGGGCGACACTAAAGAACTACATTTGCTGGCTTACCATCGGCAAGTTTTACAGATGGCTTCGGAGTTTGAAGAAGTATCATTCCTCCACATTCCTCGTAATAGGAATGATTTTGCGAATGCACTAGCAACTTTGGCCTCCTTGATTCACATACCTGACAAGGAAAACATGTCAAGCATTACATTTGCCCTACAAAAGGCTCCAGCCTATGGGAATTACAATGGAAAAGTATCGGATGAGCTACCTCCCATCCAGCATCCTTGGTATCAGCATATCCTGGAGTACTTACGAGATGGATCTACACCCACTGAGACAAGGCCAACTGAAAGAAGGTGGATCCATCAACTGGCTATGAAATTCTACCTGAGCGAAGATGCACTCTACAAAAGAGATGCAGAACTAGGTCTCCTCAGATTTCTGGACAAGGGCCAAGCTTAGAGACTCATGGATGAGATCCATGGTGGAATATGTGGCCCACACATGAGCGGCCCTCTATTTGTTAAGAGAATCCTAAGAACAGGGCATTTCTGGCTCTCGCTTAAGGCTGACTGTGATGATCATGTCAAGAGATGCTACCAATGCCAAATTCATGGGAATGCTATCCACGCCCCCTCCGAGGGAGCTCCACAATATGAGTTCGCCCTGGCCCTTCTCAATGTGGGGAATAGACGTGATCGGGTCCATCGAGCCCAAAGTCAATAATGGGCATCGGTTTATCTTCACCATGATTTACTACTTCACTAAATGGGTAGAAGCAGCCTCCTTCCCCAGGGTTACCAAAGAAGTCATCATTGGTTTCATCAGAAATAATGTCATTTGTCAATATGGACAACCAGAGGTGATTGTGTCAGACAATGCTAAGAACCTCAACAACAAAATGATGGAGGAGTTGTGCAGTAAATTCCACATCAAACATCTAAACTCCATCATCTACCGTCCCAAGATGAATGGTGATGTTGAAGCATCTAATAAAAACATCAAGAAGATCAAGCAAAAGATGTCCGCTAATCATAAAGGATGGCCTGACTTGTTGCCTCTGACTCTATTAACCTATAGAACATCAATACGCACTTCCACTGGGGCAACCCCCTACTCATTAACCTATGGGACAGAAGCAGTGCTCCCCATAGAGGTGGAAATGTAATCCCTCAGAGTGTTGATAGACGCTTAGCTAGATAAAGACCAATGGTTACAAGACAGGTATCGCTAATTGTCTCTAATAGATGAAAGGCGAAGTGATGCTATCTTCCATGGTCAATTATACCAATAGAGGATCGCCAAATCCTACAACAGAAAATTTTGGCTACGGCAGTTTAAAGAACATGACTTGGTTTTGAAGAAGATCATTGACAACCAAGATCAGTCCAAAGGAAAATTTGCCCCAAACTAGGAAGGCCAATTTGTTGTCAAAGAGGTATTGACAGGAGGTGCTCTCAGATTACAGGAAATGGATGGCGATGAATTTTGACAACTCATTAACTCAGACATCGTGAAACGGTACTATGTCTAAGGTTACCATCAAGCAAACATCTTTGTTTTGGATCACCTGATCCCCGGTCATTTCAGGTTTTTCTAACCCTTCACTACATACAACCTTTCTTCATACTCATCTGCCCCATCAGGGACAAACACACTTTTCCAACCAACAGCCTGGTTCCAGATAAGTAGACCTTTTGTGACAACCCGAGAAATTAGACAATTTATTAAAATCTTAAATGATGGGTTTAAGGTCAAATGATAGACCTAGACAGAAAATAAGTGTATGCGTTTGATATTTTTGGGAAGGAATTTTGAGTATTTCAAAATTCTGTGAAGGAGTTAGGTGAATTATTCAGGATTAAGTGTATATGTGTTTATGTTCTGTGAATATGGTATTATGTGTGCACAGTATGTGGTTAAGGGTCAAGGGTTGACCAGATAAATTTTATCAGTGTCAAACCTTAATATTATTAAGAACGTCAACGTTCAGTTAGAGAACCCTAATGTCTAATAAGAAACCCTAGAAATCGGTTCTGAAACCCTAATTTCAGTTCCGAGAATTTGAAACCCTAATTCGGAAATTTAAAACCCTAATTCTGGAATTTAAATGTTGTATATAAGGATTAAACATCATTAATTATAAATTATTAAGGGAAAACCCTAATGAATTACTTGAAACCCTAATTGCTAATTAGAAAGCCCTAATATCAAATCTCGGAACTCTAATTTCAAATTTCGGGTATTTGAAACCCTAATCTGGGAACTTAAAGGGTGATTATATTGCTTAAGTGTTATTAATTATAATAGTAATTAGGGTAAAGCTTAATTAATTAGTAAACCCTAATTTCAAATTTTTAAACCCTAATTATTCTGTCAGGAACCCTAATGTACAATTATGGATTTAATTGCTAAATTAGCAATCTTAATTAGGAAATATTAATCCTAATTTGTGTTAGCCCTAATGTGATTAGGAAAGTATACTGTAATTAGGAAACTCTAATTATAATTTAAAGATATTAATTTTCATTTTTTGAAAACCCTAATTTAGAAATCCTAAAAGGTGAATTATGGAAAGATTAGGTTTTAACCCTAAGGGTTAAAACCTAAGGGTTTGCAACAAATGACAATTCTAGAAATAAAATGGTATGGAAATGACTAGTTTACCCTTATTGCATTATTTAGTAGATTGCTTGTAGATCTAGCCCTAAAATGAGTTGGTACACTACTCTAACTCTAAACCTAGATGTGTGTCCAAATATCAGCCACAACTTGCTAGCAAATATTTTGAATCATATCTATTATATAGATCAAAGAGAGAGAAAATGTCACTTTACTTCTCATTCTCTCCAATCCTTTCTCTCTCTTCCAAATCCAAAATTAAGAGTGAGAAAGTGAGATATGATAAGTCTATATCAGTCTCTAACTTGGCAAGATCAGATCATCAAAGTCAGATTCATGATAAAGTTAGAAAAAGGTATAAAAACCTTAAACATGTAAATCTTATGATCTGATGTTAAATGTTGTTGTTGCTTTGTTAAAGTTGTGTATTAAGGTGTCTTTAAGTGATCTGGGTTGTTAAATCCCAGATCCATAACATCAAAGTGCTCGAAATGAGCATTTCTTGAAATCTAGAAAAACTTTAAAAAGTTGTCTGACAGTCATATGTCAGACCTCATAGATCTGTGTGTGTTTTCTGTTTGTTGTGTTTTATGTTATAAATATGTTCTTTGATGTTAGGTCTTTGCTCTGAGACTTGAATCAACCTCAGATCACGTCTGGATTGCAAGATATGATCGGTCAAAGTCCGTTGACCAAGCACAAAAATTAGAATCTGGAAAACCCAGAATTTCTAATTTAGGTCTGACAACGTTTTTCGAGTCTTAGATCTTGCTGTGTATTGGTATTTTGGACTAGATGTTGTTTTGGTGTTGTAGTCTGATGTGTATACTACACATACAAGTCATTATATAACATAGATCCATAACAGAATCGAATTTGTAGCCGGTCAAACTATAGTTGACCAATCTGCCTGAAGAACAATCTGGGTAACCCAGAATCTTCTTGAACCATTATTTTGTCAGAACTTTAACCATCCTGAATCGCTTAGTGTTATGTTATTAGTTTGGTTTGATGCATTATAATTGTACCCGGACATATGTAGTATATGGTGGAACCTTTATATCACATAAAACAAGCCTGTAAATCAAAGATTTAGGGGCTCAAATAAAGCACATCGACTGTTCTTCAATTTCTGGAAAACCCAGAAATTGAAGAACATGTCTGACAAGGTTTTCTGCTGATTAGATCTCACTGGTATGTTGTGTATTGCCTAGGATCTTGGTTGATAATTGTAGTATTACACTTATACTACAACATCAATACATTAGATTGCCCAGAAACCTTTTTATCGAGGAATTAAATGTGGTTAAAGTACCTACCCAGCTAACTGACATGGTTTTCTGGGTTCTTGCTCAAGAACACCAAGAACACCTTTAGCAACAGATTTGTCGCCTAAGCCACTTTTAGCAACAGTTTATTTCCAAAAATAATTAATTAATTAATAAATAGAGAAAAATAGTTTTTAATTATTAAAAATACATAATAAATTCTTAAAAATTATTTTAAAGCCTGAAAAATAGTTTTTAATTATTTTGAGTATATTTCAGAAATATTTAATATTTTGGAATATAAAAGGTATTTATTTATTTAATTATAATATTAAATAAATCATTTAAAATGGTTTTAATTCATGAAAAATTATATTATGATATTAGAAAATATTTTAGGTTATTTTTGATGACTTTTAATATTTTGTGATGGATTTCATTAATAATTTATTATTAATGGTAATTAATTTATTTAATAAATATATTAAATAAATTATGAAAAAATAAATTAATGTTTTAAAAATCATATAAAAATGATTTAAGTGTTATAAAAATATTTTAAGTTATAAAATATAACTTTTGATATTTTGTCATGAAAATATTAATATTTTAATATTAATATCAATTATCGGATAATGGATTTAATGATTTAAAAATCATATAATTATGATTTTAAAGTATTAAAATACTTAGTGATATTATAATTATATTATAATATTATGTTATGATTTTTATTAATATTTAATATTAAATAAATATTAATGATTAAGGAATTATGTGGTATTTAATTCATTCAAATACGGTTTTAATGATTGAAAAATGTTAATAAATGGTAATAATTATCTAAAAATTATTACAAGTCTATGAAAATTGTTTTGACTGATAAGAAAATTGTCTAGGATATTGTTAAGTGTTTAGATAGAGTTTAATGGAACTTAAACTCGATAAAAGTCTGACTAGACCGTCGGGATGATAGAATTATGTCGATTTCAACTTGGACTTAAATAGTCTGACTTGATGCTAAGTATTATGTGCTGAATAGACTGATAGGGTTATGTGCTATGTGTTTAGGTTATTCTATGTGTGTGTGTGTGTATATATATATATATATATAATAGCAGTATTATATTGTGATGATATTATTCTAATATTGGAGATCTATATTACTAATATTAGGTCTTCGGATAAAGCGTTATAAATTGTGTAGCGGTAATCAACAGTTCAGACAAGTTTTACTTAACTCTACTAAGAGTTGTTTCATTCAGATATGCTTATGGTTAATCATTGCTGATTGCCATGGATAATTGTACTCTATACATATTGCATGTATAAATCAGGTGTGAAAGGTTGATCACATTCATTACCAATTGGTCCAGATATATTTATTCATGTTCAATACTTGTTCAGTCAAAAGTTTGTTCGTGCTAGTTCTCAATTATATTGATGAATTATAGCCAACTTATTATTCAGACTCTTTCAATCATGATATATCCTTAAATTATATTTAAACTTGCTGGGCAACTTTCATGCTCACCCTTGCTATATCATGATAAACATTGCAGATAAGGCGAATGCGTTCGGATCTGAGAAAAGGATAATGCCAAGTTACGCATTTGGGATAAAATGTGTAGCTAGATTGTAATAGTATAGTTTGATAATAATGTCATGTGTGTTAGATAGTTTATGATTTGTGTATAAGTTAAAAGGTTCTTTGGATTTTGGGGATTAGTGTGTAAAGTGTCTTTGTATAAACAATTTATGTTTATATCTTCCGCAATAGTAATAGAATGATTGTACTAGATCCGTGGTGATTTGAGACCCGGATTTGGGGCTGTCACAGTTGGTATCAAAGCTGTTGGTTATAAAGCTTAGGTAGGAATACCTGAGACCAATAACCGCAGTGATTAGGATAAGATCTAACTCATATAGAGTTAGTTGGTCGGTAAGATTCAAAGACGAATCTCGACAAGTTGTTAAGATACAAGGTTCCCTAACTCTGATCATAAAAGTGAATAGTAATGGTAAATAGATAGAGTCTAGAAGACTAAAAGTTCAGGGATAGGAGATCATAAAACAAAACGATCAAGATATAGAAATGAATTGTAACATATACGATGAGATCACCCCGTGATCTGGTAAGGTTATAGTATGGAGAAGGATCAAGCGAATGATTGAAAAGATTTACAGCAAGATTGCTATGTGTAAGTTGTACTATGAATTAAATACTGATTAGGGAAAGGATTATGAATCTGAATTGAATAAAAATTCATCGTATTGAGAAGGGAGTTAAGATTAGGAAGGATTATGAAATATTTGTGTGTGGCTTATTTGCTATATATATCGTATTAAGAGGGTGATTCCTTTCTCATGTGTATAATGGTAGATGGGTCATAGGTAGAGGATATAAGGTTAAGTACGAGTTCTTAAAACTCATACTTATGTGACATTCTTGACTCATAGTTATATGAAATGTTTATGAACCCCTCAGCGAATGGACGCCAAAAGTCTGACTAGGACAAGTTCTTAAACTCGTATGATTGTGGCAAGTTTATGAACTCATAAGTGTGGTTTAACATTGCGTATCTCTTAGAGGAAGGAGGTAACGCTGCGAGCTCCTTCCCAAGGGTATCTACACGAGCTAACAGATCTACAGCCAACTTCATAGTAACATTGTGCTCATCAATATATGCGCGCATCTCAGCAATGATGTCAGTGGTAAGGGATCTTACTGTAGTACTATCTGTAATGGCTACATCCCGGGCAGATATGGCATCATCCCGCTTAACAATCAGGGCATCTCTGGATGATCTGACCTCATCCCGCTCAACAATAGCGGTGTCTCTATGAGCTAAAGCCTCTTCTCTCTCCAATAGAGCGGCATCTCTCCCATTAAGAGTTGTCAACATCAAGGCCCTAGCCTGATCTCTCTCAAAGGTCATCAGATGAAGACTCTGCTCTAAATATTGTGCTGAATGCTGGATCACAGTAGCACTCATACTGGGAGAATCTACAAGAGCTGCTGGCAACCTAGTGAATAGCTCCTCCTCAGTGGGAAGATCAATGTCCTCTATGGGCTCCCCATCATCAGAATCAATCCCCGGCACTGTGGATACTACCGCAACCGATGCAGTCTCTGTCTCCATCCATGCATAACACTCTATCGAACAGCCTGGATGACTAACAGAAAACTCAGCTAGCTCACACTGATCCCAACAGGCATACACCCTGGATCTTTCCTCTGCATACAAATGGCTAGAAGCCACACGCTGACTTAATGCCCCCTCAAAAGGATGGAAGTCCTGAAACTGGTCAAACTGTGACATCACAGCCAGTGGGTGGTAAGTAGTCATGCCCCTCAAACCGGCCAGAGGGAGATAATCCATGCCAGGTGCATGAGTAATGAAGCTGTAGGGTGAGCTAAGCCATGTACACAGCAAAATGCCAAACAGATCTCTGATCCCTACCAAGAACACTTACCAAGATGCAGGGTCTGTACACTCCGCTGGCTGAAAGGAGTAAGACATGACTATCTCATGGGTAAAACAGTATCCATGCCGTCAGAAGGTGCCAATCGGTCTCAGGTGTGACATGAACCATACATACAACATGACCGAGCTGCCTACAAATACCCCTAAAGGGTGGGTGCAGCAATATGTGGCCGATCTCAATGTCTCTGTCATGATCATCAACACAATGGTATGACCCTCCCTGAGAGCTCTCATTGCTATGATCACGTCAATGCCCAGCTCATCCATATATCGTGGCATATACACATATGATAATACACACATCATGAGTACATCTACTCGGTCCACACGCCACTGATCCTCCGACGTGGTGAAATCCCCGGAGTGCCGTGCATAGCTATCCTCTGAGCCAAATCTATCTATCAGAAAGCACTAGAACACCACATGGCCAGATGTAATCTCATCATATACTACTCTATGCCTCAATCCAGTGAGGGTCATGAACTGCCGGCTCATATTGCCAATGGCCATCCGAGCACAAGGTCTGTCTAAGGGCAAAGCCGTCAACCGTTCATACTCCTCTAATGTGGGAGTCAACTCCTGGGTCCCAAAGCGAAAAACCTGCCTCCCTAGTATCCAATGCTCCAGCATACCGTTTACGAAGCCCATAGGAACCTAGAACATCATGAGGGTCAGGGAATGTTGTAATAACTGATCTACTGTCACTCGATCTGAAGGTGACAAACTATCATACCACGACCTCAAGCGGGAGGCTACCAATACTAGTGGAGCGTGATCAATGCGGCTAACTGTTGAGGAAGACATCTGTGTGGGCCGTATCATAAAACCATCTAGGGGTCAATGCTGAATATCTCTGGACATACATACATATGCATAACATGATACATGCATGATAAACAATATATGGCAATATGATGTATGGAATAATAGTACATACATTCCTAAGTACATCACCATCTAATACATCATCTATGTACAATTAAAAATACAGGGAAATGGGGCACAGACGCCCAGCAACTAACAGAGGCCTATCAAAAGATATAGCGAGAATGGGGCATAACCACCCATTGTCTAACAGAGGCCTATCAAAAGATATAACGAGAATACACATCAGAAGAAGACAATGGTGTCAATGTCTACATCATCAATCCTGTCCACCTGATGTAACTCCTCCTGAGTTACTGGATCTCTGTCATGTGGGATGTCAGGCCTATACAAAGTAGGATCTGTACTGGCAAAGACATATGGGTCACCTGAGGGGCCAGCGCCTGAGCTGGAAGGATCAAAAGTATATGCCTCTGAAGGATCTCTGCCCAAGTGTCGGATGAAAAAATGTGCCCGGTCCAACTACCGGGTCAAGCTATCAATCTATGTCAAATGAGTCGAATCTCAGACACAGGTCATCCAATTTGTCATCATCACGGATCCAAGAACCATATCCCCCATAAACTGAGTGGCACGGGTCTGGACTCTGATAGTACAAGGGGATCACCAGCAATAGAACATCTCCTGAGTATATGAACCCTCTGATAATGTAAAGCAGTCAACGCCCATCAATGGGATATCACTGACAGGCGACTGCGACACAGGCCAATAACATCTGGCAGGAGGCAAGATCGGTACACGAATCTCTCTTGTAGTGCTCCTAATAGCACGCTCTCCTAAATAGAGCTCTCATCCTCCATCTATAAAGAGACGAATCCGGTGGGTGGACATCACGTACTCGACACCAGTCGGGTACCCATCCTCAAATCCAATCGCCAAGTGTTCCCCAGAATAGGGAATCCATGTGATATCATTAGCTGTCAACAACTCCAACTGTAGGCGACAATGGGTGAAACCCTCAGCTACAGGAACCTCCGTCAGTATGGAGTGATCCCATCATCGTCCTTGTGGATAGGTCTCCAAACCTAACACACTCACAGGACGCAAACATGGGAGCCTCTCATAGGCCCAAAACTGCCAACACAAAGGCAAACATCTGCTGTCAGTCAACACTCTTAACTTGTACATGGAAAATCAAAAGAGAAATACTCACCAGTAGATATGGGTAAAATCCTAGCCAAGCCTCCGTCAAGCCCTGCGAACGCCTGCGCATTCCCCTGAGGAAATAGGCAAAGGTATAGAAGCCCCAGTCATACTCTCCAATACGGTCCACCTCCCGAGTGGCGCTGACTAAAGCGAAAGACACCGTGGAAGAGTTATCTGCTATGAACCAGCCCCTAATGATCATCAGGAACAATCGCCAAAGAGTGCGATCCTTGACTCTCACATCAGCGGGTATGGGCTCACTTTCATTTTTACTCATACCATCCCACGCCAAAGGACTGTCTGACGAACCGTCCCCGCCTGAAGCGCCTCGATCGGGACTCTAGCAAGGATCTGTGGCGGTCGGGGTAATGTTCGCCGTACATGGCACTGGCGCCCCTCTAAACTCCATACCGGTGATAAACCGCCAATCCATCAGCGTCATCATCACCTCACAGTCTAACAAATGGAGAGACTGAGTCTGGTGAAACCAGCACTCAGACAACGTCCTGAGATAACCCCAGGGACAACAATAGGGGAGGATCGAAAAGAACCTCAAAGCCCCAACCATGCACAATCTTTCGGTAATCTGGATGTAGAGCCTGATACAGAGAGTGTATGCTAAACCAGTTCCCTTGAGGCTGTGTAAAGTCGGGAACCTGCATCATAAAGCAGATCAACATCAGAACTTTTGTTCCTCATCCATGGGAAAGAAGGAAGATCAAATCCAGTTTTTACCTCATTTGCATTCAAGTAAACTGAGGGGTGTCGACTCAAATCATCCAGAAGCTCTGGAATCATCACCTTAATGCCTGGGAAATCCCTACGGGGAGCATTAGCAGAAGGAGCAGGGTCCACAACTGGTACATCCTCCTCCTCATCCTCAACGTCTGGCACATCAACCCGGATAAGACGAATCACCACCTCAGCCAAACAACAAGGTTATCTAACTGAACGAGGTTGAGGCACATCAGAAGCCCTCCTCCGCACACCAAAAGTGGTCCTGCGGGAACTACTCGGCTGATCCAGATCCATATATATCTGGACAAAAGTCTCCAACTCACCTCAGAAAGGGTGTGGTAAATTCTAACCTGGAGCCTTTTCAATACATTTTATGACTATATGCATGCATGCATTACTTTAACATACACCTACAGTATAGTTAAAAATGCATAACTACCCAATGCCTAGACTTTTGGAAAAAATTTACCAGATTCTCCTTTGTAAACAGGATTATCCACATGCACATAGGCATGACTAGGTGGCCATTCAGTAACACACCTACCCACAGTCATAAACATCCTATATGCATGACAACATCAAAGTCACAATCCATAAGGGTAGCCTAATTACTAAGATTACTTTGCATTACTACCTTTTGCTCATTTATCCTCAAATAGGATAAGAAATAGCAGAAAAAGGTACCAATTTGATTGTTTCAAAAGTCAAATTTTTTCACATCATTATGTTAAGTATGGTTAAATACTAACATTTACTATGTTGAATATAAATAGGTATACATCACCCATCTTGAGTCGCCAAATACATGGTACAAAATTCAAATACAACTTAATTATACATCGATCGTGTAAAATACGACAAAACATAATCTAAGAGTTTTAATAAGAATATTGTCATCTAGACAATATCCACACTCAATGGAGTCCTCATTACATTTATTGTCACACTATTTTATAGAATAGTGAGGACTACTAAAATAACCATCTGGACCATCAATCCGTTCCCCGACTCGTCCCGACTATATTCTCATTTCACACAAAGAGAACATTGAAAGAAAGGGTGAGCTCAACTAGCCCGATAAGAAATATTATGACTAAGATAATGCGAGAATAAATTATCCTTAGCCTTTGACGATATAACAAGCGATAGAATATAATAGACAACAAGTTTTAGATCAACAAGCTGCTGGTGGAATAAGCAATCCATTAGAAGAGTCGAGTAGAGCATAAAATCTACTATCTTACATGATTTAAAAGTTTTTCATCAACTTTATCATTTGAGACTCGACAATAAATAAAAATAAAATCATCCTGCATCACGACCGAGGATATTCATGTAATCATCAATGGTCATGATTATCTTAGAATAATCACTGGTCATAATCATACCAACAATTTGTCCATCGATGAACTACGAGGCCGATGAGGACTTTTACCACATCATTTCGTCACATTACGGTCATGATTATCTTAAGAATAATCCACAGTCATAATCATACCAAGTCCATCTATATATGCACGTAAGCAAAGATGACTTTCATCACAATATAAGCATGAGGATGATGACAATGACATAATAATTCAATAAAACAAGTTCAAGGATAAATTTTAAAGATTTATAATTTAATTTATCGAGAAATCAATAACGTCAAATTGTCGACATGATCTTTGCTTTGTGGAGTAAAATTCAAGAATGCTCGGAAGAATATTTCCATGAAAAGATCTTTGGATGAAGCACAAATATCGAGGATATTCTACTAATTTCATGGAGTATAGAAGCAAAACTTTAACCAATGAGTATAATAAAATATATGAAGCTGCAAATGGATTTTTACGCGCCGTGCGGTAATCCGCGTAAGCAGATCATTTCCACAATTTAATAAGGAATGAATATGAAGGATCATTCACCATGCATGCGGTAATCCACATAGAGCGAGGTTATTCAGCGAATAATAAAGAATGGAATAATGAAGAATTCACCATGCATGCGATAGTCCGCGTGAGACGAGTTATTCAACGAGAATAATAAAGAATGGAATAACGAGAAGAATTCACCGAGCATGCGATAGACCGCCGCGAGACGAGTTATTCAATAGAATAATAAAAAATGGAATGACATAAGAATTCACCGAATAATAAAGAATGGAAGATATAATCCACATGAGACGAGGTTATTCAGCGAGAATAATAAAGAATGGAATAACAAAAGAATTCACCGGGCATGCGATAGGAGGCCAATTAAACGAGAACGAGTTATTCAACGGAATAATAAAGAAATGGAATAAAGAAGAATTCACCATGCGTATATAATATTGCGATACATAGCGTATGAAGACGAGTTATATTCAGCGAGAATAATAATAAAGAATGGAATAACAACCCTTACGAATATTGAAAGAAAATAACTCTCTTCATGAATCTGAAAGAAATAATACCCCTTACCTTAGAAAAGCTGGATCTTTGGAATAGTGAGGTAGTGAGACTTCTCTTCTTCTTTCTCTCTATAATTTCTCTCTATAATAATTGCTCTTGTGAGCTTTAGTGAATTGGTGAGAAATGAAGGAAGAATGAGCTTATTTATAGGAAAATATAGTTTCGATAATTGCACGTTTTGGGGCTCGAAATATTACTGATATAATACCTTCCTCTTTTTCTTCATTTTTAATTTAGTCCTGCAAGTATTATCAAACTTGCACCACCTCCCCTAATAGTAAATCATGTGAATCAATAGTAAATCATGTGACTCAATATTTCTAAACATGTGAAAAAATTAATTATAGTATAGTACCTTCATATATACTTCCATTTCTAATTTAATCATGCAAATGTTATCAATCTTGCACCAACTCCCCTAATAGTAAATCATGTGAATCAATAGTGCACACATGTGAACACATAGTTATAAGCATGTGAATTAATAGCAATTAATTGCTCATTTATCTGGTTAATTACCCGATTGGTCAATTATAACCTCCAGACATCAATTATTATCGAAATAAATATCGATTTTCACTAACACTAATAATTTCAACACAATGGAACTATCAATTTCATCTTTAATCAACATGAACTTATTCATCATTAATATTATAATTCACAATATTTAACAACGGTCGTTTCGAGGAAGAGGGGCTTTCAGATAAGGATTTCTCCTTATTGGCGCATGATTAGATTATCTAACCTCTCTTTGTGAGAACTTCTAGACATTGTCAATATTGCAAATAATAATATGAATAACTTTGTTGTCTCAATTATTGATTTAATAATATAACATATTATCACGAGATGATCTTTGTGACAATAATTGAATCAATAATATGAGAGATATGATGCGACAATTCTTTGTAGCAATAATTGAGTATAATTGAGTGACTTCTTACGTAAGCATCAATAATCAATGGTGTGTCTTTCTTATGCAACCACAGCGTATTATTGTACTTTTACTCTCTAGGGTAGTTCAGCGGTTTTAACGGTAACACTTTTCGTAGTTATTTTTATAAAAGATAATTATGTTATTTTCTAACTACGACAATACTTTATTGTGGGATCCACCAATGATTGTGTTGCCGTCGTACGAATATTCCCTGATTAAAAAGAATATTCCCAGACCAACGAATATTTTATAACAACTTGCTTACTTTGCAAAAAATTTTCACATATCACCCTTAACTTTAACCTTTTATCAATTTAACCATTTACGAAATAAAATAATAATTATAAGAAAATTGAATACTTTCATTTCATAAAATTGAGGGGTCTTACAATCTCCCTCCTTATGAAATTTTTGCCCTCAAAATTTACGTGCGTACTGGTATCTTAGAAGAGGTGAGGATACCTTGACTTTATTTGATTCTAACTCTTGAGGTATAACCTTTGAGTGTTGAATATGATCCTTCTTATCAAGATTTTAACACGTATCTCCTCATACGTTAAATCTTACGCTATATCTCGTCTAGTTCTAATTCAATAATGTGGTTGGGTCGTCCACATATTTTCGTAACATCGATATCGTAAAAAAAGCGTTATGAACACGTGACATACTTGGCGGTAAAAGCGAGTCTATAGCCCACAGTTCCTACTACTCGATCGAGGATTTCAAATGGGCCAATTAAATCGAGGGTTGAGATTTCTCTCTTCATCGATTCTTGCTTCTAGAATAACGCCCTCTTGAACCTTCTTCTTCACATTCATCGACTCGGGTGTGTAGCTTGAGCGGCTTTAACTTTATCGATTAAAAGTCGATTCTAATCGTATATTTGATATCTTCACGTGGGTCCCTAGAGTCTTTAACTCTATCTTCATCATTTGTAAGTTATACTGAAATGGGTTTTGTGTTAACAACATCGCTTTTCGTGTAGCGCATACGATCTTCTACTCAACGCGCCAATTTACCACGTTCGCTCTTCCACGATGATATTGAATGGTATAGTCGTAATCTTCTTGACTCGAGCCAAGCGTCTTTGGCGCGCATTATCGTTCATTTTGGTTGAAGAAATATTTAAGGGTTTTAGAAATGGGTTTTGTCTTTGGGGTCGATACAAAATTCGATTTCACATTTCTAGGGTAGGCTAGGAAGTCTTGAGAATCGTCGGAAATTTATTAACAATAGAAATATCATTCAAAGCTGTGACTCTCATCCAAGACTTGGATAATACGTCACATTGATACCTATCAACTTGCCATCGTCATTCACGGCGTCCCCTATGGAATAGTGCGGCCCGGTGTATTCCAGACTTGGAAGTCACCGGTGAAAGGCTCGGGGCTCTTTACTTATGGCTTGATATGACAATGATTGACTTTAGTGGTTTGGTTGCTTGAATTTAGCATAATAGGTTGGTTAGGAATATGAAAGCTAACAACCTTATAAAAAGCATGATGAGTAGTTAACCAATCGATTCCTAAAATCACATTAAAGGCAAGTATTTTTCAAAGAGATAAGATCGACGAAGTAGCGTGAAAGTGTCGATTTGAATCAAACAAGATTTATAAGCGATGGAGGTAATGAAGGTTTCTCTAACGAAGTTTCAATCGATAAGTCAAAGTCTAACTTCTCAGAGTTAAATTTAAGCGTTGAGCGCAAAAAGAGAGATAAAGAATGGGTAGAGGCCGGTATCTAATAAGGTATAGACTTTGCAAGAATTTATAATTAACTAACCCGTGCTAACCGTTTGGGTTACTCGCTTTTTGAGAAGTCTGAAAAAAATGCTCTTCTGAAACCATCGACTTTGTTTTGTCGTATCGCCTTTGGTGCCATAGTCCCAATTTGGACTTGACTTTTTTGGTGCACGACAAAATCGGGCTAGGTGACCTTCTTTTCCACAATTGTAACATGCTTTGAATTTGCATCATGCGATTTTGGGTGATATGTCCCCTCCCTCGCATTTTAAGCATCTGATTGGTGGTCGTTCTCCTTCCTTGAAAAGCGGGTGTTGGTCTTTCTTTGTCTTTCCATCATTATTGAACCTTCTCTTCTTGAAATTTCCACTCCTATTATCTTGGCCATGATTACCATGAAGTGGTTACCATTCTTGGCATGATAATTTTCCCCCCGATGGTTATCATTGTTAGATGGTGAATTGCTTGCCGTATGATTATTATCGTGTGTTGTTGGTCGTTGCCTTTTGGTTGTCTTTGACTCATTATCGCGCTCAATAAGCGAGCCCTATTCACAACATCGAATATAAACAAAGTTTGTGAGAAATGAGGTATTGGCGTATATCGGGTTTCAAACCTCTTAGAAACATTTGCGTCATTCGCTCCTCATTATCGACCAAATGGGATGCAAAGCGGGATAACTCATAAATTTAGCCTCGTATTGCGACACACGGTCATATTTTTTTGCTCAACTTGATGAACTCCACCTCCTTCGTGTGACGAATACTTTTGGGAAAGTACTTGTCGTTGAACAACTCTTGGAACTTCTCCCAAGACATCTTGAGTCGTCGGTGGGTATGTTTCTGATTCCCCCATGTAATCTGCCTCTTCACGCATAACATAAAGGTGGCAAAGGAACCTTTTGCTCCTCGAGCATCCCAAGACATCAAATATCTTGGTGATCTGCTTTAACCGTCGTCTCGCCTTAAGTGGTTACGGCTTTCCCAAAAACTCGGTGGTCCCGGCTCCTTGAAGCTGCTTAGCGGTGACCACCAGAGAGTTGCCATTGTTTCCACCTGCATTTTGAATAGAGTCTCTCTCGCTTTGATGTTGCATGAATTGCATAAAAGCCTCTGAACATCCCATCGTTCATCATCGATCGGTGTTGTTATTTACACGAGGATTATTGTCTTCTGATTGCACATTATCACAGGTATTGATCGTTGGTGACTCAGCGGTCTCATGTGCTTCATTGCTTATCTCAACATTTTTGGATGCCATTTTCAAATCTTGCCACAAAACAAGGGTTAATTAACATATCACATATTATCCCTATACTACGACCAACCAATTAAATACCAAATAAACTTAGGTAGGTCATACTAGCGAAAGAATTCCCGTCTCTCCCCTCTAGTTCTTGTCTCACATCTCGGCGGGGATCATATCCTAAGCTTTGATACCAATTGTGGCGCCCCCAAAATAGGTATACATCACCCATCTTGAGTCGCCAAATACATGGTACAAAATTCAAATACAACTTAATTATACAGCGATTATCGTGTAAAATACGACAAAACATAATCTGAGAGTTTTAATAAGAATATTGTCATCTAGACAATATCCACACTCAATGGAGTCCTCATTACATTTATTGTCACACTATTTTATAGAATAGTGAGGGACTACTAAAATAATTATCATCTGGACCATCACTCCGTTTCCCGACTCGTCCCAAACTATATTCTCATTTCTGAAGAGAACAATGAAAGAAAGGGTGAGCTCAACTAGCCCGATAAGAAATATTATGACTAAGATAATGCGAGAATAAATTATCCTTAGCCTTTAACGATATAACAAGCGATAGAATATAATAGACAACAAGTTTTAGATCAACAAGCTGCGGTGAATAAGCAATCCATTAGAAGAGTCGAGTAGAGCATAAAATCTACTATCTTCTATGATTTAAAAAGTTTTTCATCAACTTTATCATTTGAGACTCGACAATAAATAAAAATCAAATCATCCCACATCACGGCCGAGGATATTCATGTAATCATCAATGGTCATGATTATCTTAGAATAATCCTGGTCATAATCATACAACAAATTGTCCATCGATGACTACGGGCCGATGAGGACTTTTACCACATCATTCGTCACATTACGGTCATGATTATACCGAAAGTCGTAATCATACCAAGTCCATCTATGCTGCGTAAGCAAAGATGACTTTCATCACAATATAAGCATGAGGATGATGACAATGACATAATAATTCAATAAAACAAGTTCAAGGATAAATTTTAAAGATTTATAATTTAATTTATCCGAGAAATCAATAACGTCAAATTATCGACATGATCTTTGCTTTGTGGAGTAAAATTCAAGAATGCTCAGAAGAATATTTCCATGAAAAGATACTGGATGAAGCACAAATATCCAGGATATTCTACTAATTTCATGGAGTATAGAAGCCAAAACTTTAACCAACTGAGTATAATAGAATATATGAAACTGCAAATGGATTTTTACCGCCATGCGGTAATCCACGTAGACAGATCATTTCCACAATTTAATAAGGAATGAATATGAAGGATCATTCACCATGCATGCGGTAATCCACATAGGCAAGTTATTCTAACAGAATAATAAAGAATGGAATAACAGAAGAATTCACCATGCATGCGGTAGTCGCGCGAGCAGAGAGTTATTCAATGAGAATAATAAAGAATGGAATAACAAAGAATTCACGAGGCATGCGTAATCGCATGAGAGACAGAGTTATTCAATAGAATAATAAAAAATGGAATAATGAAGAATTCACCGTGCATGCATAACGATAGGCCACGCAGAGCGGAGTTATTCAACGAGAATAATAAAGAATGGAATAACAAAGAATTCACCGGGCATGTAATAGATCCATATGAGACGAGTTATTCCAACGAGAATAATAAAGAATGGAATAAAAGAAGAATTCACCGGGCATGCGATAGAACTTGCGCGCCAGACGAGGTTATTCAACAGAATAATAAAGAATGGAATAATGAGAAGAATTCACCATGTATGTGATAATGGCACATGACGAGTTATTCAATGAATAATAAAGAATGGAATAACAACCCTTACAATAATATTTAAAGAAATAACTCTCTTCATGAATCTGAAAGAAATAATACCCCTTACCTTAGAAGAAGCTGGATCTTTGGAATAGTGAGTGGCAGGACTTCTTCTTCTTCTTCTCTATAATTTCTCTCTATAATAATTGCTCTATAGCTTTAGTGAATTGGTGAGAAATGAAGGAAGAATGAGCTTATTTATAGGAAAATATAGTTTCGATAATTGCACGTTTTGGGGGCTCGAAATATTACGAGTATAATACCTTCCTCTTTTTTCTTCATTTTTTAATTTAGTCCTGCAAGTATTATCAAACTTGCACCACCTCCCTAATAGTAAATCATGTGAATCAATAGTAAATCATGTGACTCAATAGTTCTAAACATGTGAAAAAATTAATTATAGTATAGTACCTTCATCTATACCTCCATTTTTAATTTAGTCATGCAAGTATTATCAATCTTGCACCAACTCCCCTAATAGTAAAGAATGTGAATCAATAGTACACACATGTGAACACATAGTTATAAGCATGTGAATTAATAGCAATTAATTGCTCATTTATCAGGTTAATTACGATTGGTCAATATAACCTCCGGACATCAATTATTATCGAAATAAATGTCGATTTTCACTAACACTAATAATTCCAACACAATGAAACTATCAATTTCATCTTTAATCAACACGAACTTATTCATCATTAATATTATAATTCACAATATTTAACAACCAGGTCATTCCCAGGAAAGTGGGGGCTTTCCGATAAGAATTTCTCCCTATTGGTGCGCAATTAGATTTCTAACCTCTCATTGGCAGAACTTCTAGACATTATCAATATTACAAATAATAATATGAATAACTTTATCGTCTCAATTATTGATTTAATAATATAACATATTATAGAGATGATACTGTGACAATAATTGAATCAATAATATGAGAGATATGATGCAGCAATTACTGTAGTAATAATTGAGTATAATTGAGTGACTTCTTACGTAAGCATCAATAATCAATACCATGTGCTATTATGCAACCACAGCGTATTCTTTGTACTTTTACTCTAGGGTAGTTCAACAATTTTAACGGTAACACTTTTGTAGATTATTTTTATAAAATGATAATTACATCATTTTTAACTACGACAATACTACTTCATTGTGGGGTCCACCAATGATTGTGTCGTCACGAATATTCTGACAAAAAGAATATTCCTCGACTAAAGCGAATATTTTATAACAACTTGCTTACTTTGCAAAAAATTTACATATCACCCTTAACTTTAACCTTTTATCAATTTAACCATTTACGAAATAAAATAATAATTATAAGAAAATTGAATACTTTTTATAACTATAGTCCCCATCAGAAGTCATGGGAGCAAACCGTCGTCACATCCCGTTGGAAAACGATCCAACAAACCACATGCATCATACATTTTGCATTATGTTGTTGTACATGGCATCATGATTAACTTGTCACATTTCAAGTGTCTAGTGTTCTTTATCCTATCCATGTCATTGCATTGCATGGATATGATAAAGAGGGGCATCTGTAGAAACTCAAAATTTTGCATTCTTGTTACTAACCTGTGCAGGAGGGCAGAATCGTTATTCAGAAGATAACCCTGGAAGTCAAAGCAGCTCAATCCTAGAGACAACCCCGGGATACTCAGTCTTTTCCATCTCGGATATAACCTCGAGATATCCAGCTCCATTCCCGAAAACAACACCGAGAGTTTAATTTTCAACCTCGGAGACAACACCGAGGAATAGAGTTCCAGTTCCAGAAATAACACCGGAGAGAGCAGTCCCATCTCGGAGATAACCTCGAGATATGCACCAGTCCCAGAAACAACATCGGGAGTTTCAACATCAACCTCGGAGATGACCCCGAGGAATGCAATTGTGGTTCCGGAGATAACCCCGGAAAAGCTCATTTCAACCTTTGTAATCAGCTTTAACCTCGGATATAACCCCGAGGAACTCAGTTCCAGACCCGAAGACAACCCCGGGAGGTCAAGCACACCTCAGAGACAACCCTGAGGACATCCAGTACTTGCAGCAGTCCAATCTCAAAGATAACCCTGAGCAACGATTGCTAAATTAGCTCAAACCGGAGATAACCCCGATGAGGGGAAAAATCATCATTTTACCATCTCGATCACACATTGTGTCATCTCAACAACAACTTAACATACATTCTACATAAAAATGTCCTATAAGAACCAATGACTCTAATCCCGAGTAACTACTACACAAGACATCACTTCGGATAGAATTTGAAGACTTGAAGACCAAGGGCATGGTCCAATCTTCCTGACTTTGTATAACCTCTAATCCCATGTCATTGTGTATCACAACAGCATTCCGAAACAGGTCTTATACACCTCAATCGGATGCCCGGATTAAAGTTCTGAAAGTTCGAGCGGATATCACATTGTATGCGTACATGTACTTCGAGACGACAGGACCCACAGAGCCCGGGGCACCCCGGGCAGCCGCAGGTACACCTACATATCCCCCCTCTATAAATAGAGGGCTTGGGGTGGCCATTTTGCATAGATAAAAGGCGAGAATGCCCTGTCTAATTTGCTTTGTACACACTATAAACTGAGTGCTTTCTCATTTCAAACACTTGTGAGCTTATACTTTGCTATATTTTACCAGCAGGAGCCGAGTGTTCATCTATTTAAAGCTATTGAAGTCTTCTTTGGCAGTCCACTATAAGCCTTCTTACTTTTTTTAAAGCCTTTCTCCACTACTGTGCACACATAGTTATTCACGTTGAGAGTCGTGTTGTGTGAGTGTGCCCGGACTTCGGTCCGTGGCTTTTCATTTCTTTTGTATATATATACTTATATATATATATGTACTAACATTATCGAGTTATGCCTCGATTGAGCTTGGACTCACGTCCGGAGAGTTTATTGCTTTTATATATATACTTATATATAAACTATTGTCAAACTCTGTTCGATGAGCCTGGATTTTATATCTGGAGAGTTTACTGCTTATATATATATATATATATATATATATATATTTACATTTCTGTCAGGCCTAGAGTTTACTTCATTGGCCTTTTACTGCTTTCTTTACATTCAGTCCCGCCTGGAGGTTTACTTTGTGGCGGTTGATCATTTTTACTGTTTTATTTACATTTTTGATCCCCCATAGAGGTGTTTCATGGTGGTTGATCGTCTATATATATATTTACCGCTTCTATATATTTACTTTTCCAATCCCCCATGGAGGTGCTTCATGGTGGTTGATCGTACATATATATATATATATATATATATATATATATATATATATATATATATTTCTGACTTTTATATATATATAACGCCATGTACTTTCATATAAAGCATGCGACATCATGTGAGCCTAGGAATCATGTGATCATAGATTGGTCTCTCGAATCTAGATTGGTTTCGATGATGGACATTTTTCATTTGTAATCGACTTTGTAAATTATTCACGGTGTTTGAATTTCCTTAGATGGCTCTCATGGCCACAAGGAGTTTGGCACCGCTATGTATCTTATTTTCTCGAAGATGCCTCGCATCTCAAAAATAAAAGCAATCAAGTCGAACACGTAATAAAATAGAAGTATCAAAGGCCTCAATTACTATTGAGCATAAGGGTTTGAAAAAACATCTTTTACAAAACATCAATGCTATATCTTCGTAAAACTGAACTTTTATACAAAATTCAAACCCTTTGTATATAGGTGCAAATGAGGCATAGCACTACTTTTAGATAATTGCACATTGACCCACACATACACACATATTCATATAATAGTTTAATTGAAAAGTGGCGGTCATCGTGGTAACACGAATGTCGGGGGGTGCCTAACATCTTCCCTCCTCATAATCAAGCTCCCGGACCCTAACGAATCTCGGTTTCATAGACCAGTTAAATAGTATTACATCACTTGGTCAATGTTCAAACCTTTTCTCGGTTGAGTTGGTGCAACCATTTAAAAATACCAATTAACTCTTATAGTCCAAACGTTGACATATACATGTCGGACCTTTTCACAACTTATTTTTTCAAACAAATCTCACCTAACATGAGAACACCAAAAGACAAGAACAGAAAAGAGATAATAAAAATCCTGACGTCGACAAGTATCTCATATTATTGATTCAATTATTGTCACAGTATCATCTGCACAATATTTTATATTATTAAATAAATAATTGAGACGACACAATTATTCATATTATTATTTGCATTATTGATAGTATCTAGAAAGTTATGTCGAGGAAAGGGTTAGGTTATTTAATTGCGCGCCAATAAGAAAAAATCTTTATCAGAAATCCCCCTCTTTCCTGGGAATGATCTGGTTGTCAATATTGTGAGTTATAATATTAATGATGAATAATTTTTGAAAGATTAAAAATGTGTTGATTGAAGATAAGTGATTTATGGTAAATATTTATTCAATTTTTGATATAAATAGAGGAGTTTGTTATGAAGTATTTGTTGTAAGTTTAGCGTATCACATGGACCCCCACTTAATCATTTTTCAAAATCGCCGATAGAAGTTTGTCTCAGTTTTGTTTTATTTTATAATAGTAATAAAATAGAAAACTTTTTATATAAAATAGAATACTTTTTATATAAAATAGAATACTTTTTATATTATGTATAAATTTATTTGTTTTATTATATTATAATCAGAATAAATTATATTTTATATAAAGTTTTTGTTTTATTAGAATATTTTATTGCACAGTAATGAATAAGAAAAAAGCGATTCTACTTGTGAAATAAATCCAGAAATTTATTCATGCGTCTGTGATTTTTTTTTAAATAGCGCCCTGTCACTCTCCTATAAATAGGATGCTTAGTTAAGAAATGAAAATTACACCAGAATCAGATAATTTTTCTTTTATAATATTGTGCGTATTTCTTTTGAGTATAAAGATACTTTGAGTGTAGCAAATAGTGCAAATTTTCTTCAAGAATATCTCCGCTATACCAGTCAAATTTAGTCTCCTACTAAGGTAAGGGTATTATTTCTTTCGTATTCGTAAAGGATGTTATTTTCTTCATACTCATAAGGGTTGTCATTCTATTCTTTATTAATCTGCGGGAGTAACCTATCTACGCGGATTACCACATGCATGGTAAATAACCCTTCGTATTCATTCTTTATTAATTTGCGAGAGTAACCTGTCTACGCGGATTATCGCATGCATGGTGAATAACCCTTCTTATTCATTCTTTATTAAATTGTGGAAATGATCTGTCGACGCGGATTACCGTATGACGGGGGAAAATCCATTTGCAGTTTTGTATATTCTTTCATACTTGTATGGGATATCATTTCTTTTGTACTCGTAAGGGATTTTATTTTAGTTCAATATTCGTAAGAAATATTATTTTCTTCCATACTTTATAGTATGTAAGTAATATTATTTCGTTTCATATTCCTAAATCTACACTTACTTTGATAAGTATTGCTTCTATAATCCCTGAAATTAGTAGAATATCCTTGAGTTTTGTGCTTCATCTAGTATCGTTTCATTGGAATATTGGTCTGAACTTTCTTATTAAATTTCAATATTTTCATTCGGAGTACTATTCACGGGGTACTATTCACTCGGGTTACTAGCGACAAAATTGGTTTATTTTCTGTCCAAATTATTTTTGATACATGAATATCATTCTTAAATTTTACTCCACAATTAGTTATCATGTTGACAATTTGGACATTCTTGAACTCTGGATAAATTGAATTATAAATCTTTAATATTTATCCTTGATATCACTTGATTCATTCTTTATATCATTATCATCATCCTCATGCTTATATTGTGGTAAAAGTCATCTTTGGCCCATAGTGCATAAATGGATTGTTGATTGAAATAATTATGACCAAGAATTGTGTATTGGTATAATCATGACCTGTAATGTTACAGACAAATGATGTGGTAAAAGTTCTCTTTGCCCCGTAGTGTATAGATGGATAGATGTTTGGCATGATCATGACCACTGGTGATACATACGAATATCCTTGGCCCGCAGTGCATGGATAATTCATTTATCTGAAATGATTATTGATTCGTGTTACAGAGATAAAATATTGATGATGGATTTTTAAATCATATAAGATAATAGACATCATGCTCTACTTGACTCTTCTAATGGATTGTTATTTCCGCTGCAATTGTTGATCTAAAACTTGTTGTTTATTGTATTCTATCATATTTTTCTCTTTTGAGGACTAAGGATAATATATTCTGCATTATCTTAGTCATAATATTCTTTACTAGGCTAGTTGAGCTCACTCTTTTCTTTCATTGTTCTCTTCAAGAAATGAGAATATAGCTGGGACTAGTCAGGGAATGGAGTGATGGTCCAAGATGGTTGCTATAGTAGTCCTCGCTATTCTATAAAATAGTGTGATAATAATTGTAATAAGGACTTTATTTGAGTTTGGATATTGTCTACGAGATAATATTTGTATTAAAACTCACAGCTTATGTTTTATCGTATTTTTCACGAAAGTTAATAGTTGTATAAATGAAGTTGTATTTTGATTTCTGTACCATGTATTTGGCGACTCAGAATGGGTTGTATGGACCTATTTTGGGGGCGTCACACTGGATACCAAAGAAGTCAAACACATCTATGACCGCGTGCGGTCACAGACTTGCATTGATTTTCCCCGCCAACATAAGCGCCAAAATTAAAGGCGGTAAATTCAAATTAGCAACCACAAGGTAGTCACTAATATCAAATAGTGACTACTTTGGATACATATCGCTAATAGCACATCATTAAGGTTATTATTAGCTTGACCAAAACAATTTGGTCATGATTCTATTGGTCATTTGATGGACCTTTTTCTTATAGTGTATTATATTTATATTTTAATAATAATGACAAATTTAAGTTAGGTAGATTATTTTTATGATAAAAAAATTTCTTGTCAAACTATTTTATCTAAATGAAAATATAATTTTACTTAAACTTGTATTGTTGTATATATATATTTGAATAAAAGAAACTAATTAATATTAGGTAAGATGATTTTGTTTTGATTGTTTTTTATACTACTATACTATTATTAATTCTCATTTCCTTATAAAACTACAATACTAATTCAAATTTTTAAATAAGTTGTTATTATTATATATATTAATAAAATAAAAACTAATATTATGTAAGATGATCATATTTTGATTATTTCCTTATAAAACTATATTACTAATTCTTGTTTCCTAATAAAACTACTATACTAATTCCAACACCCCGGGTAAAGCACGGGGTTTTATTATAAAGTTATGATATTGTAAAAAAATATATAAATATATTATTATATTTATTAGGTAAATAATTCTAATAACAAAATACTTTCTTTCTAAAATTATATTACTTATGCTTGAGTATAATTACACTTATATTTAATCAAGAGTAACAAATTCAAGTTAGATAAAACGATCTATATGAAAATTATTTTCTTTTCAAACTATATTATCTAAGTTGTAATAAAAATTTATCTACTATATTATCTAAGTTGTAATAAAAATTTATCTAATAATCGTAACAAATTAATATTAAGCAAGATGATCTTATAATTGTTTCCTTGTAAATTATAATATTATTTTATTTTTGACTTGGTTGATGTGACGCCCCCAAAAATAGGTATTCATCACCCATCTTGAGTCGCCAGATACATGGTACATAAATTCAAATACAACTTAATTATACAACAGTCGTGCAAAATACGACGACATATGCTGTGAGTTTTAATACAAATATTGTCATCTAGACAATATCCACACTCAATTGAGTCCTCATTACATTTAATATCACACTATTTAACAGAATAGTGAGGACTACTAATGCTATCATCTGGACTGTCAATTCGTTCCCCGACTCATCCCAGCTATATTTTCATTTCCTGAAGAGAACAGTGAAGGAAAGGGTGAGCTCAACTAGCCCAGTAAGAAATATTATGACTAAGATAATGCAGAATAAATTATCATTAGTCTTCAACAATGTTAAACTGATAAAATATAATAGACATCAAGTTTAACTGCAGTGGAACATGCAATCCATTAAAAGAGTCAAGTAGAGAATAAAATCTACTATCTTTAATGATTTAAAAAAAATTTCATCACTTTTATCGTTGAGACTCAGCTTAATAAATAATCCACATCATCAAATCATCTCTGCACTACAGGCAAAGGATATTATTTAGTATCACAACCACGAATTATCCATGCACTACGGGCCAAAGATAATCGTGTTTTCATCAACGGTCCTGATCATGCCATAAAACAATTCATCTTTGCTCCCTTGGCCGAAGAGAATCCATAGCCATAATCATACCAAAAACTGTCCATCAATGCACTACGGCTAATGAGGACTTTTTCCACATCATTTGTAACATTACGTCATGATTATACCGAATAATCCCTGGTCATAATCATACCAAGTCCATCTATGCAATACAGGCCACAGATGACTTTCAACATAATATAAACATGAGGATGATGACAATGATATAAGAATTCAATAAAAACAAGTTCAAGAATTAAATTATCCAGGAACTAATAAAGTCCAAATTGTCAACATGATACTTCGTTGTAGAGTAAAATTCAAGAATGCTCAGAAGAATATTTCCATGAAAAGATACTAGATGAAGCGTAAATATCAAGGATATTCCACTAATTTCATGGAGTATAGGAGTCAAAACTTTAACCAACTGAGTATAATAAAGAATGGAATAACAAAAGAAATCATCAGGCATGCGATAGACAAAGACCAGATGGAGTTATTCCAACATAATAATAAATAACGTAAACCAGTCGGGCATAATAATACGACCATGGATATTCCAACGATATAATAAAGAATGGTGTAGACACTCAAATTTTCTCTCGCACTCCTATTACTAACATTGCAGGAAGGTAGATTATTCTTTTTGGAGATAACCACGAAAGGCGACTTACATCCATCCGGATACCACTTTGGAAGTTCAATTCCAACCGGAACACAAACCGGAACATCATCTCAACCCGTAACACACCCCGGAGTGTTATTTCCAATCTCGGAGATAACCCCGAGAGATATGCAGACCAAAAAAGCAAGCAACACCGGAGAGGGCAGGTCTGTCTCAAGCAATAACACCGCGACATTCGTTTCGGTCCAGAGACAACACTGGAGTAGCAACCCCATCCTTGGTGATAGCCCCAAGGATGCCATTGTAGTTAAATGATAAGCTCGGAATGCTTGTTTTAAAATATGCGATCGACTTCAATCCGGATGACGATTGAGGCATACAAACAAGAAGTCCAATCTCGGATATAACCACGAAGCAACGCGTCGCTTTCCGCTTAAACCGCGATAACCCGGTGAGGAGTCACAACGTCATCTCATCACGTCAACAAGATGATATCGCAAGATACCAACAAGTAGTCAATCCCCAATTGTAACCTCGAGCAACGTTTACTTTCAACTCAAACCGGTGATAACCCCGGCAAGGAGTCAAACGTCATCTTGTTCCTTCAAACAATGGCACGTCGTCTCAACACTTCAGACATACATACAACAATGTCCCACAAGAGCCGAGGATTGACAATCTCGAGTGACTATTACGTGTGGCAGTACTTTGGATAGAATTTGAAGCTTGAAGACCATGGGCATAGACCCCTCTTCCTGACTTCGTACAACCCCTAATCCATGTCATTACGTAACTCTCGACACAAGCAATCCGAAGAAGTACAGATATACTTCATTTGGATGCTCGGATTGAAGTTCTGCAAGTTCGAGCGGACATTACAAAGGCACGATCGCACGCATTTACGAGACAACAGGACCCATGAGGCTCAGATCCATTGACGACCGGTAGCAGTGTACCTGCGGCCATCCGTCTATATATACAAGGCTTAGGTCAGCCATTTAAAGAGAGAGAGAAAAGGAAAAAGGCGAGGAAGCCATGTCCATTTTACTCTGCATACACATCTTTTGAGTGTTTCCTTTTCTTTAAACACTAGTTAGCTCACATATAGCTACTTTTTATCCGGCGGGAGCTGAGTGTTTATCCATTTAAAGTCTAAGAAGTCTACTTTGGCAGCCCACTGTAAGCCTTCTTATATTCTATAAAGCCTCTTTCTCATATATCACACAGTCTTATACACGTTGATAGTCGTGTGAGTGTGTTTGCCCGGACTTCGGTCCGTGATTTTCATTTCTGTCTGTATATATATACTAATATATGTATATATTTCGTATATATGGACTAACATTATCGAGTTATGCCTCGATTGAGCCTGAACTTGATGTCTGGAGCGTTTATTTGCTTTTTATATATATACTTATATATATATAAGCGTGGTCGAACTACATACGATGAGCTTGGATTTTACATCCGGAGCGTTTAATTTCTTTTGTATATATATATATTTATATATATAATTGTTGTCAGACATATTTGATGAACCTGGATTTTATATCCGGTGCGTTTACTCGCTTTTATATATATATACATATATATAATTGATGTCGGACATATCCGATGAGGCCGGATTTACATTCGATCGTTTCTTCGCTATATATATATATATATATATATATATATATATATATATATATATATATTTTTGCATATATATATATATTTACATTCTGCTCAGCCCGGAGTTTCCTCCGTGGCTTTTTACTGACTTTTTTACATTTCGTCCGCTGGAGTTCACTTCGTGGCGATTGATCGCTTTTTGACTTTTATTTACATTTTTGCCCTGCACTGAGTTTACTTCGTGGCGCTTGATAACATTTACTACTTTATTTACATTTCTGATCCCCCATGGAGTTGTTTTGTGGTGGTTAATCATGTACATATATATATATATATTTATCGCTTTTATATATATATAATCGCTATCGCTTTCCATACAAATTACAGTATCATGTGAGCTAGGAATCATGTGATCTGTGTTGATCTCATCGAACCTAGATTCGATTCCCATGATGGATATTTTTAGGCATAATGGCTTTTTGTACATTATTTTACACTTTGCCTAAGTTTCCTTGGATGGCTGTCATGCCCATAAGGAGTTCTACCTTTCTATATATTATTTTCTCGAGGATGCTTCGCATCTCGAAAATAAAAGCAAACAAGCCAAACATTTAACAACAAAATGGAAGTATGAAAAGGTCTTAATTCCTATTGAGCACAGGGTTTGAAAAACCTCTTTTACAAAACTTCATTGCTATATCTTGGTTAAAACTGAATTTTCCTATAAAATTCAAACCTTGTGTATATAGGTGCGAACGAGGCCTCGCACTACTTTCAAATAATTGCACATTGATCCACACACACACACACATCCATATAACAATTTCCTTAAAAAGTTGCGATCACCATGGTAACACGGATGTCGGGGGGTGCCTAACACCTTCCCTCCGCATAATCAAGACCCCGAACCCTTAATGAATCTCGATTTCACAGACCCGTTTAGCAGTGTCAAATCACTAGGTCAATGTGCTAACCTTTTCGGTTGCATTGGTGAAACCAGTTAAATACACCAACTGGCAACTCTTAAAGTCAATCATAGACATTATACATGTCGGACCTTTTTCACTTGTTTTTTCAAACAAATCTCACATTAACATGAGAACACCAAGAACAAGTAACAAAAAAGGGACACTCAAAAATCCCGACGTCGACAAATGGAATAACAACAGAAATCACCATGCATGTGGTACTTCGCATAGACAGGTTATTCTAACAAAATAATAAATAATCGAACCAGTCAAAGTAAAATCGCACTTGCAAGCGAGGATGTTCCAACAGAATAATAAAGAATGAAATAACAACAGAAATCACAATTCATGCGGTACTTCATATAGACAGGTTATTCCAATAAAATAATAAATAATGGAACCAGGTCAGGCGTAATACGCACCGACGGGATATTCCAACAGAATAATAAAGAATGGAATAACAACAGAAATCACCACGCATGCGGTATTGCAGATAGATAGGTTATTCCAATGTAATAATAAATAACGAAACTGTGTCGGTAAATTTGCAACGGTTGTGATGTTCCAACAGAATAATAAAAATGGAATAATGAGAAAAATTTCACCAAGTATACGGTACTTCGCATATACAGGTTATTTCAACATAATAATAAAGAATGGAATAACAGAAGAATTTCACCATGTATGCGGTACTTTGCATATACAGGTTATTCTAACAGAATAATAAGGAATGGAATAGCAGAAGAATTTCACCAAGTATAGGATAGTCCCCGTATACATGTTATTCCAAAAATAATAAAGAATGGAATAACAGAAGTTCTTTTCATGAATACGAAAGAAATAATACCCCTTACCTTATAAAGAAGAGTACTCCGACGGGTAGGGCGAGGATATACTTGAAGAAACTTGCACTACGCTCAAAGCTTTCTTAAACAGAAAATACGCTCAAGATTATAGAAGAAGAATTCTCCACAGTTTCTCTCTCTAGAGTTTCAGTGAATTCACAAGAAATAAGGAAGGAATGAGCTTCTATTTATAAAAGAATGAATTGAATAGTAACTAATTCATGAATGGTCCAGATTGATTCACTTTTAAACGGACGGCCCGGATTGATTTAATAAAATATTCTAATAAAATAAAATCTTTTTAAATAAAATATAATATATTCTATTTATAATCTAATAAAACGAATAACTTTATAAAAGTATTATGTTTTATATAAAAAGATTTTACTATGCAAATACTATGCATAATAAAATATAATATATTCTAATTATTGCCTAATAAAACAAATAACTTTATAAAAGTATTCATTTTTATATAAAAAGATTTTACTATGCAAAACACTATGCATAATAAAATATATTCTAATTATTGCCTAATAAAACAAATAACTTTATAAAAGTATTTCATTTTTATATAAAAGCTTTTTACATTTTATTACATTAATAATACAAATAAAACAAAACTTCATCATCATTATTATAATTCACACTATTAATCGATCAGGTCGTACCCAGGAAAGAGGAGACTTTCCAATAAGGATTTCTCTCTATTGGCGCGCAATTAGGTGACCAAACCACTCCTGGCGAACTTACAGACACATCGTTAATATTACAAATAATAATATTAATAACTCGTCAACTCAATTATTGATTTAATAATATATAAAATATCGACAATAATTGAATCAAATAACGTGAGATACTATGCAACAATTCATCGAAGCAATAATTGAACAAAACCGAAAGTGACTTCTCACGTAAGCATCAATAATCAATACCGGTGTGTTACTATGCAACCACGTGTATCACTGTACTTTTAATACCGGGTGTTTCAATGTATTAAGCAGTAAAACTTCCGCTAGTTATTTTCATAAAAATATTTTTATCATTTTTTCAATCCAAAGAATAATTCGCGTTGTATGGGGTCCATAAATGATTGTCTTGAAGTCGTCATTTAATATTCCTCGTTAAAATGAATATTCCCCACCAATCGAATATTATATAACAACTTGCATACTTTACATAATTTATAAATACTACCCACAACTATAACATTATCTCAAATTCACACCATAATATTAAAAAAAATATTTCGATAAAATTTAATCTTTATTCGTAAAATTTGGGATTTTACAATCTTCCCTCCTTATGAAATTTTGCCCTCAAATTTACGTACGTACGTACCTTGTACGCCGAACAGATGAGGACACTTCGTCAGATTCTAACTCTTGAGGTATAACCTTTAAGCGTAGAATATATTTCAGGATTTTAATAGGTACATCTTCATACGTTAAATTATCCGTTATCTCGTCTGGTTCTAAATCAATAATGTGGTTCGGGTCGTCCACATATTTACGTAACATCGATACGTTAAAAATGTTATGAACACGCGATATACTTGGCGGTAAAACGAGTCTATAAGCCAAAGTTCCTACTTAATCGAGGATTTCAAATGGACCAATTAAATCGAGGGTTGACATTTCCTCTCTTCATCAATTCTTGCTTCTAGAATAACGCCCTCTTGAACCTTCTTTTTTTTTCACATTCATCATCTTCGGGTGTGTAGTTTGAGCGGCTTTAACTTTATCAATTAAAGTAGATTCTACTCGTATATTCGTTATCTTCACGTAGGTTCGTATATTCACACTCATAAACGCATACGATCTTCTACTCAACGCGTCAGCTACCACGTTCGCTTTTCCACGATGGTATTGAATGGTACGATCGTAATCTTCAACAGCTCGAGCCAACGTCTTTGGAGCATGTTACATTCGTTTTGGGTGAAGAAAATATTTGAGGGTTTAAGAAATGGGTTTTGTACTAGGGTCAATACAAAATTTGATTTCACGCTCTAGGGGTAGGCTAAGAAGTCTTCAAGAATACGTCAGGAAATTTATTAACAATAAAAATATCATTCACAACTGTGACTTTCATCCAAGACTTGGATAACACGTCACATTGATACTTATCAACTTGCCATCGTTATTCACAACGTCCCCTACGGAAAGTCTGGCTTCGGTACATTCCACACAAGAAAGTCAACAACGAAAGGACCGGGGGCTCTTTACTTATGGCTTGATATGAAAATGATTGACTTTAGTGGTTTGGTTGCTTAAATTCGCATAACAGGTTGGTTAGAAATATGAAAGCTAACAACCTTACTAAAAGCATGATGAGTAGTTAACCAATCGATTCCTAAAATCACATCAAAGGCAAGTATTTTCAAAGAGATAAGATCGACAGGTAACGTGAAAGTGTTGATTTGAATCAAACAAGATTTATAAATAGTGGAGGTAACGAAGGTTTCTCCCAACTGAGTTTCAACAGATAAATCAAAGTCTAACTTCTCTGGAGTTAAATTAAAACATTGAACACAACTAAGTAAAATGAAAGAGTGAGTAGAACCGGTATCTAACACGGTATAGACTTCGCAAGAGTTTATGATTAATTTACCCATGATAATTTTATTCAGGTTCCTCGTCACGAAAAAAAAATAACTCTCTCTCTTAAACTACCGGCTTTGGCTTGTCTGGGACATCCTTTGGCATCACTATCCCAGCTGGACATAACTTCACCATACGACAAAATCGAGCTAGGTGACCTTCTTTTTCGCAATTAAAACACGCTTTGGATTCTCACAGACAGTTTGGACGGATGTGTCCCTCCCTGTCGCAAGATTTGAAACATCTGACCCGGTGGTCGTTCTTCTTCCTTTGAAATGGTCTTTGGTGTCTTTGTCTTTCCATCATTATTGAACTTTTCTTCTTGAAATTTCCACTTATTATCTTGGCCATGATTACCACCAAGTGGTTACCATTCATGGCATGAAATTTCCCCCACGATGGTTATCATTGTTGTTCCGGCGACCGCTGCCATAGGTATGATTATCATCGTGTTGTTGGTTGTTGCCTTTTGGTTGTGCTGACTCATTATCGCGCTCCAATAACTGAGCCTTATTCACAACATCTAAATATAAACAAAGTTTATGAGAAATGAGGTATTGACGTATTTCGGGTTTCAAACCTCTTATAAACTATCGCGTCATTCGCTCCTCATTATTAACCAAATGGGATGCAAACCGGGATAACTCGGTAAACTTAGCCTCGTACTGCGACACGATCATATTGTTTTGCTCCATTGCTTATCTCAACATTTTTCAGATGCCATTCTCAAACACTGTCACAAAAACAAGGGTTAATTAACATATCACATATTATCCCTATACTCTGACCGACCAATTAAATACCAAATAAACTTAGGTAGGTCATACTAGCGAAAGAATTCCCCGTCTCTCCCCTCCTAGTTCTTATCTCACATCTCAGCCAGGGATCATATCCCTAAGCTTTGATACCAACTGTGACGCCCCCAAAAATAGGTATTCATCACCCATCTTGAGTCGCCAAATACATGGTACATAAATTCAAATACAACTTAATTATTCAACAGTCGTGCAAAATACGACGACATATGCTGTGAGTTTTAATACAAATATTGTCATCTAGACAATATCCACACTCAATTGAGTCCTCATTACATTTAATATCACACTATTTAACAGAATAGTGAGGACTACTAATGCTATCATCTGGACTGTCAATTCGTTCCCCGACTCGTCCCAGCTATATTCTCATTTTCTGAAGAGAACAGTGAAGGAAAGGGTGAGCTCAACTAGCCTAGTGAGAAATATTATGACTAAGATAATGCAGAATAAATTATCATTAGTCTTCAACAATGTTAAACTGATAAAATACAATAGACATCAAGTTTAACTGCAGCGGAACATGTAATCCATTAAAAGAGTCAAGTAGAGAATAAAATCTACTATCTTTTATGATTTAAAAAGTTTTTCATCACTTTTATCGCTGAGACTCAACTTAATAAATAATCCACATCATCAAATCATGCCTGCACTACAGGCAAAGGATATTATTTAGTATCACGACCACGAATTATACATGCACTACGGGCCAAAGATAATCGTGTTTTCATCAACGGTCCTGATCATGCCATAAAATAATTCATCTTTGCTCCCTTGGCCGAAGAGAATCCATAGCCATAATCATATCAAAAACTGTCCACCAATGCACTACGGCCAATGAGGACTTTTTCCACATTATTTGTAACATTACGGTCATGATTATACCGAATAATCTCTGGTCATAATCATACCAAGTCCATCTATGCAATACAGGCCACAGATGACTTTCAACATAATATAAACATGAGGATGATGACAATGATATAAGAATTCAATAAAATAAGTTCAAGAATTAAATTATTCAGGAACTAATAAAGTCCAAATTGTCAACATGATACTTCTTTGTAGAGTAAAATTCAAGAATGCTCAGAAGAATATTTCCATGAAAAGATACTAGATGAAGCGTAAATATCAAGGATATTCCACTAATTTCATGGAGTACAGAGTCAAAACTTTTAACCAACCGAGTATAATAAAGAATGGAATAACAAAAGAAATCACCCAGCATGCGATAGAATCGCATAGGCAAAGTTATTCTAACATAATAATAAATAATCGGAACCAGTCAAAGCGTAATACGCACCGCATGTGATATTCCAATGTAATAATAAAGAATGAAATAACAATGTAAATCACCATGCATGCGGTACTTACATGTATAAAGTTATTCCAACAGAATAATAAATAACGGAACTGTGTCAAAGTAAATTGCATGACCTATTGTGATGTTCTAATGTAATAATAAAGAATGAAATAACAATGTAAATCACAATTCATGCAGATGCCATATATAAAGTTATTCCAATAAAATAATAAATAATGGAACCAAGTCAAAGCGTAATATTTAACCACATCGGATATTCCAATGTAATAATAAAGAATGGAATAACAATGTAAATCACCATGCATGCAAGATTGCAGATAGATAGGTTATTCCAAATGAATAATAAATAACTGAATCAAAGTCAAAGTAAATTCGCACCTACAGGATGTTCCAAATGTAATAATAAAAATGGAATAATGTAAAAATTTCACCAAGTATACGGTGATTGTGATATACAAAAGTTATTTCAACATAATAATAAAGAATGGAATAAATGAAGAATTTCACCATGTATGCGGTACTTTTAGATATCTGAAAGTTATTCTAATGTAATAATAAGGAATGGAATAAAGGTAAGAATTTCACCAAGTATAGGATAGTCCTCAGATACATGTTATTCCAAAAATAATAAAGAATGGAATAATGTAAGTTCTTTTCATGAATACGAAAGAAATAATACCCCTTACCTTATAAAGAAGAGTAATTCAAGCGGGTAGGCGAGGATATACTTGAAGAAACTCTCACTACGCTTCAAAGCTTTCTTAAATGTAAAATACGCCAAGATTATAGAAGAAGAATTCTCACGGTTTCTCTCTAGAGTTTCAAAGAATTCACAAGAAATAAGGAAGGAATGAGCTTTATTTATAAAAGAATGAATTGAATAGTAACTAATTCATGAATGGTCCAGATTGATTCACTTTTAAACGGACGGTCCGGATTGATTTAATAAAATATTCTAATAAAATAAAATCTTTTTAAATAAAATATAATATATTCTATTTATAATCTAATAAAACGAATAACTTTATAAAAGTATTATGTTTTATATAAAAAGATTTTACTATGCAAACACTATGCATAATAAAATATAATATATTCTAATTATTGCCTAATAAAACAAATAACTTTATAAAAGTATTCTGTTTTATATAAAAAAATTTTACTATGCAAAACACTATGCATAATAAAATATATTCTAATTATTGCCTAATAAAACAAATAACTTTATAAAAGTATTCTGTTTTATATAAAAAGCTTTTCTGTTTTATTACATTAATAATACAAATAAAACAAAACTTCATCATCAATATTATAATTCACACTATTAATCGACCAGGTCGTACCCAGGAAAGAGGAGACTTTCCAATAAGGATTTATCTCTATTGGCGCGCAATTAGGTGACCAAACCACTCCTTGGCAGAACTTCTAGACATCGTTAATATTACAAATAATAATATTAATAACTCTGTCATCTCAATTATTGATTTAATAATATATAAAATATCGACAATAATTGAATCAAATAACGTGAGATACTATGCAACAATTACTGAAGCAATAATTGAACAAAACTGAGTGACTTCTCACGTAAACATCAATAATCAATACCGTGTGTTACTATGCAACCACGTGTATTACTGTACTTTTAACACCAGGTGTTTCAACAGTATTAACGGTAAAACTTCCGCCGTTATTTTCATAAAAATATTTTTGTCATTTTCTCAATCCAACAATAATTCCCTTGTGGGGTCCACAAATGATTGTGTCATCGTACGAATATTCTCTGTTAAAACGAATATTCCCTGACCAATCGAATATTATATAACAACTTGCATACTTTACAAAATTTATAAATACTACCCACAACTATAACATTATCTCAAATTCACACCATAATATTAAAAAAAATATTTTGAGAAAATTAAATCTTTATTCATAAAATTTGGGATTTTACAGTTGAACTGAATAAAAAGTCTACGACAACCCCAAATTCGAGTACTTTTAAACTCCGAATATGGTACATCATGATACTACCCATTTAATAAAATAATATCGACATAAATGTAATTACTACTCTATTAGAATATGTCTTACAAAGAATCTCAGGTTCTAATACATTTAAGAACATCTTTAAAACTCTAATGAATGGCAAAAGGGTTGATAAAATCAATTAGACTAGGATTTCACTCATTTTTTTCTTCGTTCGTCCTCGGAAAAAAAATCATTTTTACTCATAACTCAAGTTGGATAATTCTGAAATAACTCAAAATAAAATCAAATCTTCAAGCAATTTATTTCATTTATTGAATGGTCTTTAACCCCCCCCCCCCCTTTATAACATAATATTACATTCATACAAAATTGTTACAAATAGTACACATCTTCTACTTGTTCATCTTCCCTTTTCATTTGTCCTTATCGGAACGTTCAGTCTGTTCTAACTTCGCTGAAAACATTTGATTTAAAGCAAGAATGAGCATTTAATTGCTCAGAAAGTATAACAGTCGAATAAACAAAAAAATCAATAATCATGTTACTATTTCTACAACTGAACAATAGCTATGAAAGCATTTCGAAAAAATAGGAATAATAATAATAAATTCCTTTTTATTTAACATTTTTAAAACGACATACTGAGTGGTCAAAAGACCTTGAACTTTTTATTTTTGTAAAGGTTCGATAGTAATTCAACTATAAACCTTCTAGCTTACGGGCACATTGGGTGATCAGCATAACGTACCTTATGTTTTACAACACTCTAACTAAACGACTATATGCATTTGTTTGACCACCCTCAGGGGGCTGTCGAGATTTTTTTGATGTAAAATATCCCAATATTAGGTTTGTTCATCTCTGATTTGAATTTAAATCAACACTGAAACAATTCAGGGTGGATAGCTTTACCTAACATCAATAATATATTTCAAAGATTTATTTTTAAACCGATAAAATATTCAAATGTTCGTCTAGCCGGAATAATTAACTTTGATGTACATCTTAAACAGTTCATGAATATAAAACTTTAAATCTTAACTAAATTGCAATTTAGCATAGCTGAATAACTTGTACAATTTTTAAAAGAATTGCATAAGTTTATAGTTCACATAATATATAAATATTGCATAAATTAATACAATCTTTGAATGAAGCTGAAAAACTAACACAATAAAATAAATTATGGAAGTTAAAAACTTGCGAAAGAAATTTAAGAATACTTTCCTAAAACATTCTTTAATAATTACTTTAAAAATGCCCTTCAATTATTTTACATGTTTAATTAACAATAATATGTCAATTAGTCATATAAAAACTTCACATATTGGTTTACATTGCATTATTACTCATTTTATGTTGTTCAAGTTTTATAAATTAAATAGCGGGACAATCTACTTAAAAATGTCTTACGGTGTTGCGGCGTTCGGGAACGCCACAACTCTCTTAGCAACTCCCTTGGATGATTTATATTCCATTAGTATTTATTTTATAATATTTATTAATATTCTTATTTTATTTTTATTTTTATTTTCAAGTTGGGATATTTTAGAACAATTGTCAAAAATATCGCATGTCGTTGCGACAGGACACAACTACATGTTCGTGACACGCCCGACACACACGATGTTACTTAACGTCTCCCAACACGTCTCAACGTGCACCACGTCGTTCGAAGTCCCTTAACATGGTTGAAAGTCCAATAATAATCTAGAAAGGGGTTTGAATAGATTATTATAAATTAAAATTTTAAATTAGGCCTTTTTGAATTTTTAGTTGATTAATATGCAAGACAGTAAAAATTCAATCACACAATGCACAGAGATTTGTCTAGTTCACAGAATACATCCCGAGTATGCTGCTACGTCCAGTCTCAAGCTCATCTCTAGGACTTGAGATCCTATTACTATCAGTAATAAATACTCCTTCAACAGGCGGAGAAGCCTTTACAAAATTTTATAGACAAACTTTCAATTTTTCACAACTATCTATCTTGGACAGCAAGCTCCTAGTTCCCTCCTCAAGCTTAGTTGTATCTTCTTTTGAATTCAGTTCTATTCTATGTTCTGGTCTTCAAACAATAGCCTCTTCCTCACGTCACAAGTTCACTAGAGACCCAACTCCCAGCTGACCTCTCTACGACTCTGGTCTTGGTCAAAAAAAGTACTCGTTTTTCTCATAGATACATAAAATAAACTAACTCTACCCGTTTTCTCTTTTTACAAAAGATTTTACAATGATGTGCTTCTTAAATAATCAAATAAAATTTAGACTCAGTTATAAAAGTTTAAAAACTTTTATATTTGTGTAAAAATGCTTCTTAATCAAGCAGATAAAGGAATTTAAGTGCATGTCAAATAATGCTTGAATAAGCAGATATTTAGTTTAATGCAATTTTATTAAGAATTATTTATTCTTTATAATAAAGAATTTGTTTCTATGGATTTATACAGATATAGTTTTTATGATAAAAGTATAAATAACTTTTATATTATGCAACAAGTATTTTGTGAATAAATGAATTTATAATCAAATACTTGTGATGACAGATATCAAGAATACAAAGTAAATCAGTTAAACAACACTTAATATAATAAATATATTTATTTAACTCAAATGATATATAAAGATATTTTATCTATTATGTGAATAAAATATAAAGAAGGCCACTTAGAATTTTAAAGATTGTTATAAGATTAATATTGGCTTTTGAAAAGTCAATATATATATATATATATATATATATATATATAGTTAATAAGTATGGTGGAGCCTCAACCTAATAAGTTAACCTTTTAGGTAAGGAGGTGATTCAACATGCTTATTGGGCCAATCTACACAAGTGTGCATTGCATTGCTGATGAATTGATGCGATATGGATCGTGCAATTCCGCTACAGCTAGCTGATGTTTACTTATACCTTTCATATTTGGCGTTGCTTATAGTACTTCCACTACACTGTAAATGATGTTGAACTATACAACCTTTTTAATTGGGCTATATTTTCTGTAGATGATGAGGGAAAAGGAGGTAGGTAGCTTTGTAAATCATATTTGATATGGACCATATGGTCACCCCATTACTATTACTACATAAATAGAACAGAAACGATTCACTATAAATAGAGTAGTAGTATTTGGTTCGATGAGAGATTGAAGCTGTGAACAGATACAATTCCTTGTTTGTATGGGATATATGAATGTCTTGTCATCTTTTTTCGAAAATGCTTTACGTTTGCCTTAATTTTTTCCATTATTTATGAGGATGTTAGATTTACAAGTAAAACTTAATATTTTCATAAATCTCTATAATAAATGTGGAATATATTTAATTAGCTCTATAATTGTTTATATACTTACTCCACTGTCTAATCCATTATCAGTTGTATCTCAAACTTTTACAAATGTGAGTATAGATCTTGGCCCAACGATAACTTTTATTTTATAGTTTATATGAGGTTAATGGTTCGATTCTTAGTTGTACGAGTGTGATGTGTATGTAGAAATTAATAATAATAATAATAAAAACTTTCTATAGACCACTGAAACATACCGAATTATAACGAATATCTTATTAGTTTTTGGGAAAAATGGATATGTGGTTTGTTATAATATTTTTATCAATAATATTTTTATATCATTTTTATTAATGACGTTATAGACATTTTGCTCTTTTATTACTAAACCAACTATAAATCAAATTTATTTTTCTTTTCTTCTTTTTTTTTGATTGCTTTCATCTAATTACCCTTTGTCCCAAGTTATAAGATTAATATTGGCTTTTGAAAAGTCAATTTCAAACATTTTTAAGCTTAAAATTGAGATTAATTCATTTAGTTTATATCAATACAATTATGAACATCATAAACTACTTAAAAAATACTACCAGTTGTAAAATTTATTATTTTGAAAACTTAAATAAATCATGTCAATTTTAAATTAAATTTAAGAAAGTCAATAATAATCTTACACTAATTTGTAACGAAAGAAGTACTGTTTATGGTTGATAGGAAGGAAATCTAAGATGTCAAACTACACGCCTCTCCAATAGAATAATACTTTATTCGTTTCATATTCATTATTATTTTTTAATATCAATTTAATAGTAGATTTTTAAATTCAAAATTGTTATTTTAATTTTAATCAATACAATAATATATATTGTAAACTATTTGAAAAGTATTATTCATAGTAGATTTTATTATTTTATAATTTTTAATGAATCATCACAATTTTGAGTTTGAAAATATCTTAAAATAATTTTTAAAAGTTAATAATGTCATATGGAGTACTTAAAAAAGACCCAACCCAAGTGTTCAATGACTACCAATAGGCCCAAACAAATATGGAATACTGGCATGTAGTAATGTGAAATGCAATGACCTGCAATAAGTTACATTAGACACCGTTGTGTCTGAAAAAGAGGACGAAGCGGAGGAGAGAAGATATGGAGATCGTATGGCAAACCCCTGCGAACCCACCGGAGCACCACGATTATATCTTCTTTAACGGTAAATGATGTGACGCCCCCAAAATAGGTATACATCACCCATCTTGGGTCGTCAGATACAAGGTACTGAATACAAATACAAACTAATTATACAACAGTCGTGTAAAATACGACAAAACATAAATTGAGAGTTTTAATAAGAATATTGTCATCTAGACAATATCCACACTCAAAGGAGTCCTTAATACATTTATTATTGTCTACTTTATTTAATGAATAGTGAGGACTACTAATACTATCATCCGGACCGTCACTCCGCTCCTCGACTAGTCCCGACTATGTTCTCATTTCAAGAGAACAATGAAAAAAGGGTGAGCTCAACTAGCCCCCAAGAAGAAATATTATGACTAAGATAATGCGAATAAATTATCATTAGTCTTCAACAATGTTAAACCGATAAAATATAATAGACATCAAGTTTAATCTGCAATGAATAAGCAATCCATTGTAAGAGTCAAGTAGAGCATGATATCTACTATCTTCTATGATTTAAAATGTTTTCATCAATTTTTATCATTTGAGACTCAAATTTTTAATAAATAAACCACATCATCGAGTTATCCGCTTTATGTGCCAAGGATATTCATTAAATTATCAATGGTAATGACTATCTAAGAATAATCCCTGGTCATAATCATACCAAAAACTATCCATCAATACACTACAGGCCACTGAGGACTTTTACCACATCATGTATAACATTACAGGTTATGATTATACCGAATAATCCCTGGTCATAATCATACCAAGTCAATCTATGCATGTAAGCCAAAGATGACTTTCATCACAATATAAGCATGAGGATGATGACAATGACATAATAATTCAATAAAACAAGTTCAAGAATAAATTTTAAAGATTTATAAGTTAATTTATCCTGAACTCAATAATGTCCAAATTGTCAACATGATACTGCTTTGTGGAGTAAAATTCAAGAATGCTCAAAAGAATATTTCCATGAAAAAGATACTGGATGAAGCGCAAATATCAAGGATATTCCACTAATTTCATGGAGTATAGAAGCCAAAAATTTTAACCAAATGAGTATCATAGAATATATGAACTCGCAATGGATTTTCACCGCCATGCGGTAATCCACGTAGACATATCATTTCCACAATTTAATAAGAAATGAATACGAAGGATCATTCACCATGCATGTGGTAATCCACATGCATGAGTTATTCCAATGAATAATAAAGAATGGAATAATGGAAGGATTCACCATGCGCGTGCGATAGATTTGCATGTGTTATTCCTAACGTAATAATAAAGAATGGAACCAGTCATGCATAAATACGACATACATGATATTCTACGTAATAATAAAGAAACGGAACCAGTCGATTTAAATTAAACCAAGACCGACAGGATATTCCAACAGAATAATAAAGAATGGAATAACAATAGAAATCACCATGCATGCGATAGATCGCATGCATGAGTTATTCCAACAAAGATAATAATTAATGGAACTGTGTCGGGCGTAATACTTGCCGATAGGATATTCCAATGTAATGATAAAAAATGGAATAATGTAAGAATTTCATCATGTATGCAGCTTGCAGATGCAGATTATTCCAACATAATAATAAGGAATGGAATAATGTAAGAATTTCACCATGTATGTGGTACTTCACATATACAAAAGTTATTCCAATGTAATAATAAGGAATGGAATAATAGAAGTTCTCTTCATGAATACGAAAGAAATAATACCCCTTACCTTATAAGGAAGAGTACTCCGACGGGTAGGGCGGGGATATACTTGAAGAAAACTTGCACTACGCTCAAAGCTTCTTAAAACTCTAAATAAATACGCTCAAGATTATAGAAGAGAATAGTTTGAATTTCTTGTGTGATTTCAATTCTAACTAAGCATCCTATTTATAGAAAAATAGAAAGGATACTATGCAATTAAATATAATATATATATATATATATATTATTTAAAATCTAATAAAACAATTAACTTTATAAAAGTATTACATTTTATATAAAAAGATTTTACTATGCAAATACTACGCAGTCTTATGCAAATACTATGCATAATAAAATATATTATATTCTAATTATTGTCTAATAAAACAAATAATTTATAAAAGTATTATGTTTTATATAAAAAGATTTTACTATGCAAAAATACTACGATAATAAAATATATTATATTCTAATTATTGTCTAATAAAATAAATAATTTTATAAAAGTATTGCATTTTTATATAAAAGCTTTTTTTTGTTTTATTATATTAATAATAATAATAATAAAATATATATAAACTCTCGTGACTTCATAAAAAGACACCTCAATATATTTAACAACATTTATCATCATTATTATAATTCACAATATTAATCACCTGTGTCGTTCCCAAGAAAAAAGGGGCTTTCAATAAGGATTTCTCCCATTGGGCGCGCAATTAGGTGACCAAATCTCTTTTTGATGTAACTTCTAGACATCGTTAATATTGCAAATAATAATATTAATAACTTTGTTTTCTCAATTATTGATTTAATAATATATAAAATATCGATAATAATTGAATCAAATAACGTGAGATACTATGCAACAATTCATCGTAGCAATAATTGAACAAAATCGAGTGACTTCTCACGTAAGCATCAATAATCAATCTTGTGTGCTCTTTGTGCAACCACGGGTATTATCAGATTTTTAATAAAATGGGTGTTTCAACAGTTAATGGTAAAACTTCCGCCGTTATTTTCATAAAAATATTTTTGTCGTTTTCTCAATCCGAAACAATAATTCAAGTTATGCAACCACGCCAGACATCGTATTTTTTTAACACCGGGTGTTTCAACAGGTTAATGGTAAACTTCTGGTAGTTATTTTCATAAAAATATTTTTGTCGCTTTCTCAATCCGATAATAATTACATTGTGGGGTCCACTAATGATTGTGCCATACTTAATATTTCTCGTTAAAACGAATATTCCCCGACCAATCGAATATTATATAACAACTTGCATACTTTTTAAAATTTCTAAATATTACCCACAACTATAACATTATATCAAATTTACTCCATAATATTTAAAAAAATATTTTGAGAAATTTAAATCTTTATTCATAAAATTTGGGGTCTCACGTGGATATTGTCTAGAAGATAATATTTGTATTTAAACGCACAATTTATGTGTTGTCGTATTTTGCACGACAATTGTATTGATAAAGTTGTAGTTGTTTCTGTACCATATATTTGGCGACTCAGAATGGGTGATGTATACCTATTTTGGGGGCGTCACAGTTGGTATCAGAGCATAGGGATATGGTCTCTGGCGGAGATCGGGGAATAAAACTAGGAGTGGAGACACGAGTAAATCCTTCGCTAGTATGTCCTACCTAAGCTTATTTGTTGGTTGGTCAGAGTATAAGGTTATTATGTTGCATGTTAATTTCTTTAATTAACCCTTGTTTTGTGGCAGTATTTAAGAATGGCAGCTGAAAATATTAATGATGGAGTGAATAAGACCGTGGAAACACCTTTACTCACAAACCAGGAGAACGTGCAACATGATGACAATGTTCCTCTTGTAAACAACACCACTGAGCAGACGATGAACGATGAGATATTTAAAAGCTTTTTGCGGTTCATGCAAAACCAAACGAAGGAGACTCTTGTTCAAAATACAGGTAGAAACAATGGCAACGCACAGCTGGTCACTGCTAATCAATTTAAGGAGTTGGGACCGTCAGAATTCTGGGGAAAGCCGGATTCGATTAAGGCAGAAACGTGGGTCAAGCAAATTACCAAGATATTTGATATCTTGGGATGCACGGAGAAATGTAAGGTTCCATTCGCTACTTTATGTTCAGAAGTAGGAGGTGATTACTAGTGGGAATCTGTGAAGCGTACCCATCTAGCCGCACTCAACATGTCTTGGGAAATATTTTAGAAACTGTTCAATGACAAGTACTTTCCTGAAAGTATTCGTCATATGAAGGATGTGGAGTTTATTAGATTGGAATAGAACAACCTGACGGTGTCCCAGTATGAGGCGAAGTTCGCGGAGTTATCCTGGTTTGCACCTCATTTGGTGGAGAATGAGGAACGTATGACGTGGATGTTTCTGAGAGGTTTGAAACCCGCCATACGTCAATATCTCATTTCACAAATTTTCTCTATATTCAGATGTTGTCAACAGGGCTCAATTATTAGAGCGAGATAATGAAAATACGTTCAACCGAGGGACCACAACCGAGGTCATACCGGTGTGGCGATGTCATCTGAGTAATGATAACCAAATGGGGAGGAAAAATTCAGACAAAAGCGGTAACCACTCTGGTGGTAATCGTGACCATGATAGTAGGAGAGGCGATTCAGGTGAAAATTTCAAAAAGAGGAGATTCAACAATGACAATGTGAAGACTTCAAAGACCAAAGATCAACCTGCTTTTGGTGGAGGAGAACGACACCACCCCACGACATGCTATAAATGTGGAAAAGAGGGACACATCAGCCCAAACTGTCCACAATAGTTTAAGGTATGTTATAATTGTGGAAAGGAAGGACATATCGCTCGAGATCAGATCAGAGTGAAACCAAGTCCAATGGGATGGTGACTCAAAAGGTCGTCCCCAGAAAAAGTCAAAGTCAGTGGTTCCTGGAAGAGCGTTTGTCGTGACTGGACAAAATAAGAGGAACCCAAACGAGGTGATCACTGGTAAGCTAATGATAAACTCTTGCGAAGTTTATACCTTACTAGATACCGGTTCTACCCATTCATTTATCTCTCCTGCTTGTGCTCAACGTTTAAACTTGACTCCGGAGAAATTAAACTTTGACTTATCTGTGGAGACTCCGTTAGGAGAAACTTTCATTACATCCACTGTTTATAAATCTTGTTTGATCCAAGTTGGCACCATCACATTATCTGTTGATCTTATCTATTTAAAGATACTTGCATTTGACGTGATTTTAGGGATTAATTGGTTAACTACTCATCATACCAAAATTGATTATTTTCGTAAGGTTGTTAGTTTTCATATTCCTAACCAACCTGTTATGTGAATTCATGTAACTAAACCACTAAAATCCATCACTGTCATATCAAGCCATAAAGCCATTCATTTATTGAAAAACGGATGTCAAGTTTTCTTAGCCCATGTTATGGATTTGAATAAAGACACGTCATATTTGAATAATATTTCTGTTGTTAGTGAATTTCCTGATGTATTTCCTGAAGAACTTCTCGGTCTACCCCCAGAACGTGAAGTTTAATTCTTTATTGACCTTGAACCTGGTACAAAGCCCATTTCTAAAACCCCATATCGAATGACTCATATTGAACTTCAGGAGTTAAAGGTCCAACTACAGGAGTTGTTGGACATCGGTTTCATTCGTTCTAGTACATCTCCTTGGGGTGCTCCTATTTTATTCGTAAAGAAGAAAGACGAGAGTATGCGACTTTATATTGACTACCGGGAATTGAACCATGTCACCATCAAGAATAGGTATCCGCTACCTCGCATTGATGACATGTTTAACCAGTTGCAAGGAGCACAATTCTTTTCAAAGATATTTCTTCGATTCGATATATCATCATTTGAAGATTTAGGCGAGGATATTCAAGAGGCGCCTTTAGAAAATCAGACGGGCATTATGAATTCCTAGTCATATCTTTTAAATTGACTAATGCTCCTGCGACTTTCATGGATATGATGAATCGAGTATTCAAGGAATATTTGGATCAGTTCGTTGTTGTCTTTATTGATGACATCCTCATATATTCCAAAAGTCATGAAGATCATGAGCACCATTTGAAGCTGGTACTCCAAAGGCTTCGTGAAAACAAGTTATATGCCAAGTTGAAGAAATGTGAGTTTTGGCTTGAGGAAGTAGCATTCCTTGGGCACGTGATGTCAAAACATGGAGTATCTGTTGACCCAATGAAGATTGAAGCAATACAAAGTTGGGAGCAACCGAAGTCGGTGACCGAAGTACGTAGCTTTTACGGGCTTAAATATGGTTATTATGAGATTCGTGGAAGGATTTACTTGAATCGCCATCTGATTAACTCGGTGACTCGGAAGGATACAAAATTCGTATGAAGCGAGGAATGCGAGAAGAGTTTTCAAGAGCTCAAGAGGAGACTCATTTCGGCACCTTTTCTGACAATACCGTCTAGTTCGGATGGATTTTTTTATCTACAGCGATACTTCAGGCAAAGGATTAGGATGTGTTCTCATACAACATGGGAAAGTCATAGCCTATGCCTCGTGACAACTTAAAGAATATGAGAGGAATTATCCTACTCATGATCTAGAGTTAGCAAGTAATATTTTCGCTGCTTAAAGATCCGGAGGCACTATATCTATATAGGAGAAAGTGGAGATATATTCGGATCATAAACGCCTCAAATATTTCTTCACCAAAAGGAACTCAACACGCTAAGAACGACGTTGGCTTGAGTTGAAAGAAAGATTACGACCATACCATTCAATACCATCCTGGAAAAGCGAACGTGGTAGCTGACGCATTAAGTAGAAGATCATATGCGGGAACAAGTGCGATGTTGTCAACATAAAGGCCCAATTTGTGTGATTTACAAAAGATGAAGATGGAATTCAAGACTCCGGGGACCCATGCAATGATGTCAAGTATACGCATATAACCAACTTTAATCAATAAGGTTAAAGTTTCTCAATCCTCAGACCCGGAGCTGATGCGTATGAAGAAGAAAGTACAAGAAGGTGTTATCTCAAAAGAAAGAATCGATGAAGAAGGAATACTTCGAGTCAACTCCAGACTTTGTGTTTCTAATGACTCTGATTTGAAGCACAAGATCATGATAGAGGCACACAATACACCATTTGTAATCCATCTTGGAAGTACCAAAATGTATCATGATCTTAGACATACATTTTGGTGGAACAATATGAAGAGAGAGATCGCGAAGTTTATCTCGAGGTGTTTAACTTGTCAACGTGTAAAGGCAGAGCATCAAGTACCTAAGGGTCCATTGCAACCACTTGAGATTCCTAAATGGAAGTGGGAACACATTACCATGGATTTCGTTACGGGTCTTCCCACGGTTTCTCAAGGCATAAATGCGATTTGGGTTATTGTTGATAGATTAACTAAGTCTGCTCATTTCTTACCGATACGGGAGACTTATTCCCTTCAACGTCTTGCTCGTATGTATGTAAATGAGATTGTGAGATTGCATGACATGCCAGTATCCATAGTTTCGGAACGTGATCCAAGATTCACTTCACGATTTTGGGTTAACTTGCAGAAAGCTATGGGCACGAATTTATTTATCGATGGGATTCAAGATACCATCCTCAAACCGGACGGACAATCAGAGAGGACTATTCAAAATCTTGAAGATCTATTAAGACTCTGTGTCCTAGACTTCAAAGGGAGTTGGGATAAGTATTTACCATTGGTGGAATTCTCCTACAACAACAGTTATTAGGCAAGTATAGGTGTGGCTCCATTTGAAGCATTGTATAGACGAAAGTATCGCTCTCCAGTATGTTGGGATGAGGTGGGTGAAGCAACATTGTTGGGTCCAGAGTTGGTACGTATTACTACAGAAAAAATTCAAATGATTCGACAACGTATACAAACGGCACAAGATCGACAAAAGAGTTATGCGGATCTTTATCGAAAGGACGTAGAATTTAGTATTGGGGATCATGTATTGTTGCGTATTGCTCCATGGAAGGGAGTTACAAGATTTGGGAAAAGAAAAAAGCTCAATCCACGATTTATTGGTCCATTTCAGATTCTTGACCGAGTAGGAAATGTGGCCAATAGACTCGCGTTACCTCCAAGTATGTCTCGTGTTCATAATGTTTTTCACATATTTGTGCTTCGTAAATATGTGAAAGATCCGAACCACGTTATTGAATTAGAACCAGACAAAATAGCTGAAGATTTAACGTACGAGGAGGTACCTGTCAAGATCTTGGATAGGAAGGAGCATGTCCTACGCACAAAGGTCATACCACAAGTCAAAGTTTTGTGGATGAACCATGCTATTGAAGAAATGACCTGGGAGTTGGAAACGAAAATGAAAGCGAGGTATCCTCACCGTTTTGAAACACCAGGTACGTACGTCAATTTCGAGGACGACATTTCATAAGGAGGGGAGGTTGTAAGACCCCAACTTATTATAAATGAAATTGAATTTCCTCTATTTATTATTTTGAAATAGTAAGGGTTGATTTGATTAATGTGATTAGATATGGGTAAAATGCGCAAATATCTTAAATAGGCAATTAGTTATAAAATATTCATTTTTGTCGGGAAATATTCGTTTGGTCGTGGAATATTCGTACGACAACGCAGTCTTGTGTGGGCCTCATAACGGAAAGCGATTGGATGAAGAAAACGACAAATATAAGTTTTTTTTTTATAAATAATGGCGTAGTTATTACTGATTAACATCAGCCGGAAATACCGTGGTTAAAACACGAATACGGCAGTGTTGCATAAAGAAGATATTACAGTATTGCACCAATTATTGATTCTTACGTAAGAAGGCACTACTCAATAATTGTTACAGTAATTACTGTTCAATATTTTATTGATTCAATAATTGCTACGTTGATATTTTATATTATTGTTGTTTCAATAATTGTCACTACACATTATTTCCCATTATCAGATCAATAATTCATATTATTTGAATAATATTATTAGATAGCATTATTGGCAATATCTAAGGAAGTTCTGTCTAAGGAGATATTTGGTCACCTAATTGCGCGCCAGTAAGGAAAAATCCTTATTGGAAAGCCCCCTCTTTCTTGGGAACGACCTGGTTGTCATTATTGTGATTCTGTAATATTATTTATGAATAATTAATTATTGATTTATATGATAAGAAAAATATTTATTTATGTGGATAAAAATGGAGGAATTTTTAGACAAATGACAATTGCTAAAAATTGATATTTTATCTTTTTTGATAAAATAATTTATTTAAATATATTATTATATTATAATAATATAATAATGATGATATTTTTACAATGAATATGTGATATATGAATAAATGAAGAGGAAGAGTATTTTTGTTACAATAAATGTTAAAAACATGTTAAACATGTTGGTGGGCCCCATTTTTGACTGAAATTTGATTATAGCCTGTAAAATCGTCCGTATATGGATTTCGATCAATTTCTGTTTGGAATTTGAAAAAACTTAAACTTACAAATTTGTAGAGAATTGAATTTCCTATGAAATGGACATAAGATTCGAATTTTTCTGATAAAAGGGCTATTTATTATGAATTATTGAAGTTCCGGAATAATTAATTTTTAAAGTTTTAAATATTTTTTTTAAAAAAACATTTTTTCATTTTGGTGGGCCCCACATGTGTGGTAAATGAGCTGAATTCAGATTTCTTTGGTGTGCGTAGGAAAAATTTATGAAATATTGATATTTTATTAAATTTTCTGCTTTGGTGTTCTAAGCAATTTTTTATAAATAGGGTGCTTAGGTTAGAATTAAAAATCACACCAGAAACTAAAGTTTTCTCTTTCTGTATTATCGAGCGTATTCTTGTGAGTATTTTGATACTTTGAGTATTGCTATACAAATTCCCTTCAGCACTATATCTGGTATTCCAGTCAGAAGTACTGTCCTTTTGAGGTAAGGGATGTTTTTTTTTTATAAATGATATTATTTCTTTCAATATCATTATACCGAAATATTAGTATAATTCTTCTTGTGAAATTTCTACCTTTTTTGTGTTGGGGTTACTATTCACGTATACAACACTATTCACGTATACGACACTATTCACGAATACGGCACTATTCACAGAAAAATTAAATTTTCGTTCTTTGTCCCAGATGTCTATTTTTGTTACTATCTTTGATTATATCCATATATTGATCATTATTCTTGAATTTTACTCCACCATAGTATATTATGGAGTGTTTTTGAACATGGATAAACCGAAGTACGAATTCCTAATATTTGTTCTTTTGTCTCACTGGATTCGTTTTCTTTAAAATATTTTTCATCATCCTCAGTCCTAAATGATGATATAACTTAATATCTTTGGCCCGTAGTGCAAAGATGAACAAGTGTTGAGATGAACATTACTAACTGATGAATATCTTTGGCCTAGAGTGCAAAGTTGAATATTTGATTCAAAATGTATATTGATTGATATTATAGGGATAAAATATTGATGATGGACTTTAAAATCATAGAAGATAGTAGATTTCATTCTCCACTTAACTCTTCTAGATGAATTGTTATTTCCGCTGTGAATATTGATTTAAAATTTGTTATCTATTATATTCTATCAGATTTTTTTCTGTTGAGTACTAACGATAATTTGTTCTATATTATCTTAGTCATAACATTCTTTACTGGGCTAGTTGGGCTCACCCTTTTCCTTTTTGTTCCATTTTTCTTCTCAAGAGGCGAGAATGTAGCGAGTACTAGTCGGGGTATGGAATGATGGTTCTAGAAAGTTGTTTTAGTAGTCCTCACTATTTTTATAAAATAATATATCAATAATTGTAATGCGGACTTATTTGAGTGTGAATATTGTCTAGAAGACAATATTTGTATTTAAACTCACAGTTTATGTGTTGTCGTATTTTGCACGACAATTATATTAACAGAGTTGTAGTTGTTTCTGTACCATATATTTGACGACTCAAAATGGGTGATGTATACCTATTTTGGGGGCGTCATATATATTATATTATATTGTAGTGTATCAAATTATATTAATTTATTTATTTACATGGGCCACAACTTTTTTGTCTTAACAATTTTTTATAGTACATGTTTATTTGTTTATGTTGGAGAATAGATTACATATTAGATCGGAAGGATAAATTTGTAATTTAATAAAATAGAAGAAAGACAAAATTAATATTATATTTAGTCAAACCAACTTATAAGTTATTTTTAAATAGGTTATAAATTATTACTTATTAATAATGATTTATAAATTAAAAATTTAATCAAAATTAAATTATTACCAAACGCTTAAACAATATAAAATAATTTGACAAACTTATAAATTATTGCTGAACACCCTTAGTTGTCGAGATTACTACTACTTTGTCATAGGATAATTTTTGAAAAAAATGATATATATATTCACAAATATTTAAAAAGTTAAATTACGACGAAACTGAAAATGTATTCAATAAAATATAATAAATTAAAATAAAACTGTTAATAATTTCTACCCCTATCCCCCGTATATACACGTAGACAATGTATGGCCGGACTCTAATTTTAGAACTTTCCTTTTCTTGGATCGGACCTTCAAATAGGTCCGTACCAAAGATCCTGTTCTTTCTCTATGCAATTATTTTCAGTGCTCTGCCTCTGCTACTCTTCAACCTCAGCTCCATCGACCATCCGGATCAAACTCACCCCAACCCGGACGACTCTCTAAGTTCCCATCCTCAACTGGAAACACGGCCAAATATCAATGAAACCGCGTCGTCCACTTGCGCAACGGTCGAAGAAATGAGGAAAGAGGTGAAATAGTAGTAGTATTTTTTTTTAGAGTAAAAAACTATGGGCTCTTACTATATCTACCTCTACATCTACAGTAGTAGTTAATATCAAAGATAAAGAAGGGGGTGGGGGTCCATCTGACTTTCTCATCTTCAACAAGTTCAGCTACTGCTTTTTAGAGAGAGAGAAATGGCAGGAGTAGCAAAGTTTGGGCTATCGTGGCCGGCGGCTAAGCTCACTGATCGCCCTTATTTATCGTCACCGTCTTCTCGTTTTTCTTCAAGCCGCCATGTTTCGATTAAAATGGCTGTCTCACTCGACGATAAAAAGAAGACTTTTACTCTCGAGAAGTCTGAACAAGCTTTCAACGCCGCCAAGGTCTCTCTTTCTATTTTCCTGTATTTATAGTTCCATGGTCAATTAAGGACGCTTTGTGTTCAATGCTTTTGTTTTGCTGTTCATCTTTTCTCCCCTGCTTTTGATATTTAAATCGATTTGAAGTTTGCTCTTAATCAACCCCTATTGAGAAAATACTATCTATAAAGAATGTTGTTGCGGTCTGTTAATCAATGTCAAAGTTTTAAATATGTGAAAAAGTGTGTTAATCTGTAGAATATGGGACTTTCATTATGCTGCGTCATATTTTTATATGATATGAGTGCTAGAAGTAGGTCCTTACTCCTTTGTGGTATTACAGAAGTACCTAAATCTCATGGAACATGTATTTTTTTTTTTTTTGATTTGGGAGCTTAGGATAGCTAGGGCTAATTACTTTTAACTACATACTCCTCTCTCAAGGTACCAAAACAAGAATTCTTGCTAATGTGTTACTTTATGACATATAAAATTACGTTTTAAGAATCATATGCTATCCAGATAAGAAATAAAAGACTATTTTTTTTAATACTCCCTATGTTCCAAATTGTAGGATACGTTTTGAAAGTCAATTTGACATATTTTTAAACCAAAAAAATGATATCATTCATTAACGATTACGAAACAATAAATCTGATAATTAGTAGTACTTTTTCCATAGTTTTCAATATTCATCATTGTGTGGACTAAAATTAAACGAATCTATGTCAATTTTGAGTTTCAAAATGTGTCGAATACTTCAAAAAGTCAATAATAATCTTATATTTTGCAATGGAGGGAGTATTATGCATATACGATCTGCATATTTTTTTTCTAAGCTAGCAGAGATAAAAATCTTTCTAGATCTGGTTGATTTAGACACATGGTACATTGTGTACGTTCTAGGCTTCTACTCACTTATCATATCATATGTATACAGTGTATTCTAATCAAATTATCTTTAGTTATCCATTACATTACACCATTGTTAGTTAGGTGCTTGGATTTATCTTCACTTGTGAACTATTTACATTACTGTCTGCTGAAATAATCAATAGGTATGATGGTTAGGTCCATAAACAAGACTTTGATTCAAACATAATTGACTACCCCATCTTTAATCAGAGCATGTATTTTCCTGGTCCTGAATGAATATGTGCAGGAGCTATTTTTACATATGTAGTGACTAATGACCGCTACTATACATAATGAAAACAGATACTAGAAAGGAGAGGTAGGGATTTGGTGATTTTATTTGTTATTATGACTCTTTACTTGATATTATCACATTAAAAAAGAACCTAATCATTATTTTAAGTCTAAAGGAAGGCAAGAAGTCGGTTAAGTGGATGAGAGTGGGTGGTAAACCTAAATGGTTGACTGGTGTGGTTTTGATTTTTCACTGGCATACTCCACTTAAACATGTTTATGATCGTTAGACATGGAAAAAGTAGTTATTTTGAACCTTCAAATTGGATAATACTCCTTTTATTCCACAAAAGAGTCTCATTTGCCAAAATATTTGTGTTGCAAAAGTGTCCTCTTTTTATGGATAGAAGTTTAAAATGACACGGTGTTCTCTCAAGTTTGCAATCACAAATTCATTATCATGTCACCACTGCTAAACTAATAACTTGTTACTTTTAGGGGTAAATACGCAACAAAATTACATCCTTAATATCTGCAAGTATTGTAAATGTGACTCTTTTTAGAATGGAGGGAGTAATATATATGTGTGTGTGTGTGGATTCTAATTTGTCTGGTCTTCTGTTTAGGTTTATAGAGTGAAACTATATCTGCCAAATTCAACCTTCCATTATCTGTTATTGATTTTTTCCTCATTAAAGGTGTTGTAAATTTTGTTTAGTTTATCTACTCATGTAACGTTGTTGGCAGGAACTGATGCCTGGAGGTGTAAATTCTCCTGTACGTGCTTTTAAATCAGTTGGTGGGCAGCCTATTGTAATTGATTCAGTCAAGGGCTCTCACATGTGGGACATAGATGGGAATGAGTACATTGACTATGTTGGTTCGTGGGGACCAGCAATCATTGGTCATGCAGACGATGAGGTTCATTTCTTTCTCATTTTTTCCAGTTTTGAATTTGGCATTGGAAGTCTACAGATTTGTGCAGCCACCAGCAATATTTGATATCAGGACACACATTCTATGTTTTGCATGGCTAATAATTTCAGTTATGCCGCTTTTTCTGATTCTTTCTATATTTTTTTTAGTCATCACTGAAAGGATCGTTTACATAAGGGTGGTGCTTTTTAAAATAAGATTTTTTAACCTCTGGATCTGGAGATTTTTTACTGATTTTACAAACATTCCAAATATTAAACTCCCTGCCATTACATTGGGCTTTTTGGACGGATGCTATCCTTGACCTGTTGACATATCTTCTGGGATGTAGGTTCTTGAATCTGGTCTTAAAAGCCAAAATAACATACCAATCATGATGCACAATAACGTTTTCAGTCCGTCCGGGAGGGGAGGGGGTTCAGGGATGCAGGGAGAGAATTAAAGTTATTAGAGATTTTTTCTGGCCAATGCTCAAAATAGAGTGCTCTAGTGATGGGTTCAACCTTCACTCGACTGGAATGTGAATAATTTGTTTTCTGCTATTATTTTAATGCCAATATCCTGAACTTATATATTACCTACATACAGGTTCTCAAAGCTTTGGCTGAAACAATGAAAAAGGGAACTAGTTTTGGTGCTCCATGTCTTCTAGAGAATGAATTGGCTGAGATGGTCATCTCAGCTGTTCCTAGTATAGAAATGGTTAGGTTTGTTAATTCAGGCACAGAAGCATGTATGGGAGTACTACGTCTGGCTCGTGCTTTCACTGGCCGACAGAAAATCATCAAGTTTGAGGGTAATTACCATGGCCATGCTGATCCATTTCTTGTTAAGGCTGGCAGCGGTGTTGCTACTCTGGGACTCCCAGACTCCCCTGGTGTTCCTGGTGCTGCTACCTTTGATACACTAACATCCCCATACAATGACATCACTACTGTGGAGAATCAATTTCAGGCGCACCAAGGAGAAATTGCTGCAGTTATTCTTGAGCCTGTCGTAGGAAACTCTGGCTTCATTACACCTACACCTGATTTCTTAAATGCTCTCCGTAGGATCACCAAAGAAAACGATGCTCTGCTTATCTTTGATGAAGTTATGACTGGGTTCCGGTTGTCTTATGGTGGAGCTCAAGAATATTTTGGATTAATTCCTGACTTAACAACACTCGGGAAGATCATAGGTGGTGGCCTGCCAGTTGGTGCGTATGGAGGAAGGAAGGAGATTATGGAGATGGTGGCACCTGCAGGACCAATGTACCAAGCTGGGACCCTTAGTGGTAACCCATTGGCGATGACAGCAGGAATCCACACTCTTAAGCGGTTGAAGGAGCCAGGGACCTATGACTACTTAAATAAAATCACAAGTGAACTTATTCAGGGCATTTTGGATGCCGGAAAGAATGCTGGGCATGCAATGTGTGGTGGGTATATAAGCGGGATGTTTGGCTTTTTCTTTACAGAAGGGCCTGTGTATAACTTTGAGGATGCTAAGAAGAGTGACTCGGCCAAGTTTGGAAGGTTTCACAGAGGGATGCTGGAGGAAGGAGTTTACCTCGCGCCTTCACAGTTCGAGGCTGGTTTTACTAGCTTAGCACACACTTCTGAAGATATTCAACGGACAATAGCTGCAGCTGATAAGGTTTTACGACAACTTTAAACGGTTGATCTCTAATTTTTTGCAATTTTATGGTCCTCCTTTTTGTAGGCATTTGGGTATTCATCCAATAGAACTATATGCATTGTAACTTTATTTAATTTCTGTGTAATATGTGCCTGTTATTTAACCTTTTGTACTCAGTCGTCCTCCTAATTATCCCTAATTATTTAATTACCCTAATTTTAGACGTTTTAGAACTATATGCATTGCTTTCATCTAACAAGTTATAAGATTAATATTGGCTTTTTTAGAGTTTTCATTTGTCCTTAATTATTTGACTTTTGTTTAAATTTAGGAGAATTAATGATAATTTTTCCAAAATTACCCTCATTACTTTGTTATTTTAATTTTAATCAATACAATAATATATATTATAAACTATTATTTTTGATTGTTTTTTATAATTTTTAATGAATCAATTTTGAAAATATGTTAAAAATATTTTAAAAGTTAATAAAACTCTTCTCTCTCCTTATCCCAACTGAAAAAGAGGAAACTCTCCTTATCCCAACAAAATTTGAATAAAAAAGATTTAATGATATTATGAGACATAATTGAGTATTATATTTAATAATTGGTTTTTAATCATTATCTTAATTCAAAATTAATTTCCTATGTAGGTTTTTGTATTCAACAAAATTAAATTTTTTTTTGCTTAATATGAAGGGCAAGTAATTTTGCCAGATGATGAATTTTTGATATTCAAAACAATATGATGCATCGTATGTAACCAAATATAAGGATGGTGATAATGTCAACATATATGAAATATGTTGTTGTACTTATTAAGAGAGAGATAGCTTATTCTAATTATGCATCTTTTTCCTTTGTTTCATTGATAAAAGAGTTGTTCTTTTTTGTTTTATTTTTATATAGTGCTTTTTTAGTTTTCTTTTGTTCAGAGGGATAAAATGGTAAAATATTGTTATTGAGGTAAAGCTAACTTCAGCATGATAACTGGGAATGATAGTGGTATGTTGCATCATAGTATGTTAAATTATATTCTAGATTAGATGTCTTTATTTTGAATTTCATTTTTTTTTATCATTGACTTTTATACTTCAGAACATATGTTCTTTGTATGACAAGTCAAGATGAAATTCATTTGCTGTTGAAATCAGATTCTGACATAACATTTTGATTAAAATTATTAAATTTGCACTTAACCTCAACTTTTTGAGATGTTATTGCCTTTTTCTTTGTTGTGAACAAATTATAATTATGAATCGGTAGGATATCATTTTCAGATTTCATCTATTTATTGCCATATGTTTTAACCCATAAAACATAGTGTGTTGTGACATTTTCGTGGATGGATATTGTCTGAAACAAGTCAAGTTTCAAATTTTTTCATTGGATATAATTCTATTCGGATGCTCTATATTATTTAGACGTCTAAACTGTTCTGTGTCTTAACACTCAGTATTTTCACAAAAAACACTACCTTAGTATCCAAAACCCTAAAACATCACGAATTGGGTGAGAATGCATAAAGGGTTTTTCGGGTGGCCAGAATATATTTCCCTTGGCTGTGCTGCAATTCAAGAAAAGTATATTCAAATTCTTATAGTAAGCTGTTATTGTTTCTTCAAATAGGTCTGAACAATTCATGCAAAGATCTGTTTAAGAATATATTTTCTCCTTTTTTACGTACAATGCTCAATTATTTTAAAAGTTAAATTAGGACGAAAGTAAAAATGCAATAAAATATAATTTGAAATTGCTTCCTACCCCTATCTTCAGACTCTTCAACCTCGGCTCCATCGACCATCCGGATCAAACTCTCCCCGATCGGACCTTGAAATAGGCGCACTAAAGACGACTCTCACGAGTTCCCATCCTCACCTCAGCTCCTGAAACACGGCCAAATCCTCAACTGACGCCAAATATCCACTTCGCCCACTTTGCAGTCGAAGAAATGGGGAAAAGGAGCTGCTGCTGCTTTTGACGATGTTCTCGAAAAGAGAAGGAGTTCAAGTTTAATTCAACACCATTTAGCATTACGATATATATATATATATATATATATATATATATATATATATATATATATATATATATATATATATAATTTTTGACTGTCAGTTAGTATTAGTGGTATAAGTTTTGCAATTGTAATTCGGCTTAAATTTATCCCAACTCATACATTTTTACACATAAAATATGTACATATGGTGTATATTATGTATCTCATAACTAATAAAATAACAACTAACAACATTCACTTCCTTTGATTAGGCCTTCCTAGTGTAATAGCCCGTGCATAGCACGGGGCTTTGTTTATTAACAATGGAAATAATAATATTTGATCAAAGTATCTAGGCTAGGCTAAGGAAAATGTACAACATATAAATTGTTCATATAAAAATATCTAGCAGCTGAAAATGATAAGGACATATAATTTCACTAGCCTAGTTACCTTTGGAGTTGTTGAAACACACATACTTACTGAACAACATCTCTTCCTCCCTAAGTTTCTTAACTTTTCTTGTTCAAAGGATATTCAGAAAATAAAAGTAATTGAAAGATTTGATAAAGAAGAAAGGGGGGAATATAGAGCTATTTATACAAAGCATAGCTCACATATATACGTTGTATTTATGTGAACAATTAAAGAGTAACTATTAATTTAAGTGAGAATGTGCATGTACCTATAACTCTCAAAAAAGTTTTGCATGGTTGAATATAGAAGGTCTAAAGTCTCAATTCTAGAAAATGGTTTGATGCAATTTTTTTTTTAAAATTGAGTTAACTTGGTGATTATCCGTGTCAACTCATTCTAATTGATGAGTTAACTCGGATGGTGAAATTGATTTATCTCTTGTCCTACTTTTATACATAAGGTATTGATTAACTATGATTACGACTTTAAAAATTGTAATAATTTGGAGCTAGATTATATGCAATATTGGATTCAAGTAGGTGATGTGTAACATAATGTTTATATGTTATTGAAATCGGATTATATAGATTTAACAAGTTTCCCATTTATTTTCATGGGTTTGCAAGTATTTAATATAGTAAAGGCCTCCACACACAAAAGATGGAACTAGTGAACCATCATATGTATTATTGAATTTTACCTCCATTGTTTTGATATTGCTTGTGTATCTGTGTTTCCACGTCTTTGTTATTGTTTTTATCATACATGATGGTTTATTCTTTACACTTTTCTAGTATATAAGGAAAGTAACTGCTTATAAAATGTCTTCTGTTAAGATAATAAAGGGTTAACTATGAGTATGATAGCTGGAGACATGCTGGATTTAAATTAATTTAGGCATTTGCCTTTTATATCAGGAGCTTCTAGAGTTCGTGGGCTGCCTCCGGAGCTGTTTTGCAGGCAAGGTTTTGTACTGGGGAAAGCATCAGAGGCAGGATTTGGGAATGAAATGTACAAGATATTGACTGCTGCAGGATTGAGTATCATGTTGAACCGTTCGCTAATCATTGGGCAAACCAGGCATATTGGTTCTTTCTCAGGCCTTTCTTTTTTCTATCCTCTATTGATGTGATATTACTTATCTTTTTGGTCTAAAATTTGTGAAACAAAAGATATAGTTCCAATAATCACTATAACTTTCTTTTATGTAGACTTTATTACTCAAGACACTTAATTGAGTACTTCTTTATATCTTAAATTTTGTCATCAATAGATTTATGCTGCAATAGAATTATATTTGGTAGGACTTGAGATTATGATGTCATTATAAGTAGATGCCCAATGTATATATTTCCAGTAGCATTGTTCTTCCATGTTTCTTAGCTAAAATAATTTGTTGTACCTTTCAAATGGAGAAAATCGAAAGGTTGTAGTCCTGTAACTCTTATCTATACATTTTCTAACTGATCTTATTTAATGTTACTCAGGGGAAAGTATCCATTTGATGATTATGTATCCTATACCAAGCTTTCCTTTACTTTGAAGGAAGTGAAGCACTTATGGAGAAAAAATGACTGCGTGAGAAAGTACAGAAGGCGTCTGGTTATGAGAATTGATAATTTTGAGAAGCCCACAGAAACAAATGTCCTTTGCAGCAATTGGAGGAAATGGAAACAACCAATCATATGGTAAAGTGAAAAATTGTTTTAGCTTAGCCATAAATCATCTGCAAAGTTTCATAATTAATTATGAAATATTCTTGGCAGGTTCCAAGGTACAACAGATGCTGTGGCTTCTCAGTTTTTCTTGAAAAATGTACATCATCAGATGAGGAGTGTGGCTTCTGCTTTATATGGGAGTACAGAATATCTTCAATCACGGCCGAATTTAATTGGAGAGTTGATGAGAGTAATCATATCTCCTTCAGAAAATGTTGAAGAGGCTGTGAAGTGGGTTCTTAATGGAGGTTCTGATCCACATCTTGCTCTGCACATGCGCATGCTAATGAGCAGGTGCTTGGTCTAAACAATTGTTGTTTTCCCTTTTCTGTAGAGAACCCAAAAAAAGTAATATAGTAATAAATATTCCTTTCTATCTTTATTTTAATGCAGAGTTCGAGCTATGCATTTGTGTTCTATTATTTAGTTTCAAATTTGTGTTCTGGCCCTTATGGTTGTAGTTTCGCTCGACACAAACTTATTGGTCTCTCTTTTAGGCCTGTTAGAGCAGTAACAGCAGCATTGAATTGCAAGAAAGAGGCCCTTGTGAGTGATTTTCGCCACTTGTCAAGACCTCGCGTGGTTTTGGTGTCAGATACACCTTCCCTTATCAATAATATCATGCCAAAAGTACGGGAATTTGCGGAGGTATTTTGTCAGTAAAGGATTGTGATTATTATATTATGTTGCTACCTTGTCATCTTGGGTACTATCAAATAGTTTATTAGAGATTGTCTTTCATCGTAGTTACATACTTAGATCATACGTCCTTCGAGTCTTTGACCCATTCTAATTGACCCTCTTCCTTTATTACTTTTTGGCATGCAGAAACCACTTAGATCAATTATATTTTAATACTTCCTGCTTTTGACTTTGAATGTCATGGTTCAAAACCGTTTTTATGGCTCTGAGTTTAAAAATACGCAATTAATAAATTTAAAATATAATATTCTTTGTCTACAATTGCACTCTTAAGTTGCTAAATAATAAATTAGAGAACTCTATTACAATTTTTGGTTTTAAATGTTTTAAAATTTGTGCCACAAAACCATGACATGTGGAACGGAGGGAGCATTGTATCATATAAGAAATAACTAGAAATGGATTTGAGGGGTATCATTTATACATAGAATGTATTGTTTAAATTCTGTTCTTGGTCTTCCCAGGTTCTTCATTTTGACTACAAGTTGTTCAAAGGGAATCTTTCAGGTAGGAAAGAACTTGAGAAATCAGAGATTGGATTTAGAGTGAAGGACTGGGGACCAGCACCAAGGTGGGTTGCATTTGTGGACTTTTTCCTAGCTTCACGTTCTAAACATACTGTTGTCTCAGGGGCTCAGAGACGTGTTGGAACCACCTATGCACAGCTTATTACGGCACTGGCAGCTGCTCAATAACTGGGTACGTTTGGAAATCTCAGTGCTGCAATGAAACCTTTATTGATTCCAATTTCTAGTTATGTAGTTTTATGTTTTAGTTGGGATTTTGCAGGTGAGAACCACACAACTGCTTCAAATTTTACATTCTTGAGTAGCTTTCATAGTAATCTGTTGTCAGAAGGTTTGTGAAATCAAGTTGGGTGGGGGCATGTGTGGAACAGGTTTGCTGGTCCATTGAGTTGTCATAGTCAACCGAATCAGTGTGCTCAAACACCACTTCTCCCCCTGGTTGGTGGGGTGGCATTTGGCAATCACCTATTCCACGAGATTTACGTAGAATGGAGACATATGGGGTCAAACTCACCAGACTTGGCACAGTTGATGAAAACCACCTCCAGTCCTTTTGTAAGTCCAGGAAAGACGTTGTGAGAACAATTTCAATTATTCGTACATGTAGTGGGTTGACATGTACTTAATTTTTGATTCTTATCTGTTATCTAGTACAGACGTTAGGATAATCATGCCTTGTGTGTTTTGTGAAAGTTCATGCATTTGTTCTACTAAGCTTTCATCTGTGTATATCTTTGATGTGTATCTCATTCTACTGGAACTCTATTTATAGAATATGAACTTCTGAGTGGTTGTTCTTCTCATTATAATGTGTTTTAGTAGGGGTGGAATATAGACGTTTTTAAAGCATTTTTGGAGGATGTTAGAAGACTTGGTGCCTTACGTTGTTAACGTGATATGAGAGTTATACCATTGTGTATACCCTTCGTAGTTGATAGAGTAATTGTAAATATAAAAGGTCCTCCCTTTAGATGCCAAAAGTTGAACTGAATTACTGACTACTTGTTCTCCAAAGTTGCATATGTAGGATTCCCTTGCAATTGGCACCTCAACGTGTCTAACATAATTAACCATACATACAAGTTTTCCACTCCACAATTCGCCAGAGCATTATATGTTGATGCCAGCAAATACAACTTTTGTGGTTTGATGAAATCTGGCATGTTTAACCAACTGCTTTATTTTGGCTGGAAAAACAAATGTTGGACCAACTTTAATATAATTGTGGCAAGAAATATTTTGTCCTTGATTCTAGGTTATCCTGGAAGAACATGCTGCACAAGACCAATAAGGTATCCTTATATCTTGGTGATCAGATCAATGAGCTTTCAACTCCTGAGAGGCATAAATGGGTTTACGTCAGATATTTAGAACTGCTAGTGTGCTAATTCCTTGCTTTAATAGAACCTGTGAATACAATTCAAGGCTCCTGTGAGGCATAAATGGGTTTACGCCAGATATTTAGAACTGCTAGTGCTAATTCCTTGTTTTAATACAACTTGTGAATACAATTCAGGGTATGCTATGGGTAATGAGATTTACTCTTGTATCTAATGAGAGGGGGGAAAAAAGCCCAGTTACTTTGGAGTAGTGCTGTGATGTAGAATTTAGTCACTGTTAGACTGTTCGTGTGGACTACTTGTGCAGTTTATTAGGTTTTTCTATAATTTAGACAGCTTTATGGTGTAGGTTGGGTTGGGTTGGCTCAATATGATGCACTGATCTATAATTAATTTTTCAGATGAATATATATATATATATATATATATATATATATATATATATATTTTATATTCATCTTATAAGAAATATTTTAAGCGGAAAAAAATAACATATATGATTAATTACTTATTTACCTATATAGAAAGATCTCTATTAGAGACACTCTCCGGAAATTATATTCTCCAGCTTGTTTAATTGCGCATGAGGTTTTCAGAATTGAAAATTTGAGGAAGAATAATTTATTAAATAGTAGTAAAAAATAAAGAAATCTGGTTTGTTTTCACATGTCAATCTGCATGTGTGTAAACAACCCAACCCAGGAATACTACTACTTAGTAAATTGCTTAAACAAAAGGTTACAGGACCATCTGTAAACAACCAACTTGAATTTCATACCCAGTTCAATATTATTAGGTTTAGTCTTTTGATAATGTAGCATGCTTTTCCATGACATGACATGACATGACAATAACATTAATTAATATATAAGCATCCATGAGAATTCATCACATTTATACTATTCTTCTATTTTCTATTCTGAGATCAAAATATTGAGTATCAGATGGATACTGAATCCAAATAAATACTCCTTTAGAAAAACAGTCCCCTCCCTTTTTATAAAATATTAAAATTTAGAAAGGATGGATGATTTTTAAATAATAAAGTTTCAAACATTAAATTTTATTATTGAAAAATCGGTGTTTATATATTTTATTCATAATACTTTTTTTAGAATAGGCGGTATTAAGTTTATATATTTTATTCATAATACAAGATTTTACTTAGAATAGGCGAGTATAATTAAATCTCATATATAATCTCATTAGTGGGACAAAAGCATTTGTACTCAAGGAAGTTTATAAAGAAAGTAAAGATTAAATTAACCTTGCAAAACAAGATGTATCAACTAACTGTTGATTGGTACTCTTCAAATTTACATGCATTATGCTAATTAGAATCACCTTATTGAGTGGAGAAAGGTCATTAAGCATTGTGAACCGCCGGAGTATGGGTAGCTAGAAGTGTAGATTAACAGAAGGGCACACTTTTGTGCAAGGGCCATTTTTTGAGTGCAAGGATAAGAACAAAAAACATGGAGAGAGAGAGAGAGAGGAGATAGGTGTATTGGAGGCTTCCTTGGTGCCCTAACCTAGGGTTGCATGAGGGTGCGTTGAGCCATCATTCTGGATCACAATCCTCCTATGTGAATGATACACTAGTGTGGTTAATGGAGCAAGTTCTTGGTACTGTGGTGGGATTGTTGGTCGCCAGTTTGGTTCATGGTGTGCAGCAGCCACTATGTTAATATGTTTTACTGACATGGTTTTACATCTATAAACATATTTGTTAAACTACACTTGTCTGTCTTTAGGCATCTAAGTTTTAGCATGCTTTTGTGTAAACATAGATTGTGTTGAAACAAACTCGAGCGACAAATATTAAAAGCAAGTCCTGTTGCTTTTGTACTTCTCAAACGGGAAGTTGTTAGTTGGAGGTCAATGTAATGATATATATAAAAAACAGGTGTGTATGAATGTGCACACGTGTGTTTACGTGTATTTTGTTCTATTTAGTTTCTTCTAGCTTAATAGTAAAAAGAAATATCATATGGATTGATCTGCATCTCTATGAAGAATTAAACTTGTTTAAGATTAATTCCTGCATCAGTGTTATTAATATGATTTTTGTGCAACATTGCTTACTCAAATTATTTCTGACGTCATTCTCAAGGTTAGGTTTTATCTATTTTTTTCTTCTTCTTTAGATTAAAAGAAAAGGAGGAAGAGATTTCAGAGAATATGCGTGAGCTAGAGAGAGAAAGAGATCGGTGCACATCACTTGAAGCAAAGGCAAGTGTTGCAAAACTTATCTTATCACGACTGATTTAGGAATTCTTTATTGTACATGTCAAAAATCATTAGGTCAAAAGCTCTCGGTGCACATCACTTTTTCACCCCCTGTTACCATTAAGGATAACTTGGGGAAAAGGGGGTATTGAACACTTGGCCTTATTTTTTATTTTATTTTTGGATTGGGGGTGACCAACAGATAGAAATGTGGCACTTGTTGGTGCCGAGTAGAGATATCTTATTGTTTTTACAATTTTTGCATGCTGTTTCATCAGCTCCAGGAGGCAACCGGAAGAATTGAGGATATTAACATGGAACAAGAAAGTTTGATAGATATATTCTCGGAGGAGAGGGAGCGTCGTGATATTGAGGAGGAGAATTTGAGAAAGAAACTGAAGGTTATTTTTTTTAACTACATATTTGTTAACTTGGATTTGTTTTGTTAATACCAATTTTTTTTTCTTGCTTGTGAATTACTTTTCGTGTTTCCTTTTGTAGGACGCATCAAATACCATCCAAGAGTTGCTTGATAAGGTGAGGCTATTGGAGAAGATGAATTCTTCTACTTGAATCTCTAAGAGAAGTAGTAACATTATCTACAATATTTAGTTTCTAAAACCTCCTTCAGTAAAGATGTATGTTGTCATGATTTGTCAGTCTGACGGTGTTTCTAACGTAGAAAAGCATCACTTACCTTATGGCGGAGGCGACTGCTGTCAGTTCCAAATTTTGATTGTATATATAGATGTAACTGTGTTTCAAGAATTGTTTCATAAATGACAATTTTAGTGGTGGAATTTAGTTCACTTGTAGTCATGCGGGGCCTGTCTACTTCTATAAGATGTTTGTCATCGATATTAGCTTTGCTTAGCTGCTGCTAAGCTAATATTTATTTATTTTGGATCGAGTAAACCTGACTCTCCTCTGCTTCCACAAAAACGAGTCTATTTGCAAAGTTTAGGAATATCTTTTTACTAGTACTATGTAATTTTCATAAATATTGTTTTCCTAAAACTTTCTTTATTAGTAGTCGTAGTGGGTGTTTGTTTAGAGTTAATGGATGAATCTATCTGTCACTAAGTGGGTCTGAATGGTTGTATCGGTCAGATTTTTAAGCTGAATAATCAAGTATAATTTTTTTTTTTGGCTGAATGTAGTATTTTATATTTAATTTTTTTTTATAATATTAAGTAATATTAAATAAATTTATAACAATTTTAAATTTTTTATAGGGCTAAAATAATAAAAATTTAGATGTTTTAGATATGTTAATTATTAAATATTTTTTTTTATTCAACATTCAAAATTTTATTTCATTCAGTTTATTCAGATTATTTAAACATTTAGAATTATTTTATTCAGTTTTATCTCTTAATAATAAGTTTCAAATGGTAAAAATAAAAAAGTAAATTAAGCATTCTTGTATTTACTGCATATATTGTATAAAATAAAAAATAATAAACGCACGTATCCGGTTACAAGTTCGTTGGTACAAACATTTATGTTTAAAATCACAAGTATGGTAAAAATTAGCGGGGTGGGAGGAATTAGAATAGTAATGGTTTGAAGTGAAAAAGAAGAAATAGGAAGTACAATAATTTTAGGTTTGTGGTTTAATTGATTATTGATATTGTAATAATAATTGTGAAAATACATTTTGAGATTTAAAAAAATAAAATATCTTGTTCTACCCACATAAAATGAATGATGAATAATGTTATAGTGATAAAAAATGGTTAAAAAGATTCAATAATAATTTAATAGATTGACATGTTACTTTTATTAAATAAGAATTACTTTTATAATGTTGCTTTCTTTTTATTTTCTAGGAGGGAGTATCTTATATGGGATTAATGGAGTTACACAGCTGTGTAGACTCTCAAATATACCGTCAACAATTTTAAAGTTGAGTCATTATATAATTTGAAGATTCACGATAGATTAATAGTAAAGTGACTATTTTATTAGTCGTAAGATAATTTAATTTTACGATAATGACGGTGTACATTTGAAATATACCTCAATTTTTTCCATCTTATATTTATTGTTGTAAAAGAGGTGAAATAGTATTAGTATTTTTGTTTAGAGTAAAAAACTGTGCGCTCTTACTATATCTACCTCTACATCTACAGTAGGTAGTTAATATCAAAGATAACAATAAGTCTTGCCGGACAAGTTTATGGGACAGGTTTATTGGACAGGTCGAATTTTTTTTTTTTTTTTTTGCTTGTGACTTGAAAAAATGTATAGTATTTATTTTCAGAGGGTTTTTTATAAAATATAATGTTTTAAGTATAATTTGAATTAACATACAAATATAGGATTATACATACATGTATGTGTATCCAAATTACACTTAAAACACTATATTTTATAAAAAATTCTGTAAAAATAAATACTATACATTTTTTGGAGTCGAGCAAAAAAAAAATAAAAAATAAAAAAAATCGGCCTGTCCAATTGACCGGTCTGTGCAGAACCGCTCCAAAGATAAAAGAAGGGGGTGGGGGTCCATCTGACTTTCTTATCTTCAACAAGTTCAGCTACTGCTTTTTAGAGAAAGAGAAATGGCAGGAGTAGCAAAGCTTGGGCTATCGTGGCCGGCGGCTAAGCTCACTGATCGCCCTTATTTATCGTCACCGTCTTCTCGTTTTTCTTCCAGCCGCCATGTTTCGATTAAAATGGCGGTCTCACTCGACGATAAAAAGAAGACTTTTACTCTCGAGAAGTCTGAACAAGCTTTCGACGCCGCCAAGGTCTCTCTTTCTATTTTCCTGTATTTATAGTTCCATGGTCAATTGAGGACGCTTTGTGTTCAATGCTTTTGTTTTGCTGTTCCTCTTTTCTCCCCTGCTTTTGATATTTAAATCGATTTGAAGTTAGCTCTTAATCAACCCCTATTGAGAAAATACTATCTATAAAGAATGTTGTTGCGGTCTGTTAATCAATGTCAAAATTTTAAATATGTGAAAAAGTGTGTTAATCTGTAGAAAAAGTGAATTTTGTACGCACACCTGTCAAGTAATTATAAAAATGGTAATTAAAGTAGAAAAATAAGACAAGTATTAAAGTGTTTCGGTCAAGTTAACCTAGTCCGAATGACTATAGTAGCTTGACACTTTGTATTATGTGTGTTGGAGAGAGTACAGAAAGTATACATTTAAAGATATAAAAGTCAGTTGCCCTCCAGTGATGGTGAGACATTCCATTTATAGAGACCCGTGACAGTTTTGGGGTGAGTATATAACCACTATTTTAGTGGAGCTCTCAATCTCTTCCTAACGTGCAAGATGGTTGACGTGCTCTCCGTGAGGTCCGGAGACGAGGCTCGACCACTTCATGATGTGGGCGTGCTCCACTGTTCTAAAAATTTCCGCCTAGGTCCGCCTAGGCCCCCCTTTGGCGCCCCGCCTAGGCACTAGGCCCCCCAGGTGCCTCACTAAGGTTCAAGGCAGCAAAAAAATTCCTCCAGAAAATTAAGTAGGGCCTAGGCGGGGTCTATGCAGAGAGATTTTTTTTATTTTAATAACTACCCAAATCAGATCTTGATATATTTATTTTTTAATGATTTACCATATTCATAATACAGGTTGTAGAATATCAAATCACAACAAGAAGTGAACAACATCAAGTCAAAATGGATAATTTTATTATATTTATAATTTTTTGAACTTGAACCAACTTCAAATTATATAAATGATGATACATTTGTAATATTTAGTTTAATTCAATATAATTCTTAAATTTATGTTTAGCTTCTTAAGTTTTAATATGAAATTAAATTCTTGAAATTATAAATTTAATTATTTAATAGCAATCTTGTTTATAAATTTATAAATAAAACTAATACGTTAAAAATATGTTTGAACTTTGAGCAATTACATGTTTGTTTTGTAACTTTGACATTAGTAGCAATATGGATGTGTTTAAACTTTAAACAAATGCCTTTATTATCTTTATTATAGATTATTTTGCTTTATATTATTGTTTTGTTTGGATAAATGTAAGTTAAAATATTAAAATTGACTTAAAATAAAAAATTCCGCCTAGGCCCCCCTTGGCCGCCTGCCTCCCGCCTAGCGCCTTTTAGAACATTGGCGTGCTCAATTAACCAAACTGTGATGGATCACATTTGTTGGACTCGCCAGACTTCTTGAACTTGGGCCTATCATATGGGCATATGAGATGGGCTGGAGGACGAGGCTTATGAGATGAATTGGATCTTTGGACTAGTCCCATCATTTGCCCCCTAATGCGCTGCGTCCAACAAAACTTGGAGAGGAGGGCATTCGACTTAAATTTGAATTTCCGACAAAACTGAAAAAACTTCAAGAGGCCAAAACATGCACTTCTAAGGCTTTTTCGGGCTTTTAGCAGCATGTATCATAGCCATAGACGATGATTTTTGTAGAGCTCGTCGATACGGTCGTTTTGATATATTACGGGCCCCGATCGAAGTTACGGATCAAAAGTTGTGACTTAGATAGTAAAAGTACCTTTAAATCCGAATTCTTTGAAAATTCCTTTTAATTTGTGACCTCCCCCCTTTACAGGTGAACTCCTCTGGTTTGTGGGACTCCTTCTCTCTTATTCTTGAAGAATCTAGGTTATTAACGTCGCACACGACGCTGATGGAAGTGCAGATCCATTTGGGGTTAAATGAGCGGGCTGACGGGGAGATCTGGTGATGGGCGGTTGTTGGGCGAAGCTCTTAGTCAAATAGCCTCTAGTATTTGGATCGTCTCATTTGGATGAGAAGAGAGGAGGCAAGGTGCTGCATGAAAGTAGCAGAGGCGAAGTGACGGGCGAGCAGAGGCAAGCTGGGCAAGCCTTGGGCGAGTAGAAGGCGAGTGAGCAAGTTTTAGTGCGTGATGAGTGGTCTTGGCGGCAGTAAATTTTGGTAGGATCGAGTCTTGGTAGCAGGAGGTTGGAAGTATTTGCTTTTGGCGACCACAGTCTGCCTCCACGCAATGTGACTCAAGAACTCATAGATGGTGGTCCAGGCCCTTCTTTAAGACCCCGAAAGATGAAACACAAAAGCAAATCGATCCCGGATGATGATAGGTCTAATGTAAGTACCCTTTTCAGCTCACTCAATTCTGATGATGATATTTCGAGACTTATTTCTACTTATCATATTCCACCCACGGTGTCGTGTCGTCCGGCCGAGAAAGGTGAATTTACTTGCGACGACTCCTCCGGTGACATTGTCATTTACGAGGAGATGCTCGAAGTCGGGCTTAGGTTCCCCATGTCCCACCCATTTGTCAAATTCTGCACTATTTTTCTCTTACCCCAGGGCAGTTAGCGCCCAATGGTTGGAGAGTTTTGTTGGGTTTTCTCATATTATGGAAGAAGGTGCATCACGAAGATGTTTCTCCCAAGGAGTTCCATGGGGCTTATAACTTGTGCGAGACTCCTGCACCAAATAGGGGCTGGTATTATTTTACTGCAAAGAGTGGTATGGTGCTCACTGGGTTATGCTCCAATTGCCACATCTGGAAATCTCACTTCTTCTTTGTCGGCGGAGACTGGGCTGCAGAGGCTAATCGGGCCTTGGTTTCAACACGTTGGGGTGCTACTAAGAAACTCGGTGTGTTTCAAGTTTGACACCTTTATATATATATATATGCTCACCATCTCCTCGCAGGTATGCCGGTGCTCTCCAAAGAACAAGAGTCGAAGCTGCAGGCTGTGAAGGCTCACCCCGATAAAGACCTGGGCGTTCTTTTGCCTAAGTACGGTAGTAGAGCTAGAGGTTCTTCGTTGAGATAAGGTGGTTCCTTCTTAAAGAGAAAAGGTATGTTGACTTATCTTATAACTTTTCTTTTATTAGATGATGGTCACTCAGATAACGCTTTGTGTCCTTTGCTGCAGTGGACAAGACAGTGATTGGGTCAATCCTTTCTGGCGGCGCTAGTAGGGGCACTCATCCTCCCAAGGTGGCGAGGACGAATGATGCGCACACCGAGGCGAGCTCTCATCAAGTGACACCTTCAATTGTGCCTTCCTGGGTTAGTGACTTTGAGCTTGACTCAGAGACTTCCCTTCGTCTATACCTTTCGACCCCGCTCAGTCCTCCTCCCACGAGGAGCTCATGTAGGGGCACTGATTCAGTCCGGTTCTATGCTGGGGGATCCGCAAGTCATAAGGGAACGACTTGGGAGATTTGTGTTTCTATCTGAGATTTAGCAGATTAGTGCTTTGGGCATTGAAGGGGTTATCAACACATTTCTGGAGGGTTTGGCTCAGGTAAGAATCCTTAGTTTTTTTTATGCACTTGGTCATTCTTCTGTCTTTTGTCTTCTTCAGATTTCCACTGCATTTGTATGCTTGTTCTCGAGGGCTCATTATTACGGCCAATTGAAGCTTAACCATGAGGCTGTGCAGAAGGAGCTTCTCGCTGCTCAGGGGATGATTGCCGAGCTCGAAGATGCTGACAGGGCTTCTCAGGCTGAGATTTTGGCGACCCGTGGGAAGGTCGCACTTAGTGAGACAGCTTGCTCGAAAGCTGAAACAGATCTCTCTGCTATCCGTGAGAGGACAGTTGAGCTCGTGGTTGAGCTTTTGGCGACCCGTGAGAGGGATGCACTCAGGGAGGTGGAGCTTGTTGAGGCCCATGAGAGGGAAACTAAGCTTGAGACTGAGCTTCAGGTGGCTTGTGAGAGAGACACGCTCAGGGAGGCTGCCTGCTCGAAAGTGGAGGCAGAATTGAGGGAAGCTCAGGAGAGATCTTCTCAGGCTGAAGCGGATCTGGAGTATTGATGAATGGGTAATATACCCATGAATTGGATACATTCGGGCTTAATTTATTGTTGTTCTCAAGTCTTTTAGAATAGTTTTTAAGTGTTTGTGTCTATTCATGCATGTTTTATGTTGTTTTATAGGAATTGGGACAAAAGTTACTTGGATCAATGTTTGGGGTTGCTAGATTCGCGTTTTCGGCTTGTCATTTACACAACAGTCACTTCAGAGCCAATTTGAGTATTGCTCTGGACCTTATTTTGAAAACCGTAAAGAATGAAAGTTGTAGATCTACGTTTCCTCTTTCCAGAACATCTTTAATCATCAAAATCGGAGTTCGGACGAAGAAGTTATGACCATTTTCCCAAAGGATGTCAGAGCAGAAAATGTCAGAAAATGTTCCAGCCCCGGGGCGCCCAAATCAAGCTTATAATGCAGTGTTCCAGCGCTGTGCCCAGCGCCAGGGCGCTGGGGAAGGGATTGGTGAGGCTTGGACGCGTTTTGGGAAGAATTTTGACACTTTTCTGACTCCAAATTGGATTGGGTTTGTTCCTAAGCTAAAAATTGGACTTGTAACTTATAAATACATGATGTAAGGCATAAAATAGAGAGAAATTACATAGATTAGATTAGAGATACACTCCATTAAATTAGAACATAAACCCTAGTTCTTATTAGTTTTGGAGATTGAAGCAACTTGGAGACCATTGAAGAAAAAGAGCAGGAGCTTGAGGAAGATGGAGATTTGCTGACAACAGATTTATTCTCTTCTCTAATCTTATTTTTATCTTTTAATGTCTATTCAATTGTGGATTCTTGATTTTAATTCATTAATAATGAACTAAATTTATTTTATTAAGACTACAATGAACCCTTTATGCCTATGAATTAATTATTTGACTTATTCCAAGTATTTATGTCAAGGTGAATTGTTTATCATGTTTTGTTCTTATTGATTAATTATTTGATCAGTAATTACCTTGTTACTCTAGAAGGATTCGGGAGAGGAGATCTAGGGTTAGAACTGGACATGATAACATATATGTTTAATTATTTGCAGGACGAATAATTAGGGTCGTGAATTGAATAGGAATATCTGTTCACTGCATGTAACAAGTTGGGAATTGGGATTGAAAGAGTTTAATTTAATTGTTTTGCATAGGAATATAGCAAGATTAATTGGATTAAATAGAAGTTAATTGATCACTTGGAAAAGGACTTTTGATACTTGGAATTCCTGTTAACAATTCATTAGGCATAATAATTGAGATAATTGGATAATTAGTTTATAGTTCATAATTGGGGATATTGTAGTCTTAACCTTTATTTATTTGAATTCATTTATAAACCAATTCAGTTTAATTAGTTAATTTAGTTTTCTTAATTAGAAATCACGATTTGAGTTTGTTTAAATAAAATTAATTTGGTTAAGAACTAGTACTTGGTGATTTTTATTAAATAATTCCTCGTGGGAACGATACTCTACTTTCATTTTATTACTTGTTGACCTTGTATACTTGCACGTATTCATTGATTGCGAAATCGACCAACAAGTTTTTGGCACCGTTGCCGGGGAATTAATTTAATAAATTTTTTACCAATATTAATTTCAATCAAATTAGTCTCAATTTAAACATTTTTATTTTTATTTTTAATTTTCTTCCTATATGTCTCTCTTTTTAGGTACCATGGATGCCTTTGCGTATCAATGGCCATACACGAACATGACTCAACTAAGGGAAACATGGATTGATGGACTTAATACATTTTTTGTTGAGCCAGTACAAATTGAGGCAAATTCGAAGACGTTGGAGGTTATCGCATTTCAACTGAGTCGAAGGATGGCAAATATTTCACCCAAGGGGCGAAGAATGATGGACTCATGAAGATTTCTACGCATTATCGGCACAAATAGAGACACTTTCTAGGAGGTTAGGCGCTTTTTGCGACAACGTCGTCAAAGTGTAAGCGGGTACTTGTGATTATTGTCTTTGGAAATCATATGAGTCATCAATCGCCATCGATTTCGAGCGATCTGATGTATGGTGGTGATTACCCCAACAATTATGTCTATCCCAACAACTATTATCGAGTTGGGGGTATCACCCGGATTTTCATGGAGCCATACTCATCAAGATCAATTTTATGCTCCAAGTCCAACATACCCACCGGATTTCTCGTGTCCACCTCCACTACAACAGGAAGAACATTCAAATTTGGAGGAAGTTTTGTTCAAGTTCATAGCTTCAGGTGAAGAGTGGAGGATTAATCAAGAGATATTGAGTCAAAATTTTACGAACCAAATGGAACAACTAATCAATGCCTCGAACATTTTTCCTCAATACACTTGGCCCTATGACATAGATTCTGAGACTGATGGAGAGCCCGAACAAAATTTGCAACTAGATGAGCCACAAGATGTTGAAAGAGAGAAAACAATTGGGAACCAAGAAAAGGAGATCAACGAAGATTTAACTGTGAGATTCAACGAAGATGAACCGATTTCATTAGTATCCCATGTGCCTCCTCCACCAAAGTTCAATAATCAAAGGCGGTTTTGCAAAACCATGCCCAATTGGCGATCGTATCGTCAGAAAGCTCTTTGTGACATAAGAGCTAGTATAGTTATGGAGTCATGGTGGGATGAAAAGGAGAAGATAGAGGAAGATTCCATTATTTTTATTAAGCTTCAATGCCCTAATCTAATTATCAACATAATGGAGGAAACACCTAGTTTTTGGACGTTCTTAATGGGGAACATATATACAAAGAGCATGCTAGCTGACTTTCATTCAAGGGTCATTACTAATGGGAACCTCCCAAAAGAGACATTTCTTCTGATGGATGGAGGGTTCCTCAATTTTCGTAGGGGAATTGGATAGAGAATTGAAGAAATCAGGCTGAGACTATAAAACAAGCGCTTATTGGAAGGCAACCCAAGTTTAATTTTTATTTTTAGTTTTTATTAGGTTTTATATTAGTAGTTTTGAATTTGCATTTATTTAGAATTTAATAAAATTATTTCTGTCATGGTTTACAGCTTATTCAAGTCAAATTCAAGTGTGGTGCCCAATTTGTTCCATCTGCCTAACCTATTCTCCAAACTTAGCGGATAAGGAGGAAGATTGCTATATTTTTAGGGAAGTCCTCTGCTTTAATTTTTTCTATTTTAGTCATTTAGGACAATATCTAGTTTAAGTTTGTGGGCATTTTAGTATCGTATTGCATATAGTTAGTTATTTACATTGTAGTTCGTTATGTTTTTGGGTTATTTACATTTAGTTTTTGCATTCAGTTTCTTGTTAATTTTTTTTTTAAAATTGCAAAAATAGTAGTTAGTTTACTGTGTTTGTTGCGTTTAGTTTATATTTGCATGATTCCAGCTGTTAGATAGTAAAAGTCTATTTTGGCCAATGATGAGACTGGAATTGAGTAGATAAGTATAGTATTGAATATTAAGGCTTTGATGTGATTTCTTGTTATGAATTGAATCTTTTTCTATTTAAAACTGATATAATAAGGTTAGCACAGTAAAAACAACTTGTTGCTTGATTGAGTCTAAATTGATACATAATGGAATTCTAAAGGATAATTTCAAGTTTGAATGAAAGGAACTCATGAATAGGCGGTGATGGCTAAAGTTAGACAATAACCTAAGTTTGGGGGAAAAAGTTGGGGTATACACGCTTTATAAAAAAGAAAAAAAAAAGAAAAAGAAAAAAAGATGAATGATGATGAATAAACACAGTGACTAGTCTTGTTTCGGGGCCTTTGTTACTTGAGCAAGTAAGCCCGAGGGAGTGTCTCTACACCTAGCGCCCTAAGGTCTTATATGGTCTGAGAGTCGTTGGTCGAAAGCTCGCTAAGGGGTAGAACTGTTAGCCTAATAGAATGAGATTGCACAGTCATGAAAAATAAAAAAAATTGAATAAAACGGGAAAAAGTGCAAAAAGCCCCTGTTAAAAAAATAAAATAAAATAAAAATAAAGCATAAGTATTCCATTTTAACCCTTGGACTTTGGTAATTGTTTGATTTTAGTCGAATCTAGTTTATTTGAGGAGTTTTCAAGTTTACACTGTATGATGCCTTCGAAGATATCTAATATGTGTTAAATTTGATTTTATATCAGTTAACATTGTTGTGGAGCACACACGCACTATATCAGTGATAACAGTCTAAGATTTGATGATTGATTGGAAAATTACTGATTTGTTTTAATATGATGTATTATCATGTTTACTTGATTTCTCTAAAAGTAGATTGAATAGACTTGTTTTACATCATTCTTTCTTTGGATTCGTAGGTATATAGATTAGTTGCATTACATTGCATTGCATAACATTTTTTGTGTTTTTGCTTGAGGACAAGCAACAGTTTAAGTTTGGGGGTATTTGATGAATGGGTAATATACCCATGAATTGGATACATTCGGGCTTAATTTATTGTTGTTCTCAAGTCTTTTAGAGTAGTTTTTAAGTGTTTGTGTCTATTCATGCATGTTTTATGTTGTTTTATAGGAATTGAGACAAAAGTTACTTGGATCGACGTTTGGGGTTGTTAGATTCGCGTTTTCGGCTTGCCATTTACACAGCAGTCACTTCAGAGCCAATTTGAGTATTATTCTGAACCTTATTTCGAAAAACGTAAAGAATGAAAGTTGTAGATCTACGTCTTCTCTTTCCGGAACATCTTGAATCATCAAAATCGGAGTTCGGATGAAGAAGTTATGACCATTTTCCCAAAGGACGTCAGAGCAGAAAATGTCAAAAAAATGTTCCAGCGCCGGGGTGCCCAAATCAAGCTTATGCTCGGTAATAAAAGTCTTTATATAACGATGTTCAGTGGCAAGGGCTTCAAGGAAGGGATAGTGAGGCTTGGACTAGTTTTGAGGCGAATTTTGACACTTTTCTGACTCCAAATTGGATTGGGTTTGTTCCTAAGCTAAAAATTGGACTTGTAACCTATAAATACATGATGTAAGGCATAAAATAGAGAGAGATTACATAGATTAGATTAGAGATACACTCCATTAGATTATAACATAAACCCTAGTTCTTATTAGTTTTGGAGATTGAAGTAACTTGGAGACCATTGAAGAAAAAGAGCAGGAGCTTGAGGAAGATGGAGATTTGCTGACAACAGATTTATTCTCTTCTCTAATCTTATTTTTATCTTTTAATGTCTATTGAATTGTGGATTCTTGGTATTAATTCATTAATAATGAACTAAATTTCTTTTATTAAGACTATAATTGAACCTTTTATGCCTATGAATTAATTATTTGACTTATTCCAAGTATTTATGTCAAGGTGAATTGTTTATCATGTTTTGTGCTTATTGATTAATTATTTGATCAGTAATTACCTTGTTACTCTAGAAGGATTCGGGAGAGGAGATCTAGGGTTAGAACTGGACATGATAATATGTATGCTTAATTATTTGCATGACGAATAATTAGGTTCGTGAATTGAATAGGAATATCTATTCACTGCATGTAACAAGTTGGGAATTGGGATTGAAAGAGTTTAATTTAATTGTTTTGCATAGAAATATAACAAGATTAATTGGATTAAATAGAAGTTATTTGATCACTTGGAAAATGGCTTTTGACACTTGGAATTTCTGTTAACAATTCATTAGGCATAATAATTGGGATAATTGGATAATTAGTTTATAGTTCATAATTGGGGATATTGTAGTCTTAACCTTTATTTATTTGAATTCATTTATAAAGTAATTCAGTTTAATTAGTTAATTTAGTTTTCTTAATTAGAAAAATCACGATTTGAGATTGTTTAAATAAAATTAATTTGGTTAAGAACTAGTACTTGGTGATTTTTATTAAATAATTCCTCGTGAGAACGATACTCTACTTTCACTTTATTACTTGTTGACCGTGTATACTTGCACGTATTTATTGATTGCGAAATCGACCAACAAGTATGCTGTTGCAGGTGCTTTCATTGATGGCTATGAGGAGCTCTGGGGCAAGATCTCTGCCTCTTTCCATGATATTGATTTCTCAAGCTTTATGCCAACTGAGGCGCATGACGATGGAGGTTCTGAAGATGCTAAGGATGACGAGGACGACCATGAGAGTAGTTAGAGTGCTAGGGACTTTTAATTTTTTTTAGGGAGGCAGTATGGTATGCATCCTTACTTTTGTAATGATACTCCTTTGAAATTGAATGAAAATGCAATCTTTTGGAGTAAAATGTAGGAAATTTCATTACTGACCTAAAAAAGGTACTTTGAACATTGGATAATAATCCTAAAAAAGACAAATAAAACCAAGTTCGTAACTATACTACTTTACTTCTTCAAGGTGTCACTGGTAATACCTCTTCAAGTGCTCAGCGTTCCATGGATGAGGTAAGACCTTTCCTTCGGAATTCTGGATCATGTAAGTGTTTGGTATCACCACTTCTGTTACAAGGTATGGTCTTTCCCAATTTGGTCCTAGTTTTCCTTCGCGCAAATCCTTCGTGGCGAGGATCACCTTCTTGAGGACCCAGTCTCCTGGTTGGAAGGAACGAGGCTTCACCCTTGAGTTGTAGTACTTCGTCATGCGACACTTGTACTCTGCGTTGCGGACCACAACCATCTCCCTTGCCTCCTCTACCAAGTCAAGGTTGATGCGGAGTCCTTCCTCATTGGTGGTAGGGTCGTGGTATTGGACCCTAAGAGAGTTCACCCCGATCTCTACAGGGATGACCGCCTCAGTTTCAAAGGCTAGTGAAAAAGGGGTTTCCCCAGTTGGAGTTCTTGGCGTGGTTGATGGGCCTGATACACTTAGGAGTTAAATCGACCCAAAGTCCCTTCGCTCTTTCAAGCCTCATCTTAAAGCTTCATATCACTGTTCTCACCATGACTTCTGCTTGTCCATTTGCCTGCGGGTGAGCTGGGCTAGAGTGCAACTGCTTTATTTGAAGGTCAGAGCAGGAGTTTAGCAGCTTGTTGTTGAATTGTTTGGCGTTGTCACTGACAATAGCGTGGGGTATGCCGAAACAACATACTAGATTCTTCCAAATGAAATCTTTAACCTTTACATCTGTGATTTTTGCTAAGGGTTCGACTTCAGCCCACTTGGTAAAATAATCAATTTACCACTACTGAACTTTGTGACATTGTCCTTTGCTTAGAGGCAATGGGCCTAGGATGTCGATGCCCCATTTAGAGAAAGGCTATGGACTTGAAATGGTCATTAGCTCTTCTGGTGGTTGCCTGGGTACAGTTGCGAAGCATTGACACTTGTCACACTTCTTGGAAATCTCCCGAGCATCCTTTACCATAGAAGGCCAGAAGTAACTTTGCCTGAGCGCCTTGTGTGCAAGGGATCGTCCTCTGGAGTGGTTTCCACATATTCCCTCGTGGATCTCTCGCAGGGCATAGTGAGCTTCTTCGGGTGAAAGGCACCGGAGTAATGGCAAGGAATAACCTTTCTTGTACAAAGTGTCTTGCAGGATGGTGAACTTAGAAGCTCTCATTCTCAGCTTCCTAGCTTCTGAAGGGTTATCCGGAAACACACCTTCCTAGAGATATGCCCTTATCAGGGTCATCCAGTTTGATTCAGCCGATGCATAGTTAACATTTGTGGTTCCCGAGTCCATCATGCTTGGTTCGAACTAGTGACCGATAAATTCTGGTCCTCCTGGACGGGTTTCCAAGGACAAGGCGAACCTTGCGAGTGAATCGGCGCCATGTTTTCTTCCTTGGGAATATGGCAAATCTGGAAGTGTTCGAACTTTTTCATCATGCTTCTTACCATGCTAAGATATTCTTGCATTCTGGCTCCTTTTTCTTCGAACTCGCCTTTCACTTGATTAATTATCAGCTCAGAGTCGCTATAGGTAACAAGGTGTTGAGCCTCCATCTCAATTGCCAATCTTAATTCAGAGAGGAGGGCTTCATATTCTGCCTCGTTGTTCGGGGCCATAAAGTGGAGTTTCACTGCATATTTGAGATTGGTATCATCTGGACTGATCAAGATCAGACCTGCTCTTCCTCCATCACTGGTTGAGGAACCGTCTACATAGAGCTTCTAGGATGGAAGAGAGTAGGGCTCAAAGATTAAAGAGGGAGATTGGGCACTAGGATGGAAGTCCAACATGATGGTCAGTAAATGCAGGATGGCTTGGGCGCTTGACTGATGGCTTTGATTGTCTTCGTTATCTTTGCTTTCGGTGCTTTTATCAACCATCTCCAAATTGGGTGAGGTGGAAATTTCGTTGTTTTTCGTCTCTGCTGGTGTCAGCTCAGCAACGAAATCTGCCAATGCTTGTGCTTTGATGGCTGACCTTGGTTGGTAGTGTATGTCAAACTCACCAAGCTCTACTGCCCACTTAAGCAGTCTCCCACATACATCGAGCTTTCCCAGGACTCTTTTCAATGGTTGATCTGTGATGACGATGATGTTGTGACTTTGGAAGTAGTGTCGTAACTGTCTCGCTGTTGTGATTAAAGCGAGTGCCAGTTTTTCTAGTCTCGAATACCCGACTTCTGCTCCTCGGTATGTTCTACTTACATAGTAAATAGGCTTTTGCGCTCCGTCGTTGTTCCTGACGAGGACTGAGCTTATTGCCGATGGGGAGGAAGAAAGGTACAAATATAACACCTCGCCTGGTGTGGCATGTGAAAGGAGAGGAGGTGCAGCCAAGTAGGCTTTGAGTTTTTGGAATGCCTTCTCTGCCTCATGTCCCCACTCAAAAGCTTTCCAAAGAATTTTAAAAAAAGGCAGACACTTATCTGCAGACTTGGAAACGAACTTTGTTGTCTTTGTGATTCTTCCATTGGTATTTGGAGCTCTTTGGTTGAAGTAGGTGATTTCATAGCGAGGATGGCTTTGATCTTGTCGGGGTTTGCTTCAATTCCCCTCTGGTTGACCATGAAGCCTAGGAACTTTCCCGATCCTACGCTGAAGGCGCACTTTTCAGGATTTAGTTTCATTCGGTACGATCTAAGAACATTGAATGTCTCTTGGAGGTGATTAATGTGATTTACTACAACGAGGCTCTTTACCAACATGTCGTCAACGTAGACTTCCATTGTTCGCCCACTTTGAGACTGGAACATTTTGTTCACCAGTCGTTGGTAGGTTGCTCCTACGTTCCTCAACCCGAAGGGCATGGCCCTGTAGCAGTAAGTTCCTTTGGGAGTGATGAACGATGTCTTCTCCTGGTCGGGGGGGTGCATGCTAATCTGATTATACCCGGAGTACGCATCCAAGAAGGTGAGCAACTCATGCTCTGCAATGGCATCGATGAGGAGGTCGATCCGTGGTAGCGAGTAGCTGTCTTTTGGGCACGCCTTATTGAGCTCTGTGAAGTCAACATAGAGGCGCCGCTTCCCATTAGCTTTAGTGACCATTACCACGTTGGAGAGCCATTCTGGATATGCTGCTTCTCTAGCCGCTCCATTATCTATTAACTTTTTAACTTCCTCGTCTATGGCTTGGGCCCTTATAGTGGAGGCACCCCTTAGCTTTTGTCGAACTTGCTTGTAACGAGGGTCAACATTGAGACTGTGTGTGGTTACTTCTGGGTCGATGCCCTCCAAGTCTGCATGTGACCATGTAAAAACATCCATGTTATCTTTGAGAAAGTCTATTAGTTGGTGAACTAGATCTTCATTGAGGGAAGAACCAATGTACACCCTTCTGTTTGGGTGTTCCTTGTCCAAGACTACAAGGGTGAGCTCCTCGACGGGCTCTCCTCTTTCTATGGTGGAGTCATCCCTTGGGTCAAGGACCTCGACCTGTAATGCTTCTTCCGGCTTCGGTCTTCGTGGAGGAGACATGCCTCCTTCTTTGCTACACTGGTCTCCTCTGACTTCTCCAACTCCATTTGGGGTTGGAAAACGAAGGATAAGATAAGTGGAGGGGACGACCCTCAATGTATTAAGAGTTGGTCGCCCCAGTATGATGTTCTAGGCTGATGGGCAGTCTATAACTAGGAAATTTACCATCACTGTAGATCTTCTTGGTGCCGCTCCGATTGTGATTGGCAGGGTAATGGACCCTAGGGGATATACCTTCTCCCCTGAGAACCCCATGAGGGGGGACCTGATAGGCTGCAATCTCTCCCTACCCAGGTTGAGTTTGTCATAAGCTTCTACGAACAGGATATCAACAGAGCTGCCACTGTCTACCAGTATTCTGCGTACTTGAAAATTGGTCACGGTCATGGTGAACACCAGGGGGTCGTCGTGTGGGTGCTAAATTCCCTTCAAGTCCTCATCTAAGAAGGATATAACTTCGCTGGAATCTTGTCTGGGCATCTTGGATGGGCGCCCCTCTTCGGGGTGCCTTGCTTTTCTAGCGTGTGCCTTCATGGCAGACAACGACTCTCCCCCTCCTGCGAATCCTCCCGAGATGGTGTGAATCTCCCCAACTGGATGTTGATCTTCCTGGTTGTAAGTTGGTGATGGTGCCTGTCTTCTACCAGCAACATACTGGCGTAGTTGACCACGTTGAATGAGATCTTCAATTTGTTTCTTGAGTTCGTAGCATTCGTTGGTGTCATGACCATGGTCGCGATGAAAACGGCAGTACTTGTTCGGGTTCCTGCGGTTTGGAGGAGACTTTATCCTCGCTGGCCACTTTATGGTGGGGTCATCCTGGATCTGTAAGAGAATGTTCCCTACGGTGGCATTGAGGGGTGTGAATGGTCGTCAATCTTTTTGAGGAAGCGGGGCCAGAGTCATCTTTGGTGGATACCATCTACCCCTACTTGATTTCTTTGTCGGTCTCCACATTATCGTCCCTATCTCTTCCTTTTCTCTTCTCTCCTGCTCTGGAGGATTCACCTCGTCTGGCCCTTTTGACGTCCTCAACATTCATGTATTTCTGGGCCTTTGCTAGTAGCTCGGTCATGTTCTTTGGTGGACGTTTCATCACTGAGAAAAGAAAACTTGACGAGCAGAGGCCTCCCAAAAAGGTAGTCATGGTTACCTTATCATCAGGTTCTTCTACTTGAAGTACCTCCTTGTTAAAACGAGTGAGGTAGTCCCTCAGACTCTCGTCTTTGTCTTGTTTTATGCTGAGAAGATGTGTGACGGGCTTCTGATGACGTCGACCCCCAATAAAATGGGACACAAAAGACCTGCTCAGTTCAGCAAAGGTTGAGATGGAGGCTGGAGAGAGTTTGGCAAACCACTGTCGAGCGGAGCCCCTCAAGGTTGTTGGGAATGCCCTGCACATGATTTCATCAAGGATGTTATGGAGCTGCATCAGGGTTTTGTAGGTTTTGAGGTGATCTAGCGGATCTTTTGTTCCATCAAATGTCTCCATGGATAGCATCTTGAACTTTTAAGGGAGTGGATAGTTCGCCATGTCAGGGTTGAAAGGCGTGTTTGTTCGTCCCACAAGATAATCCACGGTTTCTGGTCCTCGAGCCTTCATGGCGTTGAAGACATCACCTAGTTGGTTTTGTACTTCCTTAATTTTCTCATCCCAGTGGTTAGGGGCTCCCTTGGAATGATCATGGGGATGACTCCCATGCTCCACGCTCTGGTTCTCACCCTCATCTTTTTGGAGATGAGGATCTTCACTTTGGGAAGCAGGAGGAGGAGGTGGATCATGATGGGCTCCCCTGTGTGGAGCTCCTTGATGTCCAGGGGGTGGAGCTCCTTGTTGCGTTCCTCCTCCTTGTCCGGCGAGCAGGAGTTGTAGTATCTGCTGGTTCTGGATAGCCAACTGTTGCATGGTCTCCAGCATCTACTGTGGATTTGGGGCTGAAGTATTTGAGACGGGGTTGGTGTACGGAGGAGCACCCTCCTCTAGTCATGGATTGTCTTCAGGTTGGTTCATTGACCTGGTTGTAATCGCCATTGGTTTAGATGTTTGAAGGTGAAAATCTTTTCGATTCCCACAGACGGTGCCAAACTGATGACGCACAAAGTGAACTTTGTACAAATACCTATCAAGTAATTATAAAAGCGATAATTAAAGTAGGAAAATAAGACAAGTATTAAATTGGTTCGGTCAAGTTGACCTAGTCTACTGTTGAATGGCTATAGTAGCCTGGCACTTTGTATTATGTGTGTTGGAGAGAGTACATAGAGTATAAGCTTAAAGATACAAAAGTCAGTTTTCCCCCAGTGATGGTGAGGCGTTCCATTTATAGAGACCCGTGACAGTTTTGGGGTGAGCATGTAACTACTATTTTAATGGAGCTCCCAACCTCTTCCTAACGTGCAAGATGGTTGACGTGCTCTCTGTGAGGTCCGGAGACGAGGCTTGACCACTTCATGATATGGGCGTGCTCAATTAATCCAACTGTGATGGATCACATTTGTTGGACTCTCCAGACTTCTTGAACTTGGGCCTATTATATGGGCTTATGAGATGGGCTGGAGGAAGAGGCTTATGAGATGGACTAGATCTTTGCACTAGACCCATCAATATTTTTATATGATATGAGTGCTAGAAGTAGGTCCTTACTCCTTTGTGGTATTATAGAAGTACCTAAATCTCATGGAACATGTATTTTTTTTTATTTGGGAGCTTGGGATAGCTAGGGATAATTACTTTAACTACATACTCCTCTCTCAAGGTACCAAAACAAGAATTGCTAATGTGTTACTTTATGACATATAAAATAACGTTTTAAGAATCATATGCTCTCGAGATAAGAAATAAAAGACTTTTTTTAATACTCCCTATATTCCAAATTGTAAGATACATTTTGAAAGTCAATTTGACATATTTTTAAACCAAAAAAATGATATCATTCATTAAAGATTACGAAACAATAAATCTGATAATTAGTAGTACTTTTTCCATAGTTTTCAATATTCATCATTGTGTGGACTAAAATTAAACTAATCTACGTCAATTTTGAGTTTCAAAATGTGTTGAATACTTCAAAAAGTCAATAATAATCTTATATTTTGCAATGGAGGGAGTATTATGCATATACAATCTGCATATATTTTTTTCTAAGCTAGCAGAGATAAAAATCTTTCTAGATCTGGTTGATTTAGACACATGGTACATTGTGTACGTTCTAGGCTTCTACTCACTTATCATATCATATGTATACAGTGTATTCTAATCAAATTATCTTTAGTTATCCATTACATTACACCATTGTTAGTTAGGTGCTTGGATTTATCTTCACTTGTGAACTATTTACATTATTGTCTGCTGAAATAATCAATAGGTATGATGGTTAGGTCCATAAACAAGACTTTGATTCGATCAAACTTAATTGACTACCCCATCTTTAATCAGAGCATGTATTTTCCTGGTCCTGAATGAATATGTGCAGGAGAAATTTTTACATATGTAGTGACTAATGACCGCTACTATACATAATGAAAACAGATACTAGAAAGGAGAGGTAGGGATTTGGTGGTTTTATTTGTTATAATGACTCTTTACTTGATATTAACACATTAAAAAAGAACCTAATCATTATTTTTAGTCTAAAGGAAGGCAAGAAGTCAGTTAAGTGGATGAGAGTGGGTGGTAAACCTAAATGGTTGATTGGTGTGGTTTTGATTTTTCACTGGCATACTCCACTTAAACATGTTTATGATCGTTAGACATGGAAAAAGTAGTTATTTTAAACCGTCAAATTGGATAATACTCCTTTTATTCCACAAAAGAGTCTCATTTGCCAAAATATTTGTGTCGCAAAAGTGTCCTCTTTTTATGGATAGCAGTTTAAAATGACACAGTGTTCTCTTAAGTTTGCAATCACAAATTCATTATCATGTCACCACTGCTAAACTAATAAATTGTTACTTTTAGGGGTAAATACGCAACAAAATTACATCCTTAATATCTGCAAGTATAGTAAATGTGACTCTTTTTTAAGAATGGAGGGAGTAATATATGTGTGTGTGTGTGTGTGTGTGTGTGTGTGGATTCTAATTTGTCTGGTCTTCTGTTTAGGTTTATAGAGTGAAACTATATCTGCCAAATTCAACCTTCCATTACCTGTTATTCATTTTTTTCCTCATTAAATGTGTTGTAAATTTTGTTTAGTTTATCTACTCATGTAACGTTGTTGGCAGGAACTGATGCCTGGAGGTGTAAATTCTCCTATACGTGCTTTTAAATCAGTTGGTGGGCAGCTTATTGTAATTGATTCATTCAAGGGCTATCACATGTGGGACATAGATAGGAATGAATACATTGACTATGTTGGTTCGTGGGGACCATCAATCATTGGTCATGCAGACGATGAGGTTCATTTCTTTCTCATTTTTCCAATTTTGAATTTGGCATTGGAAGTTTACAAATTTGTGCAACCACCAGCAATATTTGATATCAGGACACACATTATATGTTTTGCATGGCTAATAATTTCAGTTATGCTACTTTTTCTGATTCTTTCTATATTTTTTTCAGTCATCACTGAAAGGATCGTTTACATAAGGGTGGTGCTTTTTAAAATAAGATTTTTTAACCTCTGGATCTGGAAATTTTTTACTGATTTTACAAACATTCCAAATATTAAACTCCCTGCCATTACATTGGGCTTTTTGGACGGATGCTATCCTTGACCTGTTGACATATCTTCTGGGATGTAGGTTCTTGAATCTGGTCTTAAAAGCCAAAATAACATACCAATCATAATGCACAATAAAGTTTTCAGTCCGCCCGAAGAGGGGGGTTTCAGATGCATTAGAGAATTGAAGTTATCAGATTTTTCTGGCCAATGCTCAAAATAGAGTGCTCTAGTGATGGGTTTAACCTTCACTCGACTAGAATGTGAATAATTTGTTTTCTGCTATTATTTTAATGCTAATATCCTGAACTTATATATTACCTACATACAAGTTCTCAAAGCTTTGGCTAAAACAATGAAAAAGGGAACTAGTTTTGGTGCTCCATGTCTTCTAAAGAATGAATTAGCTGAGATGGTCATCTCAGCTGTTCCTAGTATAGAAATGGTTAGGTTTGTAAATTCAGGCACAGAAGCATGTATGGGAGTACTACATCCGGCTCGTGCTTTCACTGGGCGACAGAAAATCATCAAGTTTGAGGGTAATTACCATGGCCATGCTGATCTATTTCTTGTTAAGGCTGGCAGCGATGTTGCTACTCTGGGACTCCCAGACTCCCTTGGTGTTCATGGTGCTGCTATCTTTGATACACTAACATCCCCATACAATGACATCACTACTGTGGAGAATTAATTTTAGGCACACCAAGGAGAAATTACTGCAGTTATTCTCGAGCCTATCGTAGGAAACTCTGGCTTCATTACACCTATACATGTGACGACCCCAAATCCAGGTACTTGAAACCCGAACTCGGTTCTCCACGATACCATTTCTTTAAGCTGAATAATACTAAATAATAATACATTCGAATTTAATTTACATACATCAAAGTTTACTTCCCCAGGTACGTGACCTTCAAATACATTCCTTACAATACTTGAATAGATACCAATACAACTATAACCATTAACTCATAATACACACTTATTCGATCAGCTTTCCTTTTTCTTTGCTCAGTGCACGAGCCTTGAGTTGCTCATACACAATTGAAAACATTTAATTTAAGCAAGGATGAGCATTTAAGTGCCCGACAAGTAATAGCAATTATATATGTTTGAAAGAATATAAGTATTCTCTTTACATAACACTTACAACGAATTGAAAGTTGTGAAGTAATCTGTCTTGATAAAAAATTCACATAACAACTCTCTTTCAAATTCTTTAAATTTGGCTCTGGCTCTACCCTTGAATAGGGTTTAAGAAACATACTATGAACATTCTTTTATTTTCGAAAAGGTTTAGCGTAAATCTATCCGCAAACCATCATCATAACTTACAGACGCGGAGGGTGATCACCAGATTGTACCTTGTATTGATCAATACTACATAACTTGAACGAAATTCATCGCTCCACTCTATCCTAGCATAAAAATCTTCCCATATAGGGATGTTCATACATGCACAGTTCCAAACAGAAGGTTTTAATCTTGCTCAACAATAATATGTAATTCAACATATATGTATACGGGTAATTGACAAAGGTATATCAACATGTGAATAAATGCCATGATTATCCAGTGGGGACACTTGTATAACCATTTAGAAATCAACTTAACAGAATATATATCCGAGCTAACATGTTGATAATCAAAGCGTACATAATGCATACAAGAATAGAATAATTCGAAACTTCTTACTCATGTCCATTCGCATAAAGAAAATGCAAAGGTAGGATACTTACCGATTCAACGATTACAAATCTCAACTTAGGTTTTATCTCTTTATCACAACCTATCAATAATCGGATCGTTCGTTCGATTAGAACAATATATCTTAACACATAATCGTTTATTTACGATTTGACATAGTCTAATCACATAATCACGGTGATCATACTATTAGTTCTATTCTACACTTGAAATATTTTTTATACATTTTCAAATATCTCATTCATGCTCTTACAAAGTAGTCTTTTCTTTCTTTTATAAGGTTCGACATTTGTTTGCGTGATCGACGACTTTATCGGGTAAATCTTGAGTCTAAGACTCTTATTCTATACCTCAACATACATAAATATCGGACATCTTATTTTTAATCATTTTCGCAATTTTGAAATTGAAAATTTAAAATAATTCAAATCATCACTAAAGGGCCTATAGTGATATAAGCATTACTATAGGTGTTCTTCTTCAAATTGAGAACTTCATAATTGGTTCTCAAGTCGATTTAGTTTGGTAAATTTATAACTTTCAAATATCGTAATCATAATTAAATGATTTAAACATTAAACAATTTCATTATCATTAATAGTTTAATTAATACTAAACTATTAATGAAACCATTCACAAAATATAAAAGTTATTTATAATAACTCAAACTATTTTTAAAACATTTATATTACCCAAATAATTACCATTAATATTTAAATATTAATGTACTATTTATCCAAATATTAAAAGTCATTAATTATAACTTAAAATATTTTTAAATCCTTAATATCCTCTTTAAATGGTTTTAAATAAGTAAAACCATTTTTAAACTATTTATTTAATATTAATCATTAAATAAACTAAATATCATTAATATTATCTTAATATCATTAATATTTAATTATTAATGAAATTATCATTTAAATATTAAAAGTTATATTTTATAACTTAAAATATTTTTAAATACCTTATTTTCATCATTTTTAAACTAAATTATTTAATATAATCATTAAATAACTTTAATATCATTAATAATTATTAATTAATGAAATTCATCACAAAATATTAAAAGTCATCACAAATAACTCATTTACATAATCAATTCCAAGCCAAAATAAACATAGTAAACTAACTAGTTTATTAACAACACTAATTAAACTTCAAAAATTCGAACTTTAACTAACAATTAAAAATAATAACATTACAAAAATTAAATAAGAAAAATATACCCTAAAATCTGAATTCCACAAACCTGAATAATACGACTTCCACGCCTAAAATTTAACTAAGGAGATCTTTATAAAAGTTCTCCCACAACAAAGTTCTTTCTCAAAAATTGGAGGCCTTATTGTTCTTTGAATGAAACAAAGGCCAAACCCTTCTATTTATAGGTTTAGAAAATGGTGAAGTTCTCAATTTAGTCGATGTGGGACTTGGTTTATACTCATTTTTCAATAGCTCACTTTGCGATTTTCTAACGCATTGCTCATAACTCAGATTAATCGATTTTTGAATATGTTATACATGGTATGTAAGACTATTTTTAAAAATATGAATTACCCAATTCGGGTTCATTAGGTAGCCCAAACGGTCAAGCGTCAAAAGTGGGACGTTCATATGATTTTTCAATCTCGCTTCAAACTTTTACCTCTTTCGCTAAAAAGCAAATCATAACTCTTTCATTTTAAAACATTTTGAAGCGATTCTTGAGCCCATGAAGCTAACTAACGGGCTACAACTTTTATTCTTTGACCATTTCCAAATTACGAACACATCGACCCGTAAATTCCGTTCAAATGGATCGCACACACACTTGTTGGGAAGTTTTGACACTACTACTTTGAAATGTCATAACTCTCTCCTCCGATATCGGATTTAGTCCGCTTTGAGTCTATAAAGCTTATTCGATTGTACTATAACATACCAAAAGCCCGGAAGGTTTTGGAAACATTAACCGATCAAAGCGATTGTCCCGAATAGCACATCCATTTCTTTGACTTTCAGTTTTGAGAAATTTGATACATTTCCTTCCAATCACCGTAATTCCTCATCCGAGGTTGGAATGAGGTCATTCCAAAGCCTATGGCTTCCTAACTCGATCTGCACTACAACATATCAAAAGCCCGGACCTTTTAAAGCACAAAAAGTGGACGAGAATGCCCCCATTCTGAATGTGTCCAAAAATAGTTTATCATGATCGATCAACCATGTTTGACCATCTATAACTTCTAATCTATACATGATATGGACTTGATTCTTTTTGTAGATTAAAGACCACATATCGTGCTACACATAACAACTTTTGAAGAACAAAACTCGTGATCGAGCAAAAAGAGTTATGGCCTCGACATTTGGTGAAAAATAATGTAATTGGTTTTTCCAACTTGCTTAAATCTTCAAATTCGTGCACTTTGATGTTATGGGTCTTTGATTTATCAACCCATATCATCAATTAACATTCTATTACACAACTTTAAACAATCAATCAGATCAAATAACATCGAATCAAAGGATTTCTAGGTTTAGTGTTTTATACCCTTTTGCCAAAAATTCTTGATTCTTGCTTACGATTTGTTATGGGTGATGGTTGAGCTTTGTTTAAGAGTGTATGAGCAATCTTGTACAAGGCAATTAAATGTAATATTTAATCACTAGATTTAATTCTTATAATTTACCAATTAACTTCTATCCTTTGGTAAATTAAAACACTTTATACAATAACATCAAAATTAAACCATTAATTAAATTAGGGTTTCAACGTCATCAATTAGGGTTTCTAATTGACCATTAAGTGGTTCTTTAATTATCTGTGTATGTTCTTAACACGTCGTTACTGCTTTCTAATTTCAGCTAGGTTAGGGTTATAATAATTAGGGTTTGTTCTAATTATCGACGTCTAAATGATAATTAGGGTTTTTTCTAATTACCGATATTCTTATTCACGGTAACTTCGTATACACAAATCACTACTCGTAAATATCTCATGGCGAGTTTAATAATTAGGGTTTCACAAAGACAAGAATATGCTATGACCTAATTGGTATCGTCATCGCTTTCAATATTATCTGTCACTTGCACATACCGAAGACATAATTATGGTAATCGTAAAATAATATAATATTATTATTCTCATCTCTTGATCACAATCCCAATCCGAGGTTTGGATCTCACGTATACGACTTATTCTTCGTACACATCATCAATAATCAAGTTAAAATAATTAACTTAAATATTACGAACAATTCATATAATAAAATATTTATTATATAAATCTAATTATCACTTCATATATTATTTCAATCATGTTTTCATGGAAAATAATTAATAAAAACATTTAAACTACGAAATTTATTACCATATAATTTGTGGTAATTAATAATTCCAAAATTGTTTCTAATTTTTCAAGTAATAAATGTATTCGCATTTATCGTTCACTTTACTTGACACTTAGTCTCGTCATTAAATAAAAAAAAATTTATACGCAAAATTATTTATTTATTTTATATAGAAAATCTCGGGTTATTACAATACCTGATTTCTTAAATGCTCTCCGTAGGATCACCGAAGAAAACGATGCTCTGCTTATCTTTGATGAAGTTATGGTGGGTTAGGTTGTCTTATGGTGGAGCTCAAGAATATTTTGAATTAATTCTTGACTTAACAAACACTCGGGAAGATCATAGGTGGTGGCCTTCCGGTTGAGTGCGTATGGAGGAAGGAGGAGATTATGGAGATGGTGGCTTTTCTTAGGACCAATGTACCAAGTTGGGACCCTTAGTGGTAACCCATTGGCGATGATGGTGAGGGAATCCACACTCTTAAGTGGTTGAAGGAGCCAGGACCTATGATTACTTAAATAAAATCACAAGTGAACTTATTCGGGCATTTTGGATTAGGAAGAATCTTGGGCATCTGATGTGTGGTGGGTATATAATCGGGATGTTTGGCTTTTTCTTTCGGAAGAGCCTATGTATAACTTTGAGGATGCTAAGAAGAGTGACTCGGCCAAGTTTGGAAGGTTTCATAGAGGGTTCTTTGGAGGAAGGAGTTTACCTCGTGCCTTCACGGTTCGAAATTTCGTTTTTACTAGCTTAGCACACACTTCTCAAGATATTCAACAGATGATAAATTTGCGGTGATAAGGTTTTATGACAACTTTAAGCGGTTAATCTATAATTTTTGCAATTTTATGGTCCTCCTTTTTGTAGGCATTTGGGTATTCATCCAATAGAACTATATTCTTTGTAACTTTATTTAATTTTTGTGTAACATGTGCCTGTTATTTAACCTTTTGTACTCCCTCCGTCCCTAATTATTTGACATTTTATAGTTTTTCATTTGTCCCTAATTATTTGACTTTTGTTTAAATTTAAGAGAATTAATGATAATTTTTCCAAAATTATCCCCTCATTACTTTGCCTATTTTTTTGATACTTCAAACTCTTTCTCTCTCCTTATCCCAACAAAAGATTTAATGATATTATAGACAATTGAGTATTATATTTAATGATTTTCAATCATTATCTTAATTCTTGTGTCCACCTCTAAAACATCAAATATTAGGGACGGAGGGAGTACCATGTTTATTGATGTTTAAAGGGCCTAAAAACTAGGCGACTAGGGATTGTGGACCATGTCCTGTCCCAATGATGCTAGGATTTAGACGCGTGCAGTCAGTCATGTTTGATTAAAAAAACAAATTGACATATCCGCCAAATGGGGGATGAAAATAGCAAATTGATAAAAGTGTCACTATATATCTTATAGCGACAGTTTTCACCGTTACTATACATCTACAGCGACACTTTTGTTGTGAAAATAACAAAAAGTGTTGTGGATTTAACAATTTCCTTACTCTTTTTGTCTACTTCTTATCTTCTTTATTGAATTGAACAACTCGATCAAACTACAGCTTCATTTAATTAGTTTATTAATTACTCTCGGTCTCAAAACTCTTTAATTATTATCTGCAGATTAATTTCATCCTTGAATTCAAGGCCACTTGTTGCACTTCAGAGTATTGCTCAGTAATGAAACTCAATCGGAAGCTCCTCCGGTATGGTAAGCTATAGTAAAACTCTATTCTTAGTTAACCTAGCTAGCTAGCTCCAGCCTCCAGGAGCTAGGCTTATGTGTGAACATTGAGAGCAATGAAAATTTTCGCGTGGTTTCCATATCTGTTTTAATTATGTCGGTCCTCACCGCCTCTCAATTCGCTAGCTCCCCACTTTCTATGAGCTATTTGTATGTACTCCCTCCGTCCCTATTTAAATGACGTTTTAGAGTTTTTCATTTGTCCCTAATTATTTGACTTTTGTTCAAATCTAGGAGAATTAATGACAATTTTTCTAAAATTACCTTTCATTATTCTTCCTACTTTTTTGATACTTTAAACTCTTTCTCTCTTTCTATCTCCTTATCCCAACAAAACTTTTCTTATCCCAACAAAACTCTCCTTATCCCAACAAAAGATTTAAGGTTATTATAGGCAATTGAGTATTATATTTAATGCTTTCCAATTATTATCTTAATGCTTGTGCCCATCTCTAAAGCGTCATTTAAATAGGGACGGAGGGAGTATGAATTTGCCTTTATTTTCAAATGAAATTAAGCGATATCACCTACTACGGATTAATTTAGCTGCCTTAGTTTTTTTTGGTCCCACCATTCTTTGCCTTTCGTTTACACCCAAGAAAAAGTGTTGTTAATTTGTCATTTATAAAGGAAAAGGGACTCATATTGTATGTGCCATCTGATTTCATTATGTAAAGGCTTTTTTTTACTTTTTTTATTTTTATTTTATAAGCTTGTGCTTTAAGCAGCAGCGGGAGTGGAATCGAACCGAATATGGGGAGATAAATGTTCAAAAGCAGATATAGTGATCAACTAGGCCAGGGTCCCACAACTCCACTTCCGAGTGGTATACCCACCTACACCGTCGAGATCATAAACGTCTGCGTCACTGGCTGTGACATCGCCGGGATTCACCTCAGTTGCGGCTGGTTTAGCTCTGCTGGACTCATTAACCCACACATATTCAAGCGGCTACGTTACGATGACTGCCTGGTTAACGCCAGAAAACCCCTCGCCAATGGCCGCACCCTCTCCTTTCAATACGCAAACACTTTCTATTACCCACTCTCCGTCTCCAAAGTTATCTGTTGATCATCACTCAATACAACAATATATATAATAGTACAACAAACAAAACTAACGCAGCAGCAACACGCACTCATATAAATCAAATGTAGCATATCTTAACGTGCCTAGCTCTCTGCCTTTGCTTGCTTTGCTTTGTATGAATATTGCTAGCTAGTGTTAGATATTGTTAGCATTATCTATATTAGGCAGTTACAAATCAACTACTGTAAATAGCATTAGGCAGTTACAAATCAACCACTGTAAATAGCATTAGTTGTTAGCTATTATTTAGCCTTCACTTTAGCCTAATCAGTTACGAATCAAGTGTATATAATTGTACCCTTTGTAATTGTTCTCGACTTTAGGCGTCTGATACCATGTAAGATGAATTTAGTGCACTTATTAAAAATAAGACGTGGGAGTAGGTGCCACGTTCGCCTAATATTAATGTTATTCGCTCTATGTGGATTTTTCGACATAAAAAGAAATCTGACAGTTCTTTTGAGCAATACAAAACTCGTCTTGTTGGTGATGGCAGGTCTTAACAGGTAGGCGTGGATTGTGATGAAACCTTTAGTCCGGTCGTGAAATCGGCTACTATTCGGACGCTTCTAAGCATTGCTCTTTCCAAGTCTTGGTCCATTCACTAGTTGGATGTTAAGAATGCTTTCTTACATGGACAACTTCATGAAACGGTATACATGTATCAACCTTCGGGTTTTAGAGATTCAACTCATCCGGATCACGATGCTTGTTAAAGAAAATCTCTATGGTTTAAAACAAGCCCTCGTGCTTGGTATCAATGGTTTCTTAGATTTTGTCTCAACACTTGGTTTCTCACATAGCAAATCGATCATTCTCTCTTTATCTACCAACGAGGTCGCGATATGGGCGTATATCTACTATATGTGGACGATATCATTCTCATGACCGTCACTCACACTTCGCCAATCTATCATGTCAAGTCTCGCATCAGAATTCGCTATGAAGGACTTGGGTCCTTTGAGTTACTTCTTGGGAATCGCCGTCACTCGCAACGCAACAAGTCTCTTCCTCAATCAACAAAAATATGCGGAAGAAATTATTGCTCGCGCAGGAATGACTACTTGCAAACCGATGGGAACTCCAGTTGACACTAAAATCAAACTAAGCGCTAACTCTGGCCTTCCAAACGAAGATCCCACACTTTATCGAAGCTTAGCAGGGGCTCTTCAATATCTCACCTTCACTAGGCCCGATATATCTTATGCGGTCCAACAAGTTTGCTTACACATGCACGATCCTCGAGTCAAGCACATGACAGCCTTGAAACGCATACTACGTTACATCCAAGGCACACTCGCATACGGCATTAAACTCTCGAAGTCGCCAATATCCGACCTCCTATCTTACACGGATGCAGATTGGGGTGGATGTCCCGACACGAGACGTTCAACTTCTGGTTACTGTGTGTTTCTACGACAATTTAATCTCTTGGTCCTCTAAGCAAGAACCGACTCTATCTCGATCAAGTTACCGAGGTAGAATACATGCGCGGTGTTGCTAATGTTGTTGCTGAATCTTGTTGGATACGAAACTTACTTTTGGAATTACACGTCCCGGTCTCTAAAGCAACACTCGTATATTGTGACAATGTAAGTGCAATTTACCTCTCCGGAAACCCCGTTCAACATCAACGCACCAAAATGTTGAAATGGATATACACTTTGTTCGTGAAAAAGTTGCTCGTGGACAAGTTCGAGTTCATCACGTTTCGTCTCGTTATCAAATAGCCGATATATTCACTAAAGGACTTCCACGCGTACTTTTTAATGACTTTGGAGACGGTCTCAACGTCCAAAAACCTCCTGTTTCGACTGCGGGGGAGTGTTAGCATTATCTATATTAGGCAGTTACAAATCAACTACTGTAAATAGCATTAGGCAGTTACAAATCAACCACTGTAAATAGCATTAGTTGTTAGCTATTATTTAGCCTTCACTCTAGCCTAATCAGTTACGAATCAAGTGTATATAATTGTACCCTTTGTAATTGTGAAGGGCAAGGAAAACCATTATCTTACAGATATTTCACATGAATCCCACCACATCACATAAATAAATCTCATGGAACATGTATTTTTTTTTTGATTTGGGAGCTTAGGATAGCTAGGGCTAATTACTTTAACTACATACTCCTCTCTCAAGGTACCAAAACAAGAATTGCTAATGTGTTACTTTATGACATATAAAATTACGTTTTAAGAATCATATGCTCTCCAGATAAGAAATAAAAGACTCTTTTTTTAATACTCCCTATGTTCCAAATTGTAAGATATGTTTTGAAAGTCAATTTGACATATTTTTAAACCAAAAAAATGATATCATTCATTAACGATTATGAAACAATAAATCTGATAATTAGTAGAACTTTTTTCATAGTTTTCAATATTCATCATTGCGTGGACTAAAATTAAACGAATCTATGTCAATTTTGAGTTTCAAAATGTGTCGAATACTTCAAAAAGTCAATAATAATCTTATATTTTGCAATGGAGGAGTATTATGCATATACGATCGCATATTTTTTTTCTAAGCTAGCAGAGATAAAAATCTTTCTAGATCGGTTGATTTAGACACATGGTACATTTGTATGCGTTCTAGGATTCTACTCACTTATCATATCATATGTATACAGTGTATTCTAATCAAATTATCTTTAGTTATCCATTACATTACACCATTGTTAGTTAGGTGCTTGGATTTATCTTCACTTGTGAACTATTTACATTACTGTCTGTTAAAATAATCAATAGGTATGATGGTTAGGTCCATAAACAAGACTTTGATTCAAACATAATTGACTACCCCATCTTTAATCGTGAGCATGTATTTTCCTGGTCTTGAATGAATATGTGCAGGAGCTATTTTTACATATGTAGTGATTAATGACCGCTACTATACATAATGAAAACAGATACTAGAAAGAAGAGGTAGGATTTGTTTCGGTGTCTAATTACTGACCAAATTTATAATTGTTCACACTTGTATAATTATATAAATATTTTTGATAAACTACTTGAGTTTAAAGGACAAGCCGAATAGTTCTCTATGAGAAGTATTTTGGGGTCAATCAAAAGTTAATCTATGATATTTATATAAATATTGGATATACAAAGTATTTAGATAAATATTTTCGATAGACTACTTGAGTTTCAAGGACAGACCAAATAGTTCTCTATGAGAAGTATTTCAGAGTCAATCAAGTATAATCTACTTTACGATATTTATATAAATAATTAATATATGAGATACTTATATAAATATTTTCGATAGATGACTTGAATTTCAAGTACAAGCCAAATAGTTCTCTATGAGAAGTATTTGAGAATTCGATCAAATATGCATCTACTTTATGTTATTTATATAAATAATAAATAGATGAAATATATATATATATATATATATATATATATATATATATATATATAAATTAAGCTTGTAACAATGCTTATTTTTATATCTATAACAATAAACAAGTAGGAGATGATTTAATTAAGCAATTTAAATAACTTATCTCAAGTACTTGTGACCAATTTTTCTCTTTTTCAAATAATCAGAATTTTGAAGTAATAAAGAGAGATTAAAACTTTAGAGAGAATGTAGGCAAGGAGTAAGTTTTTTCTTGAAGAAAAGATTCCTATTTATAGGATTTTCAAGCTTGATGCAAAATGATCTTTTAAAAAAATCAAAGACTGAAAATCATTTGTTCAAAATGGATGGCTCGGATGAAGTTTGTAATTTTGAGCGCACAGATTGCCCAATCATCATGCATTCCGAATTTTTGATAGTTTTTTCCTTTTGAAAATATTGACCACATTGATGCATTAAATGACCAAAATTGATTACATGTATTTTGTTCAAAACTCTCAGCACCTGCACGCCTTCTTTTGTCCCAATATCTTTGTCACATTTTCTGTGACGCCCCCAAAATAGGTATACATCACCCATCTTGAGTCGCCAAATACATGGTACAAAAATACAAATACAGCTTAATAATACCACCGTCGTGTAAAATACGACAAAACATAAACTGAGAGTTTTAATAAGAATATTGTCATCTAGACAATATCCACATTCAATGGAGTCCTCATTATATTTATTGTCACACTATTTAATAAAATAGTGAGGACTACTAATCTTATCATCGGACCAATCACTCCGCTCCCAGGACTCTCGTCCAAATATATATTCTCATTTTCGAAGAGAATAAAGTGAAGAAAGGGTGAGCTCAACTAGCCCAAGAAGAAATATTATGACTAAGATAATGCGAATAAATTATCATTAGTCTTTAACAATGTTAAACCGATAAAAATACAATAGACATCAAGTTTAACTGCATTGAATAAACAATCCATTAGAAGAGTCAAGTAGAGCATAAAATCTACTATCTTCTATGATTTAAAAAAGATTTTCATAAACTTTATCACGAGACTCAAACTTAATAAATAAATCACATCATCGCACTACTACCAATGATATTTATGTAATCATCAATGGTCATGATTATCTTTGAATAATCCACGGTCATAATCATACCAACAAACGCCCACCAATGAACTACTGGTGCCAATGAGGACTTTTACCACATCATTCGTTATATTACGGTCATAATTATACCGAATAATCCCTGGTCATAATCATACCAAATCTATCTCTGCACGTAAGCCAAAGATGACTTACATCACAATATAAGCATGAGGATGATGATAATAATATAAACATTAATCGAACGAAAACAAGGATAAATATTAAAGACTTTAAATTTATCCAAATATTATCCATCACTTAAATAACTCATAATCTAATATTGTTAATATTATAACAATATTTTAATCACTTCTTAAACTTATAAACAATTTAAGTTAATTGTTTACACTTTACCAAATAATGCATTTAATCATTCAAAAATACCATACTCACAAGATTTCATCACCAATGATCAAATCAATCATCAAAAATCTGCATACACCTTATATATGATTTTCAAGCCCTAAAATCCTATTTACCAATTCTTCAACTTCACATAATATATTTAACTCATATGTTTGAAATTAAACCATTTTCATGAAAATTACCAAATCAACTTATCATTTTTCTATCCTTTGTCCAAACATATATACATATATTTCATACACAACAAGTATTTTTTTATAATTTTTCAACTCTTTTAAGTATTTTTCAAAAATTAATTTCTAATTAATTCCTTAAAAAATTAGCTACCTCAAGTTTAACTCCAGAAATTTCCAAATCTTGGCAGGATCTTACACATGTTAATGTGAGCTTCCAGTTTAAATTTCATGGTAATCGGAGGTAATCGGAGTTATAGAACTCCGGGTATAGCGTTTTTCGTTGGAAAAACCTAAATATTGAAATGGTCATAACTTGCTCATTTTAAGTCGGAATGAGCTCATTTTTGGACAGGAGGTGCTTTATACCATATATTTTCATGTCCCAAAAGGCCGGAATATTTTTCATAAATTAAGTGGCCGAAAATACCCTTTTAAATTTATGGGCAGTAGCTTTTTGGTACTTTGCAGTTTGACTCTTTTGCTAAAATCAGCCCACACGAAAATCTACAACACCTTTTTCAGTGATTCTACTTGGATAAGTTAGAAAACTCATAGATCTAACTCTAGAACTTGACCACACTCAAAAATTTGAAATATAATAGGAGATATGGTCAATTGAATTTCATGTTCCATTTTCACCAAAAATCTGATTTTCAACTCTTTGTGATTTCTAAGAAACTTTCATGTTTTCACATAATAACCAACATAACTCATCATAACACTTACTAATACCACATATACCCATGATTTTCATCAGTCCAATGCTTTTATTTTGACTTTCATCATAATCAACAGTCCAATGCCTTATATTATGACTTTTCAGAATTTTTTGAGGGTCAAAAAAATTACGAAACTGCAAATGGATTTTCACCTGCCATGCGGTAATCCACGTAAACAAATCATTTCCACAATTTAATAAGGAATGAAATACAAAGGATCATTCACCATGCATGTGGTAATCCATATATACAGGTTATTCCAACAAAATAATAAAGAATGAAACGAATGTCGTGCGAACGCATTGCATGTGAGGATATTTCGGACGAATAATAAATAATGGAACTGGTCATGAAAAAACTACGCATGCATGTGGATATTAAATGACGAATAATAAAGAATGGAATAATAGAAGAATTTTACAATGTATGCGGTACTTCGCATAGACAGGTTATTTCAATATAATAATAAAGAATGAAATAATAGAAGAATTTCACCATGTATGAGGTACTTCGCATATACAGGTTATTCCAACAGAATAATAAGGAATGGAATAACAGAAGTTCTCTTCATGAATCTGAAAGAAATAATACACATTACTTAGTACAACAAATAATATCCCTTACCTTATAAAGAAGAGTACTCACCTGCAGATTCGGAATATACTTGAAGAAAACTTGCACCACGCCTCAAAGCTTCTTAAAACTCTAAAGAAATACGCCAAGATTATGTAAGAGAATTCTCTGAATTTCTCGTGTGATTTCAATTTTAACTAAGCATCCTATTTATAGGAAAATAGAAAGGATACTATCTAATAAAATATAATATAAAATATAATATATAATATATATATATATATATATTTTATTTAAAATCTAATAAAACAATTAACTTTATAAAAGTATTACATTTTTTATATAAAAAATTTTACTATGCAAACACTATGCAGTGTCTTATGCAAATACTATGCATAATAAAATATATTATATTCTAATTATTATCTAATAAAGCAAATAACTTTATAAAAGTATTACATTTTATATAAAAGAATTTACTATGCAAAATACTATGTAGCATTATGCAAACACTATGCATAATAAAATATAATATATTCTAATTATTGTCTAATAAAACAAATAAATTTATAAAAGTATTACATTTTATATAAAAAGCTTTTTCTGCATTTTATTACATTAATAATACTAATAAAACAAAATTTTATATATATATATATATATATGTGTGTATATATATATATAAACTTTCGTGACTTCATAAAAAGACACCTAAATATATTTAAAAATATTTATCATCATTATTATAATTCACAATATTAATCGACCGGATCGTTTCCGTGAAAGAGGGGCTTTCAATAAGGATTTCTCCACAATAGCGGCCTTGATTAGGTGACCAAACCTCTACTTGTGTAACTTCAGACATCGTTAATATTGCAAATAATAATATTAATAACTTCGTCGTCTCAATTAGTGATTTAATAATATATAAAATATCGATAATAATTGAATCAAATAACGTGAGATACTATGCATCAATTACTGTAGCAATAATTGAACAAAACTGAGTGACTTCTCACGTAAGCATCAATAATCAATACCGTGTGCTACTATGCAACCACACGTATTACTATACTTTTACTACCGAGTAGTTCAACAGTTTTAATGGTAAAACTTTCGCCTTTATTTTCATAAAAATATTTTTGTCGTTTTCTCAATCCGACAATAATTCCATTGTGGGGGTCCACCAATGATTGTACCGTCGTACGGATATTCTCCGACAAAAAGAATATTCTCCAACCAATCGAATATTATATAAAACTTGCATACTTTGAAAAATTTATAAATACTATCCACAACTATAAAATTATCTCAAATCCACACCATAATATTTAAAAAAAATATTTCGAGAAAATTAAATCTTTATTTGTAAAATTTGGGGTTTTTCATTTTCTTTGGTCAAATATCCATTAAATGCCCAACAATTCATACATGCATACACAGACATACATGCCCATAACCAATTTAATTAATTTTAAACACAGATGCATGTATACACACACAACCGAAAATCATGCATGCTTGCAACAATTTTTGTTTTTAAAAATTCTTTTTGCTCCTTTTTATTTTAAAACTTTAATGTACATATTTTTAAAAGAAAATAGGCATACTCTGTAATACCCGAAAAAAAATAAAATAAAAAATAAAATTTGTTTTAAAACATATTAATTGGACTTTGTCATTTATTTTGGGTCAAACTAGTTATTTAATTTGTGTGGGCTAATAAATATTCATAAGAGATGGGTAAATTAATTTAGTACAAGTTGGGCCTTAAAAGTTATTTGGGTTTAATTTAATTAAATGTGGGTAATAATAAATCTAATTATAATTAGGAGAATTAATAAGATTTATTAATTAATAAATAAATAGCTAGACCTAAATTACTTGAGCATTATACCTAATAAACGTGAATCGGGAAAAAAAGAAAGGAGGCAGGTAGAAGAACAAAAGAAGAAGACGAAAATGGAGGTATAATAATCAAAAGGAGCAATTGAATCCATGTGAGTCTCTGCTGGTTATTGAATTAATAGTGTAGTACAATAATCATTGTGAAATCATCATGTAAAAGTCTCATTGTATTTGTATAAGGCTTGTACACAAATTGATAGTAATTGGCTTATTCGAGTATCATGTGAATCGGATAAGGTGGATATTAATTGATTAATAATGAATATTAAAATAATATATGCATGAATCCAAAGAATATTAATGCACGGAAGAAAAAAAACTAACAGTATAGATATTATATACCTATACTAGAATTGTTATTATATACATAGATATATTAGAATTGTTTATATCAACCAACCTGCAGAGCATGGCTTTTAAGTTATATAGATATTATATTTTAATAAGTTTTAGCCATGAATTGAATAAACGGAAATTGTAAATTAAATTAAGTTATGTAATTAATTTGAATTTATTAGTTAATTTTACCGACATAAGTATAAAAGTTCTTAATAATAAAATTTAATAATATTATGTTATTAATGATTGAATTGTAATCAAATTTTATTAAATTATTTAGATTGAACGGAGAGAGTCTAAACGAGTTTTTGGAATATACTTTTGGTATTACATTGCTTAATCCAGGTACGGATTCTGTACTTTTTCAGCAAGACTCTTTTATTTTTAAATTGTTCGTTTCGTTATTCGTTTCGAAATTTAGTATTGCATCTCATAATTATTCCTTGTCAATTTATTTTGATAATTCGTTTTGGTGTTTATAGTTGGAACTCATATTTGTACTCTTTAGACTAGTACAACAGGTTTAAATTTATTTTGATAGTTCCGTCTTGGTATTGATACTTAGAACTCGTGTTTGTACTCTTGATCTAGTGTATCATCTTTTGTATTTATTTTGATTCTCGTAGAAAGTACATGTTAATATTTTTTGGAGACTTGAGTTGATGATTCATTTCAGTTTAATATGTATATATTAGAAACCCTTTTGTTGATATTATGTCGCATGTGTTGTGACATGGTATCCTTATTAGAAATATCGTAGGGTATACCGAGCTATAACCACCGTGGGGTACCACAGTGCACGTCCTCTTGGCACCGAGGCACGACACCTTCCTATGGCGGTGTGATCAAATCCACCTGCTGTCTCCGCTTTGTTCTCCGGTGGGAGTTGGCCATTTGGTGTTTTGTTGTGGAGGCGTATGGGTTGACCCTAGTTTTTTCGCTCGTTTCATGGATTGGTGATGTTTGTGCCAAACACACTTTTCGATTTTTCACGATCCTGGATCATAGCAAATCGATGTGTGATCGATTCGTGGTGGCATTATTTTGATCGCTTATGTGGCATTATTTGACTTGCTTGTGTGGCAAGGTATATTACTATTTATTTTGAGCTCATAGATGAAATAACACCCAACCATTTGATTCAAATTTTATTATTTAGTTGTGTCGGTTTTGTTCGTTCGTTTCATTTCGATTGTTTTGTTTCAATTCATTTAATTAAGTTAGTTATTTTGTTCATTTCTTGTATTCTATATCCGTATCGCCATTTGGCTCATGCCGTGGTTTTTCTTCCTAGCAGTAATCGTGGGGACCAATGGCAAGTGTGACGAGAGCTTCCTTTAATCCAATAGTTTTGATATATTTTGTTAGGCTTCGATACATTGATTTATTTAAAGTTGTAATAATTATTTTAGATTTTGGTTTAAGCCAATTGTGGCATTTATTATGGTTTGTCTTATGACATTGAATTATTATGAGATTATTCTTTGTGGTTTAGAGCTTTGTGATCTTCCGTAGTTCTGTTGTGTTTTGAGTAACCTCTCTTTCTATTTCAGAAAGGGGGTGTTACAGAGTTAAGTATCGAGCTTAAGTTCTTTCTTGTAGAAAACCTATTTAGGTTTGATTCATGAGTTATGGGTGACTTCGGGTTAGGTTTTTGTTTTGTTTGATTTTCGCTCACCATCATACCAAACTATATTCGAATTTGTCTCTAATCTACTTTGTTTATATTCGTGATCTCTTCGCTTAGATGGCTCGAAGATCAGCTAGATTTCTTTGGAAGGCGAGGTAACAACAGGGGAAGAGGTGAAGGTCATCCAACGAAAGCAACCTAATGATTAGATTAATGCTCAATTGGCTACCTTGGTGAATCAAAGATGAACCAAAGCTTTACCTCATTGGTGGCACAAGTCAGATAAAGCAATGCAACAAACCACCACCGTAAATTCTGAGCAGGAGAACTTGGGAAATAATGGTCAAGATGCAAACGAAGGGAAGGAATATGATGGTCATGATCACCAGGGGGGTTCCAATGTATGTATGGTCGAGAGGTTCTGTAAGCGAAACCTCACTCATTCGGGCCAAACTCGATTCCAATTGATGCGAGAATTGGATGGCCACCCAGAAAATTTTTGATGTGTCAGGGTGTCGGATAATCAAAGAGTATTACTTTACGCCATGTCGGGAAGGGATGCACAGAGGTGGTGGAAGGCGATGAAAACAACAAAGGGTGATGGTTATGTCGAGACACTTAGTTCATGAGTTTTAGGAGGTCTTTATCAACAAGATTTCCCAAATTGGCGATAAAGAGGTCTATGCTAGAGATTATCCGTCTATTCTAAGAAGGAAAAATGACGAGTCCATCACAGATTTCATGACGAGGTTCACTAGGTTGGCAAGATTTGTGGGAACTTCTGCGCAGGACCGCAGCTTGGAATAAAGTGAGAAGTTTAAGTGGCGGATTCATTATAGGTATCGCCAACATCTCATTAATACCAAGTTTACAGACGTGTCAAGAAAGTGGCCAATGCTACCAAGAATATCGAGATGGAGAGATGTGGACTTTTTCGGCCTTCTAAACCTAAGGAGTCGAAAGAGGGAGAGATGACCAAAGCAGAGTCAAACTTCCGGGTCATCACGGGAAGAATCGAGTGGTCGATGGAACAGAACCGTGGTGGTCGGCAGGGCGATGGCGTGGCGCTGTAATCAAAAACAGGGTTATCGCTAGATGCCTCAAAAAGTAGGGCGTAATCGTCACCTTCAGGCTACCTTGGTATGGATGTAATCAAATAGGAATAATCGCAATAGGGTAAAATCAGGGTCGTTATTCGGGACCAGCTGGTGGGGGCAACCCGAATCTCATTTCGATAGCTCCTTGTGCTACTTGTGGGGCTAATCATCCGGAAGGCAAGGTCATTGCACTCACTGTGCGTACGCTTTGTGTGGGACAGATGGGTCATATTGCTAGGGATTGTACCACCACGCGAAATGGTGGAGGTGGTGATAATGGTGGCAATGGAGGTTAGCGTCACGGTGGCCGAGTGTTTGCTTTGACGTATAACCAGGCGGCAGGTGCACCAGGTACTATTTCTGGTACTCTTTTAGTTGGCAATCGTGAAGCATCTATTCTATTTGATACGGTTCTACTCATTCCATTGTTGCTTTCGGTCTTTTTGTTCGACACGGGTGTGCCATCTCGATTATTAGATTTCGATATGTTCATTGCTATTCCGATGGGGACTTGATTGTTATTTCTCGATTTGTATCGAGGGTGTCCGATCGCTTTTGGGGATAGGATTCGTAGGGCTAATCTTCTTCCGATGAGTATGCACGATTTCGATGTCATTCTTGGGATGGACTGGTTAGATAAACACCAGGCCACTATCGATTGTCAGGCAAATAAGGTTATATTTGGAGATGTGAAGTCTCCAAAGTTCGTGTTTCAGGGCTCACAGCCGAGTAGAGTGGTGAAGTTAATTTCAGCTTTGAAGGCTGGAAAGTTGGTGGCAAAGGGTTATGAGGGATATTTGGTGTTTGTGAAGGATACCTCTAAGGGTGAAGCTCGTATTGAAGATGTTTCAATTGTTTGTGACTATTCTGATGTGTTTCCTGAGGAGTTGTCAGGGTTGCCACCGCAGCGGGAGGTGAAGTTTGCTATTGAGCTTGTTCCTGGTGCGGAGCCTATCTCTAAGGCTCCATATCGGATGGCACCATTGGAGTTGCAGGAGTCAAGGAGCAGCGATTCAGGTGAACTGTTAGATCGTGGTGTGATTCACCGAGTGTTTCACCGTGGGGTGCTCCAGCCTCTTGTTTGTGAAGAAGAAGGATGGGTCTATGAGGTCGCAGTATAGACTACGAGAGAGTTGAACAAGATCACCATCGTGAATCTCCAGATCCATTGCCGAGGATTGATGACTTGTTGACCAACTTCGGGGGTGAAGTATTTTTCAAAGATAGACTTGAGGCCTGCTATCATCGATTAAGGGTGAGGATGAGGATATCCCTAAGACGGCTTTTTCAGACTCGATATGGGCATTACGAAGTTTTCGGTGATGCCATTCGGGTCGACTAATGCTCCAAATGGTGTTTATGGATTTAATGAATCGGGTGTTCAGGAGTACTTGGACCAATTTGTCATTGTCTTTATTGATGATATTTTGGTTTACTCCAAGTCTAAGGAAAGAGCATGAGGAGCATCTTCAGACGGTGTTGGGAATTTTGCAGTAAAGAGAAATTGTATGCTAAATTCTCTAAATGCGAGTTTGGTTGGAGCAGTTGCATTTTGGGGCCACGTTGTTTCAACAAGGCATTAAGGTGGATCCTACGAAGGTCGAGGCTATCACCAAATGGCCGAGACCTACTATGTTGATTTTGGAGATTAGAAGTTTCTTGGGTTTGGCAGGTATTATAAAGCGATTTGTGGAAGGATTTTTTTGCTTTTTACCATTGACCAAGTTGATGAGAAAGGGAACAAAGTTTGTGTGGAATGAGGGCGTGGAGAAAAGTTTTGAGGAGTCAAGAAACGACTTGTGGATGTACTCCTATACTTGCATCGTCTTGGTCGAGGACGGAGGTTACCAGATTTATAGTGATGCTTCTAAGAAGGGCTTGGGGTGTATTTTGATGCAACACGGTAAGGTGATTGCTTATGCTTCTAGGCAGCTTAAACCTTACGAGGTGAATTATCCCACACATGATTTGGAGTTGGCAGGCGTGATCTTTGCCCTAAAAGATTTGGAGGCATTATTTGTATGGAGAGACTTGTGATATCTTCACCGATCACAAAAGTCTTAAATACATCTTCACTCAGAAGGAGCTCAATATGAGGCAAAGGCGTTGGTTGGAGCTACTAAAAGATTATGATGCGAGGATTCAAAGATCACTCTGGGAAGGCAAATGTGGTTGCAGATGCTCTTAAATAAAGAGTTCAGAAGTGTTCAAACCCTTATTACACAACCTCAACTTATTTTGGATATGGGAGCGGATTGAGTTGGAGTTGTATATGACGAGGTTGGGATGCTTTTGCGGGTATGAGAGTGGAGCCCTCTCTTATCTCATGGGTCAAAGAAGCTCAAAAAGAAGATGGGGAGTTGTGGAGTATGACGCAGAATTTAGAGAAGGGCAAGCAGCTCGAGTTTCGTATTGATGACCATGGTGTGATTTGGTTGGGTGAGCGGTTGTGTGTACCGTCCGACCCAATAATTTGGGAGGCGGTATTGGCTGAGGCTCATAGTTTGCCATTTTCTATTCATCCAGGTTCTACAAAGATGTATAGGGATTTGAAGAAGAATTTTTGGTGGAATGGGATGAAGCGAGACGTGGCTGAATATGTTGGAAAGTGCCTCACTTGTCAACAAGTGAAGATAGAACACCAACGAGCTAGTGTTTGTCTTTAATCAGATTAGACATTCCGTTGTGGAAGTGGGAGGATATCACGATGGATTTTGTGATCGGGTTGTCAAGACTTTTAGGAAGAATGATGCCATATGGGTAGTGGTGGACCCATTGACCAAATTGGCACACTTTTTGGCTATCCATTAGGGTTACTCGGTGGATAGGTTGGCACATATCTTCGGTGAGGAGATTGTTAGACTTCATGGTACTCCGGTGTCTATTGTTTCAGATCGGGATCCGCGGTTCACTTCTACGGTTTTGGAAAGGGTTTCAACGAGCTTGGGGCACCTACCAACTTCAAGATTTCTTTCCATCCGCAAACCGATGGGCAATCCGAAGCGGACTATTCGACATTATTAAAGACATGTTGAGGTCTTGTGAACTTGAGTGGTCTGGGTAACTGGGATGATTACTTGAGCCTAGTTAAGTTTGCTTATAACAAATTGGCGTGCATGCAAGTATTGGAATGGCCCTATTTGAGGCATCAGATGGTAGAAAGTGTCAGCACACAAACTTGTTGGGATGAGGTTGGCGAAAAGGCCATAGAAGGGCCCGAGTTAGTTCAAATCACTACGGAGAAGGTAGCGGTGGCTAAGGAGAAATTGAAGTCACCGATCACGACAGTAAGTAGTGTTATGCCGATAAGCATGGGAGGACTCTAGAAGTTTGAACCTGGTGAGCATGTGTTTTAAAAGTTTCTCCTGGAAGGGCATTGGCGATTTGGGTTGAAAGGGAAACTTAGTCCGCGTTATATTGGCCCATTTGATATTTTGGAGAGGGTTGGTGAAGTTGCGTATCGGTTAGCTTTGGCTCCTCGCAGCCTAGCTCACGTGCACAATGTGTTCCATGTGTCGTTGTTGAGAAGTTACAAGTATCATCCGTTGACGTGGTTCAATATCCATTCGATAAGATTCGGAGGATCTTACTTGTGAGGAGCAAGTCGAGGCGATTGTGGATCGTCAAGAAAGGATTATGAGGAGGAAAACTATTCCGCTTGTTAAGGTTTTGTGGAGGAATCATTTGAAAGCGGAAGCTACACAGGAGATGGAAGAGTTCATTCGAGCGGAGTATCCGCATCTTTTTGATATTTAGGTACGTTCATTCTTTTGATTCCGGGGACGTAATCATTTTTAAGGGGTAGGTGATGTAATACCCGGAAAAAAATAAAAATAAAATAAAATTTCTTTAAAACATATTAATTGGACTTTGTCATTTATTTTGGGTCAAACTAGTTATTTAATTTGTGTGGGCTAATAAATATTCATAAGAGATGGGTAAATTAATTTAGTATAAGTTGGGCCTTAAAAGTTATGTGGGTTTAATTTAATTAAATGTGGGTAATAATAAATCTAATTATAATTAGGAGAATTAATAAGATTTATTAATTAATAAATAAATAGCTAGACCTAAATTACTTGAGCATTATACCTAATCATGAATCGGGGAAAAAGAAAGGAGGTGAAGCAGAACAAAAGAAGAAGAAGACAGCAAACGCGATACAAGAATCAAAAGGAGCAATTGAATCCATGTGAGTCTCTCTTTGGTTATTGAATTAATAGTGTAGTACAATATTCATTGTGAAATCATCATGTAAAAGTCTGTTTGTATTTGTATAAGGCTTGTACAAGTTGATAGTAATTCGCTTATCATTGAGTATCATGTGAATCGGATAAGGTGGATATTAATTGATTAATAATGAATATTAAAATAATATATGCATGAATCCAAAGAACATTAATGCACGGAAGAAAAAAAAGCTAACAGTATAGATATTATATACCTATACTAGAATTGTTATTATATACATAGATATATTAGAATTGTTTATATCAACCAACTCAGCAGAGCATGACTTTTAAGTTATATAGATATTATATTTTAATAAGTTTTAGCCATGAATTGAATAAACGGAAATTGTAAATTAAATTAAGTTATGTAATTAATTTGAATTTATTAGTTAATTTTACCGACATAAGTATAAAAGTTCTTAATAATAAAATTTAATAATATTATGTTATTAATGATTGAATTGTAATCAAATTTTATTAAATTATTTAGATTGAACGGAGAGAGTCTAAACGAGTTTTTGGAATATACTTTGGGTATTACATTGCTTAATCCAGGTACGGATTCCGTACTTTTTCAGCAAGATTCTTTTATTTTTAAATTGTTCGTTTCGTTATTCGTTTCGAAATTTAGTATTGCATCTCATAATTATTCCTTGTCAATTTATTTTGATAATTCGTTTTGGTGTTCATAGTTGGAACTCATATTTGTACTCTTTAGACTAGTACAACAGGTTTAAATTTATTTTGATAGTTCCATCTTGGTATTGATACTTAGAACTCGTGTTTGTATTCTTGATCTAGTGTATCATCTTTTGTATTTATTTTGATTCTCGTAGAAAGTACATGTTAATATTTTCTGGAGACCTGAGTTGATGATTCATTTCAGTTTAACATGTATAAATTAGAAACCCTTTTGTTGATATTATGTCGCATGTGTTGTGACATGGTATCCTTATTAGAATATCGTAGGGTATACCTGAGCTATAACCACCTGTGGGGGTACCACATGCATGTCCTCTTGGCACCGAGGCATGACACCTTCCGTGGCGGTGTGATCTGTCCACGGCGTCTCCGTTTTGTTCTCCGGTGGGAGTTGGCCATTTGGTGTTTTGTGTGGGAGGCGATGGGTAATTCCTAGTTTTTCTGCTCGTTTCGTTTCTCGCGGATTGGTGATGTTTGTGCCAAACACACCTTCCGATTTTTCACGATCTGGATTCATACCGTCCGATGTGTGATTGCTCAGGTGGCATTATTTTGATGCACTGTGTGGCATTATTTGACTTGCCTGTGTGGCAAGGTATATTACTATTTATTTTGAGCTTGGTATGAAATAACACCCAACCATTTGATTCAGCCTATTATTTAGTTGTGTCAGTTTTGTTCGTTTCGTTTCATTTCAGTTCGTTTTGTTTCAATTCATTTAATTGAGTTAGTTATTTCGGTTCATTTCTTGTATTCTATATCTGTACTGGCCATTTGGCTCATGCTGTGTTTTTCTTCCGGCAGGTAATCAGGGGGACCAATGGCAAGTGTGACGAGAGCTTCCTTTAATCCAATAGTTTTGATATATTTTCTTAGGCTTCGATACATTGGTTTATTTAAAGTTGTAATAATTATTTTAGATTTTGGTTTAAGCCAGTGTGGCATTTATTATGGTTTGTCTTATGACATTGAATTATTATGAGATTATTCTATTGTGGTTTAGAGCTTTGTGATCTTTCGTAGTTCTATTGTGTTTTGAGTAACCTCTCTTTCTATTTCGGAAAGGGGGTGTTACATACTCCTTGTCTTGGAGAAAGGTCATTTTGTGAAATAATATTTTTAACACTTAATATTAAATTATCAAGTTTAGGTAAATATTAGTTCAATTTATAATACATTATTTTTGGTAGTTTTAGAAAACATTTTTAGTCCAAGTAAATAAAATTTTGACACACAAATAAAACCTATGGAGATGATTCTAATTTAATTACCCTATTTCTCAATTATTGTTTTCATCAAAATATATTAACAAATAAATATCTATCAATGGTTCGACATACACTATAAGACCCCAACTTTTTATGAAAAAAGATTTAATTTCTTTAATTATTATTTTGAATAATAAGGTGTTGATTTGATATAATGCTTTAGTTATGGGTGAAATATGCAAATTTTGTAAAGTAAGCAAGTTGTCATATAATATTCTTTTTGTCGGAGAATATCCGTACGACGGCGGAATCATTGGTAGACCATATAACGGAATAACTATCGAATATAGAAAGCGACAGAAATAACTTTTTTTTTTATAAAAATAACGGCAAAATTTTTACCGTTAACTATTAAAATACCCGGTGATAAAAAGTACAGTAATACGCGTGGTTGCACAGTAGCACACGGTATTGCACATTATTTTTAGATTATTGATTTTTACGTAAGAAGTCACTCAGTTTCATTCAATAATTGCCACAGTAATTATTGCACATTATCTCATATTATTGATTTAATTATTGTCACAGTATCATCAACACTATATTTTATATTATTAAATCAATAATTGACACGACACAATTATTCATATTGTGACGCTCCCAAAACAGGTATACATCACCCATCTTGAGTCGTCATATATCACACTACATAAATCAAATACAAACTTCTTTTATGCAACTGTCGTGTAAAAATACGATAAAACATAAATGAGTTTAAACATGAATATTGTCTCATAGACATTATACAAACTCAAATTCAATCCTCATTACACTTATTATCACACTAAGTAGTGAGGACTGCTAAAACAACCATCTGGGACCGTCATTCCATTCTCTAACTAGTCCCAGCTATATATTCATTTCCTGAAGAGAACAATGAAAAAAAAGGGTGAGCTCAACTAGCCCAGTAAGAAATATTATGAATAAGATAATGCAGAATAAATTATCCTTAGCCTTCAACAGTATAACAACTGATAGAATACAATAGACAACAAGTTTTAGATCAACAACTGCAGCAGAATAAGCAATTCATTAGAAGAGTCAAGTAGAACATAATGTCTACTATCTCCTCTAGATTAAAAGTCCATCGTTAATATTTTATTTCTATAATACTCATCAATAGTTCTTTGTTATACCCAAGATAAAAAGAACTCTCATCACCTGTCTTCACCTGAACCACCAAATATTATAGTTAAATCCATAATTCATATTTATAATCATATAACTCAACAGTCTCTCCTTGCCACAAAGGCTTAATAGAACGTTTACTCAATATCTTTACCCTAAAGCTAAAGATATTCAAATGTAATAACAATGATCATACTAATAAGTTGTCTACTTTTGCACTACGGGCCAAAGATATTCAACTATAAAACCAATGGTCATGATCATACCAATCAGTTGTTTGTCAGTGCACTACGGCCAAAGACATTCAACTGTTAACTAATGGTCATGATCCTGCCAATCATATTATCGAATTATCCATGCACTACGGGCCAAGGATATTCGTTAGTATCACCAGTGGTCATGATCATGTTATACACCTGTCCATCTTTGCACTGTGGGCCAAAGCTTTCAATCAACAGTTCGTCTTTGCACGTAAGCCAAAGATATACAGTTGTAAAATCAATAATCAACAGTCCATCTTTGCACGTAAGCCAAAGATATACAACCATAAAACAAATAATCAACAGTCCATCTATACACGTAAGCCAAAGATGACTTTCATCACAATATAAGCATGAGGATGATGACAATGATATAAGCATTAATCAAACGCAATCAAGGATAAATATTAAAAACTTTAAATTTATCTAGAGTTTAAAAATATCTAAATTGTCAACATGATAATGCTTTGTGGAGTAAAATTCAAGAATAATATTCATGTATCAACAATAATTTGAACGGAAAATAAATAACTTTTTCGGGTGAATAATACCCCGTAAATAGTACCCTATGAATAGTACTTTGGGAATAGTACCCCATGAATAGTACCCTGACATAAAAAGTGTCCCAAATACCCGAGGGAATAATACTAGAGTGAATAGTAATCGGGTGAATAGTAACCTATGAATAGTAACTCGTGAATAGTACTTCGGCATGAAAAGTGCCCCAAATACCCGAGTGAATAATAATAGAGTAAATAGTAACCTTGACACAAAAAGGTAGAAATTCCACAATAAAATTCATACCAATATTCTGGCATAATGATATTGACAGAAATAATATCATTTACGAAGAAAATAACATCCCTTAAACGGGAAATAATATTCCAACGAATATTTAACGAAGATAATATTCCTACGAATATTGAACGAAGATAATATTCTTTATAAATATTGAACGAAAATAATATTCATATGAATATAAAAAATAATTTTTCTTCAGAATATGAAAAACATAATAACCCTTACGACTGTTGAACGAAAATAATATTCCTACGAATATTGAACGAAGATGATCTTCCTTACGAATATTGAATGAAAATAATATTTATACGAATACGAAATATAATATCTCTTCAGAATATGAAATAAATAATACCCCTTACCTCAGAAGAAGACTGGATACTGGAGTAGTGAAGTATCAGACTACTCTTCTTCTTTCTCTCAATAGCTTCTCTCTCTATAATTGCTCTTGTGAGACTTAGTGAATTGGTGAGAATGAAGGAAGAATGAGCTTCTATTTATAGGAAAATATAGTTTTGATAATTGCACGTTTTGGGGCTCGAAATATTACAGTATAATACCTTCATCTTTTCCTTCATTTTTAATTTAGTCCTGCAAGTATTATCAAACTTGCACCACCTCCCCTAATCGTATATCACGTGAATCAATAGTTCAATCATGTGAATCAATAGTTCTATATATGTGAAAATACGAATTACAATATTGTACCTCCATCTATACCTCCATTTTTAACTTAGTCATACAAGTATTATCAATCTTGCACCACCTCCCCTAATAGTACATGAATGTGAATCAATAGTACACACATGTGAACAAATAGTTATAAACATGTGAATTAAAAGCAATTAATTGCCCATTTATCTGATTAATTACCCGATTGGTCAATATATCCTCCAGACATCAATTATTATCGAAATAAATGTCTATTTTCACTAACACTAATAATCCCAACACAATGGAACTATCAATTTTATCTTTAATCAACACAAACTTATTCATCATTAATATTATAACTCACAATATTTAACAACCAGGTCGTTCCCAGGAAAGAGAAGGCTTTCCGATAAGGATTTCTCCTTATTGACGCGTAATTAGGTGACCAAACCGATCCTTGACAGAACTTCTAGACATTGTCAATATTACAAATAATAATATGAATAATTTTGCCGTCTCAATTATTGATTTAATAATATAACATATTATGCGAGATGATCTTTGTGACAATAATTGAATCAATAATATGAGAGATATGATGCAGCAATTACTGTAGCAATAATTGAGTATAACTGAGTGACTTCTCACGTAAGCATCAATAATCAATACCGTGTGCTACCATGCAACCACACATATTACTGTACTTTTACTATCGGGTAGTTCAACAGTTTTAACGGTAACACTTTCGCCATTATTTTTATAAAAAGATAATTCTGTCATTTTCTAAATACGACAATACTTCCGTTGTGGGGTCTACCAATGATTATGTCGTTGTACGAATATTCCCTGATAAAAAGAATATTCCCCGACCAAACGAATATTTCCCGACACAACGAATATTTTATAACAACTTGCTTACTTTGTAAAATTTTTAAATATCACCCTTAACTTTAAACTTTTATCAATTTAACTATTTACCAATTAACATAATAATTATAAGAAAATTGAATACTTTCATTTCATAAAATTCGGGGTCTCACAATCTCCCCTCCTTATGAAATTTCGCCCTCAAAATTTACATTGCTTTCTTTTCGGATTGTACCTTTCCGGTTATTTCCTCTCTATCATGATTTTCCCATTTCTCATCTCATGTATTTCAGATATCATTCTAGAATATAGTTTCAAAATAAGGGTTAATTGACTTGCCATATATTATGTCTATATTCTGACCGACCAATTAAATAACAAATAACTTAGGTAGGTCATACTAGCGAAGGAATTCTCCGTCTCTCCCCTCCTAGTTCTTGTCTCACATCTCAGCCAGGGATCATATCCATAAACTTTGATAGCAACTGTGATGCCCCCAAAATAGGTATACATCACCCATCTTGATTCGCCAAATATCACACTACATAAATCAAATACAAACTTCTTTTAGGCAACTGTCGTGTAAAAATACGACAAAACATAGCTGAGTTTAAACATGAATATTGTGTCATAGACAGTATACAAACTCAAATTCAATCCCCATTACACTTATTATCACACTAAGTAGTGAGGACTGCTAAAACAACCATCTGGGACCGTCACTCCATTCTCCAACTAGTCCCAGCTATATTCTCATTTCCTGAAGAGAACAATGAAAGAAAAGGGTGAGCTCAACTAGCCCAGTAAGAAATATTATGACTAAGATAATGTAGAATAAATTATCCTTAGCCTTCAACAGTTTAACAACTGATAGAATACAATAGACAACAAGTTTTAGATCAACAACTTCAGCGGAATAAGAAATTCATTAGAAGAGTCAAGTAGAACATAATGTCTACTATCTCCTCTAGATTAAAAGTCCATCGTTAATATTTTATTCCTGTAATACTCATTAACAGTTCTTTGTTATACCCAAGATAAAAAGAACTCTCATCACCTGTCTTCACTTGAACCACTAAATATTATAGTTAAATCCACAATTCATATTTATAATCATATAACTCAACAGTCTCTCCTTGCCACAAAGGATTAATAGAACATTTACTCAATATCCTTACCCCAAAGCTAAAGATATTCAAATGTAATAACAATGATCATACTAATCAGTTGTCTACCTTTTTAGTACATGCCAAAGATATTCAACTATAAAACCAATGGTCATGATCATACCAATCAGTTGTTTGTCAGTGCACTACAACCAAAGACATTCAATTGTTAACTAATGGTCATGATCCTGCCAATCACATTATTGAATTATCCATGCACTACGGGCCAAGGATATTCGTTAGTATCACCAGTGGTCATGATCATGTTATACACCTGTCCATTTTTGCACTACGGGCCAAAGCTTTCAATCAACAGTTCGTCTTTGCACGTAAGCCAAATATATACAATTGTAAAATCAATAATCAAAAGTCCATCTTTGCACGTAAGCCAAAGATATACAACCATAAAACAAATAATCAACAGTCCATCTATGCACGTAAGCCAAAGATGACTTTCATCACAATATAAGCATGAGGATGATGACAATGATATAAGCATTAATCAAACTCAATCAAGGATAAATATTAAAGACTTTAAATTTATCCAGAGTTTAAAAATATCTAAATTGTCAACATGATAATGCTTTGTGGAGTAAAATTCAAGAATAATATTCATGTATCAACAATAATTTGAACGGAAAAGAAATAACTTTTTCGGGTGAATAATACCCCGTGAATAGTATCCTATGAATAGTAGTTCGAGAATTGTACCCTGTGAATAGTACCCTGACATAAAAAGTGTCCCAAATACCCGAGTGAATAATACTAGAGTGAATAGTAATTGGGTGAATAGTAACTCGTGAATAGTACTCCGGCACGAAAAGTGCCCCAAATACCCGAGTGAATAATACTAGAGTGAATAGTAACCTCGACACAAAAAGGTAGAAATTCCACAATAAAATTCATACCAATATTCCGACATAATGATATTGACAGAAATAATATCATTTACGAAAAAAATAACATCCCTTAAACGGAAATAATATTCCAACGAATATTTAACGAAGATAATATTCCTACGACTATTGAACGAATATAATATTCTTTATGAATATTGAACGAAAATAATATTCATATGAATATGAAAAATAATTTCTCTTCAGAATATGAAAAACATAATAACCCTTACGACTGTTGAACGAATATAATATTCCTACGAATATTGAATGAAGATGATCTCCCTTACGAATATTGAATGAAAATAATATTCATACGAATACGAAAAATAATATCTCTTCAGAATATGAAATAAATAATACCCCTTACCTCAGAAGAAGACTGAATACTGGAGTAGTGAAGTAGCAGACTGCTCTTCTTCTTTCTCTCAATAGCTTCTCTCTATAATTGATCTTGTGAGACATAGTGAATTGGTGAAAATGAAGGAAGAATGAGCTTCTATTTATAGGAAAATATAGTTATGATAATTGCACGTTTTGGGACTCGAAATATAACAGTATAATACCTTCATCTTTTCCTTTATTTTTAATTTAGTCCTGCAAGTATTATCAAACTTTCACCACCTCCCCTAATAGTATATCATGTGAATCAATAGTTCAATCATGTGAATCAATAGTTCTATACATGTGAAAATATGAATTAAAGTATAATACTTCCATCTATACCTCCATTTTTAACTTAGTCATGCAAGTATTATCAATCTTGCACCACCTCCCCTAATAGTACATGAATGTGAATTAATAGTACACACATGTGAACAAATAGTTATAAACATGTGAATTAATAGCAATTAATTGCTTATTTATCTGATTAATTACCTGATTGGTCAATATAACCTCCAGACATCAATTATTATCGAAATAAATGTCAATTTCCACTAACACTAATAATCCCAACACAATGGAACTATCAATTTCATCTTTAATCAACACGAACTTATTCATCATTAATATTATAACTCACAATATTTAACAACCAGGTCGTTCCTAGGAAAGAGGGGGCTTTCTGATAAGGATTTCTCCTTATTGCCGCACAATTAGGTGACCAAACCTCTTCTTGACAGAACTTCTAGACATTGGCAATATTGCGAATAATAATATGAATAACTTTGTCGTCTAAATTATTGATTTAATAATATAACATATTATGCAGATGATCTTGTGACAATAATTGAATCAATAATATGAGAGATATGATGGCAATTATCGTAGAAAGCAATAATTAAATATAATCGAGTGACTTCTCACGTAAGCATCAATAATCAATACCGTGCTACCGTGCAACCCATGCCAGATTATCGCATTTTTTACTACTAGGGTAGTTTAACAGGTTTTTAATTGTAACACTTTTGCCGTTATTTTTATAAAAAGATAATTCTGTCATTTTCTAAATACGACAATACTTCCGTTGTGGGGTCCACCAATGATTATGCCGTCGTACGAATATTCCCCGATCAAACGAATATTTTCCGACACAACGAATATTTTATAACAACTTGCTTACTTTGCAAAATTTTCAAATATCACCCTTAACTTTAAACCTTTATCAATTTAACTATTTACCAATTAACATAATAATTATAAAAAAATTGAATACTTTTATTTCATAAAATTCGGGGTCTCACACATATTATTAGTTATCATTATTGGAAATGTCTAGAAAGTTCTGTCGAGAAAATGAGTTAGGTTATATAATTGCGTGTCAATAATGAAAAATTCTTATCGAAAAGCCTACTCTTTTCTGAGAATGATCTGGTTGTTAATATTGTGAGCTTATAATATTATTTATGAATAATTATTATGTGGTGGATATTGGTTCAATTTTGATATAAATGAAGGAATTTGTTGAAAGTTTGGTAATTGTTTTCTCTGATAAAATATTCATTCAAATATGTTATTATAATATTACATAATAATAATAATAATAATGTGATAATATAATAATGTAAATTTTTTATAATTTAAATAGTAATATTATTATATTATATGATTTGCTGTGAGACCTCTAATTTTATGAAATGAAAGTATTCAATTTTCTTATAATTATTCTATTTAGTAAATGGTTAAATTGATAAAGGTTAAAGTTAAGGGTGATATGTGAAAATTTTGCAAAGTAAGCAAGTTGTTATAAAATAATGGTGGTAAAATACGCGTGGTTGCATAAGTAGCAATACTTGAGATCGATTATTGATGCTTATTTGAGAAGTTACTCGCTTATACTCAATTATTGCTACAAGAAATTTGCCGCATCATATCTCTCATATTATTGATTCAATTATTGTCACAAGATCTTCTCAGATAATATGTTATATTATTAAATCAATAATTGAGACGACAAAGTTATTCATATTATTAAATTTCAATATTTACAATGTCTAGAAGTTCTGCACAAGGAGAGGTTTGGTCACCTAATCATGCGCGCCAATAGGAGAAATCCTTATTGGAAAGCCCTCTTCCGAAAACAACTCGATTGTTAAATATTGTGAGTTATAATATTAATGATGAATAAGCTCGTGTTGATTAAAGATGAATTTGATAGTTTCATTGTGTTGGATTATTTGTGTTAGTAGAAATCGACATCTATTTCAATGATAATTGATGTCCGGAGGTTATATTGTTCAATCGGTATTCGGGACACTTTTTGTGTCTGAGTACTATTCACAAAGTTACTATTCATGAGTTACTATTCAAGAGTTACTATTCACGAGTTACTATTTGAGTTTATTCATGAGTTACTATTCTGGATACTATTCAATTTAACAAAATATTTTTTTTCGGCCCAAATCATTTTGGGTACAATATTATTCCATGAGGAGATGTGCTAATTTTTCAGACCATTGGTTGAAATTATAATAGTAAATCAATATGGATCGTTGGTTTAAAGTTTTAATAGTGAATCAATATGGATAGCTGGTTTAAAGTTTTAATAGTGAATCAGTATGGACCATTGGTTTAAAGTTTTAATAGTGAATCAGTATGGACCGTTGCTTTAAGTTTTAATATGGACCGTCCATTTAAAAGTAAATCAATCTAAACCGTTCATGAATTAGTTACTATTCAGTCCATTCTCCTATAAATATAAGCTCATTCCTTCATTATTTCTTACTTAATTCAATGAAACTCTTGAGAGAGAAATTATAGAGAAAAAGAAGAAGAGAAGTCACTACCTTTCTATTCCAAAGATCCAAATTTTTATTCTAAGGTAAGGGATATTATTTGTTGTACTCGTAAGGGTATTATTTCTTCGTATTTATGAAGAGAGACTATTGTTATTTCATTCCTTATTATTATGTTGAATAACCTATCTATGCCAAGTATCGCGCATACATGGTGAAATTCTTCTATTATTCCATTCCTTATTATTATGTTGAATAACCTATCTATGCTAAGTAATCGCATACATGGTGAAATTCTTCTATTATTTCATTCCTTATTATTATGTTGGAATAACCGCTCATGCCAAGTAATCGCATACATGGTGAAATTCTTCTATTATTTCATTCTTTATTATTTCGTTGAATATATCACATGCATGCTTACGCTTTAGGATTCGGTTCCATTATTTATTATTATTCCAATATTTTATTATTGTAATCGTAGGTGTTACGCCGGACTGGTTCCATTATTTATTATTCTATTGGAATAACTCGTCTGTAAGGTCTATCGCATGTATATGGTGAATTATTTGTTATTCCATTATTTATTATTCTCGTTGAATATCTATCTGCAAGCGGATTACGCTACGACCGTTCTCTCCGCTTCTTTTTATTATTCTATTGAGAATAACCCCGTCTATGCAAGGCCTATCGCATGCATGGTGAATTCTTTCGTTATTCTATTCTTTATTATTCGTTTGAATAACTCAGATATGTGGATTACCACATGCATGGTGAATGATCCTTTATATTCATTTTTTATTAAATTATGGAAATGATCTGTTTACATTGATTATGATGAGAGTCATAATAAAAGTATTAGACTGATGAAAATCATGGGTATATGTAGTATTAGTTAGTGTTGTGATGAGTTATGTTGGTTATTATGTGAAAACATGAAAGTTTCTTAGAAATCACAAAGAGTTGAAAATCAGATTTTGGTAAAAATGGAGCATGAAATTCAATTGACCATATCTCCTATTATATTTCGAATTTTTGAGTGTGGTCAAGTCCTAGAGTTAGATCTATGAGTTTCCTAACTTATCCAAGTGGAATCACTTAAAAAGGATTTACAGATTTTCGTGTGGAATGATTTTAGTAAATGATGAAAAATCTGGAAATGCTTAAAAAGCTACTGTCCAGAATTTTAAAAGGGCATTTTCGACCACTTAATTTATGACAAAAATTCCGGCCTTTTGGGACATGAAAGTATATGGTATAAAGAACCTCTTGTCCAAAAATGAGCTCATTCCGACTTAAAATGAGCAAGTTATGACCATTTCAATATTTAGGTTTTTTCGACGAAAAACGCTATAACCGGAGTTCTATAACTCCGATGACCATGAAATTTAAACTGGAAGCTCACGTTAACATGTGTAAGATCCTGGCAAAGATTTGGGAATTTTGGAGTTAAACTTGAGGTAGCTAATTTCTTAAGGAATTAATTAGAAATTGATTTTTGAAAAATAGTAAATAAATTTTAAAAATCCCGAGAAAAATATATGTTCAATATGTGACTATATTCTGCTAAATCCCTGAAAAGAAATATTTTTGGGACTGATTTGGTATTTTTTTCATGAAAATGATCTAGTTATGAGTAAATGAGTTAATATGTTATGTGAAGTAACAAAGTTTGAAAATAGAATTTTATGGCTTGGGAATCCTATATAGGGTATATGCATATTTTTGATAAGGGATTTGATCATTGGTGATGAAATCTTATGAGTATGGCATTTTTGAATGATTAAATGCATTATGTGGTAAAGTGTAAACAATTGAAATAAATTGTTTATAAGTTTAAGAAGTGGTTAAAATATTGTTATAATATTAATGATATTAGATTATGAGATTATTAAGTGATTGATAACATTGGAATATTCTTGAATCCTGGATAAATTATATTATAAATATTTAATATTTATCCTTTATCTCATTTGATTGATCCTTTATATCATTGTCATGATCTTCATGCTTATGTCAGGTTGAAAGTCATCATCTGTGGCTTACGTGCATAAATAAACTTGGTATGATTATGATCGTGGATTATTATTAAGATAATCATGACCGTAATGTTACAAATGATGTGGTAAAAGTCATCTTTAGCTGTGTAGTGCATAGATGGACTTGGTATGATTATGACCAGGATTATTCTAAGATAATCACGATCAGATTGAAAACACGAATATCCTCGCCCATAAGGCATGGATAATTCGTGGTCTTGATACTATTAAGTCGAGTCTCAAAGATTATTGGTTTTATGCTTGTATATCTTTGGCCCAGTAGTAAAAGATGAACTGTTGGTTATTGGTTATACAAATTGTATGTCTTTGCCTCAGAAGTGCAAAGATGAATTGTTAATGAATATCTTTGGTCGATTGCAAAGATGAATTTATTAGTATGATTATGAGCATGAATTTTGATTTGGTATAACCATAATTTTTGATGTTTCAGTGAAGATAGGTGATGAAAATTATCTTCATCCGGGTGCGAAGAGGAATTTAGAATCACAATTATGATTATGAGTTATTCATATGATTGTGAAATGTGAATTGTTGATTGATGTTACAGGATAAAACATTATTGGTGGACTTTTAACATGGAGGAGATAATAGACCGATGGTCTATTCGACTCTTCTAATGGATCGCTTCGTCACCGCAACTATGGTTGAAAAGTTTTATCATCTACCATATGTTCTAAATCTTTGATTTATTATCGATGAATGCTATTGATAATTTAATTATCTTTAGTCATGATATTATTCTTCGGGCTAGTCAGTGCTCACCCTTTTGCTTTCACAATTCCTTTCGTGTAATAAAGAGTGTAATGGGTCGGTTTGAAATGGGATAACAGGAAATAAAGTGAGATGGTCCGAGACTGTTGAAGTTTCTCAATACATTATAAAATCGGCATGACATGCAATATATAATTGCATCGAGGACCTAAGATGTGCGTGTCGTATGTTATACGTCACTTAATAATTGATTTTGGTGAACAATAATAGTTGATGAGAACCCAACTTTGAAGGGTGTTTTGCCACTATCATACAAGATGTCTAATGACATACAATCTCGTGTTATCATAAGATGTGGTTTGCACATCCACTTCTGTCGAGTATATCTACGAAAGCACTACCTATATGATCTTCGAGTATATTTGAAATATAATTCTCACTTGGAGACAATCGAGATAATTATATGTCAAGAGAAGACTCATCATTGGAAGGAACATGATAGTAATCTTCTCGCTTTTTCTTTGGGGTCTATTGGATCAACCAAGGATAATTCTTCGGGCATATGATATCTATCATAACTTAGATTCATGGCCTCCCATATACGAAGGTTTCTTTGAGCATTTCCCAAAGATTTTAATTTAGTCAAATCCAGTTTCTACTAAGGTAAAGCATATTATTTTTTTCGTAAAGGATATTATTTTATTGCAATACTCGTAAGAAATATTATTTTCTTTCTTACTCCATATTATGTAAGAGATATTATTTCATTTCATATTCCTAAATTTAAACTTACTATGGTATGTATTGCTTCTATAATTTTTGAAATGATTAGAAATTCCTTAAGTTTTGCGCTTCATCTAATATTATTTCACTGGAATATTGGTCTGAATTTTCTTATTATATTTTAAACTTTTCATGTCTGGATACTATTCATACGGTAATATTTATATATACGGTACTATTCATACATACGATACTATTCATACATACGGTACTATTCACGAGTACTATTCACAAAAAGAATTTAATTTTCTTTTCTGTCCAAATTATTTTTGATACATGAATATCATTCTTGAATTTTACTTCACAAATAGTTATCATGTTGACAATTTGGACATATTTGAACTTTGGATAAATTGAATTAGAATTCTATAATATTTATCCTTTATCTCACTTGATTGAATTTTATATCATTGTTATCATCCTCATGATTATACTGGAAGTCATCTTTGGCCCGTAGTGCAAAGATGGACTGTTGATTTGTATGATTATGACCAGAAATTGTGTATTGGTATAATCATAACCTTTAATGTTACAGATAAGGTTTGTGATGAAAGTTTTCTTTGGCCCATAGTGCATAAATGGACATGTGTTTGGCATGATCATGACCACTGGTGATACTAACGAATATCCTTGGCCCGTAGTGCATGGATAATTCGTTGATTTGAAATATATATTTAATGATGTTACAGGGATAAAATATTGATGATGGTCTTCTAAATCATAGAAGATAGTAGATATCATGCTCTACTTGACTCTTCTTATGGATTGATGTTTCTGCTGCAGTTGTATTCTAAAACATGTTGTCTATTGTATTCTATCATATTTTTCCCTGTTGAGGATTAAAGATAATTTGTTCTGTGACACCCCCAAATCCAGGTACTTCATTCCCACAGGATTTGATGCTCACTTATCAAAACTATTACATCTAACTACCCATCAATAAAGGATAAAGACATAATTTAAATAAATTAAACAATAATCTTCCCCATTAAAGGGTTACATCATAATCTCAAAATAAATTCCAGGTAATCTAACCTTAAAATTATTACATAAGTTTGCGGAATACATCATATATTAAAACAAGTCTTTAACATAATTAATTAAAATAAAATTCTCACATGTCTTCAACATTTGGACATCTTACCCTTTCCTTTGCTAGTAGACGACTCATCAACTTTCTCCACTTTAGCTGTAGTGTTAATTGCAAGAGTGAGCAAACAAATGCTCAATGATATAGAAAATAGTAATGATAGCAACATGAGAGTGAACAACGAAAGCTGAACAACAAGGAACCTGTTATACAAATCAAAATAGAAAACAAGTTCGAACTTTAATTTAATTATATGAGTGTCTTAAGACCACGAACTATGTCCCCGGTACTTAGGTATTATTACACAACCTTAACAATCATTGTACGGACCCTTCTTAACGTACTTAGGGGGATCAACCCTTTGTACCATGTATTATGCACAAACATCTAAACGTTACACATACAAAATCCCCTATGTTAGGGTTGTTCGTCTCAGTTTGAATTTTACATCAGTAAAGGTTTGATACAAGAATTTATAACTGAACAAGGCTATTTAGATCAAAGATTAATAACAACAGTATATATTTGGGTAAACATGGAATTTATGCAAAGTGCTACATTCAAATGAGTTAGAACAATCTCATTTGAAGCAATGAATTAAAGCATTACAAATTCTGAATAACAATAATAAGAAACAGAAATGTGAAACTCATTCGATGTAACGAAACAGGTCACAAGAGCTTATACAAACATATTCAAGATAGATTAGGCTTGCTCAATTTTTAAGAACTTGCACAATAATATTATAGGAATGGAAACTTGCATTCAATATGAAAATAATGAAGTTAGAAAGCTTGCTCAATTGTAAGGAGATAAGGTTTAGAATCTTGCTCAATAATAACAAGGTAGAGTTAGAAAACTTGCCTTGATTGTAAGCTACACAAATGTAAAATAATCTCCAATTACCCTACATACATCATTGAAATCGCAACAACAATTAGTTGTATGAATATTAGCACTATGGGTATTAAACCATCATTTAGGTCATAACCCTAACCTAGCACCTAACCACGTAGGTTAACATACTTAACGAATCTGAAATCGCATTACGAGCCAACAAAACTTACTCGTTCATTTCCAATCTTTTTAAAACATCACTTTTAGTTCATTTTAGAACTTATTTAAATAATTATTTCAAATCTTTACACTTTGTATTACAACACATTGAAATCTGTTATTATAGTTTTTATTATGCCTTAACATCATTAACATGCTTGCTTAGCTAACATAAGTCCATTATACATGACCTGCAAATAAGCAGACTTCACCGTCATCAGCATTTCGGGGTATGGCATAACCGCCATACTTAAGCTTCGAAGGCCAAACAACTTGTTTATTTTAGCCTTGGCACTTGTGTAGCAATTCTGTTTTGGTGCTCAATCTATAGAAACCTTGGCTAGCGGGCCTTGTTCTTGCCGATCGTGATGATTGACAATTGCGCCACACACACCGCAACGAACGCTGCAAGAGCTTCTGTTTTGCATAACAGTCGCCCCAATTCAACCCAATATCACAGAAAACATGAAAGCTAGCAACTAGAACCTTGTGATAACATCTATAAACATGCAAGACCACATAATAACAACATAAACACTTTACGTATACAATTTTGAATGATCAAAATCCCACTTTTCCAAAATTCATCATATTTTACACTATTAGCGAATTTAATCACCACGAATTCGTTTCTCAATTAATTGACACGATTCCAATTACGCCGCTTTCGTTTCTTAACATACTAACATAATCCACCAATAAACTACAGATTATAACAAGTATTGATCATGAAAATTTGTACTTTCTAAGCCATATCCAATAATATAAACACTGATATATATATAAAACCTTCTATTACAACCCTATTCCATGCCTTTAATCATCAAATAAAACCCACAAAAGAGGATTAACATATTATAGATCATATATATACATGTATTTGTATCAATTCCATATAATTATCAAAAAAATTAGAATTGAAGTAAATTATACCTTCTCTTTGATTGTATGCTACAAAAGTTGGTGACTAGGTTTAGTAATTTCCCTTCTTCCTCTTGCTAATCTCCAAAAACTCAATGTTTTTCTTCTCTCTTGCAACTCTCTGTAATTCTTCTTCCCACCCAACTCACCACTAGCCTTAGGAAAATAAGATGCGTATGAATTATAAACTGGCCACAAACCCACGTACGTTAGTTCACAACCCAAAGGTTTGCGTCAGTTGAATAAGCCAAAGGCCACAAGGCCTTGTTTGGCTACCACAAATCCCCAAACTAGATTATTATTATATTATTTATATTATATAGTTACTTTGTGACACACTCTAATTAATTTAAATAACCTTAGATTAGTTGATTTTAAATAACTTATAATAATAATAAAATTCTGATTATCATTATACCTATAATTAATAAATAATTATATATCTAATTTAATTAATAAATTAGAAACATCACTTTATTTATTTATTTATTTTAAATTAAACAATTCATTTAGTTTAATTATTTTCTTAAGTATTAACCAATTGATTTAATTTAATTATTTCCTTAAATTAAATCCTTCAAATAAAATTATCATTATTAGATTCAATTAACATTAATTAATTTAATTACTAAATTAATTCACCATAATTTCTCAATTATTTATTTATCTTAATAAATAAATTATTAAAAATATTTATTTAATTCAATAAATATTTAAATTAAATTATAAATTTCTCGATCGTTACATCCTTCCCTCCTTAAAAGAATTCTGTCCCTAGAATCACAACTCGAAAAATTTATTCGTTACATGTTCTATATTATCTTTAGTCATAATATTCTTTACTGGACTAATTAAGCTCACCCTTTTCCTTTTGGTTCCATTGTTCTTCTCAGGAGGCGAGAATGTAGCTGGGACTAGTCGGGGAGTGGAGTAATGGTCTAAGATGATTATTTTAGTAGTTCTCACTATTTTGTAAAATAGTGTGATAATAATTGTTGTGACTCCCCCAAAATAAGTATACACAACCCATTCTGAGTCGACAAATGCATGGTACATAATTTAAATACAACTTAATTTATACAACTATCGTGCAAAATACGACTAAAAATAAGATGAGAGTTTTACACGAATATTGTCTCGTAGACTGTAACACCCCCTTCCCGAAAAGGAAAGGGAGGTCACGTGCAAAGCACAACAAAACTCAAAATAAGAAAACAGAGCACTAATAACCTCAATATATTAATAGTGGTGATCCATTAATAGTGTACTAAATACAATTCTCTAAATAGAGTCACAATAATCAAAACTTAAAATTCGAAACAACCTAGATGGTCAAAGGCAACTCTCTCATCACACTAGCCCCGAATCACCCCTGCAAACCTGCCAGAAGAAAAATACAGCATAAGCCAATTGCCCAGTACGGATATAAAGATACAAAAGATATACAACCGAAATACGAAATCAACAGAGACAAAATATTGCCTCTGACAAAAATAAAATCTCTGAAGATTTGAATAGAATATATTTGAACCTACAGAATTAACGAAACAAACAGAATAATAAAGAAATAACAAACTGAAGTAACTAATCTAATGAATTGAATTGAACAAAAGCCAACAAACTAATACAATAAAATAATAGGCTGAAACAAATGGTTGGGGTTATTTCATACCGATTGAGCTCAGAAGTATACCTTGCCACATAGGCAAGTCAAAACAATGCCACACGGGCAAGTCAAAAATCTTGCCACACAGTAAGTCAAATGATGCCACACAGTGCAAATCACACATTGGACCGCGAATCTAAATGTGTGCAAATCGGATAGGTGTGTTTGCACAACATCACCAATCCATGTAAGAAAACTAGGGTTAACCCATACACCTCCCACAACAAAACACCAAATGGCCCACTTTCCCAGAGCCCAAGCGAGACGCAGGTGGACTAATCACACCGCTACGGAGAGTGTCATGCCTCTCGTGCCAAGACGACATGCATGTGGTGCCCCCACAGGTGGTTATAGCTCAGGTATACCCTACGGTATATTCTAACAAAATACCATGTCACAACACATACGACATAATACCAACAAAAAGGGTTCTATATGTACATGTTGAACAAAATCAATTTATAGTCACAAGGTTTCAAAAGAAGGTAGCAACATGTACCACTCTACAATTATCAAAATAAATAGTACTAAACGTGATAACCTAATTCAAAGAGTACAAATACGAGTCATATATATCAACTCTAAAATGAAACTAATATATTTATTTCACAAGAAACAATTATGTGAAAGAATAACGAAATTCGAAATAAGGGACAAAACGAACAAATTAAATTTAACAAGAATATCGCTGAAAGAGTACGGAATCCGTACCTGATACTTCCAAACTATTTATAGCACACTCCACCAAATCTTACCCTCAAATGCCAACGATATCAAATACGAAACGTCATTCACAACCTAAACATATTCACCTCAAATTTAAAATAATCCAAATTAATAATTCCCAAAATAATTCATAATCTATTTAATATGCCTTTAATCATCGCCTTATATCAATTATTAATACTCCAAAATTTATATTCCAAATATAACTCTTTAAATTCTTTCCGTCCGAACTAATTACACAATTTAACAAAACAAAAAAAAAATATACATTACTAACTGTAAGTTAATTTACTAATTATTATTATTATTATTATTATTATTATTATTATTATTATTATTATTATTATTATTATTATTATTATTACCTAATGGTTCCAAGAATGCAGATTACTATTCTAGCTCCAAAGCCATAGCAAGTCATATATATAAATTAGATCAAATATAATACTATATTAAATGAACCTAAACAGGTCCTGACATACACCATTCATAGGTTCTAGTATTAGGGAATATGTGTGTATTTTATTTTTTTATTTTACTATGTATACAAACAACAATAAGATGCAAACAGTCAGTCTCATTGTACTGGATCGGTGGTGTGGGATAACACAGTAAACATAAAAAAAAATGCGCACTTGCTGCCAAAATATTGTACCAGTTCATTACTAATTAATCCATACATATACATATATATATATATATGTGTGTGTGTGTGATAAACATATTTTAACACACCAATTCGGAAACAATTCCAAACAACTCATAATAAATGGTAAAATTACAGTACCTTTTTGTTTCTTCTTCCTTTTTTTTGATGCCGCCGCTGCCTCTTCTTCTTTTCTCTCGATTTGTATTAGATATGTTAAGAAGATTAGGTTTTAGTATTTATTCAGTTTAAAACATATTTTATTAATATATTTATTAACTCTCCAAATTTTAATAGGATTTATTATAACCCACATTTAAATTAAACCCAATTGATTTTAAGGCCCAAATTGAAGAAATCTCTTACTTATTTTAGTCCACATAATTTAAAAACAATGTTTAACCCAAACATAAGAAAGCCCAATTAAAATATGGATTTAAATATTATTTATTTATTTATTTATTTTTCCGGGTATTACATAGACAATATCCAAACTCAAATGGAGTCCTCATTACAATTATTATCACACTATTTCATAGAATAGAATAACGAGGACTACTATAACCACCATCTTGGATCGTCACTTCATTTTCCGACTAGTCCCAACTATATTCTCATTTCCTGAAGAGAACAATGAAAGAAAAGAGTGAGCTCAACTAGCCTAGTAAAGAATATTATGACTAAGATAATGTAGAATAAATTATCCCTATTCTTCAACAATATATACACTGATAGAATACAATAAACAACAAGTTTAACTGCAGCGGAACAAACAATCCATTAGAAGAGTCAAGTAGAGCATGATATCTACTATCTTCTATGATTTAAAAGTTCATCATCAATATTTTATCGTTGTAACACAACTCAATAAAAAATCCACATTACTGAATTATCCATATACCACGGGCCAAGGATATTCATTAGTATCACATCAACGAATTATCCATGCACTATAGGCCAATGATATTCGTTATTACCACCAGTGGTCATGATCATGTCAACAACTGTCCATCAATGTGTTATGGGCCAATGAGGACTTTTATCATATCATTTGTAACATTACGGATCATGATTATACTGATACTAATTCCTGGTCATAATCATACCAATCAACAGTCCATCTATGCACTACGGGCCAAAGATGACTTTCATCACAATATAAGCATGAGGATGATGATAATGATATAAAAATTCAATAAAGTGAAAGCAAGGATAAATTTTAAAGATTTATAATTTAATTTATCCAGAGTTCAAGAATGTCCAAATTGTCAACATGATAACTGCTTGTGTGGAGTAAAATTAAAGAATAATATTCATGTATCAAAAAAATTTGGATAGAAAAGAAATCAACTTTTTTGTCATGAATAGTACCCCATGTGAATAGTACCCGAGTTAATAGTACCCTGAATAGTACTTCATGAATAGTACCCCCAGCATGAAAAGGTTAAAATTTAACAAGAATGTTCAAAAAAATATCCTTGTGAAACGATACTAGATGAAACGCAAATTTCACAGATATTCTACTAATTTCAAGGAGTATAGAAGAAATACTTATCAAAATAAGTGTAGAATATGGAATATAAAACAAAATAATATTACTTACATACTACAGAGCATGGAAGAAAAAATTATTTCTTACGAATATTGAACAAAAATAATATTCCTTATAAATATTGAACGAAAATAATATTCCTTACGAATATTGAACGAAGACAATATCCCTTACGAATATTGAACGAAAATAATATTCTTACGAATATGAAAAAATAATATCTCTTCTGGATATGAAATAAATAATACCCCTTACCTTAAAAGGAGAGTATTTTTGACTGGTACGACGGGGATATTCTTGAAGGAAACTTATATTGTTCTCTACACTCAAAGCTTCCTTAAACTCAAAAGAAATATGCTTAATATTATAGAAGAAGAATTCTCTGATTCTGGTGTGATTTTTATTTTTAAACTAAGCATCCTATTTATAGGAGAATGGCATGATACTATTTAAGAAAATTAATCACGGACTGTACAATAAGATTCGAATGAATTCACGGGCGCAGATGGCTGATTTTTTTTTTTTTGATTTTATTATGTTGCACTATGCCCAAGGTATGCTACTTCCTCAAGCCAGAACTCGCATTTCTTCAACTTGGCATATAGATTGTTTTCATGAAGCTTTTGGAGTATCAGCCTCAAGTGTTGCTTATGATCTTCACGGCTTTTAGTGTGACGCCCCCAAAATAGGTATACATCACCCATCTTGGGTCACCAAATACATGGTATTGAATACAAATACAAACTTAATTATACAGCATGAGCTGAGATTTTTTACACGAATATTGTCTTCTAGACAATATTCGAACTCAAATGGAGTCTTCATTACATTTATTGTCACACTAAATAGTGAGGACTACTAAAACAACCATCTCGGACCATCACTCCATTCCCCGACTAGTCCCGGCTACGTTCTCATTTCCTGAAGAGAACAATGAAAGCAAAAGGGTGAGCTCAACTAGCCTAGTAAGAAATATTATGACTAAGATAATGTAGAATAAATTATCGTTAGCCTTCAATAGTGTTAAACTGATAGAATATAATAGACAATAAGTTTAACTGCAGTGGAACAAATAATCCATTAGAAGAGTCAAGTAGAGCATGATATCAACTATCTTCTATGATTTAATAGTTATCATCAATTTATCGCTGAGACTCAGCTTAATAAATAATCCATATCACTGAATTATCCATGCACTATGGGCTAAGGATATTCATTAGTATCACGTCCATAAATTATCCAAGCACTACGGGCCAAAGATATTCGTGTTATCACCAATGGTCATGATCATGCCAACAACTGTCCATCAATGCACTTCGGGCCAAAGAGGACTTACCACATCATTTGTCTGTAACAATACAGGTCATGATTATACCAATACAAACTTTCATGATCATAATCATACCAATCAACAGTCCATCTATGCACTACGGGCCAAAGATGACTTTCATCACAATATAAGCATGAGGATGATGACAATGATATAAGAATTTAATTAAATGAAAGCAAAGGATAAATTTTAAAGATTTATAATTTAATTTATCCAAAATTCAATAATATCCAAATTGTCAACATGATACTGCTTTGTGGAGTAAAATTCAAGAATAATATTGTATCAAAAATAATTTGGACCGAAAAGAAATTAATTTTTATCATGAATAGTACCCTGGGTGAATAGTATTCGAGTGAATAGTACCCCGTGAATAGTACTTCAGGAATAGTAACTTGTGAATAGTACCCCGACATGAAAAAATTAAAAATTATCAAGAATGCTCATAATAATATTTCCATGAAAAGATACTGGATGAAGCGCAAATATCAAGGATATTCTACTAATTTTATGGAGTATAGAAGCAATACTTATAAACATAAGTATAGAATTAGCAATATGAAATGAAATAATATTACTTACATACTACAGAGTATGGAAGAAAATATTATTTCTTACGAATATTGAACAAGAATAATATCACTTACGAATACGAAAGAAATAATACCCCTTACCTTAGTAGGAGATTGGATACTGTAATAGTGTAGTAACAGAATACTCTTCTTCTTTCTCTCTTATTCTCTCTATAATTTCTCTCTCTAGTTTGAATGAATTGGTGAAAAATAATGAAGAAATGAGCTTCTATTTATAGGCTTGGCAGAGTAAGGGTAAAATAGTCTTTTTTCCATAATTTATGAAATCATCGCTTACATCATCGATCATATGACATCATTGCTTACCTCATCGTTTTGATGACATCATTGCTTACATCATCAGAATTCAAATTCAATTTGTTCTCTTCCACCTCATTTTACTTTTATACCATGAATTTAATATAATAATGCTACCATTCAAATTAAAAATCATACTATTATATAATCACATCATACTACTATAATGTAATATTATAATAATATATTTGAATAAATTATTTTATCAGAAAAGATAAAATACTAACTTTCGACAAATGTCACATGCTAAAAATTCCTCCGTTTAAATCCATATTAAATAAATATTTCCTTATCATATATATTAACAATTTATTATTCACAAATAATATTACAAAACTACAATATTGACAACCAGGTCGTTCCTAAGAAAGAGGGGGCTTTCCGATAAGGATTTCTCCCTATTAACGCACAATTAGGTGGCCAAACCCCTTTTCTCGACAAAATTTTCTAGATATTATCAATAATGCTATCTAATAATATTATTCAAATAATATGAATTATTGATTTAATAATTTGAAATATTGTGCAATGACAATTATTGAATCAATAATATAAAATATCAACGTAGTAATTATTGAATAAATAAAATAAAATATTGAACAGTAACTACTGTAGCAATAATTGAGTATAACTGAGTGAATTCTCACGTAAGCATCAATAATCAATACCGTGTGCTACTATACAACCACGCGTATTACTGTACTTTTATCACCGGGTATTTCAACAGTTAACGATAGGTTGGTTAGGAATATGAAAGCTAACAACTTTACGCAAAAAATCAATTTTAGCATGATGAGTAGTTAACCAATCAATCCCTAAAATCACATCAAATGCAAGTATTTTCAAAGAGATAAGATCGACAGGTAATGTGAGGGTGCCGATTTGAATCAAACAAGACTTATAAACATTGGATGTAATGAAGGTTTTTCTAATGGAGTTTCAACAGATAAGTCAAAGTCTTATTTCTCTAGAGTCAAATTTAAACGTTAAGAGAAAGTAGGTGAAATAAAAGAATGGGTAGCACCAGTATCAAATAAGGTATAGAATTTGCAAGAGTTTATGATTAGCTTACTCGTGATGATTTCGTTTGGGTTCCTCACTTTTTGGGAGGTCACAAAAAATGCTCTCCCTTGAACTACCAGCTTTGTCTTGTCTGGGAAGGCCTTTGGTGTCTCCATCCTAGCTGGACTTGACATCACTACACGATAAAATCGGGCTAGGTTACCTTCTCTTCTGCAATTGAAACACGCTTTGGGTTGATGCGTACAGTTTGGACTGATGTGTCCCTCCCCTCCGCATTTGTAGCATACGATCGGTGGTCGTTCTCCTTCCTTAACAACGGGTGCTGGTGCTGATGTCTTTCTATCATTATTGAACCTTCTCTTTTTGAAATTTCCACTTCTACTATCTTGGCCAGGATTACCACCGAAGTGGTTACCATTTCTGGCATGATGATTTCCTCCACATTTGTTGTCACCGCTTCGATGACTGCTACCACTAGTATTATCGTTTTGTCGGCTGCTATATCTTGGTTGGGTTGACTCATTATCGCGCTCCAATAATTGAGCTCTATTCACAACATCTGAATACAAGAAAAGTTTGTGAGAAATGAGGTATTGACGTATTTCGAGTTTCAAATCTCGCAGAAACATTTGCATCATTCACTCCTCATTATCAACCAAATGGGATGCAAACTAGGATAACTCCGCAAACTTAGCCTCGTATTACAACATGGTCATATTGTTTTGCTCCAACTTGATGAATTTCACCTCCTTCATGTGACGAATACTTTCAGGAAAGTACTTGTCATTGAACAATTCTTGGAACTTCTCCCAAGACATCTTTAGTGCGACAGGTTGAGTACGTTTTATAGATTTCCACCAATAATCTGCCTCTTCTCGCAACATAAAGGTGGCAAAGGGAACCTTTTGCTCCTCGGAGCATCCCAAGACATAAAATATCTTGGTGATCTGCTTAATCCACGTCTCTGCCTTAAGTGGCTCTAGCTTTCCCAAAAAAATTGGTGGTCCCAACTACTTGAATTGCTTAGCGGTGACCATCCAAGAGCTGCCAGTGTTTCCACCTGTATTTTGAAAATGAGTCTCTCTCGCCTGATATTGCACGAATTATAAAAAGCTTCTAAACATTCCATCGTTCATCATTTGGTTGGTGTTGTTGTTTACATGAGGATTATTGCCTTCCTGATGCACATTATCCTGGTTATTGATTGGCGCTGACTCAACGGTCTCATGTGCTTCATTGCTTATCTCAATATTTTTAGATGCCATTTTCAAACACTGTCACAAAACAAGGGTTAATTGACATGTCACATATTATCCCTATATTCTGACCGACCAATTAAATAACAAATAAGTTTAAGTAGGTCATACCAGTGAATGATTTACCCGTCTCTCCCCTCCTAGTTCTAGCCTCAAATCTCAGCCAGGGATCATATCCCTAAGCTTTGATACCAACTGTGACACCCCCAAAATAGGTATACACAACCCATTCTGAGTCGACAAATACATGGTACATAATTTAAATACAACTTAATTTATACAACTGTCGTGCAGAATACGACTAAACATAAGCTAAGAGTTTTACACGAATATTATCTCGTAGACAATATCCAAACTCAAATGGAGTCCTCATTACAATTATTATCACACTATTTCATAGAATAGTGAGGACTGCTATAACCACCATCTTGGATCGTCACTCCATTCTCCGACTAGTCCCAGCTATATATTCTCATTTCCTGAAGAGAACAATGAAAGAAAAGGGTGAGCTCAACTAGCCCAGTAAAGAATATTATGACTAAGATAATGAAGAATAAATTATCCTTAGTCTTCAATAGTATATAAACTGATAGAATACAATAGACAACAAGTTTAACTGTTGTGGAACAAACAATCCATTAAAAGAGTCAAGTAGAGCATGATATCTACTATCTTCTATGATTTAAAAGTTCATCATCAATATTTTATCGCTGTAACACAACTAAATAAATAATCTACATCAATGAATTATTCATGCACAACGGGCCAAGGATATTCATTAGTATCACATCAACGAACTATCCATACACTATGGGCCAATGATATTCGTTATTACCACCAGTGGCCATGATCATGTCAACAACTGTCCATTAATGCGTTATGGGCCAATGAGGACTTTTACCTCATCATTTGTAACATTACGGATCATGATTATACCGATACTAATTCCTGGTCATAATCATACCAATCATCAGTCCATCTAGCACTACGAGCCAAAGATGACTTTCATCACAATATAAGCATGAGGATGATAACAATGATATAAAAATTCAATTAAGTGAAAGCAAGGATAAATTTTAAATATTTATAATTCAATTTATCCAGAGTTCAAGAATATCCAAATTGTCAACATGATAACTGCTTTGTGGAGTAAAATTCAAGAATAATATTCATGTATCAAAAATAATTTGGACAGAAAAGAAATTATTTTTTTTGTCATGAATAGTACCCCGGGTGAATAGTACTCGAGTGAATAGTACTTTGTGAATAGTACCCCGACATGAAAAGATTAAAATTTAACAAGAATATTTAGAAAAATATCCTTGTGAAACGATACTAGATGAAGCGCAAATTTCAAAGATATTCTACTAATTTCAAGGAGTAGAGAAGCAATACTTATCAAAATAAGTATAGATTAGGAATATGAAGCGAAATAATATTACTTATGTACTACAGAGTATGGAAGAAAATATTATTTCTTACAAATATTGAACAAAAATAATATTCTTTACAAATATTGAACAAAAATAATATTCCTTATGAATATTGAACGAAGACAATATCTCTTACGAATATTGAACGGAAATAATATTCTTACCAATACGAAAAAAATAATATCTCTTGTGACACCCCCAAATCCGGGTACTTCCATTTTTGCAGGATTTGGTGTTCATTGTACAAATATCATCTATCTATCTACCCATAAATAAAAGCAAACCATGCAATAGATAGAATTAAATAAATAAATCTCCCCTTATGGGGTCACATCATCTGCATAAGATAAAATCCCAGGTCATTCTAACCTTAAACATCTGTGCGGAATCATAAACAATAACAAGTTTTAAATAACATCAAGTCTGAACATAAATACATAATAACAACAAGTCTTCTTTATTTGTTAACATTGCCCTTGCCTTTACTAGTGGAAGGCTCGTCTGATCTTTTATTCTTAACTGCAATGTTATTATTACGCAAGAGTGAGCACGATTTCCCACAAGTATAACAATATAACAAATGAATAATAACATGCGAATAAATCAAAGACTTACGAAATAGGAAACTTCGACTTTTGAATCAAGAATAAATAGCAAGAGACAAAAAGAACTTCCGAGGGTCATAAGACCTTGAACTATGTCCTAGGTTGTCAAGTGTTTATACTTGAAACCTTTAATGATCATAAGACTATGGACTCTTCTTCTTGTACTTAGGGGATCGACCCTTAGTACCATCTTTTGTGCATTAATATCTTAACGCTAACGCATAAGTAATCCCCTATACTGGGTTGTTCATCTCAGTTTGACATTAGAGTCCGCACCAAAGAAAGTTTGGTTTGGATAATTCATCAAGGGTTATAAAATTTAGAACGCTCATCAACTATGGACTAGTCAAATCATGAAGGGTTCACTAGTCTAACAAAATTCAACAGTATCTGATAATTTAAAATTGAATAGCAACTCTCAAAAGGTATACAACAGAATAATTATTGTATAACAGAATCATACTTTGAAAGATTAATACACTTTAATATAATAAAATGGACTTGATCAATAATAACGAGAATTTGCTTGAAGTAAAGAGACAACCTATAAGCTCATATTAAGATAACGAGTAAGGTTAGGAAACTTGCCTCGTGCGTAGATTACACGTTAATTATACTCGTTCCTTGATTTAAATCCTACATATCATTTACGTTCACAATACCAGTCAATTATAACGTACTAATCATCACAAGTTCGTTCTTTTTGTCTAACTCGAGTTCATGACTATACTTAGTCAAATTACTACACTCATTGTCACAATTAACACATCATGAACAATAAGCTAACTATACATTTAATCATTCAATTCATACATAAATGTGTTATTGACATGTTAAGAATTTATATTAACACCTCATTATATGTCTAACATGTTTTCATGTTCATTAGATTAAGTTACCAACACATTGCTAGACTTGAACATTTTAAAAATTCATTTCTGGACCATTCTGCTAAGTGGAGCTGCGGCGCCCTTTATTAAGCTTATTCTTGGTGTCATGGTGAGGACTTGCAAGCCATTGCATGTTGAGTTTTAGGCACTGAGTTGTAGCGCGCATGAAACTCCGATTTCGAATTTCGATTCGCGAAGAACACAGAATTCGGCGAGCTCATCATTACATGGTCATTAAATTCATCAAATTAAACATACCCATATACTAGAATTCATACATAATCATTACCCAACCTTTATAGAGTAATTTTAACCAATTAAAACACATAATCACAGAATTAAAACATGTAATTTCACTGTTCTTGATGTTCTTGAAGGTTTTGAACATAAAACATAAAATTTAACACTACGGATTCGTTATAACACCAAATCCATCCATTCAAGTTTTGTTTCCTTCGTTTTAACATGCATAATCATATACAAGTGTGAATTTTACAAAATAATTTATGTTTGACATATTAATTTTACGTATAAGGGTCATATGGCCATATTCTATACTCTGTAATTTTTGAAACAACAACATACGTTATAATATTATGAAATTGATGATATGGAACCATCTAATACATAGAAAAACACATTAAAACAACATCTTAACACATATATGCACATAATCTTTACTCTTTCCAATTTACAGAGGCTTTACAGAAAACTTGAAAGCCATATTTATATAAACTTTAATAACATAAATAAATTGGGTTGAAGAATTTAACCAAAGCGTAGAGTGTAGATTAGTAAGGAAAACTTCCTCAGGTGTTTCTTCAATCACTCACCCACTTACAATCTCCCTTAAAAATTTTCTAAATTTCTCTCTAAATTCTCAAACTCTCTCTCTCTATTTTTGCTTTTCCAAACTTAGCAGATAATAAGAAAAAGAAAAGGACGTATAATAATAAAGGAAAAGAACTGACGCGTTGTGGTCAGTTACCCGATCATGAGTAATTGCTAATAACTCCCATTAAGGCCATGTTTGGCTAGCCTTAAAAGGCTTATACCCAATTAATTTAATTAAACTTTTATAATATAGTTTAATAATGTCACACCCTTTTATAAATAAATCAATATCTTATTTAATTTATTTTAAATAACATATAATAATTTCTCATGAATTCACATAGTCACATAATTCAATTTCTCATTTATTAACTATGTCAAATTATTAAATTTCTAATTAATTATAAATTAATTAAAATAATATTAGGCTTATTAAATATTTCTTTTTAATTCAATAAGCTCACATAATTACATACTTCGAATAATAAAAATTCTCCACATTAATTTTATAAATATAACACATATAATTAAATTAATCTACCACAACTTCACCAATTAATTATTTAATCTAATAATTAATCCATCGAAAATATTTATTCAATCCAATAAATATTAAAATTAAATTATAAAATCTCAGTTGTCACATCTCTTCTGAATATGAAATAAATAATACCCCTTACCTTAAAAGTAGTGTATTTCTGACTGGTATTACGGGGATATTCTTGAAGAAAACTTGTACTGTTTTCTACACTCAAAGATTCCTTAAACTCAAAAAAAATACACTCAATATTATAGAAGAAGAATTCTCTTATTCTGGTGTGATTTTTATTTCTAAACTAAGCATCCTATTTATAGGAGAATGGCAAGATACTATTTAAGAAAAATAATCACAATTTGCAATTAAGATTGAATGAATTCTTTGGCTTGTATTTGAATTTTTTTTGATTTTACTATCTATGAAGACTAGGGGTGCTCATCAAGTAAAAACCGAACCAAGTCTTGAAAAAACCAAACCGAACCGAGGCAGAAAAACCCAAAAATTAAGAGGCAGAATGCAGTATTTAATAATAGGTTTGGTACAAAATTGGTACCAATTTTTTCAATTCAATTTTCGGTTATATCGCAATAATTAAATTTTTTTATATTAACAAATTTTTAAAAAAATAAAAAATGAGACTAGTAATTACATTCTTACAAATACTAATTATAATTGTTAGTCTAAGAGTATTTAACTATCATAGTTGTAGTAAATAGTAATTGTAGTTTGAAATTTTTGGTTAATTCTTTTGATGATTGTTAATGATGCATTTTTCAAACTACAATTACTATTTTAAATATTTTGATGATTATTAATTTGTTAATTTGGAAAAATTTGTTCACCAACAATTACGATTCCAATCATTCCAAACTGAGCAACAGGTACCACTTTGGCCTTTGCTCAGCAAGCGTTTTGGAAGGGGAGGGGGATAGTTAGCAAGAACAACATTAATCCTCGGAAAAGAAGATTCTAACATATTCTTCATTGTCACTGCTGCTCCTCTATAATAAATAAAACAGAGAAAGATGAAAATGTAAAATTTATAAATTAAATATTAAATAGCCTTCCTCTACTAAAAATCTAAATCCTAAAAGCAAAAATATTGGGAACTTTTCAACTTTTTGGTTTTTTTGATTTTTCGGTATTTACCGAATTTAAAATTTTCATTACCGGTACCGAAAAGTATAAAAAAACCAAAAAATTGGTACCGAAAAAATCAAATTTTTTGAGCACCCCTATGCAGTACTATGCAATAAAATATAATATATTCTATTTTATATAAAAACAAAACTTATAGTATATATATATCCCACTCACACACACACGCCACATACACATGATATATATATATATATATATATATATATATATATATATATATATATATATATATATATATACTTTATATGTAAGACCCCAACATTTATGAATAAAGAATAATTTTCTCAAAATATATTTTGAATATTATGGTGTGGATTTGATATAATGTTATAGTTGTAGGTAATATTTAAAAATTTTGCAAAGTAAAGCAGTGGTTATATAATATTGATTGGTGGGAGAATATTCGTTTTAACGAGAGAATATTAAATGCAATGCAAGACAATCATTAGTGGACCCCAATAAACGGAAGTATTGTCAGTAGTTAAGAAAGCGACATAGTTATCTTTTATAAAAATAATAACGGAAGTGTTACCGTTAAAACTGTTGAACTACCCGGTAGTAAAGAAATACGATGTCTGGCGTGGTTGCATAATAGTAGCAGTATTGGTTATTGATGCTTTACGTGAGAAGTCACACCGGATATACTCAATTATTGCTATAGTAATTATTGCATCATATCTCTCATATTATTGATTCGATTATTGTCACGATTATCATCCGCATAATATGATATATTATTAAATCAATAATTGAGGCGACAAAGTTATTCATATTATTAAATTACAATATTTACAATGTCTAGAAGTTCACATGGCGTTGAGTTTGGTCATCTAATTGCTATAATAAGGAGAAATCCTTATCGGAAAACTCCCTGCTCACAGGAACGACCTAGTTGTTAAATATTATGAGTTATAATATTAATGATGAATAAGTTCGTGTTGATTAAAGATGAAATTGATAGTTCCATTGTGTTGGAATTATTAGTGTTAGTGGAAATCGACATCTATTAGATGATAATTGATGTCCTGGGGGTTATATTGATAAATCGGTAATTAATCGGATAAATGAGCAATTAATTGCTACTAATTCACATGCTTATATAACTATTTATTCACATGTGTACTATTGAATCACATTCATGGACTATTAGGGGAGTTAAAAAGATTGATAATACTTGCATATTAAGTTAAAAATGGAGGTATAGATGGAGGTACTATATCGTGTAATTCGTATTTTCACATGATTATAACTATTGATTCACATGATTGAACTATTGATTCACATTATTTACTATTAGGGGAGGAAAAGTTGGATAATACATGCAGAAATAAATTAAAAATGAAACAAAAGTTAGAGGTATTGTACTGTAATATTTCGAGTCCCAAAACGTGCAATTATCGAAACTATATTTTCCTATAAATAGAAGCTCATTCTTCTTTCATTTATCACCAATTCACTAAAGCTTTAGAGCAATTATTATAGAGAGAAATTATAGAGAAAAAGAAGAGAAGTCTCGCTACCTCACTTTATTCCAATATCCGGTTTCTTTAAGGTAAGGGTATTATTCTTTCGTATTCATAAAGAGAGTTATTTTCTTTTAATACTCGTGAAGAGTTGTTATTCCATTATTTATTATTATGTTGGAATAACTTTAATATCATGCCAAGTATCGCATATATGGCGTAAATTCTTCATTATTCCATTATTTATTATTCATTGGAATAACTTTGTATAATGTCTGATCTATCGCATGCCCGTGAATTTTGTTGTTATTCCATTCTTTATTATTCATTGGAACATCATGTTTGTGCGGATTATGCATGACTCGGTTCTATTCTTTATTATTCTCGTTGGAACATCTTTATGCATGTGACACGCGATGACACTGGTTCCATTCTTTATTATTCTATTGGAATATCCCATCATGCGGATTACGCATGACTTCGTTCCATTCTTTATTATTACGTTAGAATATCCATGCATGCGCGGCCTATCGCATTGACACAGTGAATTCTTCATTATTCGATTCTTTATTATTCATTGGAATAACTCATCTATGTGAATTCGTGATGCATGGTGAATGATCCTTCGTATTCATTCCTTATTAAATTATGGAAATGATCTATCTACGTGAATTATCGCATGGCGGCAAAAATCCATTTGCAATTTCATATATTCTATTATACTCGGTTAGTTAAAGTTTCGCTTTATACTCTATGAAATTAGTAGAATATCCGGATATTTGCGCTTCATCCAAGATCTTTTCATGGAAATATTCTTTCCGAGCATTCTTGAATTTTACTCCACAAAGCAATATCATGTTGACAATTTGGGCGTAATTGATTTCGGGATAAATTAACTTATAAATCTTTAAAATTTATTCTTGAACTTTTTTTATTGAATTATTATGTCATTGTCATCATCCTCATGCTTATATTGTGATGAAAGTCATCTTTGGCTTACGAAAGCATAGATGGACTTGGTATGATTATGATTAATGGATCATTCGGTATAATCATGACTGTAATGTTATAAATGATGTGGTAAAAAGTCCTCGAGTGTTCTGTGGTGCATTGATGGACGTTTTGGTATGATTATGACCAGGGATTAATCGGTATAGTCATGACCATTGATGATTTAATGAATATCCTTGGCCCGTAGTGCAGGAATGACTCGATGATGTTGTTTATTTATTAAGCTGAGTCTCCGCGATAAAAATTTATGAAAACATTTTAAATCATAGAAGATAGTTGATATCATGCTCTACTTGACTCTTCTAATGGATTGCTTATTCCGCTGTAGTTAAGCTTGATGTCTATTGTATTTTATCAGTTTAACATTGTTGAAGACTAATGATAATTTATTCGCATTATCTTAGTCATAATATTTCTTCTTGGGCTAGTTGAGCTCACCCTTTTGCTTTCATTGTTCTCTTGAAATGAGAACGTAATGGGACTAGTTGAGGAGCTAGAGTGATGGTCCGAGATGGTGTATTAGTAGTCCTCACTATTCTATAAAATAGTATGACAATAAATGTAATGAGGACTCTATTTGAGAGTGGATATTGTCTAGAAGACAACATTCCTGTTTAAACTCTCAGCTATGTTTTGTCATATATTACACGACTGTTGTATAATGAAGTTTGTATTTGTATTCTGTACCATGTATTTGGCGACTCAAGATGGGTGATGTATACCTATTTTGGGGGCGTCACATTATATATATATATATATATATATATAAGTAATAAAACAAAATTGAGATAACTTTCTATCGACGATTTTGAAAAATGCGTAAGTGGGGGTCCATGTAATAAGCCAAATTTACAATATATACTTTATAAAAACCCCTCTATTTATCTCAATTCACTTGGCTTCACTAAACTCATTTTTAATAACATTTATTCATCATTAATATTATAACTCACAATAACAACCAGATAATTCTCAGGAAAGAGGGGGGCTTTCCGATAAGGACTTCTCCTTATTGACGCGCAATTAGGTGACCAAACCCCTTTCCTAGACTGAACTTTCTAGACATCGTCAATAATGTAAATAATAATATGAATAACTTTGTCGTCTCAATTATTAATTTAATAATATAAAATATTATGCAGATGATACTGTGACAATAATTGTATCAATAATATGAGATACTATACAACAATTACTGTGGTAATAATTGAATAAAACTGAGTGACTTCTCACATAAGCATCAATAATCAAAGATACTGTACAATACCGTGTGCTACTATGTAACCACGTGTATTACGTACTGTACTTTTATCACCGGGTATTTCAACCGTTAACGGTAAAACTTTTGTCGTTATTTTTATAAAAAGTTATTTCTGTTGTTTTCTAACTCCGACAGTAATTCCATTGTGGGTTCCACCAATGATTGTTCCGTCGTACGAATATTCCTTGATAAAATGAATATTCCCCGACCAAACGAATATTTTATGACAACTTGCTTACTTTGTAAAATTTATAAATATTACCCACAACTATAGCATTATATCAAATCCACACCATATTACTCAAAATGATATTTAGAGAAAATTAAATCTTTATTCATAAATTTTGGGGTCTTACAATTGTAATGAGGACTGTATTTGAGTTTGGATATTGTCTACAAGATAATATTTGTCTTAAAACTCTCAATAGATGTGAATTCGTATTTTTTACTGACGGTTGTATTAATGAAGTTTGTATTTGGTTTTTGTACCATGTATTTGGCGACTCAGAATGGGTTGTGTAGACCTATTTTTTGGGTGTCACAGTTGGTATCAGAGCTTAGGGATATGATCTCTGGTGGAGATCTGGGTTTAGAACTAGGAGGGGAGAAATGAGTAAATCCTTCGCTAGTGTGTCCTAACTAAGCTTATTTATTATTTGTTATTGGTCGGTCAGAATATAGGGATAATATGTGGCATGTTAATTTCTGTAATTAACCCTTGTTTTGTGGAAGTGTTTGAGAATGGCATTTGAAAATTTTGAGATAAGCAATAGAGAACATGAGACCGTTGAGACACCGCCAATCAATAACCAATATAATGTGCATCAAGAAGGCAATATTCATCATGCAAACAACAACACCGACCAAATGATGAATGATGGGATGTTTAGGAGCTTTTTATAATTCATGTAACATCAAACGAGAGAAACTTCTGTTCAAAATGTAGTTGGAAACAATGGCAACTCACGGCTGGTCACTGCTAAGAAATTCAAGGAGTTAGGACCGCCAGAGTTTTTGGAAAAGCCAAAGCCACTTAAGGCAGAGGCATGGATTTAGCAGATTGCCAAGATATTTGATGTCTTGGGATGCACTGAAGAACAAAAGGTTCCCTTCGCCACCTTTATGTTGCGCGGAGAAGCAGATTACTGGTGGGAATCCATAAAACGTACTCATCTGTCTGCATTTAAGATGTCTTGGGAGAGGTTCTAAGAATTGTTCAACGACAAGTACTTTTCAAAAATTATTCGTCACGTGAAGGAGGGGGAATTCATCAAATTGGAGCAGATCAATATGACTGTATCGCAATACGAGGAAAATTTTACGGAGTTATCCCGGGTTGCATCCCATTTGGTAGATAATGAGGAGCGAATGAAGCGAATGTTTCTAAGAAGTTTGAAACCCAAAATTCGTCAACATCTAATCTCTCATAAACTCTGTTTGTATTCAGATGTTATAAATAGAGCTCAGTTATTGGAGCGGGATTATGAGTCAGCTCAACCAAAAGACAACAACTGGCAGCAGGATAATAGTAATACCAATGGCAACAGTTATCGAAGCAGTGATAGCCAACGTGCTAGAAATGGTAACCACTTCGGTGGTAATCATGGCCAAGATAATAGAAGAAATGATTCAAGTGGAAACATCAACAGTTTCTAGGGGAAGAGAAAGACCGCCAGTTAGATGCTACAGATACGGAGAGGAGGGACACATAAGTCCAAACTGTTCACAACCTTCTAAGGTATGTTTTAGTTGTGGAAAAGACGGTCACATAGCTCAATTTTTTCCTGTAGCGAAGTCAAGTCCAGCTGGGACGGTGGCACCAAAGGCGCCCACGGACAAAACATAGTTGGTGGTTCAAGGGAGAGCATTTGTTGTGACGTCCCAAAAGGCGAGGAACCCGAACGAAGTTATCACGGGTAAGCTAATCATAAAATCTTACAAAGTCTATACCTTATTAGATACTGGTTCTACCCATTCTTTTATTTCATCTGCTTGTGCTTAACGTTTGAACTTGACCCTTGAGAAATTAGATTTTGACTTATCTGTTGAAACTCCGTTAGGAGAAAACTTCATTACATCCACTGTTCATAAATCTTGCTTGATTCAAATTGGCACCATCACATTACCATTTGATCTCATCCTGGAAGTACTAAAATGTATCATAATGTTCAACATACATTTTGGTGGAGAAATATGAAGAGAGAGATCGCAGAGTTTATCTCAAGGTGTTTAACTTGTCAACGTGTCAAGGCGGAGCATCAAGTACCAAAAGGTCCATTGCAACCACTTGAAATTCCAGAATGAAAGTGGGAGCACATCAACATGGATTTCGTTACCGGTCTTCCCAAGGTTTCTCAAGGCATAGATGCAATTCGGGTCATTGTCGATAGATTAACCAAGTCTACTCATTTTTTGCCTATACGAGAAACTTATTCACTTTAACGTCTTGCTCGTATGTAGATAAATGAGATTGTGAGATTGCATGGTATGCCAGTATCCATATTTTTTGATCGAGACCCAAGATTCACTTCACGATTTTGGGTTAGCTTGCAGAAAGCTATGGGCACTGATCTACGATTCAGTTCTGCATATCATCCTCAGACGGACGAGCAATCGGAGAGGACTATTCAAACTCTTAAAGATCTATTAAGACTCTGTGTCCTAGACTTCTGAGGAAGTTGGGACACATATTTACCATTAGTGGAATTCTCCTACAATAACAGTTATCAAACAAGTATAGGCATGGCTCCATTCGAGGCATCAGATACGACGCGAAAGTGTCGCTCAAAGATATCGACGACGAGGTGGGTGAAGCAACGTTGCTTGAACCAGAAATGGTATGCGTGACTATGGAAAAGATTCAAATGATCCGGCAACGTATACAAACCTCACAAGATCGACAAAAGAGTTATGCTGATCTTCATCAAAGTGACATGGAATTTAATGTTGGAGATCATCTATTGTTATGTGTTACTCCATGGAAAGGAGTTATGAGATTCGAAAAGAGAGGAAATCTCAACCCTCGATTCATTAGTTCATTTGAAATCCTCGATCGAGTAGGAACTGTGGCCTATAGACTCGCTTTACCGTCACGTATGTCTCGTGTTCATAATATTTTTCACATATCCATGCTACGTAAATATGTGAAAGACCCAAACCACATTATTGAATTAGAACCAGACGAGATAGCAGAAGATTTAACGTATAAAGAGGTACCTGTTAAAATCTTGGATAAGAAGGAACATATTTTACGCTCAAAGGTTATACCTCAAGTCAAAGTTTTATGGAGAAACCGCGATATTGAGGAAATGACGTGGGAGCTAGAATCTGTTATGAAAAAAAATGTATCCTCATTTTTTCGACATACTAGGTACGTACATCAATTTCGAGGATGAAATTTTATAAGGAGGGGAGGTTTTAAGACCCCAACTTTTTATGAATAAAGATTTAATATCTTTAATTATTATTTTAAATAATAAGGTGTTGATTTGATATAATGCTTTAGTTATGGGTGAAATGTGCAAATTTTGCAAAGTAAACAAGTTTTCATATAATATTCTGTTAGTCGGGGAATATTTTTTTTGTCGGGGAATATCCGTACGATGGCGCAATCATTAGTAGACCATATAACGGAATAAATGTCGGATATAGAAAGCGACAGAAATAATCTTTTTTTTATAAAAATAACGGTAAAACTTTTACCGTTAACTGTTGAAATACCCAATGATAAAAAGTACAGTAATACGCGTGGTTGCACAGTAGAACACGGTATTGCACAGTATTTTTGGATTATTGATTCTTACGTAAGAAGTCACTCAATTTCATTCAATAATTGCCACAGTAATTGTTGCACAATATCTCATATTATTGATTCAATTATTATCACAGTATCATCTGTACCATATTTTATATTATTAAATCAATAATTGACACGACACAATTATTCATATTATTAGTTAGCATTATTGACAATGTCTAGAAAGTTCTGTCGAGGAAAGGGGTTAGGTTATATAATTGCATGCCAATAAGGATAAATCCTTATCGAACCCCCCTTTCTTGGGAATGATCTGGTTGTTAATATTGTGAGCTTATAATATTATTTATGAATAATTATTATGTGGTGGATATTGGTTCAATTTTGATATAAATGAAGGAATTTGTTGAAAGTTTGGCAATTATTTTCTCCGATAAAATATTCATTCAAATATGTTATTATAATAATGTGATAATATAATAATATAAATTTTTTATAATTTAAATAGTAATATTATTATATTATATGATTTGTAGGCATGTAATTTGTGTGTGGTGGTGAGAAGATTACTTTGTATTCTTTCTTTTCTAAGTTGGCGGGCGGAAGAATTTCCTACTGCAATTCCTTTGTTTCAAAATTTGTGGGCCCTCAACATTGGAAATGAGTAGTTAGGCAAGAAAATGATAGGTTAGGCAGAAAATTTGGCATAGGAAGAAAAGAGAATTGGGCATGTTGTTTATTTTTTCTCTCCCTCCGTTGCACTATAAATAGGGGGTAACCCCTCCTTCCAAAAACACACCTTCAATATTACAAATTTTTATTCTATAGTATTGTGAGTATTTTTCTTGAGTATAAGGATACTTTGAGTGTAGCTTTTTATGCAAGATTTTCTCATAATAATTTCAGATATTCCAGTCAAATCCAGTTTCTACTAAGGTAAAGATATTATTTTTTTCGTAAAGGATATTATTTTATTGCAATACTCGTAAGAAATATTATTTTCTTTCATACTCCATATTATGTAAGGGATATTATTTCATTTCATATTCCTAAATTTAAACTTACTATGGTAAGTGTAAGACCCCAACTTTTATGAATAAAGAATAATTTTCTCGAAATATATTTTTGAATATTATGGTGTGGATTTGATATAATGTTATAGTTGTGGGTAATATTTATAAATTTTGCAAAGTAAGCAAGTGGTTATATAATATTAGATTGGTTAGGGAATATTCTTTTTAACAGGGAATATTCGTACGATGGCACAATCATTGGTGGACCCCACAACGGAAGTATTGTCGTAGTAAGAAAACGATAGAATTATCATTTTATAAAAATAACGGGGGAAGTGTTACTATTAAAACTGTTGAACTACCCGGTAGTAAAACTACAATAATACGCGTGGTTGCATAGTAGCACACGGTATTGGTTATTGATGCTTACGTGAGAAGTCACTCAGTTATACTCAATTATTGTTATAATAATTGATGCATCATATCTCTCATATTATTGATTCGATTAGTATCACAGTATCATCTGCATAATATGATATATTATTAAATTAATAATTTAGATGACAAAGTTATTCATATTATTATTTGCAATATTGACAATGTCTAGAAGTTCTGTCAAGGAGAGGTTTGGTCACCTAATTGCGCGCTAATAAGGAGAAATCCTTATCGAAAAGCCCCCTCTTTTCTGGGAACTACCCGGTTGTTAAATATTATGAATTATAATATTAATGATAAATAAGTTCATGTTAATTAAAGATGAAATTGATAGTTTCATTGTGTTGAAATTATTAGTGTTAGTGGAAATCGATATTTATTTCAATATTAATTGATGTCTGGAAGTTATACTGACCAGTTGGGTAATTAATCGGATAAATGAGCAATTAATTGCTATTAATTCACATGATTATAACTATTTGTTCACATGTGTGTACTATTGATTCACATTCTTGTACTATTAGGGGAGTTGGTGCAAGATTGATAATACTTGCATGACTAAGTTAAAAATGGAGGTACTATACTATAATTTGTATTTCACATGATTATAACTATTGATTCACATGATTGAACTATTGATTCACATTATTTACTATTGAGGAGGTGGTGCAAGTTTGATAATACTTGCAGGACTAAATTAAAATGAAAAAAAAGAGGAAAGTATTATACTGTAATATTTCGAGCCCCCAAAACGTGCAATTATCGAAACTATATTTTCCTATAAATAGAAGCTCATTCTTCCTTCATTTTTCACCAATTCACAAAAGCTATAGAGCAATTATTATAGAGAGAAATTAAAGAGAGAAAGAAGAAGAGAAGTCTCGCTACCTCCACTATTCCGAGATCCGATTTTTTTCTAAGGTAAGGGTATTATTCTTTCGTATTCATGAAGAGAGTTATTTTCTTTCAATACTCTTAAGGGTTGTTATTCCATTCTTTTTTATTATGTTGAATAACTGCTCATGCGCAAGTACCGCATACATGGTGAAATTCTTACATTATTCCATTCTTTATTATTACATTGAATAACTTTTATGTGGTGGTCTATCGCATGCACTGGTGAATTTTGTTGTTATTCCATTCTTTATTATTTCATTTGGAATACCGCCTACATGTGGTCTATTGCATGCCGGTGAATTTTGTTGTTATTCCATTCTTTATTATTCGCATTGGAATATCACATGTCGTAATGCGGATTACGCATGACATTCGGTTCCATTCTTTATTATTCGTTAGAATATCCCATGCATATGGGTTATGCATGACACTGGTTCTATTCTTTATTATTACATTGGAATAACTTTTTGTGCGAATTATGCACTTTGGTGAATTCTTTACGTTATTCCATTCTTTATTATTACATTGGAATAACTCGCCTATGTGGATTACCGCATGCATGGTGAATGATCCTTTGTATTTATTCCTTATTAAATTTTGGAAATGATCTGTCTCACGTGGATTACCGCATAGTAAAAAATCCATTCTTGAGTTTCATATATTTTATTATACTCGGTTGGTTAAAGTTTTGGCTTCTATACTCCATAAAATTAGTAGAATATCCTCGGATATTTCAAGGCTTCATCCGAGATCTTTTCATGGAAATATTCTTACGAGCATTCTTGAATTTTACTCCACAAAGCAATATCATGTTGACAATTTGGGCGTTATTGGTTCTGGATAAATTAATTTATAAATCTTTAAAATTTATCCTTGAACTTGTTTTATTGAATTATTATGTCATTGTCATCATCCTCATGCTTATATTGTGATAAAAGTCATCTTTGGCTTACGTGTATAGATGGACTTGGTATGATTATGACCAGGGATTATTCGGTATAATCATGACTGTAATGTGACGAATGATGTGGTGAAAGTCCTTATTGGCCTGTAGTTTATTGATGGACAATTGTTGGTATGTAGGGGTGCTCAACCGATTTTTATCGAATTTGATGCAAGAAACCGAACCAAAACCAAAAACCGTCCAAATCTTAATCTCGAAGATTGGTTGAATCAGTATACTAAAACCATGCAGACGGTTAAATTACCGATTCGATCTAGGTTTTTATCAAAAATTAATATAATTATTATTTTTATTTTTATTATTTTATTATTTTATTATAATTTATTATTATTATTATTTTATTTTATTTTTATTTTATTATTATTATTATTATTATTATTATCATTATTTTATTATTATTATTATTATTTTTATTATAATTATTATTTTATTATTATTAATATTAATAAATTATTAATAATAAAAAATAGAAAAGCGGTATATATCTTGGGAATTCAGGATTCGGTTTTTTAGAATCATAAAAACAATAGAATCGAAATCCATTATCGAAAAACTGGTATATACCAGTTTTTTTGTACCGAACCGGACCGGCTCTTTTTTATACCGAACCGATCGGTTCGGTCCGGTTCGGAAAATCGGAAATCTGAAAAAACCGATCCAAATGAACACCCCTATTGGTATGATTATGACCAGGGATTATTCGGTATAATCATGACCATTGATGATTACATGAAAATCGTTGGCCGTGGTGCAGGGATAATTTGATTTTATTTATTAAGTTGAGTCTCAGTGATAAAGTTGATGAAAAACTTTTTAAATCATAGAAGATAGTAGATTTTATGATCTACTTGACTCTTCTAATGGATTGCTTATTCCGCTGTTGTTAAACTTGTTGTCTATTATATTCTATCAGTTTAACATTATTAAAGGCTAATGATAATTTATTCTGCATTATCTTAGTCATAATATTTCTTACTGGGCTAGTTGAGCTCACCCTTTCTTTCACTGTTCTCTTCAGGAAATGAGAATATAGTTGGGACAAGTCGGGGAACGGAGTGATGGTCCAGATGATAGCATTAGTAGTCCTCACTATTCTGTTAAATAGTGTGATAATAAATGTAATGAGGACTCGTTTGAGTGTGGATATTGTCTAGATGACAATATTCTTATTAAAACTCTCAGTTTATGTTTTGTCGTATTTTACATGACAGTTGTATTTGAATTTTGTACCATGTATCTGGCGACTCAAGATGGGTGATGTATACCTATTTTGGGGGCGCCACGATTTAATATAAAAGCTTAGGGATATGATCCCCGGCCGAAATGTGAGACAAGAACTAGGAGGGGAGGCAGGGGAATTCCTTCATTAGTATGACCTACCTAAGTTTATTTGGTAGTTAAGCTGCCGTGGTCGAGTATAGGGATAATATGTGATATGTTAATTAACCCTTGTTTTGTGGCAGTATTTGAAAATGGCATCCGAAAATGTTGAGATAAGCAATGAAGCACATGAGACCGTTGAGTCACCACATATTAATACCCAGGTTAATGTGCAACAGGAAGACAATAATCCTCAGGTAAACAACAACGATCAAATGATGAATGATGGGATGTTCAGAGGTTTTATGCAATTCATGCAACATCGGCGAGTAGGGCTCTCGTCCAAAATGCGGTGGAAACACTAACAACTCTTGACAGATGGCAGAATTAAGCGATTCAAGGAGCTGGGACCACCGGAGTTTTTTGGAGAGCCAAAACCACTTAAGGCGGAGACGTGGATAAAGTAGATTACAAGATATTTGATGTCTTGGGATGCTCTGAGGAGCAAAAGGTTCCCTTTGCCACCTTCATGTCATGTAGAAAGCAGAGGTGATTCTTGGTGGGAATCTCAAAGCGTACTCAACTGCCCGTCTTCAAGATGTCTTGGGAGAAGTTCAAGAACTGTTCAATGACAAGTACTTTTCTGAAAGTATTCATCACATGAAGGAGGTAGAGTTCATCAAGCTTGAGCAAAACAATACGACTGCATGTAAGATATGAAGAAGCTAAGTTTGTCGAGTTATCTCGGTTTGCGTCCCACTTGGTTGATAATGAAGAGAGAATGACGCAGATGTTTCTAAGAGGTTTGAAACCCGAGATACGTCAATACCTTATCTCTCACAAACTTTGCTTGTATTCAGATGTTGTGAATAGGGCTCAGTTATTGGAACGCGATAATGAGTCAACCCAACCAAAAGAGAGCAGCTGACAAAATGATAATACCAGTGGTAGGAGTCATCGAAGCGGTGACAACAAGCGTGGAGGGAATCAACATGCCAAAAATGGTAATCACTTTGGTGGTAATCATGCCCATGACAATAAGAGTGGACATTTCAAGAAGAGGAGATTCAACAATGATGGAAAGACATCAGCACCAGTACCAGCACCTGTTGTTAAGGAAGGAGAACGACCGCCAGTCGTATGTTACAAATGTGGAGGGGAGGGACATGTCAGTCCAAACTTCGTGATGCAGTCCAAAGTATGTTATAATTGTGGAAGAGAAGGTCACCTGGCCCAATTTTGTCGTGAACCAAAGTCAAGTCCAGCTGGGATGGAAGCATCAAAGGTCGTCCCAAACAAGATAAAACTGGTAGTTCAAGGGAGAGCATTTGTTGTAACCACCCAAAAAGCGAGGAATCCGAACAAGGTGATCACGGGTAAGCTAATCATAAACTCTAGTGAAGTATATACCTTATTTGATACCGGTTCTACCCATTTTTTTATTTTTCCTACTTGTGCTCAACGTTTAAATTTGACACCGAAGAAATTAGACTTTGACTTATCAGTTGAAACTCCTTTGGGAGAAACCTTCATTACATCCACTGTTTATAAGTCTTGTTTGATTCAAATCCAGAACCATACGTTACTGTCGATCTTATTTCTTTGAAAATACTTGCATTTGATGTGATTTTAGGGATTGATTGGTTAACTACTCATCATGCTAAAATCGATTGTTTTCACAAAGGTTGTTAGCTTTCATATTCCTAACCAACCTATTATATGAATTCAAGCAACCAAACCACTAAAGTCAATCATCGTCATATCAAGTCATAAAGCTATTCGTTTATTGAAAAATGGATGTCAAGCTTTCTTAGCCCATGTCACGGATTTAAATAAAAATACGTCAGATTTGAATGATATTTCTATTGTTAATAAATTTCCTGACGTATTCCCTGAAGAACTTCCTGGACTACCCCCAGAGCGTGAAATTGAATTTTGTATCGACCTTAAATCTGGTACAAAACCCATTTCTAAAGCCCCATATCGAATGGCTCCTATTGAATTTCAAGAGTTAAAAACCCAACTACAGGAATTGTTAGACATCGGTTTCATTTGTCCTAGTACGTCTCCTTGGGGTGCTCCTGTTCTATTCATGAAGAAGAAAGATGGAAGTATGCGACTTTGTATTGATTATCGGGAGTTGAATCATGTCACCATCAAAAATAGGTACCCATTGCCTCGCATTGATGACTTGTTTGACCAGTTGCAAGGAGCCAAATTCTTTTCAAAGATTGATCTTCGTTCCGGAAATCATCAGTTGAAGATTAAAACTAATTACATTCCAAAGACTGCTTTCAAAACTCGGTACGGGCATTATGAATTCCTAGTCATGTCTTTTGGATTGACTAATGCCCCTGCTGCCTTCATGGATATGATGAACCGAGTATTCAAGGAATATTTAGATCACTTTGTGGTCTTCTTTATTGATGACATCCTCATATACTCCAAAACTTGTGAAGACCATGAGCAACACTTGAGGCTGATACTCCAAAAGCTTCGTAAAAACAAGCTATATTCCAAGTTAAAGAAATGTGAGTTCTGGCTTGAGGAAGTTGCATTCCTTGGGCACGTGATATCAAATCATGGAATATCTGTTGACCCAGTGAAGATTGAAGCAATTCAAAGCTGGGAGCAACCAAAGTCAATGACCAAAGTATGTAGCTTTCTCGGCTTAGCTGGTTATTATCGGAGATTTATGGAAGGATTTTCTCGAATCGCTACTCCATTAACTCAGCTAACTCGAAAAGATACAAAGTTCGGTTGGAGCGAGGAATGTGAGAAGAGTTTTCAAGAACTCAAGAGAAGACTCATTTCAGCACATGTTCTGACAATACCATCTGGCTCGGAGGGATTTGTCATCTACAGTGATGCTTCAGGAAAAGGGTTACGATGTGTTCTCATGTAACATGGGAAAGTCATAGCCTATGCCTCACGACAACTCAAAGAATATGAGAGGAATTATCCTACTCATGATCTCAGAGTTAGCGGCGATCGCTTTTTGCCCTTAAGATTTGGAGGCATTACCTGTATGGAGAGAAGGTGGAGATCTATACGGATCATAAAAGCCTCAAATATTTCTTCACTCAAAAGGAACTCAACATGCGGCAACGACGATGGCTTGAGATGTTGAAAGATTATGATCATTCCATCCAACACCATCCTAGAAAAGCAAACGTCGTAGCCGACGCATTGAGTAGAAGATCATATGCGGGAACGAAAGTGCGATCATTGTCAATATGAAAGGCCCATTTTGTATGACTTACAAAGGATGGAGATAGAGTTAAAGACTCTAGGGACCCATATGATGATGTCGAATATATGAGTAGAATCCCACTTTAATTGATAAAGTTAAAAGCGCACATGTTACTGGGACACTGAGGTCGTACGTATGAGGAAGAAAGTACACGAAGGCGCTATTTTGGAAGCAAGAATCGATGAAGAAGGAATACTTTGAGTCAACTCCAGACTTTGTGTTCCTAAAGATTCTGACTTAAAGTATAAAATCATGATGGAGGCGCACAACACACCATTTGCAATCTATCCTGGGAGTACCAAAATATATCGTGATCTTTGACATACATTTTGGTGGAGCAATATGAAGAGAGAGATAGCGGGGTTTATCTCAAGGTGTCTAACTTGTCAACGAGTCAAGGCAGAGCATCAAGTGCCAAAAGGTCCATTGCAACCAATTGAAATTCTAGAATGCAAGTGGGAGCACATTACCATGGATTTTGTTACTGGTCTTCCCAAGGTTTCTTAAGGCGTAGATGCGATTTAGGTCATTGTTGATAGATTGACCAAGTCTGCTCATTTCTTACCGATATGAGAAACTTTTACACTTGAACGTCTTGCTAGTATGTACATAAACGAGATTATAAGATTGCATGGTATGCCAGTATCTATAGTTTTTGATCGAGTCCCAAGATTCACTTCAAGATTTTGGGTTAGTTTGCAAAAAGCTATGGGAACGGATTTACGATTTAGTTCGGCATATCATCCTCAAACGGATGGGCGATGGAAGGACTATTCAAACTCTTGAAGATTTATTAAGACTGTGTCCTTGACTTCAAGGGAAGTTGGGACAAGTTCTTACCATTGGTGGAGTTTTCCTACAATAATAGTTATCAAGCAAGTATTGGCATGGCTCCATTTGAGGCGTTGTATGGAAGAAAGTGTCGTTCTCTAGTATGTTGGGATGAGGTGGGTGAAGCAACGTTTTTGGGACCGGATTTGGTACGTATGACTACGGAAAAGATTTAAATGATCCGACAACGTATAAAAATCTCACAAGATCGACAAAAGAGTTATGCTGATCTTCATCGAAAGGACGTGGAATTCAATATTGGAGACCATGTGTTGTTACGTGTTGCTCCATGGAAAGGAGTTACGAGATTTGGAAAGTGAGGAAAGCTCAATCCTTGATTCATTGGCCCATTTTTAATCCTCGATCGAGTAGGAACTGTGGCCTATAGACTCGCCTTACCGCCAAGTATGTCTCAAGTGTTCATAACGCTTTTCACATATCTATGTTACGTAAATATGTGAAAGACCAAGCATATTATTGAACTAGAACCGGATGAGATAGAGGAAGATTTAACGATGAAGAGTTACTGTTAAAATCTTGGATAAGAAGGATCATATTCTACGCTCCAAGGTTATACCTCAAGTCAAAGTTTTGTGGAGAAACCACGATGTGGAAGAAATGACCTGGGAGTTAAAATTTGAGATGAAGTCAAGATAACCTCACCTCTTTGATATACCATGTAACGTGCCCTAATTTCAAGGATGAAATTTCATAAGAAGGGAGGTTGTAAGACCCCAACTTTTATGAATAAAGAATAATTTTCTTGAAATATATTTTTGAATATTATGGTGTGGATTTGATATAATGTTATAGTTGTGGGTAATATTTACAAATTTTGCGAAGAAGCAAGTGGTTATATAATATTCGATTGGTAGGGAATATTCGTTTTAACAGGGGAATATTAACGACGTAAGACAATCATTGGTGGACCCCATTAGCGGAAGTATTGTCGTAAGAAAAAACGCACGTAATTATCTTTTATAAAAATAGCAATAAATATTACCGTTAAAACCGTTGAACTATTTAGTAAAAGTACGATGTCTGGCGTGGTTTTATAGTAGAGCACACAATATTGGTTATTGATGCTTATGTGAGAAGTCACTCGGTTATACTCAATTATTGCTACTAGAATTAATCTTTGCATCATATCTCTCATATTATTGATTCGATTATTGTCACAGTATCATCTGCCTAATATGCTATATTATTAAATCAATAATTGATACGGCACAATTATTCATATTATTATTTGTAATATTGACAATGTCTAGAAGTTCTGTCAAGGAGAGGTTTGGTCACCTAATTGCGAGCGATAAGGAGAAATCTTATCGGAAAGCCCTCTGCTCCGAGAACGACACTGTTGTTAAATATTGTGAATTATAATATTAATGATGAATAAGTTCATGTTGATTAAAGATGAAATTGATAGTTCCATTGTGTTGGAATTATTAGTGTTAGTGAAAATCGATATTTATTTCGATATTAATTGATGTTTGGCAGTTATACTGACCAGTCGGGTAATTAATCGGATAAATGAGCAATTAATTGCTATTAATTCACATGATTATAACTATTTGTTCACAAGTGTGTACCATTGATTCACATTCTTGTACTATTAGGGGAGTTGGTGCAAGATTGATAATACTTGCATGACTAAGTTAAAAATGGAGGTACTATACTGTAATTTGTATTTCACATGATTATAACTATTGATTCACATGATTGAACTATTGATTCACATTATTTACTATTAAGGAGGTGGTGTAAGTTTGATAATACTTGCAGGACTAAATTAAAAATAAAGAAAAAGAGGAAAGTATTATACTGTAATATTTCGAGCCCCCAAAATGTGCAATTATCGAAACTATATTTTCCTATAAATAGAAGCTCATTCTTCCTTCATTTTTCACCAATTCACAAAAGCTATAGAGCAATTATTATAGAGAGAAATTAAAGAGAGAGAAAGAAATAGACTCACACCTATTATTCCAAATTATCCAGCTTTTTTCTAAGGTAAGGGTATTATTCTTTCGTATTCATGAAGAGAGTTATTTTCTTTCAATACTCTTAAGGGTTGTTATTCCATTCTTTATTATTATGTTGGAATAAACCTGCATATGCAAGTACCGCATACATGGTGAAATTCTTACATTATTCCATTCTTTATTATTCATTGGAATAACCGTTTACATGGTGGTCTATCGTGCATGTACGGTGAATTTTGTTGTTATTCCATTCTTTATTATTCATTTGGAATATCCTGTCACATGCGGATTACACGCATGATTTGGTTCCATTCTTTATTATTCATTAGAAATATCCATGTCTGCGGGTTATGCAATGAATTTGGTTCCATTCTTTATTATTCATTGGAATAACTTATTTTGTGCGAATTACGCATCGCCTGGTGAATTCTTCGTTATTCCATTCTTTATTATTACTCGTTGGAATAACTTTTTGTCTATGTGGATTACCGCATGCATGGTGAATGATCCTTTGTATTTATTCCTTATTAAATTTTGGAAATGATGCATCTACGTGGATTACCGCATGGTATGGCGAAAATCCATTCAGATTTCATATATTCTATTATACTCGGTTGGTTAAAGTTTTGGCTTCTATACTCCATAAAATTAGTAGAATATCCACGGATATTTGCGCTTCATCCAAAGATCTTTTCATGGAAATATTCTTCCGAGCATTCTTGAATTTTACTCCACAAAGCGAAGATCATGTTGACAATTTGGGCGTTATTGGTTCTGGATAAATTAATTTATAAATCTTTAAAATTTATCCTTGAACTTGTTTTATTGAATTATTATGTCATTGGCATCATCCTCATGGTTATATTGTGATGAAAGTCATCTTTGGCTTACGTGCATAGATGGACTTGGTATGATTATGACCAGGGATTATTCGGTATAATCATGAATGTAATGTGATAAATGATGTGGTGAAAGTCCTCATTGGCCTGTAGTTCATTGATGGACAGTTGTTGGTATGATTATGACCAGGGATTATTTGGTATAATCATGACCATTGATGATTACATGAATATCCTTGGTCGTGGTGCAGGGATGATTTGATTTTATTTATTAAGCTGAGTCTCAGTGATAAAGTTGATGAAAAACTTTTTAAATCATAGAAGGTAGTTGATTTTATGCTCTACTTGACTCTTCTAATGGATTGTTTGTTCTGCTGCAGTTAAATTTGTTGTCTATTATATTCTAGCAGTTTAACATTGTTAAAGGCTAATGATAATTTATTCTGCATTATCTTAGTCATAATATTTCTTCCGAGCTAATTGAGCTCACCTTTTTTCACCGCTTTTCTGTGAAATGAGAATATAACTGGGACAAGTCGAGGAACGGAGTGATGGTCCAGATGATAACATTAGTAATCCTCACTACTCTGTTAAATAGTGTGACAATAAATGTAATGGAGACTCCTTTGAGTGTGGATATTGTCTAGATGACAATATTCTTATTAAAACTCTCGATTTATGTTTTATCGTATTTTACACTTATTAGTTGTATTATTAAGTTGTATTTGAATTTTTACCATGTATCTGGCGACTCAAGATGGGTGATGTATACCTATTTTGGGGCGTCACATGAAGTATATTATCTATAATTCCCGAAATGATTAGAAATTCCTTAAGTTTCAAGGCTTCATCTAATATCATTTCTTTGGAATATTAGTCCTAATTTTCTTATTAAATTTTAAACTTTTATGTCCTGGGTACTATTCATACTAAGATTATTCATACATACGGTATTATTCATACGGTACTATTCATACATACGGTACTATTCACGAGTACTATTCACAACAGAATTTAATTTTCCTTTTTGTCCAAATTATTTTTAATACATGAATATCATTCTTGAATTTTACTTCACAAATAGTTATCATGTTGACAATTTGGACATATTTGAAATCTGGATTAATTGAATTAGAATTCTCTAATATTTATCATTTATCTCACTTGATTGAATCTTTATATCATTGTTATCATTCTCATGCTTATACTGGAAGTCATCTTTGGCCCGTAGTGGAAAGATGGATTGTTGATTATGACCAGGAATTGTGTATTGGTATAATCATAACCTTTAATATTATAGATAAGGTTTGTAGTAAAAGTCCTTTTTAGCCCGTAGTGCATAGATGGACAGGTGTTTGGCATGATCATGACCACTGGTGATACTAACGAATATCTTTGGCCCGTAGTGCATGGATAATTCGTTGATTTGAAATATTTATTGAATGATGTTATAGGGATAAAATATTGATGATGGACTTTTAAATCATAGAAGATAGTAGATATCATGTTCTACTTGTATAAGACCCCAACTTTTATGAATAAAGATTAATTTTTCTCAAAATATATTTTGAATATTATGGTGTGGATTTGATATAATGTTATTATTGTGGGTAATATTTATAAAATTTGCAAAGTAAGCAAGTTCTTATAAAATATTCAATTGGTCGAGAAATATTCGTTTTAACAGAGAATATTCATACGACGGCACAATCTTTGGTGGACCCCACAACGAAATTATTGTCGGAGTGAGAAAACGACAGAAATAACTTTTATAAAAATAACGACAAAAGTTTTACCATTAACTATTGAATTACCCGGTGATGAAAAGTACAATAAATACGCGTGGTTGCATAGTAGCACACGGTATTGATTGTTGATGCTTACGTGAGAAGTCATTCAGTTATACTCAATTATTGCTACAGTAATTGTTGCATAGTATCTCACATTATTAATTCTATTATTGTCATAGTATCATCTGCACAATATTTTATATTATTAAATCAATAATTGAGATGACAAGTTATTCATTTTATTATTTGCATTTTTGACCATGTCTAGAAAAGTTTTTCGAGGAAAGGGGTTTGGTCACCTAATTGCGTGCCAATAGGGAGAAATCCTTATCGGAAAGCCCCCTCTTTCCTGGAAATGATCTGGTTGTTAATATTGTAAGTTATATTATTGATGAATAAATGTTGTTAAAAATATTGAGGAGATTTTTTTATGAAGTATTTGTTTTAAATTTGACTTATTATTTAGACCCCCACTTACCATTTTTCAAAACTGTCGGTAGAAGTTATCTCAGTTTTGTTTATATATATATATATAAATTTAATGTTTTGGTGGGGGGGTCACGGGTGGAATGTCAGGGAGTGTATTATTATTCTTATTATTATTATTATTATTATAAGTTTTGTTTTATATGAAAAATAAAATATATTATATTTTATTATGCATAGTGTCAGCATAGTATTTGCATAGTAAAAAAATAGAAAATTTTGTAGATTTTTTGCGCGTCCGTGATGCTGCAACTATTGGTCCGTGAAAAACTTTTCTAAATAGTATCCTTCCATTCTCCTATAAACAGGATGCTTTGTTTAGAATTGAAAACCACACCAGAATCAGAGAATTCTTCTTCTATAATATTGAGCGTATTTCTTTAGAGTTTAAGGAAGCTTTGAGCGTAGAAAATAATATAAGTTTTCTTCAAGAATATCCCCGCCCTACCGGTCAGAAGTACGCTCTTTTTAAGGTAAGGAATATTATTTTTGTTTAATATTCGTATGAAATAATATTTTCTTCCATACTATGTAGTATGTAAGTAATATTAATTCGTTTCAGATTCTGATTTCTACATTTATTTTGTTAAAGTATTGCTTCTATACACCTTAAAATTAGTGGAATATCCTTGAAATTTGCGTTTCATCTAGTATCGTTCCACTAAAATATTTTTCTGAACATTCTTGATAAATTTTGATCTTTTTATGCTGGGGTACTATTCTCGAAGTACTATTCGCAGGATACTATTCACCCGGAGTACTATTCATGATAAAAACTGATTTTTTTTCGGTCCAAATCATTTTTAATACAATATTATTCTTCAATTTTACTCCACAAAGCAGTTATCATGTTGACAATTTGGACATTATTGAATTCTGAATAAATTGAATTATAAATCTTTAAAACTTATTATTTGCTTTTATTTAATTGAATTCTTATATCATTGTCATCATCATCATGCTTATATTGTGATGAAAGCCATATTTGGCCCGTAGTGCATAGATGGACTATTGATTGGTATGATTATGACCAGGGATTATTCGGTATAATCATGACCTATAATATTACAAATGATGTGGTAAATGTCCTCATTGGCCCGTAGTGCATTGATGGACATTTGTTGGCATGATCATGACCATTGGTGATTACACGAATATCCTTGGCCCGTAGTGCATGGATAATTCGTGGACGTGATACTAATGAATATCCTTGGCCCGTAGTGCATGGATAATTCAGTGATGTGAATTATTTATTGAGCTGAGTCTCAGCGATAAAATTTATGATAAACTTTTTAAATCATAGAAGATAGTAGATATCATGCTATACTTGATTCTTCTAATGCATTACTTGTTCCACTGCAGTTAAACTTGTTGTTTATTAGTTTAACACTGTTGAAGGTTAACGATAATTTATTCTCCATTATCTTAGTTATAATATTTCTTATTGGGCTAGTTGAGCTCACCCTTTTGCTTTCATTGTTCTCTTCAGAAAATGAGAACATAGCCAAGACTAGTCGGGGAATGGAGTGACTGTCCGAGATGGTGGCGGTAGTAGTCCTCACTGTTTTATAAAATAGTGTGATAATAATGGTAATGAGGACTTATTTGAGTTTGGATACTGTCTACGAGACAATATTTGTGTTAAAAACTCAAATACCACGTTTTATCATTGTATAAATGAAGTTTGTATTTAAGTTCTGTACCATATATATGGCGACTCAGAATGGATGATGTATACCTATTTTGGGGGCGTCACAACTTAACTTTTCTTATGGATTGATGTTTTCGCTGCAATTGTATTCTAAAATTTGTTGTCTATTGTATTCTATCAGATTTTTCCCTGTTGAGGATTAAGGATAATTTTTTCTATATTATCTTAGTCATAATATTCTTTACTAAGCTAATTGAGCTCACCCTTTTCCCTTTGGTTCCATTATTCTTCTCAGGATGCGAGAATGTAGTTGGGACTAGTCGGGGAGTGGAGTAATGGTCCAAGATGGTTATTTTAGTAATCCTCACTATTTTGTAAAATAGTGTGATAATAATTATAATGAGGACTTTATTCGAGTTTGGATATTGTCTACAAGACAATATTTGTATTAAAACTATCAGCGTATGTGTTGTCGTATTTTACACGACAGTTATATTAATGAAGTTTGTATTTGGTTTCTGTATCATGTATTTCGCGACTCAGAATGGGTTGTGTGGACCTATTTTGGGGCGTCACATACACCACATTGTGCGACTTTGCACAACATGTCTTTAATTGACTGTTCTGATCCCCTCCTTCCGATCATCATAACTTAATCGTTTTAAGTCAAAATTAGTCCGTTCTCACGTCATTTCCTTCCATATAACATCTACTAGAAATCCCCTTGGGCGGAATTTTTTTCAGCGCCATTTTCAGGCTAAAATAGTGGCCCCAAAAACCTCATGACGACTAACTTTCTGTTTTTGGCATATTTGACTAGCCTCCTTCCGAAGGGCATAACTCGCACCTTCGAACTCAAAATGAGGTAATTCTTACAGTTATAGACTCCTTATTCAACTTACTATATAACCCCAAAAATAGAAAAAAAATTCCAACAAGCCAATCAAAACAGAAATCTGTTAGAAAGTTAGGGGTCACACTAGCTGTTTTTAGCTTTTAAATAGTTTTACGAAAAAAATCTGTGAGATCCCAAATTTTATGAAACGAAAGTATTCAATTTTCTTATAATTACTATTTTATTTAGTAAAGACTAAAAGATAATTTGCACCCTAAACTTTACTTTCTATTTATGTTTGCACTCCAAACTTAAAAAGGTATCTAAGTAAACCCCAAACTTTATTATAAGTAACAAAACACACACTTTCTTCACTTAACCAGTTAAAAGTGACCGGCTAAGGCTGTAACACAAGTTTAGGGTGCAAATTGTCTTTTAATCTTGAAAATTGGCAAAAATAATTAATTTTAAATAAAATAAAATAATTTTAAAATAATTAAAAATAAAAATAAAATAAATAATTTTAAAATAAATAATTAAAATAAATATTTAGAATTAATGATTAATAATTATTCATTAACTTGTAAAATGATTATTTTATTTTGTTTTAAAATTAATTATTAATCATTCTTAAAAAAAATCATTAACTTGTAAAAAAACATTTTTGCCACATAAAAAAAAATTATGTTTTTGTTTTTAAAAGCGAAAATTTTAAAAATAGAATTTTTTTTAAAATGTAATTTTTAAAACACATATTTTTATTCTACAAGTTAAAAAAATTTATGTTATTGTTTTTGAAAAACAAATTTTTTAAAAACAAAATAAAATTCTAATTTTAAAAATTTTGTTTTAAAAAAATTCTATTTTTACAAAATTACATTCTTAAAAATTTGCTTTTTGTTTTTAAAATAGAATTTTTTTAAAACAAAATAAAAATTTGTTTTAAAAATTTTGTTTAAAAAACAAAATTTGTTTTTTACAAAATTTTGTTTTTGTTTTTTAAAATAGAATTTTTTTAAACAAAATAAATTCTATTTTTAAAAATTTTGTTTTTACAAAATTTGTTTTTAAAAATTATGCTTTTGTTTTTAAAATAGAATTTTATTTTGTTTTTAAAAAATTAAGTTTTTAAAAACAAAAGCAAAATTTTTTTAACTTGTAAAATAAAATTTTGTTTTTGAAAAATACTATTGTAAAAAAATTCTATTTTTAAAAATTTTGTTTTTACAAAATTTTGTTTTTAAAAACAAAAACAGACTTTTTTTTATGTGGGAAAAATGATTTTTTGACAAGTTAATGATTTTTTTTAACTAGGAATGACTAATAATTAATTTTAAAAATAAAAATAAAATAATCATTTTACAAGTTAATGATTAATTATTAATTATTAATTCCAAATATTTATTTTAATTTTATTATTTTATTTAAAATTAATTATTTTATTTTTATTTCTAAAACTAATTATTTTATTTAAAATTAATTACTTTAAATTTAATTTATTTTATTTAAAATTAATTATTTTTGCCAAATTTTAAGAGTAAAAGACAATTTACACCACAAACTTGTTTTATTTTTTTTTTGGTCACTTTTTGGACCTAAGTTAAGTGAAGAAAGTGTGCGTTTTGTTACGTATAATGAAGTTTGAGGTGTACTTAGACACCTTTTTAAGTTTGGGGTGCAAACGTAAATAGAATGTAAAGTTTGGGGTGCAAATTGTCTTTTAGTCTTTTGTAAATGGTTAAATTGAGAAAGGGTTAAAGTTAAGGGTGATATGTGAAAATTTTGCAAAGTAAACAAGTTGATATAAAATATTCGTTGTGTCGGGGAATATTCATTTTAACAGGGAATATTCGTACGACGGCACAATCATTGGTGAATGTTGCCTCTTTTTCAGTTTTGATAAAAGAGCTCTAACTCATGCAAGCATACATGTGTCTGCAAGTAATACAGAGTAAGTAGAGTATCGATCCCACAGAGAAAGTTGTCAAATTTAAATTACTATGCATCAATTAAATCACTATATTTAGATGCTTAAACTAATGACTATATATTGGTGAATTAATCTAATTGCCACTAACAACTAAAACAAGAATAATAATGGAATAAACCAAATCTGGAAATAATGGGATCCTAACTTCATTTAATATTTCATCTAATTACCACTATCATGCAAGAATTGTTCACATATCAAAGAAAAGTAGTCAAGAGCACTAATCGAGTCATAGCCATTTTTCAATGTACTATGACCGACTTACACAGCATCCACACGCGATAGACTCCATGTAATCATCAATATAACCAAAATCACTATATGTCTATGTGAAATTGCAATCATACTGAATTTAAACACAAGCCCTTATTTTGACTTATACGGTGAAACAGTATATGTCTATCTGGTTCACGAAATACACAAGCCATATAAAATAGCCCCATATACATATGCTATCATGATTACAATCCATACTCGCATGTTCATTTTCAATTCCATACAAGTACTGAAACAAATGGTGATCAGTCATTCATGCATGCAAAACAACCATGATAGAAATTCCTATTAATAAGAGAAATAGTCCAGTAATCAAGCACGTACGCAACTAAACTACATATTAAAATCCGTTAGAATCCCATAATGGAGTTTAGTTCATGACTGAACCAAAAGCCATTATGGGATCAAAGCTAAACATGGTTAATAAACAAACAATTGAAAGATGAAGGATAGAAATGATCAAACCCAATTGCTAATTATAGACCAAAGTTAACGTTCAAATCCTCATATACATCCAGCAAAATAATATAATCTACAATGATAGAAAATCCCAAGAAGAATTAGAGAAGTAGGCGTTTAAGCTTCGTTCTACGTTGGAATCTCCCTCAACGTGTAAACCCTAGTTCCTACTATGAAAATACGTAAAAAGTAATCAAAGATACGTCTGACACCAGTCAGATATCGTTTTAATCAATTACAACCCTTTTAATTAAAAATTAAAATAAAACAAATCAAAGTGACAGTATCGCATCGCTCAAGGCCGCGCCCACTTGATGTAATCTCTCGCGCAGCGCGCGACTTGTAGTGTGTAATGTTGTCGGCCGGTGCTCGTGGCGGTGCGCGCGTCCCAAAGCTTGTCCCCTGCTGCACAAGGCGGCTCGCTGAACTTTGAATTCGGTTCTCTGGCTGCCGCAACTAACTGCTCACGCTTCCTTCCTTTGTCCATCCATGCTTAGTCTTCTACTCCACTTGATACTCATGCCACGATCTCCTCGCTTGTGCCTCGCTTCACGCGCGTCCATTAGCCTCGTGCCTCTAATACCACCAAATTAGGCCGCTTTCTCGCACTTTTTTCACCAAAAGGAGTTTTAAGTAAATGCAATGCAAAATAACATGAAATGCAACTAAAAACACACTAAAATGTACTTGAGATGGGCATAGTTCGCGTGAATTGGTATTCAATAAGTAGGTATAAATCCCACTTATCAAATGCCCCCAAACTTGAACTATTGTTTGCCCTCAAGCAACGCATACTAATGAACAATGAAAATGCAGCTACATTACTATGCAACTAAGCTATGATGCAAACTAGTCTCACATAGTTCCAGCTCTAACAGAATTTCAGTCCAAATTACCTCAGTGAAGTATCTAGATTCAAGATTACCATTTCAAATCAAACTATAGGCATAATATCATACACTCAGATAATTCATATATGCTATAGAGCTGTTGTGTGTGTGTGTGTGTGTGTGGTGTTCACCAAAACTTGACTAAGCAAAGAATACACATGTTACATTGCTTAAAACAAAAAATTATAGTCTAAATCAAGACTCATATATACTCATGCAACACAGACTGTTTCAACATATCAACACAAACTAAGGTTCAACAATGGGTTTAACTACTTTATTGCCACTCACGAGGGCGATTTTCGCTCTTTCCTGCGGTGTTTATTGCTATTTTTCTTTTCTTTTTCTTTTCTTTTTTTCACATGACTGTGCAATGTCTTATTCCATTAGGCAACACTACTACCCCTTAGCGAGCTTTCAACCAACGACTCCCAGACCATGAAAGACCTTTAGGCGCTAGGTGTAGAGACAATCCCCTCATGATTTTACTCAAGTAGCTGTATTCAAATAAGACTAGCCACGTTAATGCTATTTGATTTTTCTTCTTTCTTTTTTTTATACATAGCATACCCATGTTTTCCCAAAGTTTGAATATCAATGTTTCATACAGTTTAAGATCACTTTGCACATATTTCGTTTTTTAAAACTACATTTTCTATCGAGCAATGCAATACATACTTCTTATACTTACAAGTGATTATGAACACATTCGTGCAAATCGAAAGCATTTAAACAGCAATATGAATTTCATCGTGTATAACATTATATCTCAGCTCATGTTATCCACAATACTCAAGAATCTTTCAAAATTCACTATCATCATTGGCTAGACAAAATTTTCATAAAGCTAAACATTGTGAGACATGCAAACTAAAACATACTAGCACAAGCAATAATAACTAAAAATTAAAAATTTTCTGCAAAATTTTATCTAACACATAAACATGCAAAATTAAAATTAAACATGCAAAAACTAAATGAAACTATACTACTACCCCAATACCCCCAAACTTATAATATTCAATGCCCCATTGAATGAAGGTAAAGGGTAAAAGAAAACTCCCCTAATGATCGTTGGCACCACCCTCCTTGGGTGGTGAATCTGGTGGTGGATATGGCACTGCTGTCCCAAACTGAGGCCACTCTAGCATTGTTCCTTGCTGTGCAAAAGCTTCGGCCAAGGCCCTCATGAGACCCGTAGCAAACGCTCCAAAATTATCATATATGGCATCAACCCTTCGCTCCAACCTTCGGAGCTGGCGATCACCATGAGGAGCATGTGGTCGTGTCGACGGGCCCACCTCATCTGTCTGAGAGGGCTGCTGGGATGGTTCTGGGAATGTGGGTCGGAGAATAAATCCTCGTCCGCGCGGGTGTGGTTCACCTTCTGCCCAATCTTTAAATTTTGCAATGGTGGCATGTGTGATGTCCTGACTTGGGTTCTGCATCTTTTCATTGCCCCAATTGCAACCCTGATGAGCACATAGCATAGCTATCACTGAGGCATGGGGAATACTCCTCATAGTGCTTCCCCACAGATACTTCAAAATATTTTGGTGAATCAGATGGCCCACGTTAATATACTTGCCCGTAATTATACCCCACAAAATGATCGCTCTTTCCGCTGTAATCTCATGCTGATGAGACGAAGGCACTAGCTTGGCACATATGAATAGATTCCACGCTTTCGTATATCGGTTCAGGGCTGTGGCTGGGAATATGCGAGGTTGATTCGTGCCAGTTTTATATGTCCACTTCGTGCCAGGCATGCACAACTCCGCAATAACCAATTCCAAGTCTGTCTCTAAGTGTGCACATGTGACCCAGCTAATAATTTCGTTGGTGGTGTCTTAGTAAGTCCGAAAAATGGCTCACGATGGCGGGGTCTCAGAATCGATTTCAAAACCGTGAACCAGAGAAACTCCGTTCCTAGTGACTTTGGCATTGGCGTAGAACTTTCGGACTATACTCATCGGAATGGGCGTAGGGGTGGCAGTGAATCCAACCCATCCGCGTTCGCGAATCATAGCGCATAGCTGTCCATCTTGTTGCTCAGGCTTAAACCCTCTTTCTTTCACAAAGGTTTTGGTCACAATTCTGTAGTACTCCTGTTGGGCTTCCAAATCCAGAAATTTGGTATGGTCAACCACATCCTCCCCTTGACTGCCAGAGGAAGATGAAGAAGAAGTTGAAGCGGAGCGAGCTCTTTTCAGACCCATTTGCTTTGAGAAAGATAATGCAGATGATTTGACTGAGAATGAAGAAAACCAGTGATGAGAATACTCCCAAGTTCATTTCTGCCCAATTGAATTAGAAGCCCTAGTTTATATCAGTGGATGAGAGCGTGGGTTTGAGCTTTGAACGTGGAGAGAATCGTGGATATGTGATTGAGAGATGTACGGCTTTAATTTATAACTGATAGAGAGAAGGAGACATGCGTTATGGAGACTGAGGTGATTACGCTACTGTTATGGTTTCAAATGAGAGTCCAAATGATCTCCATCACGTTTTTAAACTTAAAAATTTTTCCACGCTCGATGTCGTACGCGCCATGAAGTTTTTAATGGTCCGACGCCGAGTGGCAATCGTAGGGTCGGGCAAGCTTATCGACGGCGTATGGGTCTCTGGCTTAAATTGTCGCGCGGCCGCATGATCCTTATATCTGCACTGCTAACTTTTATTCTCAGGACTGCAAGATAGTAAGGCATGTACTCCAATACAACTACAATAACATCAATAGATTTTGTCACAGTATGATTTACTAAATAAGAAAATGAGTACCTATTTTATCACCCTTATTTTAATGCAATGCACAAACGCACTCCTATGCGATTCAGCTATGATAACAATTATGTAAAGAGACTCACATTATCCTAACGAAAAATGAAAATAAGCTAACAAAAGCAACTTGAACTAAATAACTACTAAGTTGAGATAGAAACAATGGGTTGCCTCCCATCAAGCGCTAAGTTATAGTCAATTAGCTTGACTGTCTCTGAATCTCATGTTGAAGATAGAATTGAGGTGACTTTCTTTTTGTCTACCTCACCACCAGAATAACGCTTCAATCTCTGCCCATTCACTTTAAAAGGCTCGTCCAAAAACTTATCACATACTGCAATGGTTCCATACTGTGGAGTGGTATCCAGATATTGAACGAGTTCATTTAATTCCTCATCCTCTACATCTAAATTTTCAGAACTGACACTTCTCACTGGTTCATAATCCACTACTCGCTGTACTCCATCATTTGAAACCCGATCCACCAAATCCACCCGGAAGCATTCTTCTTCATCTGTTGGGAGCTTCATGGCTTTGAAGACATTGAATGTGACCTCTTGATCATGTACACGCATAGTGAGTTCCCATTTTTGTACGTCTATCAAAGTCCTTCCCGTGGCTAAGAATGGTCTCCCCAGTATAATCAGTATACTTTTGTCTTCCTCATAATCTAAAATGATAAAGTCAGCCGGAAAGATAAATTTATTCACTTTTACCAATACATCTTCAACAATTCCCCGTGGATACGTGATGGATCTGTCAGCTAGCTGCAAATAAATTTTTGTCGGCCTTGGGGCTGGCAATCCCAACTGATTAAACACTGACAAGGGCATCAGATTAATACTTGCCCCAAGATCACATAAACACTTTTTGAAGTTTATCATTCCAATCGTGCATGGAACTGTAAAACTGCCCGGATCTTTCAGCTTTGGAGGTAGTTTACGCTGAAGCACTGCACTGCATTCCTCTGTTAAGGCCACTGTCTCAAACTCATCTAGTCTTCTCTTCCTTGACAATATACTCTTCCTTGATCTGCAGCTTTTTGAATTCCTCCAAGAACTTACTGAATTGTTTATCTTCCTTCTGCTTATTTAATCTCTGCGGATACGGTACTTGAGGGTGAATTGGTGGTACTGAACTCTTGAGCTTCTCCTCTGAACCTGCTTTGTCTTTCTCTTCCTGTGGAACCTCAGAATTTTCCAGATTTTCTTCCTTAGCATTCACCGCTCGCTTTCGCATCTACCGGCCAAGCAGCCTTCCTTTATGTAATCAGCGCGCTGGCTGACTTGCAGTGTCTGCAATGTTTTTCCCAGATCTCAATGTGATTGCTTGACAATGTTCCTTCCCGTCTCTTCTTAGATTTGTCTCTGTATTACTTGGCAATAAACCTTGGGGCCTGTTGTTGAGCATGCTCGCCATTTGCCCCATTTGAGTCTCCAGATTCTTGATAGCCACTGCTTGGCTTTTAATCATAACTTCCATGTTTGCCATGTACTTCAACATCATCTCCTCCACTTCTGATTTTTTTCTCTTGCTGAGGTACAGCTGGAGTGTGATGTTGTTGTTGTTGAGAAAATCCCGGCGGGAATGGTGGTTTTGGTGTAAACTGCGGCTGAGACGGCTGTGACTAAAATTGTTGATTCGGTTGAAACTGATTCTACTGATTCCCATGATTGTTTGACCAACTGAAGTTTGGATGATTTCTGTTGTTGGGGTGGTATGTGTTCTGAAATAGTCCTTGGTCTTTCCTATAATTACTCACATATTGATCGACTCTGAAACGATAAGACATTGATCCGCCGAGTGTGACTCGCACAAATCTCACATAATGAAAAGCAATCGCTTTTCACTTTGCTCTCTGTCGCAGTATCTATCTTCTTTGCCATCGCTACCATCCTGTCGTGGCCGATAACCTGGTAATAAGATCTACCTCTAACACACCTGCAACTTTGGGTTGTGGTATCTGAGATGTAGGATTCTGGTAATCATTTGCACCATAGTCTCGATAAGTGTATAGGCCTCATCATAGCTTTTTGCCCATAATGCCCCCCTCCCGCAATTTGCATCCACAATAGGTCTCGAACCGCCATCCCAATCCATTGTAAAATGAGTTGATCACCATCCAATCTGCATACCGTGATGCGGACACTTCCTCAGCATCTCTTTATATCTCTCCCATGCTTCATATAAGGACTCGCCCTGTTGTTGCTCAAACTGCAAAATAGCTGTCCTCATTTTTGCAGTCTTAGCCATTGGAAAGAACTTGGCTAAAAAATTTTGTGCTAAGTCCTCCCATGTAGTGATTGACCCTAACGACAAAGAATGTAGCCAACTTCTAGCCTTATCCCTCAATGACAATGGGAATAGCCTAAGTCTGATAGCATCCTCTGTCACACCGTTGTATCTGAATGTATCGCAAATCTCAATAAAGCTCAATAAGTGTTCATTCGTATCATCCATAGCAGCACCCCCAAATTGTACCGAATTCTGCACCATCTGAATAGTGCCCGGTTTAATCTCGAAAGTATTTGCTGCTATCGTTGGTCTGACTATGCTAGACTGTAGTCCATTTATATTTGGCATGGAATAGTCCCTTAGAGCCCGGTGCTCTTCTCTTTGCTCAATTCTCTGTTCTTCTGCCATACTAACCGTAGTACTCTCTAACTGAGCTTGCAAATTTCTCCTCACACTTGCTTTCCAACCTCTTCCGTTAATGTTATCCTGTGCTGGTGTTAATTCTGAGTTGGATGATCGCGTGTGCATAATAATCTACAAGTACCTGAAACCAAAAACAAAACAAAAATAGAAATGAGAAACGATCAGAATTATCTAAGTTATACAATATAGCTTGAAACCGATGATAATTATTTAAATTAAATGCCTTTCCCCTAATAAATGTTAAAAACTCGTCCTTTTTTTCAGCTTCCGATAAAGAGCTCTAACTCATGCAAGCATACATGTGTTAACAAGTAATCTGAGAAAAGTAGAGTATCGATCCCACAGAGAAAGTTGTCAAATTTAAATTACTACGCATCAATTAAATCACTATATTTATATGCTTAAACTAATGACTATATTGGTGAATTAATCTAATTGCCACTAATAACTAAAATAAGAATAATAATGGAATAAACCAAATCTGGAAATAATGGGATCCTAACTTCATTTAATATTTCATCTAATTACCACTATCATGCAAGAATTGTTCACATATCAAAGAAAAGTAGTCAAGAGCACTAATAGAGTCATAGCCATTTTTCAATGTACTATGACCGACTTACACAGCATCCACACGCGATAGACTCCATGTAATCATCAATATAACCAAAATCACTATATGTACATGTGAAATTGCAATCATCTTGAATTTAAGCACAAGCCCTTATTTTGACTCATATATGAAACAAAAGATATGTCTATCCGGTTCACTTAAATACACAAGCCATATAAAAAAAATTACATATCGTATGCTATCATGATTACAATCCATACTCGCATGTTCATTGTCAATTCCATACAAGTACTGAAACAAATGGTGATCAGGCATTCATGCATGCAAAACAACCATGATAGAAATTCCTATTGATAAGCAAAACAGTACAGCAATCAAGCACGCAACTAAACTACATATTAAAATCTGTTAGAATCCCATAATGGAGTTTAGTTCATGACTGAACCAAAAGCTATTATGGGATCAAAGTTAAACATGGTTAATAAGCAAACAATTGAAAGATGAAGAATAGAAACGATCAAACCCAATTGTTGATTATAGACCAAAGTTAACGTTCAAATCCTCATATACATTCAACAAAATAATAATGATAATCCACAATGATAGAAAATCCCAAGAAGAATTGGAGAAGTAGGCATTTAAGCTTCGTTCAACGTTGGAATATCCCTCAACATGTAAACCCTAGTTCTTACTATGAAAATACGTAAAAAGTAATCAAAGATACGTCTGACACCAGTCAGATATCGTTTTAATCAATTACAACCCTTTTAATTAAAAATTAAAATAAAACAAATCAGCAGCCTTCAGGGCATCATGCAGCTGCTGCTTCCGCCAAGATGTAATCCTCGAAGCGGTAGCGACGACTTGCGATGTGTAATGTTGTCCACCAAGAATTCATGGCGTGAACAGCCCCCCCAAGCTTGTCCTGGCGTGGTCGCGTGAAAGCCGCAACTTTGAATTTCGATTCTGTCACAGAATCGATCGCGCTCACGCTCCTTCCTTTGTCCATCCATGCTTAGTCTTTCGCTCCACTTGATCCTCATGTCATGCATCTCCCAGCTTGTGCCTCGCTTCATGCGTCCATTAGCCTCGTGCCTCTAATACCACCAAATTAGGTCGTTTCGTGACTTTTTCACCAAAAGGAGTTTTAAGTAAATGCAATGCAAAATAACATGAAATGCAACTAAAACACACTAAAATGTACTTGAGATGGGCATAGTTCGCGTGAATTGGTATTCAATAAGTAGGTATAAAACCCACTTATCAGTGAAACCCACAACGGAAGTATTGTCGTAGTTAGAAAATGACAGAAATATATTTTTTTATAAAAATAACGGCGAAAGTTTTACCGTTAAACTGTTGAACTATCCGGTAGTAAAAGTACAGTAATACGCGTGGTTGCATAGTAGCACATGGTATTGATTATTGATGCTTACGTAAGAAGTCACTCATTTATACTCAATTATTGCTACAGTAATTGCTGCATCATATCTCTCATATTATTAATTCAATTGTTGTCACAGTTTCATCTGCATAATATGTTATATTATTAAATCAATAATTGAGACAACAAAGTTATTCATATTATTATTTGCAATATTGACAATGTCAGAAGTTTCACAAAGAGAGGTTAGTCATCTAATTGCGCCAATAAGTTAAATCCTTATCTGAAAGCCCCTCTTTCCCGGGAACGACACTGGTTGTTAAATATTATGAGTTATAATATTAATGATGAATAAGTTCGTGTTGATTAAAGATGAAATTGATAGTTCCATTGTGTTGGAATTATTAGTGTTAGTGAAAATCGATATTTATTTTGATAGTAATTGATCATCTTTCTTCAAACATACATCATTATATCTTTGAAATATAACAACATACATTCTAAATTCCGGGTTCTAAAACCTTATAACTCCTTTCATTACAAATAATGATAATTACATTATCCTTTACATCTTTACGAGTGACTTTCATCCGCCACTAAGGATACATAATGATTCATTAAACTAATCTAAAGTTCATTTAACTTATTTTATATTACAAGTCTTCACTTGATCTTCTCGCTCATTCACATTACGAATGGCACTTCATCTGGATACCGTCGACTTGATCTTTACGGGATCCTTAAGTTCTTCTAACATCGTTATTTGAAAATGTTTTTCATTTTAAAGCAAGTGTGAGCATTCAATTGCCCGACAAGTCATATGAGTTGAACAAACAACTTCAAGAATTCAAACATTCTTTTAAGACTTCAATAACAGAAAAAAGGTTATGAAGCGGCTTGAATAATAGGAATAATCTCGATTCTATCATTTTTAAAAACAATATTCACTTTCATTTTAAAATACTTTCATTCTTACCCTTTTTCATATACACAATTATATGCGGCTAGAATCATTAGCTTACAGACTTAACAATAACGGATCATGTATAAGCAGAGCATTCTCTTATTGAGCAGTTAAATCACGAGCAGTTCATCTCATAGAAAACAAAGTGTTCACATTGTGGCACAAGGCCTCATACGTTCTACCACCTTTACACAAATATCGCACATTAGCGCACATAGAGCGGAACTTCTCAAGTTCAACATCGAGAAGTTTAAGAAACTAGCATTCATTTAAAATATGAATGAAGTTAGGAAACTTGCCTTGCCTTGCGCATGACTACGACTTACATTTGAGCTGCTCATTTCAGTTCTATGTAGCACATAAGAAAAACAACACATACACAATTAATTAGTCATGTATATTTGACTTATGCATTAGTTTTCTTAACTTTACTTCTTAGGGTTCGCGTTCTTGTAACCTAAGTTTCTGCGACCACTTTCATTCGATTCTCTGGCTTCATGACATACGGAGATGTCTTACTTATCGTTCATCATCTTTGATGTTTTACATTCTTATCTTCTTCTTATAACTTTCTCTAGGACTCGGCACACATCGCTTCTCTGCTAGTAGTCCATATGGTGGTACTGAGTGGTTTCCCACAAACAACCAACAAACAAGTTCCGTCTCATCTACTTTGCCATCACGGTGAGTTAGATCGGTTGCCCGATTTTGTATATACCTTCGCTCTCTGAAGGAATTGTTTAGCCCAGCTCCCATATGTCAACCATCAAAGGTTACGATTGTACTACAACCTAACTTATCTTAACTTATCCGAACTATTAAACTATAATCTTCGTTAAGTTAATTTCTCATTCCTTATGGCTTCCTGGCAACCAAATGCCACACCTCAGGATTCACTCTTTATCGTCTAAGTCATACAGTCTTTTGTATACTCAGAGCGATCATTCCATTTAATCCTTAACTCGGCTTCGTTACGTTAAACGTTATTGTCTTTAATTCAACTTCTTTACCGTTCACGGTTTAATCATTGATCTTCATTATCTTACGGTCGAACCATACGGGGTGTAGGTTCTATCCATTTAATATTTGCGTACCCTCAACCTTCACATTGGTTAAAGTGTTCATACTTACATTTTATTCTATCGTTCTCTATCGAATCACATTCGGCTTTTCATTAATCTTTTTACCATTCATTACGGCTTTCTTGTTACCATTTTATCTTACTTAATACTTTCGTTATCCATTACGAACCCCATGTTCATTACTCTTTCTTAATGTCGAAGCCATATTGTTTGTTATTTATTGTATGCTAAGGGCGCTTTGCAATTTACGTTACGTTTACGTTTATTTATTCTTGATCTTTTAATCTTTTAATCTTTTGATCATTTTGTTCAACTTTTGTACTAAAGGTTTAATTCACTTGTTTAAGTGTTATATTAGTTGAACATTATGTTCTTTATCTTCCTTCGTTTCCCCAAGAGTTGAGCGGTTAAAAGCTCTTCTCGGCTTTTTCCTACCCTACTTTGTTGTGGCTGGTCTCACTCTCTTCTTTATCTCTCTTATTTGTGGCGCGAGTTTTGTGATCCCGGCTCACAGTGCAGTGCTGCTGCATGCCACCTTACAAGGCATGGTTGGTGCTTGCATGGCTGAGCCCCTAACCCTAGAAAATTTCTCTAAGTGTTAAATCAATTTGAGGCGCTTACTTCCGCTTCCATAACTTATTCGTTATAACTTTCGGAAGCGAGGTCGTTCCAAAGCCATTCTCTTCCTTATCTTACGTACTTCAATCCCCCCGAGATAGAACTTCATTACGAATCCATTAACGTGCCATTCGATTGGCTTGATCTTCACCCCTTCATTCGTTTTACGTTTTTAACGCTCTTTGTTTGTTAAATCAGTAATTGGTCATCCGAACTTCGGAATTCATTCGTTCTTGAGTCCACGACTCACGTTTTCTATATTCTCTTACATTCTTATGAAACCCTACACGTTCGGGTTCATTTACTAACTTTCTAATTCTCGTTTGTCTTTTACAAAATTTTTGCCATAACCGTTATAGCTAAGTTTTAATCAGTTCTTCATGAGCGTTTCTCCGATTCTAACCAAGCAATATGCATCTAACTTATACGCGATGGTTTTAAACTTGTCCATCAACAACAATTATCCTATGATGGTTTTAAATTTGTCCATCAACAACGTTCTTCGTGTTCTTCGCGTGTTCTTCGTGTTCTTCGTTCGTTCTTCATTTTAATCGATATTTTGGATTACGATTTCACTTTTTATTGGAATTTGATGTTATAGAACATCATTCCTTACTTATTTCACCTACTTATTTATATAATCCACTCGGATCGTTCTAATTCATTACGAATCTTATACTTCCTTAAGAAATTTATAAACTAAACTTTTAATTCTTATTTTTCTTCATTTTTCTTATGATTTCAACCATATGAAATCATTCCTAACATCATTTACTTCTTATTCTTATTAATCTATGTTTTGAACATAAAACTTAAGAAAAGTTAACTTAGGAGTTAGGTTTTAATACTTTTTCTCTCTTTTTTTTCTTCATTTAAACAAAAAAGCCGTGATTTGCTAGCTTTTTCTATTTCACGAACTTTTTTCGATCCGATCAATCATGCTCATGCTCTTCTTCTCTCTCTCTCCAGAACTCTCTCTCTCTCTCTCTAAGGTGTAGGATTTTCAAAATCCCATTTAAATGAATTAAGCTTCTATTTATAGAATTTCCAAAGCTAGGGCAATTTTAGTCATTTCACCCCTAACCTCCTTACTTATTACTTCCATTAAGTTTATTCATGACTTAAGTTTACTTCATGACTTAAGTTTACTTGTTAAGTTAACAGCCCTTAAGTCTACTTGCGAAACTTTTAAGTTTTCGTGGTTTTCCGTCTTTCGGGGTTTCGTCAAAGCGCAGTTTAAAAAGCTGCGATTCTCGGAATCCAAATATTTTTGGATATTTCGTCTTTCCTTTCTGGATTAACTTTTACGTATTCTTTGAATTTCGAAAAAGCTGAAAAACACTTTTTTTTGGTGTTAAGCGTTTTCCTTCACGTTTTCCCCTAACGTAGCTAAATGAATGAAAAGTACATAATGATACTTTTTCGTCATTTTTATTTTCGTTCGATTTACGCGCGTTTTTTGAGAAAAACTTTTATCGGCTTACTTAACTTTTCACGATATATTATCGTAAAATCTTTTGACGGAATGTCATTTTGACATATAGAACTCTCAGAAAGGCTTAGGTTATTCAAACCCTAACCCTTAGGTTTCGTCGGGTGAATAGTGCCTATTTCGTCTTTTTTTCCCGAAATATTTTTTGTTCAGAAAATTTTTCATTTTTCTTGAAAATTATTACTCGTTCGGTCTAGCTTCGTGGCGAGAATCCTCCCGACTTATAATCATCCTAGGTTCTAGAGCGATTAATAAACACATAGCACATAATATTATTAATAAAAATTCATTTTATTAATAACTAATTCTTTAAACTTAAATTACGGACGATCCGAATTTTTACGGGTGCGTTACACTCTTCCCCTCTTATAAAAATTCCATCCTCGAGAATTTCTTAAAAACACACCCTTACACGGGTCATCACATTCACCCCTTCTTCATAGAAATTTCGTCCTCGAAATTTTAGCTTACCCTTCTTCTCAACTTCTTCTTCAAAAGAGTTCTTATCTTTCCATCATTCTAACCTCCATAACCTATCAAGAATCATGAAGTAGAAAGAAACGAGAGAATATAAAATTTCTTTTAAAATATTTCATACTTTTCTTTGAGGGTCAAATCGACCATGAACTCTTACTAGGTTTAATGACATAACGTAGTAACCTTTCTTCCACGGTGGGTTTACAATCACAAAAAAGCAAACTACCTACCTCTTACCCATCGTATACCCCATTTGGGATATGTTCACCTCGAGACTTAATCATTAGATTCGCACCAAAACAATTTGGTTTGGCACAACTTCTTCAAAAAAGCTCGATTTTCTTTTAAACATGACATACCATTTGTCTAGCGAATCAAGTAGCTTAGACCATACCAATAAATTGGATATCAACGTGAAACATTCATCTAGTCGACTCGATTGACATCGACTACTTCTTTAAATTCTTTTTCAAATACATCAAAAGCGTTTTATGGCGTCATGATACCGTACTTTTCACGATGCGTTGAGGACTTCGTCGGTTTGTGACTTCGTCATTATACATCATACCATAGCGGGTTGTTGATCCTAAGATCACATCGACACACGAGTTCAATTGCATTAATAACTCCATCCTTTTACCATCCTTGCATCAAATGCAATGATGATATAAAATTCATTTTGATATTTCAAATCAATTTTTGTCTAGCAAAACAATTAGCATAGACATACCAAGAATAGTTCTTTTAAAAATCTATTGGTTCCAAAAGTTGAACCAATTCTTTCATTTTCAAAAATGAACACATAAGCACGATTTCAATAAACTTGAAATCTAGCATAGCTAGATGACTTGGAATATCTATTCTCCATCTTCCTTCATTGTCTTCTCATGCGACAATACTTAATCTTCTCTAGCACCTTCAATACTAAGCCTACTGAAAATAACTTATTTTCGGTCTAAACATCCTATACCTTAGTCACGGTCCATCGACTTACCACACATTATGAGTTTAGGGAACTTTCCACAATAATATGAGTTTAAGAACTATCGAGACGGACCATAAGCGTCCATTATTTGAGAAGTTCAAAAACCTACCATATCATTATGAGTCACCATAAGTATGAGTTTCAAGAACTCGCACCTACCTTATCGTTCTCTACCTATCAAGTATATACATGAGAAAAGATTCACCTTCTCGTCATATACATCTTGATAGCGCGACCAATTCAATGATTATCACTGTAATAAGCTAAGCAGTTGTTACACCAAGCACAAACCTCTGCCCATAACAAAGGTTCATACAACTCAGCTATCACATGAGTCCTCAATTGAAATTTTACAACTTCTAAATCTCTCTTTACTAAATATGAATTTTCTTTAATTCATATACTATCCTTCACAACTCAATCGAGGTTCTTCTTCCGTACTACTTACGTAGTACTATAAATCATTCATCGTTTAACGGCTCATACTATTACTACGATTCACTATGATCACGTGGTGATCTTCTTATCCTCTCTCTCTACGATTATAGTCTTAGATACTCTTACCTAAGATTTATAACCTATCGACTTTGATACAAATACATAGCGCCCAAAATCCGGTCTATCTTCACACACGGATTAAACGTGCGTCACGATCCCATCTTCTTTCAAACATACATCATTATATACTTGAAATATAACAACATACATTCTAAATTCCGGGTTCTAAAACCTTATAACTCCTTTCATTACAAATAATGATAATTACATTATTCTTTACATCTTACGAGTGACTTTCATCCGCCACTAAGGATACATAATGATTCATTAAACTAATCTAAAGTTCATTTAACTTATTTTATATTACAAGTCTTCACTTGATCTTCTCGCTCTCTCCACATTACGAATGGCACTTCATCTGGATACCATCGACTTGATCTTTACGGGATCCTTAAGTTCTTCTAACATCGTTATTTGAAAATGTTTTTCATTTAAAGCAAGTGTGAGCATTCAATTGCCCGACAAGTCATAATGATTGAACAAACAACTTCAAGAATTCAAACATTCTTTTAGACTTTGATAGCAAGAACAAAGGTTATAAGCGGCTTGAATAATAGGAATAATCTCGATTCTATCATTTTAAAACAATATTCACTTTCATTTTAAAATACTTTCATTCTTCTACTTTTTTACATACATTACATTACATGCGGCTAGAATCATTACTTACAGACTTAACAATAACGGATCATGTATAAAGCGAGCATTCTCTTATTGAGCAGTTAAATCACAGAGCAGTTCATCTCGTAAAACACCAGAAGTGTTCACATTGTGGGCTGAGGCCTCATCGTTCTACCACCTTGCACAAATATACGCACATTAGCACATAGGCAGAACTTCTCAAGTTCAACATCGAGAAGTTTAAGAAACTAGCATTCATTTGAAATATGAATGAAGTTAGGAAACTTGCCTTTATGCTTGACTACGACTACACTTTTTTGAGCTGCTCATTTCAATTTTCTATGTAGCACATAAAAAAAACAACACATACACTAATTAGTCATGTATATTTGACTTATGCATTAGTTTTCTTAACTTTACTTCTTAGGGTTGGCGTTCTTGCAACCTAAGTTTCTGCGACCACTTTCATTACCGTTCTCTGGCTTCATGACATCTGGAGATGTCTTACTTATACGTTCATCATCTTTGATGTTTTTACATTCTTATCTTCTTCTTATAACTTCTCTAGGACTCAGCACACATCGCTTCTCTGCTAGTAGTCCATATGGTACTCTGAGTGGTTTCCCACAAACAACCAACAAACAAGTTCCGTCTAAATCTACACTTTGCCATCACGATAGTGAGTTAGATCGGTTGCCGAGTTTTGTATATACCTTCGCTCTCTGAAGGAATTGTTTAGCCCGGCTCCCGTATATCGACCATCAAAGGTTACGATTGTACTACAACCTAAACTTATCTTAACTTATCCGAACTATTAAACTATAATCTTCGTTAAGTTAATTTCTCATTCCTTATGGCTTCACGGCAACTAAATGCCACACCTCGGGATTCACTCTTTATCGTCGTAAGTCATACGGTCTTTTTGTATACTCGGGCGATCATTCCATTTAATCCTTAACTCAACCCGTTCGTTAAGCGTTATTATCTTTAATTCAACTTCTTTTACCATTCATGGTTTAATCATTGATCTTCATTATCTTACGGTCAAACCATACATGGGGGGGTGTAGGTTCTATCCATTTAATATTTGCGTACCCTCAACCTTTCACATTGGTTAAAAGTGTTCCATACTTACATTTTATTCTATCGTTCTCATCAGAACTCACATTCGGCTTCCATTAATCTTATTACCATTCATTCTGGCTTTCTTGTTACCATTTTTATCTTACTTAATACTTTTCGTTATCCATTACACGAACCCCATGTTCATTACTCTTTCTTAATGTCGAAGCCATCTTTATTCGATTTGTATCTTTAAGGCGCTTGCGCTAGCTGCGTTACGTTTACGTTTTTTACGTTTATTCTCTTCTTGATCTTTTAATCTCTTTCGATCATTTTCGTTCAACTTTGTACTAAAGGTTTAATTCACTTGTTTTAAGTGTTATATTAGTTGAACATTATGTTCTTTATCTTCCGTCGTTTCCCCAAGAGTTGAGCGGTTAAAAGCTCTTCTCTGGCTTTTTTCCTACTACTTTGGCTATTTCTCTCTCTCTCTTCTTTCTCTCTCTTGCTATGTGGCTTGAGTTTTTGCGATACCGGCTCACAGTGCAATGCTGCTGGTGCCACCTTACAAGGCATGGTTGGCTTGGTGGTGCAAGCCTAAGCCCTAACCTAGAAAATTTCTCTAAGTGTTAAATCAATTTGAGGCGCTTACTTCCGCTTCCATTAACTTATTCGTTATAACTTCGGAAGCGAGGTCGTTCCAAAGCCATTCTCTTCCTTATCTTACGTACTTCAATACCCCTGGATAGAACTTCATTACGAAATCCATTAACGTGCCATTCGATTGGCTTGATCTTCACCCTTCGTTCGTTTTACGTTTTTAACGCTCTTTCGTTTGTTAAATAAGTAATTCGGTCATCGAACTTCGGAATTCATTAGTTCTTGAGTCCACGACTCACGTTTTCTATATTCTCTTACATTCTTATGAAACCCTACACGTTGGGTTCATTTACTAACTTTCTAATTCTCGTTTGTCTTTTACAAAATTTTTGCCATAACCGTTATAGCTAAGTTTTAATCAGATTCTTCATGAGCGTTTCTCAGATTCTAACCAAGCAATATGCATCTAACTTACTGCGATGGTTTTAAACTTGTCCATCAACAACAATTATCCTACGATGGTTTTAAATTTGTCCATCAACAACGTTCTTCGTGTTCTTGTTCTTGGCGTGTTCTTCGTGTTCTTCGTTAGTTCTTCATTTTAATCGATATTTTGGATTACGATTTCACTTTTTATTGGAATTTGATGTTATAGAACATCATTCCTTACTTATTTCACCTACTTATTTATATAATCCACTCGGATCGTTCTAATTCATTCTGAATCTTATACTTCCTTAAGAAATTTATAAACTAAACTTTTAATTCTTATTTCTTCATTTTTCTTGATTTCAACCATATGAAATCATTCTAACATCATTTACTTCTTATTCTTATTAAGTTATGTTTTGAACATATAAAACTTAAGAAAAATTAACTTAGGAGTTAGGTTTTAATACCTTTCTCTTTTTTTTTTCTTCTTTGAAAAAAAATGGTGATTGATTTAGCTTTTCTATTTCACGAACATTTTTGATCCGATCAATCATGCTCATTCTCTTCTTCTCTCTCTTCATCAAGAACCTCTCTCTCTCTCTCTAGGTGTAGGATTTTCAAAATCCCATTTAAATGAAATAAGCTTCTATTTATAGAAATTTCCAAAGCTAGGGTATTTTAGTCATTTCACTTCAACCCCTAACCTCCTTACTATTCACACCTAAGTTTTACTATTCATGACTTAAGTGTTAAGTTAACTTAGCCCTTAAGTCTACTTACTTAGCCTTTAAGTTTACGTGGTTCCGTCTTTCGGGTTTTAGTCAAGCAGTTTTAAAAGCTGCGATTCTCGGAATCAAATATTTTTGGATATTTCGTCTTTCCTTTCTGGAATTAACTTTTACGTATTCTTGGATTTACGAAAAGCTAAAAAACACTTTTTTTTGGTGTTAAGCGTTTTCCTTCACGTTTTTCCCTAACGTAGCTAAGCGAATGAAAAGTACATAACATGATACTTTTTCGTCATTTTATTTCGTTCGATTTACGCGCGTTTTTGAGAAAAACTTTTATCGACTTACTTAACTTTTCACGATATATTATCGTCAAATCTTTCGACGGAATGTCATTTCGACATCTAGAAACTCTCGAAAAGGCTTAGGTTATTCAAACCCTAACCCTTAGGTTTTCGTCGGGTGAATAGTGCCTATTTCGTCTTTTTTCCCAGAAATATTTTTGTTTCGAAAAATTTTCATTTTTGTCTTGAAAATTATTACTCGTTCAGTCTAGCTCGTAGCCAGAATCCTCGACTTATAATCATCCTAGGTTCTAGAGCGATTAATAAACACATAGCACATAATATTATTAATAAAAATTCATTTTATTAATAACTAATTCTTTAAACTTAAATTTTAGAATCACAATTATGATTATGTGTTATTCACATGATTATGGAAAGGAATTGTTGATTGATGTTACAGGGATAAAACATTGTTGATGGACTTTTAACGTGCAGAAGATAATAGACTTTATGGTCTATTTGACTTTTCTAATGGATTGCTCGTTCCGCTGCCACTATGGTTGAAAAGTTTTATCATCTACCATATGTTCTAAATCTCTGATTTATTACTGATGAAGACTATTGATAATTTAAGTATCTTTAGTCATGATATTCTTTATTGGGCTAGTTGTGCTCACCCTTTTTGCTTCACAATTCCTTTCAGGTAATAAGAGTGTAGCTGGGTCGAACGGGGTTAACAGGGGATTAAAACGGTGGTCTATAGCTGTTGAGGTTTCCCCTGTGATAACCCGGGATTTCGAATAATCCAAATTTCACGAATAATTTTTTTTATTATTATTAAATATTGACATCGATCGTTAATATTAGATCGTATATCGTGATAATGAGTATCGTAGTGTAAGTAGTCAATTTGTGTATTGACCTAGAAATTAGAGTAGAGTTGGCTTAATCGGAGAATAGAAACCCTAACCCTAAGTCCGGATAGGGATTCGATTGAAAATATAATTGAAATAATTATACTGATGAGTTCGTGTTTGTACTGTATAGAATGTTAATCAATGATTGGTCGGGTAGGGTACAATATTTGTAAGTCCTAATGAGGGATTGGAAACTCTAATCTCAAGATTTGAAATCCTAACGCGTAGTTAGGAACCCTAATCGAAAGCCGAAAAACCCTAATTTTTAATTTGGGAATCCTAAACCCTAATTAGGAAACCCTAATCCTAATTAATAAGCTCTAAAGTGATTAGTATACTTTAATGTGATTAGTAACCTTTAATATAATTAGGGAACACTAATTGTCTTTTTGAAAATCTTAATTTTCTATTTTAAAGATCCTAATTTAGAAAATCCTAGAAGCTAAAGTTGTAACACTTTAGGGTTAGAGCCTTAGGGTTAAACCCTAAGGGTCAAACCCTAAGGGTTGGTAAATTCCATGTATGCCATTAAAATTTCATGTAAAAAGTCCAAAATACCCCTTTACTTAGATATTTAGTTAGAAGATTTGCAAGATCTAGTGAGTTATCACTTGAGATTATCCCATGTGCTTAAATTCTATATCAAATCTTATCCATATCTTGCCAACTTGCACACTTAGATTCATTGTATCTATGATATAAGAGATCTAGGAGAGAAAAAGTTCACATATTAAGCTCATTAGATATCTAACACCAACCCACTCTTTCTCTCACCTAAACCCACGAAATCACTAAGTGTTTCAGTCACTAACCAAGCCTTTAGATCATCAAGATCAATGGAGAAGAGCAAGGATCAAAGATTGGACAAGAGAAGGCAAAACCCAAACTCAACCTAGATCTTGTATGCTAAGAAAATAATTGTGTTTAAGTGTTTATATTTGTGTTATATAGTGTTTTTAGTTGATCTATGTTGATCCATGATGGATCCATAGCATCAAAGTGGGTAAAAGTTGAGTTTTTCAAAAAACTGTTCTTGAGCAATTCCTGTGTTCTGACAAGAAATGTCAGTCGCTCTAGATCATGGTGTGTTTATGATTCTTGTTGTTTTATAGTTTGGATCTATAGTTTGCTATGTTGGCTTTCATCTGCAAGTGGTAGTATAACCATTTGATGTCTAGAATTGAAGTTATTTAAGGTCAAACATCGTTGACCGAGTCTGACAAGTTTTGTAGCGAGTAGATCTGTCAGTCGTGTTCGTTTTTTTTATGATGTGTTGTATTCATGTTGTAGTTTGTGTGATGGACTACAGATCTGGGTACTTAGATCTCTTAAAACATCAATGGATTGAACATATGAAATGGTCAAAGTAGGCCACTCACTCTGTTTTTGTATTTCTAGGAATTTCCATAAAGTTTTGAACAAGCCTTCTGACAACGTTTGACGGAGATTGATCTGGAGTTTTAGATGTTGTTTAACTAATCTGTTGTGATGTAAATGTACCTTGACACATGGGCTACATGTTTGAACCTTAATATCACTTAAACCATGACCAGAACATAAAGCAAATTGAGCATAAAAGTAGTCAGTCGAAGTTCTGGGTTTCTGGGGAAACCCAGATGTGATCTGACAGTGATTTTAAGAGGTTTGATCCACTTGTTTGAGTGTGTTATGACTTGGATGTTGGTTGTGTGTTGTAGTGTTACATAAACACTACACGGTCACACTTCAAGCTAGCCTAGAAACTAAATATATTGGGAATTAATCACGGTCAAACATGGACCCTTGAAACCTGTCTGACAGTGTTCTTGAAGCTCAAGAACACCTAAGACGACAGATAAGTGTCGCTATAGGCTTTAGCGACGGTTCCTATTTATTTATTTTTTGATATTTCCGGAAAATGATTAAAAAAAAGAAATAAATTCTAAAAATTACCAAAAATGGTTTTAAAAATTATTTTAAATTATGAAAAATAATTTCTGACTATTTGAAATATTTTTCTTTAATATTTATAATTAATTAAATATTAAAGATATTTAATTTATTTAATTAGTATATTAAATAAATTAGAGAAAAATGATTTAATATTATTAAAAATCATTTTAAATAAGAATAAAGTGTTTAAAAATATTTTGGGTTATAAAATGTAACTTTTAATATTTTTGGAGAATTTTCATTAATAAATTAATATTAATGATATTAGATTTATTTAATTATTATATTAAATAAATGAATTAAAAATGATTTTATTGATTTAAAAATGAGAAAAATATTTTAAAAATATTTTAAGTTATAATTAATGACTTTTAATATTTTAATGATAATTTCATTAATATTTGATTATTAATGGTGATGATTTAAAAATAATTTTAATTACTTTAAAAATCATTTAAGTAGAATATTGATGATTTAAAATATTTTAAGTTATTAAAAATAACTTTAATATTTTGACAAGTATGTTATTAATATTTTATATTATTAAATATTAATAATGATGAGATTATTTGATAATTAAATCATTTAAAAATGATTCCGATGTTTGAGAAATTATTATAAATTATAATAATTGCTTATAAATTATTAAAAGCTTAGAAAAATATTATAAATGATATTTGACTTATCTAAAATAATATTGAAGCTTAGAGACCAAGTTTAATTGACAATAGCTGTGTTAAGTGTCGGATAGGGTGACCAGATCACCGAGAATGGACCGAAATCCAACCAGACCAAAATAGTTAGACTTGTTATGTGTTTATATAGGTTATAAACACTGATGTGGCTATGGTGGTGTGTGTATAGAGAAGTTTGATTGTGAATTACAAAGTGTTACGTGTTATAAATTATTGTGCTAATTGTGAGACCGATATTATTGGTTATAGGACTTACGAACGTAGATAAGTTTATTGTGTAGCTGTAATCAACGGAAGAGGCAAGTTCCCTAACTCAACCTTGAGTTAATATTGTTTAATTATTATTGGTGGTTAATTATTGCTAATTAGACCACGTCCAGGGATTTATTGTTGATTATTCGCAGTTAGTACATGCTTAATAATTCAAATTGAATTACTGATTCAGAATATATATACATTCGTAGAATAACTATTGTTGGATATACATATCCGTAGAAATTTAGAATTGACGGTCTGAGATAATTCTGTTTATTGTCGAATTATGTTGAGAAATGTCTTAGCCAATTATTCTGGTTAAACGAACATTTGTTAGAACTTGATAGGTTCGAGAAGAGAATTAAATTATTATTGACAGATCGATGCCAATTATTTTGGCTATCAAGAAGTAAATAGAATTTGAAATCACAGTATTTCGTTGTAAAATCAAAATCTTGATTCTAAGACTGAGAAGAACAACCTTTTATATAAAGGGAATATTTTATCTACGAGTATTCAACCTTTCTTGTGCGATTAAGTATTATGCATAATATAGGGTATACTAAAGCTGATCACTGTATATACTTGCAGAGGGGTATGATTTAATCTTTATGGTTATCTGATACACCTGGGTATATCAAACTTTGATAGTTACTCGAGAAGAGAAGTTCAAGATCTAATGGATCGCTCAGCATAAATCTGGAAAATATTCCACTTTGCTATTTCATAGAATTAATTCTTGATTATTCATTTGAATATCGTAGAAAACCTTGAAAGCGTTGTACTCTTTCATTATCGAATTATTGTTGCGTAGAATGTGAGAAGGTTTGATATTGATTTCTATATCTTTATTGTATCTCTTAACTTGCAAAGCAAACTTGTTGCTCACCCTTGCTATAAATAAAACTTTTCAGCTAGGGACGAAGTTGCAAAAGGTGCTGCGAAGAAGAGCAAGGGAAAAGGCTTAGCAATAAATTAGTTATGATGAACATTATTATAATTATGTCGTATTGTAAACCCTTTTTGTATATCTAAAGGGGTATGTCTGTAATGTTAAGGTTAGTAGACCTAGGACTTATGTATTAACAATCTATGTTAATGAGTTATGTATTCCTATTTATATTAAAATGGGTAGTTAGATGGTATTATATTGTGGATCGTGAATACCAAATTCGGGGGTCAGGTAACCTGGATTTGGGGGTGTCACATCCCCTAAAATAGTATGAAAATAATTTCATTGAGAAATTTTAGATAAGTGTGTCATATTTTATACGTCATTTTAACCACTGATTTTGGTGAACCGAATAGGGTGAGGTGAACCCAACTTTGGAAGGGTGTTTTGCCACTATCATACAAGATGTCTAATGACAGACGACTTCATGTTATCATTAGACAGGGTTGTGCACATGCACTTGCTGATTATATCTATGAGCACTACCTATATAATCTTGGAGTTTGGTTGAAATATAACTCTCAATTGGAGACAATGGAGATAATTATATGTCAAGAGAAGACTGATCATTGGAAAGAACATGACAGTAATATTCTCATTTTTTCTTTGGGGTCTATTGGGTCAACCAAGGATAATTCTCGAGTCATATGATATCTATCATAACTTAGATGCATGGTCTCCCATATACGAAGGTTTCCTTGATCATTTTCCAAAGATTTTAGTTTCTAAAACAGTTATTGACTGTACTTTTATGTAAAGTACCATTGTAAGGTGTTGTAGTTGAGGCACCATGAGAATTACATATATTTGTATTAAAACTCACAGCTTATGTGTTGTCGTACTCTACATGACAGTTCAATAGTTGTATAAATGAAGTTTGTATTTGATTTCTGTAGTGTGATATCTGGCGACTCAGAATGGGTCGTATCAGAGCTTAAGGATATGGTCTCTGGCGGAGATAAGAGTCTAGAACTAGGAGGGGAGAGATGAGTAATATACTTCGCTAGTGTGTGACTTGTCTAAGCTGAAATTGTTTACTTGATAAGTTGACAAATTGTGATATGTCAATTAACCTTTATTTTGAAGATATTTTTTAGAATGATATCTGAAATACAGAAGATGAGCAGTGAGAAAATTATGATACAAAGAAAATAATCGGAAAGGTACAATCCGAAAAGAAAGCAAGGTATTCTCATTTCTTCGAACTACCAGGTACGTAAATTTCGAGGGCGAAATTTCATAAGGAGGGGAGATTGTGAGATCCCAAATTTTATGAAATAAAAGTATTCAATTTTCTTAAAATTATTATTTTATTTAGTAAATGGTTAAATTGAGAAAGGGTTAAAGTTAAGGGTGATATGTGAAATTTTTACAAAGTAAGCAAGTTGATATAAAATATTTGTTGTGTCAGGGAATATTCGATTGGTCGGGGAATATTCATTTTAACAGGGAATATTCATACGACGATACAATCATCGATGAACCCCACAACAGAAGTATTATCGTAGTTAAAAAACGAAAGAAATATTTTTTTATAAAAATAACGGCAAAAGTTTTACCGTTAAACTGTTGAACTACCCGGTAGTAAAGAAATGCGATGTCTGGCATTAGTTAAGTAGTAGCACACGGTATTGATTATTGATGCTTACGTAAGAAGTCACTTAGTTATACTCAATTATTGGTACAATAATTTGCTACATCATATCTCGTATATTATTGATTCAATTGTTGTCACAAAGATATCATCCGTATAATATGTTATATTATTAAATCAATAATTGAGACGACAAAGCTGTTCATATTATTATTTGCAATATTGACAATGTCTAGAAGTTCTGTCAAGGAGAGGTTAGGTCATCTAATTGTGTGCCAATAAGGAGAAATCCTTATCGGAAAGCCCCCTCTTTTCTGGGAACGACCTGGTTGTTAAATATTGTGAGTTATAATATTAATGATGAATAAGTTCGTGTTGATTAAAGATGAAATTGATAGTTTCATTATGTTGGAATTATTAGTGTTAGTGGAAATCGACATTTATTTCGATAGTAATTGATGTCTGAAGGTTATATTGACCAATCAGGTAATTAATCGGATAAATAAGCAATTAATTGCTATTAATTCACATGCTTATAACTATGTGTTCACATGTGTGTACTATTGATAGTTCCATTATGTTGGAATTATTAGTGTTAGTGAAAATCGACATTTATTTCGATAGTAATTGATGTCTGGAGGTTATATTGACCAATCGGGTAATTAATCGGATAAATGAGCAATTAATTGCTATTAATTCATATGCTTATAACTATGTGTTCACATGTGTGTACTATTGATTCACATGTATGTACTACTAGGGGAGGTGGTGCAAGATTGATAATACTTGCATGACTAAATTAAAAATGAAGGTATAGATGAAGGTACTATACTGTAATTATTATTTTCACATGTATAGAACTATTGATCCACATGATTGTACTATTAATTCACATGATATACTATTAGGGGAGGTGGTGCAAGTTTGATAATTCTTGCAGGACTAAATTAAAAATGAAGGAAAAGATGAAGGTATTATACTGTAATATTTCGAGCCCCAAAACGTGCAATTATCGAAACTATGTTTTCCTATAAATAGAAGCTCATTCTTCCTTCATTTTCACCAATTCTCTAAGACTCACAAGAGCAATTATAGAGAGAGAAGTTATAGAGAGAGAAGCTATAGAGAGAAAGAAGAAGAAAAGTCTGCTACTTCATTTATTCCAAAGTATCCGGTCTTTATTACGAGGTAAGAGGTATTATTTATTTCATATTCTGAAGAGATATTATTTTTCATATTCGTATGAATATTATTTTCGTTCAATATTCATAAAGAATATTATCTTCGTTCAATATTCGTAGGAATATTATCTTCGTTAAATATTTGTTGGAATATTATTTCTGTTCAAGGGATGTTATTTTTGTTCAATATTCGCTTGAAATAATATTTTCTTCCATACTCTGTAGTATGTAAGTAATATTATTTTGTTTCAGATTTTGAATTCTATACTCATTTTGTTGAAGTTTTGGCTTCTATACTCCATGAAATTAGTAGAATATCCTTGATATTTGAGCTTTATCCAATATCTTTTCATAGAAATATTATTCTGAGCTTTCTTGATAATTATTAATCTTTTCATGATAGAATACTATTCATGAGTTACTATTTATGGGTTACTATTCACCCAGTTATTATTCACTCAAATATTATTCACTCGGGTATTCGGGGCACTTTTCATGCTAGAGTACTATTCACGGGTTACTATTCACCCAATTACTATTCACCTAAATATTATTCACTAGGGTATTTGGAGCACTTTTTATGTTGGGGTACTATTCACGAGGTACTATTTTCGAAATACTATTCACAGGGTACTTTTCACCCGAAAAATATTTTTCTTTCTATCTAAATTATTTTTGATACTTGAATATTATTCTTGAATTTTACTCCACAAAGTAGTATCATGTTGACAATTTGGATATTTTTTAAATTCTGGATAAATTTAAAGTCTTTAATATTTATTCTTGATTTCGTTTGATTAATGCTTATATCATTGTCATCATCCTCATGCTTATATTGTGATGAAAGTCATCTTTGGCTTACGTGCATAGATGGACTGTTGATTGGTATGATTATGACCAGGGATCATTCGGTATAATCATAACCCGTAATGTTATAAATGATGTGATAAAAGTCCTCATTGGCCCATAGTGCATTGATGGACAGTTATTGGTATGATTATGACCAAGGATCATTCGGTATAATCATGACCCGTAATGTTATAAATGATGTGGTTAAAGTTCTCATTGGCCCGTAGTGCATTGATGGACAGTTATTGGTATGATTATGACCAGGGATTATTCGGTATAATCATGACCATTGATGATTACATGAATATCCTTGGCCATGGGTGCAGGGATGATTCGATGATGTGGATTATTTATTAAGCTGAGTCTCAGCGATAAAATATTGATAATACACTTTTAATTCGTAGAAGATAGTAGATATCATGCTCTACTTGAATCTTCTAAAATACAGTTGTATGTCTTTGGCCTGTAGTGCAAAGATGAAATGTTAATGAATATCTTTGGCCCATAGTGCAAAGATGAATTTATTAGTATGATTATGAACAAGAATTGTGATTTGGTATAACCATGATTTTTGATGTTTCAGGTAAACACAGGTGATGAAAATTATCTTCGTTCTGGGTGCGAAGAGGAATTTAGAATCACAATTATGATTATGAGTTATTCACATGATAGTGGAAAGAAACTGTTGATTGATGTTACAGGGATAAAACATTGTTGGTGGACTTTTAACGTGGAGAAGATAATAGACTTTATGGTCTATTTGACTCTTCTAATGGATTGCTCGTTCCGCTGCCACTATGGTTGAAAGTTTTATCTTCTACCATATGTTCTAAATCTCTAATTTATTACTGATGAAGGCTGTTGATAATTTAAGTATCCTTAGTCATGATATTTTTTACTGGGCTAGTTGTGCTCACCCTTTTTGCTTCACAATTATTTTCAGGTAATAAGAGTGTATTTGGGTTGATATGGGGTAATGAGGATTAGAGCGGTGGTCTATAGCTGTTGAGGTTTCCCCTAAAACAGTATGGAAATAATTTCATTGAAAAATTTTAGATAAGTGTGTCATATTTTATACGTCATTTTAACCGCTGATTTTGGTGAACTGGGTGAGGTGAACCCAACTTTGGAAGGGTATTTTGCCACTATCATACAAGATGTCTAATGACAGACGACTTCATGTTATCATAAGACGGGGTTGTGGCATGCACATAGCGATTATATCTATGAGCACTACCTATATAATCTTAGAGTTTGGTTGAAATATAACTCTCAATTGGAGACAACGGAGATAATTATATGTCAAGAGAAGACTCGTCATTGGAAAGAACATGACAGTAATATTCTCGTTTTTCTTTGGGGTCTATTGGATCAACCAAGGATAATTCTCGAGTCATGATATCTATCATAACTTAGATGCATGGTTTTCCATGTACGAAGGTTTCCTTGATCATTTTCCAAAGATTTTAGTTTCTAAAACAGTTATTTCTTGTACTTTTATGTAAAAAGTACCATTGTAAGGTGTCAGAAGTGAGGCACCATTGAGAGAATTACATATATTTGTATTAAAACTCACGACTTATGCGTTGTTCGCATACTACTGGCGACAGTTCAGCGATTGTATAAATGAAGTTTGTATTTGATTTACGTAGTGTGATATCTGGCGACTCGGAATGGGTCGTGTGAATCTATTTTGAGGCGTCACAAAATCGCCATAATTTAGATTACCTGCTTTTACTTAGCTCTAATTGGGTGGTGTTAAGTAACTCCTAGGTAGAACTGGTGAACATGGCCTGCTTCAGCGTGGTAGGCCGGGCCGGCCGCCCACACTGGATAGAAGCTTTGGGCTTAATTTTTTGGCTCAATAAAATCCGCTCGTGGCACATGGGTTGCGATATATATATATATATATATATATATATATATATATATTTATTTACGTCTTCTTGTGGGTTATGAGGTTTGAACACAAAACTTATAAGTAAATAAATAAGAGTTCAAATCAACTGAGCTACAACAACTATTTATTTTTAATACAATTTTCAATATAAAAATATATTTTTATACAAAAATATCATATGCTAATACGGTATTTAACTATTATAATTATAATAAATAATAATAAATAATAATTGTAGTTTGAAATTTCTTAATTGATGTGGCTCTTAAAATGATGAACTAAAATCATGTCATGCAAACTGATCATTAACGCTGAGAATAACGGAGTGGGAATAGGGGAGATTATATGTAGTTCATGGGTGGTGCTATGCTTCTGGGCATTTTTCAAAGGGCTGTTTGGGAAAGGGAAATATGGAATTCCATCCTCGACTATTTGTAAATCAGGAGTATTGGCATTGCTGTTTGTCAACTATATAACAAATGGACTTAATTTGAAGCTTGATCAGGCATATATATAAATTATTTAATTATCATAAAATTACATTAATTGTGAGTACGTTATTATACTATTAAAATTTTAATTGATTGAGATATGTAGTTAATGTAAGTAATTAGAATTATTATTTATTATAAATTATTTTATTATTTTTAATATTTATTATTATTATAATTTTTGGTATAGCAAAATTTTATATAAAAAAAGGAGAAAGAAAGTTCACATGGTACCCGACTAAACCTTTTGATTAATGGGTCTCACTTTAACAACCCGTCAAAATCAAAAGTCGTCATTTAAATTTCTACCTACTCGCCCGTTTGCCACCTCTACTCCTAATAGTATAACACAACACCCTAAAACTTAATTTTTACAATTGGAACCCCGCACAAAAAGCGTTTCAAAACAGTCCCTAGTCCACTATTAGTCCGTTCTTTCATTCATTTACGTATATGTTTGTATTTTCATTTTTTTGTTCAAATAACATACATATTTAAGGTGTTTTAACAAGATTTACTCCTTTATATCCACCTTATAACTTCTAGATCCATCATGATCTTTCATAAACCAACAATCACCAACAAAGCAATCTATAAGCTAAAAAAATAAAAGAGATGAAGAGTTGGAGTTTTATATTTACAAATTAATATTATATGAAATGATCTTATTTTGATTGTTTTCTTATAAAATTAAACTACTAATTGTCGTTTTCTTATAAAATTACAATACTAATTCCAGTTTCTGAGTTGGTTTGATAAATAATAAAGGTCGACTTAATGTAAAAAAAGTCAAAGATCGAACAAAAAAGAGGACCAACGAAATTGTTTATTTAATTATAGTATAAATAGACAGTTGATAGTTGATTATAATAATTGTATATATTACAATTAAATAAATTTATATTAATTTAAAATTTAATACGTAGAAAATTAAATTATATCCCTAATTTTGAAAAAAGATGGAGTAATATTTTTTGGTATACAACTATGTAAATTGAGTACATGATTGTGAGAGGTTTGTTGGACTCATATGAGAAGACAGTTGGACTCGTATATATACCGTTACCACTAACCCACGACAAAATGGCCCACCATCAGTATCGCTTCCACTAAAAATTTTACACTGAAAATGACCAAATATTAAAACAGAGATTTTCACAAAGAGAGCGCTCCAGCAACCACTAAAACTGGTAGAGAGCATTAAATTGCTTGCATGTTCAGTTGAGGAGGCTGAGTTGTTGATTCAATTCCAGATCATTTCAAAATTAAAGTCCACTCTGCAACTACTACTTCCCCTGTTTTCCTCACCTACTTTCTCTCTCATCAATTTTCCATTAATTGGCACAAAATAATGCTAACTCGAGATTATTAACAAAACCCATCAAATAATTTGTGGGATTTTTTTTTTTTCAAATCTCTTTGATTTCAAATGGGTAATCGATTTATTTGCATGACAAAGAAAGATTCGAAAGAAAATGGGTCAAAGAGCAAAAGAATGGGAAGATCTCAGCGGAAATTGCTGGCGGAGGAGGAGTTATTGCATAGGCAGGCTCTGTCTATGGCAATTCACCAGCACCAGTTGTCTCAGAGGTTTGATGGATCTATGTCCCGCCGTATTGGATCAACCAGCTCTCGCCGCCGCAATCTTTCGGAGTCTTTGTCCTTCAATAATGGAAAACAGGTATTCATTGAACCTTTGAGATTGACCCTTTTCATTTTTATTTGTATGGAGTAATAGACTTTTTCTTTTTTGGGTTATATATTTTTTAAGTGATAAGATCTATAGCAGTGGTACTAATTGAAGCGGGCTCTTTCTAAACAGACCCTTTTTATATTTATATGGAGTAGTAGACTTTTTCTTTTTGCGGTTTTACATGTTTTTCAAGTGACTGGATCTCTATCAGTTGTACTAATTGAAGCTCTGAGCGCTTTTAAACTGACCCCTTTTTCATATTTATATGGACTAGCAGACCTTTTCCTTTTTGGGTTTTACAATTTACATGTTTATTAAGTGATGAGATCTATTGAAGTTGTACTAATTGAAGCTTTGAGCTCTTTTAAACTGACCCCTTTTCATATTTTTATGGAGTAGTAGACTTCCCTTTTTGTGGTTTTTCATGTTTTTTAAGTGATTGGATCTATAGCAGAAAAAAGTTTACTTTTTGGACATCCCAACCAATTTAAAAATGAGGTTTACCCAAATTCTGACCAGTGGCTTTTGATCATGTTATAAGGTAAGTTAACTTTAAAACTTGGTCTTTAGAGTGTATATAATCTTTTTTTTTTCAATATTCCATATTCCTTAGATTAAAAAGAGAAAGAAAGTAATGTTTGTATATGTATATTTGAGAAAGTTGTGATTCATGAGTATTGGGGGAAGTACAAGGTCAAAAGTAAAAAGATGAACTTTTTCGTTTGAAAAGACAAAAGAGGGGAACAGGGAGGTTGTCATTCTGATTCAACCTTCTCTTTTTTGAGCTGTTGTAATTTTTTAGTGCTGTTGTAATTTTTTAGTTTTCTCATACCCAGTTTAAATCTTTGAGCCTCCCATTATCTTAGAAGACAAATGGCTATTAGCTTCAGTTAATACATAGTTTTATCAGCAGCTTAATAGCACCATGATTTGGAGGATTTCAGCTGTCAGTTTTTTATGCACTTTGCTATGGAATCATCAATATCAGGGTTAATTAAACTTTATCTATGTTAAAGTTAATGGTTAATTTAATTAATATATTTACTCTTCCTGGAATTTGAAGATCTAATGACCACTGATGGGAAGAATTGTTTGCGTAAACCATGAAGGTATGGATTCTTTATGGTTGTTCAAAGGGTAGTGGGGCATGATTGGGGCTCTAGAGATATGGAATTCCAGACCTGATATGAATATTGTTCATTACATGGTTTTTACTGAACTTTCAAGGTCCTTAAACACAGTCTTGTTAGAAAGATTCATCTCAATGTACTGTTAGAAAGATTCATCTCAATGTAGAGCTACAGTAGACAAAAAGAAAGTACTTTATATACTTCTCTTGGCCTATATTTTCATTACTTTAATTTATTTCTTTTAGATGCATGCTTTAATCTTCAGTTATATTTACCATATCTCTCCTAATGCTTATAAGGTAAGCTTTTGAATTTTTTTTCTTGTACTTTCTTTCTATCTCCTATTAAACAGTCTCTCTATTTTTTCTTTTTTTGTTAGGAAGAGGGGGTTGGGCGGTGTGTGGGGTAGAATATTCATTAAGACAACAATACAACATCCAGTTCTAGCTATGGAAAAAATATGTTCTCTGAATAATACTATCTCTCTTTGGAAATGAAAGTCCTACATTTAATAATTTGGTCAAGTAATTAATTCATGTCCCTAAAGTTTACCATTAAATAATATCATCCAACAAAATTGTTTATAACCATGTCTTATATAAATATTTATATTAAAAGACAAAGTGAACAAAAAGACCTGGACTTTCTGTTTCCAGATAGAGGGAACACATGAAAATAAAGTTCTGTCTTGCTTAAATGGGAACAGAGAGTGGGACTTAGCTTTTCATTTGAAAGTGACTAGTCAAAAAAAGAAAAAAGAAAAAAAGGCTTGTCATTTGGAATTTGATGCATCACCGAGCTAATTACTTTGAGTGGTCTATACTTCTCAACTGTGTTTTCAAAATCTAGGACTTAGTGCTAAAGGAGTTTGGTAAAGTAATTTTGTGCACAAGGTTTTACTGAAATAATTGTATGAAAGCTTCTTGTTTACAAAGCTATTACAACACCACTGTTCATAATCTAATTTCATTAATTTTGCATCCTAATAAAGATAAAATGCTCCCTCCCTCCGTCCAGATATATAAGATCAAATTTGATTTTTCAATGTCAAATTGAGATGTTTACAAATTCAAAATTGGCGTGATTCATTTAACTTTTAAAAACAACAAATCTTGTAACTAGTAGTACTTTTAAGATAGTTTAATATTTTCATAGTTGTATTTTCTAAAATTAAATAAATTCATATCAATTTTAAATTTGAAAATATCCCAATTGACTTTAAAAGGTCAAAATTGATGTTATAATTCGGTACAGAGGAAGAAGTTCACAAAAAAAAAATGCATCTTCAAGAGACTCATTGCTTTGACTTGTAATTTGAAGTTAAAAAAACCCATTACATTTTATTGCATATATTTTGTTCTACGCAGTTACCAGAATTTTTGGAAAATATCAAAACAAAGAATATTGTTTTGATACATGGGGAAGGTTTTGGAGCATGGTGCTGGTATAAAACAATTGCTCTCTTTGAGGAATCAGGTTTGCTTCCCACTGCCTTAGATCTCACTGGATCTGGTATTGAATTGACGAATACAAACAATGTCACTACACTTTTGGACTACTCAAAGCCGTTAATTGATTATCTACAAAATCTACCGGAAAATGAGAAGGTAAGTTTATTGAATAGACTGTCTTCATATTGTTAACTCTAGTAGTACTCTACTGGATCTTGGTTTCGAAAGGTTTAATGACGTGTCTACATGTTTAGGTGATTTTGGTTGGACACAGTACTGGTGGGGCCTGTATCTCTAATGAATGGTATGCCTTGAATCATTTTCCCCAGAAGATCTCAAAGCTGTTTTTTATAGTTCAAACACATATCCATATTGCTAATGTCAAAGTTACAAAATGGTATCTGACGGGCAGAGGCCATTTTTGATGTGTTTGCTGAACAGGTAAATATGCATATTTCATTGTTTGATTATTCCTAAAAGAATGAATAACTCTAATGAATGGCTAATTTCGTGTAAGACTTGAGTACAATTAATTTGTCCCTAAATTAAAATAAAGTTATGTCAACATATGCTTTCTTCAAATATAATTCAAAATCCTTGATTATTCAAAATTGTTGAGTTGGAAATCACTAAAATTGTTAGATGTTACTAATTCATGAGAAGATTTATTGATACTTATTCACATTGTGATTATCAACCCACCTCCGTCCCATAATATGTTGACTGTTGAGGAAGCAATTTGGCCTGGCAAAAGTTGCTTGTACTTCTGATACATTGTGATTATTTGCAAGATGGTCTGAAAAAGAAAGTTATGTATTTTCATATTCTTATAAGAACACTATTTTGCAGCTTGGTTCTGCTGTTCTTTTTATGAAAGAGACGAAGTTCCTAATTTATGGGAATGGTAAAGACCAGCCTCCAACTGGGTTCATGTTTGAAAAACAGCAGATGCATGGATTATATTTTAATCAAAGTCCTTCAAAGGTACTCCTACAATTAAAGCCTGCTACTTTTTCAAGAAACTACTATACTTGAATATCTATCTTATTCAACATTTATAGAAAGTACTTTTGTACCAAGTGTATACCTGGGATATGCTTTTAAAAAGATAATTAATTAAAAGTGAAGAATAGGTAGATAATGTAAATGTTGTATGAGGAACATGGGAACTGTGGCTTTAAAATTCATAATGATATTATCACACTGGTCCCATTTATACATTAATAGAACCTGTCTGGGAAGCAGTAACTATGGCTGCGATAGGTGCCTGCAGTATCAAATGTCACATTATGAAATAATATCTTATTGACCGAAATTTGAAGTGCTGCATCTTGGTACTAAAAGATTGGATTGCTGATTCATTTGCCTTTCATATTCAAATTCTTGATGGTTTGGGATTTGGGGTAAAAATCTGGATGAGTTGACATTCATTTTGCACCTTTTTTACCATAAGAGAGGTAATCATTGCCCTTGTGCCAAGCTCACAACTTTTGTCCTTTTTTTTGTTGATATTTTGCTATCTGTTCATGTGTGCTTCATCATGGAATCAGGGCTGACTACTGACAACCAGTACCACCTCTGGAGGAATAGTTTAATAAGCGACTTAGTTGGGGGAGATAGAGTAGTTTTGTGCTAAGGCGTCGATGTACCGTGGTGACTGTTGGAAGTTCATATGCTGCACTCGGAAGCCGGGGTCTAACAGATTAAACAGAACGGTACATAGACAAAAAAACTGTGGACAGAAATATGGAATATATCTTGAAAGATGAGGTCTTCAAGGAACAGTTAGACTGTCTTCTTGATGTGGTGCATCTTTTAAGGAGATTTAATTGTGAAGCATAAGAATCAATGTTTGATAACATACACTTATTGTGGCAGTGTGGGGAATTTAATGATTATGCTTGATTTATTTAAATGGAAATTTTTACGGATTGAACGATATTGAGATTCTTTCCTCTCTCATAATCCAAGTATCTTTTCCTCTCTGTTCTACTGCTTCCTCTCTCTCTCTCTCTTAATTGTCTTTATTATTGTATCAAGTGATCTCAGAGCCAAATATTTGGCACTAAACTCTTTAATTGCAAATCCTTCAGTTTCCACGTCACTATTCACACAATCATCGCAATCAAACATCTGTCGACGTATATTCTTTGCCCCACACCAGCTTACAACTATCTTTCTTTCAAATACTCCAAATCATATCTCTATCCAGGTTGATCGAATAGCCCTTATTATTCACAGTGTTAATGGACAACCCCATATTTCTACAAGTTCATCATCCCTCTATCCTTAATCTGATTTCACATACCTCCAGTTGCCTACGCTCGTCATAATTCAATACTAAAATCCAGTGTTCTAAAAATCGTTAGGCGGAACTAAGCAGATTAGGCGTTTCCTTAAGCGATCTCATTTATTTATTTTTCCTACTGTACATACATGTTACAAAGCATAGTGTACGTAATTTTTTTAAATATTACATGAAACATTACCAAAAAATAATATTTAAGGCTTAAAAATTTCATTTTAAGTCTTATTGAGCTTCAAAATAGAGGTCTGATTCTGCCTAGGCAGGGGCCTAGATGCCTAGCCAAATCGAGGTTGTAAAGGACCGCCTAGCGCCTAGTTGGGGATTAATTGTACCTAGGCGGGGATTTTTAGAACTCTGCTAAAATCTAAAATCAACCAACTCAATTTTAAACTCCCCCATAATATATGTATGTGTATATGTTCTGTTATAACCAAGAAAGAAAATATGTGTGTGACTGTGTGTGTACATACATAAACACATATACTGTGGTTATTTCAAAGCATCGGTTGTAAGTATTGGTTTCGCCCAATATGTTTTATGCAATCTATGCATCATATGACATGTATTATACTTATTAAATGACAACTTTGTATGTGTGTAAACCCACACATATGTACAATTATATATATATATATATATATATATATATATGGGAAGTGATTTACAACTAACATTAGATGTCATCTAACTTTCGGGTGTTAGATCCTCGAGAGGTGTTTTGCATTGCTCTTAGGAGTAAGAGTACCGGAAGGTAGTGCAAATACCTTCCAGGGGTCTACTCTCCGGAAGTTAGATGACATTTAACGTTAACTATGAATCAATTCTCCTATATATATATTGTCGTGAAAAGTGTAGGATAATTCATCTCCAGGAAAGAGGCTCATAGTTTTTGTTTGGAAAGTGTACTTAAAGATCTACAAGAGCTACTCCTAACAAGTGACCTAGTCTTAGGTAGGGCTGGAAATCAATTGAGTTGTTTATGAACAAAATTGAATGTTTGCCTTGGTTAGAGCTCACTTGAATTCATTGGATAAGTAAACGAGCTGAGTTAAACTCAAAATTTAAGATCATATTACAATGAGTCGAGCTTGAACATCCCAAAAGTTGGGTTAGATAAGCTTGTGAACAATAAGATTTAGTTTATGTATAAAAATATACTTCAATACTTTTCTTATATCCTAATATTTGATTTCTTTTTTATATAATCACGAATATTAATAAATTTTGAATCACACACATATATATATATATATATATATATATATATATGTACATACACACATAAGGCATACATATTAACCAAGCATATTAACCAAGCTTGACTAAGGCTATTAAATAAAACGACGTAGTTTTAATGGTTAAGTTTTCCATTTTAAAGTTTTATTAAAAAAAAAATCTTTAATTATAAATTTTATTCAAAACTACGTCATTTTATTACTTGGCTAAGGCATGACTTAGATTACCTTCCCCATATATATATATATATATATATATATATATATATATTAATGGTGTTTTGTGGCCCCATGTATGAGAGGTGGCACTAAGGTGTATGGCTAGCATTCACGAGTGCTATGAAAGTTGGTGAGTCAAACTCTAGGTATGAAAAGAGGGTGACTTCAAGGATGAGCCCTGCGGATACACCAGGACAAATAGTCGGTAGTAAAAGGGTCCACAATGTCTGGGATTGTGATTGATACGTGTTGTGTGCATGGCTTCTCAAAGGCACATGCTGGGACTGTTAATGTATCTTTGGTTGTGGTGCAATTGAGTATTGAGTTAGTGAGTTACCATGTGACATGGCAACAACTCGCTCCCTTATGAATAAGGAAAGTGGTTCTATAGAGCCCGAGTCATGTGGATGGACACGATGAAGTGACTACTTTCAAGCTTCTAGATTAAGGACTTTAAATAGCATATGTGAGCGGGTTGTTGACAACATAGAGTGGGAACCTCTTTAATAAGGGTAATAACAATAATACACACACGTGGTTCGCTTTTGGTACGAGGTATGAATACAAGTATGCGGTATGCTACGAGCTAAAATGCGGTTTACTATGGTAATTTTATACAAGTTCTTATATTTGGGAATTCTCTTAAAATACATTTTTCCTTTTTGTTTGCAGTACATGTTTAGTTGAATCAACAAGTCGATTGTTTTATAAATATTTTAGTACAAATGTAATGTTTGAGTATCTAATACTATTTTATAATAATGATATTTGTGCAATTATAGGTTAAGCAACAAAGAATTTTTTTGGTACGCTAAGTTTAGAGTATTGGTACGTAAGAGTACTCTAATTGGGTACGCAAGTATCAATACGCGGTTCGCTAGGTCAATGAGAGTATTTAGTAACTATGGGTAATAGTTCCCTTGTATGCTAACTTCCAGCATTACAAAAGAGCAGATAGTCACGTTGTCCTTTGTGTTGGCAGGTACATGGTTAGGCCTAAAGCAGCTCATGTTGCATGGCAGCCGCTTGATAGAGAAATGTTGAAGGTCAATTTTAGTCATTTTAGTCGTCTTTATGTAGCTTCTTCTTGTTCCGTGACTAGACAACCCTTAGGCTATACCTTTAATCAGAGCTAGCCCGTCCCTCAATCTCTCAGAAGGAGCGGTTGGCCTAATGCGCTGCTTCGTGAGATGGGTCACTCAAAATTGGCAGCGGCATACTTTCTCTTGTCGCTAGGCCTAACGTAATCCCCTTCTAGATCACCAATTTAATAGGCCTCTTAACAAATTGACTTGGTGATTTTCTTCTGGGGGTGTGGCCAGGTCAACCTGTGGGCAACCCCACTCTCTTAGTTCACCTTAAAGCCAATGACACCCTTAGGAGGTGGACCTATAGTTCTTACGTCGCTAAGACGAGAGCGAGGCTGTGGCCAAGATTAGGCGGTCGCTTAGGCGTTTATAAGGTGATAAGTCGTTCACAATATGTATATGTATAATTATATATACATATTTATATGAGAGCCGATTCATAACAAATGGTGGCTATGGGTCTATTTTTGGCGACCATATCTACACATCCATTTATAGATCTTATGACCGTGATTTAAAAAAAAATAGTACCTACCGCAACATAGTGTTGCAATAGGCAAGTGTCCTACCGCAACATAGGGGAATTGTGTTTTTAAATTGTGGCCATCAAATCTCATAATGAATGGTACAAGATGGGGTGTCTATATAAGGTCTTATACCTGCCATTTGCTATGAATCGCTCTCTCTCTCTCTATATATATGTAGCCTATTAAACAAGTTACATGAGTTTTTTTATTTATGATAAAAAATCATTATTTATATATTTATTGGGGGTTAAAGGAGTTTATATGATTTACCTTGTCAAAATCATAATTTCCAAGGTTTAAAATGTCCATACAATAAAACTAAATTGCAATTAAAAATAATAATAATTCATGTGGAAGGAGTGGGTTTTTAACTAACAAAATAATTATCTTACTAAAAATTTTTATGAGAAAAAAGAAATAATTATTATTCATCTTGCACTAACATAAAAAGTGTTAGTTGATGACTGCTTGCATTACATTAATATAGAAAAAAAAAAGAGAAACAAAAGGCTGAAGCTGATGATAGGCTTGGTTAAAAAAAATAAATTACAACTGGCAGTCAAAAGAGCTCCTCTTGAACCTTTCATCTGCAACCCGTCTTCTCAGTTCTTCTTTTTATTCTTCTTCAGTTCTTCATATCTTCTTCTCATTTATTTTTTTCCCTTCAGCCCATATTCAGATCGCATCAAAAGTTTTCATAGAAATTCTAAGACCGAAAAGTTGAAGTTCACAGTGGAAGATGGAACTCATGGGAAGCCGCTTGCCTAGATTGGAAGTTGTCCAAGGTGCCCAAGGCTTCCGCTAAGGTAATGCCTTGCACCACAAGTCGATGCCTTTCTACCCTTCAACAAGTCGTCCCTTTCCTTTGCCACCTTTGAATTAACCACCCAGACGCCTAAATCCTGAGTGGATCCCAGCCTTTGTCCCAATGGAACCTAGCTAGCCCTTGAAGGTAACACCTTTCCCTAAGGTTTTGTCAATATCGTACTCATGAGCAAGGGCCTTAAGTCCTTGTCATCATCATTCCTTAATTTGTGCTATCAACCTAGGTGCCTTTCCATCACCATGGGGATCACCCATAAGTCCGCTTCATGGAGTGCCACTCCATCTATCCCATCTATTTCATCACTCGTGAGGATTGCTCAATAAGGCTTAATAGGGTTATGAATCACAAGAGTTCCATAACTTGGGAGGATTTGCCTTCATGTGTCCATGTATTGGCCCCAACCATTTCATGCTCATGGGTTTCCCATGAGCCCACACTAAAGAGGATTTTCCCTGGATGACCTGATTTGTGGGGTTTTGCTCTGCAACCCCTTGGCTATCCTTTTCATTCACTAGGAGTGTCCATGAGTTGCTTAGACTAGGTTTTGTCAATCCGTCAACTCTCAAGGCTTAATCCCCACCCTAGGAACGATATGTGCCCACTGAGGGCTAGTTTCTTAGTGTTCTGGAACACTTGTCCTCATTCCGAGTTTCCTTTATCTTTTATATGAATCAGGTGCTATGTGGGCTTTTTATCCTCAAGTTTATTGGTCAACTATGGCTGACCTATCAGAAAATAAAAAGTCAAAATTTCAAATTTAGTCTGTCCCAAGGTTACAAGGAAACTTTTATTGCCCTGTGTTCCGCATACTGAGTACTATCATTCCAAATAGTGGTACGAGAACTTACATGCCTTGTACATTCTATCTTCATAGTATTCCTCGTACCCAATTTTGTTCCGCGTACCTAGTTGATGAACGTTTTTTGTAGCCATGCTCTATCCTTTATTTGAATCAAGATATTTTTGCATATATTCAGGTAAATAGAACTATAGAAATTGTATTAAGTTTTCCCATTTGTTCTTAATTTGATAAACAAAAGGACGACAAATAACTATTCGATTTTCTTATTTCTTCACAAGGAATATAAAGGATGGGACCTCTAGAATATTTGTATATTCATGTATGTCTATGGAGAATGGCAGCTGAGAACTATGGTTGCATGCTTCGAGAGAGTTGATATATTCACGTGTATGTCTGCCATTGTCTGCAGACGAAACATATTCATTTTGGTGGTCTACGGATGAAAGCAGCTCCAGTACAATGGCCCCATGAATCTACGAGAATTTTATACTTATTGATTTATTCCAGATGAAGTGCGTAAAAATTAGGTGAACTACAATGCTTAGAAGGAACAACCTTAAGTTGCAAGATATGGAATTTTTTGGTTATATGATTTTCTCACCTCTTGTTAATATATCAAAAATGATTTTCTGTCGTCTTTACTCCTACACTCACAATGACACGTATTGTGAAAAAATTACAACTTAAGTGATAAGTGTGTAGGTCTGTAGGATTATAAAGTAGGACTGAAAAATAAGATCGTAAAGGTTCTTTTCAATTTTTATATATATATGGCACGAGTAATCCAATGCACGTTTATTTATCACTGTCCACTTTGTGTACATAGGAATAGGATTACCTAATTTTTTAGATTTTCTTTTCTCCTTCCCCCACTTCAACTTTCATGTGAAGAAACCTAAAACCTATTGGTTAGGGATCAAGATGCCAAGGAACATATTTTCAATTTATTACTTCCTTGGCACTTGATGTTTATTCCTCATATGACAACTCAAATTAGAGCCCGCCCACTTTCCGAAAACAGAGGTTATGCTCTGACGGGGTCAAAGGTATTACTATGGTATCTAATCATTAGTTATCACGAGAGTGATGACATCTTTTCAGAATAGCAGTGGCACAAGTGAAACTTGATTTCTGTGTTGGTATGAAAAATATATTACATAAAGACGGTACACTTCTGAGGAGTCCTTTCCATGTCAAAAAACGAGTTTTCCCTTTTCTCCCTTCCTGAATAGAAGGTTCTCAACTCTTTTACACATCGCAAACTTTTCAAGCAGAATTTACTGATCCCTTAATTTGCTAGACGGCGGTCTTAAGTCATAAGTGAACAAAGTATAATGTAAGCAAAAATAAGTTAAAAAAACCTTATCACTCCTTACAAAACTCACTACGGTTTGGATCCTACTCATCTCAACGTTACTCTATGAAGCACTGACACGGATACGTGATATGGATACGACACGAAATGCGATACGTGATACGTCATTTTTAAAAGAAGTAGGATATGATATGTTGGCGATATGTTAAATTTATATACACACGCATATCTATATAATAAATAAATTATACTACATAACCATAAGCAAGTAGTTAACTTCAAAGTTTTAGTTCATTAAAATAATAGAGAGACCAATTATGACATAACCAAAAGGTTGAAACTTAACATTTGGCATCAAATATCATCATTTCTCCTAGTCCTAAGACTTATTTGCTAGCATCAAATTTAATAGGCAAAAGAAAGGAGTCAAAAATTACATCAAAAAAATCATCACCAAGTCACAAGACACAAGACACAAAAAAGTAAATTAAAAACAAAGTCATGTATCTAGTATTATCATTGGAATCCCCTTACGTATCAGAAGTATCCTTTAAAGTTTTTGGAAGTGTCCGAAATTAAAAAGTTTAAAAATAATAAAATTGGAGTATATGAGAGTATCACATGTATCTGGAAGTGTTCGTGGATATCGGTGTCTGACACGGATACATTCACCTCCGAGAAGTGTCCGTGCTTCATAGGCTGTTACTTTCACTTCCAAGGCCGAACAAAGAATTAAAACTTATGCAGAGCAAGGGAGGACAGAGAGCATTTGGGGCGAATGATTTGGTCTACTTAAAGCTCTAATCCTATAGAGAAAGAATTCTTGTACATGAGGAAAGAAAATAAAACTGGCTCCCAAATTCTGTGGCCTCTTTCAAATATTAGAGAAGGTTGGAGCACACTACCCTACAGTTTACTTTTCATGTCTCTCAGTTAAGGAAACACCTTGGAACAGCTAAGCTAACTCATCAGTAACTCCCAGTTACACCTAAAGGCACTTTTGATATGAGGTCCTTGAGACTACTAAAGTAAAGAAGGGTTTATAGGAGTAACAAAATGGTTTATCATACCTAATTCAATAAAAAAGGCAGCAACACAGATGAGCTAATCAGGGAGGACAAAGATCTAATTTTTAAACTAGGATTTCTTGTTCTCCTAGATTTTACTTTCTTGCAAATTAATAATAGTTTTCTCTCTCTCTCTCTCTTCTCTCTCTCTCTCTATATATATATATATATATTATATATATATATATATACGCATATATATAACATTGTGGGAAATGCCAAAAATTATTTTGGAAAAAGGAGATCAGTTGGACCAAAATTATTACCTATGCTAGTACTGCTATTTTCTTGATACGATTTGATGGATAATATACATATTTGAAACTTAGCTTTTATAATACAGGTAATTATGATCATGTTTACTCCTAACTCTTATATTCATTTACTGGAAAATGAGACAAAGTAGTTTAGAAGTATTATCAACACAAGTGAATATCATGCATACTAATTTGTGTAATTGATGTACCTTTTGTTTTTTTATCATCGCTTGATTTTATCTTGTTTTTTATTTGTTTTATTTTCTATTCTTTCTTCTTGTCATGACATATCCATCTATTGGCAACGTCTGGGATCATAGTTTCTACAAATAGGTTGTACATTGTGCAAATTTGACAAGGCTAATGACGTCGTTTTATTTTTGTCGATTGGTTCATTAGTGAGTATCTAATAGTTTCTTCTATCTGAATTCAAAAGGCGACCCGCTGAGAGGGATTTGAACCGTTGATGGTTCTTTGTTCGAAACTATCCAGTTTTCAAGGCAGAATTGAAGTATAGTGTCGAACAAGTAGGTGTAACTGTTGAGTTCTACGTAATAACGACAAAATAAAATCCCTATTTGCATGCCATTAATCTTGGTTGATTTTATCTTTAGAACATATAGATCCATTAGTCAATAATAGCGTAAATATTTAGTTTTAATTTTGTACTCAAGCAGGTTTGTTGTAGCAACAAATAATAGTGAAGTACCTATTTATATGAATCTTAAAACTGCTATTAATATTTTAGCAGTTGCAGAAATAGTTGTGTGCAATTATCCATGCTCTGCATGGACTTGCTTGTCGACACAAATGTATTATGTCACAGCTGATCAGTCCAAAGAGAACGCGTAGTTCATATATATATATATATATATATATATATATATATATATATATATATATATATATATATAACATCGAACGTAGTTACCTACCAATACAAACGATTTTATCTTGTCATTTGATTCATTTCAGGATGTTGCTCTGGCGATGGTTTCCATGAGACCTAATAAAATAAAAATAAACTCTTTACCTACCAATGACGCCTCTTGGTCCAGGATCTGGCGATGGAGAAGATGTCTCTGTCACCGAAAAGTACGGAACTGGCCGCCGGTTTTATATCCAAACCCTAGATGATCACGCACTTTCACCAGATATCCAAGAAAAGCTCGTCAGGAAAACCCACCGAAGGAGTCTTCAAGATCAAAGGCAGTGATCATTGCCCTTTCTTCTCAAAACCACAATCATTGCACAAAATTTTGCTTGAAATTGCTCAAATTCCATAGCATAATGTTTTTGGAACCGAAAGCTTGGGTTCTTTTTCTTCAAAAAAACACCTTGATGTTTAATTACAATATTAAAGGATGGTAGTTAGTTGTATGATAGGAAGTTTTCTTCTTTTTTTTTCCCACTTAAAAGTTATGTCACATGTAGAAAAGAGTAACTTATATAACCAAATAGTTTATTAAATCATAGCTTATAAATTGCATGTCTATTGACTTATATGTGTTAAAGAAGTAGATGTGAAAATTAGGGCTGGATGGAGTAATGTAATTTATGAATTTAGTCACTTCAAAAGTTTATTTATTTAGTAAACATCTGGAATTTTTAGCTTTCAAGAAGCTTCTGAGCTTGATCACCAGAAGTGTAGGAATTTTGTAGATATTACAAATAGAAAACAAAGACTCAAGATGTGATTTGATCACGCATCGTTTTTTGAGTTAAATAAGATGTATTTTAAATAAGTTGTTACTAAACAAAAAAAAAATTCAATTGCGTTTGAAATTTTCAAACATTTTAAAACTCAATTTACTTAATAGTATGTATAGGTTTTGAATGGTTGTATAGCACTCGGAGAACAAGATACTAATCATCAACTAGTTAGGAAATTACTAATTATCAAGTAGTGGTTAGTCTAAAATTCTTTAATATTGGGCTTAAACCTTGGAAATTCTCCATTTGAGTTTAGTGAAATATTTTGAAATTTATAATTGACATAAATGATTCATTTAAATTTTAAAAATAATAAATATTATAATTATTAGTGTTCTTGAAATAGTTTATAATATTCATAATTGTAGGATGCGATAAAATTTAGATAATTTATAACATACTTTAAACTGAAAATGTTTTAATTTATTTAACTTTGAAAGCGGAGAGTTATATAAAGAACTAAAGTTACTATTGATTTAATTTCTTCAAAGAAAGATGGCAACCATCTCAATCTTTTCTTTCTAAAACAAGGTAGGGTTGTACAAATAATAAGAAGGGGTCTGTTACATGTGATGTGATTGACTATGTCATAAAATATTATTAAAATATTTAATATTCTGTTATTTGAGATCAAAAATTTAAGACTCAGACTAGACCGAAGAGATTAGAACAGATCGAACTGATTTACAATTAATTTTTTTTTTTTTTATAAAAGTAAACCATGGCATTAATTAATACTAAAATTAAGGTAGTGGGATATGTTTATTTGTAAATTTATTTATACTACTTTAATATTTAAAAGTATTTTTTATCCTTGAATTTGTGCAAAAATGACAATGTCATTAACAATTTTTTACTGTAAAAGCCATTTGATACCTCAAAAGAGGTAATATTAATCTCATCTTCCTTGGAATAATATAATCACTCGTAAATGAGCTTAGAAACAAAAAATAATATATTATTTTCATAATAATTAAAAGATGAAAAGAATACTTTAAAGTATTAAATTAACTAGTATAAATAAGTTAAAATAATTAATTATAAACAAAACATAGCCCTAGAGTTCCTTAATTGCTTGAACAGACGGCAGTAATAGACAAGAATCAACCATCCTTTGTTTAGACTTAATTCATAGAGAAGTGCGGGAAAGGGAACGGCTACATGCTAAATTCTTTTTTTTTGGAAAAATTTTCTAGTTACTTTTACTTGTTTATTTTTACCCAAAATTTCCATCACAAAAAGTGATGAATTAATATGTGATTCTGTTTTTATATATATATATTTTTTAGAGTTTTTTTAATTATTTCATGGGGATTTAGCTAATAAAATAGAGAAAAGATTGATTATATAACCGGAGCTCTCAAACAGTCTAGTATTTATTTATTTATTTATTATTATTCACAAGTTTATAGTAAAATATAGTACCAATTCAGATAAAATAAATAAATTTATCATTAAGATACACCAATTCATCATCCTGATTCAGATAGTTCATTATTCAAATGCAGACACTACCTCTTATATATTGGATTCTACACGTTCAGATTAACAAATTGACATCCTCTTAAAAATGATAAAATATAGAACATAAGATTAAATAACAAACTAATCATAAAATAAAATAGTGCAAAGTATTAATAAATTAGTACATGACTATTTTTGTTTGTAAGAATTCTAATTCCAAGACTATTAATTTTAGGATTATAATTATAATCCTAGGATTATAATTATAATTATAATCTCAAGACTATTAAGCCATTTTATAATCCTTAAACTAATAGTTTCAGTCTAAATTTAAAAACAAACAAGACACTTGAAATTAACACACTACAAGAAAAAGTCTTACTTCCGACGGAATTAGTCTTGATGGAATTGATTCCCTCGGAATTATAATAGCTTCGACGAAATATTCGATCGATTATAATTCAGTTAGATTTATTATAAAATCGACGGAATTTCGTCGTAGATAGGCTACAGTCTTGGTGCCAACTTTTCCCGCTAGCTCCAACAATATGCTAAACGAAACTCAGGTAATTCCAACGGAACGTCCGTCGAAAATAATATAATTTCGATGGATTTATCTTTGACGGAATATTCTGTCGGACTGAACAAAAACCTAAAAACATATCAGTAGCGCCGCTTTCAGATCATTTCTCATCTCTCTCACCCTCTCAATAGGCCATCTCGAGCTCTCACCATTCTCCCCTTCCGCGTCCTCCTCTTCTGCCTCCTCCTCCTCCCTGCTGTTCGGAGTTTTCGGACAACCTCTGCCTCCTCCGCCTCCGCCTCCGCATCCGCCTCCTCCGCTCTGTTCTGGCGCCGAGTTTAGCCGTGGCTCGGGTGGTGTAGCTAGCCCACCTCTTTCGATCCTCAGGTACCATCTTCCCCTTCAAATTTTCCGCCCTAATTAGAAGTTAGTGAATAAATCAGTATCAATTTTTATGTGAAAAATAGTGTTTATGATTGTTATTTTGCTGCCATGTTGGAATAATTTTTGGCCTAATTTTTCAACATTCAAATTTTTCTGCCCTAATATCTGCCATGTTGGAATAATTTCCTAACTTCTGCCTAATTTGGACTGTCGTCTTATTTGGTATATATCAATTAAATTGGGACTGTTATTGTTATTTGGTATATATCAATTAATTTGGGACTATTATTGTGTTTTTGGAGTACAACCATTGATTTTTATTGATAGTGTATGCTAATTCATAACTCAATTGGGACTGAATATCAAAATATTAATTTATTTTGCCCCTAATTTTGGAATTGCCTTATTAAACTTGTCACTGATTCTGGGACTGTTCATGTTTAAACTATTTGATACTGTGTGATGATTATGATTGTCTTAATTCATTTTGATACTGAGTGAGTCATGACTGATTATGTTAACTGATTTTGAGTGATTATGTTGCATACTGTGTATATAGATTTGGTATATTTGCTATTTCTGACAGAATTTTCAACGAAATTTCTATCAGAATTATTCATTTGTAAGATTTATGGGCCCTACATGTATTGTATTATTTAATTAGTTTCCCAATATTAAAATATAAACTAAGTAACATTTACTTAGTTTCATATTACTAAAATAAAATAAAAAATTTAATTTAATTTAGTTTATTAAATAAAATAAATTTTAAAAATTACATAATATAATATAATACAAAATAAAATAAAATAAAAAATAATAATAAATTAATTTAAATTGAATAAAACAAAACAAATTTTATTTGATTTAATAAATAAAATTAAATTTAATAAAAAATATTTAAAAATATTTAACATAATACAAATAAAATACAATATAATAAAACATAATAAAAAATAATTAAATTTAATTAAATTAATTTAATTTAATTTAATTTAATAAATTTTTTAAAATTATATAATATAATAAAAAATAAATTAAAACATAATAATAAATTTAATCGATTTAATAAAATAAAATAAAGTGAATTTAATTTAATTTAATAAAATAATCAAAAAATTATATTATGTAATATAGTACAAAATAAAATAAAATACAATAAAACATAATAATAAATACAATTAAATTTAATAAAATAAAAAAATTAATTTAATTTAATAAATTAAATTAAATTTAATAAAACATAAACCAATTATATACTATAATATAATATAATAGAAAATAATATAAAATATAATATAATAATAAACTCAGTAGCATTTGCATGCAATTAAAATAAACTGAATAAGTGTCTAAATTAAACAATATACTTTGAAACTTAATCAGAAACCCGTTTGACAAGTAGGAGTGAATGTTAAGCAAGAGTCCCTATATATATATATATATATATATATATATATATATATATATATATATATATATATATATATATATATATCCCAAATAACAATTCTCATAAACTAAGTAGCACTTGCTTAGTTTTTCATTGGCAAAATAAACTAAGTAGTATTGCTTAGTTTGCCATAATATTCAATAAACTCAATAAGTATTATATATATATATATATATATATATATATATATATATATATATATATATACATATATGTACTATACTTTGAAACTTAGAAACCCGTTTGACAAGTAGAAGTGAATGTCGAATAGTGGTCCCCATATATATTCCAAATAACAGTTCTCATAAACTAAGTAGCATTTACTTAGTTTTTTTATTGGCAAAATAAACTAAGTAGCATTTGCTTAGTTTGCCTCAATATTCAATAAACTCAATAATACTCTCTCTTCGATCTTCAATACACTCAATTGCAACTATACATTATATAGTACATATATCATTCCATTAACCTGCAAATATGTACACCGTTTTAATTGAGCTGGCTAGGGGTATGCTGATGACAATAGTTGTTGCAAGGTGTAGAAACAACTTAGGTTGGCATCAACATGGTATCATACAAGTTATCACCCAAGTGAATATGAAGTTAGCATTAACTCCATTAGCTTTCGTCATAATCCGTCCCCACAACCGCATTTTGGGACATTTATAAGTTTTCCTTCCCTACTTAAGCTTCCTACTTAATAGTATTACATCTTTTTTCCTTTTAAAATAGAAAATGCATAAATTGCAATGAACTATATAGGAATAAGCAAAGAAGAGCAACTAATTAACCGGCCAGTTCTAGAATTTGTGATTAGAATTGAAAGTTCTAGAGGTCTTCAGTGGACAACGAATACCGTAACGAGTGCAGCAAAAGTAAGGTGGAAAATACTCTAACCCGTCGCGACATTTTTTGGGTATAAGATAACTTTTTATGTGACCTGACGGCTTAAAGTATTCTCCACCTTCTATTTTTGGCCCCCGTTGTTGTATTAGTTGTCCTCTCAAGACCTTTGAAACTTCTAACAATCCTAATCTCATGTTCTAGAATTGACCGTTTAGTTATTTGCTCAACTTTGCTCATTCGTATACAGTTCATTGCAATTTATGCATTTTTTGTTTTAAAAGGGTAACAGTTGTAAAACGTTTAAGTTGGAAGATTAAGTGGTTAAAGAGAAGTTATAAATGTCCCAACAAGCGGTTGCTGGGACGGATTGTGAAGAAATCCAACAGTGCTAATGCTTTCTTAACAATGACTTAGGTGATAAGTTGCATGATAACATGCAGATGCCAACTTAAGTTGTTTCTGCACCTTATAATTATTTGTCTAACTTAACTCTTTGCTAGCTCAAATAAGGCGGTTAACATGTTTGCAGGTTAATGGAAGGATTTTTTATGAACTATACTTTGGAACTTAGAAACCCGTTTGACATTCACTCATTAGGAGTGAATGTCGAATAGTCCCTAGTTTAGGACTGTTACTGGATGTTATGTCTCTCACTTAGCCTGGTGCGAATACGAAACAGTCGTTTGTGTTGTTTTGAGGATTTTTTGACTATTATCTCTACATGTTCTTCGAGTGCATACTTAGATTAATTTGTCTTAGTCTATTTCATGTACTTGGAGACCATGGGGAGGTGCTGCTGAAATTTTTTTAAAACGTAAGAAATGTGCTCAACGTGTTGGAACTAGTGAGGAAACGCATCTAGGAACGGGATAAAAGCCTAAATTACCCCTGTCCTGTAGAGTGGAGATACTAGGAAAATATAATTTATGTATGGACCACATATATAAATATCCTGTCTTGAATGCATTTTTTCGCGGCAAATAAAGATGTCGGTAAATCGAGTTGGATGTACCGTAGGATACCCAGTGATGGGAGGGGATTAGTCTCAGCTTATCGTGATGGGGTGTCTAATTTCTTGAAAAAAGCAATAGAACATGATGATGATCCGAATGGGAAGATGCGATGCCCATGTGTCAAGTGTAAGAACCTGATCTGGAAGAAAGCCGACGAGGTTAAATTTGACTTATTTTCCCGTGGCTTTGTGGATGGGTACTTCGTATTGACTCATCACGGGGAATCAGCTGAGTTGAGAGAAGTGATCAATAATACTTAGAATAAACAATTCAACGGGATTCATACGTCAAAAACTATGATCCTGTGGAGATTTTGGTCGATGCTTATGGCCCTACTAATATTGACTAGGCTGAAAATGAGCATTCTTCAAGCAGTACTAAGCAAGTGCCAAATGATATAGCTGCCGCCTTTTACAAGTTGCTATCTGAATCTGGGGTCTCGTTGTATCTGGGAAATGTTAAGCACTCCAAGCTTGGAGGAACAGTGCAATATCGGTGGATGTATCCTTTTGAGAGGTAATATAAACTACAAATTACATTATGTTGCTCATATTAATAATACTCATATATATCGTATGAAACTTATTTTAGGTATATGCGTCGATTAAAACAGAAAGTCAAGAACAAAGCTCATGTAGAGGGTTCTATTGCTGAACGCTATACAGAGGAAGAGCTTGTTAACTTCGGCTCATTGTATTTTGACGATGTTGTCTCAACGAAGCACAACTATTTAAGTAGGAATGAGGTCATTGGTCCATCGTCTCATGCTGATGATGAGTTAGTTGTATTCACATATTCGGCTAAGCCATTTGGCCATGAGACGTTGACTTACTTAAGCAACAAAGATTTGAAGATTGTATCTACATACGTGCTTCTAAATATGCCCGAAGTATCATCATACATCAGGTATGAATAATTAATTGCCGCATTTAGTGCAATTTATAAGTGTAGTCATCTATATGTTAAAGTCATTTTAATATTTTCACAGTTCATTCGAAGAGGAAGCGTATGCTTCTAACCTAGCTTTTACTGCAGCAGAGTTGGAAACATTCACTATTGCTAATTTCCAACAATGGTTTAAGAAAAGGGTTGAAGAAGAGAACATTTCTGAGAGTTTTATAGATGTCATCCGAGGACCTTACAAAGTTGTTAGTTCTTTTTCCGGCTGCATCGTGAATGGGTACAGATTTAGGGTCGATGACTTGAATGAACTTACATCAGTCAATTCTAGGGTTGTGGTGTTGGGAAGCTGCTACCAAGATTCTGAATCCAATTACTATGGCCGTTTACAGGATGTGGTTGTGCTCAATTATCACGGGGGTAAAAAGGTAGTTACATTTAAGTGTAGTTGGTTTGATACTGAAAATGGTGTTAAAGTTGATCGTAATATAATCACAACCGTAGATATTAAGTCGGTATTAAAATCTGATGACGTGTTCATGTTAGCCAGTCAAGTGACTCAAGTGTATTACGCTCTTAATGTCGTAAATACTCGAAGCCCTTGGTACATAGTAGTTGTGAAGCTCCCAAAATAGGTTTACATCACCCATTCTGAGTCGCCAAATACATGGTACAGAAACAAATACAAATTTATTAATACAATTGTCGTGCAAAATATGACAACACATATAATGTGAGTTTAAATACAAATATTATCTAATAGACAATATTCAAACTCAAAAGGAGTCCTCATTACAATTATTGATACACTATTTTATAAAAATAGTGAAGACTGCTAAAATAACTTTCTAGAACCATTACTCCATACCCCGGCTAGATCCTGCTATATTCTCACCTCTTGAGAAGAAAAATGGAACAAAAAGGAAAAGGGTGAGCTCAACTAGCCCAGTAAAGAATATTATGACTAAGATAATGTACAACAAATTATCCTTAGTCCTCAATAAGGAAAAATCTAATAGAATATAATAGACAACAAGTTTTAGATATACAACTGCAGCGAAAACAATAATTCATTAGAAGAGTTAAATAGAGAATGAAATCTACTATCATCTATGAATTAAAAAGTCCATCATCAATATTTTATCCCTGTAACATAAATCAATATACATCTTGAATCAAATATTCATCTTTGCACTACAGGCCAAAGACGTTCATTTGTATCACCAGTTGGTCATGTTCATCTCAATACCTGTTCATCTTTGCACTACGGGCCAACGATATTCATCAGGTAATCATTCATCTTTGCACTACAGGCCAAAGATATTCATCAAGTATCACCATTAAGGACTAGGGATGATGAAAAATGTTTTTAAGAAACGAATCCAGTGAGACAAAAGAACAAAGATTAGGGATTCGTACTTTAAATAATCCAAGTTCAAAAACACTCCATAATAAACTATTGTGGAGTAAAATTCAAGAATGAAGATCAAAACATGGATACAATCAAAGATAGTAACCATAATAGACATCTGGGACAAAGAAGAGAAAATTTTATTTTTTGGTGAATAGTACCGTATACGTGAATAGTGCCATATATGTGAATAGTAACCCCGACACAAAAGGTTAGAATTTTCACAATAAAATTCATACCAATATTTTAGCATAATGATATTGAAAGAAATAATATCATTTACGAAAAAAATAACATCCCTTACCTCAAAAGAACAGTACTGAAATATTATATGTAATGCTGAAGGAAACTTGCGCTGAATAGCAACTCTCAAAGTATCTAAATACTCACAAAATACGCTTGATAATATAGAGAGAGAAAGCTTATGATTCTGGTGTGATTTTCAATTCTAACTAAGCATCCTATTTATAGGAAAATGCTAGAACGCCAAAGGAGACTAAATTAATAAAATAATATTATTTATTTTTTCTCTTCTACGCCACCCTTTTTGAACAAACTGAGCATGCCTTCTTTGAAAAAAAATCTCAGCACATGTTTTCAAAAAAACAAAAGTGGGTCCCACCCATAATTTTAATAAAAACATTTAATTTCTGAAACTTCAATAATTCATAATAAATAGCCCTTTTATCAGAAAAATACGAATTTTATGTCCATTACATAGGAAATTAAATTCTCTACAACTTTGTAGCTTTACGTTTTTCCAAATTCAAAACAAAAAATGCCCGAAATTCACATACGGACAATTTTTAATACCTCCATTCCGACAAAATACTGATAAAACACCTCAGCATTAATTCCTTCATTTATCTTCACACAAAATAAATATTTTACTATCCATCATTTATGTCCACATAAAATAAATATTTCCTTATCATATAAACCAATAATTAATTATTCACAAATAATATTACAGAATCACAATTATGACAACTAGGTCGTTCCCAAGAAAGAGGGTCTTTCTGATAAGGATTTCTCCTTACTGGCGCACAATTAGGTGACCAAACCTGTAAGACCCTGAATTTTATGAAATGAAAGTATTCAATTTTCTTATAATTATTATTTTATTTCGTAAATGGTTAAATTGATAAAAGGTTAAAGTTAAGGGTGATATGTGAAAATTTTGCAAAGTATGCAAGTTATTATAAAATATTCGATTGGTCTGGGAATATTCGTTTTAACAGGGAATATTCGTACGACGGCACAATCATGGGTGGACCCCACAATGGAAGTATTATCGTAGTAAAAAAGCAGCGTTTAATTATCTTTTTATAAAATAACTTGGCCGAAAGTGTTAAGAATTAAAACTGTTGAACTACTCGGTACTAAAAGTACGATGAATACGCGTGGTTGCATAGTAGCACACGATATTGATTATTGATGCTTACGTGAGAAGTCACTCGGTTATACTCAATTATTACTACTGATGAATTGTTGCATCATATCTCATATTATTGATTCAATTATTGTCACAATATCATCGCATAATATTATATTATTAAATCAATAATTGAGATGAAAAAGTTATTCATATTATTATTTGCAATATTGACAATGTCTAAAAGTTACATCGAGGAGAGGTTTGGTCACCTAATTGCGGCCTAATAAGGAGAAATCCTTATCGGAAGCCCCTCTTTCCTGAGAACGACCTGGTTGTTAAATATTGTGAGTTATAATATTAATGATGAATAAGTTCGTGTTGATTAATTATGAAATTGATAGCTCCATTGTTTTGGAATTATTAGTGTTAGTGAAAATCGATATTTATTTCGATAATAATTGATGTCTAGAGGTTATATTGACCAATCATGTAATTAATCGGATAAATGAGGAATTACTTGCTATTAATTCATATGATTATAACTATTTGTTCACATGTGTGTACTATTGATTCACATTCTTGTACTATTAGGGGAGGTGGTGCAAGATTGATAATACTTGCATGACTAAGTTAAAAATGGAGGTATAGATGGAGGTATTATACTATAATTAATTTTTTCACATGTTTAGAACTATTGAGTTACATGATTTACTATTGATTCACATGATTTACTATTAGAGGAGGTGGTGCAAGTTTGATAATACTTGCAAGACTAAATTAAAAATGAAGAAAAAGAGGGAGGTATTATACTGTAATATTTTGATCCCAAAATGTGCAATTATAAAACTATATTTTCCTATAAATAGAAGCTCATTCTTCCTTCATTTCTCACCAATTCACTAAAGCTATAGAGAAATTATTATAGAAAGAAATTATAGAGAGAAAGAAGAAGAGAAGTTTTCTACCTCACTATTCCAGTATCCAGTTTTCTTCTGAGGTAAGGGGTATCATTCTTTCGTATTCATGAAGAGAGTTATTTTCTTTCAATACTCGTAAGGGTTGTTATTCCATTCTTTATTATTATGTTGGAATAACTTTTGTCTATCAAGTACCACATATATGGTGAAATTCTTACATTATTCCATTCTTTATTATTACATTGGAATAACACATGCATGTGATCTATCGTATGCACGGTGAATTTCTGTTATTCCATTCCTTATTATTCATTGGAATATCACATGCATGCGGATTACGCATGCGACCAGTTCCATTCTTTATTGTTCATGTTGGAATATGCATGCATGCGGATTACGCGTTACACAGTTCCATTCTTTATTATCACATTGGGAATAACTTTCGTATATGCATGCGGTCTATCGCATGTATGGTGAATTCTTACATTATTCCATTCTTTATTATTCACGTTGGAATAACTTTGTCTATGTGGATTCTCCGCATGCATGGTGAATGATCCGCCGTATTCATTCTTTATTAAATTGTGGAAATGATGCATCTACGTGGATTCGCATGGTGAGTGAAAATCCATTTGCGCCAGTATATTCTATTATACTCATCTAGGATATCATTTCTTTTGCATTCGTCATAAAATATCATTTTCTTTGGTATTTTTTTTACGAGTTACTATTCATGGGTTACTATTCACCCGGTTACTATTCACTCTAGTATTATTCACTCGGGTATTCGGGGCACTTTTCGTGCCAGAGTACTATTCATGAGTTACTAATCACAGGTTACTATTCACCCAATTACTATTTACTCTAGTCATTCACTCTGGTATTTGGGACACTTTTCGTGTTGGTGTACTATTCACGGGGTACTATTCCCGAAGTACTATTCACTTGAAAAATATATTTCTTTTCTGTCCAAATTATTTTTGGAACATGAATATTATTCTTGAAATTTACTCTACAAAGCAGTATCATGTTGACAATTTGAACGTTATTGATTTCTGGATAAATTAAATTATAAATCTTTAAAATTTATCCTTGAACTTGTTTTATTGAATTATTATGTCATTGTCATCATCCTCATGCTTATACTGTGATTAAAGTCATCTTTGGTTTACGTGCATAGATGAACTTGGTATGATTATGACCAGGATTATTCAAAGATAATCATGACCGTAATGTGATGAATGATGTGGTGAAAGTCCTCATTGGCACCGTAGTTCATTGATGGGCGAGTTGTTGGTATGATTATGACCAGGGATTATTCAGTATAATCATGACCATTGATGATTACATGAATATCCTTGGCCGTGATGCAGGGATGATTCGATTTTACTTATTAAGCTGAGTCTCAGTGATAAAGTTGATGAAAAACTTTTCAAATCATAGAAGATAGTAGATTTTATGCTCTACTTGACTCTTCTAATGGATTGCTTATTCCGTTGCAGTTGTTGATCTAAAATTTGTTGTCTATTATATTCTATCAGTTGTTATACTGTTGAAGGCTAAGGATAATTCATTCTGCATTATCTTAGTCATAATATTTCTTACTAGGCTAGTTGAACTCACCCTTTCTTTCATTATTCTCTTCAGGAAATGAGAATATAGCTGGGATGAGTCGGAGAATGGAGTGATGGTCCAGGATAAATGGCTTTAGTAGTCCTCACTATTCTACGAAATAATATGATAATAATTGTAATGAGGACTCCATTGAGTGTGGATATTGTCTAGATGACAATATTCTTGTTTAAACTCTCAGCTATGTTTTGTCATTTTTTTTACACTACTGTTGTATAATTAAGTTGTATTTGAATTTATGTACCATGTATCTGGCGACTCAAGATGGGTGATGTATACCTGTTTTGGGGGCGTCACAGTTGGTATCAAAGCTTAAGGATATGATCCTTGGCTGAGATGTGAGACAAGAATTAGGAGGGGAGAGACGGGGAATTTCTTCGCTAGTATGACCTACCTAAGTTTATTTGGTATTTAATTGGTCGGTCAGAGTATAGGGATAAAATGTGATATGTCAATGAACCCTTGTTTTGTGACAGTGTTTGAAAATAGCATCTAAAAATGTTGAGATCAGCAATGAAGCACATGAGACCGTTGAGTCACCAACGATCAATACACAGGATAATGTGCAACAAGAAGACAATAATCCTCAGGTAAATAACAACACCGATCAAATGATGAATGATGGGATGTTCAGAGGCTTTATGTAATTCATGCAACATCAGGTAAGAGAGACTCCTGTTCAAAATATAGGTGGAAATAATGGCAACCCACGGTCGGTCAACGCTAAGCAGTTCAAGGAGCTGGGAGCACCGGAGTTTTTGGGAAAGCCATAACCACTTAAGGCAGAGACGTGGTTAAAGCAGATTACCAAGATATTTGATGTCGTGGGATGCTCCGAGGAGCAAAAGGTTCCCTTTGACACCTTTATGTTGCGTGAATAAAGTGATTCTTGGTGGGAATCAAAAACGTACCGACTGGCCTTTTCAAGATGTCTTGGGAGAAGTTCAAGAGTCATTCAATGACAAGTACTTTCCCGAAAGTATTCGTCACATGAAGGAGGTGGAATTCATCAAGTTGGAGTAAAACAATATGACCGTGTCGCAATACGAGGCTAAATTTACGGAGTTATCCCGGTTTGCATCTCATTTGGTCGATAATGAGGAGCGAATGATGCGAATGTTTCTAAGAGGTTTGAAACCCGAAATACGTCAATACCTCATTTCTCACAAACTTTGTTTATATTCGGATGTTGTGAATAGGGCTCGATTATTGGAGTGCGATAATGAGTCAAAGACAACCAAAAGGTAATGACCAACAACACGATAATAATCATCACCTAATGGCAACGGCACCATGAACAATGATAACCATCGTGGGGAAAATTATCATGCCAATAATGGTAACCACTTCGGTGGTAATCATGGCCAAGATAATAGGAGTGGTAATTTTAAGAAGAGAAGGTTCAACAATGATGGAAAGACAGTAGCACCAACACCCGTTTTCAAAGAAGGAGAACGACCGCCAGTTAGATGCTATAGATGCAGAGAAGAGGGACACATAAGTCCAAACTGTTCACAGCCTTCCAAGATGTTTTAGTTGTAGAAAAGACGTTCACATAGCACGATTTTGTCCTGTAGCGAAGTCAAGTCAATCCATTAGAAGAGTCAAGTAGAGCATAAAATCTACTATCTTCTATGATTTAAAAAGTTTTTCATCAACTTTATAGCTGAGACTCAGTTTAATAAATAAAATCGAATCATCCCTGCACCACGGCCAAGGATATTCATGTAATCATCAATGGTCATGATTATACCGAATAATCCCTGATCATAATCATACCAACAACTGTCCATCAATGAACTACAGGCCAATGCGGACTTTCACCACATCATTCGTTACATTACGGTCATGATTATACCGAATAATCCCTGGTCATAATCATACCAATTTCATCTATGCACGTAAGCCAAAGATGACTTTAATCACAATATAAGCATGAGGATGATGACAATGACATAATAATTCAATAAAACAAGTTCAAGGATTAATTTTAAAGATTTATAATTTAATTTATCCATAAATCAATAATGTCCAAATTGTCAACATGATACTGCTTTGTAGAGTAAAATTCAAGAATAATATTCATGTACCAAAAATAATTTGGACATAAAAGAAATATATTTTTCGGGTGAATAGTACCCCGTGAATAGCACCCCGACATGAAAAGTACCCCAAATACCCGAGTGAATGATACTAGAGTGAATAGTAATCGTGAATAGTAATCGTGAATAGTAATCATGAATAGTACTCAAAGCACAAAAAGTGCCCGAATACTGAGTGAATAATACTAGAGTGAATAGTAACCAGGTGAATAGTAACTCGTGAATAGTAACTCGTAACAGAAAAATACCAAAGAAAACGATATTTCATGACGAGTAAAAAAGAAATGATGTCCTAGATGAATATAATAGAATATACGAAACATCGAATGGATTTTCACCCGCCATGCGGTAATCCATGTAGACAGATCATTTCCACAATTTAATAAAGAATGACTACGAAGGATCATTCACCATGCATGCGGTAATCCACATAGACAAGTTATTCCAACAGAATAATAAAGAATAGAATAATAGAAGAATTTACCATGCATGCGATAATCTGCACAGACATGTTATTTCCAACAGAATAATAAAGAATGGAATCAAGTCATACGTAATCCGCACAGATAGGATATTCCAACAGAATAATAAAGAATGGAACCAGGTCATGCGTAATCCGCATAGTATGTGATATTCCAATAGAATAATAAAGAATGGAATAACAACAGAATTCACCGTGCATGCGATAGACCCATGCAGACGTGTTATTCCAATGTAATAATAAAGAATGGAATAATGTAAGAATTTCACCATGTATGTGGTACAGATATGAAAAGTTATTCCAATGTAATAATAAAGAGTGGAATAATGAAGAATTTTATTATGTATGCAGATTGCTTGACAGACAAAGTTATTCCAACATAATAATAAAGAATGAAATAACAACCTTTATGAGTATTGAATGAAAATAACTCTCTTCATGAATACGAAAGAATAATACCCCTTACCTTAGAAGAAGCTGGATCTTTGGAATAAGGAGGCAGACTTTCTTCTTCTTTCTCTCTATAATTTCTCTCTATAATAATTGCACTTGTGAGACTTAGTGAATTGGTGAGAAATGAAGGAAGAATGAGCTCCTATTTATAGGAAAATATAGTTTCAATAATTGCACATTTTGGGGCTCAAAATATTACAGTATAATACCTCCCTCTTTTTCTTCATTTTTAATTTAGTCCTACAAATATTATCAAACTTGCACCACCTCCCCTAATAGTAAATCATGTGAATCAATAGTAAATCATGGGACTCAATAGTTCTAAACATGTGAAAAAATTAATTATAGTATAGTACCTTCATCTATACCTCCATTTTTAATTTAGTCATGTAAGTATTATCAATCTTGCACCAACTCCCCTAATAGTAAATCATGTGAATCAATAGTACACAGATGTGAACACATAGTTATAAGCATGTGAATCAATAGCAATTAATTGCTCATTTATCCGATTAATTATCCGATTGGTCAATATAACTTCCAAACATCAATATCATTGAAATAAATGTCGATTTCCATTAACACTAATAATTCCAACACAATGGAACTATCAATTTCATCTTTAATCAACACGAACTTATTCATCATTAATATTATAACTCATAATATTTAACAACCGTGTCGTTCCCAGAGAAGGGGGCTTTCCGATAAGGATTTCTCCTTATTCAAGTGCGCAATTAGGTGACCAAACCTCTCCTCGATGTAACTTCTAGACATTGTCAATATTGCAAATAATACTATGAATAACTTTGCTGAGCCTCAATTATTGATTTAATAATATAATATTTTATATGAGATGATCTTTTGTGATAATAATTGAATCAATACTACGAGAGATATGATGCGCACCAATTCTTGTAGTAATAATTGAGTATAATCGAAGTGACTTTCACGTAAGCATCAATAATTAATACCGGGTAGCTACTATGCAACCACACGACATCTTTGACTTTTACTACCAAGTAGTTCAACAATTTTTAACAGTAACACTTTCGCCATTATTTTTATAAAAGATATTTCATTATTTTCTAACTACGACAATACTTAGGTTGTAGGGTTCACCAATGATTGTCTTTGTCGTCATTTAATATTCTGTTAAAACGTAATATTCTTTAACCAATCGAATATTTCCGACACAACGAATATTTTATAACAACTTGCTTACTTTGCAAAATTTCAAATATCATCCTTAACTTTAAACTTTTATCAATATAACTATTTACCAAATAGAATAATTATAAGAAAATTGAATACTTTCATTTCATAAAATTCGGGATCTCACAATCTCCCCTCCTTATGAAATTTCGCCCTAGAAATTTACATACGTACCTGGTATTCGAAGAGACGAGAATACCTTGACTTCATTTCAGATTCTAACTCTTGAGGTATAACCTTTGAGTGTTGAATACGATCCTTCTTATCCAAGATTTTAACACGTATCTCCTCATACATTAAATCTTCTGGCTATCTCATCTAGTTCTAATTTAATAATGTGGTTCGGGTCGTCCACATATTTACGTAACATCGATACGTGAAAAATGTTATGAACACGCGACATACTTGGCGGTAAAACGATTCTATAGGCCACAGTTCCTACTCGATCGAGAATTTCAAATGGGCCAATTAAATCGAGGGTTGAGATTTCCTCTATTCATCGACTCTTGCTTCTAGAATAAAGCCTTCTTGAACCTTCTTCTTCATATTCATCAACTCCAGGTGTGTAGTTTGAGTGGCTTTAACTTTATCGATTAAAGTCGATTCTAATCGCATATTCGTTATCTTTACGTGGGTCCCTAGTGTGACGCCCCTAAAATAGGTCCACACGACCCATTCTGAGTCCGCAGATATCACTCTATAAAAATAAAATACAAACTTCATTTATACAACTGTTGAACTATCGTGTAGAGTACGACAACAGATAAGCTGTGAGCTTTAATACAATATTGTCTCGTAGATAGTATCCAAACTCAAATTATTACAATGCCATATAAAATACAGCAACAAATATTTTAAGACCCCAAAGAAGAACGAGAAGATTACTATCATATTCATTCTAATGAGGTGCACTTTTGACACTTTCAAAGTCGGGTTCTCATCACCCTATTGTTGTTCACCAAAATCAATTATTAAGTGACGTATAAAATACGACACACACATCTTAGGTCCTCAATACAATTATCTATTGCATGTTATGCCGTTTTATAATGTATTGAAAAACTTCGACAGTCTCGGACCATCACACTATTTCCCAGTTATATCCGCTCAACCCAGCTACACTCTTATTACCTGAAAGGAATTGTGAAGTAAAGGGTGAGCACAAATAGCCCAGTAAATAATATCATGACTAAAGATAATTAAATTATCAATAGCCTTCGTCAATAATAAATCAGAGATTTAGAATATATGGTAGATGATAAAACTTTTCAACCATAGTCATAATGTAAACGAACAATCCATTAGAAGAGTCAAATAGACCATCGTGTTTATTATCTTCTCCATGTTAAAAGTCCACCAATAATGTTTTATCCTCGTAACATCAATCAACAATTTCATTCCACAATCATATGAATAACTCATAATCATAATTGTGATTCTAAATTCCTCTTCGCACCCAGGATAAAGATAATTTTCATCACCTATCTTCACCCGAAACATCAAAAATCATGGTTATACCAAATCACAATTCCTGCTCATAATTATACTAATAAATTCATCTTTGCACTACAGCCAAAGATATTCATTAACAATTTATTCTTTGCACTATAGGCCAAAGACATACAACTGTACTTTAGAAGAGTCAAGTAGAGCATGATATCTACTATCTTTTACGAATTAAAAGTGTATAATCAATATTTTATCGCTGAGACTCGGCTTAATAAATAATCCACATCATTGAATCATCCCTGCACTACGGCCAAGGATATTCATGTAATCTTCAATGGTCATGATTATACCGAATAATCTATGGTTATAATCATACCGATAACTGTCCATCAATGCACTACGGGCCAATGAGGACTTTTACCACATCATCTATAACATTACGGGTCATGATTATACCAAATGATCCCTGGTCATAATCATACCAATAAACAGTTCATCTATGCACATAAACCAAAGATAATCATAAATCAATAGTTCATCTTTGCACGTAAGCCAAAGATATACAACTGTAAAACCAATAATCAACAATCCATCTTTGCATGTAAGCCAAAGATATTCAACTATAAAATCAATAATTAACAGTCCATCTTTGCATGTAAGCCAAAGATATTCAACTGTAAAACCAATAATTAACAGTCCATCTTTCCATGTAAGCCAAAGATGACTTTCATCATAATATAAGCATGATGATGATGACAATGATATAAGCATTAATTAAACGAAAACAAGGATAAATATTAAAAAACTTTAAATATCCAAATATTATCAATCACTTAATAAACTCATAATCTAATATTATTAATATTATAAAAATATTTTAATCACTTCTTAAACTTATAAACAATTTATTTCAATTGTTTATACTTTACCAAATAATACATTTAATCATTCAAAAAATGCCATACTCATAAGATTTCATCACCAATGATCAAATCCTCATCAAAAAATCAGATATACCCTATATAGGATTCCCAAGCCATAAAATCCTATTTTTCCAATTTTGTTACTTCACATAACATATTTAATTCATTTACTCATAACTAGTTCATTTTCATGAAAAATATCAAATCGGTCCCAAAAATATTTCTTTTTTCAGGATTTAATGTAATATAGTCCCATATTGAATATATATTTTTTTTCAGAATTTTTAAAATTCATTTACTATTTTTTATATGGCCAAAACTGCCGAATATTTAGACATTTATCATAAATTATACTTTTGTCCAAAAATTCCGAAATTTACAAGGTATACTCCTGTTATATACATGTACTCCCAATAAAAATTTCACCAATTTTGGAGTTAACCACAAGGAGTTATAAGGGTTTACTTTTAAAATAGTCTTTTCCCATAAAATCCATAACTCTTAATCTATACATCCAAAAATCGCCATTTTTGGACACAATATAGAAAACTCATCAAATTATCATTTCAAATTTTTCCAAAATTTTTGAGGGTCAGAAAAAGTACGAAACTGCAAATGGATTTTCACCCGTCATGCGGTAATCCACGTAGATAGATCATTTCCACAATTTAATAAGGAATGAATACGAAGGATCATTCACCATGCATGCGATAGTCCACATAGGCAAAGTTATTCCAATGTAATAATAAAGAATGGAATAATGAAGAATTCACCATGCATGCGGTAGACCTCGATGCATACGAGTTATTCCCAGCGAATAATAAAGAATGGAACTGGTCATGCAGAATCCGCACAAAGCAGGATATTCCACAGAATAATAAAGAATGGAACCGGTCATCGCGTAATCGCATGCATGTGATATTCCAATAGAATAATAAAGAATGGAATAACAACAAAATTCACCCGGCATGCGATAGAACCGCACAAACAAAGTTATTCCAATGTAATAATAAATAATGGAAACTGTGTCATGCGAATCCGCATGATGTGATATTCCAATGTAATAATAAAGAATGGAATAACAATAGAATTCACCGTGCATGAGATAGATCCGCACATACAAAGTTATTCCAATGTAATAATAAAGAATGAAACTGTGTCATGCGTAATCCGCATGCAGATAGGATATTCCAATGTAATAATAAAGAATGGAATAACAATGAAATTCACCGGGCATGCGATAGGCGCACAGACATGAGTTATTCCAATGTAATAATAAATAATGGAACTGTGTCATATGTAATACGACAAACAGGATATTCCAATGTAATAATAAAGAATGGAATAACAAAAGAATTTCACCACGTATGCGGTAGATTTGATGTGAAAAGTTATTCCAACATAATAATAAGGAATGGAATAACAGAAGAATTTCACCATGTATGCAGTACTTCGCATATACAGGTGGAATAACAGAAGCTCTCTTCATGAATACAAAAGAAATAATACCCCTTACCTTAGAAAACAAGATACTGAAATAGTGAGGTAGCAGACTTCTTTTTTGCTTTCTCTCTATAATTTCTCTCTATAATAATTGCTCTATAGCTTTAGTGAATTGGTGAGAAATGAAGGAAAAATGAGCTTTTATTTATAGAAAAATATAGTTTCGATAATTGCACGTTTTGGGACTCCAAATGTTACAGTATAATACCTTCCTCTTTTTCTTTCATTTTTAATTTAGTCCTGCAAGTATTATCAAACTTGCACCACCTCCCCTAATAGTAAATAATGTGAATCAATAGTTCAATCATGTGAATTAATAGTTATAATCATGTGAAAATACGAATTACAGTATAGTACCTCCATCTATACCTCCATTTTTAACTTAGTCATGCAAGTATTATCAATCTTGCACCAACTCCCCTAATAGTACAAGAATGTGAATCAATAGTACGTACATGTGAACAAATAGTTATAATCATATGAATTAATAGCAATTAATTGCTCATTTATTCGGTTAATTACCCGATTGGTCAATATAACCTCCAGGCATCAATTATTATCGAAATAAATGTCGATTTCCACTAACATTAACAATCCCAACACAATGGAAATATTTTTTCTCAAAAATTTCATTTTTGAAATTTCGAAGTATGACTTTTTCCAAAAAAGTCAACTGTTGACTTTTTTTAACAAAAAGTCAACACCGACAAATTTTGTTTTTATAGTCTATTTCTACTAATTTCATCGTTCCAGACTCAAATATCATGTTCGCGTCTCCAAATTCAACTCCGAACTCAAATTCGATTTTTAATAACATTCATCATTAATATTATAACTCACAATATTTAACAACCAGGTCGTTCCCAGGAAAGATGGGGCTTTCCGATAAGGATTTTCCTTATTGGCGTGCAATTAGGTGACCAAACCTCTCCTTGACAGAACTTCTAGACATTGTCCATATTGTAAATAATAATATGAATAACTTTGTCTTCTCAATTATTAATTTAATAATATATAAAATATTATGCAGATGATACTGTGATAATAATTGAATCAATAATATGAGAGATATGATGCAACAATTACTGTAGTAATAATTGAGTATAACTTAGTGATTTTTCACGTAAGCATCAATAATTAATACTGTGTGCTGCTATGCAACCACACGTATTACTGTACTTTTACTACCGATTATTTTATGACAACTTGCTTACTTTAAAAAAATTTCACATATCACCCTTAACTTTAAACTTTTATCAATTTAACTTTTTATCAAAATTGAATACTTTTATTTCATAAAATTCGGGATCTCACAATCTCCCCTCATGAAATTTTGCCCTCGAAATTTACGTACCTGGTAGTTCGAAGAGATGAGAATACCTTGCTTTCTTTTCGGATTATACCTTCCTAGTTATTTCCTCTGTATCATGATTTTTCCATTGCTCATCTCCTGTATTTCAGATATCATTCTAGAATATTTCTTCAAAATAAAGGTTAATTGACATATCATAATTTGTCAACTTATCAAGTAAACAATTTCAGCTTAGGTAAGTCACACACTAGCGAAGTATATTACTTGTCTCTCCCCTCCTAGTTCTAGACTCTTATCTCCGCCAGCGACCATATCCCTAAGCTCTGATACCATTTGTAATGCCCCCAAAATAGGTCCACACGACCCATTCTGAGTCGCCAGATATCACTCTATAAAAATCAAATACAAACTTCATTTATATACAACTGTTAAACTATCGTGCAGAGTACGACAACAGATAAGCTGTGAGTTTTAATACAATATTGTCTCGTAGACAGTATCCAAACTCAAATTGTTACAATGCCATATAATATACAGCAACAAATATTTTAAGACCCCAAAGAAGAACGAAAAGATTACTATCATATTCATTCTAATGAGGTGCACTTTTGACGCTTTCAAAGTCGGGTTCTCATCACCCTATTGTTGTTTGCCAAAATAAATTATTAAGTGACATATAAAATACGACACACACATCTTAGGTCCTCAATACAATTATCTATTGCATGTTATGCCGTTTTATAATGTATTGAGAAACTTCGATAGTCTCGGACCATCACACTATTTTCTTGTTATCCCCGCTCGACCCAGCTACACTCTTATTACCTGAAAGGAATTGTGAAGCAAAGGGTGAGCACAAATAGCCCAGTAAAGAATATCATGACTAAAGATAATTAAATTATCAATAGCCTTCGTTAATAATAAATTAGAGATTTAGAACATATGGTAGATGCTAAAACTTTTCAACCATAGCTGCAGCGGAACGAGCAATCCATTAGAAGAGTCAAATAGACCATCGGGTCTATTATCTTCTCCATGTTAAAAGTTCACCAATAATGTTTTATCCCTGTAACATCAATCAACAATTCCTGTCCACAATCATATGAATAACTCATAATCATAATTGTGATTCTAAATTCCTCTTCGCACCCAGGACGAAGATAATTTTCATCACCTATCTTCACCTGAAACATCAAAAATCATGGTTATACCAAATCACAATTCCTGTTCATAATCATACTAATAAATTTATCTTTGCACTACGACCAAAGATATTCATTAACAACTTATTCTTTGCACTACATGCCAAAGACATACAACTGTATCTTAGAAGAGTCAAGTAGAGCATGATATCTACTATCTTTTAAGAATTAAAAGTGTATAATTAATATTTTATCGCTGAGACTCAACTTAATAAATAATCCACATCATTGAATCATCCGTGCACTACGACCAAGGATATTCATGTAATCATCAATGATCATGATTATACCGAATAATCCCTGGTTATAATCATACCAATAACTGTCCATCAATGCACTACGGGCCAATGTGGACTTTTACCACATCATCTATAACATTACGAGTCATGATTATACCGAATGATTCCTGGTCATAATCATACCAATAAACAGTTCATCTATGCACATAAGCCAAAGATACTCATAAATCAATAGTTCATCTTTGCACGTAAGCCAAAGATATACAACTGTAAAACCAATAATCAACAGTCCATCTTTGCACGTAAGCCAAAGATATACAACTATAAAACCAATAATCAACAGTCAATTTTTGCATGTAAGCCAAAGATATTCAACTGTAAAACCAATAATTAACAGTCCATCTTTGCATGTAAGCCAAAGATGACTTTCATCATAATATAAGTATGAGGATGATGACAATGATATAATCATTAATCAAACGAAAACAAGGATAATATTAAAGACTTTAAATTTATCCAAATATTATCAATCACTTAATAAACTCATAATTTAATATTATAACAATATTTTAATCACTTCTTAAACTTATAAACAATTTATTTCAATTGTTTATACTTTACCAAATAATGCATTTAATCATTTAAAAATGCCATACTCATAATATTTCATCACCAATGATCAAATCCCTAATCAAAAATCTGCATATACCCCTATATAGGATTCTTAAGCCATAAAATCCTATTTTTCCAATTTTGTTACTTCACATAACATATTTAATTCATTTACTCATAACTAGTTCATTTTCATGAAAAATACCAAATCAGTCCCAAAAATATTTCTTTTCTGGGATTTAACAGAATATAGTCCCATATTGAACATATATTTTTCTCGAAATTTTTAAAATTCATTTCCTATTTTTCATATGGCCAAAACTGCCTAATATTTAGACATTTATCATAAATTGTACTTTTGTCCAAAAATTCCAAAATTTACAGGATATACTCCTGTTATATACATGTACTCCCAATAAAATTTTTACCAATTTTAGAGTTAACCACAAGGAGTTATAAGGGTTTACTTTTAAAAAAGTTTTTTCCCATAAAATCCATAACTCTTAATCTATACATCCAAATATCGCCATTTTTGGACACAATATAGAAAACTCATCAAATTATCATTTCAAATTTTTCCAAAATTTTTGAGGGTCAGAAAAAGTATGAAACTGCAAATGGATTTTCACCCGCCATGTAGTAATACACGTAGATGCAGATCATTTCCACAATTTAATAAGGAATGAATACGAAGGATCATTCACCATGCATCGCAGTAGTCCACATGTAGACAAAGTTATTCCAATGTAATAATAAAAATGGAATAATGAAGAATTCATCATGCATGCGGTAGACCGCATGCAAAAAAGTTATTCCCAGCGAGAATAATAAAGAATGGAACCAGTCATGCATAATTCGCATGCATGTGATATATTCCAGCGTAATAATAAAAAATGGAACCAGTCATGCGTAATCGGCATGCATGAGATATTCCAATGAATAATAAAGAATTGAATAACAATAAAATTCACGTGCATGCAATAGACCGCATGCATACATGTTATTCCAATGTAATAATAAATAATAGAACTAGGTCATGCGAATCCGCATAGGCAAGGATATTCTAATGTAATAATAATGAATGGAATAACAATAGAATTCACCGGGCATGCGATAGACCACGCATGCATGATTATTCCAATGTAATAATAAATAATGGAACTGTGTCATGCGTAATACGCATGCATGAGGATATTCCAGCGAGTAATAATAAAGAATGGAATAATGAAGAATTTCACCATGTACGCAAGATTAGATATACTGAGTTATTCCAACGAGAATAATAAAGAATGGAATAAAGGAAGAATTTCACCATGTATGCGGTATCAGATAGATAGGTTATTCCAATGTAATAATAAGGAATGGAATAACAATAGCTCTCTTCATGAATCTGAAAGAAATAATACCCCTTACCTTAGAAGAAACTAGATATTGGAATAGTGAGGTAGTAGGACTTCTTCTTCTTCTCTTTCTCTCTATAATAATTACTCTATAGCTTTAGTGAATTGGTGAGAAATGAAGGAAGAATGAGCTTCTATTTATAGGAAAATATAGTTTCGATAATTGCACATTTTGGGGCTCGAAATATTTCAGTATAATACCTCCCTCTTTTTCTTCATTTTTAATTTAGTCCTGCAAGTATTATCAAACTTGCACCACATCCCCTAATAGTAAATAATGTGAATTAATAGTTCAATCATGTGAATCAATAGTTATAATCATGTGAAATATGAATTACAGTATAGTACCTCCATCTATACCTCCATTTTTAACTTAGTCATGAAAGTATTATCAATCTTGCACCAACTCCCCTAATAGTACAAGAATGTGAATCAATAGTACACACATGTGAACAAATAGTTATAATCATGTGAATTAATAGCAATTAATTGCTCATTTATATGATTAATTACCTGACTGGTCAGTATAACTTCCAGACATCAATTAATATCGAAATAAATGTCGATTTCCATTAACACTAATAATTCCAACACAATGGAACTATCAATTTAATCTTTAATCAACATGAACTTATTCATCATTAATATTATAACTCACAATATTTTACAACTAGGTCGTTCCCAGGAAAGAGGGGTCTTTCCGATAAGGATTTCTCCTTATCAAGCGTATGATTAGATGACCAAACCTCTCCTTGATGTAACTTCTAGACATTGTAAATATTGCAATTTAATAATATGAATAACTTTGTCATCTCAATTATTGATTTAATAATATATCATATTATGCAGATGATACAGTGACAATAATCGAATCAATAATATGAGAGATATGATGCAACAATTACTGTAGTAATAATTTAGTATAACTGAGTGACTTCTCACGTAAGCATCAATAATCAATACCGTGTGATACTATGCAATCACGCCAGACATCGACTTTTACTACTAGGGTAGTTCAACGGTTTTAACGGTAACACTTCATAGTTATTTTTATAAAAAGATAATTACATGCGTTTTTCTAACTACTTAATAATACTTCCGTTGTGGCGTCCACCAATGATTGTGCCGTCGTACGGATATTCCTGACAAAAAGAATATTCTCCGACATTTTGTATATTATATAACAACTTGCATACTTTACAAAATTTATAAATATTACCCACAACTATAACATTATATCAAATCCACACCATAATATTAAAAAAAAAATATTTCGAGAAATTTAAATCTTTATTCATAAAATTTGGGGTCTCACAATCTCCCCTCCTTATGAAATTTTACCCTCGAAATTTACGTACGTACCTGGTATGCCGAAGAGGTGAGGATACCTTGAATACCTTTATCGTCGAAAACATTACACGTTGCATACGTGCATGCCCGATGTCCTTCTATTACCTCTGAATGCACATTAGTCCCTAAAATAGCCATTTTAGGCCTTGATACCGACCTCAAATCTCAAAATATAAAGAATCAAAGTTTTAGGTCTACTCGTTATCTTTCCGAATCATCCTGGATCACCTCAATCGGAGTTCGTATGAAAACGTTCTGCCCAATTTACTAAAGGACGTCCGGAAAGATTTTGGCTTAACACTTGACCAGCACCTAGGCGCCCAAATTTAGCCTTGGGCAAGTGGCTAGGCACCCAAGAACAGATTTTAAGTGCTGAGCCTAGTGCCTAGGTGCTCGACCTTTGGCACTTAACTCCAATTTTCCAAATTTTGCAACTTTTGACACACATACTTCAAATCTTCATACTTCTTCATCCGTTATCGGAATTAGTCCATTTTCGAGGCTATGGAAAGCTTGTAACATGCTCTATAAAACCCCCATGATTTCATAATTTTTCAGATTCATTAATTATTCTAAAATTTGGTTCCAAAGTCCCCCAAGACTAAGTTTTTACTAACAACGATACGTGAAAAATGTTATGAACACGCGACATACTTGACGGTAAAACAAGTCTATAGGAAACAGTTTCTACTCGATCAAGAATTTCAAATGGGCCAATAAAATTGAGGGTTGAGATTTCCTCTCTTCATCGATTCTTGCTTCTAGAATAACGCCCTCTTGAACCTTCTTTTTCACATTCATCAGCTCCAGGTGTGTAGCTGAAGCGATTTTAACTTTATCGATTAAAGTCGATTCTAATCGTATATTTGTTATCTTCACGCAGGTCCCTAGAGTCTTTAACTCTATCTTCATCATTTGTAAGTTATTCGAATGGGTTTTTGCGTTAGCAACATCGCACTCGTAAACGCATACGATCTTCTACTCAACGCGTCAGCTATCACGTTTGCTCTTCCACGATGATATTGAATGGTATGATCGTAATCTTCAATAGCTCGAGCCAACGTCTTTGGCGCATTATTCGTTCGTTTTGGTTGAAGAAATATTTAAGGGTTAAAGAAATGGGTTTTTGTACTGGGGTCAATACAAAATTCAATTTCACACTCTAGGGGTACGGTTAAAGAAATGGGTTTTTGTGCTAACTTCATTCAGGTTACTCGCCTTTTTGAGAAGTCACGAAAAACGCTCTCCTGAAACTACCGAATTTGTTTTGTCCGTATCCGCCTTTGGTGCCACCGTCCCAGCTGGACTTGACTTTGGTGCACGATAAAATCGGGCTAGGTGACCTTCTTTTTCTTAATTATAACATGCTTTGGACTGCATCACGCAGTTTGGACTGATATGTCCCTCCCTTCCGCATTTGAAGCATACAATTGGTGGTCGTTCTCTTTCCTTGAAAACGGGTGTGGGTGCTGCTATCATTCCATCGTTGTTGAACCTTCTCTTCTTGAAATTTCCACTCCTATTATCTTGGCCATGATTACCACCGAAGTGGTTACCATTCTTGGTATGATAATTTCCCCCATGATGGTTATCATTGTTCCGATGGCCTTTGCCACCGATACGATTATTATCGTGTTGTTGGTCGTTGCCTTTTGGTTGTGATGACTCATTATCGCACTCCAATAACTGAGTCCTATTCACAACATCTGAATATAAACAAAGTTTATGAGAAATGAGGTATTGACGTATATCGGGTTTCAAACCTCTTAGAAACATTCGCGTCATTCGCTCCTCATTATCGACCAAATGGGATCTGTTGAGACAACTCGCAAACTTAGCTTCAGACATTGGCTACGGTCATATTGTTTTGCTCAAGCTTGATGAACTCTACCTCCTTTATGTGACGAATACTTTCAGCAAAGTACTTGTCGTTGAACAGTTCTTGGAACTTCTCCTAAGACATCTTCAGTGCGGCAGGTTAAGTACGCTTTACAGATTCCCACCAGTAATCTGCCTCTTCACGCAACATAAATGTGGCGAAGGGAACCTTTTGCTCCTCGGAGCATCCCAAGACATTAAATATCTTGGTAATTTGCTTTATCCACGTCTTTGCCTTCAGTGGTTTTGGCTCTCCAAAAAACTACGGTGGTCCCAGCTCCTTGAACTGCTTAGCGGTGACTGACCGTGGGTTGCCATTATTTCCACCTATATTTTGAATAGGAGTCTCTCTTACCTGATGTTGGATGAATTGCATAAAGCCTCTGAACATCCCATCGTTCATCATTTGATCGGTGTTATTATTTACCTGAGGATTATTGTCTTCCTGTTGCACATTATCCTGGGTATTAATCTGTGGTGACTCAACGGTCTCATGTGCTTCATTGCTAATCTCAACATTTTCAGATGCCATTTTCAAATACTGCCATAAAACAAGGGTTAATTATCATATCACATATTATCCCTATACTCGTGAGACCAATTAAATACCAAATAAACTTAGGTAGGTCATACTAGCGAAGGAATTCCCCTGCTCTCCCTCCTAGTTCTTGTCTCACATCTCGGCGGGGATCATATCCTAAGCTTTGATACCAACCTGTGGCGCCCCAAAAGGTGTATACATCACCCATCTTGAGTCGCCAAATACATGGTACATAATACAAATATAAACTTAATTATACAAACGTCGTGTAATATACGACAAAACATATGCTATGAGTTTTAATACAAATATTGTCATCTAGACAATATCCACACTCAATGGAGTCCTCATTACATTTATTATCACACTATTTAATAGAATAGTGAGGACTACTAATGCTATCATCTGGACCGTCACTCCATTTCCCGACTCGTCCCAGCTATATTCTCATTTCAAGAGAATAAATGGAAAGAAAGGGTGAGCTCAACTAGCCCAAGAAGAAATATTATGACTAAGATAATGCGAATAAATTATCATTAGTCTTCAACAATGTTAAACCGATAAAATACAATAGACATCAAGTTTAGCTGCAAATGAATAAGCAATCCATTAGAAGAGTCAAGTAGAGCATGATATCTACTATCTTACATGATTTAAAATATTTTCATCAATTTTTATCGCCGAGACTCGCTTTAATAAATAAACCACATCATCGAGTTATCCCCGCACTACTGACCAAAGATATTCATTAAATCATCAATGGTCATGACTATACCGAATAATCCCTGGTCATAATCATACCAAAAACTGTCCATCAATGCATTACAGGCCACTGAGGACTTTTACCACATCATTCGTTACATTACGGTCATGATTATACCGAATAATCCCTGGTCATAATCATACCAATTCCATCTATGCACGTAAGCCAAAGATAACTTTCATCACAATATAAACATGAAGATGATGACAATGATATAAGCATTAATCAAACGAAAACAAGTATAAATATTAAAGACTTTAAATTTATCCAAATATTATCAATCACTTAATAAACTCATAATCTAATATTATTAATATTATAATAATATTTTAATCACTTTTTAAAATTATAAACAGTTTATTTCAATTGTTTATACTTTACCAAATAATACATTTAATCATTCAAAATGCATATACTCATAAGATTTCATCACCAATGATCAAATCCTCATCAAAATCAAGATATACCCTATATAGGATTCCCAAGACATAAAATCCTATTTTTCTAATTTTGTTACTTCACATAACATATTTAATTCATTTACTCATAACTAATTCATTTTCATGAAAAATACCAAATCAGTCCCAAAAATATTTCTTTTCTGGGATTTAATAGAATATAGTCCCATATTGAACATATATTTTTTCTCGAATTTTTAAAATTCATTTACTATTTTTCATATGGCCAAAACTGCCGAATATTTAGACATTTATCATAAATTGTACTTTTATCCAAAAATTCCGAAATTTACAGGGTATACTCCTGTTATATACATGTACTCCCAATAAAAATCTCACCAATTTTGGAGTTAACCACAAGGAGTTATAAGGGTTTACTTTTAAAATAGTCTTTTCCCATAAAATCCATAACTCTTAATCTATACATCCAAAAATCTCCATTTTTGGACATAATATAGAAAACTCATCAAATTATCATTTCAAATTTTTCCAAAATTTTTGAGGGTCAGAAAAAGTACAAAACTGCAAATGGATTTTCACCCGTCATGCGGTAATCCACGTAGATAGATCATTTCCACAATTTAATAAGGAATGAATACGAAGGATCATTCACCATGCATGCGGTAGTCCACATAGACAGGTTATTCCAACAGAATAATAAAGAATGGAATAACAGAAGAATTCACCATGCATGCGGTGAGACCTCACGCATAAAAGTTATTCCCAATGTAATAATAAAGAATGGAACCGTGTCATGCAGAATCTGACAAACAGGATATTCCAACAGAATAATAAAGAATGGAACCAGGCCATGCATAATCCGCACAGACAGGATATTCCAACAGAATAATAAAGAATGGAATAAAAATAAAATTCACCAAGCATGCGATAGACCGCACATACAGGTTATTCCAACAGAATAATAAATAATGGAACCAGGTCATACGTAATCCGCACAAACAGGATATTCTAACAGAATAATAAAGAATGGAATAACAATAGAATTCACCAGGCGATGCGACCGCATGCAGAACGAGTTATTCCAATGAATAATAAAGAATGGAACCGAAGTCATGCATAATCCGCGTAGACAGATGGATATTCCAAAGCAGAATAATAAAGAATGAAATAACAACAGAATTCACCAAGCATGCGATAGATCAAGACAAACAAAAGTTATTCCAAATGTAATAATAAATAATGGAACCAGTCATGCCTAATACGCATACATACTGAGGATATTCCAATGTAATAATAAAGAATGGAATAACAAAAGAATTTCACCATGTATGCGGTGCTTGCAGATAGAAAGTTATTCCAACATAATAATAAGGAATGGAATAACAAGAGAATTTCACCATGTATCCGATTACTTCTATATGCTCTGAGTTATTCCAACACAAGTTCCGCCTGGTGTTGACATTTTTTTTTAAAGCAAAAGAGGTATTTCATGGTTTTTAGTGTATAGAATCAAAGAACCTTTCTCGACTTGGAGATGACCTTCTATAAAAAAGGACTACTTTAGAAGAAAGCCCTTTTCATCTTTCGACTTCAATGAAAGAGCAATTAAAGGTAGGTTGCTTCCTTCTTATGGCTTCTTATTAAGAGCGCTCCACGATTCGAACTTAGTTCAAATATCCCTAGTTTGATAGCGGAGTTAAGTGGAGAAGTAACTAGGAGAAGAAAGACAAGCAATACAGTCATATTACTAATAAACAATGGAATAATAGAAGCTCTCTTCATGAATACGAAAGAAATAATACCCCTTACTTTAGAAAAACAGGATACTGAAATAGTGAGGTAGCAGACTTCTCTTCTTCTTTCTCTCTATAATTTCTTTCTATAATAATTGCTCTATAGCTTTAGTGAATTGGTGAGAAATGAAGGAAAAATGAGCTTCTATTTATAGAAAAATATAGTTTCGATAATTGCACGTTTTGGGACTCCAAATATTACAGTATAATACCTTCCTCTTTTTCTTTCATTTTTAATTTAGTCCTGCAAGTATTATCAAACTTGCACCACCTCCCCTAATAGTAAATAATGTGAATCAATAGTTCAATCATGTGAATCAATAGTTATAATCATGTGAAAATACGAATTACAGTATAGTACGTCCATCTATACCACCATTTTTAACTTAGTCATGCAAGTATTATCAATCTTGCACCAACTCCCTAATAGTACAAGAATGTGAATCAATAGTATACACATGTGAACAAATAGTTATAATCATGTGAATTAATATTAATTAATTGCTCGTTTATCTGATTAATTACACGACTGGTCAGTATAACTTCCAAACATCAATTAATATCGAAATAAATGTCGATTTCTACTAACCCTAATAATTCCAACATAATGGAACTATCAATTTCATCTTTAATCAACACGAACTTATTCATCATTAATATTATAACTCACAATATTTAACAACTAGGTCGTTCCTAGGAAAGAGGGGGCTTTCCGATAAGGATTTCTCCTTATTGGCGCGCAATTAGGTGACCAAACCTCTCCTTGATAGAACTTCTAGACATTGTAAATATTGCAATTTAATAATATGAATAACTTTATCGTCTCAATTATTGATTTAATAATATATCATATTATGCAGATGATACAGTGACAATAATCGAATCAATAATATGAGAGATATGATGCAACAAGTACTATAGCAATAATTTAGTATAACTGAGTGACTTCTCACGTAAGCATCAATAATTAATACCGTGTGCTACTATGCAACAACGCGTATTACTGTACTTTTACTACCGGGTAGTTCAACAGTTTTAACGGTAACACTCACCGTTATTTTTATAAAAAGATAATTCTGTCGTTTTTTTAACTACGATAATACTTCCGTTGTGGCGTCCACCAATGGTTGTGCCGTTGTACGGATATTCCCGACAAAAAAAATATTCCCCGACCAATCGAATATTATATAACAACTTGCATACTTTACAAAATTTATAAATATTACCCACAACTATAACATTATATCAAATCCACACCATAATATTCAAAAAAAATATTTCGAGAAATTTAAATCTTTATTCATAAAATTTGGGGTCTCACATCCACTACCTTGCATTGATGACCTGTTTGACCAGTTGCAAGGAGCACAATTCTTTTCAAAGATCGATCTTCGTTATGGATATCATCAGCTAAAGATTAAAACTGAGGATATTCCAAAGACTGCCTTCAGGACTCGGTACGGGCATTATGAATTCTTGGTCCTGTCTTTTGGATTGACTAATGCTCCTGCTACTTCCATGGATATGATGAACCGTATATTTAAGGAATATTTTGATCAGTTCATTGTTGTCTTTATTGATGACATCCTCATCTATTCTAAAAGCCGTGAAGATCATGAGCACCATTTGAAGCTGGTACTTCAAAGACTTCGTGACAACAAGCTATATGTCAAGTTGAAGAAATGCAAGTTCTGGCTTAAAGAAGTAGCATTTTCTGGGCACGTGGTGTTAAAACATGGAGTATCTGTTGACCCGGCGAAGATTAAAGCAATACAAAGTTAGAGCAACAAGAAAGTCGGTGGTCAAGTGCGTAGCTTTTTGGGCTTAGCTGGTTATTATCAGAGATTCATGGAAGGATTTTCTCGAATCGCTACTCCGTTAACTTAGCTGACACGAAAAGATACAAAATTCGTATGGAGTGAGGAATGCGAGAAGAATTTCCAAGAGCTCAAGAGGAGACTCATTTCGGCACCTGTTCTAACAATACCATCTGGTTCGGATGGATTTGTTATCTACAATGATGCTTCAAGCAAAGGGTTAGGATGTGTTCTCATGCAACATGGGAAAGTCATAGCCTATGCCTCACGACAACTCAAAGAATATGAGAGGAATTATCCTACTCATGATCTGGAGTTGGCAGCCGTCGTTTTTGCGTTGAAAATCTGGAGACACTACCTATATGGGGAGAAAGTGGAGATTTATACGGATCATAAAAGCCTCAAATATTTCTTCACCCAAAATGAACTCAACATGTGGCAACGACGTTGGCTCGAGCTGTTGAAGGATTATGACCATAGCATTCTATATCATCCTAGAAAAGCAAACGTTGTAGCTGACTCATTGAGTAGAAGATCATATGCGGGTACGAGTGCAATGTTGTTAACATAAAGGCCCATTTTGTACGATTTATAAAGGATGAAGATAGAGTTAATGGCTCCAAGTACCCACGTGATGATATCAAACATACGAGTAGAACCGACTTTAATCGATAAAGTTAAAGTTGCTCAAGCTACAGACCAGGGGTTGATGCATATGAAGAAGAAAGTGAAAGAAGGTGCAATTCCAAAAGTAGGAATCGATGAAGAAGGAATACTTTGAGTCAACTCCAGACTTTGCGTTCCTAATGATTCTAACTTGAAGCATAGAATCATGATGGAGGCACACAACACACCATTTGCAATCCATCCTGGGAGTACCAAAATGTATCATGATCTTTGACATAAATTTTGGTGGAACAATATGAAGAGAGAGATTGTGGAGTTTATCTCGAGGTGTTTAACCTGTCAACGTATAAAGGCAGAGCATCAAATGCCAAAGGGTCAATTGCAACCACTTGAGATTCCAAAATGGAAGTGGGAACACATTACTATAGATTTCATTATGGGTCTTCCCAAGGTTTCTCAAGGTATAGATGCGATTTGGGTTATTGTTGATAGATTAACCAAGTCTGCTCATTTCTTGCCTATACGTGAGACTTATTCCCTTGAACGTCTTGCTCTTATATATGTGAATGAGATTGTGAGATTTCATGGAATGCCAGTATCCATAGTTTTAGATCGTGACCTAAGATTCACTTCACGATTTTGGGTTAGCTTGCAGAAAGCTATGGGCACGGATTTATGATTCAGTTCGGCATACCATCCTCAAACGGTCGGACAATCAGAGAAGACTATTCAAACTCTTGAATATCTATTAAGACTCTGTGTCCTAGACTTCAAAGGGAGTTGGGATAAGTATTTACTATTGGTGGAATTCTCCTACAACAACAGTTATCAGGCAAGTATAGGTATGGCTCCATTTGAAGCCTTGTATGGACGAAAGTGTCGCTCTCCAGTATGTTGGGATGAGGTGGGTGAAGCAACATTGTTGGGACAAGAGTTGGTACGAATGACTACATAAAAGATCTAAATGATTCGATAACATATACAAACGACACAGGATCGACAAAAGAGTTATGCGGATCTTCATCGAAAGGACGTGGAATTTGGTATTGGGGATCATGTACTGTTACGTATTTCTCCATGGAAGGGAGTTACAAGATTCGGGAAGAGAGGAAAGCTCAATCCATGATTTATTGGTCCATTTCAGATTCTTCACTGAGTAAGAAATGTGGCCTATAGACTCGCGTTACCTCCAAGCATGTCTCGTGTTCATAATATTTTTCACATATCTATGCTTCGTAAATATGTGAAAGACCCAAACCACATTATTGAGTTAGAACTAGACGAGATAGCCGAAGATTTAACTTACGAGGAGGTACCTGTTAAGATCTTGGATAGGAAAGAGCATGTCTTGCGCACCAAGGTTATACCACAAGTTAAGGTTTTGTGGAGGAACCATGCTATTGAAGAAATGACCTGGGAGTTGGAATCGGAAATGAAAGCGAGGTACCCTCACCTTTTCGAAACACCAGGTACGTACGTCAATTTCGAGGATGAAATTTCATAAGGAGGGGAGGTTGTAAGACCCTAACTTATTATGAATAAAATTAAATTTTCTCTATTTATTATCTTGAAATAATAAGGAGTTAATTTGATATAATAATTTGGTTATGGGTGAAATGTGAAAATTTTACAAAATAAGCAAGTGGTTATAAAATATTTATTTTTGTCGGGGAATATTCGTTTGGTCGTGGAATATTCTTGTTGTCAGGGAATATTAAATGCAGCCAGTATGACCATTCGTGGACCTCATAACAGAATAACTGTCGGATGAAGAAAATGACAAGTTTGAGTTTTTATAAATAACGGCGTAGTTGTTACCTTTAACATTGTTGGAATACCCAGTGGTTAAAATATAGTAATACGCGTGGTTTCACAGTAGCACATGGTATTGCACAGTATTGTTGAATAATTGATTCTTACGTAAGAAGGCACTACTCAATAATTGTTACAGTAATTACTGTTCAATATTTTATTTTATTGATTCAATAATTGCTGCGTTAATATTTTATATTATTGTTATTTCAATAATTATCTCTACACAGTATTCCCTATTATTAGATCAATAATTTATATTATTTGAATAATATTATTAGATAGCATTATTGGCAATGTCTAGAAAGTTCTGTCTAAGGAGAGGTTTGGTCACCTAATTGCGCGCCAGTAAGGAGAAATCCTTATTGGGCGCCCCTCTTTCTGAGGAGCGGCACTGGTTGTCATTATTGTGATTCTGTAATATTATTTGTGAATAATTTTTTATTGATTTATATGATAAGGAAATATTTATTTTATGTGGCTATTAATGTTAAGGTGTTTTATTAGTATTTTTGTCGGAATGGAAGTATTAAAAATCAAATCAGTGTTCTTGAGATATATTGTGTGAGTTATAATTTTTAATCCGACCGTTGGATCGTTGTGATTTTTAGATATGTTATACATATATAAGTTGAGTATATGTCCATAAATTTTGAACCGTTAAAAATGAATGTATGATTTGTTATGAATTTTAAGAGGTGACTGATTCGGAAATTATGTTATAAATGATTTTTGGTGAAAATTCTAGAATTGAGTGGGCCCAACTTTTGATTGGTGAGAAATATGCTCAAATTTTATTTTAAATGTGGTGGGTGGCAATAGTAGCAGGTACAACCATCAGGTTGCAGGTCAAGTCTGCTTCGGCGTGCTAGCATTTTCCTATAAATAGGTGCTTATGTTAGAATTGAAAATCACACCAGAAACGTAAGCTTTCTCTCTTTCTCTCTCTATATTATCGAGCGTATTTTGTGAGTATTTAGATACTTTGAGAGTTTTTATTCAGTACAAGTTTCATTCAGTATCACATCTGACCTTTCATTCCGAAGTACTGTTTCTTTGAGGTAAGGGATGTTATTTTCTTCTTAAATGATATTGTTTTCTACCTTTTTGGTGTCGGGATTACTATTCACGTATACGACACTATTCACAAATACGGCACTATTCACCGAAAAATAAAATTCTCTTTTTCATCCCAGATGTCTTTTATGGTTACTATCTTTGATTGTATCCATGTTTTGATCTTTATTTTTGAATTCTACTTCACAATTGGTTATTATGGAGTATTATTGAATTTGGATAAACCAAAATACTGAATCCCTAAAATTTGTCCTTACGTCTCCTTTGGATTCGTTCTCTAAAATATTTTCATCATCCTCGGTCCTTAATGGTGATACTTGATGAATATCTTTGGCTGTAGTTCAAAGATGAATGATTTACTGATGAATATCTTTGGCGTAGTGCAAAAGATGAGCAGTGTTGAGATGAACATGACCAATGGTGGTGATACAAATGAATATCTTTGGCCCGTAGTGCAAAGATGAATATTTGATTCAAGATGTATATTGATTGATGTTACAGGGATAAAATATTGATGATGGACTTTTAAATTCATAGATGATAGTAGATTTCATCCTCTACTTAACTCTTCTAATGAATTGTTGTTTCCGCTGCAGTTGTTGATCTAAAACTTGTTGTCTATTACATTCTATCAGATTTTTCCCTATTGAAGACGAAGGATAATTTGTTGTATATTATCTTAGTCATAATATTCTTTACTGGGCTAGTTGAGCTCACCCTTTTCCTTTTTGTTCCATTTTTCTTCTCAAGAAACGAGAACATAGCAGGAACCAGTCGGGGTATAGAGTGATGATCCTAGACAGTTGTTTTAGCAGTCCTCACTATTTTTGTAAAATAATGCATCAATAATTGTAATGAGGACTTTATTTGAGTGTTGATATTGTCTAGAAGACAATATTTGTATTTAAACTCACAGTATGTGTTGTCATATTTTGCACGACAATTGTAATAAAGTTGTAGTTGTTTTCTGTACCATGTATTTGGCGACTCAGAATGGGTGATGTATACCTATTTTGGGGGCGTCACAGCCAGCGCCCGAGAGCACATGTCAGACCATCTCATACTGGCGCTGGCTTAGATAATGAGTTATTCTAGAGGCTGATAGCGGCCGTGTCAGATAGGTTCCATGCCGATCCGATCTTTTTCCATCAGCAGTTGCCTAGCAATTCTCATCTTCACCAGCTTGCTGAGGATATTATAGCAAGGCCTCCGCAGAGACTACAGGATTACAGCAGGAGCAGTTCGACGCTTTCAGCGGTGAGATGCTCCGAATGTTGATTACTCTCCTAGAGGCGGCTTTTCGTCAACCCCCGCCTACTCAGGTATTCTGCATGTTTATGCTATTTTCAATTAAGGCTATCTTGTTAATTCTCACATATTTATAGACTAATGATTTTTATTTATAATTCTTTCAACAAGGTGGCGATGGCGAGCGAACTGGAGATGACGATCAGGAGGACAACCGAGATTTTTATACACCAGAGCAGCGTCGTCCAACTCCGCTGATGATGATACTTTTACTGGTTTATAGTTCATTAGTATTCATGTTATTCATTTGTAGAACATTTATACATATTGTAGTCTAGTTACATTAGTATAAGTAGATTACATTGTATTCATGTTTTTCATTAAATTGTAGAACATTTGTACATATTGTTGTTGATGTGATGATAGAACATTATCATATATTTGTAATTGTTAGCTTATGATGTTAATGATGATTAGTTAGTAGATTACGTTGTTGTTGAGAAGTGATATAGGTTTTTAGCGCTACGTTGAATATTTGAATATGAAATATGTGATGCCCCCAAAATAGGTATACATCACCCATCTTGAGTCGCCAAATACATGGTAAAAAATTCAAATACAACTTAATTATACAATAGTCGTGTAAAATACGATAAAACATATGCTGTGAGTTTTAATACAAATATTGTCATCTAGACAATATCCACACTCAATTGAGTCCTCATTATATTTATTATCACACTATTTAACGAGAATAGTGAGGACTACTAATCTTTATTATACGGACCGTCACTCCGTTCCCCGACTAGTCCCTGCTATGTTCTCATTTCCTAAAGAGAACAATGAAAGTAAAAGGGTGAGCACAACTAGCCAAAGAAGAAATATTATGACTAAGATAATACAAAATAAATTATCGTTAGCCTTCAACAAAGTTGTTAAGCGATACAATATAACAAACATCAAGTTTAAGCTGCTGTGGAACAAGCAATCCATTAAAAGAGTCAAGTAGATAATAAAATCTACTATCTTTTATGATTTAAAGGTTTTCATCACTTTTATCCTTGGGACTCGACTTAATAAATAATCCACATCATCCCCCTTTCTGACCAAAGATATTCATTAGTATCACAACCACAAATTATCCATTTACTACTACGGCCAAGGATATTCGTGTATTCATCAATGGTCATGATCATGCCAACAATCTGTCCATCAATGCACTACGGGCCAATGAGGACTTTTACCACATCATTTGTAATATTACAGTCATGATTATACCGATTAATCCCTGATCATAATCATACCAAGTCCATCTATGCACTACAGGGCATATATGACTTTCAACATAATATAAACATGAGGATGATGACAATGATATAAGAATTCAATAAAACAAGTTCAAAAATTAATTTATCCAGGAACTAATAACGTCCAAATTATCAACATGATACTTCTTTGTAGAGTAAAATTCAAGAATGCTCAGAAGAATATTTCCATGAAAAAATACTGGATGAAGCGTAAATATCAAAGATATTCCACTAATTTCATGGAGTATAGAAGTTAAAACTTTAACCAACTGAGTATAATAAAGAATGGAATAACAAAAGAAATCACCAGGCATGCGATAGACCCTTGCAGACGGTTATTCTAATGAGAATAATAAATAACGGAACCAGGTCATGCGTAAACGCACAGACAGGATATTCCAACAAAATTATAAATAACAGAACCAGGTCAGGCGAAATTCTCACCGACAGGATGTTCCAACAGAATAATAAATAACGGAACCAGGTCATGCGTAAACACACAGACATGATGTTCTAACAGAATAATAAAGAATGGAATAACAGAAGAATTTCACCATGTATGCGGTACTTCGCATAGACAGGTTATTCCAACATAATGATAAAGAATGGAATAACAGAATAATTTCACCAAGTATGCGGTACTTCGCATAGACAGGTTATTCCAACATAATGATAAAGAATGGAATAACAGAATAATTTCACCATGTATGAGGTACTTCGCATAGACAGGTTTTTACAACATAATGATAAAGAATGGAATAACAGAAGAATTTTACCAAGTATAGGGTAGACCACTTATACAGGTTATTCCAACAGGATAATAAAAAAAATGGAATAATAGAAGTTCTCTTCATGAATACGAAAGAAATAATATCCCTTACCTTAGAACAAACTGGATATAGGAGTAGTGAAGTAGCAGAAGACTTTTCTTCTTTCTCTATAGTTTCTCTCTCTCTAGAGTTTCAGTGAATTCGTAAGAAATAATGAAGGAATGAGCTTCTATTTATAGGAGAATGAACTGAATAGTAACTAATTCCTGAATGGTCCAGATTGATTTACTTTTAAACGGACGGTCCAGATTGGTTTACTATAAAATATTCTAATAAAACAAAATCTTTTAAATAAAATATAATATATTCTATTTATAATCTAATAAAATGAATAACTTTATAAAAGTTTTCTGTTTTATATAAAAAGATTTTACTATGCAAACACTATGCAAACACTATGCAGGCACTATACAAACACTATACATAATAAAATATAATATATTCTATTTATAGTCTAATAAAACGAATAACTTTATAAAAGTATTCTGTTTTATATAAAAGCTTTTCTGCATTTTATTACATTAATAATATTAATAAAACAAAACTTCATCATCATTATTATAATTTCACTATTAATCGACGAATGTCGTTCCCAGAAAGAGGGGCTTTCAATAAGGATTTCTCCCTATTGGCGCATGATTAGGTGACCAAACCTCTCCTTGGCGGAACTTATAGACATCGTTAATATTGCAAATAATAATATTAATAACCCGTCGTCTCAATTATTGATTTAATAATATATAAAATATAAACAATAATTGAATCAATTAACGTGAGATACTATGCATCACTTCATCAAGCAATAATTGAACAAAAAAGCGAGTGACTTCTCACGTAAGCATCAATAATCAATCCGTAAAGGTACTATGCTTATGCGACCAGTATTATTCTGTACTTTAACTTTGGGTGTTTCAACAGATTAATGATAAAACTTTAGTTATTTTCATAAAATATTTTTGTCATTTTTTCAATTCGACAATAATTTCGTTGTGGGGTCCACCAATGATTGTGCCGTCATACGAATATTCCCTGTTAAAACGAATATTCCCCGACCAATCGAATATTATATAACAACTTGCATACTTTACAAAATTTATAACTATTACCCACAACTATAACATTATATCAAATTCATTCCATAATATTCAAAAATGATAATTATAGAAAATTCATCTTTATTCATAAAAGGTGGGGTCTTACAAAATATATTATTGTCTGTCTGTATTGGGATAAAACATGTTACAGGTACATAAATGGGTTTAAATACCTAAAAATTGTAATTTTAAAATATTTATTAAAAAAGGGTTTTTTCGACAGAATAAGGTATTTCCGACGGATATTCTGTCGGATTTAATTCTCAGACAATTTCTAAAAATTATTTATTAAAATTCTTTTTCCGTCGAGTTTGGATTTTAATATTGTTTTATGTAATTTAATTTTCCATCGAAGATAAGATATTTTCGAGAGAAATATCCGTCGAACATAAGTGGCTCTTACACTCGACGAAATTCTTCCCTCGTATTTAGTTCGTCGAAGTTACCTTAGATCCGACAGAATTTCGTCGGGGATAAGTCAGTCGAAAATTAGAAAAGTTGTACGAATTTGCGACGGAACTTATCTCTGATGCGTGTACATACGACCGAATATCCGACGGATACTTCAGTCAGAAATACGCTAGGTCCGACGGAATAGTCTTATTTCTGAGGAAATATTCCGTCCGAAATAAAGCTTTTTCTTGTAGTGATAGTTATATCCTAAGTATAATTCTTACAAACAAACATAACCATAGTGTTATTCTATCCATCACTTTTGTAAACTAACATAACGAATATTAGTCCTTGTTTTTAAACAGTACTTTAATCGTAAATCCACCTTTAAAAAGTGTAGGTCGATTCTAAATTATTCTTGTTGCAAATATAACACTTTAATAGAAAATACATTTCATTAATATATATATATATATATATATATATATATATATATATATATATATATGGAGAGCTTCTCTAGCGAACCGAGGGAAAAGTGGACCAAAATGAACTGACTATAACGACAATTTTTTCCGTTGATATAACATAGAAAACCGTCGCTATAGCTGGCTATATCTAAGGCGACGGTTTGAACCGTCGCTATATTCCGATTCGTCTTTGGTTCGTGTTTTTGGTTCTTTGGAGAAAATTTTCCTATATATATATAGGGTCCGTCTCTCCAGCAAATCAAGGAGAGCGAACCGGCTATAGTAACGGTTTTTTCCGTCGCTATAGCATCCAAAGCCGACGACATAGTTATGACGACAGTTCGAACCGTCGTTATATCTCAAAAAACCGTCGCTATAGCCGGTTTGTCTTTGATTTTTTTTGGTCCGCTGGAGAGCTGAACCGTATATATATAGCGTTTTTACTGCGGGTGGACCACCTATAGCGACGGACCATATAATAACCAAGAATTTTAAGTCACTTTGTAAGTAAATATATTAATGATATTGAAAACTTTGTGGCATATAATGAATGAATATGTGGTGACTATGTGGAAAAGGTGTATGGTTAAATAAATAATTACATTGTGTGTATAGATATGTATAATTATAAATTATGTAACTGGAATTTAAAAAGAAAGCTATATACCCTAATTATACCCTAGGTGTGGTAATTAAATAACCTAAGAGTTATGACATTGAGAAATGTTAGTATTTAAGATTTATACTAACCTAAGGGCTTAATCTTATTATCTCAATTGATTATATATTTTAGACCTAATTAAAGCAAGCCTAATTGGGTTATAAAGTTAAATGGGCATGAGTAAGTATTTAAATTTCAAAAGAATGGGGATATAAACCCTAAATAAATAATTAGGGTAAGAGAGATTAAAAGTATTGGACTATGCTACTCTCATGGTCCAAATAATTAATTAGGAAGCCTAAAGGAATTAAATTGAAGGACCAATCTTTATCCAAATTACTAAGGGACATTTTGGACATTTGATTAATTAAAATTGGCATTAAAAATAAAGCAAAAATGGGAAAAAAGGAGAGAAGTGGCCGGGCACTTAAGGACATTTTTGGCCTTGTGATGTGATAATTAACTTACCATTTTTGCTAACTAATCTCTTCACTTACACAAAGTAAATGTGTCAAGCTCCCATTGGTTCAAAATCTTAATTAAGATTACATGTAATCCTAAAAGATAAGAATTATAAGAGATAAGGGTAATTACCTAGGGAATATAAGAAGTGTTGGGATAATAATATAGATATAGGTTGTATATATATACTATTATACTAATACCCTAATTTCCTTCTCATTTCATCTCACTTACTAACAAAGCAAAAACAAAGAGAGAGGGAGAGGAAGCCGGGGGTAGAGGGAAGAAAGAGAGAGAGAGAGAGAGAGAGAGAGAGAGAGAGAGAGAGCTCTTATGCATCCTAAGCACCTAAACTACTTTGGTAAATCAAGGAGAATAACTAGAAGATCAAGGTGATGTTCTATTCTAGTTTCTTCCTTCTTATTTTAGTTTATTTTCAAAGTTTTAGAGGGGTTATGTTCTAAGACTCAAACATTCTTAGATCTACATGTTTCATGTAATTATCTAATCATTTTGAGTGTTAGGATGAAGATCCAAAGGAAGAAAATGAACTTATGTTCCTTAAGGGTGAAAAACGTCGTAATTTTTTTTTCACATTAATAATGTATAACTTAAGATCTATACCTCCTTTTTATGATCCGTAAAAGGGGGGGTGCTAGATATGTAAGTTAACTACTAAACCCAAGTGGTAGCACTCAAAAACACTGAATTTTCAAGCCTTGGTGGTTGATGGAACCAAAACAGTCCATTGTGGAACAAAAGGTAGTGGACAGTTTTTGGCTAGCCCTTTTAAAAGGCAGATTTGTCCATTTTCTGTACTTTAAAAATTCTGAAAAAAAATCGAGAAGATACTTTGGTGAGTTAGCTACATTTAGGAAAAAGAATGGACAATTTTGGATGTGTAGAATGGGAGTTATGACTTTTACAAGAAATGATTCTTTTAAAAGTAAACATGAATAACTCTTGATGTGTAACTCCAAAAATGGTGAAATGTTTACTGGAAGTAAATATATATAACAAGAACATTTTCTAAAAGTTTTGGAATTTTTGGATAAAAACTCTATTATTGAAAAATATTGTAAGATCCGGCTGTTTTAGGCCCTTTAAAAATAGTAAATCAAGTTGGAAAATTCTGGAAAAATTTGGGGAACCTTTGGATATTATATTCAGAAATATTTTTGGAACTTTTTTGGTATTTTTTGTGTAAATAGTTGTGTTGTGAATAAATAGAAATAAATAGTTATGTAATGTCATAAATGGTAAAAATGTGATGTTAATGCTTGGAAACCCTAAATATATTATATTTTGATTATTGGAGGGTATTTTGGTAATTGTTGATGAGAACTAATATTTATGACCTTTTATGGTTATTAAATAAAGGTATTATTAAAGGGTAAACCATTAAAATAAATTGTTTAATTGGTTTAATAAATGATAAAAATATTATTAGGATATTAATAATATTAGAATAAGATATTTTTACATAATCAATTATATTTAGATTAAAATTGGATTTAAAATATTATTAAACGATTAATAGTATTAGATTAAAGAATTAATAAATTAATGATTAAGATATTATTAAATGACTATTAATATTAGATTAAAATATTATTAATGTAATTAATAATATTAGATTAAAATATTATTAAAAGATTAATAATATTAGATTAAAGTATTATTAGATGATTAAAATATTATTAAATAATTAATAATATTTAAAATTAAATAAAATATTATTAAAAAGTTAATAATATTAGTATGTGATTAAAATATTATTAAAAGGTTAATAATATTAGTAAAGTAATAAAATACTACTAAATAATTAATAATATTAGTTAAAGATTAAGATATTATTAAATGATTAATAATATTAGTAAAAGTAGTAAAGGTTAAGAATATTAGAAATTGATTAAAATATTATTAAGATGTTAATAATATTAATAAGCGAATAAAGTATTATTAGTTGATTAATAATACTGAAAAGAAAATAAAATATTATTAAGGGTAATAATATTAGATGAGTTTTAGATAATGTTTACGAGATAGTAATATTATCAAGGGATGATAATATTACTAAAGAATTAATGTAATGACTAAATACACAATAATGTAATATAGAGTGGTGATATTATATGATTTACTAATCTAAAAATCAATTATAGGTCTTTCAAAGGAAGATACATTAAACTGCTTAACCAGATAGTTTTAATTTCGTAGCAGTAGACTACAAACAAGGCAAGTTCCTTAACTCAAACTCGATTTGTTATTTTCGAAGCATGTTAGTGGATAATTATTATTTATTATTCAACATCCTTAATGATTATTGTTAATCGCACTTTGTGCAGTTGAATTCTTGTTCTATTATTATTGAATTGTGAATTAATTAAAATTCTTTTATTCATGAACTGTTTATGAGATAGATCTATGCTAGTTGTATCAGCTAGATCAAGCATTGTTTAAATTTGTTAAATCAAATACATTTTAAAAGTTGTTCTTAATCAATTAATTTGGTAAGAGCTCTTGACTAAGAAAAAGAACAATTTTATTAAAGCATGATATTAGAAAATAATTGTTGCTCGATTATTAAGTGTTTATGCATAAATCACCAGGTATGAAAGGCTGCTGTTATTAAAAGGACCAGTTTAAATACTGACAACCTTAGTATATGTTCATGATTATTCCAAACCACTCATCATCTATTATTCAATTATTCGAATATCCAATTATTGAGAATTAATTCATGTTCCTTCAAAATCAATTCTTATTGTTGAATATTGAAAGCTAAATTCCTTTCTAATCATGATATATCCCATTTGTATTTAAAATTTGCTAAGCAAATTAGTTGCTTACTCACTACAAGAAATATGACTATTTATGACGGAAGTAAGGTCGACGGAATGGATTCGCTCGGGATTAACTTATTGCCGACGAAATATTCAGTCGTTCATAACTCCCTCGAGAATAGTACAAATTTGACCGAATTTAGTCGATCCTATACCATGCTTGTGGCGCGAAAGTTTCCCTCCAGCGCCAATAACAACCTCGACGGAAGAACTATTAATGTCGATTGATTGTCAAAGTCGAGGATCTTTGTATCATCATTGAATTAATCCCCGTGAGTTAAAATCGGAAATAGTCTTTAAAACCTACACTAGTAGACGCGAGCCTCACTTCAGCTTCTTAAATTTCTTTTTCCTCTTTTCTCTCTCTGCTCTGCTGCTGCCGTATTCTCTGTCCCTTCTCCCGTCTCTCTCCTCGCCGGCCGCCGACCCTCTCCTCACCGGCCGCCGTACCTCTCCTCGTCGAAAGCCCCATCTCCGGCCAAGCCCTCGCTAGCAGCGACATATTCGGCTCCCTCTGGTGCTCTCTCTCTAGTCCCTCTCTGCTCCTCCTTCTCTCTCAATTTAAGGTTAGTTTTTTCAATTAATTTTAAATTTAGAACCCTAAATTTTCAGATATGTATATGATTATGCATAAATTTGGGTATAAGTACTTTGAACCCTAAATTTTCTGTTTAAATGTTGTTAAAAGTATTGCAATATTGTTGATAGTGTTGAAATATTCTATTGAAATGTTGTTGAACCCTAAATTTCCTTTGCAGTGTTGTTGAAATTGGGATTTTCTATGATTGTTTGCTATATTTGGTTTGGTATGAAACTGATTTTGAGACTGAGATGTTGCTCGGTGACTGATATTGGTTTACTGATATTGGTATATTGTATTGGTTTTTAATTTGTGCCCAGCCAGTTATAATGTCCATAATCAGTAGTGTGTGTAATTTGTTATCTGATATTAAGGAGCTATAATGCAGTGTGATAAACTTAATTTGCAGTGTTCTGATTTCTGCCTTTTCCAACATTGTGAATTTTAATTTGTGAATCAATTGAAGACTTCATTTATTTTGGTGTTAAGTATTAATTCCGACAGAATTTTTGACTGAATTTCTGTGGAAGTTATAGATGGTAATAAATAAATATTTAATTAACTATATAAAAGATAATATATTATAATATAATAAATAAACATTTATATAAATTAATAAATTAATACAAAAAAATACTAGGAGCTTTAAATAACTTTAATAAATTATATAATATAATATAATATAATATTGTGAGATCCCAAATTTTATGAATAAAGATTTAAATTTCTCGAAATATTTTTTTGAATATTATGGTGTGGATTTGATATAATGTTATAGTTGTGGGTAATATTTATAAATTTTGCAAAGTAAGCAAGTTGTTATATAATATTCGATTGGTCGGGGAATATTCATTTTAACAGGGAATATCCGTACGACGGCACAATCATTGGTGGACCCCACAACGGAAGTATTGTCGTAATAAGACAATGACAAAATTATCTTTTTATAAAAATAACTTGGCGAAAATTGTTACCGTTAAAAGCTGTTGAACTACAGATTAGTAAAAATGCGATGTCTGGCGTCTTGCATAATAGCTTTACGGTATTGATTATTGATGCTTACGTAAGAAGTCACTCATTTATACTCAATTATTACTGCAGTAATTGCTGCATCATATCTCTCATATTATTGATTCAATTATTGTCACAGTATCATCTGCATAATATGTTATATTATTAAATCAATAATTGAGACTACAAAGTTATTCATATTATTAAAGTGCAATATTTACAATGTCTAGATGTTACATCGAGGAGAGGTTTGGTCATCTAATTTGCGGCATGATAAGGAGAAATCCTTATCAGAAAGCCCCCTCTTTCCTAGGAACGACCTGGTTGTTAAATATTGTGAGTTATAAGATTAATGATGAATAAGTTCGTGTTAATTAAAAATGAAATTAATAGTTCCATTGTGTTGGAATTATTAGTGTTAGTGAAAATCGATATTTATTTCGATAATAATTGATGTCTGGAGGTTATACTGACCAATCGGGTAATTAATTGGATAAATGAGCAATTAATTGCTATTAATTCACATGATTATAACTATTTGTTCATATGTGTGTACTATTGATTCACATTCTTGTACTATTAGGGGAGTTGGTGCAAGATTGATAATACTTGCATGACTAAGTTAAAAATGGAGGTATAAATGGAGGTAATATACTGTAGTTCGTATTTTCACATGATTATAACTATTGATTCACATGATTGAACTACCGATTCACATTATTTACTATTAGGGGAGGTGGTGCAAGTTTGATAATACTTGCAGGACTAAATTAAAAATGAAAGAAAAGTTGAAGGTATTGTCTTTGTAATATTTGAGCCCCAAAGCGTGCAATTATCGAAACTATATTTTCCTATAAATAAAAGCTCATTCTTCCTTCATTTCTCACCAATTCACTAAAGCTTTAGAGCAATTATTATAGAGAGAAATTATAGAGAGAAAGAAGAAGAGAAGTCTGCTACCTCCTTTATTCCAATATCCGGTTTCTTCTAAGGTAAGGGTATTATTTCTTTCGTATTCATGAAGAGAGCTATTGTTATTCCATTCCTTATTATTATGTTGGAGTAACTTTTATGCATGCAATCTTGCATACATGGTGAAATTCTTCTATTATTCCATTCTTTATTATTACGTTGAAATATCACATGCATGCGGATTACGCATTTGGTTTCGATTCTTTATTATTACATTTGGAATATCACATGCATGCGAATTACGCATTGACTGGTTCCATTCTTTATTATTACTGTTGGAATAACACATGCGTGCGGTCTATCGCATGCACCGGTGAATTCTGTTGTTATTCCATTCTTTATTATTACTTTGGAATATCCTATCTTTTGTGCGATTACGCATGACTGGTTCCATTCTTTATTATTCTCGTTAGGAATAACTTTTCTGCATCTTGATCTATCGCATGCATGGTGAATTCTTACATTATTCCATTCTTTATTATTACATTGGAATAGCTTTGTCTATGTGGATTACCACATGCATGGTGAATTATCCTTTGTATTCATTCCTTATTAAATTGTAGAAATGATTTGTCTACGTGGATTACCGCATGGCGGGTGAAAATCCATTTGCAGTTTCGTAATTTTTCTGACCCTCAAAAATTCTGGAAAAATTTGAAATGATAATTTGATGAGTTTTTTATATTTTGTCCAAAGATGGCAATTTTTGGATATATAGATTAAGAATTATGGATTTTATGGGAAAAGACTATTTTAAAAGTAAACTCTTATAACTCCTTGTGGTTAATTCCAAAATTGATGAAATTTTTATTGGGAGTACATATATATAACAGGAGTATACCCTGTAAATTTCGAAATTTTTAGACAAAATTATAATTTATGATAAATGTCTAAATATTCGGCAGTTTTGGTCATATGAAAAATAGTAAATAAATTTTAAAAATTCTGAGAAAAATATATGTTCAATATGGGACTATATTCTGCTAAATCCCAGAAAAGAAATATTTTTGGGACTGATTTGGTATTTTTCATGAAAATGAACTAGTTATGAGTAAATGAATTAAATATGTTATGTGAAGTAACAAAATTGGAAAATAGGATTTTATGGCTTGGGAATCCTATATAGGGTATATGCAGATTTTTTATGAGAGATTTGATCATTGGTGATGAAATCTTATGAGTATGACATTTTTGAATGATTAAATGCATTATTTGGTAAAGTGTAAAGAATTGAAATAAATTATTTATAAGTTTAAGAAGTGATTAAAATATTGTTATAATATTAATAATATTAGATTATGAGTTTATTAAGTGATTGATAATATTTGGATAAATTTAAAGTGTTTAATATTTATACTTGTTTTCGTTTGATTAATGCTTATATCATTGTCATCATCCTCATGTTTATATTGTGATGAAAGTCATCTTTGGCTTACGTGCATAGATGGACTTGGTATGATTATGACCAGGGATCATTCGGTATAATCATGACCTGTAATGTTATAAATAATGTGATAAAAGTCCTCAGTGGCCTGTAGTGCATTGATGGACAATTTTTGGTATGATTATGACTAGGGATTATTCGGTATAGTCATGACCATTGATGATTTAATGAATATCCTTGGCCCATAGTGCAGGGATGATTCGATGATATGGTTTATTTATTAAGCTGAGTCTCAGCGATAAAAATTGATGAAAACATTTTAAAACATAGAAGATAGTAGATATCATGCTCTACTTGACGCTTCTAATGGATTGCTTATTCCGCTGCAGTTAAACTTGATGTCTATTGTATTTTATCAGTTTAACATTGTTTTAGGCTAATGACAATTTATTCTGCATTATCATAGTCATAATATTATTTACTGGGCTAGTTGAGCTCATCCTTTCTTTCACTGTTCTCTTCAGGAAATGAGAATATAGCTGGGACGAGTCGGGGAATTGAGAGACGGTCCAGATGATAGCCTTAGTAGTCCTCAATATTCTGTTAAATAGTGTGACAATAAATGTAATGAGGACTCCTTTGAGTGTGGATATTTTTTATATGAAAATATTCTTATTAAAACTCTCAATTTATATTTTGTCGTATTTTACACGACAGTTGTATTATTAAGTTGTATTTGAATTTTGTACCATGTATTTGGCGACTCAAGATGGGTGATGTATACCTATTTTGGGGGCGTCACAAATATAATATAATATATTATAATATAATATAATGAACTTTAAAATAAATAAATTTACTTTATTTTTTAATATAATATTATAAAAATAAAATAAATTAAATAAATCTAAATAAATATTTAAATTTAATTTAATTAAATTAAATTAAAGTAAAACATATATAGTAAAATAAAATAATACAAAATAAAATAAATTAAAATACATAAATAAATAAAAGTATAATAATAAATTAATTTTAAAATAAATTTAATAATAAACTAGAATATATTAAAATTAATTAATTTAAATAATATAATATATAAAAAAATAAATAACATATAAAATAAATATAGTAAAATAAAATAAAATACAATAATTATCTTAAACTAAGTAGCATTTGCTTAGTTTTCCATTACATAAAAAGCTGAAGTAACTGAATAAAATAATAAACTAAGTAGAATTTGCTTAGTTTTCTACAATTAAAAGTAATCGATCGAATAATAAATTGTCTACATATTCAATAAATAAAATAAAATACATGTTGGTGGGTAGCATTTACCTAGTTTTTCATTGGTAAAATAAACCAAATACCATATTTGCTTAGTTTGCCACAATTTTCAAATATAATAACATATAAATTAAATGATGCACTTCCTTTTTGCAGAGGGTTCGACAATAGTTGACAATTAATAGTACTCAGCAGGTTTGTGTCTATAACAACAATAAAAAAAAAAGGGTTGTAGTTTTTGTTTGTGTCTTATACTCAAATAATAAAGTTAATTGAATTATTGAAGACATTCCTCTCATGTTCCATCATGTGAGATGCCGACATACGGAAGGAGTGCCATTAAGTTGTTGAACAAAGTTATAGGTTGGAGTGACCCTCTAGATGAGCGATGGATTGAACCCATACTAGGAATGAATCATTTAGTAGTAGATATCGGTCGCTCATCCAGAGGGTTGCTTAACGAACTTTGTTCAATAATTCCTCGAATGGGTATTTGGATGTTGTCATCTCGTTATGGTGGAATGAAAATGATGGAATGTCCGCAGAATTCAATTAACTTTATTAATAGAGTATAGGACACAAATGTAAAACACGCGACCCTTTTTTTGTCCGACATCGCCAAGAAGGTTTGGAGTACTATTAGCTGCAACTCTATAAATTCCAAATAACAATTCTCATAAACTAATTAAGTACCACTTACTTAGTTTATCATAGGCAAAATAAACTAAGCATTTGCTTAGTTTGCCATAATTTTCAATAAACTCAATAATACTCTCCCTTTGCTCTTCAATACACTCATAAATATATATATGTAATATACTTTGAAACTTAGAAACCCGTTTGACATTCACTCAGTAGGAGTGAATGCCGAATAGTCCCCAGTTTGGGACTGTTACTGGATGTTATGTCTCTCACTTAGGTCGGTGCTAATTCACAAGGTGTGTACGTGTTTATAATATTTTGAGGATTTTTCAGCTGGTGTCTCTACATATGTTCTTCGAGTGCATACTTAGACTAAGTTTTCTTGGTCTATTTCGTGTACTTGGAGACCATGGGGAGGTGATGCTAAAATTTTCTTAAAATATTATAAACATGCACCTTGTGAATGACACTAGTGAGGAGACGCATCCAGGAACGGGAAAGAAGCCTAACCCCTGTAGAGTGGAGATATATACTAGGTAAACTAAATACATGCATATATATTCTAATTGGGTATTTTCTTCAATTAAAGATGTCAGTCGACCGAAGTTGGATGTACCGTAGGATACCAATTGATGGGAGGGGATTAGTTGATGCGTACCGTGAAGGGGTGTCCAATTTTATGAACAAAATAATAGAACATGTTGATGATCCGAACGGAAAGATGAGATTCCCGTGTTTCAAGTGTAAGAACATGATATGGAAGACTGCCGATGAAGTTAAATTTGACTTATATTCACGTGGGTTTGTGGATGGGTATTCGGTCTGGATTCATCACAGGGAATCAGCTAAGTTTAGAGAACGGACAGATAGTACTTTAGACCAATTGGATCATGGAGATTCGCAAGCAGATAACTATGACGTCGTGCAGATGTTGGTTGATGCGTATGGCCCTACCAATATCGATCTGAAATTTGAAAATGAGCATCGTCAAGCGATTCTCAAAGAAAAGACAAATGATTCAAAGAATCGCTTTCTATAAGTTGCTATTTGAATCGGGTGTTCCATTGTATCCTGGAAATGACAAGCACACCAGGCTTTCTGCAGTTATTAAGCTTTTACATTTCAAGAATGAGCATGACTGCAGTGAGAGAGGATTCAATGATTTGCTTGATATTCTCAGCGAGTTCTTACCCAGGGATAATACGTTGCCCGCGAATTACAATGAGGTGAAGAAGATGGTTAAGGGGTTGAATCTCGGGTATGAGAAGATCGATGCTTGTGAGTAGGATTGCATGTTATATTATGGGGAAGACAAAGATAAGGTGTAGTGTGATATCTGCAACTCGCCAAGGTACAAGATCACAAAACGTGGGGGGAAGGAGAAACATGTTCCAAATAAGATTTTACCGTATTTTCCTCTTGCGCCGAGGTTGTAGCGACTATTCATGTCTGCGCACACTGCTCAGCATATGAGTTGGCATAGAACAATGGAAGTCGTGCCTAGCCAGCTGACTCACCCAGCAGATGGAGATGAATGGAAGAATTTTGATGCCAATTTTCCACAATTTGGCAAAGAAGTTAGGAATGTCAGGCTTGGCATGGCTGCGAGTTGTACATACTTCTGGTTCGCAATCGTTTCAGGAGGTTAAGTCGGTATGTATTTTGTAAGACCCCAACTTATTATTAATGAAATTGAATTTCCTCTATTTATTATTTTGAAATAGTAAGGGTTGATTTGATTAATGTGGTTAGTTATGGGTAAAATGCGCAAATATTTTAAATAAGCAAGTGGTTATAAAATATTCATTTTTATCGGAGAATATTCGTTTGGTCGTGGAATATTCTTACTGTCGGAGAATATTCGTACGACGGCGCAGCCTTGTGTGGGCCCCATAACGAAAAGCGATTGGATGAAGAAAATGACAAGTATAAGTTGTTTATAAATAACGGCGTAGTTGTTACCGTTAATACTATTAAAATACCAGGTGGTTAAAACACAGTAGCATACGGTATTGCACCAATTATTGATTCTTACGTAAGAAGGCACTACTCAATAATTGTTACAGTAGTTACTATTCAATATTTTATTTTATTCAATAATTGCTACGTTGATATTTTATATTATTGTTGTTTCAATAATTGTCACTACACAGTATTTTCATTATCAGATCAAGAATTCATATTATTTTAATAATATTATTAGATAACATTATTGGCAATGTCTAGAAAGTTCTGTCTAAGGAGAGGTTTGGTCACCTAAATGCGCGCCAGTAAGGAGAAATCCTTATTGAAAAGCCCCCTCTTTCCTGGCAATGACCTGGTTGTCGGTATTGTGATTATGTAATATTATTTGTGGATAATTAATTATTAATTATTATGATAAGGAAAATATTCATTTTATGTGGATATAGATGGAGAAAATTTTTAATGTGACAATTGTTGAAAATTGATATTTTATATTTTTAGATAAAATAATATATTATTATATTTTAATAATATAATAATGGTGATATTTTTACAATGAATGTGGGATATATGAATAAAAAGGAGGAAGAATATTTTTGTCACTAAAAATTGTTTAAAACATGTTAAACATGTCTGTGAGCCCATTTCTTGACTGGAATTTGATTATATCCTGTAAAATCTCTCGTTTATGGATTTCGGTCAATTTCTGTTTGGAATTTGGAAAAACTTTCTTCTGCAAAGTTGTAGAGAATGGAATTTCCTATGAAAAGGACATAAGGTTTGAATTTGTCTGATAAAAGGCTATTTTTTATGAATTATTGAAGTTACAAAGTTCCAAAATAATTAATTTTTGAAGTATAAAATATTTTAATTAAGAAAAACGTTTTTTTCATGTGTGGGACATGTGTAAGTGGTTGAAATCAGTTGGTGGTGTGCGTAGGAATTTAGTTTATAAATAATATTATTTTATTAAATTTTCTACTTTGGTGTTCTAAGCATTTTCCTATAAATATGGTGCTTAGGTTAGAATTGAAAATCACACCAGAAACTAAAGTTTTCTCTCTCTATATTATCAAGCGTATTCTTGTGAGTATTTTGATACCTTGAGTGTTGTTATACGGTTCAAGTTCCCTTCAGCACTATATCCGGTATTCCAGCTAGAAGTATTGTCTTTTCGAGGTAAGGGATGTTATTTTTTTTAAATGATATTATTTCTTCTAATATCATTATGCCGGAATATTGGTAAGATTTTTCTTGTAAAATTCTTATCTTTTAGTGTCGGAGTTACTATTCACGTATACGGCACTATTCACAGAAAAATTAAATTTTTCGTTTTTTGTCCAAAATATCTATTATGGATACTAGCTTTGATTGTATCCATATTTTGATCATTCTAAAATTTTACTTCACTATGATTATTTATGAAGTATTTTTGAACTCAGATTGTTTAAGGTACGAATCCTTAATATTTGTTCTTTTGTTTCACTGGATTCGTTTTCTTTAAAATATTTTTCATCATCCTCAGTCCTAAATGATGATATTACTGAATATCTTTGGCCTGTAGTGTAAAGATTAATGATTTTATGATGAATATCTTTGGCTCGTAGTGCAAAGATGAACAGGTGTTGAGATGAACATGACCAACTGATGAATATCTTTGGCCTGTAGTGCAAAGATGAATATTTGATTCAAGATAAATATTGATTGATGTTAAAGGAATAAAATAATGATGATGGACTTTTAAATTCATAGATTATAGTAGATTTCATTCTCTACGTAACTCATCTATGAATTATTATTTCTGCTGCGAATATTGATCTGAAATTTGTTGTCTATTGTATTTTATCAGACTTTTCCCTGTTGAAGACTAACGATAATTTATTCTATATTATCTTAGTCATAATATTCTTTACTGGGCTAGTTGAGCTCACCTTTTTCTTTTTGTTCCATTTTTCTTCTTAGGAGGCGAGAATGTAGCGAGTTCTAGTCGGGGTGTGGAATGATGGTTCTAGAAAGTTTTTTTAGTAGTCCTCACCATTTTTGTAAAATAATCTACCAATAATTGTCATGAGGACTTATTTGGGTGTGAATATTGTCTAGATGGCAATATTTATATTTAAACTCACAGTTTTTATATTGTATTAATAAAGTTGTAGTTGTTTCTGTACCATGTTATTGACGACTAAAAATGGGTGATGTATACCTATTTTGGGGGTGTCACAGTTGGTATTAGAGCTTAGGGATATGATCTTTGGCGGAGATCGGGGAATAGAACTAGGAGGGGAGAGATGAGTAAATCCTTCGCTAGTGTGTCCTACCTAAGCTTATTTGTTGGTTGGTCAGAATATAGGGATATTATATGATATGTTAATTTCTTTAATTAACCTTTGTTTAATGGCAGTATTTGAGAATGTCGACTGAGAATGTTAACAGTGGAGTAAATGAGACCATGGAGACACCTTTACTCACCAATGAGGAGAACGTGCAACAGGCTGACAATGTTCCTCCTGTGAACAACACCACTGAGCAGATGATGAACGACGGGATGTTTAGAAGTTTTTTGCAGTTCATGCAAAATCAGACGAGGGAGACTCGTGCTCAAAATACAGGTGGAAATGATAACAACGCACGGTTTGTCACAACCAAGCAGTTCAAAGAGTTGGGACCACCAGAATTATGGGGAAAGCCGGATCTGATTAAGGCAGAAACGTGGGTCAAGCAAATTACCAAGATATTCGATGTCTTAGGATGCACAGAGGAACATAAGGTTTCATTCGCCACCTTTATGTTCCAGTAATGAAGGCGACATTGGTGGGAATCGTGAAGCATACCAATCCAGTACTTTTCAAAGATGTCTTGGGAGACGTTTAAAAGCGTTTCAATGACAAGTACTTTCTTGAAAGTATTCATTATATATGAAGGAAGTGGAGTTTATTAGATTGGAACAAAACAACATGACGGTATCCCAGTACGAGGCAAAGTTTGCAGAGTTATCCAGGTTTGCACCTCATTTGGTGGAGAATGAGGAACGATAACGCGGATGTTTCGAGAGGTTTGAAACCCAAAGATACGCGTCAATATCTCATTTCTCATAAATTTTCTCTCTATTCAGATGTTGTCTACAAGGCTCAATTATTAGAGCGAGATAACGAGTACGTTCAACCGAGGGACCACAACCAGGATCATACCGGTGACATCAGTCATCAGAACAACAATAATCAGTGGAGAAAGAAAAATACGGACAAAAATGGTAACCACTCTGGTGGTAATCATGGCCATAAAAATAGAAGAAGCGAGTCGGGGGGAGATTTTAAAAAGAGGAGATTCAACAATGACCATGTGAAGACGTCAGCACCAGCAGTAACTGGTTCTAAGGGAGGAGAACGACCACCGATCGTATGCTATAAATGCGGGAAAGAGGGACATATCAGCCCAAACTGCCCACAACAGTTGAAGGTATGTTATAATTGTGGAAAGGAATGACATATTGCTCGAGATTGTATAGTAGCGAAACCAAGTCCAGCGGGGATGGTGACTCGAAAAGGTCATTCCCGAGAAAAGTCAAAGTTAATCGCTCTCGGAAGAGCCTTTGTCGTGACTGGTCAAAATGCGAGGAACCCAAACGAGGTGATCACAGGTAAGCTAATCATAAATTCTTACGAAGTTTATACCTTACTAGATACCGGTGCTACCCATTCATTTATCTCTCCTGCTTGTGCTCAACGTTTAAACTTGACTCCGGAGAAATTAGACTTTTATTTATCTGTGGAGACTCCGTTAGGAGAAACTTTCATTACATTCATTGTTTATAAATCTTGTTTGATCCAAGTTGGCACCATCACATTACCTGTTGACCTTATCTCTTTAAAGATACTTGCTTTTGATGTGATTTTAGGGATTGATTGGTTAACTACTCATCATGCCAAAATTGATTATTTTTGTAAGGTTGTTAGTTTTCATATTCCTAACCAACTTTGTTATTTAATTCAAGCGACTAAACCATTAAAGTCAATCACTGTCATATCAAGTCATAAAGCTATTCGTTTATTGAAAAATGGATGTCAAGCTTTCTTAGCCCATGTTATGGATTTGAATAAAGACACGTCAGATTTGAATAATATCCCTGTTGTTAGTAAATTTTCTGACGTATTTCCTAAAGAACTTCCCGGTCTACCCCCAGAATGTGAAGTTGAATTCTTTATTTATCTTGAACCTGGTACAAAGCCCATTTCTAAAACCCCATATCGAATGGCTCCTATTGAACTTCAGGAGTTAAAATTCCAACTATAGAAATTGTTGGACATCGGTTTCATTCGTCCTAGTACATCTCCTTGGGGTGCTCCTATTTTTTTGTAAAGAAGAAAGACGGGAGTATGCGACTTTGTATTGACTATCGGGAATTGAACCATGTCACCATCAAGAATAGGTATCCGCTACCTCGCATTGATGACCTATTTGACCGATTGCAAGGAGCACAATTCTTTTCAAAGATCGATCTTCGATTCGGATATCATCGGTGAAGATTAGAATTGAGGATATTCAAAGCGCCTTGAGAAACTCGATGACGGGCATTATCAATTCTTAGTCATGTCTTTTGGATTGACTAATGCTCCTGCGGCTTTCATGGATATGATGAACTGAGTATTCAAGGATTATTTGGATCAGTTCGTTGTTGTCTTTATTGATGACATTCTTATATATTCCAAAAGCCGTGAAGATCATGAGCACTATTTGAAGCTGATACTCCAAAGGCTTCGTGAAAACAAGCTATATGCCAAGTTAAAGAAATGCGAGTTCTGGCTTGAGGAAGTAATATTCCTTGGGCACATGGTGTCAAAACATGGAGTATCTGTCGACCCGACGAAGATTGAAGCAATACAAAGTTGGGAGCAACCAAAGTTGGTGACCTAAGTACGTAGCTTTCTGGGCCTAGCTGGTTATTATCGGAGATTTGTGGAAGGATTTTCTCGAATCGCTACCCTATTAACTCAACTGACTCGGAAGGATACAAAATTCGTATGGAGCGAGGAATGCGAAAAGAGTTTTCAGGAGCTTAAGAGGAGACTCATTTCGGCACCTGTTCTGACAACACCATCTGGTTCGGATGGATTTGTTATCTACAGCGATGCTTCAGGCAAAGGGTTAGGATGTGTTCTCATGCAACATGGGAAAGTGATAGCCTATTCCTCGCGATAACTTAAAGAGTATGAGAGGAATTATCCTACTCATGATCTAGAGTCATAAAGCGATCGTTTTTATGCTTAAAGATCTGGAGGCACTATCTATATGGGGAAAAAGTGGAGATATATTCAGACCATAAAAGCCTCAAATATTTCTTCACCCAAAAGGAACTCAACATGTGGCAACGACGTTGGCTCGAGCTATTAAAAGATTATAACCACACCATTCAATACCATCCTGGAAAAGTAAACGTGGTAGCTGACTCGTTGAGTAGAAGATCATATACAGGAACGAGTGCGATGATGTTAAGTATACGTATAGAACCAACTTTAATCAATAAAGTTAAAGTTTCTCAAGCCACAGACCCGGAGCTAATGCGTATGAAGAAAAAAGTACAAGAAGGTGCTATTCCAGAAGCAAGAATCGATGAAGAAGGAATACTTCGAGTACAATCCAGACTTTGTGTTCCTAACGACTCTGATTTGAAGTACAATATCATGATGGAAGCACACAATACACCGTTTGCAATCCATCTTGGAAGTACCAAAATGTATCGTGATCTTTGAAATATATTTTGGTGGAACAATATGAAGAGAGAGATTGCAAAGTTTATCTCGAGGTGTTTAACTTGTCAACGTGTAAAGGCGGAGCATCAATTGCCTAAGGGTCCATTGCAACCACTTGAGATCCCAAAATGGAAGTGGGAACACATTACCATAGATTTAAGCATTCTCTTCCTTTACGGTTTCTCAAGGTATAAATGCTATTTGGGTTATTGTTGATAAATTAACCAAGTCTGCTCATTTCTTGCCGATACGGTAGACTTATTCCCTTGAACGTCTTGCTCATATGTATGTAAATGAGATTGTGAGATTGCATGGCATGCCAGTATCCATAGTTTTGGATCGTGACCCAAGATTCACTTCACGATTTTGGGTTAGTTTGCAAAAAGCTATGGGCACGGAGTTTACAATTGATTAAGCATACCATCCTCAAAGCAGACGGACAATCGAGAGGACTATTCAAACTCTTGAAGATCTATTAAGACTCTGTGTCCTAGACTTCAAAGGGAGTTGGGATAAATATTTACCTTTAGTGGAATTCTCCTACAACAATAGTTATCAGGCAAGTATAGGTATGGCTCCATTCGAAGCATTATATGGACGTAAGTGTTGCTCTCAAAGATGTTGGGATGAGGTTAGTAAAGCAACATTGTTGGGACCGAGAATTGGTACGTATGACTCTGAGAAAAGATCTAAATGATTCGACAACGATACAAAGCAAGACAAGATCGAAAAAAGAGTTATCGCGGATCTTCATCGAAAGGACGTGGAATTTGGTATTGGGGATCATGTATTGTTGCGTGTTGCTCCATGGAAGGGAGTTACAAGATTTTGGAAAAGAGGAAAGCTCAATCCATGATTTATTGGTCCATTTCAGATTCTTGACCGAGTAGGAAATGTGGCCTATAGACTCGCGTTACCTCCAAGTATGTCTCGTGTTCATAATGTTTTTCACATATCTGTGCTACGTAAATATGTAAAAGACCCGAACTACGTTATTGAGTTAGAACCGGACGAGATAGCCGAAGACTTAACATATGAAGAGGTACCTGTCAAGATCTTGGATAGGAAGGAGCATGTTCTACGTACAAAGGTCATACCACAAGTCAAAGTTTTGTGGAGGAACCATGCTATAGAGGAAATGACCTGGGAGTTGGAAACGAAAATGAAAGCGAGTTATCCTCACCTTTTCGAAACACCAGGTACGTACGTCAATTTTGAGGACGAAATTTCATAAGGAGGGGAGGTTGTAAGACCCCAACTTATTATTAATGAAATTGAATTTTCTCTATTTATAATTTTGAAATAGTAAGGGTTGATTTGATTAATGTGGTTAGTTATGGGTAAAATGCGCAAATATTTTAAATAAGCAAGTGGTTATAAAATATTCATTTTTTATCGGAGAATATTCGTTTGGTCGTGGAATATTCTTACTGTCGAGGAACATTCTTACGACGGTGCAGCCTTGTGTGGGCCCCATAACGGAAAGCGATTGGATGAAGAAAACGACAAGTATAAGTTGTTTATAAATAATGGCGTAATTGTTACCGTTAATACTGTTAAAATACCCGGTGGTTAAAACACAGTAGCACACGGTATTGCACCAATTATTGATTCTTACGTAAAAAGGAACTACTAAATAATTTTTACAGTAGTTACTGTTCAATATTTTATTTTATTCAATAATTGCTACGTTGATATTTTATATTATTGTTGTTTCAATAATTGTCACTACACAGTATTTTCATTATCAGATCAATAATTCATATTATTTGAATAATATTATTAGATAACATTATTGGTAATGTCTAGAAAGTTCTGTCTAAGGAGAGGTTTGGTTACCTAATTGGAAAGCCCCCTTTTTCTTGGGAACGGCCTGGTTGTTGGTATTGTGATTCTGTAATATTATTTGTGAATAATTAATTATTGATTATTATGATAAGGAAAATATTCATTTTATGTGGATATAGATGGAGAAAATTTTTAATGTGACAATTGTTGAAAATTGATATTTTATATTTTTCGATAAAATAATATATTATTATATTTTAATAATATAATAATGGTGATATTTTTACAATGAATATGGGATATATGAATAAAAAAGGAGGAAGAATATTTTGTCACTAAAAATTGTTTAAAACATGTTAAACATGTCTGTGGGCCCATTTCTTGACTGGAATTTGATTATATCTTGTAAAATCGCCCGTTTATGGATTTCGGTCAATTTCTATTTGGAATTTGGAAAAACTTTCTTCTGCAAAGTTGTAGAGAATGAAATTTCCTATGGAAAGGACATAAGTTCAAATTTTTCCTGATAAAAGGGCTATTTTTTATGAATTATTGAAGTTCCGAAGTTCCAAAATAATTAATTTTTGAAGTTTAAAATATTTTAATTAAGAAAAATGTTTTTTTCATTTGTGGGACATGTGTAAGTGGTTGAAATCAGATGGTGGTGTACGTAGGAATTTAGTTTATAAATAATATTATCTTATTAAATTTTCTGCTTTGGTGTTCTAAGCATTTTCCTATAAATAGGGTGCTTAGGTTAGAATTAAAAATCACATCAGAAACTAAATTTTTCTCTCTCTATATTATCGAGTGTATTCTTGTGAGTATTTTTATACCTTGAGTGTTGCTATACGGTGCAAGTTCCCTTCAACACTATATCTGGTATTCCAGCTATAAGTATTGTCTTTTCGAGGTAAGGGATGTTATTTTTTTAAAATGATATTATTTCTTCTAATATCATTATCTTAGGAATATTGGTAAGATTTTTCTTGTGAAATTCTTATCTTTTTAGTAGGGGGTTACTATTCACGATACAAAGACTATTCACAGAAAAATTAAATTTTTATTTTTTGTCCAAAATATCTATTATGGATACTAGCTTTGATTGTATCCATGTTTTGATCATTCTGAAATTTTACTTCACTGTGATTATTTATGAAGTATTTTTGAACTCGGATTGTTTAAGGTACGAATCCTTAATATTTGTTCTTTTGTTTCACTGAATTTGTTTTCTTTAAAATATTTTTCATCATCCTCAGTCCTAAATGATGATATTACTGAATATCTTTGGCCTGTAGTGCAAAGATTAATGATTTTCTGATGAATATCTTTGGCCCGTAGTGCAAAGATGAACATGTGTTGAGATGAACATGACCAACTGATTTATCTTTGGCCTGTAGTGCAAAGATGAATATTTGATTCAAGATGAATATTGATTGATGTTACAGGGATAAAATAATGACATAGATTATAGTAGATTTCATTCTCTACGTAACTCATCTATGAATTATTATTTCCGCTGCGAATATTGATCTGAAATTTGTTATCTATTATATTTTATCAGATTTTTCCCTGTTGAAGACTAACGATAATTTGTTCTATATTATCTTAGTCATAATATTCTTTACTGGGCTAGTTGAGCTCACCCTTTTTCTTTTTGTTCCATTTTTCTTCTCAGGAGGCGAGAATGTAGCGAGTTCTAGTCGGGGTGTGGAATGATGGTTCTAGAAAGTTTTAGTAGTCCTCACCATTTTTGTAAAATAATCTACCAATAATTGTAATGAGGACTTATTTGGGTGTGAATATTTTCTAGATGGCAATATTTGTATTTAAACTCACAGTTTTTATGTTGTATTAATAAAATTGTAGTTGTTTCTGTACCATGTTATTGACGACTCAAAATGGGTGATGTATACCTATTTTGGGAGCGTCACATATTTCTCTTTAGTTTAGTTTAATCTTATATTGCAACTATATTGAATTAAGGTGATCTTATTTAATGTATATGATTTAGGCCATGCGGAGTAGCCTGGGCCGACCTCCTACTATGATCGAGTTCTGGGATAGAGTCTATATCTGTGAAGGGCTCTACTTTGGGAATTCGACGATATCTCCAGTGACAGACTAGCTATCTGGGTAATACATTTACTATAATAGATATTATTTAGGATAATATTACGTAATTTATATGATGATACCAAGATAACTCACTTGTATATCAAATTACAAGAGCGATTTGAGAAGCTTTGACCAACAGATAATGAGTTACAGTCTGCTAGGGCGATCTTGAGACGTTAGATTTCACATTCCTCACCGAGATTAGTTTATCTCAGGACAAGGAGACGACTCTTTGGGTCTTATCTCAGGATACTCCCACTAGTACTACCGGCCGGTATCGAGTGCTAGGGTTACCGAGGATACCAGCCTATACACTACCAGGAGGTATAATATTTGTGTTTATTTCGTGTTTATAAATAAAAAAACTTGTAATATTATTCATGTTATATTTATTTTTGTAGGCTCTAGCTAGCGTCTGCGTCCGAGAGCCCCCGTGGGACCATCACATACGGGCGCTGGCTTAGATGATGTTCCAACGTGTTATGGCTGCGGTGTCGGAGAGGTTTGAGACCGATCTGCTATTCCATCGTCAGGACCCGCCTAGTCGTTCTCGCCTCCATCGACTTAAGGCAGACGTTCTTGTTGGTGCCACCGTCGAAATCTGAGTATCCCTCGGGAAGCGATGGTACGCGATATGTGACGAGATTATTTGGATGGTGGTTACCTTAGTCGAGGACAGCGTTTGGCCGATGTTGAGTCGGTATTTCATTTGCTCGGTATATTTCGCTTTTAAATACAAATATATATTTTGCATGTTATTTAATTTTCATTTAGTTATCTTTAATGAATCATATATATGGACTAATGAGTTACATTATATTGTATCAACAGGTGTGAGCGAGAATGATGGAGCGGATGACGATTTTCATACTCCAGAATAAAGAAGACGACGACCCCCGATGATCCTCCTCACACCGGGGCTCTACTAGCTTGACTTAGTTTACATTCTTTTGTAGTTTAAATTCTTTTGTATTAATTTTACATAACTTTTGACGTACATATTGTAGTTTAAACCTTATCATTACTTTGATTTTGTTGCGGTTTGACACTTGGCTTAATTTAGATTAATGGGATGTTTGTTATAGTTTAGTTTAGATTAATGGGATGTTTTTGACCTTTTTACTTCTCATTTAGTTAGTTGGTTTTTGATATATTGTTGGATGAGGTAATTGTAATTGTAATTTATGTTATTGGCCATATTGTTAGCTTGTGTATGTGATGTTGGGAAAATAGGTACAGGTACATGTACAAGATGTGGGTTAAATCCCTTGATATTGCAAAAACAAATAAAATATTTTTTTAAAAAAAAAACACTATCCTCGACGGAATCTGGGTATTGTCGACGGATGTCCGTCGAGGTTAAGGTATTTCTCATTTTTATCAGACTGGCACGTGGCATACATGTCATCGACCGAATATCCTCGACCGAATATCCTCGACGGAATGGTGGTATACTCGACTGAATTCCGTTGTAGTTAATTTGTTTTTCTAATTTTACCAGGCTGCCACGTGGCAACCTTATTATCGACGGAATATTCCGTCGAACATAACCTTTTTTGTTGTAGTGACTCTTGTTATATCATAACGTTTATTTCAGCAAAGCCACAGACGTTCAAGAGAGAGAAAGGAATAGGAAAATTGCAGGAATAATAGATGAGAATGTTTAAGTATTAATTTACTTTGATTATGTAAACCTTTATAATATTAATTGTATGTATAAATTAAGGTTAATAAGACCATGGTAGTATATTGTAAGACTTTATTATGATGAACAATGTATATTTATTATTCCACAATAGTTATAGAATGTCTATGTTGTTGATGAATTGTGAGCACTGGATCTGAGGTTAGAGAACTCAGAATTGGGGGCGTCACAGACCATTCCGTTGCTAAAGCCATCACCATAGGATATGGACCGTCGCCATAGCATATGGACTGTCATCATTGCCCAAAAGTTGTCGTCATAGCCCTGTTCACTATAACGACGACTTTAGTGGCGATATGATTTGTCACTATAGGTGGTCCGCATGCGGACCACCCGCATAATAAACAGACTATATATATAGGAAAAATTTCTCCAACGAGCCAAAAAAATGAACGAAAGACAAACCAGACTATATCAACGATTTTCTGATTCTTTTTTGGTCCACTTTTCCTAGTTCGTTGGAGAAGCTTTTTATATATATATATATATATATATATATATATATATATATATATATATATATATATATAAAGAGAGGTTCTCTAACGGACCCGGTTTGTTTGTGGACCGGCTAATTAAATCGTCGCTATAGTTTAGAAAATCGTCACCATAGCCAGTCCGTCAACGACCATTGGAGAACTGGTCTATATATATATATATAAGCACCCTATATTTTTCAGGGTCCATACTTTTATGCATACCTCTTCTGGTTGATTCACGTCATACTTTGTTACTATTGAAACATGAAAGAATTAAAATCTTACATCAAAATATTATATATGGATGGCCTATATGCTCAGCTCAATTGAAAGAAAAGGCGCGGTGGGCATAAAATCATTCGATTTTATTTTTTGATCTGTTGCACTGTTATCATATTATATTTATTTTTCTATATAGAGGAATTTGTGAAATGGTTTTTACCAGCAATAAACTTCGTCCAAAATTACCCAAACACATTTTTAGATGAAACATAGCATACAGTCAGAAATTACTATTTTTACCAAAAAAATATTATACTTCAACGAGATCATCCTCCACATGAATATTAAGAATGGAGAGTAAGCTAGCCCAACTTTTGTCTTGCGAAACTAACAAAATTATTAGTCCAAAATGATGAAAAACATTTTTAAATTAGTCATGATAGCATTTAGCAAGAAACTACTATAATTAAAGAATTGCTATTTTTACAAGAAATTATTTTAGTTTTGCAAGGTCCCCTCCTATTAATAAGGCAATAGGCACCACATTAATTTTTACTTACATGTGACAAGGAATCTTGTGAAATCAACAAAATTATTTGTCAAAAAAAACACACAATGCATTGCCACAAAAGAATACGTAATTATTAAATTTACAAATCATACTCCATACGTTTCGTAAAAAAAATCTCATTTATTCTATTTCTTTTATTTCAATAAAGAATATTATTTTTGTTTAATTTTTAGTGTAAAATGATACTTAAGTTTATCATCACAAATCACGACATCACCATTAAATTGAATATTTAGGGGCAAATATGAAATATATAAAAATATATCATTAAAATTTAAAAATTATTTAAATAAGTCTTTAATCTTGAAATATATACACATTCGGGACCTCAAAGTTCTAATCCTTTGGAAATCCACTCCCAAGTACCAATATAAGTACCGATGTCGACCTTAAGGAAAAATTCGGCCAAAAAAAAAAACAATCAGAAATGCTCAAGAGCTTCGGCCACATAAGTTTATAAATTAATACTCTTTGATTGTATAAAAACATTTAAGTACTACTCGTATACTGCTCATGTGTCAAGATTTTGATGACTAAATTGATTGGATTATTATTTATGATCTATCATTGCTTACTTAGATTTATTTTAGAGAACAAACTGTGAAGAATTTAAATTTTACGATCTCAATTATCGGTATATACTTTAAAATCGGATATACTAATATACTATTCTTTCTGTTCAAAAATTAGATATGCAATTTAATTTTTGAGATCAAATGATAACATATTAAACTTTAAAATTAGTATGACTCATAAAAGTGTAGAATAAAATAAATTTGTGATTAATATTTTTGTTATATACTATACAATTATAATAATTGTATCAACTAAAATTAAATATATTCAAATTAATTTAAAATTTAATATACTGTTATTTGATTTTAAAAATTAAATTATATCTCTAATTTTAAAATGATTGAAGTATTAATCTAAATTCATTGAACCGATGGAATAATAATTCAAAGAAACAAACATAACCTTAGAAGCTGTGGTTTCTAATAATAGAAAGAAAATTTAACCTAAAACAACGACGTCGCGTATAACACTTATAGAAATAAAGCCTATTCCCCTCCATTAAACCACTCACTACGTCCTTTTCATGGCCAGCTCAATCTCTCTCTCTAAAACTCTCATTCATGTCGTAATATATAAGAGAGAGAGAGTGCAGCTGATAGATAGGTTTAATTTCCTTGGAGTTCGTGCTTTCTTTCGGAAAAGAGCTTGAACTACCTTAGCTCCAAGTCTCCGGCCAGGTTTGTACATAAATGTTGATACATATATATATATATATATATATATATATATATATATATATATATATATATAGATAGATAGATAGATAGATAGATAGATAGATAGAGAGAGAAACATATCATTTTTATATACCTTGATTTTTGTGATATATATTTCCATTTATGTAAGCCATTCAGAAACGTTTCTGTCTGATCTTAATTGATGACAAGTATTATATATATATATATATATATATATATATATATATATATATATATATATATATATATATATGGTGATTATTCATATATATATATATATGGTTATATTTGAGCTTAGATCTGTATGTTGACAGTATTGATCAGAACCATAATTTTTTTTACTAAAAGTTTTGTTTTTTGATAAATTCTTCTGTATGTTTCGTAAAAGTATTGCTTTCATTAATATCAAGTTCAAACATGACCTAAATATGAATCATCAGATTAATTTAATTATATATACTTTATCAGTTTGGCCTAAAGTCTTGCCAGTATTCTGTATGTATGCATGTTTTTACTTATGGGTATATATATATATATATATATATATATATATATATATATATATATATATATATATAACCTAGATCTCCTTAAAGTCTATGTAGAGCTGTTAAAGTAACCCTCTCTTGCATCTGTAATTCTATATCTCAGATATATGGAGGTGCTCCTTCTCTCTGAATTTCTACATTTAATTATTACTTGGTTAATTAATTTAGTTATTTCCAGCCCTAAACCTAATTTCCATTTCTTAACCTAATTCTTCTCAATAATAATGGAAGAGAAAGAAGGGATCTGTCCATTTGTATATATCTTCTTCCAGTTCTTATATTTCCCATTTATTGATAACTTTTTGATGTGGTTTTAGTTTCATTTTTTTTGGGTTTGAAGTCTTTGATTTTCAAGATCTCCTGTTGGATTTCTAGCAAGAAAGCTTAATGAATGAATTTCAAGAAATGTTTTTTTTTTGAATTTTAAAATCCTGTCTAGATCTCCAAAAATTAATAAGTCGTGTTAATTTATAGAGAGCAAATTAACCCTAAACAATTTCGGATCGACTTGTAAGATAACCATTGATTCTGTAATACAAGATCCAACTTAAGTGCTATTAATTAATTATTTCCTCCTATTTATTCATGCACTTTTACTTTTCATTGTTACTAGGAAGTTAATGCTATTAGTTTGCCATATATATATATTTGTAATTTTTACCAACTACGTCTTTATTATTAATTAATTAAAAGTAGTTAACAAAAATTACTTATTATAATTTTTATTTATTTAATTTTTTGTTGACAAAAGGATTCTAAAATGGGAAGAGGAAAGATTGAGATCAAGAGGATTGAGAACAACACGAATCGTCAAGTGACATTCTGCAAAAGAAGAAATGGCCTACTGAAGAAAGCGTATGAGTTATCTGTTCTTTGCGACGCAGAGATTGCCCTCATCGTCTTCTCGAGTCGTGGAAGGGTCTATGAGTTCTCCAATAGCAGGTAGATTCCACCACCAAGCACTTTAACATTATGAAACAACTTCTATTTGATCTTCAATATTAGTATTTGTCATTTGATGGATGGATATATGGATCTATTTAATATATATATATATATATATATATATATATATATATATGTTTTGAAGTTTATACAATTAACCTTAATTAATAATTACCTCTATATATAGGTCCTATGTGCCCCCTCTTAATTATACTTAGGTCAATTAATCATCGAAAGTAATTGAGAGTTAATGGTTTATTTCTCTCAATGGTATGTTTCTCTACACGTTTTCTTAATTAGTACTGTGAAATTGGCGCCTTTTTTTTTTTTTTTTTTTTTGTATTTGAAGAATTTGTTTAGAAGCCTATTTGTCATATTGTATTTTCTTGACATTACACGAATATTGATCCTTTTGTTCTTCGTTTTATTTATTTTTAGTAAGTGATGTTAACGTTAAAAGATTGCATAAACAAGATAGTAAGCTCTGGTAGCTTTTTTTTATGTATATAATTTTGAAATTATGTTGCACTTAAAACTTTGTGAAAGGCTACAAAAAGAAGGAGTTCCCTCAGAGGTATGAATTTTTGAGATTATGGTCGACAGTTTCTGATTTTTCTTTGGACAGTCGGTGATATATATATATATATATATATATATATATATAGACATAAATTTATGCTTTAGTAGATTGGTAAATAAGTTAATTTGTTTGGAAAATAATTGGGATAACTTAATTGATAAAATTCAGCTAAGGTTGTAGGACAGCTCCCTACAAAATTTTATCGGACTGTATAATACAATTTATATTTATTTATATGCACAAATAATAGTCATTAAATGCTTCAACTAAGAGAATAATGATATTCTTTAGACTCCATATGACTACTAGAGGACTAAAATTGCCTGGGTTCAACCTTAACCAATAAAGATGGGATATTTCAAAAACAATATACAGATGTCTGCATACTTTATCAAATAGGTTTTTTTAATTTTATTTTTATTTTTATCTATGCATAAATATATACGAGTGTTTATATGTGTCCAATAATATATAATTATATATATATATATGCTCATAATAATTATGATATTAATAATGAGAATAATTATGTATAAGTATATATTTAGTCTTTGTGTCGTCTGTCTATGTATAAATTAGGAGTGGATGTATTTTGAATGTCTAGCTAGTAGGTGTGTGTAAAATTGTACTCCCTCAAAATGATAGTCCAATTAGATTCAAGTGGAACTTCTATTTTAGGACAGAAATAGTGCTATGATAAATGATGGTCATAATCTTTGAAAATGTCCTTGGCAGTCCTTCAATTTTCCTATTTAGTGTCAAGAACTTACATATTGTAACACATAATCCAAATTTACAAAAGAAAAGCAAATCCTCCCCCCACAGCAAATAAAATCTACCACAGAGAGTTTCTGATCTCTTTTGCCATTTCCATTGTTTGGAAACTCTCAGTCTTCTTGAATCCATTTTCCTTTCTTAGCTTACAAACCCTTCCTTTCAGTAAATGTTTAATTATATGTGTGCCTTCAAATAGCCCCCCCCCCCCCCCCCCACCCCCACCCCATTTCTTTTTGTACCTGAAAGTTTAGTTATACTTATGCTAATTATGTGTGCCCTCAAATAACAACCCCCCACTCCACGCCCCCACCTTTTCTTTCGTACCTGAAAGTTTAGTTATACTTATGCTCAATGAATTTGGATTTTTAAGTTGTCACACTCTTGAGTCTTGACCAGTACTATGAAGTTTAAAAGTTTTTTTTTTACGGTATTTGTTATATAAAATTAGTGCATTTTAACTCTTGTTTGTGGGCCAATACAAAGACGACATTTGTTATAATCAATGCAATATAAAAAATATATATTTAGTAGTGGTCAAAGAGGGATAAATTCATGAAATCCGTAGCTTTACAATTATGATATCAAATATATATACAAGTATATATATATATATATATATATATATATATATATATATATATATATATATATATATATATATATAAAGGTTTTTGTGTACCCATATACAGTATGTATCTTGTCCGTCTAGTATATAGGTAGGTGGGAGGTAAAAATGTAATCTATCAGTCCCAAATTTGGAGTCCCACTATGTAACACCCCCTTTCCGACATAGAAAGAGAAGTTACCCAAAATATAATAAAATTAATAAATTTAATAGCAAAACTCAAAATCACAAAAGAATAGTCTTAATAACTGATAAATACCACAAGTCAACCATAATAAATCTCAAACTGTCTCAAACCACAATCTAAAATAATTATTACAATTCCAAGTAACTGACACCTCAAGTCTAAACAGAATATTTCTAAATCATTGGAATGAATGGAGCTCTCATCACACTTGCCCTTGATTCCCCGACACTATAGGAAGAAAAACACAGCATGAGCCAAATGCCCAGTATGGATATAGAATACAAATAATGAACCGAAATAACTAACTCAATTAAATGAAATGAAACGAAACGAACAAAACTAACACAACGAAATAATAGGCTGAATCAAATGGTTGGGTGTTATTTCATGCCGAGCTCAGAACAAAACAGAAATATACCTTGCCACATAGGCAAGTCAAATAATGCCACACAGGCAAATCAAATAATGCCACGCAGGCAAGTCACACACATTGGACCGCGAATCCAATGTATATAAAATCGGAAGTCGTGTTTGGCACAAACATCACCAATCCGCAAAACAGAACAGAACAGAAACTAGGGTCGACCCATACGCCTCCCACAACAAAACACCAAATGGCCAACTCCCCACCGGAGCACAAAAGCAGACGCTGGTGGGTGATCACACCGCCACGGAAGGTGTCATGCCCTCGGTGCGTTAAGAGGACATGCTCTGTGGTACCCCCACGGTGGTTATAGCTCAGGTATACCCTACGGTATTCTAACAAAATATAATGTCACAACACATGCGACACAACAAAGGAGTTCTAACATGTACATGTTAAACTGAAACGAAATATCAACACAAAGTCTCCAAATATATTAACATGTACTTTCTACAAAGAGCGAAATAAATATTAAACATGATAAACAAATTCAAATAGTACAAACATGAGTTGAAAATATCAATGCCCCAAAACGAAACTATCACATGGATTTGAGAAGGAACAAACATGCAAAATAATAACTAACTTCTAAATGAAAACAAAATGAACAAATCAAAATTAAAAAGGATTATCGCTGAAGGAGTACGAAATCCGTACCTGGATTAAGCAATGTAATACCCAAAATTTATACTCCAATTTAACTTGATGAGACTCTCTCCGTTCGAACTAATTAAACAACATAATAATAAATATAAGTTTATAAATTACTGAACAATTTAATTTATAGTAATGTAAGATTAATTTCCAATTACATTAGATTCACAAAATAAGCCTGAATAAATTTCATAGCCAAAAAAATTTATTAACATATAATATATATAATATAAATTAACGAAATATAATATATATATATATATATATATATATATATATATATATATATATAGTTCGATATTTACGCTTTTAGAGATAAAGCTCACACCAGAACAAGCTCAATAGCAAACTCCACTTCCCATTGTGTGGTGGCAACCTCGACAACTCCTCGTGAAACACATCCGAAAAAGTCACGAACAATTGGAACGTCCTCAATACGAGACTCACCCTTAGAGGTATCTTTCACAAACGCTAAATACCCTTCACAACCCTTTGCCACCAACTTTCCAAACCTTCAAAGTGAAAACAACTTCACCACCTTACTCGGTTGTGAACCTCGAAACATTTAACTCGAGACTTCACATCTCCAAATATAACTTTCTTCGCTGACAATCGATAGTGGCCTGGTGCTTATCCAACCAGTCCATCCCAAGAATAACATCAAAATCGTGCATACTCATCGGAAAGAGATTAGCCCTACGAATCTTATCTCCAAAACTGATCACACACCCTCGATACAAATCAAAAATAACAACAGAATTCCCCATCGGGGTAGCAATAGTCATAACAGAATCTAAAGACTGAGATGGCACACCCAGGTGCCGAACAAAAGACTGAGCAACAATGGAATGAGTAGACCCCGTATCAAATAAAATAGACGCCTCACGATTGCCAACTAAAAGAGTGCCAGAAACAGTTACTGGTGCACCTGCCGCCAGGTTATACGTCAAGACAAACACTCAACCACCTTCACGCTGACCTCCATTGCCACCATTATCACCTCCTCCACCATTTCCACGTGGCCCAGTACAATCTCTAGCCATATGACCCATCTCTCCACACAAGAAGCATGCACCAGTGAGTCTGTGGCACTGCCTCCCCGGATGATTTTCCCCACAAGTATCACAAGGAGCTATCGGAAAGAGATTCGGGTTACCCCCACTAGCCGGTCCTGGATAACGACCCTGATTTTGCCCCTGCTGACGATTATGCCCCTGCTGACGATTCTGTCCATACCAAGGTAGCTGAAGCTGACGATTTTGCCCTAGCTGAGGCATCTGCTGATAACCCATGTTCTGATTCTGGCCACGTCACTGCCTCTGCTGGCCACCACGATTCTTGTTCCACTGACCACCCTGATTCTTCCCGTTTTGACCCGAAGTTTGACCCTGCTGGTCATCTCTGTCCCTCTTTCGACTCCCTTCCGGTTTAAAAGACCGAAAGTCATGTCGCTCCATCTCAATATTTTTAGCCGCATTTGCCACAGCTGACACATCTGCAAACTTGGTGTTAATGAGATGTTGCTGATACCTATAATGAATTCGCCACTTAAACTTCTCTGCCTGTTCTGCTGCAGTCCCTGTTGAGGTTCCCGCAAAGCCTGCCAACCTGGTGAACCTCGTCATGAAATCTGTGACGGACTCATCATCTTTCTGTCGAATAGACAGATAGTCTCTAGCATAGGCCTCTTTATCAGCAGCTGAAAAGTACTGCTGATGAAAGACCTCACAAAACTCCGCTCGACTAAGTTTCTCAGCATAATTTTCACCTTTTGTTGTTTTCAACGCTTTCCACCACCTCTGTGCATCCCCTTCTAGCTTGTAAGTAGCAAGCAGAACTCTCTGATTATCTGAACACCCTAACACATCAAAAATCTTCTCCAGGTGGGCAATCCAATTTTCTGCCTCAATTGGAGTCGGAGCGGAACTGAATGATTGTGGTTTCTGCTTCTGAAACCTTTCCAACCAAAAATACATTGGAACCACCTGCTGATCATGACCATCTACATTCCCTTCCACTTCGTTTGCCTGCGGACCATTATTTCTCAAGTTCTCCTGCTCAAGAATTTTCGGTGGTAATTGATTGCTCGCACAACTGTGCCACTAATCGAGGTAAAGCTTGGTTCACCGCCGATTCACCAAGGTAGCCAATCGAGCATTAATCGATCATTAGGTTGCTCATTAGGTGACCTCACCTCTTCCCTATTGTTGCCTCGCTCCCAACAATTCTAGCGGATCTACGAGCCATCTAAGAAAGAGATCACGAACATAAACAAAGCAGATTAGAGACAAATTCGAATATAGGCGATATGAGCAATTTGAACAAGAAAATTAAATGAACAAAAACCTAACCGTAAGTCACCCATAACTCATGTGTCAAACCTAAATAGGTTTTCTACAAGAAAGAACCTAAGCTCTGATACCAACTCTGTAACACCCCCTTTTTGAAATAGAAAGAGAGGTTACCCAAAATATAACAAAACTGATGAATTTAATAGCAAAGCTCAAAGCCACAAAAGAATAGTCTTAATAACTGACAAATACCACAAGTCAACCATAATAAATCTCAAACTGTCTCAAACCACAATCTAAAATAATTATTACAATTTCAAGTAACTGACACCTCAAGTCTAAACAGAATATTTCTAAATCATTGGAATGAATGGAGCTCTCATCACACTTTCCCTTGATTCCCCGACACCGCGGAAAAAAACACAGCATGAGCCAAATGCCCAGTACGGATATAGAATACAAATAATGAACCGAAATAACTAACTCAATTAAATGAAATGAAACGAAACGAACAAAACTAACACAACGAAATAATAGGCTGAATCAAATGGTTGGGTGTTATTTCATACCGAGCTCAGAACAAAACAGAAATATACCTTGCCACACAAGCAAGTCAAATAATGCCACATAGGCAAATCAAATAATGCCACATAGGCAAGTCACACACATTGGACCGCGAATCCAATGTATGTTAAATCAGAAGGCGTGTTTGGCACAAAAATCACCAATCCGCAGAACAAAACAAAACAAAAACTAGGGTCGACCCATACGCCTCCCACAACAAAACACCAAATGGCCAACTCCCACCGGAGCACAAAACGGAGACGCCATGGACTGATCACACCGCCACGGAAGGTGTCATGCCTCAATGCCAAGAGGATATGCTCATGGTACCCCACACGGTGGTTATATAGCTCGGTATACCCTACTAGATTCTAACAAAATATAATGTCACAACACATGCGACACAACAAAGGAGTTCTAACATGTACATGTTAAACTAAAACGAAATATCAACACAAAGTCTCCAAATATATTAACATGTACTTTCTACAAAGAGCGAAATAAATATTAAACATGATAAACAAGTTCAAATAGTACAAACATTAGTTGTAAATATCAATGCCCCAAAACGAAACTATCACATGGATTTGAGAAGGAACAAACATGCAAAATAATAACTAACTTCTAAATGAAAACAAAACGAACAAATCAAAATTAAAAAGGATTATCGTTGAAGGAGTACGAAATCCGTACCTGGATTAAGCAATGTAATACCCAAAATTTATACTCCAATTTGACTTGATGAGACTCTCTCCGTTCGAACTAATTAAACAACATAATAATAAATATAAGTTTATAAATTACTGAACAATTTAATTTATAGTAATATAAGATTAATTTCCAATTACATTAGATTCACAAAATAAGCCTGAATAAATTTCATAGCCAAAAAAATTTATTAACATATAATATATATACTATAAATTAACGAAATATAATATATATATATATATATATATATATATATATATATATATATATATATATATAGTCTGACACTGGCGCGCTTAGAGATAAGCTCGCACTGTGAACAAGCTCAATAGCAAACTCCACTTCCCACTGTGGTGGCAACCCTGACAACTCCTCAGGAAACACATCTGAAAAGTCACGAACAATTGGAACGTCCTCAATACGAGACTCACCCTTAGAGGTATCTTTCACAAACGCTAAATACCCTTCACAACCCTTTGCCACCAACTTTCCAGCCTTCAAAGCTGAAAACAACTTCACCACCTTACTCGGTTGTGAACCCTGAAACACGAACTCTGGAGACTTCACATCTCCAAATATAACTTTCTTCGCTTGACAATCGATAGTGGCCTGGTGCTTATCCAACCATTCCATCCCAAGAATAACATCAAAATCGTGCATACTCATCGGAAAGAGATTAGCCCTACGAATCTTATCTCCAAAACTGATCGCACACCCTCGATACAAATCAGAAATAACAACAGAATTCCCCATCGGGGTAACAATAGTCATAACAGAATCTAAAGACTGAGATGTCACATCCAGGTGCCGAACAAAAGACTGAGCAACAACGGAATGAGTAGAACCCGTATCAAATAAAATAGACGCCTCACGATTGCCAACTAAAAGAGTGCCAGAAACAGTACCTGGTGCACCTGCCGCCTGGTTATACGTCAAGGCAAACACTCGACCACATTGACGCTGACCTCCATTGCCACCATTATCACCTCCTCCACCATTTCCACGTGGCCCAGTACAATCTCTAGCCATATGACCCATCTCTCCACACAAGAAGCATGCACCAGTGAGTCTGTGGCACTGCCTCCCCGGATGATTTGCCCCACAAGTAGCACAAGGAGCTATTGGAATGAGATTCGGGTTACCCCCACCAGTTGGTCCTGGATAACGACCCTAATTTTGCCCCTGCTGACGGTTATGCCCCTGCTGATGATTTTGTCCATACTAAGGTAGCTGAAGCTGACGATTTTGCCCTTGCTGAAGTATCTGCTGATAACCCATGTTCTGATTCTGGCCACGTCACTGCCTCTGCTGGCCACCACGATTCTTGTTCCACTGACCACCCTGATTCTTCTCGTGCTGACCCGAAGTTTGACCCTGCTGGTCATCTCTGTCCCTCTTTCGACTCCTTTCCGGTTTAAAAGACCGAAAGTTGTGTCACACCATCTCAATATTTTTAGCCACATTTGCCACAGCTGACACATCTGCAAACTTGGTGTTAATGAGATGTTGCCGATACCTATAATGAATTCTCTACTTAAACTTCTCTGCTTGTTCTACTACAGTCCCTGTTTAGGTTCCCATAAAGCACGCTTGACTGGTGAACCTCGTCATGAAATCATGATGCGGACTCATCATCTTTCTGTCGAATAGACAGATAGTCTCTAGCATAGGCCTCTTTATCGGTAATTTGAAAAGTATTCAACGATAAAAGACCTCACAAAACTCCGCCCGACTAAGTTTCTCAACATAATTTTCACCTTTTGTTGTTTTCATCGCTTTCCACCACCTCTGTGCATCCCCTTCTAGCTTGTAAGCAACAAGCAGCACTCTCTGATTATCTGAACACCCTAACACATCTAAAATCTTCTCCAGGTGGGCAATCCAATTCTCTGCCTCAATTGGAGTCGGAGCGGAACTGAATGATTGTGGTTTCTGCTTCTGAAACCTTTCTAACCAAACATACATTGGAACCACCTGCTGATCATGACCATCTACATTCCCTTCCACTTCGTTTGCCTGCGGACCATTATTTCTCGGGTTCTCTGCCGCCAGAATTTACGGTATGGCTGCTACATTACTGCATAAACCCGTGCCACCAACTGAGGTAAAGCTTGGTTCACCGCCTGATTCACCAAGATAGTCAACTGAGCATTAATCTGATCATTAGGTTGCTCATTAGGCTGATCCTCACCTCTTCCCCTATTGTTGCCTCGCCTCCCAACAATTCTAGCGGATCTACGAGCCATCTAAGAAAGAGATCACGAACATAAACAAAGCAGATTAGAGACAAATTCGAATATAGCTGATATGATAGCTGAACAGAAAATTAAACAGAACAAAAACCTAACCCAGAAGTATACCCATAACTCACAGGTCAAACCTAAATAGGTTTTCTACAAGAAAGAACCTAAGCTCGATATAACTCTCAGAACACCCTTTCCAAGAAATAGAAAGAGAGGTTACCCAAAATATAACAAAACTGATGAATTTAATAGCAAAGCTCAAAGCCACAAAAGAATAGTCTTAATAACTGACAAATACCACAAGTCAACCATAATAAATCTCAAACTGTCTCAAACCACAATCTAAAATAATTATTACAATTTCAAGTAACTGACACCTCAAGTCTAAACAGAATATTTCTAAATCATTGGAATGAATGGAGCTCTCATCACACTTGCCCTTGATTCCCCTGATTACCTGCCGGAAAAAAAACACAGCATGAGCCAAATGCCCAGTACGGATATAAAATACAAATAATGAACCGAAATAACTAACTCAATTAAATGAAATGCAACGAAACGAACAAAACTAACACAACGAAATAATAGGCTGAATCAAATGGTTGGGTGTTATTTCATACCGAGCTCAGAACAAAACAAAAATATACCTTGCCACACAAGCAAGTCAAATAATGCCACATAGGCAAATCAAATAATGCCACATAGGCAAGTCACACACATTGGACCGCGAATCCAATGTATGTAAAATCAGAAGGCGTGTTTGGCACAAACATCACCAATCCGCAGAACAAAACAAAACAAAAACTAGGGTCGACCCATATGCCTCCCACAACAAAACACCAAATGGCCAACTCCCACCGGAGCACAAAACGGAGACGCTGGTGGATGATCACACCGCATGGCGGAAGGTGTCATGCCTCGATGCCAAGAGAGGACATGTCTGTGGTACCCCCACAGTGGTTATAGCTCAGGTATACCCTACGGTATTCTAACAAAATATAATGTCACAACACATGCGACACAACAAAGGAGTTCTAACATGTACATGTTAATCTGAAACGAAATATCAACACAAAGTCTCCAAATATATTAACATATACTTTCTACAAAGAGCGAAATAAATATTAAACATGATAAACAAGTTCAAATAGTACAAACATTAATTGTAAATATTAATTCCCCAAAACGAAACTATCACATGGATTTGAGAAGGAACAAACATGCAAAACAATAACTAACTTCTAAACAAAAATAAAACGAACAAATCAAAATTAAAAAGGATTATCATTTGAAGAAACGTAAATCTGCACTGGATTAAACAATGTAATACCCAAAATTTATACTTCAATTTGACTTGATGAGACTCTCTCCGATTCGAACTAATTAAACAACATAATAATAAATATAAGTTTATAAATTCTTGAACAATTTAATTTATAGTAATATAATATTAATTTCCAATTGCATTAGATTCACAAAATAAGTCCGAATAAATTTCATAGCCAAAAAAATTTATTAACATATAATATATATATATAAATTAACGAAATATATATATATATATATATATATATATATATATATATATATATATATATATATATAAATGAAATTAGCACAAAGACTACTCTTTGTAAGCTCGCGCCTAATATATATATATAAAGTAATTTAATGATCAATGTCTGCCAGCAAAACATGTATGACTCTAAAAAATAAAAATAATAATTCATTATATAATAACTTAAACATGCAATTCTGTTTCCGATTGAAAGATTACTACCCTGATTTCACTTGACTATTTAAACCAATTAGGTTCATTATATATATGATATACAATCACTATAAAAGTATTTTTAATTATTAGCAATTTACCTGACAAAATAATAAACTGTGATCCTCCTCCTTTTACAAGTCACACTCAGCCGCTTGCTTCTTCTTTCCCAAACTCGTATTAGGCGTGATGTATAAGTGAATTAAGTTTAGTTATTTATTCACTAAAAAAATAGATTTATTAATTAATATATTTATTAACTCTCTAAATTTTAATAGGATTTTAAATTTTTACACAATTATGAATTTGACCTACTTAATTTAAAATCCAATTTTACTAATTTAATTTATCCATCAATTATTAATATTTATAAGCCCACATAAATTAAATAATTAATTTGACCCAATAAATGACAAAATCTAATTAATATATTTTAAAACAAAATAATTTTTTAATTATTTAACTTTTTTTCGGGTATTACACACTACATGCAAGAGGAACTTCAATTCTATATATTTTATTGTCCTTCAATTTTCCAATTTAGTGTCAAGAACTTCAAATTATATAGTGCACGCATAACACATAATCCAAAATAACAAAAGACAAGCAAATCTCTCACGAATAGCAAATAAATTACAGTAGTATTATTAATTGTTCGGAAACAAAAAGCCTCTAGGCATACATATGGTGAAGATCAAAGCCAGCAAGCTTCCAAAAAAACACCCGCGTTGTCTAGCAGATGGAAACGAATTATTGAGGTTTTTAGGGACAACTATTGAATGCTCTCTAGGCATCAATGGCTCCTCTAGCTTGTGTTCATCCGATAAATGCAATACTTGTCGAATTCTAAGACATGGGTTCATCTCCATCGATAAGGAACTTAATGATCGTATCGGTGTTTTTACAACTTCTACTAGTGAGTGCATTTGAGTCAATTCAAGTTGTTGATAGTAACAGTAGTACCATTTTGAGGAAGGCTTTGATGGTATGCAGAGTGATTGCAGGCAGGGTACGTAGGCCATTGGAGAATATTGTAGAACTTGAACTTGTTGGTCAATCAGGCTGTAAGGGTATAAATGAGTCGAACCGAACTAAGTATTAAATTGTTCAGATTTAATTCACAAAATTTATCGAGTATAAAATAAGATTTGATTGAAGCTCATTTAACTATCAAGTTGTTCGATTCGTTGGCTGGAAAAGTAAAAAGAGCAAGAATATGTTAATAACTGATTCTTTTTGAACTTCCATTAATGAAGTTTTATCAATTAGTATAGTTTTGTGTTGTTTACTTTATTAATTGGGATAGTTTTTGAGCTATTATGTTTTCACCATAAAATGTTCTCCGCATATTAAGAACAAAGGATCGGAGAGATATTGGATTATTCAGCTGCATGTAGGACACGTGTAGTCTATACGTGGCATAAAGTGGACACTTGGCCGTGTCACTTATCACTACTTTCCAAATTCAGCCATATTTTTCTTCTTGTTTTCTTACTAATTATTAAAATATTTAGTATAATATGTATAAATAAAAATATTTATTAATTAAATATTATATTTTATGTATAAAATTATGCATAAAAAGAAAATTATGATTATTCTTGTCATATATATTTTATAATTTTCTTACACTTTATTTTTAACTTAAATATGAAGACTTTCAATATATATATATATATATATATATATATATATATATATTAAACAATATGTTAATTATACTAGCTCTAGCTGTATACTTGTATACTCAATTAATTTTCAGTAGTAAAAACTTCTGAATTTTTGGAAACAAAGAATTATATAGATTTAGCTAGTACAAAAACTGTAAATGTATGTTTATTACCTATATAGCATGCATATTTTTATTTATATAATTAATACTATAGAAGAATTTTAAAATTTCTACCAATTGTAAAAGTATTATAATATATTTCATTATTAACTTCTTACTAATATAAAATGGTTATAAACGAATCGGAAAAAGAAATACTATCAATACCTGATAAATTGGGTATTAATTTATTAGTTCAAGAATTAATAAATTGGGTTAAATTTTAAAAAAAAATTAATAAAAAATAAAAATACAATACAATAAATCACAAAATTAAATAATACTCATATATTGTTTACAATAACATTTTATGAGACTCCATAACTTGAAATTGTTGTATGATAACCTCATTTTCGATAGTTATAAAAATATCATGCTCAATAATGTAAGTTACTAAACGATCATTCATTCATTCATCTTTGAATTTTTAATTTTTTTATGGGTCGACGTTATTGTAAAAATATCATGATGACCTCATTTTAAACAATTGTAAAAATTCACAAATAATTATTAAATTTGTTAAATTATAAAAAAGAAAAATTACAATATATTTTAAATTTCCTTTCTTAGCTAACAAAAAGCCTTTCTTTCAATTCTTTTTGCTTTATAGGTTAACTAGTACACGTATTTAGTTCATAACATTTTCAATATGCCTTTTTTCTTGATAAACTTTGAGTGAAATCCAATAGAAAATACCAAGTTCTTTCTTTCCATTTCAATGATTATTTATGGAAGATTCTATTCTGCATAGAAAAACCCTCCACCAGTTCCAATGCACATTGTTTTTTCTCATCATTTTATCCTCTCTTTTTGTGTGTGTGGATATCTTGGCACTATTTCTATACTAGTCTTCAATTTGACAATTTATAAATTTAAGTAAAATAATAGTATAATGTCAATGAGAGGGTCTTTCAAGTGATTTTTTTTGCCTGTTCGTTCTATTTATTCAAAGAGAATAAGTTATATATACAGATTGACTGGTAAAACTAGAGTTTTATACTCTCTAATAACAACAAAGAATTTAGAAAAAAAATCAAGGAATTTATTATTCATTGACAATTTTTTGTATTTAATATTTACTATGGTAAAATTGTTTTACTAATTATATTGGATTTCAAATCTTTTGATTTTCTCCTAAATTCCCTACATGACATGTTATTATTAGAGGGTGTAAAACTCTAATTTTACGGGTCATCCATATATAATTTATTCTCTTATTGAAATCATTAGTACTTATAAATATTTTACCTTCAAATTTACCCAGTTTTTAGGCTAGTCAATTAGGTTAGATCAGTTATAAATTGATTTATTGCATAGATTGAAGTTGCTAAGATAGAAATGTTCATATTAGTTCTCTAAACGTTCAAATATTATTTTATCTTATCGCATATATATTCATAATTTAATTTTATTACAAATTTGTGAACGACACATAAATTATTTCTCGTGATACTTTATGACATCGGTCAGAAGAGATACACTCAACTAATATAATAATTTAACACATTATTTTACACACTTTTTATAACAAAAAATTTGAGAACTCATACCAATATCACCCCCAAAAAATAGGAGAATACTATTTTCATATGTAATTTTGATATTTTCACATGGTCTTCTCTTATAAGAGAGTATTGTAAGTCTCACCTTTATGTGATGTAAATATCAAAAATACATGTGAAAATATCATTTTCCAAAAAATATGTTTCTTTGTAGGCATGGCCCCACCACATTATTTCAAGCTGTCACCTCTCATTACTTGAATTCCTAGTTTATTTTGATTCCCCTAGGTTTGGTACCATATCAAATCTATTGATGTTGTATCTATTTTCTAGCTAGGTACCAATTATAAGTGACCCTTGGTGTAAAACTATATATATACTTATAGACACTAATTTGTCCCAATTTACATTTTATTTTATCTATTTTAGATGTTCTAAAACTAATTAGTTACTTCAATTTTTAAATTATCCCCAGTTTAAAAATCACTCCATCCTACAAAAAATTCTCATCTATAAAAATTAAAATATTAAAATATATTTTTGTTTGATGTTTACTCTTAAAAATAATAAATTATTAATTTAACAAAAGTATATTTTATCAAAGTATGATAACAAAATTTAGAAATATATTTTATCATTTTGAAACTTATATTTGTGCATGCAGCAGCATCAGAGGAACTATAGAGAGGTACAAGAAGGCAACATCGGATGCTTCAAACACATTCTCCACTCAGGAGATCAACGCTCAAGTATATATATATACACATTTTTTAGCTCACTTTAATGCTTATAATTACCTCATTGCATTTAAACTGAAGTACTTTGTAATAGGGTTTGTTTGTAAATATTATAATCTCAGAATTATAATTTATGGGATTATAATTTTAAGACTATTAATCTTAAGATTATAATTATAATCTCAAAGTTATTTAGTCATTTTATAATTCCTAGATTAATAGTCTTAATTTTAAATTTAAAAACAAACAAGTCACTTAAAATTTATAATCATATCTCAAGTATAATCCTTGCATATAAATGTATATCTGTTCTGTTCAAACCAAATATTTTTGGTCATTTATTTCTGTTCTTTCTCTTGGATGTAGTTCTATCAACAAGAATCTAAGAAGCTCAGGCAACAGATTCAGATGATCCAAAATTCTAACAGGTGATTTTTTTTAATCTTTGAGGAAGATGTTGGAAAATTTTACTTATCGACTGACAAACAAAATAGTTGGCTGTGTTTATGCCCAAGTGATGTTTTCATCCTTAAAATTTAACTAATTAGCAAATTCCTCCCTCAAAATATAATTATTAGTGCAAAACTATACCTTCTATTGAGATAATTAGTAGTGTAAAACTGCAAAAGGTAAAGTTTTGTACTACTATTTTTTAATTTTTTTTACCTGAGGGATGGTTTTGGTAAATACCGAAAATAGTATACGAAAACGTCACAAGTAGATAAATTGAGGGGACAATTTTAAGTTTTAGTCAATCTTGCCTATTGAGTGATGGTGTACGTACGGGATTGAGTGATTATATGATAGTGTGCTTTCGCTCTTCATCTTACAGGCATCTGATGGGCGAAGGCTTAGCCTCTCTAAATGTGAAAGAATTGAAGCAGTTGGAGAACAGGCTTGAACGAGGCATTACAAGGATCAGGTCAAAAAAGGTTAAAACTTGTTAAACTTGATTAGATATTACGAATTCTCTTCTACTTGGTCTTTATGCCTTTTAAGTTCAGGCATATATTGTGTATATATATACCGTGGTGACAATGACACTCAAGCTATATATTAAAAAGTATATAGATGTGATTACTTTTGAGGAAAAAATATTCAAAAATAAAAAAATAGGGCAAAATATATTATTTTTACATCATCCTCCTCACAATACGGCTCCTAAAGTAATTGGGAGTTTGGGTATCCAAGATCTCCAAGTACACCGAACCATTGAAAGAACTCATCTCCATTATAGCCAATTTGGACAAAGCATCGGCAATAGTGTTGTTCGACCGATCCACCCTTTGAAACGTATAGGAACTAAAGTAATAGAGCCGATCCTTAATCTCGGTCAGATACTTAGTGATCCGTGCCTCCCGAGCCTCGTACTCTCCCAAAATTTGTTTGACCACCAACTAGGAGTTACTAAAGATGATCAAACGTTAAACTCCAAATCCTGGTCAATTGCAATCCATCTAATATCGCCTCATACACGGCTTCGTTGTTGGTCGCCTTAAACCGGAATCGAATGGCCTGCTTGAACCCCTCTGGACTTGTCAGAATTACACCAACCCCACTAACATCTGAATTTGAAGATCCGTCCATATAAAAAGTCCACAAAATCTGAATCGACTGAACGTCCGTGACCGTCCCCACAATTGTAACTGACTGATCCGAAGAGTACGGCTCTGAGATAAAACACTCCACGATAAAGTGATACATGATGGTCTGAGACCGAAGATACCGAGCTATCGGATAGTATGTTGATGGCCTTGGAATATCATGAATTGGATTATCATCACAAACGAAGAGGTTATTATAAAAACCTTCGACATTAATACCTTTGGCTTCGGGAGATGGGATGACACTTTCGGCATTAACACCTTCGACTTCGGGAGATGGAATGGCGTCCTGACTTCGGGAGTTTGACAGATTAATAGTTTATTTACTTTCTATTCCTATTTAGTTCTTTAATTAAAATATTTTATTATTTACAAGTTTATTATTTTGTTAAGAGTTGTTTCCGTAAAAGTAGGAAGTTTGTTAGAATTTTTTTCACATCTTTAGGAGGATTTTATTTCCATATCTCTAGGAAGACTCTAGAGTAACTTAAAGATAAAGTTTTGCTAAGCTATATAAACCCGGCTTGTAGGTTGAAATAAACAGACTTGATTTTGATAAATATATTATACACATTAGAGAGATTTCTCTGTGTTTTTTTTTCCGGTGAACCTCTTTCTTCTTCCTGTGAATTTATTTGTTTACCTAGCCCGCAGGATAATCACTATCCCGCTTGGCGTCAGTTGGTATCAAAGCTCAAACATCTTTCTAGGAATAGACTCATCGATTTTAATGGCTGGTGGTCGTGGTCATAGAGGGCAGATTTCGGCTGAGGAAGTCCCGCACCGCGATCGTAGCGTCCAAGACGTGGTGATTGAGGACTTACAGAGACAAGTTACATAGCTAACCTTGGCGCCTAGCAATAAAAAATCAGGTCGTCGTGATGTGTTCCGAGGAGGAAGTCTTGCACCTAGGTCGTCGCGGACAGGTTCCGGAGGAGGAAGTCCTACATCTTGAACACGATAAAGAATCCTATGATTATAAATCTTATGATAACCCTTACCACAGTAGGAGGCAACTATGGGAACGACGTGACCGTGAGGACCGTCGTCGTGATCTGGGTTTCAGAATGGAGCTGCCAAAATTTTCTAGTATGCTGCAAGTAGAAGGATTCATCGATTGGATGAACGAAGTAGAGCGCATCTTCGAGTATAAGGAGGTATCAGATAGCGTTAAAGTAAAATTAGTTGCCATCAAACTGAAGGGCCGAGCATCTGCTTGGTGGGAACAGATGATGCGTTCAAGGGAGAGATAAGGAAAGGCTAAAATCACCAAGTGGGAGAAGATGAAGAAGAAGATGCAGAGTCACTTTCTTCCTTTCAGATACACTCAGTCTCTGTTTAAGAGATTGTATATGTTAAGACAAGGTACTCGATCTGTGGATGATTATACCGAAGAGTTTTACCAATTGATAGCAAGGAATGATCTATCAGAAACCGAAGAACATCTGGTGGCAGGATATTTGGGAGGATTAAAACAACCATTGCAGAACGTCGTTAGCCTCCATTCACTCTGGACTATTTCTGAAGCATAATAGCTTGATCGCGAGGTAGAGCAACAATAGAACAGTAAACCAATGCCAAGGAGCAATCCACCCAACAAGCCAAACCCACCCCCATAATTTCTTACTACACCACAACAACCTCATGGTAACTTTAATTCTAGCATCAAGTGCTTCAGATGTGGAGAACTAGGTCATAAAGCGACAGAGTGCCGAAAGCCTGCTAACTAGAAGGGTAAGAACCTTTTTATTGAAGAAGAAATGACCAATAAAGCATAGGAGTTCGGAGAGCCTATATATGATGAGTACGAGGACGAAAATATGTTAAATGGAGATGGACATGAGACCCTAGTCGTTCGCAATAGTCTGCTGACTCCTAAAGAAGAATTCGAATAGGATTGGTTGAGGACCAATATCTTCCACACTACTTGCACAGTTGCAGAAAAGGTCTATAAAGTGATTATTGATAACGGCAGCTATGAAAACGTAGTGTCCGAAGAAGCTGTTCGAAAGTTAAATTTGAAAACGGATTGGCATCTAAAACCCTATAAGTTATCTTGGTTGAATAAAGGAAGTGAAATAACCGTTGACAGAAAATGTTTAGTATCCTTTTCAATCGGAAAGAAATACTTTGATAACGTTTGGTGCGATGTGGTGAAAATGGATGCTTGCCATATGTTATTGGGAAGACCTTGGCAATATGATCGAAGCGTCATCCATGATGGTCGAAATAATATTTACTCCCTCAGTATAAAAGGGAAGAGGGTTGTGTTAGCACCTCGTAGGGAAAAGTTTAGTTCGACTCAAACAGTCGGGAACCCGAACCTATTATCTATGACAAGATTCCTAACATAAGTGGAGCATGAAGGAGTTATGTATACATTGCTTCCTTGTGAGAAAAGTTCGTCGAATGGAAATGCAGAAGTATCGGTTGATGTGCAGAAGTTGCTAACGAAGTTCGCTGACTTAATGCATAAAGACTCCATCGAGATTACCACCGTTGAGAGATATTCAACATGAAATAGATTTTATCCCAGGATCTAGTTTATTGAACAGACCGGCCTACAAACTCAGCCTCAAGGAATCAGAAGAGCTACAAAAGTAGGTAATGGACTTAATGGTAAAGGGATACATCCATGAAAATATGAGTCCATGTGCAGTTCCAGCTCTAGTAGTGCTGAAGAAGCATGGCTCATAGAGAATGTACATCAACAGTAGAGCAATCAATAAGATCACGGTGAAGTATCATTTTTCGATACCTTGTCTAGATGATATGATAAATCAGCTATCTCGTGCAAAAATCTTCTCAAAAATCGACCTAAAGAGTGGATATCATCAAGTTCGAATGAGACTTGAAGATGAATGGAAGATAGCCTTTAAAATACAACAAGGCTTGTATGAATGGATGGTTACACCCTTCGGACTTTCCAACACGCCCAATACCTTCATGAGATTTATGCATTAAGTGCAACGACCTTACATGGGAAAATTTATGGTTGTTTACTTTGATGACATTCTTATCTACAGTCCGACATTGGAATTAAATTATGAGCACCTCCGAACTATATTTGAAACATTGAGGAATGAACGATTGTTTATAAACCAGAAAAAGAGTTCCTATTTCACGACTTCAGTAATCTTCTTCTATTTTATTGTTTTTACCGAAGGTGTTCATGCAGATCCGACCAAGATCAAGGAAGTCTCGGCATGGCCTATGCCGAAGACCATACATGACATCAGAAGCTTTCATGGATTAACATCTTTTTACAGATGGTTCATTCGAGACTTCAGCACAATTTTCGCACCTATCACCGAATGTCTTAAAGGAAAATCATTTCAATGGTCCCAGGAGGCCGAAGGTAGTTTTTAGTTGATCAAAAAGAAGATGACTGAAGCTCCCGTACTGGAACTTCCCCACTTCGAGAAGATCTTTGAAGTAAACTGTGATGCATCGGGAGTTGGTATTGGTGGTGTTCTCAGTCAAGAAGGTCGGCCAGTTGCTTTCTTCAGTGAAAAGTTATCAAGATCAAGAAATAACTATGCTACTTATGATCTAGAATTATATGCCCTAGTCCAGACCCTGAAGCATTGGCGTCATTATTTGATACAGAGGGAATTCATTTTTTTTTACTAATCATGAGGCCTTAAAGTATATTAATGGTCAACATAAACTCACCCGAAAATATGCTAAATGGGTAACGAACTTGTAAGAGTTCACTTTCACTTTGCGACATCAAGCAAGAAGACTGAATCGTGTTACTGATGCATTAAGCCAAAGAATATTACTCCTTAGTACTATGCGAAACAAGATTATAAGGTTTGAAGTCTTCATTGAGATGTATGAAGGAGATCCTTCCTTCGGTAAGATAGTTCAAGACATACAAGAAGGTCAACAATCTAACTTTATCTTACATAAGGGGTATTTATTTCGAGGACTCCAGTTGTGTATCCCTGATTGTTCGTTTTGACAATAGTTAATAAGTGAACTTCACAAAGAAGGGCACTTCAGACGAGATAAGACATTGGCCTTAATAACAGCTAACTATTACTAGCCAAAGATCTCGAGCGATGTGAATCGCTATGTAAAAGGGTGTTCTACTTGTTAGAAGTCAAAAGGAGTTATTACCAATACAGGATTATACACCCCCTTACCTGTCCCTGAATGGCCTTGATGTGATGTTAGTATGAACTTTATCTTAGGTCTGCCCCGAACTCAAAGAGCTTCAGATTCTATTATGGTTATCGTCGACTGATTATCTAAAATGGCTCATTTAATCGCTTGTTAGAAGACCATGGATGCTGCTCGAATCACCGACCTCTACTTTCGGGAGATTGTACGCTTATATGGCATTCCACAGTCTATCACATCCGATCGGGATACTAAATTTTTGAGTAATTTCTGGAAGAGTATGTGGGAAAAGATCGGAACACAATTTAACTTTAGCAGTGCTTACCATCCTCAGACAGATGGTCAGATCGAAGTAGGAAATAAAAGTTTGGGTAATATTTTGAGGTGTTTGGCTGATAATAAATTGAAACAATGAGATCTGGCGCTTTCTCAAGCAGAGTTTGCTTATAACCGTTCAAAGAGTCAGACCACTAACATGAGTCCTTTTGAGATAGTTTGTGGTCAAAACCCTTATGGAGTCTTAGATTTAGTTCTTGTTCCTCGAATTGGTCGAGTACACCCCAAAACGGAAGAAATGACAGATCATCTTTGGGTTATCCATGATCAAGTATACAAATCCATCCCGAAAAGTAACGCTAAATACAAGGATTGGGTTAACAGTCATCATCTTCAGATTGTTTTTAAAGTTGGACATTTTGTTTAGGCCGTACTTACCCGTGATTGGTTTCCTATTGACGATTATAATACACTTAAGGATCAAAAAATTGGTCCTTATGAAATTCTGCAGCAAATCAATGATAATGCTTATCGGTTACACATTCCGAGTCATCTGCAGACTTTAGACATTTTTAATGTTAAACATTTGAGCCCCTGTTTTGAGCAGTTTGTTGAACAAACTAAGAACTCGAGGACGAGTTCTTCTCAACTTGGGGTGAGTAATGCAGGATGGTCCGAGACCAAAGATACCGAGCTATCGGATAGTAATTTGATGGCCATGAAATATCATGAATTGGATGATCGTCACAAATGAAGAGGTCATTAAATACCTTCGACATTAACACCTTCGGCTTCAGAAGATGGGATGACACTTTCGGCATTAACACCTTCGACTTCGGGAGATGGAATGACGTCCTAACTTTGGGAGTTTGAAAAATTAATAGTTTATTTTCTTTTTATTCCTATTTAGTTCTTTAATTAATAATATTTTATTATTAGCAAGTTTGTTATTTTGTTAGGAGTTGTTTCTGTAAAAGTAGGAAGTTTGTTAGAATCTTTTCCACATCCCTAGGTGGATTTTATTTCCATATTATTTCCATATCTCTAGGAAGATTTTAGAATGACTTGGAGATAAAGTTTTGATAAGCTATATAAACCCGACTTGTGGGTTGAAATAAACAGACTTGATTTTGATAAATATATTATAAACATTAGAGAGATTTCTCTGTGTTTTTTTTCTGGTGAACCTCTTTCTTCTTCCTGTGAATTTATCTGTGTACCTAGCCCGCAGGATAATCACTATCCCTCCCAGCGTCACAAAGTCGGCTAAATCTTGACCCTTTATAGCCGTCCGAAGATGATACTCCGAAGCAAATTGAGTCAGCTCCATTGCCCAAGTAGCCAGTCATCCCGAAACATATATCAGGCTTATGTAAAACTTTATTCAAGGGATGATCATTGTATACCACCACCAACCATCCCTGAAAATAGTGTCGAAGCTTCCTGCTAGCCACTATCAATGTATATGCAAATTTTTCCAGGTTTAGATACCTTGTCTTTGCATCCCGAAGAGCATGACTAACAAAATAAATGATTACTTTCCTCCCGCCTCTCGCACCAAAACCACCCCAACAATCAATGAACTAGCTGCTAAATAAATGTATAAGTTTTTGAAGGGATCAACTTCATCAACAGTGGTGTTGAAGAAAAATAACTCTTGATCCCTTGGAAAGCGTCTTCACACTCCGAAGTCCAGTGGAACATCTTTTCATTTTTTGGACCCTTTAGAGTTTCAAAGAATGGAAGGCATCACTCTGTTGATTTACACATGAATCTTCTTAATGTTGCAATTTAACCCGTTAAATGTTGCACATCCTTAAAAGTTTGTGGGGACTTCATGTCCAATATGGCTTTAATTTTCTCCAGATTAGCCTCAATCCCTCTTTTGCTCACCAGATATTCGAGGAACTTTCCCAACCTCAAACCGAAAGTACACTTGGTTGGATTAAGGAGGATGTTGTGATCTCAGATAGTCCAAAATTAGTTCTCTAGGTCATCCAGATGATCCCGAATATATATACTTTTGACGATTATATCATTCATAAAAACCCTTATACTTTAGCCTAATTGTTTTTGGAACACATAGTTCATTATCCTCTAATAAGTAGCACCAACGTTAAGTAACCTGAAAGTCATCTTCTTATATGGGTAAATCACTCGATGCATTGTGAAGGTTGTCTTCGGGATATCCTCCTTATACATCAAAATCTGATTGTATCCCAAAAAAGAATCCATAAAACTTAACAGAGCGTACCCCGAGGTGGCATTGATCAACTAATCAATATGTGGAAGTGGGTAGAAGTCTTTCAGACACGCCTTATTTAGATTTGTATATTCGATACAAATCCTCTAATTTCCATCCTACTTTCAAACTATCACCACGTTCGCCAGCCATTCAGGGTAATCAATTTCAAAAATAAAGTCAGTCGTCAATAACTTGTCCATACCTCATCATCAATAATCTTCTTCCATTCAGGGGAGAAGATCCTCCTCTTCTTCAGGACGGGTTTTCTGGCATGATCCACACACAACTTGTGCACAACAACAGATTCGTATACCTCAGGCATGTCACTGGGCACCTAAGCAAATATATAAGCATACACTAGAAGTAGCTATATTAGTTCCTTTCGAAAGGGCTCCTACAAACCTGAGCCAATCTTGATCGTCTTATCCCTATTCTGATCCCCAAGATCAACTCAATGTTCTTCATCTCTTTGGCTGGTAAAGCAAGGGGTTCCGTACTTCCTTCGGTGATTGGTTCCACCTCGATTGCCATAGTTTGTCTCTAATTACTGACCCCAACACCCAAGTTCCCTTTGACTTCACCGACCCCATTTGATGTAGGGAACTTTAATTTGAAATGAGGTGTGGACATCACCGCCTGCAAAGCCATCAGCGCCGGTATTCCCAAAATAACATTGTACGTCGAATCCATGTACATTATAAAAAATTTAACGTTAACCTTGACTTGCTGGGGATTCATACTGAAGATTACCGGTAGTTCGATAGTTCCTACCAAACGTACCAGGTCATTGCTGAATCTATACAAGGGGGCTCCTACCCAACTTCCATCTTCTTCCCCTCTAGATCCATCTTCTGGTAAGTATGGGCATACAATATATTGATAGAAAAATCATTATCGATCATGATGCTCCTCATATCCATAAATCCAACCTGTGCAGTAATAACCAATGCACCTTTGTGCGACTCAATGGGTTCGAATGGGTAATCCTCATCAAAAAAAATATAATCGTGTTATGGTATTGTCAATCTCTCCTGGAAGGTTCCTCGGACAGAGTCAGAACAAAATCCACGACCCCCCATCTCTTTTTCCCAGTCACCTTTCCAACTAAGCCACCCATTGTAATGTCCACCACGCTCCAGGTCACTTAGCCTTGTTCGGGTTGTGGTTGAGGCCTTGGGTTCGTGCTCTGGTCCTAGTTTGTGTTGCTTTATTTCCTTCCTGAACCGTCTCGCCTAGTGATATATTAGACTAATTTCCCGCTCTGAACATTATTTTCAATTAAGTTTTCCAAATTTTAACAATCCTCTATGGAGTGTCCCGAGGTTTGATGATAGTCATAATACCTGTTCTGATTTTCTCTCCACAAACATGTGTTTGCTGGACACGGTTCAAAGTAGGAATTGTCTTTCATATCCTCTAATATTTTTTCCCGATCAGTATTAAGAGGGGTATAAACCTTATTGAAGTCGCAGTTCAGGAAGGGTGGTCGCCTCCTCTCGAACCCCCATTATTAAAACTCCTCTTCATTTTATTGTCTGACCTGTTTTTGGTTATTATCCATCCTAGGATTGTAAGACCCCATATTTTATGAAATAAAAGTATTCAATTTTTCTTATAATTATTATTATATTCAGTAAATGGTTAAATTGATAAAAGGTTAAAGTTAAGGGTGATATGTGAAAATTTTATAAAATAAGCAAGTTGTCATAAAATATTCGTTGTGTTGGGGAATATTCGTTTGGTCGGAAAATATTCTTTTTTCTCGGGAAATATCATTGGTGGACCCCCATAACAAAATAATTCTCAAATATAGAAAGTGAAAAAAATAACCTTTTTATAAAAAATAACGGCAAGACTTTTACCGTTAAACTGTTAAAATACCCGGTGATAAAAGTATTGTAATACGCGTTGTTGCATAATAGCACACGGTATTATACATAATTATCTCTGATTAATGATGCTTACGTAAAAAGTCACTCAGTTTCATTCAATAATTGCCACAGTAGTTGCTGCTAAGTATCTCATATTATTGATTCAATTATTGTTACAGTATCATCTGCATAATATTTTATATTATTAAATCAATAATTGAGACGACACAGTTATTTATATTATTATTTAAATTATTGATAATGTAGGGGTTTGGTTATTTAATTGTGCACCAGTAAGGAGAAATCCTTATCGAAAAGCCTTCTCTTTCCTGAGAACGATCTGGTTGTCAATATTGTGAGTTATAATATTAAATGATGAATAATTATTGAAAGATTAAAAATGTGTTGATTAAAGATAAGTGATTTTTGGTAAATATTTATTCAATTTTTGATATAAATAGAGAGATTTGTCATAAGGCGTTTGTTGTAAGTTTGACTTATTATTCCATGAGGAGATGTGATAATTTTTCAGACCATCTGTTGAAGTTATAATAATAAATTAATATGGACCGTTGGTTGAAGTTATAATAGTAAATCAATATGGACCGCTAGTTAAAGTTATAATAGTAAATCAGTATGGACCATCGGTTGAAGTTTTAATAGTAAATCAATATGGATCGTCCGTTTTAATAGTAAATCAATCTGGACCATCCGTGAATCAGTTACTATTTAGTCCATTCTCCTATAAATAGAAGCTCATTTCTTCATTATTTCTTACGAATTCACTAAAACTCTAGAGAGAGAAACTATAGAGAGATAATAAGAGAGAAAGAAGAAGAGTATTCTGCTGATACACTATTGTAGTATCCAATCTCCTACTAAGGTAAGAGATATTATTTTTCGTATTTGTAAGGGATATTATTTTTCGTATTCGTAAGGAATATTATTTTTCATATTTGTAAGGGATATTATTTTTCGTATTCGTAAGGGGTATTATTTCTTTCGTATTCATAAAGGATGTTATTTCTTCATACTTGTAAGGGTTGTCATTCTATTCTTTATTAATCTGCGGAAGTAACCTGTCTACGCGAATTACCGCATGCATGGTGAATAACCCTTCATATTCATTCTTTATTAATCAACGGGAGTAACCTGTCTACGCGGATTACCGCATGCATGGTGAATAACCCTTTGTATTCATTCTTTATTAATCCGAGGGAGTAATCTGTCTACGCCGATTACCGCATGCATGATGAATAATCCTTCGTATTCATTCTTTATTATGGAAATGATCTATCTACGCGGATTACCGCATGACAGGTGAAAATCCATTTGCGATTTTGTATATTCTTTCATACTTGTATGGGATATCATTTCTTTTGTACTCGTCAAGGGATATCGTTTTCTTTTGTATTCTCCATTTATCGGTACTATTCGTACTAGAGTACTATTCATTCGGGGTACTTTGCATGACGGGTTCATTCGGGGTACTTTGCATGACGGGTTCATTCGGGGTACTTTGCATGACGATGTACTATTCATTTGGGTACTATTCACGGGGTACTATTCACAAAAAAATCGGTTTCTTTCTATCCAAATTATTTTTGATACATAAATATAAATCCTAAATTTTACTCCACCATTAGTTATCATGTTGACAATTTGGACATTCTTGAACTATGGATAAATTGAATTATAAATATTTAATATTTATCCTTGATCTTACTTGATTTATTCTTTATATCATTGTTATAATCCTCAGACTTAAATTTGTGTTGAAAAGTTATCTTTGGCCCGTAGTGCAAAGATGAACTGTAGATTGGTATGATTATGACCATGAATTATGTATTGGTATAGTTATGGCCAGAATTATGCATTGGTATAATCATAATCATTGGTTTACAGTTGTATGTCTTTGGCCCGTAGTGCAAAGATGAACTGTTGATAATTGGTTTTATAGTTGAATATCTTTAGCTCGTAGTGCAAAGATAGACAATTGATTGATATGATCATGACCATTGTTGTTACATTTGAATGTCTTTGGTGTAAGGTGTAAAGACGATATGATTATTGAGTGTTTTTTTAGCCTTTGTGGCAAGGACATTGAGTGAAAGTTCCATTAAAACTTTGTGGTAAGGAGAAACTGTTAATTTACATTATTATAAACATGAATTATGAATTTAACTATAATCTTTGGTGGTTCAGGTGAAGACAGGTGATGAAAGTTCTTTTTATCTTGGGTACAACAAAGAACTGTTGATGGGTATTATAGGAATAAAATATTAATGATGGACTTTTAATGTGGAGGAGATAGTAGACATTATGTTCTACGTGACTCTTCTAATGGATTGTTGATTTCGCTGCAAATATGGTTGAACACTTTTATCGTCTATCATATGTTCTAAATATCTGATTTATTACTGATGAAGGCTATTGATAATTTAATTATCTTTAGTCATAATATTCTTACTGGGATATTTGTGCTCACCCTTTTACTTCACAATTCCTTTTAGGTTTTAGGTAATAAGAGTGTAGCTGGGTCGAGCGGGGATAACAAGGGGGTAGAGTGATGGTCAGTGATTGTTAAAGTTTCTCAATACATTACAAAATAGCATGATAATGTATGATTGTATTGAGGGCTTAAACTATGTGTATCATATTTTATACGATATTTAATAGTTAATTTTGGTGAACAACAATAGGGTGATGGGAACCCGACTTTGAAAGCGTCAAAAATGCACCTCATTAGAATGAGGAGGACAAAATTATACTGAGAGCTTAAAGGGTGTATTTCCACTATCATACATGATGTCTAACCCCCTACAAACTCATGTTATCATAAGATATGGTTGTGCGCATCCACTTGCTGACTATATCTATGAGCATTATCTATATAATCTTGGAGTATGGTTGGAATATAATCCTCAATTTGAGACAATGGAGATAATTATATGGCAAGAAGATACACACCATTGGAATGAAAAGGATAGTAATCTTCTCGTTCTTCTTTGGGGTCTATTGGGTCTATCAAGGTTAATTCTCAAGTTCTATGATATCTATTATAACTTAGATGCATGACCTCCCATGTATGAAGGCTTCCTTGAGCATTTTCCAAAGATTTTAATTCCTAAAACAGTTATCGACTGTACCTTTATGTAAAGTATCATTGGTTTGAAGTGTGAGTACTATTATTTTTATTGAAACTCACATCTTATATGTTGTCATATTTTGCACGATAGTTTAACAGTTATATTATTGAAGTTTGTATTTGGATTTTGTACCATGTATTTGGCAACCCAAAATTGGTTGTGTAGATCTATTTTGGGGGCGTCACAGGGATAGTTATTCATATCCCGATCTCTAGGCTTATCTGAAGACAATGAGTGCGACTTTAGGCTCCCCATAGCTTATTTGTAAGACCCCAAATTTTTATAAATAAAAATCGAATTTCCTCTAATTATTATTCTTGATTAATAAGGTGGTAATTTGATATAATGCTTTGGTTATGGGTGAAATGTGCAATTTTTGCAAAATAAACAAGTGGTTAATAAAATATTCATTATTGTCGGGGAATATTCGTTTGGTCGTGGAATATTCTTTTTTTTGTCGAGAATCTCAAATGCAACAGTAGCGATCATTTATGGGGCCCCATAATCAAAAAAAAGCAGATGGATGAAAGAAAGCGACAAAGATTAAGATTGAGTTTTATAAATAGCGCGTAAAGAATTATTCACGAATTAACAATTGTTGGGTTACTCGGTGGTTAAAATCTGATGTCTACGCGTTGTTGCGAAGAGCTTTACGGTATTGCACGATATTTTGAATTATTGATCCTTACGTAAGAAGGCACTACTCAATAATTATTCTGATGAGTTACCGTTCAATATTATATTTTATTGATTCAATAATTCTTTGCGTTGATATTTTATATTCTTTGTTGTTTCAATAATTGTCATTACACAAGTATTTTCTATTATCAAATCAATAATTCATATTATTTGAATAATATTATCGAGATAACATTATTAGCAATGTCTAGAAAGTTACATACAAGGAGAGATTTGGTCATCTAATTGCTTGCCAAGATAAGGAGAAATCCTTATTGGAAAGCCCCCTCTTCACAGGAACTATGCAGTTGTTAGTAATGTGATTCTATAATATTATTTGTGAATAATTAATTATTGATTTATATGATATTGATTTTATGTGGATATAGATGGAGAAAATTTTTAATGTGACAATTGTTGAAAATTAATATTTTATCTTTTTCTGATAAAATAATTCATTTAAATATATTATTTTAATAATATATTAACGGTGATATTTTTATAATGAATGTGGGATATATGAGTATATGAGGAGGTAGAGTATTTTGTGGCATTAAATATTTAACACATGTTTTGTGTGTCGGTGGACACAATTCTTGACCGAAAATTGATTATAGACTGTAAAATCGTCCGTTTATGGATTTTGGTCAATTGCTGTTTGGAATTTAGAAAAACTTCCTTCTACAAAGTTGTAGAGAATTTAATTTCCTATAAAAAGTCGCGAGATTCAAATTTTCTGACAAAAGGGCTATTTATCATGAATTATTGAAGTTAGGAGTTAAAATAATTGATTTTTGGAAGTTTTAATTATTTTATATAAGAAAAACGTTTTTTGTGGTTGTTGGCACATGGGTGGCTGATGTTTTGACCAAAGAAGGCATGCTAGAGTTTTCAAAATATGTGGGTAGGAAGTTTGAATAAATAATAATATATTTTATTAATTTAGTCTCCTTTTGGCGTTCTAACATTTTCCTATAAATAGAGGCTAAGTTAGAATTGAAAATCACACTAGAAACTAAGTTTTCTCTTTCTCTCTCTATATTATCGAAGCGTATTCTTGTGAGTATACTTTGAGTGTTGCTATATCTCAGATGCGAGTTTACATCGACTATATCGAAATTGATCGAAATACGGTTATTTTGAGGTAAGGATGTTATTTCTTTCATAAATGATATTATTTTCTTCAATATCATTATGCCAAAATATTGGTTGAAATTTTTATCAAATTTGGAACTTTTTCATGTCAGGGGTTACTTATTCATGAGTTCTTATTCACGAGTTACTATTCACGAGTTACTATTATTCATTTAGTACTATTCACGAAGCGTGAAGATGTTTTTGTGAAATTTTTATCTTTTGTGTGGGGTTACTATTCACGATATCGGCACTATTCACGAATCGACACTATTCATAGAAAAATGAAAATTTTTCTTTTTTGTCCAAGATGTCTATTTTGGCTACTATCTTTGGTTGTATCCATGTTTTGATCGTTATTTTTGAGTTACGCTTCATAATCATTTATTATGAAGTATTATCGATCTTGGATAAAATTGTATCGAATCCCTAATATTTGTCCTTCTATCTCTTTGGATTCGTTCTTAAAAATATTTTTCATCATCCTCGGTCCTTAATGGTGATACTTGATGAATATCTTTGGCTGTAGTGCAAAGATGAGCGATTAATCGATGAATATCTTTGGCTTCAGTGCAAAAGATGAGCAGTGTTGAGATGAACATGACCAATTGGTGATTTAAATGAATATCTTTGGCTTTGTGAGTGCAAAGATGAATATTGATTGTTGTTCTGAGGATAAAATATTGATGATGGACTTTTAAACCTTAGAAGATAGTAGTTTGCATTCTCTACTTAACTCTTCTAATGGATTCTTTATTTCCATTGCATTTGTTGATCTAAAACTTGTTGTCTATTGTATTCTATTAGATTTTTCCTGTTGAAGACTAAAGATAATTTGTTGTATATTATCTTAGTCATAATATTTTTTCTTGGGCTAGTTGAGCTCACCCTTTTCCTTGTTGTTCCATTTTCTTCTCGGGAGGTGAGAAACAGCGAGGATCGAGTCGGGGTATGGAATGAAGGTTCTAGAGAGAGTTGTTTAGTAGTCCTCACCATTTTGTAAAATAATGTATCAATAATTATGATGGGGATTTATTTGCGTGTGGATATTGTCTGGCGGCAATATCGTATTTAAACTCATGATGTATGTATTGTAGTATTTCACACGACATTTGTATTATTGAAGTTGTAGTTATTTCTGTACCATGTATTTGGCGACTCAGAATGGGTTGGGTGGAATGGACCTATTTTGGGGGCGTCACATTATTCAATAACGATGAAGTTCTCCTCTTGATCATAAGCTTCGGACAAATCCTTTGGCGGGTCGAACATAATATCCTTTATCAACTTCTTTGACTTCACCACGTCCAGCCCAATAATGAAGAATCTGAGGGCCTGAGGTCCATTCAGATCCGTCATTGCTTTAACGGCCTCGCGAAATCTCTTCATGTACTAGCTCAAGGTTTCGTTTGAGTGCTGTATTATCTGCATCAGGAAAGCTGTCGACTTTCCCCTTCTTTTGTTACTCTCGAACCGATTATGAAACTTATTCCAGAGTTATTTCCATGACGAGATAAAGTTCGACGGCTACGACGTCATCCATTGTCGAGCCTCCTTCCTCAGGGCTGTGATGAACATCTAACACTTGACAACATTAAAATAATCATTAAACCTTATGAGTCGATCATACGCTTGGGTAGGGTCATAGGGATCGCCATTACCATCGCAACTCTCCAGATGCAGAACTTTTTTGTTGGGATCGGACCGAACCCAATCTATCTCCGGAGTAAAGGATGATGTTGGATCAACCGACACCTTATTTTCCTGATTGACCGTTGCTAGCTTCTGTTCCAGCTCTGTCACTTTTCGTGTGAGGGGGTCAGATTCCTCCCTCGGGGGATGACTTACGCCAATCCCAATTGTGATTCGGTGAAGCCACCCGCTGCTTACGTCCTGTTCTCCCTCGACCTTCGCTACTACCTTCCCGAGAGCGGCTTCATCGCCTACTCTTTTCGCACTAAGAGTCATCCGAACGATGTTTCCTGGATCGGTCATCTGGCGTAGCTTCCTAGTGACGATGATAGCTCGGAGAAATTTCCTCTACGCGCATCAATGTTGCCATTTGGGTGCCTAGTTCTTTCTGTTGAAGGCGCATGACCTCTATAACATCCTTATGCTCCTGCATCTTCTTGGCCAGAATCAGTTCCCTTTTATCCTGATCGTCGTGTTTTAAGTTCCGATCCCCCTGTGTACGTGTCTGGGACTGAGTATCCTCGACATGACTATGCGAGTTTGTCGCCTTCTAACTGGCAGAGAACAATTGTCGTCTGATTGGGGTCGTCCTAGCGTTCGTTGGGCCCACGGAGTGACTCTTAGGTCCGAGTCTGTCCGAGACATAATTGGAGGGTCCCAACCTGTCTTTGACCAAACCCTTGGGTTGAGCAGAGGATTTCTCCTATCCTGGAACTGTGTTTTCCTTACTCGTCACAATAACTCCTATTACAATTCTGGGTGATTGAGAGAATTGATAAGCACCAAATAGGCCCTCCTTCTAGCGCCAATGTTAATGCCAAGATTTATCCACGCGTCCAATCACACAGAACACGTCCAATCCTGTACAAAAACGAAGTCACACGTAGGAACTTGACGCCCTAGGCCGTCGGGGGATAGCTCTGATGTGAGAATAAGAACATATTGAAAAATAGGTTAACAATGGAGGGTTAATGCTTTAATGCTCAAAACAATGTTGTTACCTGTGAATTAGGGTATATCCTTGTATTTATAGTTGATCACACCACCCTTAACTCCCCGTCCCCGAATTGGACTAAAATTCCTTATCACAATAACTACCATTCTGGGGTAGGAGTCAATCTCCTTATAGAAAGAAAGCCGAATATAATCCTGACTATTTCCTTATGAATTAGAAATTAAATGCAACCAGGAATCATAGATTCCTAAAAACTCTACTTACTGCCCATAATATATTCCTACACGAGAAAGATTCCTCCACGTGGCCTGGGGGCCATCGAACCATCTGGGCCTATTCAATCATGCCACAACACAAATAAAAATGCACCTATAAATATTTTTTGAAGTCGAATCATATCTAAATACGGTCAAATCATATAAAACCAATCGAGTCTGATTGGTTTGTCGGCTGGGTCAGATTGGGTTATCGGCAGGATCAGATTTTTAGGGCCAATTTCTACCGAAATTTGAATTTGGAGTGGACATTATATAAAATTAGTTAGTTGATATAACGGATTTGTAATCTCAATTACTTTAGAAGCCGAATTATGATGAGAGTGAAAGTTAGACATGTAACATAAGTGTAATTTGCCCAAAATAAAAGGAAGATACATTGAGGGAATATTCGCAGGTTGAATCATGTGTTTAATAGCTTGTATAGATTGAATGTTATTTGCATGCATTACTTCCTTTAAAGAAAGACAGGAAAGAAAAGACCATACTGAAAATGGGGAAGAGAAATAAAAAGGACTAAAAATGTAAAATTGTATCATGAATTTATCACTTTCGGATATATGATATCTGACTTTACAATATGATAAATCGCTACCTTGTGCTTCGTGATTTATTATATTGTAAAATCAAGTATCATATCTTGACAAAGTGATAAACTTGAGGTATCATATATGTACAAAGTGAGAAACTTTAAGTAGTAGAACATTGTCTCCATATTGGTCTACGCTAGAACTCTAGTTTTACAATAACGAATGGAAACTGAGAGTAGTGTTTGAGGGTTTCTTCAAGCCTTCAACAGTCTAAATTTTCTTTCCCTTTTTCATGTCCCTAAAAGAATATTCCTACATACGAATCCTAGAAGTCATTATGCTATTATATTCTTCATGTGAAAATTGACATAGACCATTGAGTCAATGTACTAAAACGTAATTAACATTCTAGCTTTAGTTTTAAGTGCTTCACTCTGAATTTTCGCCAATTTTTCCTTCTTCTTTATGTATATTGCATTCACGTTAATATTGTATGGTACTGGAACAGCATGAGATGCTACTTGCTGAGGCTGAAGGTTTGCAGAAAAGGGTAACATCTTAAACTTGTACCTCTATACACTTGTTCCTTTGACATCTCTCTCCCTCTCTCTCTCTCTCATGTTTGATTTGCTTATGATTACTGAAAAAATCTCCTATTACCAATTTTTATTTTTATTTTTTCGAAAAATCATCTTCACAGGAAAACGAGCTGGAGCATGAAAATGCTTTCCTAAGAGCAAAGGTATATATTTTATCAAAACCATTAGTTTCTCAAGATTGATTTAAGCTTTGCATATTTCTCATAAATAAAGGGAGCACTATTTTTACATGTATTTTTGATATTTTCATACAGTTTCTTCTCACATGAAGATGAGACTCATTGTATGCTCATGTGAGAGAGGACAGTGTAAAAATTAATATCAAAAATACATGTAAAAATGCCAGTTCTCTAAATAAATATGGCTTCTGCCAAAATTAGAAAACACTATTTATGGATTCTCAGGGTCTAACTCGTCTAGCATTTTCATCTTCTATCCAGAAACTTGATCAATCTTTTAATTAAATTATGTAAGAAGTCCATAATTAAGTAAAATTTCTTAAGAAAAGACAGAAATAATATAAACAATTTATTTCTTTTATGGTTTATGGTTCATGGCTTCAGTAGTTTTCTTATTACATAAGGTTAGAAGAAAATTCAAGATACATAATTAAACTTGTTTAGATTCCAAAAACATATTAATTCCTTTGCATCTTATTAATTACATAAGGTTAGAAAGTGCAAGATACTTAAATTTATTTAGATTTCAAAAATATAATATTCCTTCATATCGATATTATTACATTTATTTACATTCCAAAAACATAGCCCATATAATTAAATCATTTAGTTCCAAATGTTCTTGAGTTCAGATAGCAGAAAATGAGAGGCTCCAGGAACTAAGCATGGTGCCAACAGGCGGACAAGATCAGTATCACGAAATCCAGGCATTCCTTGCAGCTCGAAATGTGCTTCAGCTGAATATCATGGATCCTCCAGCTGATCATCAATATCATCAGGATCCTCAAACTGCAGCTACTTACCAACTTCCTGACAAGAAGTCTTTCCATCTTGGGTAACTTATCTAACTCATCTCTCCCTCTTAAGTATGTACTTAATTAACAAGTGGCTTAATTTGCATAATTAAGAGTTTTCAAAAATATATGACAAATATGGTGTTTATGTCAAGCTAAAAATGATTTAAAGATACGTAACTTTTAGTCTATTTCTTGAAAGAGAATTAAAATCATTACCGAGTATAAGGATGGTATGTAAAACTGAGTTTTACACTCTACAATAACATGTCATGTGGTGAATTTAGGAGAAAATTAAAGAATTTTAGTGCATTGACATATTTTATATTTATTATTTACGGTGGTAAAACTATTTTATTACATGATATGTAGTAAATCTATTGATTTTCTCTTAAATTCCTTCCCTGACATGTTATTGGAGGGTATAAAATTTTAGTTTTGGGACTAAGGGAGTGCAGTTTATATAATAAGTATAATGCTAGAGACAAACTATTTTACAAACATTTTACAAATTGTTGATGTGGCATACTCTACATCAGTATATTGCGTGGGACCGAAAATTACATTAAAACAATTTGTTGATCAATATGTTCAAGTGAAATATATCACATTAACAATTTATAAAATATTTATAAAATAATTTGTATATGTAGCATTACTTATATAATAATTCATAGTCACAATATTCATTTTCCATCGGTCAGTATTATTTTCTTTTGACTTATGTTTTTTTTTCTTATGCAGGTAAACTGGTTTGGCGGAGAACTTTTGGTGATTGCAGTTGAATAATAATGGTCAAATAAAAGTGTTTCATTTGGTACTTATTTGATGTATGACAATATTCCGGTCATAGTTGCGACTGTATCCCCGAGTTTATAGGCATGTGTCTTAACAGACTAAGAAAAACTTGTGCATGTTTTAACCTTAATATAAATGCTCTTTGTCTAGATCGATAAAAAGACTAAAAGATAATTTGCACCCCAAATTTTATATTATTATTAATTTTTATATCTCAAATTAAAAAAAGTGTCTAAGTACATCTCAAACTTCAATTACACTTAACAAAAAATACATTTTCTTCACTTAACCGGTCAAAAGTGACCGGCTAAGGCACACATATGCATCTAAAGGGGTATTTAAGTCTTTTCCATATTTTCTTCATCAGCTAATTCCTCTCATGTTTCTTTACCAAACCAAACCAAACCAAACCAATTTTCCCTGTTTCTCCTCTTTAAGTCAATTGCTCTCAATCCCCAATTTTTCCCATAAAAAACCCACTGTACCAAACCAATTTCAACCACAATCATCCCACCCAATAACCCTTAACTCAAATTTTCTATCAATAACCTTTAACCCAAATTCTAATTCCAAAGTCTTAAAATGAAAATCTACCCACCCATCGCCATAGTCATTGCAACCATAATCTTTGTAGTCCAAAACTCAAATCGTGGTATCTAACTAGTCTCTCGTCAAAATTTTCTTCACACCTCATCGTCATGAATACACATATTTCATCACCTTTGAGAGTTCTAGCCCAAATTTAGAAATTAAGAGTTGAAAAAGTTATTGGGAGATGGTAGTGGTTTGCCAAGGGAAGGGTGTTTGAGCATGGGGAAGACGGTGGTTGACAATGACGATGGCGGCGGCGGCGGCAGGCATAGTGTGTGACAGATTTGGGGATGTAAGGTTTCGAAGTACGTACATCAATGGTATCATTTTCTTCTTTCTTCTTTGTGTTGGATCTGAAAAGGGGCATATGAATGAAACACAACAACCACCACAAAAACACTGCATCACAACCTTTTATCAACACTGCAACACCAACTCTTCCCACAATTCCACCACCATAACCCACCACAAAAAAAATCAAACCGGATCCTAGCCTTGAACCCCAATCGTTTAGCGTCAAAGAACCAGAACATAACCTTGAGACACCACCATTTGGCGTCAAGGAGCCAGAATCTAACCTTGAACCCAAGACATTTGGTGTTAAAGATTCAGAACCTAGCCTTGAACCCCACTTCTGAGTGGAAAAATATTCATAGCCAAGAAATTTGGGAGTTTCCCCCACTCGAAACTCAATAATTCGTTGCTTATCAGGGAAAGGTGAAGATGTTCCAGAATTTGGAATTGTTGAGCCTGATGATATGAGGTAGCCACCTGGACTTCCTGGGTACAACTGATAAGGCTGAAACTCATACTGGGATAATGAGAAATTTTGATTTATCCCACTGTTCCTTCAAGTGCGAGCTAGAGATGAAGCCAAAAGCTGAGTGAAAGGCACTTCAGGTGATGAAGGTGTTGTCATTTGCACAGATTCAGGAGGCAGAGTGAAAGAAGCAGTGGATGGTTCAGTGGTGAATGTAGAGAATACATATGGTGAAACTAACTGAGTTTCGTATGTATAGGGTCGGATGGCGAAAATGGAGGTTGTCCCACCTTGGGAATAGGAATTGACAGAGAGAGATGTAAGGGAGAGTAATCCAGCCGGTGATTGGGTGGCAGAAGGGGGATCTAATTGGAGAAAAGATGCAAGAGACGACGGAGGAGCAATGAAAGGAAATACTATGGTGGATGAGTTATTCAGAGTTTTTGCGAGAGGGGCTGCAGCTCCAGGCACTGTTGCTTCAGGAACAAGGGTAGCATGACCAATTCTTTTATTGTGTTTGTAAGAACCAAAACACCAGTATAGACTCCAGCAGCTTCCCCATCTTCTCTTCTGAAATCAAAATTAAAGAAGTTATTTAAGTTACTAGGTCCACTTGATTATATAGCTAGCCCGTAAGACTGTCAAATCTCAATAATTTGACGCTAGACAGGAAATAAAATATAGTCAAGGGTTTCATTTATGTAAAAAGAGTTGGAAATAGAAACAATATACTTATGTACTTATTGACAACCCCTACTACAAGGGTATATAGAAGCCTCAGCAAATTCCGAACCCCGTCTACTTTGAACTTGACAAACCTGATTTTGAGCCTATTGTTGCTATTGGCATTAAAATTTGGACAATGCAAGAATGCATATTGTTCGACAATATTTTGATAGCAAGTGACGAGAAGGTAGTAGAAGCATATAGACAAACTAACTGGAAGCCAAAGTTTGAAGTAGAGAAAGAGAAACATAAGGCTGAGGAAGAAGCAAGCAATCTTTCAGATAGTCTCAAAGGTGTCCAAGTAATTTATCCGGATGCCCTTCTCACATTTCCTTTTTGAAGTGGTTTTACTTGGTAATAAACCATTTCCAAAGTCCTTTTCATATTTATGTATGATGACAATGATGCAAATGATAATTAAGATGATGATGTTGATGATGATATTGCAATAAAAGATGGAAGAGCTTATTAAACGTCTGGGGCGGGGACATCCACTGTAGGGCAGAGCTGGAAGGGCTAGTGGAGAAGAGAATGAGGAATTGGGAGTGGTTAGAGAGAGAAACTGTAAGCAATTGTCCCTTGACGGAGTCAACAATGGAGGATAGAGAAAATGGGAGAGGGGTTTTGGCGGAAGGATCAAGAACGATTGAAATGGAGAGAGATTGGGTGTCGAGGCTGAAGGGGCCGGAGTGAGGGGAGGAGAGAGAGAGAGGAGGGCGGAGGAGAGGATGGTGGAGGTGGAGAAGTTGAAGTAGAGAGAAAGTGAGATGTGGGTGGTGTATGGGTGAGTTGACTCAGTGTAGGAGTCTGGGTTTAACAGAGAGAGAGAGAAGGTAGGGGATTGTGTGAAATAAATATAAACTACCAAGCTTACCCCTCTATAATAAACATTACAGCCTTAGCCAGTCACTTTTGACCAGTTAACTGACGAAAGTGTGTTTTCTGTTATGTTTAATTGAAGTTTGGGGTGTACTTAGACATTTTTTCGATTTGGGTTGCAAAAGTCAACATGAGTGTAAAGTTTGGGGTGCACATTGTCTTTTAGTCTTGATAAATATATACAACAATACTACTACCACATAAAAAAAGCTCATATAATGCTCACATACATACATGCATATTGTGGACCCCACTTAACATATGGGACCCATAAATATGTATGTGTGTATGTGAGAATTATGTGAGCCACCATTATGTGATAGTAGTTTTATTTAAATATATAATATTTTTACTGTTCTAAAATAAAGATTATTAATAATTAGGGCTAATAGCATATTAACCGTTGAAATTCCATTTGTTTTATATTTGAACTCTTAAAGTATTAATTCTCTCAATATGGGCCCACAAGTTATACTATGTTATCGATACACACTCAAATCCGATATTTGGCCTAATTTTTGTCGAAAAGAGTTATGTCACGACATCATTTCCGAGTAAAAGACCTATCGAATTACCAATTAGGGTCTAGCGTGTTCACTTAATAACACTTGGGGGTCCGAATTGAAAGAATAAGTATATTATGGACTTAACTAATTTAGAAAAGATAAAACTTGAGGGATTAAAGTGCTATTAGTGCTATCAACTTTTTGAAATCAATTTGAGACATTTTAAAGTGATATGAATTCATTTAATTTTAACTAATATAATGTTAATTATCTCAAGTGGCTCCTTTTTTCTAACTTTGAAAGTATCAATATATATTATCGAGGAACAAAAACTACGTGATGACCCCTTTCATCCATAATTACATAATAAGCCTAAGTGGCATAATTCTGTTTCTAGGCTTTAGCGCAAGAGCGCTCAATCCCTGAGCTATTATGCACTCTTTGAAAGGCATGTAATTATATTGAAGCACATAATTGGTTGAAATGAGATATTATCGAAATGTTATATTTCATTTGATTACTCATGCTTATTTGAAATCATTATTGTTTCCAAGATCTGGATCCGTTATTCATTCAATGAAAATTCTTGTTGGATATCTAACAGAAGAGTATTTATTATAATCATCATCATATAGTAAAATCATGTAGTAAATCGTCGCACATATCAACCTTTTAACTTATTTGTTGACATCGGGAGAAATTTTTTTAAGTCTTTTTTATATCTGCCAAGCACACTCTCATTTTCCTTTAATTGTGTGTGGTTTGTGAGATCTTTGGAAAACAGTTCTTTTGTCGATGATTTTTGAAAGGTTGATTTTTAGATATGGGCCAATGTAACAGAGTCATCAGTTGGTATAAGTTTAATTGGATGTACGTACCAACCCATTCGAGTTTTTAAGGTTTTAAAGATAGATGGCCTATAATGTGACTCCCATTGCATTGGTCCGTAAAGAGTTCGGGGGCTTGTTTAAGCGAGGAGAATGTGTTAGGTACCCCCTGACTTGCTGAATCATGGTTACCGTCTTCCTAATCTTTTATGATGTTTTGAAAGAGTTGCCTTAGTGTATGTTATACGTGTGTCGTGCCTATTGTTTTGTGTCATTCCATAATGCGTATGTGTTCCGTGTTATGCATTGCGGGTAAGTCCATTTAATTTATCCTAATGGGGTTCAATTTGGGTAGAAAGAATCTTTTGGTTTGTTTGAATTATGATTTTCGTAAGTTTGATTTCTAAAGTTGTGTGTGCGTTTTTTAAAAGGTTTGGGAGTCTGGTTTCTAAACTTATGAAGGGTGTTTTTCAAAAGAAGGCAAGTTTGGTTTCTAAACTCATGTGTTTTTCAAATGAGGAGTTTGGTTTTTAAACTCTTAATGTGCGTATCCACAAAGGTTCGTGAATGTGATTTTCAAAAAGTTGGGAGTTTGGTTTCTAAACTCATAAATGTGTGTTTTTCAAAAGGTTTTGAGTTTGGTTTCTAAACTCATGTGTTTTTAAAAGTGAGTTCGGTTTCTAAACTTGTGTGTTTTCAAGAGTGAGCTTAGTTTCTAAACTCGTGTTTTCAAAAGTGAGTTTAGTTATGTAATTTTCAAAAGTGATTTTTTCAAGTGTGTTTTTCAAATGTGTATTTTTCAAAAGTGAGTTTTTGAAATGTGATTGTAAGTGCAGTTTTCAAAAGTGATTTTTTAAATGTGTTTCAAGCGTAGTTTTCAAAAGTGATTTTTAGCCAAGAGTCCTTTTCAAGTATTTAGTTTTTACCCTTTGAATTTGCTTCATTTTAGAAAATCGTTAATTTTTAAAAATTATTTTTTGTTACTCAAAACAAGGAAAATGGGATAGGTTCAACTTAGGCTATAAAAACCATCACATTTGACCCATTACCAAAATCATACTAATATTCACTATTTTGGGCCTTAAACTCCACTTTTAAGAGATATATAAAAGCAACCCAAATGATTTTAAGGCCTATAGATGATTTGTAAACACCAACACAAATCCAATTTCAAATGTACATTATGGAAAGAAGATGTTAATTCCTCCAAATATGAATTTAAAAGCCTTGGGTTCCTCCTAGATTCACAATTTCACCAAATTCTCATCAATTCAAATATCACGATTTAATTTCAAAATGTTTAATTAGAAGAGGACCCCACTTCTCTTATATGAATTTAGAAGCATTGAGCCTTTTCCTAAGCTCACAACAAAGGAATAATTCAAAATTAAAGCAATTACATTAATCTAATTTAGAGGTCCATCATGGACTAGGCCTAATTCACCGTGGGTATGGATCCATGAGCCTTAGATTCACTTACATCATTTCCAATTGAAAAAAATACTCCAACAATTCTACTTCCAATACTTGCATACAATTCAAAAATTCATATAATATAATTGAGATAGATAAAATGATATAAGGATAGACAATTCAATAAAATTGAGAGAATTAAAATTGGACCTTGCTAGAATTGAGGAAAAGGTAGGTGTCTTGAATAAATTTTCACTTTCTCTTTGTTGCTTAGGTTGAAGATGAATTGAATTGGAGATTTTTTTTTGTATTTTTCTTTCTCTAGATATGTATATAATCCTATAAACTAATAATTTTCGTGCTTTCTCTCTTTTGGGGATTCTCTCTCTTCTATTTTTTCTCTTTTTGTAAATAATGTAGAAACAAGGAATAACTATTGTTGAAATTGGATCTAGGGGTTGAGTCATGACTTTGGCCCCAAGCAACGAGTATAGCTGTGACTTTGGCTCAAATTCCAAGGTTGAGCACATGAGTTTGTTTTGGTGCATTCTCTCTCTTTCCTCCCCTAGGGTTTTTTTGTCTATGCTTTATTTATAATGTGTTTTTCAAATTTTGTCTATTTCGACGTTTTATTTCATTTTTATGCAAAAATGTGAAATTCAGTTGTCTAGTTATGCATAGTTGAGAAGATAGCTGGTAGCATTGATAGATACCTTACCCATCGTGATATATAACCTAGGTTCGATTCTCAACCCCCTTAGTTATACATACAACATTTTTGTAGTGTAGTGCGTTTGGAGCATTTTAGAGTCTAAATGTATCAAAAAAATTCTCTTTTAAAAGTCTTTATTTCAAACGTAACTTATTTAACTTACAAACGTAGCGTTTATGACTCAAACGTAACAAATCAAAAATGGTGGGATTTATTTAGAGGTCCAAACGCTATTGCCTTGAATGCTGCAAACGCTCGTAACCAAAAAACCTTCAATCATCTCTTTACCCTGTTATTAGATTGTACTACAATAATGGTTAAATGTAATATGTCATCGAACAAAAAAAGTTCCCATGTGTATGATTTATTGGTCGAAGCATTATTGCACCAATAATGTCATAAATACATAACAAATACGATATTAATAATTAATAAAATTTGAAAATGCTTAACTTTTAATTAATTAAAATATAATGAATTTGAGTTACAATACGGAAAGTGTTTAATCTTGATATAAAAAAATATTGGTACTAAAAAAGTTAAAAAATTTCTTGGTGCCAAAAATTCAATTTTCTCATAAAATATTAATCGATTAATATTTTTTCACAAATAATAATAATAATAATAATCTATTATTACTTTTTTATTATTAAAATATTAGTATGAATTTAATAAAATCATCAAGCATGTGATTTAATTATAAAAAATTAACTACACTATCTAATAAATTATTTTTATAACATAAAATATTAACAAAATAATGATTTTATAATAATATTTGTGTGGACGAGATAATGGGTTCGTTTTTATATAAAGGGGTTAAGGTGGTGTTTGATAAAATTGAGTAATTAAGATCTGAATGGTTAATATTGTTAGTTCTCTGAGGCATAAAAGTTATCTAGAACGGGGGGTTGAATAGATATTTAAAATCTTTTTCTTTTCAAATAGTAACTTAATAGATTTGTTAATTCAATAATTAATTAACCACAACGAAATGTATGAATTAATTATCCCCTTTAAGATAAAACATAAGTTATAATTTAAATAACAGTTATAGCAGTTAAAAGACTGAAAGTAAATGACACCGTGTTTTAAGTGGTTCAGAGCACTCAAGACTCCTAGTCCACGATTCTACTCCACGAGTAGAAAATCCACTAAGGATATTGATACAATATTCGAATCACTGGGATTCCTTCAAGACCAGCAGTCTTGGAACAATAGTTTACTAAGAACTTTTCAAGCCGAACAGACTTGAATCACTAGTACATTGAGTACTCTTCAAGTCCAGCAGACTTGGCAGTTCTGTTATAAAAGTTTTGTTGATGTTGTGCTACTAAGTTGCCTTAAGAATAAGTTTTGAAGAACTTAGTAGCTGAGCAAGACTTCTCTTCAAATTCATAGAGTGAGGCTTTGATAAATGTTCTAATGATTTGTGCGTTCTTGCTTGTCTATAATCTTTAATCTGTTTTCCTTATGTAGGAGCCTTTGAAATCTTCCCGTTGAGAAGCTTTCGTTGAAGCATTTAATGCTTCAGATATTCTAGGATCTTGATGTTGACATCCTAGGATTATGTGAATACTCCTTTCTGACTTGCCTGACACAACAGACTGCTTTCTCACCTACCACCTTTGAAAAGTCACTTTCATCAGACCAGTTGAAAGTCACTTTTCTTTTCCCTTTTGGCTCTTCGATTTAGGTCAGGGATGTTGGTGAGAGTATTGGGATTCTCAAACATCAATGTTCAAATATCAGTCATTATTGTCAGACATTTTTGTTCATCAGACAATCGAACTTCAAAGATTCTGATGCTGACTGATGAACTACACTATGATCGTGGTCTGTTGATAAGTGCTTGTAGGCGATTTACTCTGGACTACCTCTGATTACTCTACGATTCTGCCTTATCTTTAACAGTGCTTGACTTACTACGATTTTAATCAGTGATGCCTTGAAGATTCCACGATTTCGAGCTGTACCTAAGATTTTTAACTTAGCTCGACAGGCACTCGGTAAATTGCTTCTATGATCCCGAGAGGCTTGCTCGGCAGACTACGATTCTGCCTTGTCTTCTGTAATCTCTTGCTTTTCTTACCAGACTACAATTTTGTCCTGGTCCTATCTATTACAATTCATAAGATCAACCTAACAAGTTTGATCTTTCTACTACAAGAGATTTTACAAAAAGGTAAACATAAAGCTTAGATCAACTTAACAACTTTGATCTTTAATCTAAGTCCTTGTACATATGATATAATAAGGACTTTACATCTTTTGATAATGCATGCACATTTATTTATTCTAACATCAAATCTAAATATGCAACTCCCAACAATCTCCCCCTATTTGATGTTGACATAACCAAGTAGATTTGCACCATACCATCAATTCTTAATGCAAGTTGCTTGAAAATAAACATGACTTAATGATCAGTGAGCAAATGAATCTCTTAGAAAATAATCATGAATTTATTGATGTTTTTCAAGGATATTACAGTTCATAATTGATATATCAAATAAAAATAGGAACTTATCTTCTTGGTCTCTTGAATCTTGGAGGATGTGCACATTCGTATTCCCTCCTTTTCTTGCTTGCCTCATTTCGTCTTGCAATCTCTTCCAACTCACTTTTCTCCAGAGGTTCATTTTGATCATGTCTATTTATGAAGGCAGGATCTCCAATGGGCATGCTTAGGCCAGTGCGAGATGCTTCTCGCTGCCTGAAAGGCGTAGGGCCTTGACTCCTCAGTGGGGATACCATTATTATTTGTTGGTGTTGCTCTGTTCTTGGGGGCTGATTGCGAGGATTACTCCTTGAAGAATATGCAACCTGTTTCCCTTTCCCTTTACCTTTCTCCCCAGTATTATCTCCTTTTATGTCAGTATCTAGGGTTCAAATATCTTGAGATAGATGAATCATTCCTTGCACCAGTTCATGTAGTTGAGTGTGCAACTGGGCAATGTCATTGCGATTCTCTTGGACCATAGTGTCAATCTCGACTTTTTATTGATGAATGATGGCTAAGAGATCATTTGTATGCCTTATCTGAGTTAAGAAGTACTCTTTAAATTCAGTTGGGGAGGAACACATGCTTATGATATTTTCAGTAACGAGCCTGTTCTGCGATTCCTGAGTCTTTTGAAGAAGGAGAACTAATTCCTTATGTTTATTCGTAGAGTGGAAGTGAAGTTAATCCCTTTCTTTTATGCTCTCTATCATCTCATTTATAATCATCTTTAATCTCTTGTCAGATCCCAATATGCCAAGAAGATTATTGGCAGCATCGATCAAGTTGTTAAACCGTTGATGAATAATGAGAGAGTGGGCCTCAAGGTTTTCTTCCATCTCCTTGGCCACTTTCTTTGAAACTTCAGTTAACTCATCCTTGGTGGGAAGTAGAGAAAGATGATCGATTATTTTCTGAATGTCAGAAGGAGAGGTTTTTATCTTCTATTTTTGCAAGTTTGAGAGAGCAAGAGCTAGATTGAAGTAATCGTTATTGGAGGATAAAGGAACATCAAAATGAGTTATTGAGTCATTTATTTGTTGGTCAAAAGATAAGTTTTTATTTTGATCTATCGTAGTGGTGTCAAGAAGGTCTACGATCGTGGTGTGAGAAGGATGTACCGCGATTGGAATGGATGATTAATTTGGTTCATCAGTCATAGAGTGTTGGGACTCTGTAACTGGAAATTTGTTTTGTGGGTTTGGAATAAGCTCGATCCACCTAGGAAATTTATCAAATTGATGGAAATTTGATGAAGGAGAGTGATTTAACTTGAAGGAAGTGGGAATAAAGTATACCTTTTTGTTAGTTTCTAAAAAGTATACCTTTTTGGAAACTATAGACTAAGCCCGGCAGACTTAGAATCTCTTTTACCCTCCGGTACTTAGCAAGCCCAGTAGATTTGACTTTGGTTTAGTCATTAAGACAAGGACCCTGCAGGCCCTGGTTGATTGGATGGTTGTTTGTTGTTGTTGAGCTGCTAAGATGACATCCAGCTTGTTCATCCTCTGGTACTTAGCAGCTTCTAGTTATCATGTAGTATTCAGCTTGATAGTAGATCACAATTGATGGACTACTAAGATGTACGTTCAGTTTGACATCTTGTTGTTCTTAGCAGTCTAACTTATCTCTTGGTATTGCTGATCTTTGTTGTTGATGTTTGTCTTCATCTGATATTCAATATTGCACACTATCAGCATTTATGTACTGCTAAGTCTTACATATCAACTTGACTTCTTCTGGTACTTAGTAGTCCTTCACCACTGGTTTTCTTGTGCATAGATTTGGTTCTATATCTTCTTTTTTTTAGCTCACTATGTTCATGGTGAATCGTAGAGTGACTCAGGTATTCTGCTTTCTGATTTGCCACTCTACTTGTTGTCTTTTTGGCCTTTCGACTCTCAGTACAGATGCCACTACGTTTTCATAGTCCTTTGTATAGAGTAAAGTTGTTTAATTGTATGAATCTCATTAGTTGTGCTTCACTCTTCTGTGGTGGTTTCACTCTCATTGAGACCTTTTCTCTATTAAAATCTATATGACTTACTTTGTTTCAAGTCAACAACCTCATATTCTTTGAAGCTTCGGCTCTTTATAGATTTATCTCTCATTTTCCCATTGGAACATAGCCGTTGAAAGTCTTTCATTGAAGAGCTTTTCTATGGATCAACATTTTACCATCTTGTTCTTTGCTCTTGTAGTCTGTTCTACGATCATGGTTATCTTGCTTTGCTTCAAGAACTAACAAATTGATTGACTGCTTTGACACTTTGGTTTGCATATCCCTTTTGATTAGTCATGCTCAGCTTCCTTAACCTTCAGACTTGTGATCTCTTGATCATACTCCATGGTGAAGCTGAGCATTGACGTCCTCCTTGTTTTTTCTTTGCTTACACTGTGGCCGGTTTACCATTATCTTTGTAGTTTCTTTATCATGCTCTTTTACTTTTTGGTAAGCATTATGATTGCTGTCTTCTGATGAAACTCTTTCTGAATAGATTTTCACTTCTCAATTAGCCCTGCTGATAGAGTTGGTGCTTTGATCTTCTATTTGCTTGCAGGTCATTCAGAGAATGCTTTCTGATATTCTTTAAGTAGACTTTAATCTGAAACTTGACTGCTCTTGCCAGAGAATAAGATCTATACATACACTTCAGGGTTGCTCCTGTTGAGAATCGTAGAGTGCTCTATAATTATAGCTAAGTAAGCAATTGGCTGACTACGACTTTGGCTCTGGTTCTGCAAACTACGATTCTAATTGGTGACGACTTGTAGACTTCACGATTTAGAGTGAAGTCTACGATTCTTGTTTTAGCTCTACAGGCGATCGACAGACAGCTTCTACGATTTCGAGTGTAGTCTACGATTCTGCTTTACTTTCTTGGCAGATTATAGTGACTGGTGCATTTCTCTTCAGTCAGACATTATTACACTTTATAAGATCAACCTAACAAGTTTGATCATTCTATTCATAGTCCTTGTACATCATGATCTTTTAAAGGACTTTTACATAACTATTTATTCATATTAGATCAATCTAACATATTTAATCATTTCAATATAAGCCCTTGTCCATATTATCTATCATCTATTAAGGACTTTACAACTTTTATCAATGTAGACATATTTATGTATTCATTCATTAACTTCATCACCTTCATCATCAAATTATATGAATAAAAGAATAACATTCACATGCATATTCCTAACACTTTTGTTCATGGATAGAAGAGGCATGATTGGCATTTAACTTTTTAGCGAAGTTGAGGTTCTTTGGGTATTCTTGGGCGAGCACAGATACTGATGGATAAGCTTTGAATGTCCAAAATATATGATCCCAAGAATTGAGAAGTAGGGCTCTGTGGAAGGGCATTATGGGCAGGTAGGAGAACATTCAATTGTAGTTGATGCTCCTTTCTTCACTCTTTAATTCAATAATGATTTCTACTTCTTCCTCTTCTTCTCTTTCATCTTCTTTATCAAGAATCTCCACCATTTCTTGAGGGATAGAGGGGGCTTCATGATGAGCTTCTGATTGCTCCCCCTCAGCTGAAGCATTTTCTGACTCAGGAAATTCGAAGGTGTCCCCCTCAATATGAGCATGACTCTGCTCATTATCCTCTTTTTGTTCCTCTTCAGTAGGAACAAAAACTTGGTCTGATGCAGTCGGACTGACTGCATTGTTGATGGTGGCAATTACTGTTTCAATGATCCTGGTTTGTTCTAAGGACTCATTGTAAGAACTATAGTTTGGAGACACAGTCCTCTTTGTCTGTTCCATCATTCTCATTTCTTCTTCATTAATCTTTAGCATTGCTTCCTTAAGCTCAAGATCAACCTTTTTGATTAGCTTTCTCTTCACTCTTCTAGGCTCAGTTTCAGCTGTCTCTTCATCAAGTTGTTCATTTGTAGCAACATTTATCTGTTCAGGCTGAGTCGTTGTCCCAATATTTTCTTCTGATTGGTTAACAATTCTTGACTCCACGATCGGCGTGCTTGTATTCTCCATGATCACGATCAGGGAGGACTTCTTCAAACGCAGACTGCGTTTTCCTTTCTTTGAAAACTTTTGAGACAGAGTCATCTTTTCTTCAACTTCTTCTTCAGTTTGCTTCTTCTTCTTCTTCTTCTTCTTGAGCCAATCTTCATCTTAAGAAATTTCCTTTGTAAGAGATTGGCCAGAGAGTTCAGGATCAGATCCTTGAGGTACTTCAGTTGTTGATCGTTTAGGCTCTTCTGCCATCTAAACAACGGTCTCCAGCTTCTTCTTTCCCTTGTTTCTCCTGACCAGAGCAGTGGGATCCTGGTCTACTTCTTCTTTAACTTCCCTCACAATAGATATGTTTCCCTGTAGAAAAGGTTTCATAACCTTTCACTAGACTCAGATTGATAATTCTTCACATTCTCAACTGGATTCCTTTTCCAGTTTACAAAGAGTTATTGGGTCATTCTCTTGTTGGCATTTAGAGGTTCACCTTCACGAATATTGTCTCCCAGAGCTGCTTGGAGAATAATGCTGATAAATCTTCCATAAAACATTTTGATCGTGCTCTTTGCTTTCTTAAAGCTAAGAATCCACTTCCCAATCCACTCCAGAAGAAGAGCTCCATAGTTTATCTAAGACTTAAAGCAGATTGCTGTCATGAGCTTTAGTTGCACCTCGTTGACAGAATCGTGACCATAATTCTTACAACAGATACATTTCCCAACAATTTCAGCCATGAACTAGTACTTTTGGGGAAACTCCTTCTTCTTCTACCCCTTCAGATTTTGGTTCTTTTCGTGATGTATCCTCTTTAGTCCCTCTTTGAATTCGATGAAGCTTAAAGAAGTAAGGCCCTTAAATTTAAAACCTAAGGCCTGATTTATGTAAGCAACTTCCAATCGAATTGTCATGTCTTTAACCTTTGAAGCAAGGACGTCGTCTTTGTAGACTCCATTGGTGTAGAACTCCCTCACCAATTTGGGGTAAATTCTCATGTTGGTCCCCAGAGCTTCCTGAAGTCCTGCTTTCTTTAGCAATAAGAGGATCTTATGGAATTTTGGTTCGGCTTCTTTGAATTCTTCGAAGCATAGCTGGTGTCCAGGAATCATGGTTGAAGATGCCATTGATTTCTTTGATTTTCCTGAAACAATCAAGATTAACTGAGTGTTCTGTAAATCAAATCTAGGGTTTTAGCGAGCGAGGGAGAGAGAGAGAGTTTAAAATTCAGATGAGAGTTTGAAATAAAGAAATGGTGATTTAAAGTTTGTTTGAAACTTCCCTTTTTAAATTTTTGCTGAGTGGGGCCACGAACTTTTAGTCAGAATGAAAAGGCTATTGTTTCCTTAGCTCCTCATGAGATTGAGTTTCCTTCTGAAGTCCGCAGTATTACTTCACAATCAGTTAATGACTTTCTATCTACAAAATTAGTAGCTTCAAGAAAATAGTAATATGGTTGTAAATTAAGCATTCCTAATTCACTTATTAACTTATTAAATCTGGATTCATCTAAAAGTTTTGTAAACACATCAACAAGTTGATTTTCAATTGGGATATAATGAAGAGAAATATTTCCATTTTAAATATGATCTCTAATGAAATGATATCTTATCTCAATATGCTTTGTCCTAGAATGCATGACAGGATTATGAGTTATAGTTATAGCACTTGTATTATCACAGTGAACATGAATAGATTTGAAATTAAAAACATAGTTAGCTAGCTGATTTTTTATCCATAGGATTGGGCACAACAGCTACCAGCTGCTATATATTCAACTTCTGCTATTGAGGTTGATATAGAGTTTTACTTCTTGCTAAACTAGGATACGAGCCTTTTTCCTAGCAATTGACAAGTGTCACTTGTACTCTTTCTATCAATTTTACAACCTACAAAATCAGCATCTGAGTATCCTGTTAATTCAAACGAAGACTCCTTGGGATACCAAAGCCCGAAATGAGGTGTGCCTTTGAGATACCTGAAAATCCTTTTCACAACAATTAAGTGTGATTCCTTAGGGTTAGCTTGAAATCTAGCATATATACATGTAGCAAACATGATGTCTAGTCTACTAGCAGTTAAGTAAAGAAGAAAACCTATCATACCTCTGTATTAAGTAATATCAATACATTTACCTTTCTCATTTTTGCCAAGCTTAGTGGATGATGCAATTGGAGTTCTCATGGGGGAAGCTAATTCCATGCCATACTTCTTAAGTAAGTCTTTGATATACTTGGCTTGATTAATAAAGATACCTTTATTAGTTTGCTTCACTTGAAGTCCAAGGAAGAAATTCAGTTCACCCATCATGCTCATTTCAAATTTACTCTGCATAAGCTTGGAAAATCTCTCACATAGCTTTTTATCAGTATAACCAAAAATAATTCCATCTACATATATTTGTACTAATAGATCTTTATCTTTGTGCTTTCTAGAAATAGTGTGGTGTCTACTCTTCCTCTAGAGAATCCCTTTTCGATAAAAAAGTTTGTTAGTGTTTCATACCATCGTCTAGGTGCTTATTTATATAGTGCTTTATCTAATCTATAAAAATAATTAGAGAAGGTTGGATTGATAAAACCTGGGGGTTGTTCCACATAGACTTCTTCTTGAAGTTCTCCATTCAGAAATGAACTTTTGACATCCATTTGAAAGACTTTGAACTTCATATGTGCAACATAGGCAATAAATATTCTGATTGCTTCTAGTCTGGCAATAGGAGCAAAGGTCTCGTCGTAGTCGATGTCTTCTTCTTGAGAATAACCTTTTGCGACAAGTCTTATCTTGTTCTTTGTGATCACCCCATCTTCATCCATCTTGTTTCTGAATACCCATTTGGTGTCGATGACTGGTTAGTGATTTGGTCTTAGAACTAGTCTCCACACTTTTCTTCTTTCAAATTGATTTAGTTCCTCCTGCATAGCTTCAATCCGGCTTGAATCTTCCAAGACTTCCTCTATCTTCTTAGGTTCCATTTGGGACGGAAAGTTCAGATAGAAACACTCATTTTGAGTAGCCGGCCTAGTCTTGATTCTTGCATTTGGATCTCCAATAATCAAGTCTTGTGTGTGATCTCTCGCCCATCTACTTCCTGTTGGAACGTCAGTTCTTGTGCTTTCTTATCTTAATTCTTCAAGATTGACTTCAACTTCTTGTTGTGGATGCTCATTTTCTAGAGCAATATCTTCTATGATTGCTTCTCCATGCTCCATGATTCCTTCTTCTTAGTCTACGATCGTGGTAACTTGCTCAACCACTTCGATCTTGGTGTCTGGTTCGTTGGTCATGGAGTTGAGTGGTACAAACTTGCCTGATGAGTCTGTTTCATCAAAGATGACATGAATAGAGACTTCAACACTAAGAGTTTTCTTGTTGAACACCCTGTAGGCTTTGCTATTTGTGGCATACCCAAGAAAGATATCCTCATCCGACTTTGGTTGGAACTTAGTCAGATATTATTTTCCATTATTGAGAATGTAGCAAGTACAACCAAAAACATGGAACCTGACATTTGGCTTACTTCCTTTCCATAGCTCATAAGGAGTCTTTTTGAGCGTAGGATGAATAAGAGATCTGTTTTGGGTGTAGCAAATCGTGTTGATAGCTTTTGCCCAGAAGTATTTAAGTAGGAGAGCTGCTGCCAGTAGTGTTCTTCCTGCCTCAATCAAGGTTCTGTTCTTTCTCTCAGCTACCCCATTTTGCTGTGGAGTTCTTGGATATGAGAGGTTGTGATTGATGCCATTATCTTCACAGAACTTGTCCATCTCTGAGAAGTCAAATTCTCTTCCATGATCACTTCTAATGGCCTTAATCTTTTCTCCTTTCTCATTCATAAATGGCTTAATAAGGTGAGAGTAAGTTTCTTCTTTAGAACTCAGAAAGAATACCCATGTTTATATGGTGTAGTCGTCTGCTACCACCAGTGAGTATCTCATCCCTCCAAGACTTACAGTAGGGATAGGCCCGAAGAGGTCCATGTTAAGTAACTCCAAGGGCTTATTAATAGAGTTGACTGTTTTGCCTTTGAATGAACTCCTTGTTTGATTTCCTAGCTGACAAGCTTTGCAAGGTTTGTCTTTGATGAAGTTGAATTTCGGTAATCCTACTACAAGGTCTTTGGAGGCCAGTTTTGACATGCCTTTAAAGTTTAGATGAGACAGTCTTCTATGCCATAACCAACTGATTTCTTTGAAGTCTTTGGCAAAGAAACATATTGTCTCAACAGGATTTAACTTAGCAAGGTTGATAACATAGACATTTCCTTCTCTGATTCCAATGAGCTTTAGAGAAAAGGTCTTCAAAACTCTAACTTGACATTGATTGTTAAGGAAGGTGACTTGATTTCCTTTGTCACAAAGTTGGCTGATGCTCAAGAGATTGTGCTTCAGACCTTCAACATAAGCTACTTTACTGAAAGACACAACACCATTTCCAACTGAGCCATATCATTTGGTTTTGCCAGAGCTGTTGTCACCAAAAATGACTGTTGGACCGTCCTTTTCTTTGAAGTTAGAAAGAGGAGCTTTGTTTCTAGTCATATGCCTTGAGCATCCACTATCAAGGTATCAGGTTGTCATAGTGGAGCTTTGTACCTATAGTAAAATTTAGCTTTCATTTTGGTACCCAGACTTGTTTGGGTCCTTCCCTGTTAGTTCCCTTGAGGACCCAAATCTGCTTGATTTTAGGTCTATGATTTACAGGATTATAATAGTATGCTGCATACTTATGACCATATCTATTACATATAAAACATTTAGTGTGATGCATGCTTGTGTGTGTGTGTGGATTCTTTCTTATCTTGGACATATGTGGGTGATAGGTAGCCTTATCCTTATGCTGATTCTTCTTTTTACATATTGTTCTATGATTCAGAGATTTTGTAGAGTACATCTCAAGTCTACAATTCCTTCCTGGTTGGTTCGTGGAGCCGGTTTTATTTGACCCCACGATCCTTCGAGGTTGGAGAGTAGCAGTTGATTTACTCTTGATTTTTCTGAATCCTAGACCAGCATGAGATCTGTTATGTCTAAGGACATTACTTGGATTAGAAGTGCAAGAATTTATTGGCTCTGCACTTTATGTGGATTTCACAAAAGTAATACTTCTATTTAGATTAGAAGCACTACTAGTGTTAGTTTCCAAAGACTTTTCCACATTTAATTTTGAGGGAGAGTCCTCAAAACCGACACCTGATCGGTCAGAAGAATTCCTCTGACTAGAGATCAGAGAGTTCATAGATGAAGAAGACTTGTTCCATATTTGGATCGTCTTTTCTAACTCATGAATTTTATAAGCTAGGTTCAACTCATTTTGTTCACTTAGCTCATTTGTCTGTTTTAAATTCTTATTCTCAGTTTTAAGATTAGAGAGAAAGGAAGTGCTTAGCAGAACTGTCTCCAGTTCCGCTTGAACTTTTTCTTTCTCTTGTTGAAAAAGAGAATAGTCTTTCGATAAGGCTCTAAACCATTTCATGTATTGATGTAGATCAAAGGTTATATCATGTAATTCAGTTCTTAAATCATCAATATTCACATCAGGAGAGTTGAAAACAAATACCTCATCAATACTGATTTCACTATTTTTCTTGTCTTTGGATTCCTTGGCCATTAAACATAGGTTGACCACTTGAGGTTTGTTATCTTCGTCTGACTTAGAGTTTGTATCATTTTCTGAGTCACTCTATGATCCTTCAGCTACCAGGCCTTTGTCTTTCTTCTGAGGCTTATTATAACCATTGAATTCTTTCCTCGAGTTTGACTTCTTCTTTAGTTCTTCTCTAGGAGGTTTGTTGCAGTCAACAATGTAGTGACCTGGCTTCTAACAGTTGTAGCACAAGTCTTTAGTCTTCTCCTAGTTGTTTCTACTGTTAAATATCTTTGGTCTGTTGCTTCTGCCTTTACGCATGAATCTTTTAAGCTTTCTGATCAGCATAGAAACATCTTCATCATCGTCTTTTTCAATGTCAGACCCATCATTGACTCGAGCCTTAGAGGTGGCTTCTTTTTCTTTGAGATCCACTCCTTTTCCCTTTTTCTTTCCTTCTGATAGAGCTTCTGCATGTTGAGTTAGCTCCAGTTCATAGGTGAGAAGATTCCCGTATAGTTGTTGCACAATCATCTCATTAAGATTCTTTGATTCTCTGATGGTTGTTGTCTTTGCATCCCACTTGCTTGGTAAGGCCCTCATGAATTTGATGATGAGATCTTTGTAGGGATAGATCTTTCCAAAAGCTCAGAGAGAGTTGAGCAATACATTAAATCTTTCATAAATTGAAGTAATGTTTTCTCCTGGTATATGAGTGAACATCTCGTACTATTGAGTGAGTAAAGATTGCTTATTCTCTCTTACTTCTTTAGTTCGTTCATGTATGATGAGTAATGCTTCCCAGACTTCCTTTGCTGTTTTGCAGTTGACCACATTTTTAAATAGGTTATCTTCTAATGACTGGAAAAGAATGTTTTTGGCCTTTTGTCTAGTTGGACTGCTTTCCTCTCATTGTCAATCCATTCTGACTTTATCGTAATTTATCTTCAGTTTGGATCGTCAGGAGTTGGTGCAAGCTTTATAGGAATGTGGGGCCCATTCAGTACTGTTTCAAATAAATTATCGTCTATTAAATCCATGTAAGCTTGTATTCGAACTTTCTAGTTGGCAAATTTATCTTTGTTGCACATTGGTGGTTTGTTGCCTCCATCAAGCTTAAATTCGCTTATGATGTGTGCCATTGATCTACTCAAGCTTTGTATGCTTTAGTTGAGAGAACATGCTCTGATACTAATTGTTAGTTTCTAGAGGCACGAAAGTTATCTAGAAGGGGAGGGGGGTTGAATATATATTTAAAATAATTTTCTTTTCAAAGAGTAACTTAACAGATTTGTTAATTAAATAATTAATTAACCACAGTGGAATGTATGAATTAATTTTCCCCTTTAAGATAAAACAAAAGTTATAATTTAAATAACAGTTATAACAGATATAGTAGTTAAAGAGACTGAAAGTAAATGACACAGTGTTTTTAGTTATTCAGAGCACTCAAGACTCCTAGTCCACTCTTCTACTGCACGAGTAGGAAATCCACTAAGAATATTGATAAAATCTTCGAATCACTGAGATTCCTTTAAGACCAGCAGTCTAGGAACAGTAGTTCACTAAGAACTCTTTAAGCCCAACAGACTTGGATCAATATTACCCTGAATACTCTTCAAGTCCATCAGACTTGGCAGTTCTATTATGAAAGTTTTTTTGATGTTGTGCTACTAAGTTTCCTTAAGCATAAGTTCTAAAGAACTTAGTAGTTGAGCAAGACTTCTCTTCAAATTCATAGAGTGAGAATTTGATAGATGTTCTAATGATTTGTGTGTTCTTGCTTGTCTATAATCTTCAATTTGTTTGCCTTATGTAGGAGCCTTTAAAATCTTCCCGTTGAGAAGCTTCCGTTGGAGCATTTAATGCTTTAGATATTCTGGGATCTTGATGTTGACATCTTAGGATTATGTGAACACTCTTTTCTGACTTGCCTAACACAGCAGGCTGTTTTCTCACCTACTATATCTGAAAAGTCACTTTCATTAGACCAGTTGAATGTCACCTTTCTTTTTCCTTCTGGCTCTTCGATTTAGGTCAGGGATGTTTGTGAGAGCATTGGGATTCTCAAAAATCGACGTTCAAATATAAGTCATTACTGTCAGACATTTTTGTTCATCAGACAATTGAACTTCGACGATTCTGATGCTGACTGATAGACACTACGATCATGGTCTATTGATAAGTGTTTGTAGGCTATTTACTCTGAACGGCCTCTGATGTCTTAGCATTGACAACGCTTGACTGCCTATGATTTTAATCAGTGACGCATTAAAGATTCCACGATTTTGAGCTGCACCTACGATTTTTGACTTAGCTCGACAAGTACTCGTTAAACTACTTCTATGATCCCGAGAGGCTTGCTCGGCAGATTACGATTCTACGTTGTCTTCTGAAATATCTTGCTTGCTTACCAGACTTCGATTTTGTCCTGGTCCTATCTATTATAACTCATAAGATCAACCTAACAAGTTTGATCTTTCTACTACAAAAGATTTTATAAAAAGATAAACATTAAGCTTAGATCAACTTAACAACTTTGATCTTTAATCTAAGTCCTTGTACATATGATCTAATAAGAACTTTACATCTTTTGATAATGCATGCACATTTATTTATTCAAACATCAAATTTAAATATGCAACTTCCAACAAATACATCTTAATAAATTAGATCATCTGAATGAAATAACATTTGAATCTAAAAAATTGTTTGATAACTGTAGACACTTGAAATTTTACATTCCTATTACTAACTATACAGGAGGGCAGAATCATCTTTCGTCTTCCAGAGACAACCTTGGAAGTTGAAATCATCAAACCAGATCTCCGGAGACAACATTGGGAAATCATCAAACCAGGCCCCTAGAGACAGCCCCGAGAAATTATCAAACCAGACCCCCGAAGACAACCCTGGGAAATCATAAAACCAAAACCCAGAGACAACACCGAGAAATCATCAAATCAACTTCAGAGACAACCCTGAAGATAGACAAGAGTTGATAGCAGTCAAACCTTGGAGATAACCCTGAGGAAAGACAACTGTAACATATCAAGCCCAGAAATCAACTTGAAAGGGCAAAAGAGTAATTTTTCCAACTTAACATCAAAACTAATCAAATTACCATGAAGAAGGTCATGCATAACCATAACAACAATCCCGAGTAAAAACAACACAAGACAGCTCAACGGACTGATTGTGAAGACTTGATGATCTGGTCATGGACCCGTCTTCCCGGATTCAGAAAATGTCAAATCCCATGTCATTTTGTAGCTCTCGAAAGGGCTTTTCGGTAAGTTATAGCACACCTCCATCAAATTCTCGGATTAAAAGTTATGAAGGTTCAAGCAGACAGCGCATTGGTCAGAGTGCACGTACCACGAGAAAAGGTAGACCCGTGGAAACTTGGGTCTATATATACACCCTCAACCCCTTGGCTTCCAAGCAAAGGTTAAGAAAGAAGAGGGCTCGTGCGAGAGAAATAGAGGTTAGAATAGCTAAATGGAGCTCGAATCGTGCTCTGATTTTTGTAAAACTTCTTTTTATATACATATATACTACAACATATCAAGTTTTAACCGGTGGAAGTTGTTCATAAAGGCGCTTAAAGTCGTTTGATGGCTTTCATGCCCATAAGGAGCCCAACACTTATATATATTATTTTGTTGAAGATGCTTCGTATCTCGAGAATAAAATCAAAATAAGCCGAATACAGAATAAAATGGAAGTATCAAAGGCCTCAATTACTATGTGAGCATAAAGGTTTGAAAATCTATTTTCAAAATATCATTTTATATGCCTTGTATTAAAATTAAACTTTTATACAATTCAAACCCTTTGTATATAGGTGCAAAAGAGGCATAACACTACTTCCAAATAAAGCACTTAGGCTCAATTAATTGCAATGCACACATACACACATACACACATACATACAAATTAGGGAACAAAAAGTGCGATAACCGTGTTTCACAGAAGTTGGGGGGGGGTGCCTAGCACCTCCCCCCCACTTAATCAAGCCCCCGGACTCTATGAAATCTCGATTTCCAAGACCAATTAAACAGAGTCCAATATTGGGCCATATTGTAAAATCTTTCAAAACTCGATTGAGTATTTATCTCATACCAACTGGTGAATCTGTCTAATTCAGACCTATAATAATCAAAAAAATTCAAATCGTCGACATTATATGTCGGCCTTTTTCCTAAAAATCTCACCATTCAGACCAAACAAACTCACATAGAGAAAACATAAAGGGTAAGAAACATATAGGAAAAGGGAGATGAAATCTTTTCGGCGTCGATAGGTGGTGACTCTGCTGGGGATAGTAAAGGGCTAAAGCTGTATTTCAATCTTTTTTATTCCCTTCTTTGAGCATGTGTGTGAAATGACGTCTTTATATTGAATGGATATGAATGTCTCTTTTCCACGCTTTATAGTAGTGCTTCGCACAATGTCATCATTTTGCATGCGGTGAGACATGATGAATGTATGTTGTGTGATTCCTCCGCCAGGAGGCAAACCCGTCGGTTACTGATTACTGGACTCCAATGGCGATTAAGTTCAAGTGAGGCTCAGGAAAGGTACCACTCAGATCCGCTCCATTTGAAAGATCGAATTAACTTCCCATCTAGTAGATTCCGATGATATGGGAACCTCCATGCCAAAAAGCCCGTGAGAGTAACCTAAGATAGGTTAGCCTCTGATAAACCAAATGAAAGGAAGTCTCAACATTCTTTCCCTCTTTCAATACATGTCCTGTATAAATACTGTAGACACTCAAAATTTTCTGCATACCTGTTACTAACATTGTAGGAAGGGCAGAATCGTCTTTCACAGATAACCCTGGAAGATAGCTTAGCTCAATCCCAGAAATACCACTGGAAGTTCAGTTTCAAACCCCGAAAAACACACCGGGAGTATCAGTTCCAACCTCGAAGACAACCCCGAGGAATGCAGTGCAAATACCAGAAATTCCACCGGAGAAGGCCAATTCATCTCAGAGATAACCCCGAGATATTCAGTCTCAGTCCCAAGAATAACACCAGGAAAGATAATGTCAACCTCGAAGATAACCCCGAGGAGTGCAGTTGCAGTTCCGGAGATAACCCTGGAGATGCTCGTCTTAACTCATGCAGTCAGCTTCAACCTCGGAGATAACACCGAGGCACTCAGATACAGTCCCAGAGATAACCCCGGAAGGACATGCACACCTCAGAGATAACCCTGAGGACATTTAGCACTTGCAGCAGCCCAATCTCAGAGATAACCCTGAGTAACATCTTCTTTATCATCCCAAACCGGAGATAACCCCGGTGAGGGGTAAAATCATTATTTTTCCACCTCAACCCCACATTGCGCCGTCTCAACAACATATTTCAACATACATTCTACACAGCAATGTCCCACAAGAATCAAGGAGTTCCAATCCCGAGTGACTACTACACAAGGCAGCACACCAGATAGAATTTGAAGCTTGAAGACTAAGGACATGGTTCCATCTTCTTGACTTTGTACAACCTCTAATCCCATGTCAATGCATAGCTCTCGACAACGGAAGTCTGAAACAGGTCTTATACACCTCAATCAGATGCCCGGATTGAAGTTCCAAAAGCTCGAGCAGACATCACGTTGCATGCGTGCACAAACTTCGAGACGGCGGGACCCGTGGAGCCCGGGGCACCCGTGGCACCATGAGTGCATCTCAAGTGCCATAAGTGTACTAATGGCTCCCCCTCTATAAATAGAGGGCTTTGGGTGGCAATTTTGTAAGAGAAAATGGCGAGGAAGCCCTGTCCAATTTGCTCTGTACACACCCTAAACTGAGTGCTTTCCCATTTTAAACACTTGTGAGCTTATAGTCAGTCATATTTTTACCGATGAGAGCCGAGTATTCATCTATTTAAAGCTATAAAATTCTTCTTTGGCAGTCCACTATAAGCCTTCTTACACACTTTAAAGCCTTTTTCTTCATCTCTACACACACTATTCTTCACGTTGAGAGTTGTGTTGCATGTCTAGGCCCGGACTTTGGTCCGTGGTTTTATTCTCATTTGTATATATATATATATATATATATATATATATATATATATATATATATATATATATATATATCTGGACTAACATTATCGAAGTTATGCCTCGATTGAGCACGAACTCACGTCCCGAGCGTTTACTTGCTTTTCTATATATTTATACTTATATATATGAACTGTTGTCAAACTACATTCGATGAGCCCTGGATTTTATATCCAAGTGTTTTTACTTGCTAATTATATATATATATATATATATATATATATATATATATATGTTGACAAATCGCTAAAATGATAAACCGAGGCAGGATCGATATATATATCATGCGTTTATCGCTTATATATATATATATATATATATATATATATATATATATATATATATATATATATATATATGTAAGACCCCAACTTTTATGAATAAAGATTAATTTCTCTCGAAATATATTTTTGAATATTATGGTGTGGATATAATATAATGTTATAGTTGTGGGTAATATTTACAAATTTTGCAAAGTAAGCAAGTGGTTATATAATATTCGATTGGTCGGGAAATATTCATTTTAACAGGGAATTTTCATACGACGGCACAATTATTGGTGGACCCCACAATGGAAGTATTGTCGTAATAAGAAAACGACAGAATTATCTTTTTATAAAAATAACAGCAGAAGTGTTACCATTAAAACTGTTGAACTACCCGGTAGTAAAAGTACATTAATACGCGTGGTTGCATAGTAGCACACGGTATTGATTATTGATGCTTATGTGAGAAGTCACTCGGTTATAGTCAATTATTGCTACAAAGAATTGCCGCGATCATATCTCTCATATTATTGATTCAATTATTGTCACAAAGATCATCTCGTAATAATATGTTATATTATTAAATCAATAATTGAGACGACAAAGTTATTTATATTATTAAATTGCAATATTTACAATATCTAGAAGTTCTGTCAATGAGAGGTCTGGTCATCTAATTGCGCTCTAATAAGGAGAAATCCTTATCGGAAAGCCCCATCTTTCCTGGGAACGACCTGGTTGTTAAATATTGTGAGTTATAATATTAATGATGAATAAGTTCGTGTTGATTAAAGATGAAATTGATAGTTCCATTGTGTTGGAATTATTAGTGTTAGTGGATATCGACATTTATTTCGATATTAATTGATGTCCTGGAAGTTATACTAACCAAATCCAGTAATTAACTTAGGATAAATGAGCAATTAATTGCTATTAATTCACATGATTATAACTATTTATTCACATGTGGGTACTATTGATTCACATTCTTGTACTATTAGGGGAGTTGGTGCAAGATTGATAATACTTGCATGACTAAGTTAAAAATACAGGTATAGATGGAGGTACTATACTATAATTTGTATTTTCACATGTTTATAACAATTGATTCACATGATTGAACTATTAATTCACATAATTTATTATTAGGGGAGGTGGTGCAAGTTTGATAATACTTGCAGGACTAAATTAAAAATGAAAGAAAAGTTGAAGGTATTGTACTGTAATATTTCGAGCCCCAAAACGTGCAATTATCAAAACTATATTTTCCTATAAATAGAAGCTCATTCTTCCTTCATTTCTCACCAATTCACTAAAGCTATAGAGAAATTATTATAGAAAGAAATTATAGAGAGAAAGAAGAAGAGAAGTATGCTACCTCTCTACTCCAGTATCCAGTTTCTTTCTAAGGTAAGGGCTATTATTCCTGTCTGTGCGGATTACGCTAGACCTGGTTCCATTCTTTATTATTCTGTTGGAATATCACCCGTCTGCAAGGATTACGCTAGACTGGTTCTATTCTTTATTATACGCTGGAATAACCTATCTGCGGTCTATCGCATGCATTGTGAATTCTTTGTTATTCCATTCTTTATTATTTCATTTGGAATATCCTCGTTGCATGCGGATTACGCTTAGACTGGTTCCATTCTTTATTATTCTCGTTAGAATAATGCTGCACATCTGATCTATCGCATGCATGGTGAATTCTTCTGTTATTCCATTCCTTATTATTTGGTTGGAATATCCTGTCTGTGCGAATTATGCATGACCTGTTTCCATTCTTTATTATTCTGTTGGAATAACATGTCTATGTGGATTATCGCATGCATGGTGAATGATCCTTCTTATTCATTCCTTATTAAATTGTGGAAATGATCTGTCTACGTGGATTACCGCATGGCGGGTGAAAATCCATTTGCAGTTTCATATATTCTATGATACTCATTTGGTTAACGTTTTGGCTTCTATACTCCATGAAATTAGTAGAATATCCTAGATATTTGCGCTTCATCTGGTATCTTTTTATGGAAATATTCTTCTGAGCATTCTTGAATTTTACTCACAAAGTAGTATCATGTTGACAATTTGGACGTAATTGATTTCAAGATAAATTTAACTTATAAATCTTTAAAATTTATTAATGAACTTGTTTTATTGAATTATTATGTCATTGTCATCATCCTCATGCTTATATTGTGATGAAAGTCATCTTTGGCTTACGTGCATAGATGGACTTGGTATGGTTATGACCAAGGATTATTCGGTATAATCATGACCTATACTGTTATAAATGATGTGGCAAAAGTCCTCAATAGCCTGTAGTATTTTTGGTATGATTATGACCAGGGATTATTCGGTATAGTCATGACCATTGATGATTTAATGAATATCCTTGGCCCATAGTGTAGGGATAACTCGATGATGTGGTTTATTTATTAAGCTGAGTCTCAGCAATAAAAATTGATGAAAACATTTTAAATCATAGAAGATAGTAGATATCATGCTCTACTTGACTCTTCTAATGGATTGCTTATTATTCAGCTAGCTTAAACTTGATGTCTATTGTATTTTATCGGTTTAACATTGTTGAAGACTAATGATAATTTATTCTCGCATTATCTTAGTCATAATATTTCTTCTTGGGCTAGTCGAGCTCACCCTTTCTTTCACTGTTCTCTTCAGGAAATGAGAACGTAGTCGGGACTAGTCGGGGAACGGAGTGATGGTCCAGATGATAGCATTAGTAGTCCTCACTATTCTGTTAAATAGTGTGACAGTAAATGTAATGAGGACTCCATTGAGTGTGGATATTATCTAGATGACAATATTCTTATTAAAACTCTTAGATTATATTTTGTCGTATTTCACATGATTGTTGTATAATTAAGTTGTATTTGAATTTTGTACCATGTATTTGGCGACTCAAGATGGGTGATGTATACCTATTTTGGGGGCATCACACACACACACACACACACACACACATATATATATATATATATATATCTTAACATTCAGTCCCGCCCGGAGTTTACGTCGTGGCGGTTGATCTTTTTTTCTGTTTTCTTTACATTTAGTCCTGCCTGGAGTTTACGTCGTGGCCGTTGATCATTTTTACAGCTTTCTTTACATTTTCGATCCCCCATGGAGGTGCTTCATGGTGGTTGATCGTGTTTTTACTGCTTTATTTACATTTTTGATCCCCAATGGAGGTGTGTTATGGTGGTTGATCATGTCTCTATATATATATTTTTCGCTTTTATATATTTACATTTCCGATCCCCGATGGAGGTGCTTTGTGGTGGTTGATCATGTTTGTATATATATATATTTACAAATTTGTTATATAAAGCGCTTCGCTTTCAGATAAAGCGTGTGGCATAATGTGAGCCTAGGAATCATGTGATCACTGATTCAGTATACTGAATCTAGATTCGGTTCCCAGGATGGACATTTTCAGCTATAAGCAGCTTGTAAATTATTCACGGAGTTTGGACTTCCTTAGATGGCTTTCATGCCCATGAGGAGTTCGACACTGCTTTGTACATTATTTTCTCGAAGATTCTTCGCATCTCAAAAATAAAAGCAATCAAGCCTAACATATAATAAAATGGAAGTATCAAAGGCCTCAATTACTATTGAGCATAAGGGTTTGAAAAACCTCTTACAAAACATCACTGCTATATCTTGTTTAAAACTGAATTTTTACACAAATTCAAACCCTTTGTATATAGGTGCGAACGAGGCCTCACACTACTTCCAAATAACTTCACATTGACCCACACATACACATTCACATAACAATTTCTTGAAAAGTGGCGGTCACCGTGGTAATACGAATGTCGGGGGGTGCCTAACACCTTCCCTCCTCATAATCAAGCCCCCGGACCCTAATGAATCTCAGTTTCACAGACCCGTTTAGTAGTGTCACATCACTGGTCAATGTGCAAAGTTTTTCTCGCTTGCGTTGGTGCAACCAGTAAAAAACACCAACTGGCGACTCTTACAGTTAAATCGTCGACATATAAATGTCGGACGTTTTGCACTTATTTTTTCAAACAAATCTCACCTAACATGAGAACACCAAAGAACAAGAATAGAAAAGGGACAGATAAAAATCCCGACGTCGATAGGTGGCGACTCTGCTGGGGACACCGGTAAGAGGGCTTAAGTCGTTACTACAATCTTTTTCAAAACTATTATGTGCTTGTGTGTGGATGTTGTATTTACATTTTGATGAATGTGTACGAATGCATATATTTACTGCACTTAATGCTTTACACTCTATCTGCTTATGATATTAGCGCTTCACACATGTCATCATTTTTATAAAACGGTGAGAAACGTTGTATGTGAATGTATGTTGTGTGGTTCCTCCACTAGGGGGCTATCCTGTTGGTGTTTGATTACTAGACTCGTAGGGAGACTAATTCCAAAGAGGCTCAGGAAAAGAACCACCCAGATTCGCTCCAGTTGAAATACCGGATTAATTTTCCGTCAAGTAGATTGCGATGATCTGGGAACCTTCATGCCAAAAAGCCACGAGAGTAAACCTAAGATAGATCAGCCTCTGTTAAACTAAATGCGGAGGAAAGTCTCTTCATACTTTCTATTTTCAATTACTTGTAAAATCATTTAACTGTAATATCATTCCATATCAATCTCCATGTAATGGGAAATATGAAGAAATATGTGTATATGCATATTTAAATAATTAACATGTTATCCTGTATTGCAAACAGCTAACATCCATTTTGCAGGGTAATATTCCTAAAACGGATACATTACATATCATGTAAACATTTATACATTCCCTAAGACTAAACTATGCAAGTCTTTTTGTAGGGAAACAATTGGGCCTGTTACCCGCTCAAAATCCAAAAAGGCCACGAGCCTACAGCCAATTATGTCTTCATCTGACCAGTTTAATCTTAATCCTGTTTCTCATGAAGAATTTGACGGATTAAGTAAAGAAATTACAGATTTGGTTGTTCTGCTTAAAGAACTACACCAGTCTACTTAGGGTTCCCGGATACCCGTACATACAGAATCCTCTACACAAGGAGTGTAATATCCCGAGTGTTTATGATAACGATCTTTAGAAAAGGAAATGAATGGGTTAAAGAATATATAATACTCAAATATAATTGAGTTCAAGTGAAAGTTATGAAATAAAACTTACAAAAACTTATTATCAAGAATGGTGGGAGTAGGAAGTATAAAACCTATATTAAGGTAATGTGTTGAAGTTATTCAACGAAGAGATTTGATGAAAACCTGAGTAAGGTAGGGTTTCGGTGATTCCGAGGACGGAATCCTTATAAGGAGGGAAGGATGTGACAACCCGAATTTTTATAAGTTATTAAAATAGGAATTTAATAATTAAAATATAATATATTTTTTGATTATTATGCCTTATTGGCAATGGAATTGTTATGAATTAAATTTCATAAATATTGAGAGTAATTCACTTAATTAAAATAGTGAATTAATGTAAATATATTTATTTTAATAAAATGAGAGGGTAATGTGTTACATATAAATGTAATATGTTAATGTAATTTAATTGTGAATTTTATGAATAGTTACGATAGTTATCAAGTAAAATAAATATTTTAGTTGAGATATTTATTAAATGAAGTAAATATTTGATGAAAATTATTATGGAATAATTTATTCATGTATGATAATATTAAGTAAATTGATGATAAATAATTTTATAATTTGTGCGTATTTTATTACGCTAATGTGTTGGTGATGTCCTAATTTAAGTAAATAATTAAATCAGAGGGGCTAATGATTTGTTAAATAAAATTGGAATTATATTAAGTAATTAAATTAAATAAAGTGTGACGATGGGGTACTATATAATAAGGAAGTTATAAAAATAAACTAGTATGGGAATTATATGTTCAGCCAAACAAGGCCTTGTGGCCTTTGGGGTTTTTTTTAGCTGACGTCTTTTGGTTTTGATAATTGAAGAGTACGTGAGTATAGAGAGAGATGAGTAAGAAGAGAGAAGAAGAGAGAAAAACACAGAGAATGAGAGCTTGAGAGAATTCTCTGAGATTGTCTAGAAGAGGGAGAAGGATTGCTAAAGCTTGTGACCATCTTGCAAAGAAATCAAGTATTGAAGGTATAAAAACCTAAGTTTATGTTCTAAATTTCTAATATGGGATTGTGCGAATTTGATAATTGTGTTGTAGAAGGTTCATAATCTGTTATATGTTGTCTTCAAATGGTTTTAAAGTATTAAATTCATGGAAAATGGGTTTGAAGAAGAAAAGTAAATATTAGTGTGTATTCATGTGATATGGCTTAAGAAAGTAAGAAATTTATATCCAATATGTGTTATAATCTATGAATTGATGTTTGATAGTGATAATATATGAAGAAGCGAAAACAACGAAAGTTAAACGAAGCAATTTGGTTGAGAAACGAATTCGTAGCTAATGAATTCGCTAAATTGTCAAAACATGAACAACTAGTATGAAAATGAGTTATAGATTCATTTTTGGGTTAGTTAATGTTTATGATAATTATTGGGTAGTTGGTATGTTGTAGATTTATGAGTTACGAACTTATAGAATCAAAAATGAACTAAATTGGATAAGTATAACTCGGGTTATGATCATCGGAAGGGGTTGGGGTCTATAAAATTGTGTGAGAACGAGCACGAGGGGTCATCTGCTTCCTGTGGCGCAGCCTACGCTGCCCCTAAGGCCAATTGAAGTGCAAATGCACATGAGACATCGATTCTTGGTGGACCCGCTCCGACCTCCTATAGTAAATTAAGCATAACGTTTTCATACGAACTCTGATTGAGGTGATTCAAGATGTCCGGAATGAGGACGAATAGACCTACAACTTTTGTTCTTTAAGTTTTTCAATTTGAGAATGTTAGGAAGGGTTAAAATAGTCATCTTTGTGACTATTACGTATTCAAAGGCGATCGGAGGGTGTCGAACTAGCACATACGCAAGTATAGTGCTCCCGATAGAATATGTTATTCTAAGTGGTGTAACATGAAAATGAATGATATTATACATGACGTATAAGATTTCCTTGCTCATAATAAAAAGCATTAGCATGACTTAGTATGTGTTTTGAAAAGAAACTTAGACGTTTTAAAAATATTATTCATGAGCATTGTATTGTCTAAACTTTTGTACTTGTAGGATGACATACTAGTAACTTTTGGGTCTTTAAACATGGCTTATATGTGCAAACATGATATGATTTTTATGCCTCTAGGCATGATGGGTACGTGCACACTATTAGATAGACATACTATGAACTATACATGTCTTAAAGTAAGATTTCAAGTTATAAACCATGCTAGTCATACGATTACATGTAAGCATGTATATTGAAAGTTGTTTAACCTCGTGGGTGGTCATATAGTTAGGCCCTTGTTGTATGAACTTACTTAGCCATGAAATAAATGGCAATAAAGCTATAAAGTGTAAAACAACTTAAGGTAAATACAAGAAGCACCAAACTTGGGCTAAGACCTCATAACATGTGGGTAAGATATGTGTTAACAGTTATACATGCTAAGAACCAAGATGGAACTAGAAAATACTCAACTCCAGTGCGGGCTGGGGGGCAGTAGCAATTTGCCGTCGTCCTAAGCTTCTAACCAGGCGCAATTGCTGCGCCAGAAGCGATGATACTGATTATTTTAACTTTGATTTGAACCTTAAAGCATATGTGTAATGAATGTCTAAAGCTATAATACTTGACATAGATGATGTTTAAGCATGGGATCATGTAATGGTTATATAAAACATAGAGTTGTTAAATTTTATTAAAGTTGTAAAATGTAAGAACGATGTAGATCGCGTATCTATGAACTTTAAATATGTGTCGAACACATAGTGAGTTAAATGTGTGAATGATATATATGAATGTTGATGTCATGTATGAGTGGTTAAGGTATACCAATACATACCTAGCTATTCTAAGAGTATTATGAGAATTTGAAAGGTTGGTTTTTACAAACCTAGTTAGGAAATAATGTAACGTTACTGTTATATTAAGAATGTATGGAATGTATGACTAATGGATGTGAATCCATGATTATATAACTGTGTAGGATTACACGAAGTGTAGATAAGCGTTAAGCAGTTAAGTCGTAGTTTATAAACTACAAATCAGGCAAGTCTTTCAGTTCCTATTTACTATGTGAATTTGATTGTTTTAAATCTTTATTTCAAAGAGCATGATGTGTTATATGAACTGTAACATTTATGTTATGTTAGTCCAATGTTTATGAGATTTGTCGAGCATGTTATTATGTGTTACGTGATGCATGAAAACTGTTAGATTTTGCTAGGCTGTCGAGCTCAACCTTTCAAATAACCATTTTTCCAGGTTAAGGATTGAAGGTAACACTGTGTGCTACTTGAATGACGTGGATCCAAAATAATACACGAAGATTAATATTTTAGCTAAAGTTTTTAAATTCTTTATACCATGATTAAGATTCATGAGATGTATTAAATGTTTTATGATGTATAGTTTTATGTTGAGTTGTAAAGCTACAGTTAGAGTTATTTGATATATAAAGGTTATCGGATTGAAATGTAAAATTTTATATAATAATAGTGATAAAGTGAATCATTAAATAAGATTGATTCAAAGACATGTAGTTGATAAAGGTTTTGATTCAGGGAATTTAAGTAAGAAGACATAAAATTTTTAATTATTCCGCATTTTATAAAGTTTAACATCGAATAATGATGTAAAATCAGAAGGTAGACGTGTTATTAACGACCGAAGTTAATAATTAAATTGTATGAATTTTGGGGTCGTTACAAGGAGGAACCCAAGGTTCGGATAAAATAAATCCAGAACTTCAGTTGGTTACAACCGATAAAAACCCTGAAAACACCCATCTCAAAGAAGATCTAGACACCGGTGATATCAGGAAGAAAGTCCTCCAAATGGAAGAAACCATCCGTTCTATCAAAGGAATTGGAGCAGGCGGGAGTGTTTCATATGTTGATCTTTGTATATTCCCTGGTGTTCATTATCAAGAGAAGTTCAAGACTCCTGACTTTGAAAAGTATGATGGGTTAGGGGATCCTTACACACATCTGAAGGTGTTCATTGGAGAACTTGAATCTTATGTAGAGGATGAGAAGCTCAGAATGCAGCTATTCCAAAAGAGTCTAACTGGAGAAGCCCATTCATGGTATACCAGATTAGACAACTCAAAGATCCATAGTTGGGAGGAGCTAGCTGATGCCTTCCTCACCCAGTACAGTTTCCAGTCTCAGATGGCTCCTGACCGGTACTAGATTACCAAGGTCAAGAAATAGTCCAATGAGTCTTTTAGAGAGTATGCTCAAAGGTGGAGGCGCCTTGCTGCTCAAGTTGTTCCTTCTATGACGGAATCAGAAATGGTCATGAACTTCATAGATATACAATTAGTTTCTTTCTATGAAAGAGTCTTAGCTGGCATTGGTAAACCATTTTTTGAAATGATTAAACACGGAGAGATGGCTGAGATAGGATTGAAGTCAGGAAAGATGCAAGACCTAGCCGCTCTTAAAGCAGTTGCTGAGCACATCTAGTCTAGAACTAATGGAAACAACCCCCGAAGTATCCATAAAAAGAAGAGGATGTTTCCTTGATACTATAAGGTCAGAAAGACAATTAGAATATGCCTATCCAGAGGAGAAACTACTCCCCTTTGCAAGCCCAATCTTCAAACCCTCCATTGCCTAAGTGTGGAGAAGTCAGACGCCCTCGGGTGTTCACACCCTTAGGGGATTCGTTCGAGAATATCCTTACTCTTCTGACTACTCAGAAGAAAATTACACATCTTCTTCCACCAGCCAACCCGAATGGGAAGGGTTTTAATGCTACTCAGAAGTGTGCTTATCATGCCGGGGAACCGAGACATGATACTCAAGATTGTTGGGCCTTGAAACACAAGATCCAAGAATTAATAGATAGCGATGAGATCGTGTTTACCAAGCCCGATCAACCCCATGTGCAAGATAACCCTCTTCCTCAACACAAAGAAGAAGAGGCCAAAATGATTAATTGGAGCAGTGGACAGAGTTCCAATTTTAATGGTGAATCTTCTCAGACCAACAGGGACGGTGCTAACAAATGGGATTATGAACAGTTCCAGTTTATGATGGAACGAAAGATGAAAGATCTCTACAAGCAGGTCGAACAATTGGCAGAATTGGTGATCCATCAACACCAAATCACACGCCAATTAGTCAGCCAGGAGCATGCCAGTCTCCTCCCTATTGTTATGAATACTCCATCATCGCCTTCAAGAAGGGAAACAATGGAGTATAAAGTTGCAAAAAGAGTAAGTGCCAAAGCCCGTCGGGATTTTGCCAATAGAAGGGAATTTACATACCTGAGCCAACCTATGGAGGAGATATTTCAGATGCTAATCAATGAAGGAAGAATTACCTCCCTTCTACCTCCAATTAATCCCCATTCAAGGCGGTTTAATTCTGATAGAGTATGTCAGTATCACTCCCATTCTCATGGTCACAGCACAGAAGAATGCTGGGCACTCCGCCATCTCATTCAGAATTTAATTGACAGCGGTGTCCTGGTGATAGCATATGATGACACCTTGTTACTCGAGAGTGGGAATACATATTGTACAAAGTGGAAAGACGAAGTAGTAGCAGTTATATCCGCTGAGGTTGATGATGCTTCCAGACCACTCATCATATGATCAATCCAACTCAAAGGTATTGACAATCCTTTAAAAGTGGCTGCACCAGAGCCAATTAACTTACCATTAAGACCACAGTATCATGTTGTCAGCCTACAAAAATTGCCCTATAATTATGGATAAGCTGAAGGATCCACATCTCATACTATTGATGCAGTGTCGAAGGAGAATCCACTATATCTTCCCCAACGGGTAATGAAGCCTTCCATCAAAGAAAATGGGAAAATTCCCGTGGAGAAGATTGAAGAGTTCCTCCGTATTATGGGCCATAATGAAGCCAAGTTGGTTTTAAGCTTAAGGGAAGCTCCACAGTAAATTTCCATACTGGACTTGGTTTTCTCTTTCAAAGATCATAGAAAGGTCTTGCTAAGGGTCTTGGAAGAGGCCCATTTGCCGAAATCAGTGGATGTGGAAAAATTCCAGCATCTGGTTGGTCACATTTTTAATAACAATGTGATATCTTTCACTGATGACGACATACCACCCGAAGGGACCGGTCATTGCAAGTCGTTGCACATTGCGGTGTTATCCTCCGGATATATGGTGGGAGGAGTCTTGATAGATGGAGGTTCATCTTTGAATATATGTCCTTATGCCACTTTTGTGAAGATGAACATCAATCTTAAACGGATCCGAAGCAGCTATACGGTTATTAAAGCTTTTGATGGATCCCGACGAAATTCTATCGGAGAGATTGAGTTGCCAATTGAGATTGGTCCCCATACATTCTGCGTATCTTTTCATGTGCTCAAAATAGATTCAGGATACAACCTGCTATTGGGAAGACCGTGGATTCATATGGCTGGAGCCATCCCATCCATTCTTCACCAGCAACTCAAATACATCATTAATGACAGCCTAGTCACTATTAATGCTGAGCTAGAATCTCATGAACAGAGTGACATACCATTAATTAGCTTCAATTCAGAAGTTGAGCTGGTCAGTTTTCATGCCCTAGAGGTGAGAAACATTCATTACCATCCTATTGGTGCACCACTTCTCACACCCAAGATTTCTGCCGAAGTAATGTCGGCCACTCAAGAAATGATGTCATTGGTGTGAGATCCCAAATTTTATGAAATTAAAGTATTCAATTTTTCTATTTTGGTAAATAGTTAAATTGATAAAAGTTTAAAGTTAAGGGTGATATGTGAAAATTTTTCAAAGTAAGAAAGTTTTCATAAAATAATAGGTGATAAAAATACAATAATACGCTTGATTGCATAGTAGATACGGTATTGATTATTGATGCTTATGTGAGAAGTTACTCGGTTATACTCAATTATTGCTACAGAATTCCGCATCATATCTCTTATATTATTGATTCAATTATTGTCACAAAGATTATCCGTGATAATATTTTATATTATTAAATCAATAATTGAGACGGCAAAAGTTATTCATATTATTATTTGCAATATCGACAATGTCTAGAAGTTCATCGAGGAGAGGTTTGGTCACCTAATTGCGCCAATAAGGAGAAATCCTTATTAGAAAGCACCCTCTTTCCTGGGAACGACCTGGTTGTTAAATATTGTGAATTATAATATTAATGATGAATAAGTTCGTGTTGACTAAAGATGAAATTGATAGTTCGATTGTGTTGGAATTATTAGTGTTAGTGGAAATTGACATTTATTTCGATAATAATTGATGTCTAGAGGTTATATTGACTAATCGGGTAATTAACCGGATAAATGAGCAATTAATTGGTATTGATTCACATGATTATAACTATTTGTTCACATGTGTGTAACATTCATTCACATTCATTTACTATTAGGGGAGATGGTGCAATATTGATAATACTTGCATGACTAAGTTAAAAATAGAGGTATAGATGGAGGTACTATACTGTAATTCATATTTTCACATGTCTAGAACTATTGATTCACATGATTTACTATTAGGGGAGGTGGTGCAAGTTTGATAATACTTGCAGGACTAAATTAAAAATGAAGGAAAAGAGGAATGTATTATACTGTAATATTTCGAGCCCCAAAATGTGCAATTATCAAAACTATATTTTCCTATAAATAGAAGGTCATTTCTTTATTATTTTTCACCAATTCACTAAAGCTATAGAGCAATTATTAAAGAGAGAAATTATAGAGAGAAAGAAGAAGAGAAGTCTGCTACCTCACTATTCCAGTATCCAGTTTTCTTTTGAGGTAAGGGGTATTATTTCTTTCATATTCATGAAGAGAGCTATTGTTATTCCATTCCTTATTATTCTGTTGGAATAACTCAGATAATGGACTCTGAGATATATGGTGAAATTCTTCTAGTATTGCATTCTTTATTATTATGTTAGAATAACCTGTCTATGCGAAGTACCGCATACATGGTGAAATTCTTCTGTTATTCTATTCTTTATTATTCTATTGGAATAACCTGTTTGTGCGGTCTATCGCATGCCTGGTGAATTCGTTGTTATTCCATTCTTTATTATTCTCATTGGAATATCACATCGCATGCGGATTATGCATGACTGGTTCCATTCTTTATTATTCGTTGGAATATCCCGTCTGTGCGGATTATGCATAACTTTGGTTCCATTCTTTATTATTACGTTGGGAATAACTCGTCAAGGCGATTCTATCGCATGCATAGTGAATTCTTACATTATTCCATTCTTTATTATTACATTGGAATATCCTATCTAAGTGGATTACCGCATGCATGGTGAATGATCCTTTGTATTCATTCTTTATTAAATTGTGGAAATGATCCGCTCACGTGGATTACCGCATGGCGGGTGAAAATCCATTTGCGAGCCAGTATATTCTAAGACCCCAACTTATTATAAATAAAATTGAATTTCTCTATTTATTATCTTGAAATAATAAGGTGATAATTTGATATAATACTTTGGTTATGGGTGAAATGGACAAATTTTGGTACTATTCAAATAAGCAAGTGGTTATAAAATAATTCATTTATTTCTTGAAATAATAAGGGAATATTACTTTGGTTATGGGTGAAATGTGCAAATTTTGCAAAATAAGCAAGTGGTTATAAAATATTCTTTTTGTTTGGTCGGAATAATTGTCGGGGAATATTCGCACAACGGCGTTTGACCATTTGTGGGCCCTATAATGAGAATAAGCTGGCGGATGAAGAAAAGCGACAAATTTGAGTTTTTATAAATAACGATATAATTATTACAATTAACCTTTGTTGGATTACGGTGGTTAAAATACGATGTCTGGCGTGGTTGCAGTAGATGCTTTACGGTATTATTACAATATTTTTGAATTATTGATTCTTACGTGAAGAAGGCACTACTCAATAATTATTACGATAATTCTTATTCAATATTTTATTTTATTGATTCAATAATTTTTGCGTTGATATTTTATATTATTGTTGTTTCAATAATTGTCTTTGCACTAGTATTTCCCATTATCAAATCAATAATTCATATTATTTGAATAATATTATTAGATAACATTATTGGCAATGTCTAGAAAGTTACATCAAGGAGAGGTTTGGTCACTAATTAATTGCGCGATAAAGGAGAAATCCTTATCGAAAAAGCCCCTCTTTCTTGGGAGCGGCTTTGGTTGTCATTATTGTGATTACGTAATATTATTTGTGAATAATTATTTATTGATTTATATGATAAGGAAATATTTATTTTATGTGGATATAAATGAAGGAATTTATTTTAGCATGAAATAATTGTTAAAAGTTTGGCATATTTTTTGTGGAATTATAATTATTTTTTCGATAAAATATTCATTTAAATATATTATTATTATTATATATATATATATATATATATATATATATATATATATATATATATATATATATATATATATATATATATATATATATAAACATGTGATAAAAAGGAATGGAGGTTGGTAAATTGTAATTGAATTCTAGTTTTCAAAGGTAATCTGTAATTAGCTTTGTCCTTTGTTTTCAAATTTCCTTGGTTTTTTTTCTTCCTACAAAACTTGATTTTCCTAAATGGGGTTGGTGGATGCTTTACAAGTTGCCAAATTGTTGGCCCAACTATTAAAGAAAATTGAAAGTTAGGCAAAAGAAAGGGAGAGGTTAAAAGGTGGGCGGAGGAGAAAATTAAAAAGTTAAATGACCTCGCGTTTTAATTTTTCCTCTCGTCTCTGTCTTTATAAATAGAGGGATAACCCTCCTTCCTCAACACACCACTTTCAAATTCGAAATTCTTATTCTAAAGTATTGTGAGTATTTTTCTTGAGTATAAGAATACTTTGAGCGTAATTTTTACTGCAAGATTTTCCGAATAATATCAGATATTCGGTCAAATCCGGTTTCTACTAAAGGTAAAGGATATTATTTTATTGCAATACTTGTGAGAAATATTATTTTCTTTTCATACTCCATATTATAAGCGATATTATTTCATCTCGTATTCTTAAATTTGAACTTACTATGGTAAGTATTGCTTCTATAATTCACGAAATGATTAGAAATTTCGCTTCATCTAATATCATTTCATAGGAATATTGGTGCGAACTTTTAATCAAATTTGGAACTTTTCATTTTGTTCACGATTCTTTATTCAAGGTCTTATTTTTTGATTCATTATTCACGGTTCTCATTATTCGATTCTTTATTCGATTCTTTATTCACATTCACTATTCAAAAAGAAAAAAAAATATTTTTTTTCCTTCTAAGTTATCCATTGTGACCCTTATTCTTGAAATTGAATCCATGTTTTGGTCTTCATTCTTGAATTTTACTCCATTATGGAGTATTTTTTTAAACTTGAATTATTTAAAGTATGAATCTCTAATCTTTGTCCTTTTGTCTCACTGGATTCGTTCTCTAAAAGGTTTTTCATCATCCTTAGTCTTTAAAGGTGATACTTGATGAATATCTTTGGCTTGTAGTGCAAAGATGAATGATTACCTGATGAATATCTTTGGCCCGTAGTGCAAAGATGAACAGGTGTTGAGATGAACATGACCAACTGGTGATACAAATGAATATCTTTGGCCCGTAGTGCAAAGATGAATATTTGATGCAAGATGTATATTGATTGATGTTACAAGGATAAAATATTGATGATGGACTTTTAAATTCATAGATGATAGTAGATTTCATTCTCTACTTAACTCTTCTAATGAATTTTTATTTTCGCTGCGAATATTGATCTAAAACTGGTTGTCCATTATATTTTATCTGATTTGTTGAAGGCTAACGATAAATTGTTGTTCTTTATCTTAGTCATAATATTCTTTACTGGGCTAGTTGAGCTCACCCTTTTCCTTTTTGTTCCATTTTTCTTCTCAGGAGGTGAGAATGTAGCAGGAACCAGTCGAGGTAAAGAGTGATGGTCCTAGATAGTTGTTTTAGCAGTCCTCACTATTTTTGTAAAATAGTGTATTAATAAATATAATGAGGACTTATTTGAGTGTGGATATTGTCTATAAGATAATATTTGTATTTAAACTCATAGCATGTGTGTTGTCATATTTTGCACGACAATTATAATAGTGATATTGTAGTTATTTCTGTACCATGTATTTGGCGACTCAGAATGGGTGATGTATACCTATTTTAGGGGCGTCACAGTTGGTATCAGAGCTTAGGGATATGGTCTCTGGCGGAGATCGGGGAATAGAACTAGGAGGGGAGAGACGAATAAATCCTTCACTAGTGTGTCATACTTAAGCTTATTTGTTGGTCGGTCATAATATAGGGATATTATGTGATATGATAATTTGTTTAAATTAACCCTTGTTTTATGGCAGTTTTAAGAATGGCAGTTGAGAACGTTAACAATGGAGTGTATGAGACTGTGGAACAACCTTCAATCACCAACCAAGAGAACGTGCAATAGGAAGGCAATATTCCTCCTGTAAACAACACTATGGAGCAAACGATGATTGATGGAATGTTTAGAAGCTTTTTGCAGTTCATGCAAAATCAGACGAGGGAGACTCGTGTACAAAATACAGGTGGAAATGATAGCAACACACGGTTTGTCACGGCCAAGCAGTTCAAGGAGTTGGGACCACCAGATTTCTGGGGAAATCCGGATCCAATTAAGGCGGAAACATGGGTCAAGTAAATTACCAAGATATTCGATGTCTTGGGATGCACGGAAGAACAAAAGGTTCCATTCACCACCTTTATGTCCCGTGGTGAGGCTGATTCTTGGTGGGAATCTTGTGAAGCGTACCTGACCGGTACTTTTCTCAACATGTCTTGGGAAAGATTTCAAAAAGCTGTTCAATGACAAGTACTTTCACGAAAGTATTTCGTCATATGAAGGAGGTAGAGTTTATTAGATTGGGAGCAGAACAACATGGCGGTGTCCCGATCGTGAAGCGAAGTTCACAGAGTTATCTAGGTTTGCACCTCATTTGGTAGAGAATGAGGAACGTATGATGCAGATGTTTCTAAGAGGTCTAAAACTCGAGATTCGTCAATACCTTATCTCTCATAATTTTCTTTGTATTCAGATGTTGTCAATAGGGCTCAATTATTAGAATGAGATAATGAGTATGTTCAACCAAGGGACCCTGACGAGGTCATCTGGGGTGGTGCGATCATCGGGCGATGATAACCAGTGAGGAGGGAAAAATACGGACAAAAGCGGTAACCACTCGGGTGGTCATCGTGGCCATGATAATAGGAGAGGTGAGTCAAGTGGAAATTTTAAAAAGATGAGATTCAACAATGACGGGAAGACATCAGCAACAGCACCAGCACCAACAACAAATTCTAGGGGAAGAGAACGACCGCCAGTTAGATGCTACAAATGCGGGGAGGAGGGACACATAAGTCCAAACTGTTCATAGCTTTCCAAAGTGTGTTTCAATTATGGAAAAGATGGTCATATAGCCCAATTTTGTCCGATAGAAGAAAATCAAGCTGGCTGGGATGGATGGCACCAAAAGGCGAATCTGGACAAAACAAAAGTCGGTGGTTCAAGAGAGGCGTTTTTTCGTGGTGGCCAAAACACGAAAACCGAACGAGGTGATCACGGGTAAGCTAATCTTGAACTCTTGCGAAGTTTATACCTTACTAGATACCGGTTCTACCCATTCTTTTATCTCTCTGCTTGTGCTCAGCGTTTAAACTTGACTCCGGAGAAATTGGACTTTAACTTATCTGTTGAAACTCCATTGGGTGAAACCTTCGTTACATCTACGGTTTATAAATCTTGCTTGATCCAAGTTGGCACCATCACATTACTATTGATCTTATCTCTTTAAAGATACTTGCATTTGATGTGATTTTAGGGATTGATTGGTTAACTACTCATCATGCCAAAATTGATTATTTTTCGTAAGGTTGTTAGTTTTCATATTCCTAACCAACTTATTATCGAATTCAAGCAACTAAACCACTAAAATCGATCCTTTGTCATATCAAGCCATAAAGCTATTCGTTTATTGAAAAATGGATGTCAAGCTTTCTTAGCCCATGTTATGGACTTGAACAAAAAAACGTGCTAGATTTGAATAATATTTCTATTGTTAGTGAATTTCTGGCGTATTTCTGAAGAACTTCTGGTCTACCCCAAGAGCGTGAAGTTGAATTCTTTATTGATCTTGAGCTGAGGTACAAAGCCCATTTCTAAAACCCCATATCGAATGGCTCTATTGAACTTGAGGAGTTAAAAGTCCAACTCTGAGAATTGTTAGACATCGGTTTCATTCGTCTAGTACATCTCCTTGGGGTGCTCTGTTTTATTTATAAAAAGAAGAAATATGGGAGTATGCGACTTTGTATTGACTAGAGAATTGAACCATGTCACCATCAAGAATAGGTATTATTTACCTCGCATTGATGACTGTTTGACCGATTTGCAAGGAGCGCAATTCTTTTTAAAGATCGATCTTAGATTACGGATATCATCATTTGAAGATTAAAAGCGAGGATATTCCAAAGGCGCCTTGAGAACTCGATGCGGGCATTATGAATTCTTAGTCATATCTTTTGGATTGACTAATGCTCCTTTGCTTTCATGGATATGATGAACCAGAGTGTATTCAAGGAATATTTGGATCGATTCGTTGTTGTCTTTATTGATGACATCCTCATCTATTTTCAAAAGCCGTGAAGATCATGAGCACCATTTAAATTTGGTACTTCAAAGACTTCGTGACAACAAGCTATATGCCAATTTGAAGAAATATGAGTTACGGCTTAAGGAAGTAGCATTCCTTGGGCACGTGGTGTCAAAACATGGAGTATCATTGACGGTGAAGATTGAAGCAATACAAAGTTGGGAGCAACCAAAAGTCGGTGGCCAGAAGTGTCGTAGCTTTTTTGGGCTTAAATTTGGTTATTATCGGAGATTCGTGGAAGGATTTTCTCGAATCGCTACTCCATTAACTTTCGGTGACTCGAAAAGATATAAATTTCGTATGGGCGAGGAATGCGAGAAGAGTTTCCAAGAGCTCAAGAGGAGACTCATTTTGGCACTGTTACGACAATACCATCTGGTTCGGATGGATTTGTTATCTCTGACGATGCTTGGGCAAAGGTTAGGATGTGTTCTCATACAACATGGGAAAGTCATAGCTATACTCATTTGACAACTCAAAGAATATGGAGGAAATTATCCTACTTGATGCAGGGTTTTAGCATGGGAAATCGCCTATTTGACAACTCGTTGAAATCTCATGGAGCACATTTTTGTGTTTAAAATGGGGACTGTATGGGGAGAAAGTGGAGATTTATACGGATCATAAAAGCCTCAAATATTTCTTCACCCAAAAGGAACTCAACATGCGGCAGCAGCGTTGGCTCATTTGTTGAAAGATTACGACCATAGCATTGATATCATCTTGGAAAAGCAAGCGTTGTGGTGGCGCATTGAGTAGAAGATCGTATGCGAATGCGAGTGCGATGTTGTTAACACAAAGACCCATTTTATATGACTTACAAAGGATGGAGATAGAGTTAAAGACTCAGGACCCGCGTGATGATATCAAATATCTGAGTAGAACCGACTTTAATCGATAAAGTTAAAATTTGCTCAAGCTCGCGGACTGGAGCTAATGCGTATGAAGAAGAAAGTGCAAGAAGGTGTTATTAGGAAGCAAGAATCGATGAAGAAGGAATACTTGAGTCAACTCCGGACTTTGTGTTCTAACGACTCGACTTGAAGCATAGAATCATGATGGAGGCACATAACACACCATTTGCAATCCATCTGGGAGTACAAAATGTATCATGATCTTGACATACATTTTGGTGGAACAATATGAAGAGAGAGATCGTGGAGTTTATCTCGAGGTGTTTAACTTGTCGGCGTGTAAAGCGGAGCATCAAGTGCCAAAGGGTCCATTGCAACCACTTGAGATTCGAAATGGAAGTGGGAACACATTACTATGGATTTAGATTCTGGTCTTCCCAAAGTTTCTCAAGGTATAGATGCGATTTGGGTTATTGTTGATAGATTAACCAAGTCTGCTCATTTCTTGCCTATCGTGAGACTTATTCCCTTGAGCGTCTTGCTCATATATATACGTGAATGAGATTGTGAGATTGCATGGCATGCGGTATCCATAGTTTTGGATCGTGACCCAAGATTCACTTCACGATTTTGGGTTAGCTTGCTTGAAAGCTATGGGCGCATTTCTGATTGATTTGGCATACCATCCTCAAAGCGGATGAAGCAATCGGAAAGGACTATTCAAACCCTTGAAGATCTATTAAGACTACTGTGTCCTAGATTTCAAAGGAAGTTGGGATAAGTACTTGCCATTGGTGGAATTCTCCTACAACAACGAGTTATCAAGCAAGTATAGGCATGGCTCCATTTGAGGCGTTTATGGAAGAAAGTGTTGTTCTCTCGGTATGTTGGGACGAGGTGGGTGAAGCAACGTTGTTGGGACGAGAATTATACGCATGACTACTGAAAAGATTCAAATGATCCGACAGCGTATATAAAGACCTCACAAGATCGACAAAAGAGTTATTGATCTTCATCGAAAGGGCGTGGAATTTAATATTGGAGATCATGTCTTTATTACGTATTGCTCCATGGAAGGGAGTTACAAGATTTGGGAAGAGAGAGAAAGCTCGATCCACGATTTGTTGGTCCATTTGAGATTCTTGATAGAATAGGAAATGTGGCCTATAGACTCGCATTACCTCAAGCATGTCTCGTGTTCATAATGTTTTTCATATATCTATGCTTCGTAAATATGTGAAAGACCCAAACCACATTATTGCGTTAGAACCGGACGAGATAGTAGAAGATTTAACGTCACGAGGAGGTACTGTCAAGATATTGGATAGGAAAGAGCATGTCCCTACGAACAAAGGTTATACCACAAGTCGAGGTTTTGTGGAGGAACCATCTTTATTGAAGAAATGACACAGGAGTTGGAATCGGAAATGAAAGCGAGGTACCCTCACCTTTTGAAACACCAGTCGTCGTCAATTCGAGGCGAAATTTCATAAGGAGGGAGGTTGTAAGACCCCAACTTATTATAAATAAAATTGAATTTCTCTATTTATTATCTTGAAATAATAAGGAATTAATTTGATATAATACTTTGGTTATGGGTGAAATGTGCAAATTTTACAAAATAAGCAAGTGGTTATAAAATATTCATTTTTGTGGGGAATATTCGTTTGGTCGTGGAATATTCTTTTTTCTCGGGAATATTAAATATGACGGTAGCGATCATTTGTGGGCCCCATAATAGAATAAGCTGTCGGATGAAGAAAATGACAAATTTGAGTTTTTATAAATAATAGCGTAATTATTTACCAATTAACCTTTGTTGGATTACACGGTGGTTAAAATCTGATGTCTGGCGTGGGTTGCGATAGTAGCACGGTATTGCAGTAGTATTTTTGAATTATTAATTCTTACGTAAGAAGGCCTTTACTCGATAATTATTACGATAATTCTTTATTTAATATTTTATTTTATTGATTCAATAATTCTTTGCGTTGATATTTTATATTATTGTTGTTTCAATAATTGTCACACTTATGAGTATTTCCCATTATCAAATCAATAATTCATATTATTTGAATAATATTATTAGATAGCATTATTAGCAATGTCTAGAAAGTTACATCGAGGAGAGGTTTGGTCACCTAATTGCGGCGCTTGATAAGGAGAAATCCTTATCGAAAAGCCCCCCTCTTTCACAGGAGCGGCACTGGTTGTCATTATTGTGATTACGTAATATTATTTGTGAATAATTATTATTGATTTATATGATAAGGAAATATTTATTTTATGTGGATATAAATGAAGAATTTATTTTAGCATGAAATAATTGTTGAAAGTTTGGCATATTTTTGTGGAATTATAATTATTTATTTATTCATTAAATATATTATATATATATATTATAATATAAATATATTATTATATATATATATATATATATATATATATATATGTATATAAAAGGTGAATTAAGGAGAGGTTGGCAAAATGTAATCGAATTACGGTTTTCAAAGGTAATGTTTCTAAAAGTTCTGAATTAGCTTCATTCTTTTGTTTTCAAAATGTGAAGTTTGATTTTTTTCTTCTGCAAAACTTGATTTTGAGACAATTTTGGGGTGGTGGATGCTAGGCAAAAGATTTGCCAAATTGGGGCCATTTAATTGGAAGAAAAAAAGAGTTAGGAAAAAAGAAATTGAGAGGTTAAAAATTGGAAAAAAAAAAGTGGGCGAAGAAAGAAAATTAGAAAAATTTGGCGTTTTTTTTTTCCTCCTTTGGTCATTCTTTATAAATAGAGGATAACCCTCCTTCCTCAACACACCATTTCAAATTTAGAAATTCTTATTCTAAAGTATTGTGAGTATTTTCTTGAGTATAAGAATACTTTGGCGTAGTTTTTACGCAAGATTTTCTCAGAATAATATTCGATATTCTAGTCAAATCCAGTTTCTACTAAAGGTAAATGATATTATTTTATTGCAATACTCATGAGAAATATTATTTTCTTTCATACTCCATATTATGTAAGCGATATTATTTTATCTCGTATTCTTGAATTTGAACTTACTATGGTAAGTATTGCTTCTATAATTTCTGAAATAATTAGAAATTTCGCTTCATCTAATATCATTTCATAGGAATATTAGTACGAACTTTTAATCAAATTTGGAACTTTTTGACAAGCTTTGTTGATTCTTTGTTCATCTTTATTCACGTGTCTTATTCATGAGTCTTGTTCATGAGTCTTTGTTCGATGTCTTTATTCACGAATCTTTATTCACTGAGTATTGTTCACAAAAGAAAAAAAAAATTTTTTTCCTTCCGAGTTATCCGTTGTGACCCTTATTCTTGAAATTGAATCCATGTTTTGATCTTCATTCTTGAATTTTACTCCATTATGGAGTATTTTTAAACTTGAATTATCTAAAGTCTGAATCTCTAATCTTTGTCCTTTTGTCTCTTTGGATTCGTTCTCTAAAATGTTTTTCATCATCCTCGGTCTTTAATGGTGATACTTGATGAATATCTTTGGCTTTGTAGTGTAAAGATGAATGATTACGATGAATATCTTTGGCGTAGTGCAAAGATGAGCAGTGTTGAGATGAACATGACCAATGGTGATATAAATGAATATCTTTGGCCCGTAGTGCAAAGATGAATATTTGATGCAAGATGTATATTGATTGATGTTCTGAGGGATAAAATATTGATGATGGACTTTTAAATTCATAGATGATAGTAGATTTCATTCTCTACTTAACTCTTCTAATGAATTGTTATTTTCATTGCGAATATTGATCTAAAAGCTGGTTGTCCATTATATTTTATCTCGATTTGTTGAAGGCTAACGATAAATTGTTGTTCTTTATCTTAGTCATAATATTCTTTCTTTGGGCTAGTTGAGCTCACCCTTTTCCTTTTTGTTCATTTTTCTTCTCGGGAGGTGAGAATATAGCGAGGAACTAGTAGTCGGGATAAAGAGTGATGGTCCTAGATAGTTGTTTTAGTAGATCCTCACTATTTTTTTTTGTAAAATAGTGTATGGATAATAAATGTAATGAGGACTTATTTGAGTGTGGATATTATCTAGAAGACAATATTTGTATTTAAACTCACACTATTCATGTGTGTATGTACCCGTATATTTTGCACGACAATTGTAATAATAAAGTTGTAGTTGTTTTGACAATTACCATGTATTTGGCGACTCGGAATGGGTGATGTATACCTATTTTGGTCGTATTCTATCGGTTGTTATAATCGTTGAAGGCTAAGGATAATTTATTACGCATTATCTTAGTAATAATATTTCTTCTTGGGCTAGTTGAGCTCACCCTTTCTTTCACTTTGTTTCTTCTTGAAATGAGAATATAGCTGGGACGAGTCGGGGAACGGAGTGACGGTCCAGATGATAGCATTAGTAGTCCTCACTATTCGGTTAAATAGTGTGACGATGAATTTAATGAGGACTCCTTTGAGTGTGGATATTATCTAGATGACAATATTTTTATTAAAACTCTCAGTTTATGTTTTGTCGTATTTTACTCAACAATTATATTATTAAGTTGTATTTGAATTTTGTACCATGTATTTGGTGACTCAAGATGGGTGATGTATACCTGTTTTGGGGGCGTCAGAGTTGGTATCAAAGCTTAGGGATATGATCCCTGGCTGAGATGTGAGACAAGAACTAGGAAGGGAGAGACGGGGAATTCCTTCGCTAGTATGACCTACCTAAGTTTATTTGGTATTTAATTGGTCGGTCAGAGTATAGGGATAATATGTGATATGTCAATTAACCCTTATTTTGAAAGTATATTCTAGAATGATATCTGAAATACAGGAGATGAGAAATGGAAAAATCATGATAGATAGGAAATAACCGAGAAGGTACACTCCGAAAAGAAAGCAAGGTATTCTCATATCTTTGAACTACCAGGTACGTAAATTTCGAGGACGAAATTTCATGAGGGGAGATTGTGAGATCCCGAATTTTATGAAATAAAAGTATTCAATTTTTCTATTTTGGTAAATAGTTAAATTGATAAAAGTTTAAGTTAAGGGTGATATGTGAAAATTATTCAAAGTAAGAAAGTTTTCATAAAATAATAGGTGATAAAGGTACAGTAATACGCTTGGTTGCATAGTAGCACACGGTATTGATTATTGATGCTTACGTGAGAAGTTACTCGAGTTATACTCGATTATTACTCATGTAATTCTTTGATCATATATCTGTCATATTATTGATTCAATTATTATCACAGTATCATCTGCATAATATTTTATATTATTAAATCAATAATTGAGACGGTAAAGTTATTCATATTATTATTTGCAATATTAACAATGTCTAGAAGTTACATCGAGGAGGTTTGGTCACCTAATTGCACGCCATGAAGAGAGAAATCCTTATCGGAAAAGCCCCTCTTTCACAGGAACGACAATTGGTTGTTAAATATTGTGAATTATAATATTAATGATGAATAAGTTTGTGTTGATTAAAGATGAAATTGATAGTTCCATTGTGTTGGAATTATTAGTGTTAGTGGAAATCGACATTTATTTCGATAATAATTGATGTCTGGAGGTTATATTGACCAATCGGGTAATTAACTAGATAAATGAGCAATTAATTGCTATTGATTCACATGATTATAACTATTTGTTCACATGTGTGTACTATTGATTCACATTCTTATACTATTAGGGAAGTTAGTGCAAGATTGATAATACTTGCATGACTAAGTTAAAAATGGAGGTATAGATGGAGGTACTATACTGTAATTCGTATTTTCACATGATTATAACTATTGATTCACATGATTGAACTATTGATTCACATTATTTACTATTAGGGAAGGTGGTGCAAGTTTGATAATACTTGCAGGACTAAATTAAAAATGAAGGAAAAGAGGAAGGTATTATACTTTAATATTTCGAGCCCCAAAATGTGTAATTATCGAAACTATATTTTCCTATAAATAGAAGCTCATTCCTTCATTATTTTTCACCAATTCACTAAAGCTATAGAGCAATTATTATAGAGAGAAAGAAGAAGAGAAGTCTACTACCTCACTATTTCAATTATCCGGTCTTCTTTTTGAGGTAAAGGGGTATTATTTCTTTAGTATTCATGAAGAGAGCTATTGTTATTCCATTCCTTATTATTACTGTTGGAATAACTGTATCGCGGACTCTAGTATACATGGTGAAATTCTTCTGTTATTCCATTCTTTATTATTATGTTGGAATAACTTTGTCTATGCTGAAATCCGCATACATGGTGAAATTCTTACGTTATTCCATTCTTTATTATTACATTGGAATAACTCGTCTGCATAAGGATCTATCGCATGCACGGTGAATTCTTTTGTTATTCCATTCTTTACTTATTACATTTGGAATATCACATGCGTGCGGATTCGTATGACTGGTTCCATTCTTTATTATTCTATTGGAATATCCTCATGCATGCGGATTACGCATGACACTGGTTCCATTCTTTATTATTACATTGGGAATAACACATTTATCATACGATCCTATCGCATGCATGGTGAATTCTTACGTTATTCCATTCTTTATTATTACATTGGAATAACTTGTCTATGTGGATTACCGCATGCATGGTGAATGATCCTTTGTATTCATTCCTTATTAAATTGTGGAAATGATCTATCTACGTGGATTACCGCATGGTGGGTGAAAATCCATTTGCAATTTCGTAATCTATTATACTCGTATGAGATATCATTTCTTTTGTGCTCGTCATGGAATATCATTTTCTTTGGTATTTTTTTACGAGTTACTATTCACGGGTTACTATTCACCCAGTTACTATTCACTCTAGTATTATTCAGTCGGGTATTCAGAGCACTTTTCATGCTGGAGTACTATTCATGAGTTACTATTCACGGGTTACTATTCACCCAATTACTATTCACTCTAGTATCATTCACTCGGGTATTCGGGACACTTTTTGTGTCGGGGTACTATTCACGGGGTACTATTCACCCAAAAAATATATTTTTTTCTGTCCAAATTATTTTTGGTACATGAATTTTATTCTTAAATTTTACTCTACAAAGAAGTATCATGTTGACATTTTGAACATTATTGATTTCTGGATAAATTAAATTATAAATCTTTAAAATTTATCCTTGAGCTTGTTTTATTGAATTATTATGTCATTGTCATCATACTCATGCTTATATTGTGATTAAAGTCATCTTTGGCTTACGTGTATAGATGGACTTGGTATGATTATGATCAGGGATTATTCGATATAATCATGACCGTAATGTGACGAATGATGTGGTAAAAGTCCTCATTGGCCTGTAGTTCATTGATGGGACGATTGTTGGTATGATTATGACCGAGGATTATTCGTATAATCATTACCATTGATGATTACATGAATATCCTTGGTCATGGTACAGGGATGATTCGATTTTATTTATTAAGCTGAGTCTCAGCGATAAAGTTGATGAAAAACTTTTTAAATCATAGAAGATAGTAGATTTTATGCTCTACTTGACTCTTCTAATGGATTGCTTATTTCCGCTGCAGTTGTTGATCTAAAACCTATTGTCCATTGTATTCTATCAGTTGTTATACTGTTGAAGGCTAAGGATAATTTATTCTGCATTATCTTAGTGTGACAATAAATGTAATGAGTACTCCTTTGAGTGTGGATATTGTCTAGATGACAATATTCTTATTAAAACTCTCAGTTTATGTTTTGTCGTATTTTACACGACAGTTGTATTATTAAGTTGTATTTGAATTTTATACCAATTATTTGGCGACTTAAGATGGGTGATGTATACCTCTTTTGGGGGCTTCACAATTGGGTCATCAACCTTGACAAGGGTTGGATAAAGATCGTCAGGGCATTAAGCGCCCAATTCAAGTTTCTAGTCAAATTGAGACAGCCGAACTAGGCTATTCTGCTAGCTCCAGTCACAAGAATCCTCATAAGCAGATTCCTTCAGCTTCAGCCATCCGGCGATTATCTCCACCTGCAAATCCTGAGCTTATACAGTATTCGGTAAAGGTGCCAACCCATGTAATTGCTATGTTATTTCCTAAGACGATACCGTACAAAGGAAAAGAGGTCATGGTTCCTGATCTTAGAGTGGAAGAAGAGGAACGGAGACGTAAACAAGACATCGCCAAGATGATGCAAACGTACGCATCATTGTTCATGATGAGCATACAAATAGATGCACCCCAAACGATGATTGCCCAGATGTCATGGTCATCATTCGGGAGAAGGAGGACGGTGACAGCCCCTCCATCATTGCAGTCCACCAGGACTTTACCCTTAACTATTAGAGCAGCACTCCTTGCATGATTAAACAGTTTTATATATTAAGTGAAAGCATATTTTGTTTCAAGACTCTGAATTTAGATGTGCATGTACTTGCTGATAAGGTGCCTCTTTTCCACAAGGGTTGTAACTTTGATGAAAAGTTGGACTCAAACTTGATGGAAATACAAGAGGACATTGAGATACCTCAGGAGATCAAATAATGGGTCGAAGACAAACCTAAGCCCAACCTAGATCAAACCACTTCCTTCAATCTTGTAACCTTAGAAAGTCCTAAGCTAATCCAGATTGGTTCAGACCTCACTCCAAACCAAAGGAATGACATGGTTACCTTACTAACCCAATTCCAGGATGTGTTTGCATGGTCTCATGAAGACATGGTGGGTTTGTCCACTGACATTGTCCTTCATCGCCTTCCCATTAAAGAGGGATTCAAGCCAGTCAGGCAAAAGCTCAGGCGATTGAAACCTAAGTGGAGTTTAAAGGTTAAAGAAGAAATTGTGAAATAATTTCAAGTTGGCATTATCATGGTGTCTACATACCCTAAATGGTTATCAAACATAGTCCCCGTGCCTAAACCGAGAGGAAAGGTGCGAGTTTGGGTGGATTACCGGGATCTGAACAAAGCTTGCCTTAAAGATAGCTTTCTTGTGCCATTTATCCACATTCTCATTGATAATACTGCTCAATACGACATGTACTCCTTTACTGATTGCTTTGCGGGGTACCATCAGATCATGGTTGCTAAGGAGGATCGTGAGAAAACTGCTTTCATCACGCCTTGGGGAACCTTTTGTTATAGATGGTTGTCTTTCGGCCTCATCAATGTCGGGGCAACCTATCAGCGAGCTACGATGGCTCTTTCCCACGACTTAATGCAAAAAGAGATAGAGATCTATGTGGATGACATCATTGTCAAGTCCCGAAGGGAGGAAGACCATCTAGACCATCTCAAAAAACTCTTCAATAGGTTGCATAAGTACAACTTGAAGTTGAATCCAGTCAAGTGCGCCTTTGGCGTTAAATCAGGCAAGTTGCTAGGATTCCTAGTCAGCCGCAAAAGGATTGAGCTGGATTTCACCAAAATTTAGGCCATCAAAGAAATGCCCATTCCTCAGACAGAGAAGGAAATACGGGGATTTTTTGGAAGAAACAACTTCATTAGCAGGTTCATTTCTCAACTAACAGAGACCTGTGAGCCTATCTTCAAATATTTAAGGAAGAACTCCTCCATGAAATGGAAAAATGAGTGTCAAAAAGCCTTCCTTACCATCAAAGAGCAGCTGGTTAATGCTCTTATTTTGGTACCTCCTAGGGATGGTGTTCCCTTATTTATATATCTTTCAATCAACGACAATGTCATAGGCTGTATGCTAGGACAGAAAGACGATAGAGGCCAATAGCGAGCTATCTATTACCTTAACAAAAGATTCGGCAGTAGTGAACACAGGTACACTCTAATTGAGAAGACTTGTTGTGCTTTAGCATGTGCTTCCATGAGGTTACATCATTACCTCCATGGTCACACAACCAATCTTATATCCCGCGTGGAACCTCTTAAGTACGTGTTCAGTAAACCCATATTGAATTATCGGTTGTCCAGATGGCAGTTGATTCTACAATAATTTGACATTGTCTACGTGATGCAAAAGTCCATTAAAGGTCAAGGAATTGCGGATCAACTGGCCGCCACACCTGCAGGGGATTACAAACCCTTAGAAACATACTTCCCTGATGAAGGGGTAATGGCAGTTCATCCACACCATTCGTACGATACATGCCGTACGTGGAAAATGTATTTTGATGGAGCTGTAAACATAGAAGGTTCTGGAGCTGGAGCAGTTCTAGTATCCAGTACAGGGGAGCAGTCTCCCATCACCGTCAAATTACAGTTTGTCAGCACTAACAACATAGCTGAGTATGAAGGCAGTATCATGGGGCTAAAACTTACTCACTCCATGAGCATCAGACGATTAACTGTCTTTGGGGATTCTGAGTTGGAAATCAAGCAAACCACGGGAATCTATCAAACCAAAGAACTACATTTGCTGCCTTACCATCGGTAAGTTTTACAGATGGCTTCGGAGTTTGAAGATATCTCCTTTCTACACATTCCCCGTAATAGGAATGATTTTGCGGATGCACTAGCAACTTTGGCCTCCTTGATTCACATATCTGACAAGGAAAACATGCCAAGTATCCCATTTGCCCTACAAAAGGCTCCATCCTATGGGAATTATGTTGGAGAAGTATCGGATGAGCTACCTCCCATCCAACACCCTTGGTATCAACACATCAAGGAGTACTTACGAGATGGATCTACACCCGTTGAGGCGACCCCGATTGAAAAAAGGCGGATCCATTGACTGGCTATGAAATTTTATCTGAGTGGAGATGTACTCTACAAAAGAGATGCATGATTAGGTCTCCTTAGATGTCTGGACAAGGACCAAGCTCAAAGGCTTATGGATGAGATCCATGATGAAGTATGTGGCCCACTGGCTTACTCTCAAGGATGACTGTGATGATCACGTCAAGAGGTTCTACCAATGCCAAATTCATGGGAATGCTATCCACGCCCCTCCAAGGGAACTCCACAATATGAGTTCACCCTGGCCCTTCTCAATGTGGGGAATGGATGTGATCGGGCTCATCGAGCCCAAAGCCAGTAATGGGCAACAGTTTATCTTCACCATGATCGACTACTTCACCAAATGGGTAGAAGCAGCTTCCTTCCCTAGGGTTACCAAAGAAGTCATCATTGCTTTCATTAGAAACAATGTCATCTGTCGATATGGACAACAAGAGGTCATTGTGTTAGACAATGCTAAGAAACTCAACAACAAAATGATGGAGGAGTTATGCAGTAAATTCCACATCAAACATCTCAACTCCGTCATCTACCGTCCAAAGATGAATGGTGCTGTTGAAGCAGCTAATAAAAACATCAAGAAGATCATGTAAAAGATGTCCGCCAACCACAAAGGGTGGCCTGACTTGTTACCTCTGACTTTATTAGCCTACAGAACATCAATGCGTACTTCCTCTGGGGAAACCCCCTACTCATTAGCCTATGGGATAGAAGCAGTGCTCCCCATAGAGGTGGAAATGGAATCCCTCAGAGTGTTGATGGACGCTCAGCTGGATGAAGACCAATGGGTACAAGACAGGTATCACCAATTGTCTCTAATAGATGAAAGGGGAACCGCGACTATCTTTCATGGTCAGTTATATCAACAAAGGATGACCAGATCCTACAACAGAAAAATCCGGCTATGGCAATTTAAACAACATGACTTGGTCTTAAAGAAGATCATTGACAACCAAGATCAGTCTAAGGGAAAATTCGCTCCTAACTGGGAAGGCCCGTTTGTTGTCAAGGAGGTATTGACAGGAGGCACTCTCAGATTACAGGAAATGGACGGCGATGAATTTCCACAGCCCATCAACTCGAACATCATGAAACGGTACTATGTCTGAGGTTACCATCAAGCAAACATCCTGGTTTTAGATCATCAGATCACCAGTCATTTCTGGTTTTTTAACCCTTACTACACACAACCTTTCTTCATACTCTTCTGCCCCATCAGAGGAACACACTTTTCAAGTCAGCAGCCTGGTTTTATTTCATTTTAAACCTTTTATACAACTTCAGTTATCCCACTAGGGATTGACCCTTTCACACTTGTAGTTTGTCCTAAACATAGGATCAAACTTTTTCACACATGTAGTTTGTCCTAAGCATAGGATCAAACTTTTCATCCCCGCAGTTTGTCCTTCACACTGGATCAAACTTTCTCGGTTGCCAATCGTCCTGAACATAGGGCGAACTACATCGACCTTATCTCCCCGATACCCGGGAGTACATAGGCAACCGTATTTTATATGGCCCGGTCGCAATAAAAAAACAACAAAAACAATAAACAAAAACATTTCTACACCCTTTTCCATAAATAAAGCTTCTACACCCATTTACACCTTTCACCTTCAGCGTTGAACCTCTTACACCAAGTTTGAACTACGCAGACCTGATCTCCTCTTCAATAGGAGTACATAGGCAACCATTTATGGTTCGGTCTAACCCCCTACCAAAACATAGAGACTTGTCACGTGGTACTGGGATCAAACTTCAATCCACCACATTTCATCGGCTTTAGACCAAAGGGATGGAACTACCTGACCTCCCCTCAAAATGGGAGAGTTGGCGACCATCTAAGCTACGGTTGTGCCTAGAAGAGAAACACCAATTCATAAGAGATGGAACTAACTGGGCTCCTCCTAAATAGGAGTACTGGTGACCATCTGTGGTGCGGTTAATCTTAGAGAGGAAAAGCCACACTCCTCTCCACATCTACATTCAGAAACCAGTCCCAAAACACCAAAAAGGGTAAGGATGCACACACAGATCAATGATCCATCTGATAGATCCTGAGACATCTTAATGTCCACTTATCAAGGATGAGTTCAGAATACATCAAGATCACAAGCCCTGAAGAAGCAGGCAAAATATCAAGCAAGTGTCCAGGCATAACTAAAAGAGAAGTGAATCAAAATATATTTCCTTGCCATATATAATGTTGTTTGATATATACAATAATCGTATACATGACAAAATGGCTAAGTTTAGTAATGCATGAGGGGAAAATACAAGGCTATCTGCAGATCGGTGTGTATGTGGGCCAGAAGATCTAACATAGCATCTTTCTCAGAGTAAGGGAGTAATGTTATGGTCTCCTGCATCAACATATCTACACGTGCCAACAAGTTCGAGGCTAATTGTATGGTGACATGATGCTTGTCAATATATGCACTCATCTCAGCAATCATGCCAATGCTAAGGGATCTCTTTGTAGAAATTTATTCGTAATGGCTATGTTTCGGCGGATAGGCAAACATCACCTTTCGATAATCATCGCATCTCTGGCTGATCTGGCTTTATCTCACTCCTTAATAGCGGTATCTCTTTGAGATACAACCTCATCTCTTGCCAATAAAGCGGCGTCTCTCCCATCAAGAGCTGTCAACATCAAGGACCTAGCCTGATCTCTCTCGAAAGTCATCAGATGAAGACTCTGCTCGAAATACTGTGCTGAATGATGAATCATAGTAGCACTCGTACTAGGAGAATCTAAAATAGGTACTGGCAACCCAGTAGGTAACTCCTTCTCGGTAGGAAGATCAATGTCCTCCATGGGCTCCCTATCTTCAAAATCAATCTTAGGCACTGTGGATACTACCGCAACCGATGTCATCTCTGTCTCCATCCATGTGAAATACTCTGCAGAACAGCCCAGATGGCTAACAAAAAACACAGCTAGTTCACACTGATCCCAGCAGGCATACAACCTGGATTTGTCCTCTGCTGACAAGTGGCGGGAAGCCAAGCACTGATTCAATGCCCCCTCAAAAAGATGGTAGTCTTGGAACTGGTTAAACTGACACATCACAACCAGTGGGTGGTAAGTAGTCATGCCTCTCAAACCAGCTAGAGGGAGATAATCCATGCCTGAAGCATGAGTAATGAAGTTGTAGGGTGAACTGAGTCCTGTACACGGTAATATATCAAAGGGATCTCCGATCGCAGCCAGAAAAAAGGACCAAGATGCAGGATTCGTACACTCCGCAGGTTGGAAGGAGTATGACATGGATATCTCATGGGTAAAGCAATACCCATGCCGCCTAAAAGTGCCAATCGGTATCAAGTGTGAAATGAACCACACGTACAACATGACCGAGCTTCTTGTAAATACCCCTACAGGGTAGGTGCTGCAAAATGTGGCCGACCTCAGCGTCTCTGCTACGATCATCGGTACAATGGTGTGACCCTCCCTGAGAGCTCTCACTGCCATAATGACGCCAATGTCCAACTCATCCATGTACTGTGGCATGTATACATATGATAATACGCACAGTAGCAGTATATCTACTCTAGCCGAGTGCCAATGATCCTCTGGTGTGGGTAAATCCCCAGAGTGCCGTGTATAACTATCCTCTGAGCCAAATCTGTCCATAAGAAAACACTGGGATATCATGTGGCCTGATGTGATCTCATCCTGCACAACCCTACGCCTCAGCCTGGTGAGGGTCATAAACTGTCGGCTCATGTCGCCGATAGCCATCCACGCACAAGGTCTGTCTAGTGGCAGCGTCGTCAACCGTACATAATCATCTAAGGTGGGAGTCAACTCATGGATGTCAAACCGAAAAACCTGCCTCTTCGGTATCCAATGATCTAGCATACCCTCTACAAAGCCTGCGGGAATCTGAAACATCAGGAGAGTCATAGTATGTTGCAATAACTGATCTACAGTCACCCTGTCTGAAGGTGACATACTATCATACCACGATCTCAGACGGGATGCCACCAATACTAGTGGGGTATGATCAATGCGGCTTATTGTCGAAGAAGACATCTGTGTGGGCCGTATCACAAGACCATCCAGGGGTCAATGCTGAATATCTCTAGACATGCATACATATGAATAACATAATACATGCATGATAAATAATAGATGGTAACATGATATAGGGAATGGAAAATTGTACATACATTCCTAAGTATATCATCATCTAATATATCTCTGTACGACTAAAAATACAGGGAAATGGGGCACAAACGCCCTATAACTAGCAAAGACCTATCAAAAGATATAATGAGAATGGGGAAAAGCCACCCAGTAGCTAACAGAGGCCTATCAAATGATATAACGAGAATATACATCAAAAAAAGATAATGGTGTCAATGTCTACATCATCAATCCTGTCCACCTGATGTAACTCCTCCTGAGTCACTGAATCTCTATCCACAGGGATGTCATGCCTATTCAATGGAGGGTTTGCACCGGCAAAGCCAAATGGGTCATCTGAGGGGCCAGTGCCTGAGCTGGAAGGATCAAATATATCTGCATCTGCCGAATCTCTGCCCAAATGCCGGATAAAGAAATGTGTCTAGTCTAACTGCCGGGTCAAACTGTCAATCGGTGTCAAATGAGTCAGATCTTGGACACAGGCCATCCAATCCGTCATCATCACGGATCCAGGAAGCATATCCCCCATGAATTGGGTGGCGCGAGTCTGGGCTCCAATGGTACGAGGGGACTACCAATGCTGGAATACATCCTGAGTGTCGGGACCCTCTAACAGTGTAAAACTGTCAACACCCAAAAATGATATATCAATGACGGACGACTGTGAAACAGGCCAATAACGCCTGGCAGTAGGCGAGATCGGTACACGAATCTCTCTTGTGGTACTCCTAATAGAACGATTTCCTAAATAGAGCTCCTATCCTCCATCAATAAAGAGAGGAACCCTACGGGTGGAAATCATGTACTCGACACCAGTCGGGTACCCATCCTTAAATTCAATGGTCAAGTGCTCCCCAGAGTAGGGAATCCATGTGATGACATCAACTGTCAATAGCTCTAGATGTAGGCGACAATGAGTAAAACCCTAAGCTACAGGGACCTCCGCCAGTATGGAATGATGTCATCACCGTCCTCTTGGATAGGTATCCAAACCTAGCACACTCACAGGACGCAAACATGGGAGCCTCTCATAGGCCCAAAACTGCCAACACAAAGGCAAATATCTGTTGTCAGTCAACACTCTTAACCTGTACATATGAAATCATAAGAGAAATACTCACCAGCAGAAATGGGTAAAATCCTAGCCAAGCCTTTGTCAAGCCCTGCGAGCGCATACGTATGCCCCGAGGAAATAGGCAAAGGTGTAGGAGCCCCAATCATACTCTCCAATATGGTCCACATGTTGTGTGGTGCTCACCAAAGCGGATGACACCGTAGAAGAGTTATCAGCTATGAAACAGCCCCTAATGATCATCAGGAACAATCAACGAAGAATGCGATCCATGACTCTCACATCATCGGGTATGGGCTCACTTAACAGCCCGCTCATGGCATCTATGCTCAAAGGACCTGTACGCACAGTCCTACCCTTGAGCGTCTTAGTCGAAACTCCTAGCAAGGATCTGACGGCAGTCGAGGTAATATCTGCCATACAAGGCACGGGTGTCCCAACAAACTCCATGTCGGTGATAAACTGTTAATCCATCGGTGTCATTATCACCTCACAGTCCAACAAATGGAGTGATTGAGTCTGGTGAAACCAGCGCTCAGACAATGCCCTGAGATAACCCCAGGGACAACGACGGGGAAGAATGGAAAAGAACGCCCCAAAACCCCAGCCATGCACAATCACTCTATAATTAGGATGCAGAGCCTGGTATGTGGAGTGAATGCTGAACCAGTTCCCTCTAGGCTGTGTAAAGCCGGGAACCTACATTAAAAAGCAGATCAACATCAGAATCCTTTAATCCTAATCAATAGGAAAGAAGGAAAATCAAAATCCAGCTTTGTACCTCGTTTGCGTGCAAGTAAACTGAGGAGTGTCGATTCAAATCACCAAGAAGCTCTGGGTTCGCCACTTGAATGCATGGGAAATCTCTATGGGGAACATGTACAGCAGGAGCGGGGTCTGCAACCGGAACATCCTCGTCCTTGTCCTCTACATCTGGCACATCAATCCGGACAGGACGTATCACCACCTCCACCAACCGATGAGGCTGTCTAACAGAACGGGATCGAGGCACTTCAGAAGCCCTCCTCTGTACACCAAAAGTGGTCCTACGGGAACTACTCGGCTGATCCAGATCCATATATATATCTGGACAAAAAGTCTCCAAATCACCTCAGAAAGGGTGTGGTATTTTTACCTAGAGCTTTTCAAAATGCATTTTATGACTACATGCATGCATGCATTATTTTAACATACGTCTAAAATAGAGTTAAAAATACATGACTACCCAATGCCTATATTTTGGAAAATTTTTGTCATAGTCCCATTTGTAAATAGGACTATCCACATGCACATAGGCATGACTAGGTGGCCATTCAGTAGCACACTTGCCCACAGTCATAAATATCCTACATGCATTAATACATTATAGTAGAAAAATCCGTAAGGGTAGCCTAATTACCATGATTACTTTGCATTCCCACCTTTGCTCATTTATCCTCAAATAGGATAAGAAATAGCAAAAAAAGGTGCTAATTTAACTATTTTAAAAGTCAAATTTTTTCACATCATTATGTTCAGCATGGTTTAATACTAACATTTACTATGTTAAATATTTTTTATCAAGTCATTTAAGCATGCATATTCACTACAATGTGTTTAGATGCATTTCATGTGATAAGTCATTTTCTAATGGATAAAAACTGGAAAAGAAGACATGCATACGTTACCAGGACAGTGTAGAACACTTGTACGGTGACAAAATTTATAGAATGTCGCCCAAACTCAGCAGATCTGAAGAAGAGCTCTCAGATTTCCTTCGCGACACAATATGAAATGACTTAAGAAGGTAACCTGCAGCCTTAATAGCCATCCACGGTGTCAGCAGTCCACCTACTGTACTGCAGAGTGTACCTCTGACTCCTCTAGGTGGGCCCACCCTTTGACTCGGTCGATTCGCCTTCTGCAAAGGAGTTTTCACAAGCTAAAAAGACCAAATCAGGAATAAAAATGCTACGCGATAGAGCAGCATAGCCTGAAATCCTGGTTTTCACAAGTCAAACTATGGCTTTACATATCACTCATTGGTATTCGCCTAAACACAGGGTACACTATACCGATGATCTCAACTATTGTAAATTGCACTCGACAATACCTCACGCAGGTCCGATGCCGTCAATTCAGGGTCGTCACCCTAAACCCTTCTCTTTCCCCAGCGAAGTTTCATTCAATTCATCAGTTGATGCACATGTCAGCGAAGGTCAGGCAACCCTGACGACACCAACTGTTGGCAGTAACTCTGATAGAACATTGGTATGTCCTGGTGGTAAAAACTAGGAGAGATCATCCTCATCGAGGAGGACCGATGATGGAATATGTTATACACATCCTCAAACAGACAAAACAAATCCCCACAGATCTCTTGTACATGAGAGATACATCTTCAATGAAAAGTCTGTATCAAGGATTCAAGACTTTGGTGATAACCCTAATGTCAACATCCTGGAGATTCTTGATAGCTTTGGATCGCATGTCTAGACAGTTCATCAGGCTGGTCATAGATTGCTATCCCCGGTAGAAGCAAAAGGGAGCCGACAATCGTCCCACCATGTTGGAGAACAATCCAACAAACCACATATATTTGCATCATGTTGTTGTATATTGCATCATGATTATCTTGTCATATTTCAAGTGTCTAGTATTCTTTATCCTATCCATTCCATTGCATTGCATGAATATGATAAAGAGGAGCATCTGTAGACACTCGAAATTTTTTGCATACCTGTTACTAACATTGCAAGAAGGGTATAATCATGTTTCAGAGATAACCCTGGAAGATAGCTCAGCTCAATCCCAGAAATACCACCGGAAGTTCAGTTTTAAACCCCGGAGAACACACCGGGAGTATCAGTTCCAACCTCGGAGACAACCCCGAGGAATGCAGCTCAAATACCGAAAATCCCACCGGAGAAGGCCGATTCATCTCGAAGATAACCCCAAGATATTCAGTCTCAGTCCTAGAAATAACATTGAGAAAGACAATGTCAAACCTCGGAGATGACCCCGAGGAGTGCAGTTGCAGTTCTGGAGATAACCCCGGAGATGCTCGTTTCAACTCATGCAGTCAGCTTCAACTTCGGAGATAACACCGAGGCACTCAGATACAGTCCTGGAGATAACCCCGGAAGGACAGGCACACATCAGAGATAACCCTAAGGACATTTAGCACTTGAAGCAGCCCAATCTCAGAGATACCCCTGAGCAACATCTGTTTTATCAGCCCAAACCGGAGATAACCCCGGTGAAGGGTAAAATTGTCATTTTGCCACCTCAACCCCCATATTGCGCTGTCTCAACAAACATTTCAACATACATTCTACACAGCAATGTCCCACAAGAACCAAGGAGTTCCAATCCCGAGTGACTACTACGCAAGGCAGAACACCGGATAGAATTTGAAGCTTGAAGACTATGGACATGGTTTCATATTCCTGACTTTGTACAACCTCTAATCCCATGCCAATGCGTTGCTCTCGACAACGACAGTCCGAAACAGGTCTTATACACCTCAATCGGATGCCCGGTTTGAAGTTCTGAAAGCTTGAGCGAACATCACGTTGCACGCGTGCACGTACTTTGAGACGGCGGGACCCGTGGAGCCCGGGACACCTCGGGCAGCCGCAGGTGTGACACCCCAAAAATAGGTATACATCACCCATCTTGAGTCACCAAATACATGGTACAAAATTCAAATACAACTTAATTATACAATAGTCGTGTAAAATACCACAAAACATAATCTAAGAGTTTTAATAAGAATATTGTCATCTGGACAATATCCACACTCAATGGAGTCCTCATTACATTTATTGTCAGACTATTTAACAGAATAGTGAGGACTACTAATGCTATCTTCTGGACCGTTACTCCGTTCCCCGACTAGTCCCGGCTACGTTCTCATTTCTTGAAGAGAACGGTGAAAGAAAGGGTGAGCTCAACTAGCCCAGTAAGAAATATTATGACTAAGATAATGCAGAATAAATTATCATTAGTCTTCAACAATGTTAAATGTATAAAATACAATAGACATCAAGTTTAACTGTAGCGGAATAAGCAATCCATTAGAAGAGTCAAGTAGAGCATGATATCTACTATCTTCTATGATTTAAAATGTTTTCATCATTTTTTATCGTTGAGACTCAAATTTTAATAAATAAACCACATCATCGAGTCATCCTCAAGATTACGGGCCAAGGATATTCATTAAATCATCAATGGTCATGACTATATTGAATAATCCCTGGTCATAATCATACCAAAAATAGTTCATCAATGCACTACAGGCTATTGAGGACTTTTACCACATCATTTATAACATTACAGGTCATGATTATACTGAATAATCCCTGGTTATAATAATACCAAGTCCATCTATGCACGTAAGCCAAAGATGACTTTCATCACAATATAAGCATGATGATGATGACAATGACATAATAATTAAATAAAACATGTTCAAGAATAAATTTTAAAGATTTATAAGTTAATTTATCTTGAAATCAATTACGTCCAAATTGTCAACATGATACTATTTTGTGGAGTAAAATTCAAGAATGCTTAGAAGAATATTTCCATGAAAAGATACCGGATGAAGCGCAAATATCCAGGATATTCTACTAATTTCATGGAGTATAGAAGCCAAAACTTTAACCAAATGAGTATCATAGAATATATGAAACTGCAAATGGATTTTCACCCGCCATGTGATAATCCGTGGAGATGAATCATTTCCACAATTTAATAAGGAATGAATACTGAAGGATCATTCACCATGCATGTGATAATCCACATAGACAGGTTATTCCAACAGAATAATAAAGAATGGAACCAAAGTTATGCGTAATCCACACGCATGTGATATTCCAATGCAGAATAAAAGAATGGAATAACAAAGAATTCACCATGCAATACGATATACCGCATACAGACAAGTTATTCCAGCAGAATAATAAAGAATGGAACCAGTACAGCGTAATCACATACAGACGAGGATATTTCAACAAAATAATAAAGAATGGAATAACAGATAATTCACCATTCATGCGATAGACAGCACAGACAGGTTATTCCAACAGAATAATAAAGAATGGAATAACACAAGAATTTCACCATATATGCGGTACTTGCATGCATAAGGCGAGTTATTCAACATAATAATAAAGAATGGAATAAAAATTCTTACGAGTATTGAAAGAAAATAACTCTCTTCATGAATACGAAAGAATAATACCCCTTACCTTAGAAGGAACTAGATATTGGAATAGTGAGGTAACAGACTTCTCTTCTTCTTTCTCTCTATAATTTCTCTCTATAATAATTGTTCTAAAGCTTTAGTAATTGGTGAGAAATGAAGGAAGAATGAGCTTCTATTTATAGGAAAATATACTTTCGATAATTGCACGTTTTGGGGCTCGAAATATTACAGTACAATACCTTCAACTTTTCTTTCATTTTTAATTTAGTCTTGCAAGTATTATCAAACTTGCACCACCTCCCCTAATAGTAAATAATGTGAATCAATAGTTCAATCATGTGAATCAATAGTTATAATCATGTGAAAATACGAATTACAGTATAGTACCTCCATCTATACCTCCATTTTTAACTTAGTCATGCAAGTATTATCAATCTTGCACTAACTTCCCTAATAGTATAAGAATGTGAATCAATAGTACACACATGTGAAAAAATAGTTATAATCATGTGAATTAATAGCAATTAATTGCTCATTTATCCAGGTTAATTACCCATTTGAATGGTCAATTATAACTTCCAGGACATCAATTAATATCGAAATAAATGTCGATTTCCACTAACACTAATAATTCCAACACAATGGAACTATCAATTTCATCTTTAATCAACACGAACGTATTCATCATTAATATTATAACTCACAATATTTAACAACTGTGTCGTTCCGAGGAAAGGGGCTTTCAGATAAGGATTTCTCCTTATTGGTAGCCATGATTAGATGACCAAACCTCTCCTTGATGAACTTCTAGACATTGTAAATATTGTAATTTAATAATATGAATAACTTTGTCGTCTCAATTATTGATTTAATAATATAACATATTATATCACGAGATGATCTGCTGACAATAATCGAATCAATAATATGAGAGATATGATGCGACAATTCATGTAGCAATAATTGAGTATAAGCTGGGTGACTTCTCACGTAAGCATCAATAATCAATACCGTGTCTGCTCTTATGCGACCCGCGACATCGTACTTTTCTTTTTACTAGGGTAGTTCAGCGGTTTAATGGTAAAACTTTAGTTATTTTTATAAAAAGATAATTATGTCGTTTTCTAACTACGACAATACTTCTATTGTGGGGTCCACCAATGATTGTGCCGTCGTACGAATATTCCCTGTTAAAATGAATATTTCCCAACCAATCGAATATTATATAACCACTTGCTTAATTTGCAAAAATTTGTAAATATTACCCACAACTATAACATATATTATATACACACCATAATATTCAAAAATATATTTCGATAGAAATTAATCTTTATCCATAAAAGTTGGGGTCTTACAGCAGATACATCTGCGGCTGCCGCAGGTACACCTGCGGCTCCCCCCCTCTATAAATAGAGGGCTTTTGGTGGCCATTTCATAAGAGAAAAAGGCGAGGAAGCCCTATCAAATTTGCTTTGTACACACCCTAAACTGAGTGTTTTCTCATTTTAAACACTTGTGAGATTATATATAGCTACTTTTTTACCTGTGGGAGCCGAGTGTTCATCCATTTAAAGCTATAGAAGTTTTCTTTGGCAGTCCACTGTAAGCCTTCTTACACATTTTAAAGCATTTCTCTTCATCTTTGCAAAAACATGTGAGACCCCAATTTTATGTAATAAAAGTATTCAATTTTTTTATTTTGGTAAATAGTTAAATCGATAAAAGTTTAGAGTTAAGGGTAATATGTGAAAATTTTGAAAAGTAATCAAGTTGATATAAAATATTCTTTTTGTCGGGGAATATCCGTATGACGGTACAATCATTGGTGGACCCTACAACGGAATTATTGTCGGATTGAGAAAACAACAAAAATGTTTTTATGAAAATAACGGCGGAAGTTTTACCATTAAAAGCTGTTGAACTACTCGGTGTTAAAATACGATGTCTGGCGTGGTTGCATAGTAGCACACGGTATTGATTATTGAACCTTACGTGAGAAGTCACTCGGTTTTGTTCAATTATTACTCTGATAATTGTTGCATAGTATCTCACATTATTTGATTCAATTATTGTCGATATTTTATATATTATTAAATCAATAATTGAGGACGAAGTTATTAATATTATTATTTGCAATATTAACGATGTCTAGAAGTTACGCGAGGAGAGATTTGGTCACCTAATTTGGCATTGATAGGGAGAAATCCTTATTGGAAAGCCCCCCTTTCTTGGGAGCGACACAGTCGATTAATATTGTGAATTATAATAATGATGATAAATGTTGTTAAATATATTGAGGTGTCTTTTTATGAAGTCACGGAAGTTTATATATATATATATATATATATATATATATATAAATTTTGACTTTTTATTAGAATACTTTTATAAAGTTAATATAAGACAATAATTAGAATATAATAAATTTTATTTATATAAAATCTTTTTATATAAAAGCAGAATACTTTTATAAAGTTATTTGTTTTATTAGACAATAATTAGAATATAATATATTTTATTATACATAGTGTTTGCATAAGTGCTGCATAGTATTTGTATAGTAAAATCTTTTTATATAAAGCAGAATACTTTTATAAAGTTATTCGTTTTATTAGATTATAAATAGAATATATTATATTTTATTTAAAAGATTTTGTTTTATTAGAATATTTTATTAATCTTTGCGTATAAATAAATCAATTTAAAAAGTAAATCAATTCATGAATTAATTACTATTCAGTCCATTCTCCTATAAATAGAAGCTCGTTCCTTCATTATTTCTTACGAATTCACTGAAACTCTAGAGAGAGAAATCATACAGAGAAATTATAGAGAGAAGCTATAGAGAGAAAATCTATTGAGAGAAAGAAGAAGAGAAGTCTGCTACCTCACTATTCCAGTATCCAGTTTTCTTCTAAGGTAAGGGATATTAATATTATAGTAAGGGATATTATTTGTTGTACTCATAAGGGGTATTATTTCTTTCAAATTCATGAAGAGAACTTATGTTATTCCATTCCTTATTATTACATTGGAATAACTTTATATATCAACAATCTGCATACATGGTGAAATTCTTACATTATTCCATTCTTTATTATTATGTTGGAATAACTATGTCTACGTCAAGTACCACATACATGATGAAATTCTTACATTATTCCATTCTTTAACATTACTTTAGAATATCACATGCGAATGTGCGTAATGACATTGGTTCCATTAATTATTATGTTGTTAGAATAACATTATGCATGTGATTCTATCGCATGCATGGTGATTTGTTATTATTCCATTCTTTATTATTCGTTGGAATATCACATGCAAGTAATTTTACTTTGACCTAGTTACATTATTCCATTATTTATTATTATTACATTGGAATATCACGTCGTGCATTTCGCACGACTTTGGTTCCATTCTTTATTATTATTACATTGAGAATAAACACATGCATGCGATCTATCGCACGCATGGTGAATTCTTTTGTTATTCCATTCTTTATTATTCTGTTGGAATAACCTGTCTATGTGGATTACCACATGCATGGTGAATGATCCTTTGTATTCATTCCTTATTAAATTGTGGAAATGATCTGTTTACGTGGATTATGATGAAAGTCATAATAAAAGCATTGGACTGATGAAAATCATGGGTATATGTAGTATTAGTAAGTGTTATGATGAGTTATGTTGGTTATTATGTGAAAACATGAAAGTTTCTTAGAAATCACAAAGAGTTGAAAATCAGATTTTTGGTGAAAATGGAACATGAAATTCAATTGACCATATCTCCTATTATATTTCAAATTTTTGAGTGTGGTCAAGTTCTAGAGTTAGATCTATGAGTTTTCTAACTTATCCAAGTGGAATCACTAGAAAAGGTGTTGTAGATTTTTTGTGTGGGTGATTTTAGCAAATGAGTCAAAAGCTAGCGCAAAGTGCAAAAAAAACTCTTGCTTATAAATTTAAAAGGGCATTTTGGCCACTTAATTTGTGAGAAAAATTCGGCCTTTTGGGACATGGAAATATATGGTATAAAGTACCTCTGTCCAAAAATGAGCTCATTCAGAGCTTAAAATGAGCAAGTTATGACCATTTAAATATTTAGATTTTTTAAGCGAAAAAAATGCTATATAGGAGTTCTATAACTCAAGCGACCATGAAATTTAAAGCTGGAAGCTCATGTTAACATGTGTAAGATCCACCAAGATTTGGGAATTTACGGAGTTAAACTTGAGGTAGCTAATTTCTTAAGGAATTAATTAGAAATTAATTTTGAAAAATACTTAAGGGAGTAAAAAAATTATAAAAAAATACTTGTTGTGTATGAAATATATGTATATATGTTTGGACAAAGGATAGAAAAATAATAAGTTGATTTGGTAATTTTTCATGAAAATGGTTTAGTTACGAACATATGAGTTAAATATGTTATATGAAGTTGAAATTTTGGTTTTACAGTTGTATATCTTTGGCTTACGTGCGTAGATGGACTGTTGATTATTGGCTTTATAGTTGTATATCTTTGGTTTACGTGCATAGATGGATTGTTGATTATTGGCTTTAGAGTTGTATATCTTTGGCTTACGTGCATTAATGGATTGTTGGTTATTAGTTTTATAGTTGTATATCTTTGGCTTACGTGTAAAGATGAACTATTGATTATTGGTTTTACAATTGTATATCTTTGGCTTACGTGCAATGTTGAACTATTGATTGATGAGTGTCTTTGGCTTATGTGTATAGATGAACTATTTATTGGTATGATTATGACCAGGGATCATTCGGTATAATCATGACCCGTAATGTTATAGATGATGTAGTAAAAGTCCTCATTGGCGTAGTGTATTGATGGGACGAGTTATTAGTATGATTATAACGAGGGATTATTCGGTATAATCATGACCATTGATGATTACATGAATATCCTTGGTAGTAGTGCGGGGATGATTCGATGATGTGGATTATTTTTAAAATTTGAGTCTCGGTGATAAAATATTGATAATAAATTTTTAATTAAGTAAAAGATAGTAGATATCATGCTCTACTTGACTCTTCTAAAATCTGAGTTGTATGTCTTTGGCTATAGTGCAAAGATGAATTGTTAATAAATATCTTTGGTAGTAGTGCAAAGATGAATTTATTTAGTATGATTATGAGCGAAATTATGATTTGGTATAACCATGATTTTTTGATGTTTGGTGAAGATAGGTGATGAAAATTATCTTTGTCACAGGTGCGAAGAGAATTTAGAATCACAATTATGATTATGAGTTATTCATATGATTGTGGATATGAATTGTTGATTGATGTTCTGAGGGATAAAACATTATCGGTGGACTTTTAACATAGAGAAGATAATAGATCTGATGGTCTATTTGACTCTTCTAATTAATGGATTGCTCGTTCCCCTACAACTATGGTTGAAAAGTTTTTTCATCTACCATATGTTCTAAATCTCTGATTTATTACTGAAGAATGCTATTGATAATTTAATTATTTTTAGTCACGATATTCTTTACTGGGCTATTTGTGCTCACCCTTTTGCTTCACAATTCCTTTCGGGTAATAAGAGTGTAATTTGGGTTGGCGAGGAGGGATGAGGGAATAGAGCAATTGGTCTATAGCTATTGAGGTTCTCCCTAAATAGTATGGAAATAATTTTATTGATGACTTTAGATAAGTGTGTCGTATTGTATCGTCATTTGATATTTAATTTTGGTTAACAGAATAGGGTGAGGTGAACCTGACTTTGGAAGGGTGTTTTGCCACTATCATACAAGATGTCTAATGACATACAACCTCGTGTTATCATAAGGCGAGGGTTGTGCACATCCACTTCTTTGAGTATATCTCTGAGCACTACCTATATGATCTTGGAGTTTATTTGAAATATAATTTTCAATTACAGGGCGGTGGAGATAGTTATATGTCAAGAGAAAACTCACCATTGGAAGGAACATGATAGTAATCTTCTCATTTTTCTTTGGGGTCTATTGGGTCAACCAAGGATAATTCTCTGGACATATGATATCTATCATAACTTAGATTTATGGCCTCCTATGTACAAAGGTTTCCTTGAGCACTTTCCAAAGATTTTAATTTCTAAAATAGTTATTGACTGTACTTTTATGTAAAGTATCTTTGTAAGGTATTGTGGTCGAGGCATCATGAGAGTTCATAGATTTTGTATTAAAACTCACAGCTTATCTGTTGTCGTACTCTGCACGATAGTTCAACAGTTGTATAAATGAAGTTTGTATTTGATTTTTATGGAGTGATATCTGGCGACTCGAGAATGGGTCGTGTGGACCTATTTTGAGGCGTCACACAAAATCCAGACCTTGAATTTTTATTTTTATTTTGTAGAACAACTAAAAAAAATAATTATTATTATGGAACTGAAATTTTTCCATAATATAATATTTTGGGCGTGATTTGGATACCTATACCAAAAATATATATACGATCTTGCTTGCAGTTATGCAGACATGTTTTGATATATGTATCCAAATCACATCCAAAACACTGTATTATGTAAAAATTCAAGTTCCATAAATTTTTTTAGTTGTTTTAAAAAAAACAAAAAAAGGTCCGGATTTTGTTAAAATGTGAGTCCAGGACCGATCCAGGACTATATATATATATATATATATATATATATATATATATATATATATATATATATATATATATATATATATATATGAATTTGTTGTCGAACTTTGTTCGATGAGCACAGATTTTACATCCAGAATGCGTTTATTGCTTTTATATATATATGACAAATCATTTGAAATGATCAACCGAAATTTGGGATCTATATATATCACAATGCGTTTAGCATTATATATATATATATATATATATATATATATATATATATATATATATATCTATCAGGCACTGGAGTTTACTTCATGGCCTTTTACAGTTTTTTTTACATTTAGTCCCGCCTGGAGTTTACTTTGTGGCGGTTGATCGTTTACTACTTTATTTACATTTAGTCCCGACTGGAGTTTACTTCGTGGCGGTTGATCATTTTTACAGCTTTATTTACATTTTCGATCCCCCATGGAGGTGCTTCGTGTTGGTTGATCGTGTTTTTACTGCTTTATTTATATTTCTGATCCCCCATGGAGGTGCTTCGTGGTGGTTAATCATGTCTCTATATATATATTTATCGCTTTTATATATATATTTACATTTTTGATCCCCCATGGAGGTGCTTCGTGGTGGTTGATCATGTCTGTATATATATATTTACAGCTTTTATATATATAATTGCTTACAGCTTTCATATAAATTGCGGCATAATGTGAGCCTAAGAATCATGTGATCACAGATTCAGTCTACTGAATCTAGATTCGATTCCCATGATGGACATTTTCAGCTGTAAGCAGCTTATAAATTATTCACAGTGTTTGAATTTCCTTGGATGACTTTCATGCCCATGAGGAATTCAGCACTGCTTTGTACATTATTTTCTCGAAGATGTTTCGCATCTCAAAAATAAAAGCAATCAAGCCAAATATTTAATAAAAAGGAAGTATCAAAAGGTCTCAATTACTATTGAGCATAAGGGTTTGAAAAACCTCTTTTCCAAAACATCACTGCTATATCTTGTTAAAAACTGATTTTTTTACACAAATTCAAACCCTTTGTATATAGGTGCGAACAAAGCCTTGCACTACTTCCAAATAACTGCACATTAACCCACACACACACACACGCATTCACATAATAGTTTCTTGAAAAGTGGCAGTCAACGTTGTAACACGGATGTTGGGGGGTTCCTAACACCTTTCTTCCGCATAATCAAGACCCCGGACCCTAATGAATCTCGGTTTCACAGACCCGTTTAGCAGTGTCACATCACTGGATTAATGTGCAAACCTTTTCTCAGTTGCGTTGGTGCAACTAGTTATAAACACCAACTGACGACTCTTACAGTCAAATCGTCGACATATAAATGTCGGACCTTTTTCAGTTGTTTTTTCAAACAAATCTCACCTAACATGAGAACACCAAAGAACAAGAACAGAAAAGGGACAAATAAAAATCCCGACGTCGACACTGGTTTTACTTCATTTCAAAACTTTCATACAAATTAGGTTATCCTGTGACACCCCCAAACCCAGGTACTTCATTCCCACAGGATTTGGTGTTCACTTAATCAAACATTCATATCTAACTACCCAATCATAATCAAATTGAATAATGAAAACCTTTCCCATTAAAGGGTTACATAATAAAAATCTCCCAGGTTGTCTAACCTTTAAATACAATCATTCAAATGCGGAATTAAAATTATTACATAACATCATTATTAAGAAGTCTAAGATCATCACAATAATAAAAGTACAAATCAGCATCACTTGTACAATTTTCCCTTTTCTTTGCTAGTTGAAGGTTCATCTACCTTCTCCACTTTTTATTTGTAATGAGTTTATAAATATGCAAGAGTGAGCAAAACAATTGCTCACTGGATAAAATAATGAATCAACAGAAGAATAAAAATAATAACTACCAATGAATAGGCTCATCAAAACTAGATAGTACTCTAACAATGATAATCAGGAACTTGTATACTAAGCATGCGTAGCAAATTTGAACGATAAAACTGTTCAACATTAGTATGTATAATTTTGCAGGCTAAACAATAAGTTAAATACAAGAATAACTTGCTTAATAAAAATAAAGTTCAGAAATCTTGCACCATTATATTGGAATCGAATTGGAAACAATAATTGCTTCAATAAGAAAATAGATTAGAGAACTTGCCTTGCTCGTGGGCTAAACCGAACAATTTAAATCACAATATCCTATAAACATATGTCATCATGACATAATTAGTTAATACCACCTTACAAACATAACTAAGTACGTTCATCATGTAAAAATTAGATTTTTAATCACATAATCAAGTTACAAAACAATTTAATTGTTAATAACAGGCTCATTCATAGTATAGAAATATTGAAATCAACATTTTATAGTCCTACTATTATCATATAACAATTCCTTTAAATTTCGAGTACAAAAGTACCTTTGTCGAGCCATTACGCTAACTTTCATGTTTGTGGCATCAGTTTATCTTTGTGTGCTGAATTGACTATGATGATGATGATTGTATGAGAGAGTTATACTTCTGGTTGACTGTAATTATGTAATGGCTAAGCAACTAACTGCATAGCGACAATTGAGCTATTTGGTAATAACTGCGCTAAACTTCTAGATCTTGATTAATGACTTGACAATAGTATGAACAAAAGCCAATTTTGGCCTACAAGTTCCTTTCTAACAGCCTAATTATCATGTAATTCCTATAGAGACTTCACATAAACATAGTTCAAAGATTGTAAACATGTTTCTACTCATAAAATAATATAAACAACTAATTTAAATCATACAATTTCACTGTTTTTGATAAAAACTCATTTTTTAATGTTTTTAATGAAAATAAACACTGTGATTTTGTTTTCTAACCAAAATAGTTAATTTAAAGCACTTTATCAATGTTTATACATACTCTACCACATTCAATAACCAATTTATCAACTAAACAACTAATTAACCCTTAATTTCTACCTTAAACCAAACAATATATATTCACAAAAACTCTCTGTAAAAATATTTTTCTTCACAAATTACATACATATCATCAATTCATTGACTATAACTTATGAAAATAGTTTTAACATCATTAGTATATCATATTAAGCCACATAACAACAATAATTTATCCTTACACAAGGATTCTACACAGAATTAGGGAAGAGAAAAACTAAACTTTTAAAACTAAAAAAATAGGATGGTACCTTGAAGAAGATGATGATGATGGCTATTACTTTTGATTCTCAAACTTCTTTTCTCCAATCTCTCTCTCAACTTCCTTAGCATTTCTTCCTCTCTTCTTTTTCTTCTCTGCAGACTCTCTTCTTCTCTCTTCCCTCTCTATTCTAATCTCACGTCTTAGGATTATAACGTATAATAATAATATAGATATTAAATATATAATATAAATCTAACTTAACTGACATCAATTATTTTTATTTGAAACTCAAAAGCCATAAGACTTGTTTGGTTACTTACTAAAATATAATCAATTAACCCTTATGCCTTGTTTGGTAAAACACAATTAGAATAAAGACTTAATAGGCAATAGGCCTTGTTTGGTAAAACACAATTAAACTCCTTTAAGTTATTTTAATAACTACTTTATAAAAGGTTATTTGTCACACTTTTAATTAACTAAATTAATTCCAATAACAACTTATTAAATTACTTCATCACATAAATCAATACCACAAAATTATAATTTTCTATATAATTATAACTTTATTTAATCAACTAAGACATCCTTTTAATTACAAATTCAAATAAAAAAGAATAACAATTCAATTAATCAAAACTCTCTAACTTAATAATTAAATTAAATTAGCATATAATAATTAATTTCCTTAATTATTTATTTAACAAATAATTAACAATTATTCAACAATGAACACATCCATTAAATACTTAAATAATTCAATAAATTTTTAATATAACAGTTAAAAAAATTCTGGAATGTTATATCATTCCCTCCTTACAAGGATTCTATCCTAAGAATCACAACTCAAACAACTCATTCGTCACATTCTCCCCTACTTACAAAGATTTTGTCCCCAGAATCAAAGACATGGATTAAACAAATAACTCAGGGTAATTTTTCATCATTTTAGCTTCGAGTTCCCACGTAGCCTCTTCGACATTGTGGTTCCTCCATATCACCTTCACAGAAGGTATCACTTTATTTCTGAGCACTTGTTTTTTCATGTCGACTATCTGGATAAGAACCTCTTCATAGAACAAGTCTTTCTCAAACTGCAATGGTTCGTACTCGATCATGTGCTTGTAATCGATCTTATATGGTCGTAACACCGAAACGTGAAAAACATTATGAATGTTTTGCAATTCTGGAGGTAGAGCTACCTCATAAGCCACCTCTCCAACTTTTTGCAGCACTTCGAAGGGTCCAATAAACCTCGGGCTTGGTTTTCCCTTCTTACCAAATTGAATTTTTCCCTTCCAAGGTGAAACTTTTAGGAAAAACATAATTTCCTACGTCGAATGCACGATCTTGTATGTGTTGATCAATATATTTCTTTTTATGCATCTTGGTAGTTATCAATCTTGTTACGATGAGTTTGACAACCTCGTGATTTGTTATACCAATTACGGTCCTAACGGTTGGCGTTCACAAACTTCATCCCGGCCACGATGAGAGTTACGCACTTTTCTGTAGTATAATGCTTCGCCGTAAAGCGGCATCTGCGATGCTTGCATGGTAAGCATTATTGTAGGAAAATTCTACCAGCGGTAATTGTTCATCTAGCTTCCTTTTGAAATCCATGACGCATGCTCTCGGCAAATCTTCCAATATACGAATCGTTCGTTCGCTTTGGCCATACATTTTGCGGATGATATCGTACTCATTTCTGTTGTGTTCCCATACATTCTTGTAGTCTCTTCCGGAAGTTTGATGTGAACCTCGGATCTCTATCGACACAATTGACACTTTGGAACTCCATGTCTTGACACGATCTCTTTAACATATAAGTTTGCCAGCTGATCAAGATTGAATCTAACCTTTATTGGCAAAAATGTGCAGATTTTGTCAATCTGTCCACTATCACCCAAATCACATCATATCCTTTCTGAGTCGGTGGGAGACCTACCACAAAATCCATTGTGATATGTTCCCATTTCCATTCCAGTATTTCTAATGGTTGAAGTAATCCGCTTGGCCTTTGATGCTCGGCCTTGACTTTCTGACATGTTAAGCACTTTGCAACGCATTCTGCAACGTCTCTTTTCACATTTGGCCACCAAAAATGTCGTCGGAAATCTTGATACATCTTCTTACTTCCTGGATGAATCGAATATCTCGAGCTATGAGCTTCTGTCAAGATGTCTTCTTTAATATTTGGTATTGCTGGAACCCAGATTAGTCCCTCGAATCTCAGTATTCCATCGGTATCAACCTTGTATTTCACTTCTTTTCCCTCGACCACACTTTCTCTTATTTTTTTGCATTCCTCATCCTGCAGTTGAGCGTTCTTCACTTTGTCCACCAAAGTTGGACTAGCTTCCATCTGGAATAATTTCTCATCGGATTCTTTTGGAAATTTGATTTCCAACTCTAACCTTGACATTGCTGAAATAAGCTCCCCCTTATCAGTTAACAACATCAATTTTTCCCTACATTTCCTACTTAAGGCATCTGCAACCACGTTTGCTTTGCCTGGATGATAAAAGATCTCACAATCATAATCCTTTATCAATTCCATCCATCTCCTTTGATGCATGTTCAGGTCTTTACGAGTGAAAATGTACTTGAGACTCTTATAGTGCATGTAAATCTCAAATTTCTCTCCATAGAGATAGTGTCTCCATATTTTTAAAGCAAACACAACCGCATGTGACTCTAAATCATGAGGTGGATACCCTTTTTTCGTAGTCCTTCAATTGCCTTGATGCATACTGCGATGACTTTTAGATTCGCATAAGGACATATCCTAATCCTTTGTGTGAAGCATCTTTGTACACTACAAAATTTCTGTATTATCTGGTAATGACAACACACACGGTGCCATACTTAGCTTCTTTTTCAATTCAAAACTTCCTTCACATTTCTCGTCAAACAAATTTCTGATTTCCTCGTCAAATATGTCGCCGGAGTGGCAATCTTGGAGAAATCTGGATAAACCGTTTGTAATACCACCTTGATCCCAAGAAACTTCTTACTTACGATGGAGTTCTTGGTTGTTCCCAATTTATCTGACTTGACCTTTGATGGATCCTTTGAAATTCCATCCTTGTCAATTACGTGCCCAAGAAATTATACACGTTCCAACTAGAATTCACATTTAGAGAATTTCGCGTACAACTTTTCCTTTCTTAGTGTCTCCAGCGTTAGACGTAAGTGTTCCACGTGTTCTTCTTGAGTTCTAGAGTACACCAAAATATCGTCAATAAACACCACCACAAACTTGTCTAAAAATGGTTTAAACACCCTGTTCATTAAATCCATGAACGCTACAGGGGCGTTTGTCAAACCAAAAGACATCACCAAAAATTCGTAATGTCCATACCGAGTTCGGAATGTCGTTTTCGATACATCCTCCTTCCTTACTTTTAGTTGGTGATACCTACTTCTCAAATCTATTTTTGAGAAATACCTAGCACACTTCAACTAGTCAAACAAATCATCTATTCTCGACAATGGATATTTATTCTTAATAGTGACTTTAATTAACTCCCTATAATCAATGCAAAGACGCATTGACCCATCCTTCTTCTTTATGAATAACACCAGTGCTCCCCACGGTGACACACTTGGCTGAATGTATTTCTTGTCCAATAGCTCCTGCAGTTGTACCATCAGTTCCTTCATCTCCACCGGAGCCATTCTGTACGGGGCTTTCGATATTGGAGCGGTTCCTGGCGCTAAGTCGATTACGAACTCAATTTCTCTGTCAGGCGATAGTCCTGGCAAATCCTTCGGAAACACGTCCATAAATTCCCTAACTACTGGTATTTTTTCCAGTTTCACTCCCTTCTTCTGAGTATCGACTATGTAAGCTAAATAACCCACATAGCCTTGACTCAACAACTTTTTGGCCTGCATAATCGTCAGACATTTCATTTGTCTAGGCGATTTGCTACCATTGAAAACTACCTTTGATGGAGTCATAAGGTTTACACATTTCTTTTGGCAGTCAATTATCGCTCCACAATTGAACAACTAATCCATTCCCAAAATAACATCAAACTCTCCAAGCCTAATCGGAATTAAATCTACCATCAAAATATTTCCCTTAATGTTCACCCTACGGTTCTTGTATCTGAACCTAATGAGGAATTACTTCCTTATTCGCAATTTCTATGTTTAAAGGGAAATTCAATTCTTCACTAAGCAATCCTAATCTCATAGCAAATTCATCAGATATAAATGAGCAAGTAGCACCCGAATGAAATAATACATAAGCATCAATATCATTGATTGGGATAATATCTGACACCACATCCTTTGATTGCACAACATCTTGCATAGTCATGTTAAAGGTTCTGGCTGCGGGTTTGCTTGATGTCGTCGGTCCAGTAATGGACCATGTACCTCCATTGCTACCACCCTTGCTTCCCGTTTTTTCACCAGCTTTCTTCTTGGGGCACTCACGAGCAAAGTGATCCTTGGACCCGCAAGTGTAGCAAACATTCTTCTTGGGTTGATTGCAGTTTGGGGCGATGTGACCCTCCTGGCCACAGTTAAAGCATACTCGTTTCCCCATCAAGCATACACCCTTGTGAAACTTCCTGCATATAGCACGTGCTTCAAACTTCTTATTTTGCTGGTGACCTTGTTGATTCCCAGCACCCACATTTCCATTCCACTTTCTTTTCAGATTATTATTACCATTCCCACTACCACCAACTCCATTCTTAACCTCCACTTCATTCTTCTTTTTTTTCTGTTCCTGATTGAACTTGGTTACCGTCTCGCCTCCACCTTCAGCGAGAATTGTCTTTTCCATTACGACTGCAAATATCTTCAACTGAAATAAGGAAACCCTACTAAACAACTAGGGCTTCAGTCCTTGTTCAAACCTCTTCGCCTTGCGTTCATCTGTGCTGACTTGGTATGACGCAAACCTTGCCAACTCGTTGAATTTCGTGGCATACTCCGACACCGTCATCGTTCCCTACTTTAGTTCTAAAAACTGTACTTCTAGCTGACTCTTTAAACTCTCTGGGAAATAGGTCTCGAAGAACATCTCCTTGAACCTATCCCAAGCCGCCGCCCCTGGTCCTCCTCGAGTTTTATTGGCCTGCCACCAATAACTAGCCTCTGCTTTCAACATAAATGTTGCAAAGCGGTCTTACGATCTTCCCTACTCCCCCGCAACATCAAACACTTTCTCTAGCTCCATGACCCAGGTCTGTGCCTCAATTGGGTTCATGGACCCACGAAATTCTGGTGGTCCAACCGCCTTGAAGTCCTTAAACGTTGTAGCTTGATTTTTTTGTTGGTTCTGCGGTTGATTTTGCGATTGCACCTATCGATGCGTCGCCATTCTTTGAGCAGGGTTAGCTTGACATTATTATTGGTGGTTCCTTTAGTGGTTCTCTGTCTGGGTGGTTGACGTCTTGGAGGCATTTTCTGTTAAAAATCCACCCATTAGATTATTACTCAACTCTTTCCAAGTAATTTCTACTTAACTTGGTCCCATAAAAGTAATCACCACATAACACATAACACTATGGATAAAAGAAGATAATAACTTTTATTCATTCTTAATTCTTTAAAAACATCATATCCATAGCATCACTGCTATTTACATTATTTTCCTGAACTACTAAAGTTTCAGGACATCATCATCATATCCATAAGTTACATAACACTTGGGATTTACATAATACTTATCATAACATAAATCATAAATCAAGTACACTTCCTACGATGTCCTACTAAGATACTGCATAGCCTTACGACGCTCTTCTTCCATAATTGAACATGGTTCAGCGATCTAGTATATACGAGGTAGCGTCTCGGTGAATTGGGTAACCCATGACCCGATCCTGAGCTCGATTAACCACGGTGTTGAACACGTTATTCATTTCCTGCATCTTCATTCTCTTTGCTTGTGCTTCTCCCTCTGCTATTTTGGCTCGTTGATCAGCTTCCTCGTACGCATCTTCGGCTCTTGCCCTTTTTGCAGATTCTTCTCTCAACTTGCTCTTCAACTCTGCAATCTCTGCTCTCATTTGCTCGTTCTCTTCTTTAGTGTGAATCAGCTTATCTTCAACATTGTTCAAACGTTCCTCTCGATCCTGAATTTCGTCGTCCTTTTGTGCCATCGAGGCCTGTTGCTCAGCTACTATCTCTTGTAACTCCTCGACTGTATCTTGAAATTCCACATTGTGGTCATGCACCTCATCGTATATACGGCCAGCTATCGAGTTAAGTGGAATCCTTTCCTCCTCGTCCTCTTCATCCGTCTGTGGCAGCTCCACGGAATCCTCCTCGTCTGTCTCTATCTCATCATCCTCATCGGTACCTCTCACCTTTCGACTCATTGTGACCAATGCAGGCTGTTTCCGTGGCGATAATTGTTCCCAAACTACTGAATATCTTGAGGCTCCTCCTCCTAGCTTTGTTGGATCCTCTATATTAGTCTTCCCGTCAACTAAAGTTTAAGTTTTAATTACTAATCATTACTACTCGACACTCACGAGCACATAAGTTGTAAACATATAAGCACATAAGTATTTTATTACTTCTTCCTTAAAACTCGATAAGAGTTTATCATTACTATCTTTTCAAAGGTTACTTCCCCTAAGGCTTTTCCCCACCTAAGGTTCATAACCTAAGGCTTTGATACTAACTTGTGACACCCCCAAACCCAGGTACTTCATTCCCACGGGATTTGGTGCTCACTAAATCAAACATTCATATCTAACTACCCATCACAATAAAACTGGATAAATAAAACCTTTCCCATTAAAGGGTTACATAATAAAAATCTCCCAGGTTGTCTAACCTTTAAATACAATCATTCAAATGCGGAAAATTAATAAACTTCATTACAACCATTCAATTAAAATCTGAAAATCAAATATCAACATATTACAAGTCTTGATACTTGTTCATCTTTCCTTTTCCCTTCTTTGGTGCTAGGTACATCAACCTTCTCATCTTTAACTTTGTAATAGTTATATAAGCAAGAGTGAGCAAACAAAGCTCACTTGAAAAAATAATAAATGAAAAAAAAATCTTTACAACAATCACATCGAAGAAGAGGCTCGATAGAATTAAACAATATGATTTATCAACATTCTGAAGTATATAACTGAGGGTCCTAAGACCACGAACTATGTCCATAGTTATAAGTAATTTTTTCAACTTAAACTTTAACAATCATAAGACTATAGGGACTCCTCGTGCTTAGGGGATCGACCCTTCCGTACAATGTATTGTGCACAAACATTTCAATGCTAAGCGTAAGCTACCCCTAATAATAGGGTTGTTCATCTCAGTATTTAGAGTACAAGTCTGCACCAAAGTGAGTTTGGTTTGGAAACATTTCAGGGTAATTTGGAATTCAACAAACATCAACTAAGGATTAGTTGAATAAAACCAATAACGTCATACTATAAAATAATCGTAATTGAATAAACATGGTAAATTAAAGTCATGCTTTAGGAATAAATCTAATAGCATAAAACTTGAATAACTGTATCACACCTTGCTTGAACAACATTAAGTCAAGGTTATTTAGAATTGAATACTAAGCATGCATGGTAATATGAACGATAAAACTATTCAAATATATCTGGGCATGCTAAACAACAAGTTAAATACAAGAATAACTTGTTCAATATCAAAAATAAGAGTTTCGAAACCTTGCATTATTATATTGGAAACAATAATTGATTCAACAAGATAATGGATTAGAAAACTTGCATCATTTATAAGCTAATCGAATTGGAAACAATAATTGCTTCAATAACAAAATAGATTAGAGAACTTGCCTTGCTCGTGAGCTAAACTGAACAATTCAAATCACAATATCCTATAAACATATGTCATCATGACATAATTAGTCACTACCACTTTACAAACTTAACTAACTACATTCATCATGTAGGTTTGATTATTTAATCACATAATCAAGTTATGACACAAGTTAATCGTTGATAACATGCTTATTCATAGTATAGAAATACTGAAATTAACATTTTACGATCCTACTATTATCCCATAACAATTCCTTCAAATTTTGAGTACAAAAAGTACCTTTGTCGAGACCATTACGCTAACTTCGTTGCTTTATTTCCACAATTTATCTTGTGGTGTGGTGCGGCGCTATGATGCGATAATATTATTACTACCCGGTCGTGACTGCTGGTGTGGGGCCGTCTTTATGACACGAGATTATCTTTTGCTAAGCCCGTATGGCTAAATATGATCTTGATTGACAACTTGACAATGATATGAACAAAAGCCAATTTTGGCCTCTCAAGCTCCTTTCTAACGGTCTAATTCACATGTAATTCATATAAAGACTTCATGTAAACATAATTCAAGAACTCTAACATGTTTCTACCCATACAACAACATAAACAACAAATTTAAAACATCAATTTCTCTGTTTTTTGATAAAACTCATTTTTTTATGTTTTTAATGAAAATAAACAACTTTGTGATTTTGTTTTCCAACCAAAATAGTTAATTAAAAGCACTTTATCAATGTTTATACATACTCTACCACATTCAATAATCAATTTATCAACTAAACAACTAATTAACCCTTAATTTCTACCTTAAACCAAACAATATATATTCACAAAAACTCTCTATAAAAAAATATTTTTCTTCACAAATTACATACATATTATCAATTCATTGACTATAACTTATGAAAATAGCTTTAACATTATTAGTATATCATATAAAGCCACATAACAACAACAATTTATCCTTACGCAAGGATTCTACAGAGAATTAGGGAAGAGAAAAACTAAACTTTTAAAACTACAAAAAAAAATAGGATGATACCTTGAAGAAGATGATGATACTATCTCTTTGATTGTCAAGCTTTTCTCCTCTTCACTCCCAATTCTCTAGGATTCTCTCACTTTTCTTCTCCTCTTCTTCTTCTTCCTCTGAGTTTTTCTTTTCTTCTCTCTTACCTCTCTCTTCTATTCTTACGTCTTAGAATATAACGCATATAAGATATAATATATATTAATTATATAAAATAATACTAACTTAACTGACATCAGTTATTTTTATTTTGAAAACCAAAAGCCATAAGGCATGTTTGGCTAACCACTAAAAAAATAATCAATTAATCCTTATGTCTTGTTTGGTAAAACACAATTAGATTAAAGACTTAATAGGCATTAGGCCTTGTTTGGCAAAACTGAATTAAAACTCCTTTAAGTTATTTTAATAACTCCTTTATAAAAGGTTATTTGTCACACTTTTAGTTAATTACTCTAACACATAAATCAATACCACAAAATTATAATTTTTTGTATAATTATAACTTTATTTAATCAACTAACACATCCTTTTAATTATAAATTCAAATAAAAAGAATAATAATTCAATTAATCAAAACTCTCTAACTTAATAATTAAATTAAATTAGCATATAATAATTAATTTCCTTAATTATTTATTTAACAAATAATTAACAATTATTCAACAATGAACACATCCATTAAATACTTAAATAATTCATTAAATATTTAATATAATAGTTAAAAAATTCTGGAATGTTACAAATTAGATGGGGCAAATTGCCTTAGCACTAAATAACAGGCCACAAGGGACCCTACCAAGCGATACAGAGAGAAATCCGAAGGGAAACCATGAACAGTTTCAAGCGATTACATTAAGGAGTGGAAAACACCTCGTTGGTAAAGAAGTAGAAAAATCAGCAACACTGGATGAAAAAGTTTATGACAGTAACGTGGTTGAAGGAAATAAGGGTGAGGATAAGCAAAGTGAGAAAATAAAGTTAGACGACAACCCAGTTGTATATCCTCCACCACCATTTCAGCAGAGGGTCCATAAACAGAAATCAGATAAGTAGTTCGCGAAGTTTTTGGAAGTTTTCAAGAAACTTTAGATTAACATTCCGTTTACAGAAGCCCTAGAGCAGATGTCGAGTTATGCAAAATTCATGAAAGGATTCTGTCAAGAAAGAAGAAATGGGAAGACTTTGAAACAGTGGCACTAACGGAGGAGTGTAATGCGGTGTTACAGCAGAAGTTGCCACCCAAGCTGAAAGACTCGGGGATTTTCACTATCCCATGCACGATCGAGAATATGTCTTTTAACAAATGTTTATGTGATTTGGGGCGAGTGTGTGAACCTTATGCCACTTTCGGTATACGCAATTGGGTTTTCGCGCGCCAAAGCCTACTGAATATTTCATTGCGGTTGGCGGATAGAGTCGATCCACATATCCAGAGAGGCATAGTAGAGAGGACATCTTGGTTAAGGTGGATAAGTTTATATTCCCCAGAGACTTTATTATTCTGGATTTTGAGGAGGACAAGAACATCCCGATTATCCTAGGGAGACCTTTCTTGGCCACGGGTAGGACACTCATAGACGTACAAAAAGGAGAACTTACTATGAGGGTCTAAGATCAAGAGATCAAATTTAACGTGTTCAAGGCCATAAAATTCCCTACGGATGAGGAAGAATGTTTTCGGATGGATTTAATTGAGAAAATTATTAGCGAAGATATGGGCAAGAGTTTGGTCAACGATCCATTAGAAACAACATTACTGGGGGATGAAGAGTTCGACGACCCAAAATTTGTGGACTACTTACAGATGCTAGATTCATTTCCATGAGTTAGCTGATTTAGAGAACCGTTTGAACCTTTGCACACGGAGGATACAGCCACAGAAAAATTGAAACCATCATTGGAGGATCCACCAACTTTGGAACTTAAGCCACTCCCTAAACATCTCAGGTATGCGTATTTAGGCAATTCAAATTCTTTACCTGTTATTATTTTTGCTGCACTTAACGATTTGCAGGAAGAAAAGTTGCTGAGGGTGCTTAGGGAACATAAGTTAGGGATTGGGTGGACGATAGCTGATATAAAGGGAATCAGCCCATCATTTTGCATGCACAAGATTCTAATGGAAGATGTTACAAAACTGACGGTGGAGCAACAACGGCGACTTAACCCCATTATGAAGGAAGTTGTGAAGAAGGAAATCCTGAAATTGTTGGATGCTGGTATCATTTACCCGATTTCTAACAGTAAGTGGGTTAGTCTGGTCCAGTGTGTGCCTAAAAAGGGGGGAATGACTGTGGTGCAAAATGAGGATAACAAGTTAATACCGACAAGAACAGTGACAGATTGGAGGGTTTGCATGGATTATAGGAAGTTGAACAAGGTAACCTGAAAATATCATTTTCTGCTGCCATTTATCGATCAAATGTTGGACAGATTAGTGGGACATGAGTACTACTGTTTATTGGATGGATACTTGGGGTATAACTAGATAGTCATCGTTCCTGAGGATCAAGAGAAGACTACATTTACGTGCCCTTACAGCACATTCGCATTCAGGAGGATGTCATTCGGATTCAGGAGGATGTCATTCGGGTAATGTAATGCACCTGCAACCTTCCAACGGTGTATGATGGCCATTTTCTCAGATATGGTGGAAAAAAATGTTAAAGTCTTCATGGATGACTTTTCTGTCTATGGGGACAACTTTGATACTTTTCTAAGAAATTTGGTAATGGTGTTACAACGATGCAAGGATACGAACCTCGTGCTTAATTGGGAAAAATGCCACTTCATGGTTGAGGAGGGCATAATTTTGGGCCACAAGGTATCGGCTCAAGGATTGGAGGTTGACAAAGAAAAGCTGGAAACAATTGAGAAGCGCCTCCATAGAGAGCTCGATTAAGGGTATTAGAAGTTTTTACGGGACACATTTGGGTTCTCTGGAGATTCATAAAGGACTTCTCTAAAATTGCAAAACCGTTGTGTAGTCTTTTAGAGAAGGATGCTGTTTTTAGTTTTAACGAAAAGTGTAAGGAAACCTTTGAGTTGTTGAAAAAGAAATTGATTACAGCCCCCGTGATCGTCACACCGGATTGGAATATGTTGTTCGAGCTAATGTGTGATGCAAGAGACTATGCAGTTGGGCCTGTTTTGGGTCAACGCCGAGACAAGGTGTTTCACGCCATATACTATGTAAGCAAAATACTCATGGAGACTCAATTGAACTATACAACCACAGAAAAGGAATTTGTTATAGTAGTGTATGCATTCGACAAATTCTGGGCATACTTGATCGGGACTAAGGTGATAGTCTACACGGACCATTCGGCTATTCGGTACCTAATAGTGAAAAAAGTTGCTAAGCCACGCCTTATCCGATGGATTCTCCTACTTCAAGAGTTTGACTTAGAAATAAAGGATAGAAAGGGGACGGAGAATCAGGTAGCCGATCACTTGTTTAGGCTAAAAACCAAGAGAAATTGAAAGAGGACAATTGTGAAATCAATGAATCATTCCCAGATGAACAACTGTTTGGGATAAATGCAGAATTTCCTTGGTATGCAAATTATCTTGTGAGCAACGTTCTTCCACCTGATCTCACACGACAACAGAAAAAGAAGTTTCTTCATGACGTGAAATGATACATGTGGGATGAACCGTATTTGTTCAAGCAGTGAGCCGACAAAATGATTAGAAGGTGCGTGCCCTACAGTGAAGAGAAGAATATTCTAAATGAGTGCCATTCATCTGTATATGGGGGACATTATGGGAGTGAGAGGACAACAACGAAGGTGTTGTAATCTAGGTTATATTGGCCTACACTATTCAAGGACGCCCACCATTTTGTCAAAACATGCAATAGGTATCAAAGGGTGGGAAATATTTCGAAAAGGAATGAAATGCCTCTACAAATGATTCTAGAAGTTGAAATTTTTGATGTATGGGGCATTGATTTCATAGGGCCATTCTCGTCGTCACTCAACAATCAGTACATTTTCCTGGCAGTTGATTACGTATCAAAGTGGGTTGAAGCTGCAACACTACCATCAAACGATGCCAAGGTGGTCCTCAAATTCCTATAGAAAAACATTTTCACGAGATTTGGCACGCCAAGAGCAATTATAAGTGACGAAGGTAGTCACTTCTACAATAAGTCCTTCACAGCTCTTTTGGCAAGGTATGGGGTCAACCACAAGGTAGCGACAACTTATCACCCCCAAACCAGTGGGCAGGTTGAGGTGTCAAACAGGGAAGTCAAGAAAATATTGGAAAAGATGGTGAATCCGAGTCGTATGGATTGGTCGCTCCGGTTGGACGATGCATTATGGACATACCGGACCGCGTATAAGACACCACTCAGGATGTCACCATACCAACTACTGTATGGAAAGGCTTGTCACCTACCAGTCGAGCTACAACATAAGGCTTATTGGGCGGTTCAAAAACTCAATTTCGATCAAGCAGCTGTAGGAGAAAAGAGACTACTTCAACTGAATGAGCTCGACGAATTTTGCCTTCATGCCTATGAGAATTCCAAGTTATACAATGAAAAGGTTAAGAAATGGCACGACCAGAAAATTATGCATCGAACATTCGAGCTGGGTTAATCTGTCCTTTTGTTCAACTCAAGGTTGCGATTGTTCCCAGGAAAGCTCAAGTCGAGATGGCCGGGACCATTCACTATAAAGCGGGTGTTCTCTCATGGCGCCGTTGAACTCCACAGTTGAAATCAGTTAAAAACGTACAAAGTCAACGGTCAACGTTTAAAGCACTATTGGGGTGGCGAGACCAACACCAATGTCATCACTATTATATTAGCCGACACACCATGAACATGAAGTAGTCAGGCTGAACGACTTAAAATCAAGCGCTAATTGGGAGGCAACCCAATCTTTCGATTATTTCTAGTATTTTCATGCATAATTATAGAATATAGTTTTTATTAAGTTAATAGATAATAAAAGTCTTGTTAATCTCTCCACAATACACTATGTTATCACCAATCCACCAATGTTTATGTTTCATGTCTTGCAGGAAGAGGGAAGGATCATTGAGTAGTTTAGAATGAAGCAACAATTGAAAAACATGGGAAGTCGTGAAGCCACCTCTCCGGGTAGTGCTCAAAATACACTACTCCCTCACGGAAAGTGGGTTCCCTACATCGAATAACAGTAGCTATGCCCACCGGGGTGGGGGTCCTGGAACTCAACTGACTTCTCGATAGTTATGTATGTGCTAGACTCCACAACTTCTACCTTAATTAAATCTCCCCATCACAACTCCAACCACCACCCACTACACCCACGATTTCCAATGCACCACCACATCTCCCCACCTCTTCAATCCACCAATAAACCCCCTCATACTACCTCTATATATTACCACATCTCATCCCATATTCCTCACAACACTCTTTAACTACACTCAACAATTTTCTAATTAAGGCATTCATAGAGGCTACTTGTGAGCAATTGAGAGGCATGCATATCACTATTTTCGAGTTCCTTAACTTCATTCACCTTAATTACCACATACAATTGCCAAGTTTGGGGGATAATCATCAGTGCACACCAAGTGTTCGATGAAGTGGGTGAACCACGTTTGGAGGGGCAAGGTATTGTGAGACATGCAACAGAGAGCACATGGCTTCGCAATCAACATCGAAATGCCAAACGGGAGAGAGTTCACGGCCCGCACAACCGACTCGGACCTTTGATCGCCGAAAATTTGTGAGTGTCGCCGCTGCCGCCGCCGCCGATCGGTATAATTATATGCTGACAAAGGCCCTTACACCGAAGCAGGGGTTGGCACCGGATCCTAGTGATTGGGAGATGATGCCTCAAATCTATCAGAAGGGGTGAACTAAATTTACCGAAGAGCCAGAACAAGCCGTGGTCAACATTGTCAAGGAATTTTTATGCAAACGCTGAGGACAAAGCTCCATTCAATGTGTATGTGTGGGGTCACTTAGTTCCGTTCAGTACCAATACAATCAACACCTATTATCAGCTGCGGGTACCTCGCCAATGCCAATATGCTCAACTTCAAGATTTTGATATGGACTATGAGGCAATTCTCAAGGAAATGACTAAGCCAGGCACAACATAGATCAAAGGTCGGAAGGGAGGCACAGTGTTCCATAGCAAAGATCTCAGTCAGTATGGCAAAATTTGGTATGCATTTCTATGTGCTAAACTGTATCCGTCCCAACACACCTTGGACATGACCAAAGAAAAGGCTTTATTGTTATATGCAATTTTGCAAGATTTCATCATAGACGTCGGGGCCATTATTTGTTTCTCCATTCGCCGGTGTTTATGTGGAAATTTTTCGGGTGGCTTGCCACACCCATCACTCATATGTGGGTTGTATCGCCAAGCGGGTGTGAGATGGTCTGACGAGAACCCACACAGATGCCGCTTGCACTGCTAAACTCCAGAATGATAGTGCGATACTCAGTATAGGCCAGGGGAGATTCCCATCCTCGTGGACTGGGCTTTATTTTCCATTGGCCTTGGAGGATGAAGTTGATGCTGCAGACACGTCAGAGGATGAGGATGAAGCTATGGGAGATCAAGGAACCGAGCAGGTACCGCAGACCAAGGCACTATCCAGTCCTCAGTTCCTTGAATTTAAACGTCAACTGGATGCGCAAAACAAGGCAGCACGTCGAGAGATGCGACGACTCGCATTGAGGTAAGACCACATGTTTGATGCTATGAACGCGTCTTTTGCCTCACTTAACATGACCCTTCAAAGCTTCAATCCTACTGCAAAATTCCCTTATCAACAGCCCGTGCCAATGCCGAGGTTTCCACCAAGTGATTCAGAAGAAGAAGATCAACAACCACCTCCTTAGACTTAAGCGATAGCAGGGAAGTCCTCACGTACTTAATTTTGGTTATTCATCTAATGAGGGCATTGTATTACTTAAGTTTGGGGGATTTAAATTCTTGTTTGCATGCATATGTAGTATTTAGGTTTAAATTTGTCATGTTAATTCTAGTTTTGCATAGTAATTTAAGTACTATGATATTGAATATAGGTTTTGACATAGTTGCATGGTAGCTTAGGTGCATACATAGTAGCTTAGGTTATTTTTGTTATTGCATTGTTTTTAATTCTGTTATGATCGCATTTTGTTATATCTAAAAAGAATGATAAAAAAAATGATAAAAAAAATTAGTTAAATATTGTGGTTGCATATATCCAGCAGTGTGGTAGTTCATGTTATTTGTGGGCCAATGATGAGATTGTGAATAAGTTAACCAATACAACATTGATTATTGGAACTATGATATAATTTCTGTTATAAATAGAATCTTGCACTTGTTTGAAACTGGTATAAAAAGGTTAGCACGCTAATAATATCTTTGTTGACTGGTCAGTTCAAATTAATACATAAATAGTGTCTAAAGGATAAAGCTAGAGTAAATGAAAAAATGACAAGGATAGGCAATAAATGCGAAAATTAGGTAAGAACCTAAGTTTCAGGGATTATATGTGGCTTTGAAAAAAAAAGAGTATATATTGTGACTAGTCTTGTGTCGGGGACTTTGTTACTTAAGCAAGTACGCCCGAGAGGATTGTCTTTACACTTAGCGCCCTAAGGTCTTCTATGGTCTGGGAGTCGTTGGTCGAAAGCTCGCTAAGGGGTAGAACTGTCAGCCTAATGGGATGAGACATTGCACAATCATTGATAATAATAATAATAATAATAAAATGGGAAAAGAGCAAAAAGTCCTCGTGTGAAAAAAAATGTAGATAAATGAAGTATAAGTATCCTGCATGAACCCTTGAGTTTGGTATTGCTTAGTTTTAGTTGGAATAAGCTTATTCTTAACAATTTTGAGTTTGCACTATGTGTTTCCTTCTAAGAAATTGATTATGTATTGAATTTAAATCCGTAGCAGTTATCATGGATGTTGAACACACACGCACACTATACCAGTGATGATGGTTTAAGATTTGAGAATTAATACAGAATTATAGATTGGTTTTGGTGATTGATATTGTAGAGTTTGCTTGTTTCCTCTGAGGCCATTAAAATAATTTTTATTCTACGATACTGTTGGATTTGGAAGCATATAGATTAGATCATATTCATTCCATTTCATTGTATTGCATTGCATAGCATGTAGTTGTTTTGTGCTCGAGGACTAGCACGGTGTAAGTTTGGGGGATTTTGATAAGTGGATTTCATATCCACGAATCGTTGTCCATTTCATGCTTATTTGTTGCTATTTTCTTGTGTGCGTGTGCGTGTTCGTTTTTATTTGTTTTGTGTTCTTTTATGTGTAGGATAGTTGTTACGGCATTTAACGAAGATTTGGAATCATTTGGAGTCAATTGGAGCATTTTTGGAAGTTATCTTGAAGCAAGCAAAGTCATTTAACAGAATAGACCCCTGCCGGGGCAGGCCTATTTGGCTTGTATACCCCCACCGAGGTGGGGGGTCTTCATATGAATTTAGCAGATTGGTAGCCCGCCGGGGCGGGCCCTTTTAAGGCATACACCCCCGTCGGGGCGGGGGGTGCCAGATCCTGAGTGTTATGTTTTGTTTGAAACTCTGCTGGAACTTGGATGCTAAGCGTTTGGATTGTATGTGGATTCTACTTGATGGGGAATTTTGACTGGGACTTGTGTGTTGGACATCTATTACTCTATGAACAACGAATTAAACAACAAATAAGGCATATTATGAAGATTAATTCCAGATTTTTCACAGCAACATTGGAGGAAGATTTTGAAGAGATTTTCGGGACGATTGCAATTTTAGGCTACGTGAAGGGTGTTATTCAATATTCTTCTTCTTAGACTATTATTTGTAATTGAAAGAATGTTATCTTTGATTTATTCATTAGTTATTTCATTTATGATGAACTAATTCACTTTTTAGGCTTGTAATGGATCCTTAAGTGAAACTATGATTTTGTAAACTTTGATTTCCAGTTCAATAAGCTATTTCCAATTTATCTATATTAATTTGAGCTTGAATTTATGAATTGCCTGATCAACAATTCTTTGTGGATTTGTATGGAATCGAGAGAGGATATTCAAATCTAGACTCAGTTAATATAGCATGTGTTCATGAATTTTGTGAATAGCAGAATCTTGATGAATGTTAGAGTAGAGATATGCTTGACATCGCATGTAATCGGATAGAGAACTTAATCTTAAACCTTTTTTAATTGTAATTCACATAGAGATATAGTGAGTTAGTTAATTAAGGTGTTTAACTTGTTTCTATCTAATTTGTGGTTTAAGTTAATCCGGTATTAGTGCATCGAGAGGTGACTATTACTACATTCATGTTCTTGATTAATAAGTTGGGATAATGAATTGAATTGGAATAAAGGGGTTAAAATCAATGTGAAGCTTAGGGTGAAATCATAAGTCTACTTCTCCATTAATTGTTTGAAATTCCAAATTTTGATACTTGTTATAGTTTTGTGGTTATTTATTTATTTCTTAATTTAGTTTTTATAATTATAATCATTGAATTGAGTAGTTTAATAAAATTAAGATTAATAGGAAATTGGTACTTGTAAGGTTGAGTTTCTTACTACTTTGTCTCTGTGGGAACGATACTTTACTCATTACTATATTACTTATTGACCATGTATACTTGCGTGTTGTGCGTAATTAGATTTTACCCAACACATATCAGATATTTCATCCAAAAGTATTGTTCTTTTGAGGTAATGGATGTTATCTTCTTCGTAAATGATGTTATTTCTTCAACATCATTATACCGAAATATTGGTATGATTTTTATTGTGAAATTTTTACCTTTTCGTGTCGGGGTTACTATTTACGTAAACGGCACTATTCACGAATACGACACTATTCATCAAAAAATGAAATTTTCTCTTCTTTGTCCAAGATGTCTATTATGGTTACTATATTTGATTATATCCATGTTTTGATCTTCATTCTTGAATTTTACTCCATTATGGTTATTATGGAGTGTTTTTGAACTTAGATAAACCGAAGTACGAATTCATAATCTTTGTTCTTTTGTCTCACTGGATTTATTTCTTTAAAATATTTTTTCATCATCCTCAGTCCTAAATGATGATATAACTGAATATCTTTGGCCTGTAGTGCAAAGATGAATGATTACCTGATGAATATCTTTGGCCCGTAGTGCAAAGATGAACAGGTGTTGAGATGAACATGACCAACTGGTGATACAGATGAATATATTTGACCCTTAGTGCAAAGATGAATATTTGATTCAAGATGTATATTTATTGATGTTATAGGGATAAAATATTGATGATGAACTTTCAAATTCATAGATGATAGTAGATTTCATTCTCTACTTAACTCTTCTAATGAATTGTTATTTCCACTATGAATATTGATCTAAAACTAGTTGTCTATTATATTTTATCTGATTTATTGAAGGCTAACGATAATTTATTCTACATTATCTTAGTCATAATATTCTTTACTGGGCTAGTTGAGCTCACCCTTTTTCTTTTTATTCCATTTTTCTTCTCAGGAGATGACAATATAACAGGAACTAGCCGGGGTATGGAGTGATGGTTCAAGATAATTGTTTTAGTAGTCCTCACTATTTTATAAAATAGTGTATCAATAATTGTAATGAGGACTTATTTGAGTGTGGATATTGTCTAGAAGATAATATTTGTATTTAAACTCACAGTATATGTGTTATCGTATTTTGCACGACAATGATAATAATGATGTTGTAGTTGTTTCTGTACCATGTATTTAGCGACTCATAATGGGTGGTGTATACCTATTTTGGGAGCATCACAGTTGGTATCAGAGCTTAGGGATATGGTCCCTGGCGGAGATCGGGGAATAGAAATAGGAGGGGAGAGACGAGTAAATCCTTCGCTAGTGTGTCCTACTTAAGCTTATTTATTGGTCGATCTGAATATAAGGGTATTATGTGGTATGTTATTTTCTTTAATTAACCCTTATTTTGTGGCAGTATTAGAGAATGCTAACTGAAAATGTTAACAATGGAGTGTATGAGATCGTGGAGACACCTTTAATCACCAACCAGGAGAACGTGCAACAGGAAGGAAATATTCCTCTTGTAAACAACATTATCGAACAAATGATGAATGATGGGATGTTTAGAAGCTTTTTACAATTCATGAAAAATCAGACGAGGGAGACTCGTATACAGAATACGGGTGGAAATGATAGCAACACGCGGTTTGTCATAGCCAAGCAGTTCAAAAAGTTGGGACCACTAGATTTCATGGAAAAGCTGGATCCGATTAAGGCGGAAACGTGGGTCAAACAAATTACCAAGATATTTGATGTCTTGGGATGCACGGAGGAACAGAAGGTTCCATTCGCCACCTTTATGTTCTGTGGTGAGGCAAATTACTGGTGAGAATCGTAGGCGTACTCCGACCAACCACACTCAATATGTCTTGGGAAGCGTTTAGAAGCTGTTCAATGATAAGTACTTTCACGAAAGTATTAAATCGTATATGAAAGAGGTAGAGTTTATTAGACTAGAACGAATAATAACATGATGTGTCCTAAGCACGAGGCTAAGTTTTTGGAGTTATCCGGTTTGCACCTCATTTGGTAGAGAATGAGGAGCGATACGCGGATGTTTCGAGAGGTCTAAAACCCAAAATTCAATAATATCTTATTTCTCACAAATTTTCTCTATATTCGAGATGTTGTCAGCAGTGGCTCGATTATTAGAGGCGAGATAATGAGTATGTTCAACCTGAGGACCACAACCGAGGTCATACTGCTGGTGGCGAAGCCATCGAGCAATGATAACTAAGGCGGGGAGGAAAGAATACGGACAAAAGCGGTAACCACTCCGGTGGTAATCGTGGCCATGATAATAGAAGAAGCGAGAAGGGGATTTCAAAAGAAAAGGTACAACAATGACAAGCGTGAAGGCGCCGGCACCAACATCATACATTTTGGGGGAGGAGAACGACCACCGGTCGTATGTTATAAATGCGAGAATGAGGGACACATCAACCCAAACTGTCCACAACAATTCAAGGTTTGTTATAACTGTGAAAAGGAAGGTCATATAGCTCGAGATTGTTCTGTAGCAAAACCAAGTCCAGTGGGGATGGTGACTCCAAAGGCTGTCCCGGACAAGTCAAAATCAGCAGTTCCTAGAAGAGCGTTTGTCGTGACTTGCCAAAACGCGAGGAACCCGAACGAGGTAATCACAGGTAAGATAATCATAAACTCTTGCAAAGTTTATACCTTATTAGATACCGGTTCTACCCATTCTTTTATCTCTCCTATTTGTGCTCAACGTTTGAACTTGACTCCGGAGAAATTAGACTTTAAGTTATCTGTTGAGACTTCGTTAGGAGAAACTTTCATTACATCCACTGTTTATAAATCCTGCTTGATCCAAGTTGGCACCATAACATTACCTGTTGATCTTATCTCTTTAAAGATACTTGCATTTGATGTGATTTTAGGGATTGATTGGTTAACTATTCATCATGCCAAAATTGATTGTTTTCGTAAGGTTGTTAGTTTTCATATTCCTAACCAACCTATTATAAGAATTCAAGCAACCAAACCACTAAAGTCAATCACTCTCATATCAAGCCATAAATCCATTCGTTTATTAAAAAATGGATGTCAAGCTTTCTTAGTCTATGTCATGGACTTGAACAAAAACACGTCAGAATTGAATAATATTTCTGTTGTTAGTGAATTTCTTGACGTATTCCCTAAAGAAATTCCCGGTCTACCCCTAGAACATGAAGTTGAATTCTTTATTGACCTTAAACTTGGTACAAAATCCATTTCTAAAACCCCATATCAAATGGCTCCTATTGAACTTCAGGAGTTAAAAGTCCAACTACAGGAGTTGTTAGACATCGGTTTCATTCGTCCTAGTACATCTCCTTGGGGTGCTCCTGTTTTATTCGTAAAGAAGAAAGACGGGAGTATACGACTTTGTATTGACTACCAGGAATTGAACCATGTCACCATTAAGAATAAGTATCCGCTACCTCGAATTGATGACCTGTTCGACCAGTTATAAGGAGAAAAATTCTTTTCAAAGATCGATCTTCGTTCTGGATATCATCAGCTGAAGATTAAAACAGAAGATATTCCGAAGACTACCTTCAGAACTCAGTACGGGCATTATGAATTCTTAGTCATGTCTTTTGGATTGACTAATGCTCCTGCTTCTATCATGGATATGATGAACCGTGTGTTCAAGGAATATTTGGATAAGTTCATTGTTGTCTTTATTGATGACATCCTCATCTATTCCAAAAGTCGTGAAGATCATGAGCACCATTTGAAGCTGGTACTTCAAAGGCTTCATGACAACAAGCTATATGCCAAGCTAAAGAAATGCGAGTTCTGGCTTGAGGAAGTAGCATTCCTTCGGCACGTGGTGTTAAAACATGGAGTATCTGTTAACCCGACGAAGATTGAAGCAATACAAAGTTGGGAACAACCGAATTCGGTGACCGAAGTACGTAGCTTTCTTGGCTTAGCTGGTTATTATCGAAGATTCATGGAAGAATTTTCTCTAATCACTACTCCGTTAACTCAGCTAACTCGGAAAGATACAAAATTCGTATGGAGCAAGGAATGAGAGAGGAGTTTCCAAGAGCTCAAAAGGAGACTCATTTCGGCACCTATTCTGACAATACCATCTGGTCCGGATTGATTTGTTATCTACAACGATGGTTCAGGAAAAGGGTTAGGATGTGTTCTCATACAACATGGGAAAGTCATAGCCTATGCCTCACGACAACTCAAAGAATATGAGAGGAATTATCCTACTCATGATCCGGAGTTAGCGTGATCATTCGCATTGAAAATCTGGAACTAACGCACTGTATGGGGAGAAAGTGGAGATTTATACGGATCATAAAAGCCTCAAATATTTCTTCACCTAAAAAGAACTTAACATGCGGAAACGACGTTGGCTCGAGCTGTTGAAAGATTACAACCATACCATTCAATATTATCCTGGAAAAGTAAACGTGGTAGCTGACGCATTGAGTAGAAGATCATATGCGGGTACGAATGCGATAATGTCAACACAAAGACCCATTTTGTACGACTTACAAAGGATTGAGATAGAGTTAAAGGCTCCAAGTACTCATATGATGATATCAAACATACGAGTAGAACCAACTTTAATCGATAAAGTTAAAGCTGATCAAGCCACAGACCCAGAGCTGATGCATATGAAGAAGAAAGTACAAGAAGGTGTTATTTCAGAAGCAAGAATCGATGAAGAAGGAATACTTCGAGTCAACTCCTGACTTTGCATTCCTAACGATTCTGACTTGAAGTATAGAATCATGATGGAGGCACACAATACACTGTTTGCAATCCATCATGGGAGTACCAAAATGTATCACGATCTTCGACATAAATTTTGGTGGAGAAATATGAAGAGGGAGATAGTGGAGTTTATTTCGAGATGTTTAACTTGTCAACGTGTAAAGGCGGAGCATCAAGTGCCAAAGGGTCCATTGCAACCACTTGAGATTCTGAAATAGAAGTGGGAACACATTACCATGGATTTCATTACCAGTCTTTCCAAGGTTTCTCAAGGCATAAATGCGATTTGGGTTATTGTTGATAGATTAACCAAGTCTTCTCATTTCTTGCCAATACGAGAGACTTATTCCCTTGAACGTCTTGCTCGTATGTACGTGAATGAGATTATGAGATTGCATGGCATGCCAGTATCCATAGTTTTGGATCGTGACCCAAGATTCACTTCATGATTTTGGGTTAACTTGAAAAAAGCTACATGCATAGATTTATGATTCAGTTCGGCATACCATCCTCAAACAGATGGGCAATCGGAAAGGACTATTCAAACCCTTGAAGATCTATTAAGACTCTGTGTCCTAGATTTCAAAAGAAGTCAGGATAAGTACTTGTCATTGCTGGAATTCTCCTACAACAACAGTTATCAAGCAAGTATAGGCATGACTCCATTCGAGACGTTGTATGGACGAAAGTGTCGTTCTCCAGTATGCTGGGATGAGGTAGGTGAAGCAACATTGTTGGGACCAGAATTGGTACGCATGACTATAGAGAAGATCCAAATGATTCAGCAACGTATTCAAACCTCACAAGATCGACAAAAGAGTTATGCGGATCTTCATCGAAAGGACGTGAAATTTAATATTGGGGATCATGTATTATTACGTATTTCTCCATAAAAGGGAGTTACAAGATTTAGGAAGAGAGGAAAGCTCAATCCAAGATTTGTTAGTCCATTTGAGATTCTTGACCGAATAGGAAATGTGGCCTATAGACTCGCACTACCTCCAAGCATATCTCGTGTTCATAATGTTTTTCACATATCTATGCTTCATAAATATGTGAAAGACCCAAACCACATTATTGAGTTAGAACCAAACGAGATAGCCAAAGATTTAACGTACGAGGAGGTACCTGTCAAGATCTTGGATAGGAAGGAGCATGTCCTACGCACAAAGGTTATACCACAAGTCAAGATTTTGTGGAGGAACCATGCTATTGAGGAAATGACCTGGGAGTTAGAATCGGAAATAAAAGCGAGGTACCCTCACCTTTTCGAAACACCAAGTACGTACGTCAATTTTGAGGACAAAATTTCATAAGGAAGGGAGGTTGTGAGACCCCAACTTTTTAATAAATAAAATTGAATTTCCTCTATTCATTATCTTGAAATAATATGGTGATAGTTTGATATAATACTTTGGTTATGGGTGAAATGTGCAAATTTTGCAAAATAAGCAAGTGGTTATAAAATATTCATTGTTGTTAGGGAATATTCGTTTGGTTGTGGAATATTCTTGCTGTCGGGGAATATTCGTACGACGACGTAGCCATTTGTGGGTCCCATAATGGAAAATGGTCAGATGAAGAAAACAACAAGTATAAGTTTTTATAAATAACGGCGTAGTTATTACCGCTAACACTGTTGGAATACCTGGTGGTTAAAATACGATGTACTGGCGTGGTTGCATAAAGTGCACTGCGGTATTGCATAGTATTTTTGGATTATTGATTCTTACGTAAGAAGGCACTACTCAATAATTGTTACAGTAATTACTGTTTAATACTTTATTTTATTGATTCAATAATTGCTATGTTGATATGTTATATTATTGTTGTTTCAATAATTGTCAGTGCACAATATTTCCATTATCAAATCAATAATTCATATTATTTGAAGCAATATCTAAACAAGTTTTATCTAAGGAAAGGGTTTGGTCATCTAATTGCGCGCCAGTAAGGAGAAATCCTTATTAGAAAGCCCACTCTTTCTTGGAAACGACCTGGTTGTCAGTATTGTGATTCTATAATATTATTTGTGAATAATTAATTATTAATTTATATGATAAGAAAATATTTATTTTTATTTGGATATAAATTAAAGAATTAATACTGAGGAGTTTTATCAGTATTTTGTTGGAATTGAGGTATTAAAAATCATCCCTATGTGGATTTCGGGCATTTTCTGTTTGGAATTTGGAAAAACTTCCTTCTACAAAGTTGTAGAGAATTAAATTTCCTATGGAATAGATATGAGATTCAAAATTTTCTAATAAAAGGGTTATTTATTATGAATTATTGAAGTTTCAGAAATAAATATTTTTATTAAAAATATGGTGGGCCCCACTTTTGGTTGGTGTGAAATTGGCTGATTTTGGTGGGCCCCACTTAAGGTGTGCTGAAATTGGTTTTAAAAGTGGCGCGCTTGAAAATTTTGATAAATTATTTGTAAGACCCCAACTTTTATGAATAAAGATAAATTTTTCTATAAATATCATTTTTAAATATTAAGGTTTGAATTTGTTATAATGTTATAGTTGTGGGTAATATTTATAAATTTTGTAAAGTAAGCAAGTTATTATATAATATTCAATTAGTCAGGGAATATTCATTTTAACAGGGAATATTCGTACGACGGCACAATCATTAGTGGACCCCACAACGGAATTATTGTCGGAATGAGAAAACGACAAAAATATCTTTTTATAAAAATAATGGCGGAAGTTTTATCGTTAAAACTGTTGAAATACCCGGTGATAAAAATACAGTAATACGCGTGGTTGCATAGTAGCACATGGTATTGATTATTGATACTTACGTGAGAAGTCACTCAGTTATACTCAATTATTGCTACAGTAATTGTTGCATCATATCTCTTATATTATTGATTCAATTATTGCCACAATATCATGTGCATAATATTTTATATTATTAAATCAATAATTGAGATGACAAAGTTATTTATATTATTATTTACAATATTGACAATGTCTAGAAGTTCTGTCGAAGAAAGGTTTGGTCACCTAATTGCGCGCCAATAGGGAGAAATCCTTATTGGAAAGCCTCCCTCTTTTCTGGGAACGACCTGGTTGTTAAATATTGCAAATTATAATAATGATGATAAATGTTGTTAAAAATATTGAGGAGATTTTTATTAAGTATTTTATGTAAATTTTGCTTATTTTATGGACCCCTATTTACCCATTTTTCAAAATAATCGGTAGAAAATTATTTAATATAATAAAACTGGGGCCACATGTGGGGCCCACTGTAGGAAAAATGAAATGGGTGGAGGAATAGATGAAATGGTCACGGGAAAGAGTATTGCAAGATGTGATATATATATATATATATATATATATATATATATATATATATGTAAAGTTGCCAAGGAAAGGGGGGGGGAGGAATTGGCGTGGGAGAAAGGTAATTATTTTATTTATTATTATTATATATATATATTATATATATATATATATTATAATAAGTTTTTTTATGAAAAATAGAATATATTATATTTTATTAGATATTTTATTAATATTTTGAAAATTTTGGACGATTAAGAAAAAAAAAATTGCGTCCGTGATTCTGTATTTTGTTTCGTCCGAATTTACTGTGTAGTCCGTGAGAAATTAAATTCAAATAGTATCTTTCCATTCTCCTATAAATAGGATGCTTATTTAAAATTGAAAATCACACCAGAATCAGAGAATTCTTCTTCTATAATATTAAGTGTATTTCTTTCGAGTTTTAGAAAGCTTTGAGCGTAGAAAACAGTGAAAATTTTCTTCAAGAATATCCTCGTTATACCAGTTGGAATACTCTTCTTTTCAAGGTAAGGGATGTTAGTTTTGTTCAATATTCGCTTGAAATAATATTTTCTTCCATACACTGTAGTATGTAAGTAATATTATTTTATTTCAGATTTCGAATTCTATACTCATTTGGTTAAAGTTTTGGCTTCTATACTCCATGAAATTAGTAGAATATCCTTCATATTTGCGCTACATCCAGTATCTTTTCATTGAAATATTATTCTGAGCATTCTTGATTAGTTTTAACTTTTTTATGTCGGAGTACTATTCACGGGTTACTATTCACGGGGTACAATTCACTCGAGTACTATTCACCTGGGGTACTATTCATGATAAAAAAAATGATTCGTTTTCGGTCCAAATCATTTTTGGTACAATATTATTCTTGAATTTTACTCCACAAAGCAGTATCATGTTGACAATTTGGACGTTATTGATTTTTGGATAAATTAAATTATAAATCTTTAAAAATTTATCGTTTGCTTTCATTTAATTGAATTATTATATCATTGTCATCATCCTCATGTTTATATTATGATGAAAGTCATCTGTGGCCGTAGTGCATAGATGGACTTGGTATGATTATGACCAGGGATTATTCAATTATAATCATGGCTTAGTAATGTTACAAATGATGTGGTAAAAGTCCTCATTGGCCCGTAGTGCATTGATGGACAGTTGTTGGCATGATCATGACCATTGATGAATACACGAATATCCTTGTCCCGTAGTGCATGGATAATTTGTGGTCGTGATACTAAATAATATCCTTGGCCGTAGTGCAGGGGTGATTCGATGATGTGGATTATTTATAAAGCTGAGTCTCAGCGATAAAAGTGATTAAAAACCTTTTAAATCATAGAAGATAGTAGATATCAGATATCATGCTCTATTTGACTCTTCTAATGGATTGCTTGTTCTGCTGCAGTTAAACTTGATGTTTGTTATATTTTATCAGTTTAACACTGTTGAAGACTAATGATAAATTATTTTGAATTATCTTAGTCATAATATTTCTTATTGGGCTAGTTGAGCTCACCCTTTTTCTTTCATTGTTCTCTTCAGGAAATGAGAACGTAGCGGAACTAGTCGGGAAACGGGGTGACGGTCTATATGTTTGCATTAGTAGTCCTCACTATTCTATGAAATAGTGTGATAATAAACGTATTGAGGACTCCATTTGAGTTTGAATACTATCTAGAAGACAATATTCGTATTAAAACTCTCAGTTTATGTTTTGTCGTATTTTACACGACAGTTGTATTATTAAATTGTATTTGAATTTTGTACCATGTATTTGGCGACTCAAGATGGGTGATGTATACCAATTTTGAGGGCGTCACAGTTTGTGAGACCCCAAATATTATGAATAAAGATTTAAATTTCTCGAAATATTTTTTTGAATATTATGGTGTGAATTTGATATAATGTTATAGTTGTGGGTAATATTTATAAATTTTACAAAGCACATAAGTTGTTATATAATATTCGATTGGTGGAGAATATTCATTTTAACAGGGAATATTCATACGACGACACAAATAGTGGACCCCCAATGAATTATTGTTGGATTGAGAAAGCAGCGAGAATTATCTTTTATAAAAATAAATAACGAATTATACGAAAATGTTGTTAAAATTGTTAAAATACACGGTAGTAAAAACAATGATAATTGGGATCTGAAATCAGGATAATATTAAAGACTTTAAATTTATCCAAATATTATCAATCACTTAATAAACTCATCATCTAATATTATTAATATTATAACAATATTTTAATCACTTCTTAAACTTATAAACAATTTATTTCAATTGTTTACACTTTACCAAATAATGCATTTAATCATTCAAAAATGCCATACTCATAAGATTTCATCACCGATGATCAAATCCTCATCAAAAAATCTGCATATACCTATATAGGATTCCCAAGCCATAAAATCCTATTTTCCAATTTTGTTACTTCACATAACATATTTAATTCATTTACTCATAACTAGTTCATTTTCATGAAAAATACCAAATCGGTCCCAAAAATATTTCTTTTTAAGGATTTAGCGAGAATATAGTCCCATATTGAACATATATTTTTCTCGAATTTTTAAAATTCATTTACTATTTTTCATATGGCCAAAAGCTGCCGAATATTTAGACATTTATCATAAATTGTACTTTTGTCCAAAAAATTGAAATTTACAGAGGTATACTCTACTATTATATACATGTACTCCCAATAAAAATTTCACCGATTTTGGAGTTAACCACGAAAGAGTTATAAGGGTTTACTTTTAAAATAGTCTTTTCCATAAAATCCATAACTCTTAATCTATACATCCAAAAATCGCCATTTTGGACACAATCTAGAAAACTCATCAAATTATCATTTCAAATTTTTCGAGAATTTTGAGGTCGAGAAAAAATTATGAAGCGCCCCTGGCGAAACCCCTTTTGAATGAAAATACTATTCATATGAATACAAAGGATCATTCACCATGCATGCGGTAATCCACATAGGCAGAGTTATTCCAGCGAGAATAATAAAGAATGGAATAATAGAAGAATTCACCATGCATGCGATAGGCCTTACCAGACGAGGTTATTCTCAGCGAGAATAATAAAGAATGGAACCGGTCGTGCGTAAAAGCGCTTGACGAGGATATTTCAGCAGAATAATAAAGAATGGAACCGGTCTGCGTAGCCTTGCAGACGAGGATATTCAACGAGAATAATAAAGAATGGAATAACAAGAATTCACCATGCATGCGATAAATTCACCGGAGGTTATTTGCGAATAATAAAGAATGGAACCGGTCGTGCGTAAGCGCTATGCAGACGGGATATTAGCAGAATAATAAAGAATGGAATAAAGAATGGAAACGAGAAGCCAGTTATTCAGCGAATAATAAAGAATGGAACCGCGTAATACCGCGCAGACGAGGATATTTCAACAAGAATAATAAAGAATGGAATAACGAGAAGAATTTCACCATGTATGCGGTACTTGGCATAGAAGCGGAGTTATTCAACATAATAATAAAGAATGGAATAACAATAGCTCTCTTCATGAATCTGAAAGAAATAATACCCCTTACCTTAGAAGAAAAAATTTGGATCTTTGGAATAGAGGTAGCAGACTTCTCTTCTTCTTTCTCTCTATAATTTCTCTCTATAATAATTGCTCTATAGCTTTAGTGAATTGGTGAGAAATGAAGGAAGAATGAGCTTTATTTATAGAAAAATATAGTTTCGATAATTGCACGTTTTGGGGCTCAAAATATTCTGATACAATACCTCGACTTTTCTTTCATTTTTAATTTAGTCACTGCAAGTATTATCAAACTTGCACCACCTCCCCCTAATAGTAAATAATGTGAATCAATAGTTCAATCATGTGAATCAATAGTTATAATCATGTGAAAATATGAATTACGATATAGTACCTCCATACATACCTCCATTTTAACTTAGTCATGCAAGTATTATCAATCTTGCACCAACTCCCCTAATAGTACATGAATGTGATTCAATAGTACACACATGTGAACAAATAGTTATATAAGCATGTGAATTAGTAGCAATTAATTGCTCATTTATCAGATTAATTACCCGATTTATCAATATAACCCCGGACATCAATTATCATCGGAATAAATGTCGATTTTCCACTAACACTAATAATCCCAACACAATGGAACTATCAATTTCATCTTTAATCAACACGAACTTATTCATCATTAATATTATAACTCACAATATTTAACAACGAGGTCGTTTCCGAGGAAGAGGGGCTTTCAGATAAGGATTTCTCTCTTATTGGCGTAGCTTGATTAGATGACGAACCTCTCCTTTGAGAACTTACTAGACATTGTAAATATTGCAATTTAATAATATGAATAACTTTGTCGTCTCAATTATTGATTTAATAATATATAACATATTATCACGAGATGATCTTTGTGACAATAATCGAATCGATAATATGAGAGATATGATCACGACAATTCTTATTGTAGCAATAATTGAGTATAATTGAGTGACTTCTCACGTAAGCATCGATAATCAATCTGGTGTGTGTGCTCTTATGCAACCACAGCGTATTCTTTGTACTTTTACTCTAGGGTAGTTCAGCGGTTTTAACGGTAACACTTTCGTAGTTATTTTTATAAAAAGATAATTACATCGTTTTCTAACGACAATACTTACGTTGTGGGGTCCACCAATGATTTGTGTCGTAAATACGGATATTCCCGAAAAAAAGAATATTCCCCGAGCCAATCGAATATTATATAACAACTTGCATACTTTGCAAAATTTATAAATATTACCCACAACTATAACATTATATCAAATCCACACCATAATATTAAAAAAAAATATTTTGAGAAATTTAAATCTTTATTCATAAAATTTGGGGTCTCTCTGATCTCCCTCCTTATGAAATTTTAGCCCTCGAAATTTACGTACATTACTGGTATCTTAGAAGAGATGAGGATACCTTGACTTCATTTGATTCTAACTCTTGAGGTATAACCTTTGAGTGTTGAATCGATCCTTCTTATCAAGATTTTAACACGTATCTCCTCATACGTTAAATCTTACGCTATCTCGTCTAGTTCTAATTTAATAATGTGGTTGAATTCAGTCCACATATTTACGTAACATCGATCGTGAAAAATGTTATGAACATGCGACATACTTGGCGGTAAAAGCGAGTCTATAGGCCACAGTTCCTACTCGATCGAGGATTTCAAATGGGCGATAAAATCGAGGGTTGAGATTCCTCTCTTCGTCGATTCTTGCTTCTAGAATAACGCCCTCTTGAACCTTCTTCTTCACATTCATCGATTGGTGTGTGTAGCTTGGCGGCTTTAACTTTATCGATTAAAAGTCGATTCTACTCGTATATTCGTTATCTTCACGTGGGTCCTAGAGTCTTTAACTCTATCTTCATCATTTTGTAAGTTATCTGAAATGGGTTTTGTGTTAACAACATCACTTTTAAATAGCAGCATACGATCTTCTTACTCAATAGCGTCGGCTACCACGTTCGCTCTTCCACGATGATATTGAATGGTATAGTCGTAATCTTCATAGCTCGAGCCAGCGTCTTTGGGCGCATTATCGTTCGTTTTAGGTGAAGAAATATTTGAGGGTTTTAGAAATGGGTTTTGTCTTTGGAATTGATACAAAATTTGATTTCACGCTCTGAGGGTAGGCTAAGAAGTCTTCTAAGAATCGTCGGAAATTTATTAACAATAGAAATATCAAAAAAGCTGTGACTCTCATCCAAGACTTGGATAGTACGTCACATTGATACCTATTAACTTGCCACCGTTATTCACGGCGTCCCTACGGATAGATGCGGCCGGTGCATTCCACACAAGAAGTCACCGGTGAAAGGCTCGGGGCTCTCTACTTATGGCTTGATATGACAATGATTGACTTTAGTGGTTTGGTTGCTTGAATTAGCATAATAGGTTGGTTAGGAATATGAAAGCTAACAACCTTACTGAAAAAAGCATGATGAGTAGTTGATGATCGATTCCTAAATCATCAAATGCAAGTATTTTCAAAGAGATAAGATCGACGAAGTAGCGTGAAAGTGTTGATTTGAATCAAACAAGATTTATAAATAGTGGAGTAATGAAGGTTTCTCCCAGCGGAGTTTCAACGAGATAAATCAAAGTCTAATTTCTCGAGTCAAATTTAAACATTGGCGCAAGTAGGAGAGAAATAAAAGTGGGTAGAGGCGGTATCGAATAAGGTATAGACTTCATGAGAGTTTATAATTAACTTACGTAATAACCGTTCGGGTTTCTCGACAAGCGCTCTCACTTAAACTACGGATTTGACTTTGCTATAGGGTACATTCCACCCTTAATTGCTTCGTCACATTCACGATCCATGATTTGAATCATTACTCTCGATCCATATCGAATTGGGGTTGGCCAGCTCTCTGCTTGAGGGTAATTCCGAATTCGATGTTGGATTCTCCCAATTGTTGTCCAAAAAGCAAAATCCATTTTATCTATTTTGGCCTTATTGGATCGGACGTCTTTTTCTACAATATCTACGCGTCGTGCGGCTTCTACCCATGCATCATCTATTCTCCTTCGTTCAGTTGTTTCTTCTTTCATCAGAACTTTGATCATAGCATTCTCGATTCGGCTCTAATATCTTATACTACTGCCAAAAAAAGTGCTTACATTCAAGCATCGCACATCGGGTAACACAATTTTGAATTGTTACATCTCTTTGCTCCACATTTGCTTTGCCGTTCTTGACTGCTCTTCTAACTCATGAATACGATTTTGTAATTCTAAATTTTGATCATAAAATTCTTCTAATAAATTCTCCTCGGGTTCCTCTCTTCTTCCTCACTCTCATTTGCTACCTCTGCTGCAACTAGCAAAGGTGCAACTATTAGTTCTTCACTCACTGCGTAGATATCTCTAATTTCTTCTTCGTTTGACATCACATTAACTTTGGTTAGTGATTAAAGGTGTCTCAGCGGTCTCATTCACTCCATTGTGAACATTTTAAATTTGCCATTTTCAAAAACTTTGCCACAAAACAAGGGTTAATTAACATATCACATATTATCCTATATACTACGTGAGCCAATTAAATACCAAATAAACTTAGGTAGGTCATACTAGCGAAGAATTCCCGTCTCTCTCCCCTCTAGTTCTTGTCTCACATCTCGGCCGGGGATCATATCCTAAGCTTTGATACCATTGTGGCGCCCCCAAAATAGGTATACATCACCCATCTTGAGTCGCCAAATACATGGTACAAAATTCAAATACAACTTAATTATACAACGACGGTCGTGTAAAATACGACAAAACATAATCTAAGAGTTTTAATAAGAATATTGTCATCTAGACAATATCCACACTCAATGGAGTCCTCATTACATTTATTATCACACTATTTAATAGAATAGTGAGGACTACTAATCTTATCATCGGGACCATCACTCTGGTTTCCAGAGCTAGTCCCGGCTCGTTCTCATTTTCTGAGAGAGAACGGTGAAAGAAAGGGTGAGCTCAACTAGCCCGATATGAAATATTATGACTAAGATAATGCGAGAATAAATTATCATTAGTCTTCAACAATATTAAAGCGATAAAATACAATAGACATCAAGTTTAAGCTGCGGTGGAATAAGCGATCCATTAGAAGAGTCAAGTAGAGCATGATATCTACTATCTTACATGATTTAAAATATTTTCATCAATTTTTTTTATCATTTGAGACTCGACAATAAATAAACCACATCATCGAATCATCCACACTTTTCTGGGCGAGGATATTCATTAAATCATCGATGGTCATGACTATCTTAGAATAATCCTGGTCATAATCATACCAAAAATTGTCCATCGATGCCTACTCTGGGCCGATGAGGACTTTTACCACATCATTCGTTACATTACGGTCATGATTATCTTAGAATAATCCACTGGTCATAATCATACCAAGTCCATCATATACGTAAGCAAAGATGACTTTCATCACAATATAAGCATGAGGATGATGACAATGATATAAGCATTAATCAAAGCGAAAACAAGGATAAATATTAAAGACTTTAAATTTATCCAAATATTATCAATCACTTAATAAACTCATAATCTAATATTATTAATATTATAACAATATTTTAATCACTTCTTAAACTTATAAACAATTTATTTCAATTGTTTACACTTTACCAAATAATGCATTTAATCATTCAAAATGCCATACTCATAAGATTTCATCACCGATGATCAAATCCCTCATCAAAAAATGCATATATACCTATATAGGATTCCCCGAGCCATAAAATCCTATTTTCCAATTTTGTTACTTCACATAACATATTTAATTCATTTACTCATAACTAGTTCATTTTCATGAAAAATACCAAATCGGTCCAAAAATATTTCTTTTTTAGGATTTAGCGAGAATATAGTCCCATATTGAACATATATTTTTCTCGGAATTTTTAAAATTCATTTACTATTTTTCATATGGCCAAAACTGCCGAATATTTAGACATTTATCATAAATTGTACTTTTGTCCAAAAATTCCAAAATTTCTGAGGTATACTCTCTTGTTATATACATATACTCCCAATAAAAATTTCACCAATTTTGGAGTTAACCACAAAAGAGTTATAAGGGTTTACTTTTAAAATAGTCTTTTCCCATAAAATCCATAACTCTTAATCTATACATCCAAAAATCGCCATTTTTGGACACAATCTAGAAAACTCATCAAATTATCATTTCAAATTTTTCCAGAATTTTTTGAGGTCGAAAAAAATTATAAGCGCCCCTGGCGAAACCCCTTTTGAATGAAAATACTATTCATATGAATGACAAAGGATCATTCACCATGCATGCGGTAATCCACATAGGCGAGTTATTCAGCAGAATAATAAAGAATGGAATAACGGAAGAATTCACCATGCATGCGATAGAGCCTTACACAGACGAGGTTATTCTCAGCGAATAATAAAGAATGGAAACGGTAAATGCGTAAAGCACTTGCAGACGAGGATATTCAACGAATAAGAATAATAAATGGAATTAAAATGGAACCCGAACGAGGTCAGAATGCGAAGAATGGAATAAGAGAAAACATTACGCAGACGGAGAGGATATTCAACAGAATAATAAAGAATGGAATAAAAGAATTCACCATGCATGCGATAGACCGCGCAGACAGACGAGGTTATTCAGCGAGAATAATAAAGAATGGAACGAATTTCAAGCGTGCGGTACTTATGAGACGAGGATATTCAACGAGAATAATAAAGAATGGAATAATAGAAGAATTTCACCATGTATGCGGTACTTAGCATAGGCTGAGTTATTCAACATAATAATAAAAGAATGGAATAACAATAGCTCTCTTCATGAATCTGAAAGAAATAATACCCTTACCTTAGAATAAAAATTTGGATCTTTGGAATAGAGAGGTAGCAGACTTCTCTTCTTCTTTCTCTCTATAATTTCTCTCTATAATAATTGCTCTATAGCTTTAGTGAATTGGTGAGAAATGAAGGAAGAATGAGCTTTATTTATAGGAAAATATAGTTTCGATAATTGCGTTTTGGGGCTCAAAATATTACGATACAATACCTCGACTTTTTTTTTCATTTTAATTTAGTCTGCAAGTATTATCAAACTTGCACCACCTCCCTAATAGTAAATAATGTGAATCAATAGTTCGATCATGTGATCGATAGTTATAATCATGTGAAAATATGAATTATGAGTATAGTACCTCCATCTATACCTCCATTTTTAACTTAGTCATGCAAGTATTATCAATCTTGCACCAACTCCCCTAATAGTACAAGAATGTGATTCAATAGTACACACATGTGAACAAATAGTTATATAAGCATGTGAATTAGTAGCAATTAATTGCTCATTTATCAGATTAATTACGATTTATCAATATAACCCCGGACATCAATTATCATCGGAATAGATGTCGATTTCACTAACACTAATAATCCCAACCTGATGGAACTATCAAATTCATCTTTAATCAACACGAACTTATTCATCATTAATATTATAACTCTGATATTTAACAAGCAAGTCGTTTCCAGGGAAAAGGGGCTTTTAGATAAGGATTTCTCCTTATTGGTAGCATGATTAGATGACCAAACCTCTCCTTGTGAACTTCTAGACATTGTAAATATTGCAATTTAATAATATGAATAACTTTGTCGTCTCAATTATTGATTTAATAATATATAAAATATTATACGAGATGATCTTTGTGACAATAATCGAATCAATAATATAGAGAGATATGATGCGACAATTCTTTGTAGCAATAATTGAGTATAAGCGAGTGACTTCTTCACGTAAGCATCGATAATCAATCACAGGTGTGCTCTTATGCAACCACAGCGTATTATTTTTGTACTTTTACTCTAGGGTAGTTCAGCGGTTTTAACGGTAACACTTTTCGTAGTTATTTTTATAAAAGATAATTACATCGTTTTTCTAACTACGACAATACTTCCGTTGTGGGGTCCACCAATGATTGTGTCGTCGTACGGATATTTCCCGACAAAAAGAATATTCCCCGACCAATCGAATATTATATAACAACTTGCTTACTTTGCAAAATTTATAAATATTACCACAACTATAACATTATATCAAATCCACACCATAATATTCAAAAAAAAATATTTTGAGAAATTTAAATCTTTATTCATAAAATTTGGGGTCTGTGCGGTCTATCGCATGCATGGTAAATTCTTACATTATTCCATTCTTTATTATTACATTGGAATAACTTTGTCTATGTGGATTACCACATGCATGGTGAATGATCCTTTGTATTCATTCCTTATTAAATTGTGGAAATGATGCATCTCGTGGATTCCGCATGGTGAAGCGAAAATCCATTTGCGGGGTTCATATATTCTATTATACTCGGTTGGTTAAAGTTTTGGCTTCTATACTCCATGAAATTAGTAGAATATCCGGATATTTTGCGCTTAATCCGATATCTTTTCATGGAAATATTCTTACGAGCATTCTTGAATTTTACTCCACAAAGCGATATCATGTTGACAATTTGGACGTTTTTGAGTTCAGGATAAATTAACTTATAAATCTTTAAAATTTAATTCTTGAACTTGTTTTAGTAAATTATTATGTCGTTGTCATCATCCTCATGTTTATATTATGTTGAAAGTCATACGTGGCTGTGGTGCATAGATGGACTTGGTATGATTATGACCAGGGATTATTCGGTATAGTCATGACCGTAATGTTACAAATGATGTGGTAAAAGTCCTCATTGGCCTGTAGTGCATTAATGGACCGTTGTTGGCATGATCATGACCATTGATGAAAACAAGAATATCCTTGGCCCGTAGTGCATAAATAATTTGTGGTCGTCATACTAATGAATATCCTTGGCCGTAGTGCAGGGATGACGTGGTTTATTTAATAAGCTGAGTCTCAGTGATAAAAGTGATGAAAAACCTTTTAAATCATAGAAGATAGTAGATTTTATTCTCTACTTGACTCTTCTAATGGATTGCTTGTTCATTGCAGATTAAACTTGTTGTTTGTTATATTGTATCAATTTAACCTTTGTTGAAGGCTAACGATAATTTATTACGCATTATCTTAGCCATAATATTTCTTCTTGGGCTAGTTGAGCTCACCCTTTTTGCTTTCATTGTTCTCTTCTTGAAATGAGAGCGTGCTTGGGGACTAGTCGGGGAAAGGAGTGACGATCAGGATGATGGCATTAGTAGTCCTCACTATTCTATGAAATAGTGTGATAATAAATATATTGAGGACTTATTTTGATTTTGAATACTGTCTAGAAGACAATATTTGTATTAAAACTCACAACTCATGTTGTATATTTAAGATTGTATTTATATTTTGTACCATGTATTTGGCGACTCAGAATAGGTAATGTATACCTATTTTGGGGGTGTCACAGTTGGTATCAAAGCTTAGGGATATGATCCCTGACTGAGATGTGAGACAAGAACTAGGAGGGGAGAGACAGGAAATTCCTTTGCTAGTATAACCTACCTAAGTTTATTTGGTATTTAATTAGTCGGTCAGAGTATAGGGATAATATGTGATATGTTAATTAACCCTTGTTTTGTGGCAGTATTTGAAAATGACATCCGAGAATGTTGAGAATAGCAATGGAGCACAGGAGACCGTTGAGTCTCTACAGATCAATAATCAGGATAATGTGCATCAGGAAGGCGACAATCCTCATACAAGCAGCAACACCTTGACCAAATGATGAGCGATGGAATGTTGGGAGGCTTTATACAATTCATGCAACATCGAGCGAGAGCGGCTCCCGCCCAAAATGCGGTGTGAAACACTGGCAACTCTTGGACGGTCAACGCTAAAGCATTCAAGGAGGCTGGGACCACGGAGTTTTTGGAAGCCAAAACCACTTAAAGCGGAGGCGTTGATAAAGCGGATCAACAAGATATTTGATGTCTTGGGATGCTACGAGGAGAAAAAGGTTCCCTTTGCCACCTTAAGTATTCTGGGCGAGGCGATTCTTTGGTGGGAATCATGTAAAGCATACTCAACTTTCTTTGCCTTTGAAGATATCTTGGAGAAGTTCCAAGAAGCATTCAACGACAAGTACTTTCCGAAAGTATTCGTCACATGAAAGAGGTAGAGTTCATTAAAGCTGGAGCAAAACAACATGGCCGTGTCGCGCGACGAAGCCAAGTTTGCCGAGTTGTCCGGTTTGCATCCCATTTAGTTGATAATGAGGAGAGAATGGCGCGAATGTTTCTAAGAGGTTTGAAACCGAGATACGTCAATATCTTATCTCTCATAAAGCGTGTTTGTATTAGGATGTTATTAATAGGGCTCGATTATTGGAGCACGATAATGAGTCAACCCAACGAAAAAAGAAGCGGTAAAGCAAAATGATAATACCGGTGATAGCAGTTATCAAAGCGGTGACAATAAGCGTAGAGGGAATCAACATGCCAGAAATGGTAACCACTTTGGTGGTAATCATGGCCAAAACAATAAGAATGGGCATTTCAAGAAGAGGAGATTCAATAATGATGGAAAGACATCAGCATCAGCACCCGTTGTTAAGGAAGGAGAACAACCACCTATCATATGCTTCAAATGCGGAGGGAGGACATATCGGTCAAAGCATGACGCTTGCGATCCAAAACACATTACAATTGTGGAAGAGAAGGTCACCTAGCTCGATTTTGTCATTCAGGGAAGTCAAGTCCAGCTGGGACAGTGGCACCAAAGGCGGATACGGACAAAAAAAAGTCGGTGTTTTCAGGAAGAGCGCTTTTCGTGACTTCTCAAAAAGCGGGTAACCCGAACGAAGTTAGCACGGGTTAATTAATTATAAATTCTTGCGAAGTCTATAACTTATTAGATACCGGTTCTACCCATTCTTTTATCTCTCTTGCTTGCGCTCAACGTTTAAATTTGACTCCGGAGAAATTAAACTTTGACTTATCAGTTGAAACTCCGTTAAGTGAAACCTTTGTTACCTCCACTGTTTATAAATCTTGTTTGATTCAAATCTACACTTTCACGTTACCTGTCGATCTTATCTCTTTGAAAATACTTGCCTTTGATGTGATTTTAGGAATCGATTGGTTAACTACTCAGCATGCTTTTCTTAAGGTTGTTAGCTTTTATATTCCTAACCAACCTGTTATGCGAATTCAAGAAACCAAACCACTAAAGTTAATCACTATTATATCAAGCCATAAGTAAAGAGCCCCGAGCCTTTCGCTGGTGATTTCCTTGTGTGGAATGCACCGAAGCCAGACTATTCATAGGGGACGTCGTGAATAACGGTGGAAAGTTAATAGGAATCAATGTGATGTGCTATCCAAGTCTTGGATGAGAGTCACAGTTTTTTTTTCTATCGTTAATAAATTTCCTGACGTATTCTTGAAGAACTTCTTAGCCTACCCCTAGAGCGTGAAATCAAATTTTGTATTGACCTCAGTACAAAACCCATTTCTAAAACCCTTAAATATTTTTTTCACCTAAAATGAATGTATAATGTGCCAAAGACGTTGGCTTGAGCTGTTGAAGATTACGACTATACCATTCAATATCATCGCGGAAGAGCGAACGTGGTAGCTGACGAGTTGAGTAGAAGATCGTATGCATTTACGAGTGCGATGTTGTTAACACAAAAAACCCATTTCGTATAACTTACAAATGATGAAGATAGAGTTAAAGACTCTAGGGACCCACGTGAAGATAACGAATATACGATTAGAATCGACTTTAATCGATAAAGTTAAAGTCGCTCAGGTTACATACTTAGAGCTGATGAATGTGAAGAAAAAGGTTCAAGAGAGCGTTATTCTAGAAGCAAGAATCGATGAAGAGAGGAAATCTCAACCCTCGATTTAATTAGCCCATTTAAAATCCTTGATCGAGTAGGAACTGTGGCCTATAGACTCGTTTTACCGCCAAGTATGTCGCGTGTTCATAACATTTTTCACGTATCGATGTTACATAATTATGTGGACGACCCGAACCACATTATTAAATTAGAACTAGACGGTATAACAGAAGATTTAACGTATGAGGAGATACATGTTAAAATCTTGGATAAGAGGAATCGTATTCAACACTCAAAGGTTATACCTCAAGAGTTTGAATCTGAAATGAAGTCAAGGTATCCTCATCTCTTCGGCATACCAGGTACGTACGTAAATTTCAAGGGCGAAATTCCATAAGGAGGGGAGATTGTGAGACCCCAAATGTGACGCCCCCAAAATAGGCATACATCACCTATTCTGAGTCGCCAAATACATGGTACAGAATATAAATACAATCTTTAATATACAACAAGAAAGCTGTGAGTTTTAATATAAATATTGTCTTCTAGACAATATCCACTCTCAGAATAAGTCCTCATTACATTTATTGTCATACTATTTAACAGAATAATGAGGACTATTAATACTATCATTTGGACCGTCACTCCGTTCCCCGACTAGTCCCAGCTACGTTCTCATTTCTTGAAGAGAATAGTGAAGGAAAGGGTGAGCTCAACTAGCCCAGTAAGAAATATTATGACTAAGATAATGCAAAATAAATTATCATTAGTCTTCAACAATGTTAAATTGATAAAATACAATAGACATCAAGTTTAACTGCAGCGGAACAAGCAATCCATTAAAAGAGTCAAGTAGAGAATAAAATCTACTATCTTTTATGATTTAAAAACGGGGTTTTCATCACTTTTATCGGTGAGACTCAGCTTAATAAATAATCCACATCATCCCTGCACTACGGCCAAGGATATTCATTAGTATCAAGACCATAAATTATCCATGCACTACGGGCCAAGGATATTTGTATATTCATCAACAGTCCTGATCATGCCATAAAATAATTTATCTTTGCTCCCTTGGCCGAAGAGAATCCATAGCCATAATCATACCAAAAACTGTCCATCAATGCACTACGGTCCAATGAGGACTTTTTTCACATCATTTGTAACATTGCGGTCATGATTATACCGAATAATTCCTGGTCATAATCATACCAAGCCCATCTATGCACTACAGGCCACAGATGACTTTCAACATAAAATAAACATGAGGATGATGACAATGATATAAGAATTCAATAAAAACAAGTTCAAGCATTAATTTATCCAGGAACTAATAACGTCCAAATTGTCAACATGATACTTCTTTGTAGAGTAAAATTCAAGAATGCTTAGAAGAATATTTCCATGAGAAGATACTGGATGAAGCGCAAATATCAAGGATATTCCACTAATTTCATGGAGTATAGAAGTCAAAACTTTAATCAACTGAGTATAATAAAGAATGGAATAACAAAAGAAATCACTATGCATGCGGTGCCGCATAGGCAGAGTTATTCAATAGAATAATAAATAACGGAACCAGTGCGGCGTAATCGCATCGACAAGATATTCCAACAAAATAATAAAGAATGGAATAACAACGAAATCACTATGTATGCGGTGCTTGATAAGCAAAGTTATTCCAAGTGAGAATAATAAATAATGGAATAATGGAAGAATTTCACCAAGTATAGGGTAGGCGGGTGAGTGTATCTGAGTTATTCAATGAGAATAATAAAGAATGGAATAACAGACGTTCTCTTCATGAATATGAAAAAAAATAATACCCGTTACGAGTATAACAAATAATATCCCTTACCTTATAAAGAAGAGTACTCTAAAGCGGTAGAGGCGAGGATATACTTGAAGAAACTTGCACTACGCTCAAAGCTTTCTTAAACGCTAAAGAAATACGCTCAAGATTATAGAAGAATAATTCTCTCTACAGTTTCTCTCTCTAGAGTTTCAGTGAATTCGTAAGAAATAATGAAGGAATGAGCTTCTATTTATAGAAGAATGGATTGAATAGTAACTAATCCATGAACGGTCCAGATCGATTTACTTTTAATCGGACGGTCCATATTGGTTAACAATAAAATATAATATGTTCTATTTATAATCTAATAAAACGAATAACTTTTAAAAAGATTTTACTATGCAAACACTATGCAGGCACTATGCATAATAAAATATAATATAATCTAATTATTGTCTAATAAAAGCAGATAACTTTATAAAAGTATTTTATTTTATATAAAAAGATTTTACTATTAGCCTAATAAAATGAATAACTTTATAAAAGTATTATGTTTTATATAAAAGTTTTTACATTTTATTACATTAATAATCTAATAAAACAAAACTTATATATATAAAAATATATATATATATATATATAACAATCAAAAATAATTGAATCAAATAACGTGAGATACTATCAAAGAATCTTGTAGCAATAATTGAACAAAACTGAGTGACTTCTCACATAAGCATCAATAATCAATACCGTGTGCTACTATGCAACCACGCGTATTATTATATTTTACTACTAGAGTAGTTCAAAAAGATTATTAGCGGTAAAAAGCGCGGCGTTATTTTCATACAAATATTTTTGTCGTTTTCTCAATCCAGATAATAATTACATTGTGGAGTCCACTAATGATTGTCTTGGTAAATACGAATATTCCCAAACACAAAGAATATTCCCCGACCAATCAAATAATATAACAACTTGCATACATTGCAAAATTTATAAATATTACTCACAACTATAACATTATATTAAATCCACACCATAATATTCAAAAAAAAAAAATCGAGAAATTTAAATCTTTATTCATAAAATTTGGGATTTACAATCTCCCTCCTTATGAAATTTAGCCCTCAAAATTTACGTGACGTACACGGTATCTTAGAGCAGATGAGGACACTTCGTCAGATTCTAACTCTTAAGGTATAACCTTTGAGTGTTGAATACATTCTAGGATTTTAACAGGTACATCTTCATACGTTAAATTATCCGCTATCTCATCCGGTTCTAAATCAATAATGTGGTTCGGGTCGTCCACATATTTACGTAACATCGATATGTGAAAAACGTTATGAACACGCGACATACTTGGCGGTAAAACGAGTCTATAGGCCACAGTTCTTACTCGATCAAGGATTTCAAATGAGTCAATAAAATCGATGGTTGAGATTTCCTCTCTTCATCGATTCTTGCTTCTATAATAACGCCCTCTTGAACCTTCTTTTTCACATTCATCAGCTTTGAGTATTTAGCTTGAGCAGCTTTAACTTTATCGATTAAAGTCGATTCTACTCGTATATTCGTTATTTTCACGTAGGTTCGTATATTCACACTCATAAACGCATACGATCTTCTACTCAACGCGTCAGCTACCACGTTCACTTTTCCCATGATGTTATTGAATGGTACGATCGTAATCTTCAACAGCTCGAGTCAACGTCTTTGGCGCATGTTACGTTCATTTTAGTCCAAGAAATATTTAAGGGTTTTAGAAATGGGGTTTTGTACTGGGGTTAGTACAAAATTCGATTTCACGCTCTGGGGTAGGCCAAGAAGTCTTCAGAAATACGTTAAGAAATTTATTAACAATAGAAATATCATTCATAACTGTGACTCTCATCCAAGACTTGGATAACACGTCACATTGATACCTATCAACTTGCCATCGTTATTCACAACATCCCCTATAGAAAGTTAAAGCCCGATTGCATTCCACATAAGGAAGTCAACAACGAAAGGACCGGGGCTCTTTACTTATGGCTTGATATGACAATGATTGACTTTAGTGGTTTGGTTGCTTGAATTCGCATAACATGTTGGTTAGGAATATGAAAGCTAAAAACCTTACTAAAAGCATGATGAGTAGTTAACCAATCGATTCCAAAAATCAAATCAAAGGCAAGTATTTTCAAAGAGACAAGATCGACAGGTAACATGAAAGTGTTGATTTGAACAAGATTTATAAATAGTGGAGGTAACGAAGGTTTCTCCCAATTGAGTTTAAACAGATATATCAAAGTCTAACTTCTCCGGAGTTAACTTCAAACATTGAACACAACTAGGTGAAATAAAAGAGTGAGTAGAACCAGTATCTAACACGGTATAGACTTCGCAAGAGTTTATGACTAACATACCCGTGATAATTTTATCCAGGTTCCTCGTCATGAAAAAAAATGCTCTCTCTTAAACTACCGGCTTTGGCTTGTCTGGGACATCCTTTGGCATAACTATCCCAGCTGGACTTGACTTCACCATATGACAAAATCGAGCTAGGTGACCTTCTCTTCTGTAATTAAAACATGCTTTGGATTGCTGCGTACAGTTTGGATGGATGTGTCCCTCCTGTCCGCATTTAAAACATACGACCGGTGGTCGTTCTTCTTCCTTTGAAACGGGTGTTGGTGCTAACGTCTTCACGTCATTGTTTAACCTTCTCTTCTTGAAATGTCCATTCTTATTGTTTTGGCCATGATTACAACCGAAGTGGTTAGCATTTCTGGCATGTTGATTCCCTTTATGTTTATTGTCACCGCTTTTATGACTGTTATCACTGGTATTATCATTTTGCAGGCTGCTCTCTTTTGGTTGGGTTGACTCATTATCGCGCTCCAATAACTGAGCCCTATTAACAACATCTGAATACAAACACAGTTTATGACAGGTAAGATATTGATGTATCTCAGGTTTCAAACCTCTTAGAAACATTCGTGTCATTCTCTCCTCATTATCAACCAAATGAGATGCAAACTGAGACAACTCAGCAAACTTAGCCTCGTACTACGACACGGTCATATTGTTTTGCTCCAGATTGATGAACTCCACCCCCTTCATGTGACGGATACTTTTGGGAAAGTACTTGTCGTTGAACAACTCTTGGAACTTCTCCTAAGACATCTTGAGTGCGTCAGGTTGGGTACGTTTTATAGATTCCTGCTAATGATCTGCTTCTTTATGCAACATAAAGGTGGAAAATGGAACTTTTTGCTCCTCTGAGCATTCCAAGACATCAAATATCTTGGTGATCTGCTTAATCCACGTCTCTGCCTTAAGTGGGTCTGGTTTTCCCAAAACCTCCGGTGGTCCCAGCTCCTTGAACTGCTTAGCGGTGACCAACCGTGGGTTGCCATTATTTTCACCTGCATTATGAACATGAGTCTCTCTCGTTTGGTGTTGCATGTATTCTAAAAATCTCCTAAACGTACCATCGTTCGTCATTTGATAAGTGTTGTTGTTTACATTAGGATTGTCGCCTTTCTGATGCACATTATCCTGATTATTGATCTGTGGAGACTCAACGGTCTCATGTGCTCCATTGATGTTCTCAACATTCTCGGATGCCATTTTCAAATACTGCCACAAAACAAGGGTTAATTAACATATCACATATAATCCCTATACTCTGACCAACCAATTAAATATCAAATAAACTTAGGTAGGTCATAATAAGAATGAATCCCCCGTCTCTCCCCTCCTAGTTCTTGCTCACATCTCGGCCGGGGATCATATCCTAAGCTTTGATACCTGTTGTGGCGCCCCAAAATAGGCATACATCACCTATTACGAGTCACCAAATACATGGTACAGAATACAAATACAATCTTTAATATACAACAACAAAGCTGTGAGTTTTGATACAAATATTGTCTTCTAGACAATATCCACTCTCAGAATAAGTCCTCATTACATTTATTATCACACTATTTAACAGAATAATGAGGACTACTAATACTATCATTTGGACCGTCACTCCATTCCCGACTAGTAGCCACTCGTTCTCATTTCTGAAGAGAACAGGTGAAGGAAAGGTGAGCTCAACTAGCCCGATAAGAAATATTATGACTAAGATAATGCGAGAATAAATTATCATTAGTCTTTAACAATGTTAAAGCGATAAAATACAATAGACATCAAGTTTAAGCTATGTAAGAACAAGCAATCCATTAAAAAGAGTCAAGTAGAGAATAAAATCTACTATCTTTTATGATTTAAAAAAAGGTTTTTCATCAATTTTATTGCTGAGACTCAACTTAATAAATAATCCACATCATCCCTGCACTACGGCTAAGGATATTCATTAATATCACAACCACAAATTATTCATGCACTGCGGGCCAAGTATATTCGTGTATTCATCAACGGTCCTGAACATGCCATAAAACAATTCATCTTTGCTCCCTTGGATAAAGAGAATCCATAGCCATAATCATACCAAAAACTGTCCATCAATGCACTACGGGCCAATGAGGACTTTTTCCACATCATTTATAACATTACGGTCATGATTATACCGAATAATCCCTGGTCATAATCATACCAAGTCCATCTATGCACTACAGGCCACAGATGACTTTCAACATAAAATAAACATTAGGATGATGATAATGATATAAGAATTCAATAAAACAAGTTCAAGAATTAATTTATCCAGGAACTAATAACGTCCAAATTGTCAACATGATACTTCTTTGTAGAGTAAAATTCAAGAATGCTCAGAAGAATATTTCCATGAGAAGATACTGGATGAAGCGCAAATATCAAGGATATTCCACTAATTTCATGGAGTATAGAAGTCAAAACTTTAATCAACTGAGTATAATAAAGAATGAAATAACAAAAGAAATCACCATGCATGCGGTACTTCGCATAGATGAGGTTATTCAAGAATAATAAATAACGAGAACTAGGTCAGCGTAATATACGCACCGAAAGGATATTCAATGAATAATAAAGAATGGAATAACAACGAAATCACCATGTATGTATCTTGGCATAAATAGGTTATTCGATAGAATAATAAATAATGGAATAATGGAAGAATTTCACCAAGTATAGGGTGAGCCATGTATATATCTGAGTTATTCAACGAGAATAATAAAGAATGGAATAATGAAGTTCTCTTCATGAATATGAAGAAAAAAATACTGCTATTTAGTACAACAAATAATATCCCTTACCTTATAAAGAAGAGTACTCAAATGCGGTAGAGGCGGGGATATACTTGAAGAAACTTTCACTACGCTCAAAGCTTTCTTAAGCGCTAAAGAAATACGCTTTCAAGATTATAGAAGAATAATTCTCTCTACGTTTCTCTCTCTAGAGTTTCGGTGAATTCATAAGAAATAATGAAGGAATGAGCTTCTATTTATAGAAGAATGGACTGAATAGTAACTAATCCATGAACGGTCCAGATTGGTTAATAATAAAATATAATATATTCTATTTATAATCTAATAAAACGAATAACTTTTAAAAGATTTTACTATACAAAACACTATACGGAGCACTATGCATAATAAAATATAATATAATCTAATTATTATCTAATAAAAGCAGATAACTTTATAAAAGTATTCTATTTTATATAAAAAGATTTTACTATTAGCCTAATAAAGCGAATAACTTTATAAAAGTATTACATTTTTATATAAAAAATTTTACATTTTATTACATTAATAATACTAATAAAACAAAACTTATATATAAAAATATATATATAACAATCAACAATAATTGAATCAAATAACGTGAGATCTTATACGTGACTCTTATAGCAATAATTGAACAAAATTGGTGACTTCTCACATAAGCATCGATAACAATACCATGTCTTTCTATATAACGACCACAGCATTATTCTTTGTACTTTTACTCTTCGAGTAGTTCAGCAGTATTAATGGTAAAACTTCCATTTATTATTTTCATAAAAAATATTTTTATCGTTTTCTCAATCCGATAATAATTACATTGTAGGGTCCACCAATGATTGTCTTTCGTAAATCTGAATATTCCACAGACATAAAGAATATTTCCCGACCAATCGAATAATATAACAACTTGCATACTTTGCAAAATTTATAAATATTACCACAACTATAACATTATATTAAATTCACACCATAATATTCAAAAAATAAAAATGAAAAATTTAAATCTTTATTAAGTAAAATTTGGGATTTTACACCAAAATTTATGAATAAAGATTTAAATTTCTAAAATATTTTTTGAATATCATGTGGATTTAATATATAATTATAGTTGTGGGTAATATTTATAAATTTTACAAAAATGCAAGTTGTTATATATACCGATTAATTGGGAATATTCGTTTTAACAAGAAATATTGATGATGCGGCGACAATCATTGGCAGAACCTGGCGGAATTATGTGTCGGATGAGAAAATGACGTAATTATCTTTTTATAAAAATGCTTGGAAGAAATGCAGTTAAAAGCTGAACTACGATAGAGTAAAAATACATGAATACGCTGTGGGGTCGACAATAATACCTAGTGATAATATGGTTATTGAAGCTTCGAAATTTATACTCAATTATGGATCTGATAAATCTTTGCATCATATCTCTCATATTATTGATTCGATTATTGTCATAATATCATCTGTATAATATGATATATTATTAAATCAATAATTGAGACGACAAAGTTATTCATATTATTAATTTGCAATATTTACAATGTCTAGAAGTTCTGTCAAGGAGAGGTTTAGTCATCTAATTGCGCTCCAATAAGGAGAAATCCTTATCTAAAAGCCCCCTCTTTCCTGGGAACGACCTGGTTATTCAATATTGTGAGTTATAATATTAATGATGAATAAGTTCGTGTTGATTAAAGATGAAATTGATAGTTCTATTGTGTTGGAATTATTAGTGTTAGTAAAAATCGACATTTATTTCGATAATAATTGATGTCTGGAAGTTATCAGGTAATTAATCAGATTAATGAGGAATTAATTGATATTAATTCATATGATTATAACTATTTGTTCACATGTGTGTACTATTGATTCACATTCATGTACTATTAGGGAGAGTTGAAAAGATTGATAATACTTGCATGACTAAGTTAAAGATGGAGTATAGATGGAGGTTATTTGTTATTAAGTATTTTCACATGATTATAACTATTGAATCACATGATTGAACTATTGATTCACATTATTTACTATTAGGGGAGGTGGTGCAGAGTTTGATAATACTTGCGGGACTAAATTAAAATGAAAGAAAAGTTTGAGGTATTGTTGTCTTTATAATTTTTGAGCCCCCAAGCGATGCGATTATCGAAACTATATTTTTCTATAAGTAGAAGCTCATTCTTTCTTCATTTCTCACCAATTCACTAAAGCTATAGAGTAATTATGTATCCATCTTTATTCTAAAGTAAGGGTTATTTTTTCTTTCATCTTCATGAAGAGAGCTATTGTTATTCATTCCTTATTATTATGTTAGAATAACTTTTATGCATGTGAAACACATCATGGTGAAATTCTTACTGTTATTCCATTCTTTATTATACATTTGAATATCTTATGCATGCGTATTACGTGACACAGTTCCACTATTTATTATTACATGTTGGAATAACTTGTCTACATCTAGAAGTACCACATACATGATGAAATTCTTACATTATTCCATTCTTTATTATTACATTGAAATATCTTGTGCATGCGTATTACGCGTGACACAGTTCCATTGTTTATTATTACATTTGGAATAACACATGCATAAATGATTCTATCGCGTGCCTAGTGAATACATTTGTTATTCCATTCTTTATTATTACATTTGGAATATCTTATACATGCGGATTTCGCATGATCGGGTTCCATTTTTATTATTACATTGGGAATAACATATGCATGCGGGTCTACTCATCGCATGCATGGTAAATTCTTACATTATTCCATTCTTTATTATTACATTGGAATAACACATCATGTGGATTACCACATGCATGGTGAATGATCCTTTGTATTCATTCCTTATTAAATTGTGGAAATGATGCATCTGCGTGGATTCTGGCATGGCGAAGCGAAAATCCATTGCGAGGTTCATATATTCTATTATACTCGGTTGGTTAAAGTTTTGGCTTTATACTCCATGAAATTAGTAGAATATCACGGATATCATGATTCATCCGATATCTTTTCATGGAAATATTCTTACGAGCATTCTTGAATTTTACTCCCACAAGCGATATCGTATTGACAATTTGGGCGTTTTTGAGTTCGGGATAAATTAACTTATAAATCTTTAAAAATTTAATCCTTGAACTTGTTTTATTAAATTATTATGTCATTGTCATCATCCTCATGTTTATGTTATGTTGAAAGTCATTTGTGGCTTGTAGTGCATAGATGGACTTGGTATGATTATGACCCGAGATTATTCGGTATAGTCATAATTAGTCATATTTACAAATGATGTGGTAAAAGTCCTCATTGGCTTTTGTAGTGCATTGATGGGCCGGTTGTTGGCATGATCATGACCATTGATGAAAACATGAATATCATTGGTAGTAGTGCATGGATAATTTGTGGTCACGATACTAATGAATATCCTTGGCCGTAGTGCATGGATAATTTAATGGTCGTGATACTAATGAATATCCTTGGCGTAGTGATGCGGGGATGGCGTGGTTTATTTAATAAAAGTGAGTCTCGTGATAAAAGTGATGAAAACCTTTTAAATCATAGAAGATAGTAGATTTATTCTCTGCTTGACTCTTCTAATGGATTGATTGTTCTGCTGCAGTTAAACTTGATGTTTGTTATATTGTATCAGTTTATCACTGTTGAAGGCTATCGATAATTTATTCTGCATTATCTTAGCCATAATATTTCTTACTGGGCTACTTGATCTCACCCTTTTTGCTTCCATTGTTCTCTTTAGGAAATGAGAACGTAGCAGGGACTAGTCGGGGAACGGAGTGACGGTCCAGATGATAGAATTATTAGTCGTCACTATTCTATGAAATAGTGTGATAATAAATGTATTGGGGACTTATTTTGAGTTTGAATACTGTATAGAAGATAATATTTGTATTAAAACTCACAGCTCATGTTGTATATTTAAGATTGTATTTGTATTTTGTACCATGTATTTGGCGACTCAGAATAGGTGATGTATACCTATTTTGGGGCGTCTACAGATTGGTATCAAAGCTTAGGGATATGATCCACAGGTGAGATGTGAGACAAGAACTAGGAGGGGAGAGACGGGGAATTCCTTCTCTAGTATGACCTACCTAAGTTTATTTGGTATTTAATTGGTCGGTCAGAGTATAGGGATAATATGTTGCATGTCAATTAACCCTTATTTTTTGGAAGTATTTGAAAATGACATCCGAGAATATTGAGAATAGCAATGGAGCACAGGAGATCGTTGAGTCACCACGGATCAATACCCAGGATAATGTGCAACAGGAAGACAATAATCCTTAGGTAAACAACAACACCAATCAAATGATGAACAATGGAATGTTCAGAGGCTTTATGTAATTCATGCAACATCAGGCGAGAGCGGCTCCTTTCCAAAATGCAGGTGGAAATATTGGCAACTCTCGGACGGTCACCGCTAAGCAGTTCAAGGAGCTGGGACCACCGGAGTTTATTGGAGAGCCAAAACCACTTAAGGCAGAGACGTGGATAAAGTAGATCACCAAGATATTTGAAGTCTTGTGATGCTCCGAGGAGCAAAAGGTTCCCTTTGTGACCTTCATGTTTCGAGGAGAGGCGGATTACTGGTGGGAATCTGTAAATCGTACTCAACCTGCCGCACTGAAGAAGTCTTGGGAGAAGTTCTAAGAACTGTTCAATGACAAGTACTTTCCCAAAAGTATTCATCACATGAAGGAGGTGGAGTTCATCAAGTTGGAACTAAACAATATGACCGTGGCGCAATACAAAGCTAAGTTTGCTGAGTTGTCCCAGTTTACGTCCCACTTAGCTGATAACGAGGAGAGAATTACGCGGATGTTTCTAAGAGGTTTGAAACCCGAGATACGTCAATACCTTATCTCTCATAAACTGTATTTGTATTCAGATATTGTAAATAGGGCTCAGTTATTGGAGCGCGATAATGAGTCAACCTAACCAAGAGAGAGCAGTCGACAAGTCGATAGTACCAGTGGTAGCAGTCATCAAAGCGGTGACAACAAATGTGGAGGGAATCAACATGCCAAAAATGGTAACCACTTCGGTGGTAATCATGGCCAAAACAATAAGAATGGACATTTCAAGAAGAGGAGATTCAACATTAATAGAAAGACGTCAGCACTAGCACCCGTTGTTAAGGAAGGAGAATGACCACCTATCATATGCTTCAAATGCAGAGGGGGGACATATCAGTCCAAACTGCGCGCAGCAGTCCAAAACGTGTTACAATTATGGAAGAGAAGGTCACCTAGCTCGATTCTATCGTTCAGGGAAGCCAAGTCCAGCTGGGATGGAGGAATCAAAGGCCGTCCCAGACAAGACAAAACTGGTAGTTCAAGGGAGAGCGTTTGTCCTAACCTCCCAGAAAGAAAGGAACCCGAACGAGGTTATCACGAGTAAGCTTATCATAAACTCTAGCGAAGTCTATACCTTATTTGATACCGGTTCTACCCATTCTTTTATTTCTCCTACTTGCGCTCAACGTTTAAATTTGACTCCGGAGAAATTAGACTTTAACTTATCTGTTGAAACTCCGTTGGGAGAAACTTTCATTACATCTACTGTTTATAAGTCTTGTTTGGTTCAAATCGGTACCCTCACATTACCTGTCGATCTTATTTCATTGAAAATACTTTCATTTGACGTAATTCTAGGGATTGATTGGTTAACTACTCATCATGCAAAATTTGATTATTTTTGTAAGGTTGTTAGCTTTCATATTCCTAACCAACCGATTATGCGAATTCAAGCAACCAAACCACTAAAATCAATCACTGTCATATCAAGCCACAAAGCTATTCATTTATTGAAAAATGGATGGCAAGCTTTCTTAGCCCATGTCACAGATTTAAACAAAAATACGTCAGATTTGAATGATATTTCTATTGTTAATAAATTTCTTGACGTATTCCTGAAGAACTTCCTGGCCTACCCCCAGAGCGTGAAATTGAATTTTGTATCGACCTCGAACCCGGTACAAAACCCATTTCCAAAGCCCCATATCGAATGGATCCTATTAAACTTCAGGAGTTAAAAACCCAACTACAGGAGTTGTTAGACATCGGTTTCATTCATCCTAGTACGTCTCCTTGGGGTGCAAATGTTCTATCTATAAAGAAGAAAGATGGGAGTATACGACTTTGTATTAATTATCAGGAGTTGAATTATGTCACCATCAAAAATAGGTACCCATTTCCATGTATTGATGACCTATTTGACCAGTTGCAAGGCTCCAAATTCTTTTCAAAGATCAATCTTCATTCTGGATATCATCAGTTAAATATTAAAACCGATGATATTCCAAAGACGGCTTTCAGAACTCGGTACGGGCATTATAAATTTCTAGTCATGTCTTTTGGATTGACTAATGCTCTTGTTGCCTTCATGGATATGATGAACCGAATATTCAAGGAATATTTGGATCACTTTGTGGTCGTCTTTATTGATGACATCCTCATTTACTCCAAAAGCCATGAAGATCATGAGCAACACTTGAGGCTGATACTCCAAAAGCTTCGTGAAAACAAGCTTTATTACAAGTTGAAGAAATGCGAGTTCTGGCTTAAGGAAGTTACATTCCTTGGGCATGTGATATCAAATCACAGAATATCTATTGACCCAACAATGATTGAAGCAATTCAAAGCTGGGAACAACCTAAGTCAGTGACCGAAGTACATAGCTTTCTAGGCTTAGCTGGTTATTATCAGAGATTCGTGGAAGGATTTTCTCAAATCGCTACTCCATTAACTCAGCTGACTCGGAAAGATAAAAAATTCAGTTGGAGTGAGGAATGTGAGAAGAGTTTTTAAGAACTCAAGAGAAGACTCATTTCAAAGACGCTGTTATTCGACAATACCATAAAACAAGGAGGGATTTTTCATCTACAAAGATGATGCTTCGGGCAAAGGGTTAGGATGTGTTCTCATGCAACACGGGAAAGTCATAGCCTATGCCTCTCGATAACTCAAAGAATATGAGAGAAATTATCCTACTCATGATCTAGAGTTGGCAGCTGTTGTCTTCGCACTTAAAATTTAGAGGCATTACCTGTATGGGGAGAAAGTGGAGATCTATACGGATCATAAAAACCACAAATATTTCTTCACCCAAAAGGAACTCAACATGTGACAACGACGTTGGCTCGAACTATTAAAATATTATGATCATACCATTCAATACCATCTTGGAAAAGCGAACGTGGTAGCTGACGCATTGAGTAGAATATCATATGCGGGTACAAGTGCAATATTGTTAACGCAAAGGCCCATCTTATATGACTTGCAAAGGATGGAGATAGAGTTAAAGACTCCAGGGACCCACGTGATGATGGCAAATATACGAGTAGAACCGACTTTAATCGATAAAGTTAAAGATGCTCAAGCTACAGACCTGGAACTAATGCGTATGAGGAAGAAAGTACAAGAAGGTGTTATTCCAGAAGCAAGAATCGATGAAGAAAGAATACTTCGAGTCAACTCCAGACTTTGTGTTGCTAACGATTCTGACTTGAAGTATAAAATCATGATGGAAGCACACAACACACCGTTTGTAATCCATCCTGGGAGTACCAAAATGTATCGTGATCTTCGACATACATTTTGGTGGAGCAATATGAAGAGAGAGATAACGAGGTTTATCTCAAGGTGTTTAACTTGTCAACGAGTCAAGGCGGAGCATCAAGTGCCAAAAGGTCCATTGCAACCACTTGAAATTCCAGAATGGAAGTCGGAGCACATTACCATAGATTTCGTTACTGGTCTTCCCAAGGTTTCTCAAGGCATTGATGCAATTTGTGTCATTATTGATAGATTGACCAAGTCTGCTCATTTCTTACCTATACGAGAAACTTATACACTTGAACGCCTTGCTCATATGTACATAAACGAGATTGTAAGACTGCATGGTATGCTAGTATCCATAGTTTTTGATCGAGACCCAAGATTAACTTCAAGATTTTGGGTTAGTTTGCAAAAAGCTATGGGCACGGATTTATGATTTAGTTCGGCATATCATCCTCAAATGGATGGGCAGTCAGAGAGGACTATTCAAACTCTTAAAGATCTATTAAGACTTTGTGTCCTTGACTTCAAGGGAAGTTCGGACAAGTTCTTACCATTGGTGGAGTTTTCCTATAATAATAGTTAAAAAGAGAGTATTGGCATGGCTCCATTTAAGGTATTGTATGGAAGAAAGTATCATTCTCCAGTATGCTGGGATGAGGTGGGTGAAGCAACGTTGTTGGGACCGGAGTTGGTACGTATGACTACGAAAAAGATTCAAACGATCCGGCAACGTATAAAAACCTCACAAGATCGATAAAAGAGTTATGCTGATCTTCATCGGAAGAACGTGGAATTCAATATTGGAGATCATGTGTTGTTACGTGTTGCTCCATAGAAAGGAGTTACGAGATTTGGAAAGAGAGAAAATCTCAATCCTCGATTCATTGGCCCATTTTTAATCTTCGATTGAGTACGAACTGTGGCCTATAGACTCGCTTTACCGCCAAGTATGTCTTGTGTTCATAATGTTTTTCATATATCCATGTTACGTAAATATGTGGAAGACCCAAACCACATTATTGAGTTAGAACCGGACCAAATAGCAGAAGATTTAACGTATGAAGAGGTACCTGTTAAAATCTTAGATAAGAAGAACCATATTCTACGCTCCAAGGTTATACCTCAAGTCAAAGTTTTATGGAGAAACCACGATGTTGAGGAAATGACCTGGGAGTTAGAATCTGAAATGAAATCAAGGTATCCTCACCTCTTTGACATAGCAGGTATATACCCTAATTTCAAGGGTGAAATTTCATAAGAATGGGAGGTTGTAAGACCCCAACTTTTATGAATAAAGATGAATTTTTCTATAAATATCATTTTTGAATATTAAGGTTTGAATTTGTTATAATGTTATAGTTGTGGGTAATATTTATAAATTTTGCAAAGTAAGCAAGTTGTTATATAATATTCGATTAGTCGGGGAATATTCGTTTTAACAGAGAATATTCGTATGACGGCACAATCATTGGTGGACCCCACAATGAAATTATTGTCGGAATGAGAAAACGACAAAAATATCTTTGTACAAAAATAACGGCAGAAGTTTTACCGTTAAAACTGTTGAAATACCCGGTGATAAAAATACAGTAATACGCGTGGTTGCATAGTAGCACACGGTATTGATTATTGATGCTTACGTGAGAAGTCACTCAGTTATACTCAATTATTGCTACAGTAATTGCTGCATCATATCTCTTAAATTATTGATTGAATTATTATCACAGTATCATCTGCATAATATTTAATATTATTAAATCAATAATTGAGACGACAAAGTTATTTATATTATTATTTGCAATATTGGCAATGTCTAGAAGTTCTGTCGAGGAGAAGTTTGGTCACCTAATTGCGCGCCAATAAGAGAAATCCTTATTAGAAAGCCCCCTCTTTCCTGGGAACGACCTAGTTGTTAAATATTGTGAATTATAATAATGATGATAAATGTTGTTAAAAATATTGAGGGGATTTTTATGAAGTATTTTATGTAAATTTTGCTTATTTTATGGACACTTATTTACCCATTTTTCAAAATAATCGGTAGAAAATTATTTAATATAATAAAGGTGGGGCCACGTGTGGGGCCCACATGTGCGGCCCACTCGAGGAAAAATGAAATGGGTGGAGGAATTGATGAAATGGTCACTGGAAAGAGTATTGCAAGATGTGATATATATATATATATATATATATGTAAAGTTACCCGCTGGGGAAATTGGGGGAGGAATTTAGGCGTGGGAGAGAGGTAATTGTTATATTTATTATTATTATTATTATTATTATTATTATATATTATATATTATAATAAGTTTTGTTTTTTATGAAAAATAGAATATATTATATTTTAATAGATATTTTATTAATATTTTGAAAATTTTGGACGATTAAGGAAAAAAATCGCGATAAAAGTGATTACGTATTTTGTTTCTTCCGAATTTCTTTATGCGATCAGTGAGAAATTAAATTCAAATAGTATCATTCCATTCTCCTATAAATAGGATGATTAATTAGAATTAAAAATCACACCAGAATCAAAGAATTCTTCTTCTATAATATTGAGTGTATTTCTTTCGAGTTTTAGAAAGCTTTGAGCGTAGAAAACAGTGAAAGTTTTCTTCAAGAATATCTCTGCTATACCAGTTGGAATACTCTTCTTTTCAAGGTAAAGAATGTTATTTTTGTTCAATATTCGCTTGAAATAATATTTTCTTCCATACTCTGTAGTATATAAGTAATATTATTTCGTTTCAGATTTCGAATTCTATACTCATTTGGTTAAAGTTTTGGCTTCTATACTCCATGAAATTAGTAGAATATCCTTCATATTTGCGCTTCATCCAGTATCTTTTCATTGAAATATTATTCTGAGCATTTTTGATAAGTTTTAACTTTTTCATGCCAGAGTACTATTCACGAGTTACTATTCTCAAATTACTATTCACGAGGTACTATTCACTTAAGTACTATTCACCTGGGGTACTATTCATGATAAAAAAATGATTCTTTTTTGGTCCAAATCATTTTTGGTACAATATTATTCTTGAATTTTACTCCACAAAGCAGTATCATGTTGACAATTTGGACGTTATTGATTTCTGGATAAATTAAATTATAAATCTTTAAAAATTTATCCTTTGCTTTTATTTAATTGAATTCTTATATCATTATCATCATCCTCATGTTTATATTATGATGAAAGTCATATGTGGCCATAGTGCATAGATGGACTTGGTATGATTATGACCAGAGATTATTCGATATAATCATGACCGTAATGTTACAAATGATGTGGTAAAAGTCCTCATTGGCCTGTAGTGCATTGATGGACAGTTGTTGGCATGATTATGACCATTGATGAATACACGAATATCCTTGGCCCATAGTGCATGAATAATTTGTGGTTGTGATACTAAAGAATATCCTTGGTCGTAGTGCAGGGGTGATTCGATGATGTGGATTATTTATAAAGCTGAGTCTCAGCGATAAAAGTGATGGAAAAACCTTTTAAATCATAGAAGATAGTAGATATCATGCTCTACTTGACTCTTCTAATGGATTGCTTGTTCCATTGTAGTTAAACTTGATGTTTGTTATATTTTATCAGTTTAACACTGTTGAAGACTAACGATAAATTATTCTGCATTATCCTAGTCATAATATTTCTTACTGTGCTAGTTGAGCTCACCCTTTTGCTTTCATTGTTCTCTTCAGGAAATGAGAACGTAGTCGGGACTAGTCAGGGAACGGAGTGACCGTCCAGATGTTTGTATTAGTAGTCCTCACTATTCTATAAAATAGTGTGATAATAAATGTATTGAGGACTCCATTTGAGTTTGAATACTGTCTAGAAGACAATATTCGTATTAAAACTCTCAGTTTATGTTTTGTCGTATTTTACACAACAGTTGTATTATTAAGTTGTATTTGAATTTTATACCATGTATATGGCGACTCAAGATGGGTGATGTATACCTATTTTGGGGGCGTCACATTATTATTTTATTAATTTAGTCTGCTTTGGCGTTCAAGCATTTTCCTATAAATAGGGTGCTTAGTTAGAATTAAATATCACACCAAAATTTGAAATTTTCTCTCTCTATAATATTGAGCATATTTTGTGAGTATTTAGATACTTTAAGAGTTGCTATTCAGTGCAAGTTTCCTTCAGCATCATATCAAATATTTCATTCAGAAGTACTTTTCTTTTGAGGTAAGAGATGTTATTTTTTCATAAATGATGTTATTTATTCAATATCATTATACCAAAATATTGGTATGAATTTATTGTAAAATTTTTACCTTTTCGTTTCGGGGTTACTATTCACGTATACGGCACTATTCACATATACGGCACTATTCACCAAAAATAAAATTTTCTCTTCTTTGTCCAAGATGTCTATTATGGTTACTATCTTTTATTGTATCCATGTTTTTATCTTCATTCTTGAATTTTACTCCACTATGATTATTATGGAGTGTTTTTGAACTTGGATAAACCGAAGTTCGAATCCCTTATCTTTGTTCTTTTGTCTCACTAGATTTGTTTCTTTAAAATATTTTTTTATCATCCTCAGTCCTAAATGATGATATAACTGAATATCTTTGGCCTTTAGTAAAAAGATGAATGATTACCTGATGAATATCTTTGGCCCGTAGTGCATAGATGAACAGATGTTGAGATGAACATGACCAACTGGTGATACAGATGAATATCTTTGGCCCTTAATGAAAAGATAAATATTTGATTCAAGATGTATATTGATTGATGTTACAGGGATAAAATATTGATGATGGACTTTTAAATTCATAGATGATAGTAGATTTCATTCTCTACTTAACTCTTCTAATGAATTATTATTTCTGCTGCGAATATTGATCTAAAACTAGTTGTCCATTATATTTTATCTGATTTATTGAAGGCTAACGATAATTTGTTCTACATTATCTTAGTCATAATATTCTTTACTGGGCTAGTTGAGCTCACTCTTTTCCTTTTTATTCCATTTTTCTTCTCAAGAGGTGAGAATATAGCAGGAACTAGCCGGGGTATAGAGTGATGGTTCAAGATAGTTGTTTTAGTAGTCCTCACTATTTTGTAAAATAGTGTATCAATAATTGTAATGTGAACTTATTTTAGTGTGGATATTGTCTAGAAGACAATATTTGTATTTAAACTCACAGTATATGTGTTGTCATATTTTGCACGATAATTGTAATAATGATGTTGTAGTTGTTTTTGTACCATGTATTTGGAAACTCGGAATGGGTGGTGTATACCTATTTTGGGGCGTCACATATATCCACAAATTCTCAATGTAATAATAATTGTTACATTGCTTTCTAACTCGGCCTTTAAAACCTTCGTTTCACTTCCTTACTATATTTTTAGGATAGTTATGTATGTATATGTATACCTTAGTAACACATACTAGACAACAACAGTCATATACATTTATCATATACTTGTCTGGCTATGTATTTGATACACATTTAAAACTCATAGATACATGATCCACATCGTTCTTACGTTGTGCAAACCTTAGTAAAATTTATCAAATTTGGGTTCTATATAACCATTGTACCAAGGAACGTTTAAAACATCATTGAGAGTTTGTCTTATAGCTTAGAAAAATAATGTAAGCAAGTTGCCAAATTCATATCATAAATAAAAGCAAATGATCTCTCACCTTGCGGTACTTAACTATCAGTAGTTTGGCACTGGATGGGCACAATCTGCGTCATCAAAATGTCTTGAACAGGACATGAGTTTTGATTTCTAGTTCTATCTTACTCCCTAGCATGCAGAGGTATTAACACATCATGTATACACATGTTAAGGGGCCTTGCGTATTTCTAAAATCATTTCAAATTCACCTTTACACGTTATGGTTCTAGTTTAGAATTTCTAATGAGTTAAGGTCAATCAGGTTCATGAAATTACGAGGAAAACTACATTGACTATCTATTCATGTAATAAGGTTATACACCCTGTAATATGCATGCTCGCATGTATTCAATTCATTTAATCATAATTAGTATAGTTCATCTTTTGAAAACTCATTCAAAATCATGCTCTAATGACTTTTATTGTATTAAACTAGATAAGTGCACTTATAGGCCATGTTAAATGACATAAATAGTACTAGCATGCCATCCTACAAGTCCAGAGGGTAGGCAACACAATGCTCGTGAATATTGGTTTAAAAAAGTCTAAGTTTGCCTTTAAAAGTCATTCTGGGCCAAGTTAAAGCAACTTAGTGTATGCAAGACAACTTTAAATCACATTTCATGCATAGCTAGGGCATGTACACATGCTCACAAGGTCAGAACTTAAGGTTTCATAAGCTTCATCAAAGTTTGCTTTCAAAACTCAAGTTTTCTTTTAGAGAAGGTTCATTAGAATGGTTGAACAACTCATGATATGAAAGGAACTCTAGGTCACTTGTCATACTCATTTTCATGCATGACTAAATCCAACTAACATGTTCATGATAGCAAAATATAGCATAAGTCAGAATCCCTTCACGGAGTACGGTAGCATTTTATGCTCAACTATTCTAAAGCGTGGGAGCAATGCAGTTCTGTGTCGCTTTTAGAGATAGCATTCAGTGCAGTTGCACTGTCTTTGAACTGCAGAAGGGTGCAGATGCGCCCTTCCTGGGCAGAACCAGTAATGGCTCTGCTTCTGCAGAACTTCAGCAACTCAACATGATATTCTTCAATTAAACATGCTTAAGCCAAACGTATGGACTCCATACATACAAATAAATTTAGCTAACATGTTAACGTCAATTATTCAATCAATTAACAAGAAATTCTAAGAATTCATCAAAACTTAAATTAAGCAAACACTTAATATTAATGCTACCTCTCGGAGCTTGAATTGCTAACTTTGATTCTAACTTTAGATTGTTCCTTCAATATGCAATTCCCTCTCTATATGGAAATTAACAGAAATTCTTGCAACACAATTTAAGAAGCGGAGGCCTACATTTATAGGGAAATCATTGACCAAACAATGGCTTTGCTCTAAGATTTAAACTGATGGAAGAAGGAAGAAGATGGTGGGTAATGAGAGTAGTTCCCAAACACTGTTAAGGCCACTACCCCTTCATAATTGCATAGCCATCATCACCATCTTGATTTTCAGAAACATACAGGAGTAGGCCAATGGCCTAATACACGGCTGATATAATACGTGTGACACTGATTTTGGGACAAGGCTTATTACTCTCTCATTTATCAGTAAAATGGGCCTCATTCTACTCAGGTTAATTCCTTTTTGGCTCATTAAATCAATTATAATGACTTAACATTACTACATTAAATTAAGTTATGGGCATAGATACACAAATTTTCATAAATGTACCCCCACAAGTATACTTATATATAAGATAATCAACACATATATTCATATATCTCGGGTATACTGGGTTAGTTCAAATAATATTTAAATTGGGGCGGAATGCAATTTAGTTAGGTACTAACAACCCATAATTTTCCATGAAACTTATTATCTCAAATAAACCCAAATATTATAATGATAATTAATATCAAATATTTATTTTCTAAAAATTATCTTTGTTCCATAATTCTCATATACATATTTCATTAATTCACCGTGAATCATTATGCCACTCAAGGCTTATTTATATTAGCTTAGTAAATTACATAACTCAAGCTTATTTTCACAATATAGCCTTATATAATAATTATTTATAATATCTCATCTTATATTTTATGCATAAAGCAACCTTATTGCATTAATTATTTGTATGATCTCACAACACATGTAATTGCACATAATAAATAATTAACTAGAATAATAATAATAATAATTAGCCCATCACATTATTTCATTATTTCCTTTCTAATTTAATTAAACAATTCCTTAGTCCATCATTATGCCACACTAGGCATATCCCATAAGCTTAAATTAATCTCATTATCACTTCGACCACATTACTTAATTATCACATTCTTAATTCAAATCAAATTATCACATTTCAAGATACCCAAATATATATGTATTCATTATTTATAAATTTCAAGGATCTAACGACTCTTGTTTTATTAAGATATAAATATCACATTTCCAAGTATATACTTATACATATACTTATTCACTTTATCTTTATAATATCTCTTTATTCGAAATTTATTTCCTAAATAAATTTCCTCATATATTATTATAAATTTCTTACATAATCTTTTCCATCGATTAATTCACGTAAAGATATCATTATACCTTATTCTTAATATACTTCCTTTAATAATTTAAGTTTATTTAGTAAGTTATTATTTAAATACTTAATCTCTTATAAATATTCTCCCCTCTTGGAAATACATAAAGTATATATTCAACCATTAATATATAAATTATGTATTCCACCATGAAAACATAACATAATATGTCTTTATCGCATTCTTACTTTATATATGCAAAATAATTGCGTTAATGATATATATAAGATATTACTAATATTCCTATTGTATCAAAATATTTCCATGCAAGAATTTATTTTAATGCTCTTGGGTAAAGTATCAAAACTTTATATATATTGTTAAACCACCTTATTCGCTTCATCGCATAAATTGTTCACATAGCATATCAATTAAGAATTTTATTTATTCAAATTCTTACTTTAGTATAATTAGAAAATTTGAAACGTCATATTCTTTCAGATGTTAACCCATATTACAACATATGAGTCCCTAATATACAGACCCTAAGGTTTAGATTACACAAACCTATCTAGAGTCGCTCATAGACCTAAGTAGCACTCTATTTGGTCTTAAGCTTGGAAGTGGTAGCAATTAGCGCCACCACAAGTTCAGATGTAGAAAAGTCCTGCTATTTTAGACACATAATCTAAATTTATATATACTTTGAGCTTACTTTTACATTGCTAACTTGACATACTAGTTAACCAACATCAATTACTCCATTCTTCAATGATTTAGAAATTAAACTTTAAGTTCAGACTCTATTTTCTTTAATAGTCTAATCAACTATAAAAATCTCATATAAAATTCTAATTTCTTTCCACCAAACCACAAAATTCAAAATATAACACACACACACACACACACACATATATATATATATTCTTATTTAAACCCAACATATCTTATAATAAAAAATCTATTTACTAAATTCTTATTTTAATAATTTCTGAAAATTTAGGTTATTACAAATATCCCGAAAGAGTTAGGATATTCCAAAGGATGGTCTTCAATCAAGCATGAAATGAAGTCTATCAAAGAATAGATTGGTCAACTGGAAAAACTGGTAGGATATCAGCACCGAGTCACTCGACAGCTAATCAGTTAGGAGCAAGAAAATCTCCTCTCCATTATAACAAGGGATCAACAACGATTCCAGGAGAATGAAACTTGGGAAGAAAAACTTACAAGGAAAGCTGGATCCTAAGCTCGTCAAGAGTATGCGGATAAAAGAAAGTTCACTCCTTTGGGTCAACCGATGGAGGAGATCCTACAGATGTTGATCAATGAAAGGAAGATCACAGAACTGTTACCACCAATCAATCCCCATTCCAAGAGATTTGTTGCTACCAGGATATGTCAATACCACTCCTACACTCCTGGTCATGACAAAAGAAAGTTGTTGGGTACTTTGTCACCTGATCCAGAATATGATTGATAGCGGTGACCTGCAAATGGTAAATAGTTGTAATACCTTACCTGAAGAAGAGGAGATATTTCCTCCTGGAACACAAATATGGAGGGAAGTTATAGTGTTCATATCCTCTGAAGGAGACTTGCTCGCAACACCTCTGACTATCCAAGGAATGAAGGTCAAAAGAGGAAAGAATCCTTTGAAAGTGGTCGCACTAGAACTGCTAATGTTACCATTCAGGCCGCAGTATCCCTTCATCAGCCTGAAAAGAGTTCCATTGAAATTTAGGGAGAATGAGGGATCGAACTCAAATCATACACCGACTATATTAAAGGAAAACCCGTTGTATCTACAGCAGCGAGTGATAAAGCCAGTCACTAAAACCAAAGGGAGAGTGCCTGAGGAGAAAATTGAAAAATTCCTCAGCAAAATGGGGCATAATAAAGCCAAGGTAGTGCATGGATTAAGGGAGGCACCTCAACAGATATCCATTATGGACTTGGCATTGTCTTCTGAAAATCATCTCAAATTCTTAATGCAAGTACTGGAAGAAGCACATCTGCCTAAGGCCATGGATACAGAAAAGTTTCGTCACTTGATAGATCACATTTTCAACAGTAATGTGATATCTTTCACTGACAATGACATACCAGTAGAAGGGACTGATTATTACAAGTCATTGCATATAGCTGTGATATCTTCTGGGTATGTGATAGGAGGATTATTAGTAGCTGGAGGATTTTCCTTGAACATCTGTCCCTACGACACTTTGGAAAATATAAAGATCAGTCAAAATAGAATCTGAGGCAGCCACATAGTCATAAGAGCCTTTGACGGGTCTAGACGAAATGTTGTAGGAGAAATCAAACTTCCAATGGAGATCGGTCCACATACCTTCTACATATCCTTTCAAGTGTTGAACATCACCACAGGATATAATCAGATGTTGGGAAGACCGTGGATTTATATGGCAAAAGCAGTCCCATCGACTCTTCATCAATAAGTCAAATACATCTTTAATGGCAATCTGATCACTGTCAATGCCAAGCCAAAATACCCAGTCTATGTACAAGGTGACATGCCTTTGATCAACCTCAATGAAGGAGTTGAGCCAACCAGCTTTCAAGCCTTCGAAGTGAGCAACATTCACTATCGACCTATCGGGGCTCCAGCCTTAAAGCCAAATATTTCTTCCGAAGTGATGTCTGTCGGTAAAGAAATAATGTCTTTGGATTTCTGTCCTGACAAAGGGCTAGGGAAATATCATCAAGGGATCAAACATCCAATCTAAATGACTAGTCAAACAAGAAAGGCTAGATTAGGCTATGGATCCAATCACAAGAACCCGCACAAGCATCAGCAGGTTCATACATCCACCATTTTACTACTAGATCTCATAGATGCAGGATTCATGAAACCAACAAGGAAAATCCCTATAGCTGTTTCAGGAATGCTGATTCCTAAGGTTAATCCGGTCAATGAAAAGAAAATCCAGACTCCTGTTGAGGAGAACAAGAAGATGAATGAAAGGTTCCTACGAGAAGTGCAAGATCAATTTGCAAATATGCATTTTGTGGCACATACTAAGGGTCTGAATGAGGATATCCCAGATGATGACTATTCAAAAGATCAAATCCTGATCCCTCGCATAAATAGGGCTAAGGAGGACCGTTCAAAGAAAAGTACTGACCCTGATGTGAATTCAGTCATTGTCATCATCAAAGAGGAGGAGGATATCAACCACCCCTTCATCACAGCTTTCGACAAAGACCTAACCCTGGACAACTAAAGCAGCACTCCTTGCATGTGTCGAAAAGGGTAAAAGGGCAGATGTTCATCTGCCCTGATGTGTAGATATTATATACTGCTTACTTTTGTTGCATGGTACTAGTAGTTACTTTTGTCATGCTTTCATTAATGCTTTATATCATTAAACAGTTTCATATAATGAGTGAAAACATATTTTTGTTAGGACTCCAAGTTTGGATTTGTTCAGCCTTTCTGATGAATTTCTAAGTCTCACCAATGACTACAACTTTGATGCAGAGTTGGACTCTAACTTGATGGGGATCAATCAAGAGGAGATAGATGATTATGATGTGCCTGAGGAGATCAAAGAATGGGTCAAAGATAAACCCAAAACAAACCTTGATCAAACCACCACAGTCAATATCAAAACCTCAGAAAATCCTAAAGAAATCCAAATAGGCAACGACCTTACCCCAAACCAAAGAATCAACCTGATTGAACTCCTAACTCAGTTCTAGGATGTATTTGCATGGTCACCTGAAGACATGGTCGACTCTTCTACTGACATTGTCATCCACCGACTGCCCATTAAAGAGGGATTCAAGCCTGTTAAATAGAAACTCAGGAGACTGAAACCTGAATAGAGTCTAAAGGTCAAAGAAGAAGTTGTCAAGAAATTCAAAACAGGCATTATCACGGTATCAACCTACCCTGAATGGATGTTAAACATAGCCCATGTGCCTAAGTTCGGAGGGAAGGTATGAGTATTCGTGGATTACCGAGATTTAAACAAAGTTTGTCTCAAAGATAACTTCCATGTACCTTTCATCCACATACTAATAGACAACACTGCGCAGTATGGCATGTACTCTTTTGTCGACAGTTTTTCCAGGTATCACCAAATCATGTTTGCCGAAGAAGATAGGGAAAAAATAGCCTTTATCACCCCTTGGGGAACATTCTGCTATAGGCGTTGTCTTTCGACCTTATCAATGCTGGTGCCACCTATCAACGAGCCATGATGGCCTTTTTCTATGATATGATGCACAAGGAGATAGAGGTTTATGTGGATGATATCATTGTTAAGTCTATAAAGGAAGATGACCACGTCGACCATCTCAGAAAGCTATTCAATCGGCTTCAGAAATACACCTTGAAGCTAAATCCAGCCAAGTGTGCCTTCGGTGTCAAATCCGATCAATTATTGGGGTTCCTAGTAAGAAATAAGGGCATTGAGTTGGATCCCGCCAAGATTAAAGTCATCACTGAGATGCCCGTACCGCAAATAAAAAAAGAGATACGAGGATTCCTTGGGATAATCAATTTCATAAGCAAATTGATCTCCCAACTCACTGCAACTTATGAGCCCATCTTCAAGCTATTGAGGAAAAATTCTTCCGGCAAGTGGAGTGAAGAATGTCAAAAAGCCTTCCTCTTCATCAAGAAATAACTGGTGGAAGTTCCTATTTTGGTACCGTCAAGAGACAAGGTTCCCTTGTTCATGTACATATCAGTCAATGCCAATGCTATGGGTTGTATACTGGGATAAAAAGATGATAGAGGCAAGGAAAGAGCTATTTATTACCTCAGTTAGAAGCGCTGAACACAAGTACACCTTGATTGAAAAGACCTATTGTGCTTTAGCGTGGGCCGCCATGAGGCTACAACATTATCTCTATGGGCACTCAACTTATCTCATATCCCGCATGGATCCTCTGAAATACATATTCAACAAGCCCATGTTAAATTGTAGATTTTCTAAATGGCAATTAATCCTTCAGTAATTTGACATCATCTACGTGACGCAAAAGTCTGTCAAAGGTCAAGTAATTGCAGATCAATTAGCCGAAGCACCATCAGGGAATTTTGAACCCTTGGAAACTTATTTCCCAGATGATGGGATAATGAAAATTCAGCAAAACCATAGGGAAAATTCAGGTCAATTCTGGAAACTTTACTTCCACGGGAGTTGTAAACATGGAAGGTGCGGGACCAGGAGTAATTCTTATATCTATCACGGGAGAATAGTATCCCATGTCCATCAAATTGTAGTTTATCAACACCAATAACACAGCTGAGTATGAAGGCTGTATAATGGGATTGAAACTAGCCCAATCCATGGGTATCCAATGGTTAGCAATTTTTAGAGATTCCGAGTTGGTCATCAAGCAGACCACCGAGGTATATCACACCAAAGAATTGCACTTGTCGCCCTACCATCGGCAAGTCATCAAGATGGCAATGGAATTCGAAGAAATAACCTTCATCCACGTTCCTCAAAATAAAAATGATTCCATGGATGCATTAGCAACCCTGGCTTCCTTGATCCACGTATCAAATAGGAGGAAAATTCCTGATATTAAATTTGTAAGCCAGAAGGCACCAGCCTATGGGAAATACATCGGAGAAGTATCGGATGAACTGCCTCCCATCAAAAAGCCTTGGTATCAAGATATAAAAGAATATCTCTGAGATAGATCTACGCCCGTTGGGTCAAGTCAAGCTGAAAAAAAGTGAATCCATAAAATGGCTATGAAATTCTATCTAAGAAGAGATGCACTCTACAAAAGAGATGCTGGAATAGGTCTACTGAGATGCCTAGACAAAGATCAAGCCCAAAAACTTATGGATGAAATCCACAGTGGAGTATGTGGTCCACACATGAGCGGTCCTTCACTAGCCAAGAAAATATAAAGAACAGGGCATTACTGGATATCTTTCAAAGCTGACTGTAATGATCACGTCAGGAGATGTTATAAATGCCAAGTCCATGGAAATTTCATCCACACTCCCCTAAATGAACTGCATAATATGAGTTCACCATGACCTTTTTCTATGTGGGGGATGGCGTGATCTGGCCAATCAAGCCTAAAGCCAGCAATGGTAGTCGGTTTATCTACACCATGATCGACTACTTCACTAAATCATTAGTTTCATCAGAAATAATGTAATATGTCGATATGGACAACCAGAGGTGATCGTATCAGAAAATGTTAAGAATCTGAATAATCATATGATGGAGGAATTGTAGACACTCAAAATTTTATTTTCCTAGGAGGAAAAAAGCATCTTTTTCACACTCCAGAGATAACCCTGGAGGGCCACAACATCAATTCCAACCCTGGAAATAGCCTCATGAGATCTAGTTTAATGCTCAAAGTCAACCCCAAGAGGTCAAGCCAATCTCATATATAACCCTGAGGACATTCGGAGTCAACAGCATGACAATCTCAGAAATAACCCTGGGAAAAGACCACTACAACTGCGTCAAAGTCAGAAACAACCCCGGGAGGGGAAAATGGTCATTTTGCCAGCTCAAACTCAACCCAAATCAAAAAAACTCATTTCAACTCAAACTTCTTCAAAAAGAAGTCCCACAAGAACCATATCTTAACTTTCGAGCGTAAACTACGCAAAATAGCTCAACGATCTGCCTGACGAAGACCTAGAAATGCTATTTTGGTCATGGAACCATTTTCCCAGAATCAAAAAAGGGCAAATCCTATGTAATTTCATAGCTCTCAGAAAGAGCTTTCCGGAATGGTAGGGCACGCTTCCATCGGACTCTCGGATTGAAAGTTATGAAGGTTCGAACGAATAGTGTGTTGTCCGAGTGCACGTACTTTGAGACGATGGGACCCACATTGCCTGGGGCACCCCGGGTAGCCGTAGGTAGACCCGCAGCAGCTGCAGGTAAACCCACGGCTACGGAAGATACACCTGCGGCACCTTCTTCTATAAATAGAGGGCTTGGGGTGGCCATTTTCAAGAGAGAAGAGGCGAGGAAGCCCTGTCTATTTTGCTTTTACACACTGTAAACTGAGTGCTTTCTCTTTTCGAACACTTGTGAGCTTCTGCTTTGTCATATTTTACTGGTGCAAAATCGAGTGTTCATTCATTTAAAGCCATTGGAAGTCTTCTTTGCAGCCCACTGTAAGACTTCTTACATTTCTTAAAGCCTTTCTCCACTTTTGTGCACACACAGTTATTCATATTGAGAATCGTGTTGCGTGTATGCCTTAGGACTTGGTCCATGGCTTTTTATTTTTCTTATATATATATATATATATATATATATATATATATATATATATATATATATATATATATATATATATATCACTATCGAAAGTTATGCCTCGATTGAGCATGGATTCATATCCTGAGCGTTTATTTCTTTTATATATATATAAATACTTATATATATATATATATATATATATATATATATATATATATATATATATATATATATATATATATAAGATAAATGCATAGGATATTATATCGTGCTCTATGAATGTAGTTTGATAACAATATATATATATATATATATATATATATATATATATATATATATATATATATCCTTGAATTGATTTAGGCGAGTTCGGATTGATTGATATATATCCAAATATGCTTTTGACTTTTATATATATCTATATTTACATTTTCATCCTACCGAGTTTACTTTCATGGCGGTTGATAAATCTTTATATATATATATATATATATATATATATATATATATATATATATATATATTTAGTCCCTTTGGAATTTATTTCGTGGCGGTTGATTATCTCAGTATACATATTTACCGCTTTTATATATATTTATATTTATATTCCCCATGAAGCTTACTTCGTGGTGGTTGATCGTTCATATATATATATATATATATAATTGTTTACAGCTTTCATACAAACTGCAACATCATGTGAGCCTAGGAATCATGTGATCACAGATTCAGTCTCCTGAATCTAGATTCGGTTCCCGTGATGGACATTTTTAGATGTAAACGGCTTGAACATTATTCACGGTATTTGAATTTCGTTAGATGGCTCTCATGCCCACAAGGAGTTCGGCACTACTATGTATCTTATTGTAAGACCCCAAATTATTAATAAATGAAATTTATTTTTCCTCTATTTATTATTTTAAAATAGTAAGGGTTGATTTGATTAATGTGGATAGTTATGGGTAAAATACGCAAATATTTCGAATAAGCAAGTGGTTATAAAATATTCATTATTGTCGGGGAATATTCGTTTGGTCGTGGAATATTAAATCTTTGTCAAGAATATTCGCATAACAATGTGATCTTTTTGTGGGCCCCATAACGGAAAGCGATTGGATGAAGAAAATGACAAATATAAGTTATTTATAAATAATTGCCAGTAGTTATTCTGAATTAATATTGTTGGAATACCGGTGGTTAAAAACACACTAATACGCGTTGTTGAACAAAGAAGCACGGTATTGCACCAATTATTGATTCTTACGTAAGAATGCACTACTCAATAATTGTTACAAGAATTAATTCGCTCAAGATATTTTATTTTATTGATTCAATAATTCTTTGCATTGATATTTTATATTACTTGTTGTTTCAATAAATTGTCATTACACAAGTATTTTTCATTATCAAGCAATAATTCATATTATCGAATAATATTATTAGAAAACATTATTGGCAATGTCTAGAAAGTTACGTTTAATGAGAGGTTTGGTCACCTAATTGCGCTAGGCCAAGAAGGAGAAATTCTTATTCGAAAGCCCCTCTTTCTCGGAGAACGGCTGGTCACAAAGATCTTGTGATCTCAGTAATATTATTTGTGAATAATTAATTATTGATTTATATGATGAGGAAAATATTCATTTTATGTGGATATAGATGGAGAAAATTTTTAAAGTGACAATTGTTGAAAATCGATATTTTATCTTTTGTGATAAAATAATATTTTATTATATTATTATAATATAATAATGATAAAATTTTTACAATGAATGTGGGATATATGAGTATATGAGAAGGAAGAGTATTTTTGTTGCAAAAGTTGTTTAAAACATGTTAAACATGTCTGTGGGCCCATTTCTTGACTGAAATTTGATTATAGCCTGTAAAATCGCCCGTTTATGGATTTCGGTCAATTTCCGTTTGGAATTTGGAAAAACTTTCTTCTGCAAAGTTGTAGAAAATTGAATTTCCTATAAAAAGTCACGAGATTTGAATTTTTTGACAAAAGGGCTATTTATTATGAATTATTGAAGTTCCGAAGTTCCGAAATAATTGATTTTTTAGAAGTTTTAATTGTTTTAATTAACAAAAACGTTTTTTTGTATTCTTGTGAGTATTTTGAGTATATTTTGAGTATTTCTATACGGTGCAAGTTCAAGTCATAGCCTATATACGGTGTTTCAACTAGAAGTACTGTCTTTCGAGGTAAGGGATGTTATTTTATTCGAAAATGATATTATTTCTTCAATATCATTATGCCGAAATATTGGTTGGAAATTTTTATCTAATTTGAAACTTTTTCATGTCGGGATTACTATTTATGAGTTACTATTCACGAGTTACTATTCAAGTTACTATTCATGAGTACTATTCACGAAGCGTGAAGATGTTTTTTGTGAAATTCTATCTTTTGGTGTCGGAGTTACTATTCAGGTATACGACACTATTCACGATATCTGACTATTCACGTATCAAGACTATATTCACGAATACGACACTATTCACCAAAAAATGAAATTTCTTCTTTTTGTCCAAAATATCTATTATGGATACTAGCTTTGATTGTATCCATATTTTGATCATTCTTGAATTTTACTCCACTCTGATTACTTATGAAGTATTTTTGAACTTGGATTGTTTAAAATACGAATCCTTAATATTTGTTCTTATGTTTCACTGGATTCGTTTCCTTTAAAATATTTTTCATCATCCTTAGTCCTAAATGATGATATTACTGAATATCTTTGGCTTGTAGTGCAAAGATGAATGATTTCTTGATGAATATCTTTGGGCTGTAGTGCAAAAAGATGAGCAGTGTTGAGATGAACATGATCGATCGATTAATATCTTTGGCGTAGTGCAAAAGATGAACAAGTGTTTAGATGAACATGATCAATTGATGAATATCTTTGGCTTTTGTAGAGTGCAAAGATGAATATTTGATTCCAGATATATATTGATTGATGTTACAGGGATAAAATATCAACGATAAACTTTTAAATTCATATATAGAAGATAGTAGTTTGCATTCTCTACTTAACTCTTTTAATGAATTGTTGTTTCCGCTGCAGTTGTTGATTTAAAACTGGTTGTCTATTGTATTCTATTAGATATTTCCCTGTTGAAGACTAACGATAATTTTTTGTACATTATCTTAGTCATAACATTCTTTACTGGGCTAGTTGAGCTCACCCTTTCCTTTTTGTTCCATTTTTCTTCTCAGGAGGCGAGAATGTAGCGAGTACTAGTCGGGGTATGGAATGAAGGTTCTAGAGAGAGTTGTTTAGTAGTCCTCACCATTTTTGTAAAATAATATATCAATAAATGTGATGAGGATTTATTTGGGTATGTATATTGTCTAGAAGACAATAATTGTATTTAAACTCACAGTATATATGTTGTCGTATTTTGCACGACAAATGTATTAATAAAGTTGTAGTTATTTCTGTACCATGTATTTGGCGACTCAGAATGGGTTGGATGGAATGGACCTATTTTGGGGGCGTCACAGTTGGTATCAGAGCTTAAGGATATGATCTCTGGCGGAGATCGGGGAATAGAATTAGGAGGGGAGAGACGAGTAAATCATTCGCTAGTGTGTCCTACCTAAGCTTATTTGTTAGTTGGTTAGTATATAGGGATATTATGTGATATATTGATTTCCTTAATTAACCCTTGTTTTATGCGATGATTTGAGAATGTCGAATTTGAGAATATTAATGATTGGAGTAAATGAGACAGTGGAGATGCAGATTTACCAACGAGGAGAAGCGTGCAACAGTGGCAATGTACCTCCCGTGAACAACATCACTTTGGCGAGATGATGAGCGAGGGATGTTTAGAAGCTTTTTGTAGTTCATGCAAAATCGGCGAGGGAGACTCGTGTTCAAAATATAGGAGGAAATGATAGCAATTCACGGTGGTCACAACCCAAACAGTTCAAAGAGTTGGGACCACGTAATTCTGGGAAAGCCGGATCCGATTAAAGGAGAGCGTGGGTTAAACAAATTACCAAGATATTCGATGTCTTGGGATGCACGAAGGAACGTAAAGTTCCATTCGCTACTTTTATGTTCCAGTAACGAGGCGACATTCTTTGGTGGGAATCGTGAAGCGACTCCATCCAATTGCGCACTCAAAGATGTCATGGGAGACGTTTGAAATAGTTCAATGACAAGTACTTCCACGAAAGTATTCGTCATATGAAGGAAGTGGAGTTTATTAGATGGAGCGAGAATAACATGGCGGTGTCGGTCAAAGACGAGGCGAAGTTCGGAGTTATCCGAGTTTGAACCTCATTTAGTGGAGAATGAGGGCATTATGACGCGGATGTTTCCGAGAGGTTTGAAACCCAAAGATACGTCAAGATCTCATTTCTCATAAATTTTCTCTCTATTCAGATGTTGTCAATAGGGCTTAGTTGTTAGAGCGAGATAACGAGTACGTTCAACCGAGGGACCATAACCAGGATCATACCGAAGATAGCAGTCATCAGAATAACGATAACTAGCAGAGAAAGAAGAATACGAACAAAGGCGGTAACCACTCTAGTGGTAATCGTGGCCATGAAAATAGAAGAAGCGAGTCGGGAAGAGATTTTAAAAAGAGGAGATTCAATAACGACCATGTGAAGACGTCAGCGCCAGTAGCAACTGGTTCTAAGGAGGAGAAAGACCACCGGTCGTATGTTACAAATGCGGGAAAGAGGGACATATTAGCCCAAACTGTCCACAACAGTTTAAGGTATGCTATAATTGTGGAAAAGAAGGACATATCGTTCGAGATTGTACGGTATCGAAACCCAGTCCAGCGGGAATGATGACTCAAAAGGATGTCCCAAAAAAGTCAAAGTCAACGGTTCCTGGAAGAGCGTTTGTCGTGACCGATCAAAATGCGAGGAACCCGAACGAAGTTAGCACGGGTTAGTTAATTATAAATTCTTGCGAAGTTTATACCTTACTAGATACCGGTTCTACCCATTCTTTTATCTCTCTTGCTTGCGTTCAACGTTTGAACTTGACTCCGGAGAAATTAGACTTTGACCTATCTGTGGAGACTCTATTAGGAGAAATTTTCATTACATCGACTATTTAGAAATCTTTCTTGATTCAGGTTGGCACTATCACATTACCTGTTGACCTTATTTCTATAAAGATACTTGCTTTTGATGTGAATCTAGGGATTGACTGGTTAACTACTCATCATGCCAAAATTGAATTCTTTTGTAAGGTTGTTAGTTTTCATACTCCTAAGCAACCTGTTATTCGAATTCAAGCAATCAAACCATTGTAGTCAAACATTTTCATATCAAGCCATGAAGTCATTCGTTTATTACAGATGTCAAGTTTTCTTAGTCCATGTTATGGATTTGAATAAAGACACGTCAGATTTGAATAATATTCCTGTTGTTATTGATTTTCCTGAAGAATTTCTTGGCTTACTCCCAAAGCCTGATATTAAATTTTGTATCGACTTTGAACCCAGACAAAACTCATTTCTAAAATCTCATATCGAATGGCTCTATTGAACTTCGGGAGTTACAAATTCAACTATAGAATTTGGTACCGAGCCTTTATCTGGTGACTTCCTTTGTGGAATGCAATCGCGAGACTCTCTGTAGGGGGACACCATATTCGTGCGATAGTAAAACCGATAGGTGTCATTGTAACGTCTTATCAAGGTTGGGATATGAGTCACGATTGAGAACAACCTAAGTCAGTAATCGAAATCGTAGCTTTCAGGCTTAGTTGGTTATTATCGGAGATTCGTTGAAGGATATTCTCGAATCGCTATTTCATTAACTTGGTGACTCAGAGAGATACAAAATTCAAATGGAGCAAGGAATGTGGGAAGAGCTTGAAGAACTCAAGAGGAGACTCATTTCAAAGACATGTTACGACCATGTCATCCCTGGAAAAGCGAACGTGGTAGCCGGCGTGTTGAGTAGAAGATCGTATACAAGTAATGAGTACGATATTGTCAAAGAGTCATTTCGTATAATTTACAAATAATAGAGATGGAGATGAAAACTCTAGGTACCCACATTGATGATATACGAGTATAATCAACTTTAATCGATAAAGTTAAAGTTGTTCAAGCTACACACCGGGTGATGAATTTGAAGAAGGAGGTGTAAGAAGTTGTTATTTCAAAAGCGAGAATCGGTGAGGTGAGAAAGCTCAAACCTTCGATTTATTAATCCATTTGAAATTCTCGATCGAATAGGAACTGTGGCCTATAGACTCGTTTTACCGCCAAGTATGACACGTGTTCATAACGTTTTTCATGTATCGATGTTACGTAAATATATGGACGACTCGAACCACATCATTGAGTTAGAACCGGACGAGATAGCCGAAGACTTAACGTACGAGGAGGTACCTGTCAAGATCTTGGATAGGAAAGAACATGTCCTATGTACCGAGGTTATACCACAAGTTAAAGTTTTGTGGAGGAATCATGCTTTATTGAGGAAATGACACGGGAGTTGGAAGCGAAATGAAAGCGAGGTATTCTCATCTTTTCGAAACACAGTATCGTCACGCCAATTTCGAGGACGAAATTTCATAAGGAGGGAGGTTGTAAGACCCCAAATTATTAATAAATGAAATTTATTTTTCCTCTATTTATTATTTTGAAATAAGTAAGGTTGATTTGATTAATGTGGATAGTTATGGGTAAAATACGCAAATATTTTGAATAAGCAAGTGGTTATAAAATATTCATTATTATCGGGGAATATTCGTTTGGTCGTGGAATATTCGTACGACGGCGCAGTCTTTTGTGGGCCCTATAACGAAAAGCGATTGGATGAAGAAACGACAAATATAAGTTGTTTATAAATAGCAGTTAGTAGTTGTTACTGAATTAATATTGTTGGAATACCGGTGGTTAAAAACACTACTATCTGGCGTTGTTGAAGAAGAGTAGCTGCAGATTGCACCAATTATTGATTCTTACGTAAGAAGGCACTACTCAATAATTGTTATAGTAATTCTTTATTCAAGATTTTATTTTATTGATTCAATAATTGCTACATTGATATTTTATATTCTTTGTTGTTTCAATGTCATTACACAAGATTTTCCATTATCGAAGCAATAATTCATATTATCGAATAATATTATTAGAAAACATTATTGGCAATGTCTAAAAAGTTATTTCAAGGAGAGTTTTGGTCACCTAATTGCTTGTGTTAAGAAGGAGAAATTCTTATTGGAAAGCCCCTCTTTCACAGGAACGGCTGGTTGCCAACATCTGTGATTCTCGTAATATTATTTGTGAATAATTAATTATTGATTTATATGATGAGGAAAATATTCATTTTATGTGGATATAGATGGAGAAAATTTTTAAAGTGACAATTGTTAAAAATTGATATTTTATCTTTTGTGATAAAATAATATTTTATTATATTATTATAATATAATAATGATGATATTTTTACAATGAATGTGGGATATATGAGTATATGAGAAGGAAGAGTATTTTTGTTGCAAAAGTTGTTTAAAACATGTTAAACATGTCTGTGGGCCCATTTCTTGACTAAAATTTGATTATAGCCTGTAAAATCGCCCGTTTATGGATTTCGGTCAATTTCCGTTTGGAATTTGGAAAAATTTTCTTCTGTAAAGTTGTAGAGAATTGAATTTCCTATAAAAATTCGCGAGATTTGAATTTTCTGACAAAAAGGCTATTTATTATGAATTATTGAAGTTCCGAAATAATTGATTTTTGAAAGTTTTAATTGTTTTAATTAACAAAAACGTTTTTTTGTGTTTGGTTAGCCTCATTAAACACATGCTAAGTTGCTGAATTCAGATGATTCTAAGTGGGCGTAGACAAATTAATATATATATTATTATTATATTAAATTTTCTACTTTGGTGTTCTAAGCATTTTCCTATAAATAGGGTGCTTAGGTTAGAATTGAAAATCACACCAGAAACTGAAGTTTTCTCTCTCTATATTATCGAGCGTATTCTTGTGAGTATTTTGAGTATATTTTGAGTATTTCTATACGGTGCAAGTTCAAGTCATAGCCTATATACGGTGTTTCAACTAGAAGTACTGTCTTTCGAGGTAAGGGATGTTATTTTATTCGAAAATGATATTATTTCTTCAATATCATTATGCCGAAATATTAGTTGGAAATTTTTATCAAATTTGGAACTTTTTCATGTCGGGGTTACTATTCATGAATTACTATTCACGAGTTACTATTCATGAGTTACTTTTCATGAGTTACTATTCACGAGTTACTATTCACGAGTTACTATTCACGAGTACTATTCACGAAGCGTGAAGATGTTTTTTTGTGAAATTCTATCTTTTGGTGTCAGAGTTACTATTCACGTATACGGTACTATTCACGTATACGGCACTATTCACGAATATGACACTATTCACCGAAAAATGAAATTTCTTCTTTTTGTCCAAAATATCTATTATGGATACTAGCTTTGATTGTATCCATGTTTTGATCATTCTTGAATTTTACTCCACTCTGATTACTTATGAAGTATTTTTGAACTTGGATTGTTTAAAATATGAATCCTTAATATTTGTTCTTTTGTTTCACTGGATTCGTTTCCTTTAAAATATTTTTCATCATCCTCAAATCCTAAATGATGATATTATTGAATATCTTTGGCCGTAGTAGCAAAAGACGAATGATTTCTTGATGAATATCTTTGGCTGTAGTGCAAAGATGAAGCAGTGTTGAGATGAACATAATCGGTCGATTAATATCTTTGGCCCGTAGTTCAAAGATGAACAAGTGTTTAGATGAACATGACTAATTAATGAATATCTTTGGCACAGAGTGCAAAGATGAATATTTGATTCAGTATATATATTGATTGATGTTACTGAGGATAAAATATCGACGATAAACTTTTAAATTCATATATAGAAGATAGTAGTTTGCATTCTCTACTTAACTCTTCTAATGAATTGTTGTTTCCGCTGCAGTTGTTGATTTAAAACTGGTTGTCTATTGTATTCTATTAGATTTTTCCCTGTTGAAGACTAACGATAATTTGTTGTACATTATCTTAGTCATAACATTCTTTACTGGGCTAGTTGAGCTCACCCTTTCCTTTTTGTTCCATTTTCCTTCTCGGGAGGCGAGAATGTATGCAGTCTTTAGTCGGGGTATGGAATGAAGGTTCTAGAGAGAGTTGTTTAGTAGTCCTCACCATTTTTGTAAAATAATATATCAATAAATGTGATGAGGATTTATTTGGGTATATATATTGTCTAGAAGACAATAATTGTATTTAAACTCACAGTATATATGTTGTCGTATTTTGCACGACAAATGTATTAATAAAGTTGTAATTATTTCTGTACCATGTATTTGGCGACTCAGAATGGGTTGGATGGAATGGACCTATTTTGGGGGCGTCACACTTATTTTCTCGAAAATGCCTCGCATCTCGAAAATAAAAGCAATCTAGCTGAACACATAATAAAATGGAAGTATCAAAGGCCTCAATTACTATTGAGCATAAGGGTTTGAAAAACCTTTTTACAAAATATCACTGCTATATCTTGTTAAATCTGAACTTTTATACAAAATTCAAACCTTTATATATAAGTGCAAACGAGGCATAACATTACTTCTAGATAATTGCACATTGACCCACACACACATTCATATAACAGTTTAAATTGAAAAGTGGTGGTCACCGTGGTAACACTGATGTCGAGGTTTGCCTAACACCTTCCCTCTGCATAATCAAGCCCCCGGACCCTAACGATTTTTGGTTTCACAGGTAAGTTAAGCAGTGTTACATCATTAGGTCAATATGCAAACTTTTTCTCGGTTGAGTTGGTGCAACCATTTAAAAATACCAACTGGCGACTCTTATAGTCAAATCGTCAACATATACATGTCGGACCTTTTCACAACTTGTTTTTTCAAACAAATCTCACCTAAACATGGGAACACCAAAAGACAAGAACAGAAAGGGACAAATAATAATCTCGACGTCGACAGGTGGTGATTCTGCTGGGGACATCCAGTAAGAGGTCTTAAGCCGCTACTGTAAACTTTTCAAAACGGTTATATGCTTGTGTGTGGATGTTGCAGTTACATTTGAATGGATGTATACAAAAGCATTTACTTACTGCACTTAGTGTTTCGTACTGTATCTGCTTGTGAGGAGTTCGAAGGATTAAGCTATAAAATTATAAAGTTGTCTATTCTGCTCAAAGAACTACACAAGTCCACTCAGGGTCCACAAATACCCATCCACACAGAATCCTCTACACATGGAGGAACCCAAGGTCTGGACAAGAAAATTCCAGCACCTGAGTCTCAGTCCAATAAAGGAACCAACAAAACCCCTGAAATCACAAAGCTCAGAGATGATAGAGAAACTGGGGATATAAGGAAGAAAGTTCAAAAAATGGAGGAAACCATCCGATCAATCAAAGGGACTGGAAACTATGGAAGTGTCACCTATTCAAATCTCTGCATATTCCTAGGGGCTCGATATCCTGACAAATTCAAAATCCTAGAGTTTGAAAAGTACAATGGGGCAGGCGATCCCTATACGCACCTAAAAGTATACATTGGCAAGCTAGGGTCTTATGCTAAAGATGAAAGCCTCAGAATGCAGCTTTTCCAAAAGAGTCTCACCAGAAAGGCTAAAACCTAGTATGCCCGACTTAACAATGCCAAAATCCACAACTGGGAAGAATTGGCCCACACCTTTCTAAATTAGTACAGTTTTCAGTCACAAATGGCACCAGATCGATACTAAGTGACTAAAGTCAAAAAGTAAAGTACGGAATCTTTCCAAGAATATGCCCAAAGGTGGAGACATCTAGTAGTGCAAGTCATTCCATTAATAATAGAAACTGAGATAGTAATGACGTTTATTGATATCCAAGAGGCTCCTTACTATGAGAGGATCCTAGTAGGCATAGGAAAGCCATTCTCGAAAATGATCAAACACGGAGAAATGGCGGAGATTGGCCTGAAGGCAGGCAAGATTAAAGACTTCACCACCTTGGAAGCAGTCGCTAAGCATATACAGACTGGTAAGTATTCAAGCAATCCCAAGAGGGTACTCGATAAAGGCAATGAAGATGTATCCCTTATTTCACAGGGGCATGCTAGGAGACCAACCTACAGTCCCCCCATTTGGAAAAAGTAAGACAATCTGTCATTTCAACAACAGGCTGCATTCAACCAGTGCCAAGACAGAAAAAGAAAATTTGAAAGAACAGAAAATCGAGTGTTCACTCCACTAGGCGATTCCCTTGAAAATGTATTGCCGATATTAATGGATCACAAGAAATTACCGAACTGGCTCCACCTCTGGAACCAGGGAGCAAAAGATACAATCCAAGCCAGAGATGTACTTACCACTCAGGGTCTCCGGGACACGATACATAAGATTGTTAGTCCTTAAAGTATAAAATTCAAAATCTGATCAAAAGTGGTATTATTGTGGTTCAACAACCTAACCAACAAAATGTCAACACCAACCTCCCGTTGCAGGATGATAAGGAAGAAGAAAACATTATTGAGTCAAGAAGCGCTGAAATGTGTCCAAATTATAAGTACATACGAAGGATGGAGGAATACCTCCAAAGGCATCGAGCAAATGTCCTAAAGTGGGAAAACTCGGAGGAGGGTATGACAGTAATGTAAAAATTAGAGACGATCCAGAATCAAGTAAATCTGCTAGCTAAGCTGATAGTGAGCCAACATCAGGAAAACTAGGTAGTTTTTCAATCAACTATCAGAAAGCCAAGAGAAAAAAGAGGTTAACCATAATGCAAACCCCTATCTCTTTAGGATGAGCCATCTAAATGAAGAAGATCAAAGCAGACTGAAAGGAAAAGAAAAGGGGGATGATAAAATGGCTAGAAGATCAGAAAAATCGCTCGGGGGAATGCGAATTCTCAAAGAAGAGAGATCAAACAACCTCCACAAGAGCCCAAAAATTCACCCCTCTGAACAAATCAAATGAAGAAATGTTACACTTTCTGATAAGCGAAGGAAGAATTACTGAGTTGTTGCCTCCTATAAATCCCAAGATAAAGAGTTATGATTACACCAAGATGTGTCTCTACCATTCTAACTCATCTGGACATGCGACTGAGGAATGTTGGTCTTTGCGACATAAAATCCAGGATCTTATTGAAAATGGAGAGCTGAAGATAGAATTCCTCATGACCAGAAAAGGCAAAAAGGAAATAAAAAGCTTAATATGTCCACTCGAGACAGGCAGTTCATATGAGGTGAAGGCTATGAGCACCAATTCTGGTAAAACACAAGGTGGACTGATCCTAATGCAAGGAATGACAGAGGATATAAGGGAATCCCCAAAGGAGATTCCTTCGCTAACATCAAACATCTTGGGGTCCAAAGATAGCAACCACATTCCTGATTTTATCACCTTGGATGATGAGGAGGAAATATTAATCCTTTCTAAGGAAGAAGAAGCCATAAAGAAAAGTTCCTTGCAAGAAATGTAACAACAGTTCGAGGGAGATTTCATGGTCGAATCCTCTCAAACCCAGGAAAAAGGTGAAGGAATATATAAAGGAAAATGTGGTGAGGTTATCGGGGAAGCCAACCCATTGAAGAATCAAGAGTTCATTCCTTTTTGCGACGGGTCCAGTATGAGCATCCCCGAGGGAAGTGCTGAATCAGGAGACGATCAAGTTATGACCATAAGTGAAGATATTCAGAATCAAGAGGTAACCTCTATCGCGAGCCTTGAAGGCAACATAACCACTAACAACTGGACTATCAGGCCTCAGTTAGCCAAGAAGATGTAGATCCAGAGGATAAAGTGGGGAGTTCCAGGAGATATTGGGACAGTATCACTTTCTTCACAGTATGCCTTTTATTTTCCCTGCATGTAAATATTGAAAAAAAGAAAAAAAAATAAGAAGGAAAAAAGAAAAAAAAGAAAAAAAAATCAATCAGGTTTCAGCTCATCAAGACTGAACTACGAAAGACCTGATCTCCCCTCATCAATGGGAGTACGTAGGCAGCCATTTATGGTGTAGTCAAACTAAAAAAAACACAAAACCCAAACAAACACTACTCAAACCGTTTATCTTATTAAGTAGGAACTACGCAGACTTGATCTCCCACATACACAGAAGTACGTAGGCAGCCATCAGTGGTGCGGTCTGACCCTCAAAAGAAACATCCAAACCCAAACATCAATCCCAAGTCTACACCCAAGAAAAACCCTCCAAGTCAGCGACCCATGTTAAGAAGACCCAACAACACTTCAATGTTATTCCATCAAATCTGGCACAAATCCCAGAAAGGAAGAAACATTGATACGCCAAGATAACCAGCAGCGAGGACCTGCAAAGAGCTGATACCCTCAATCATAAGTCTTCATCAAATCAGAAGAAAACAATCAAGGCTGATTACGCGAACAAGTCAGGAATAATGATTGAAGGCATCAAAGCCCAAATCCACTACCTGCTCACCATCTGGTACGGAGGTAAAAGCCTCTTGCGATCTCAGCATCTTATCAGCCCATCTGTCAAAGCAACTATCCCATACCACAAACAAGGATGGGGCAATTTCAAATTGGTGACAACCTGATATTAGGTCCCTTACAACAAGATTGAGACAATCTCAGAAACAGCGATAACTCAACACTAGGGCATTTATCAACCATCCTAAGAGGAAAATGCACCATCAGTATGGTACATCATCATCAGAACTTCCCTCACATCATCTCACTGGCGATTCGGTAGGATCATTTGGTCTTTTCCAATCATGCTGTTCTCAGAATGAATAATCCACATGTGAGGATATTATTCACTCGCGACTTGGTCAACAAAGAGAGTTTCTCATATGAATCCCCGGAAACAACATACGAAAGGACTGGGGCATTTTTTTCGATTCCATGAAAGGGAAGGAGTTTAAAGCAGAATCAAGCCTTTCATCAAAATAAAGGGGAGAACTCCTGAAAGAAATCATGTCAACATAAGTGTGCCCCTACGAAAGAAGGGGAAAATTTTTAAAAAAGTTCTTAACTCGGGAGCAGAAGGCCAACGACGAAAAGTCTAGCGAATGAAATCTACATCATCAAACATGTTAACCTGTGTCAAGTCCTCACAAGTCCAACCGGGTTGCGAATCAAAAACACAAGGAAATGAGGCACAAGCACCCAACAGCGAAAAGAAACTCCAAATCACCTCTAAAAGTCATAACATCAAGCGGAGTCTGGTGAAGTAATCTGTGGAATATTACTTCAGCGAAGGTATCAGAAGATCTGGTATTCTAAACCATTGGCATCAATCCAACGTAACATCAAGACAGTTCAGGGATACCACCATTTAAGTGGGAACCGAAACAGGTTAGCGAAGTCAGCGTAGTCAATTATCAGGAGGTTAGGATCCGTTGTCAAACTACCATCAGGGTAGGCACCATTGTAAACTACAAGCGTATACATCGGAAAGGTCCGGTGATTTTAGAACATCCTCCCCAGTATAGATGTAAAAAACATCTCAATTTCTCTTCGTCAAACAGGCATTGACAACACCGACAAAAAGCCAAATTGTTGCATTCAACACCAGCATAGGCATCAATAATAACCAGTAAAGGTAAAGTAATTTACGATGTGCGAAATGCGATGTGCGAGTTGTAAAGTACGAAATGTGATGTGCGATTTGCGAACTGCGAATTGTGAAAACATTTTAACATTTATCATAACATTCATTACATTGTGATTTGCATCATTAAAAATACCTTGTAATATTTCAAGTGTCTAGTAATCTTTATCATGTCCATTCCATTGCATTGCATGAACATGAAAAAGAGGGGCATCTGTAGACACTCAAAATTTTATTTTCCTATTACTAACTATGTAGGAGGATAAAAGTGTCTTTTTCACACTCCAGATATAAACCTGGAGGATCATAACATCAATTTTAACCCCGAAAATAGCACTAGGAGATCTAGTTTAATGTTCGAAGTCAACCCGAGGAGGTCAAGCCAATTTCAAAGATAACCCTGAGGACATTCGGAGTCAACAACATGACAATCTCAGAGATAACCCTGGGAAAAAACCGCTACAACTGCGCCAAAGTCAGAAACAACCCCGGGAGGGGCGAAATGGTCATTTTGCTAGCTCAAACTCAACTCAAATCAAATCAGCTCATTTTTACTCAAACTTCTTCAAAAGAAGTCTAACAAGAATCAAATCTTAACTTCCGAGCGCAAACTACGCAAAATAGCTCAACGAACTGCCTGACGGAGACCCGAAAATGCTATTTCGATCATGGACCCATCTTCCCAGAATCAAAAAAGGGCAAATCCTATGTCATTGCATATCTCTCTGAAAGAGCTTTCCAGAATGGTATGGCATGCTTCCATCGGACTCTTGGATAGAAAGTTATGAAGGTTCAATGAGCAGTAGCAACATGATCGTCTCGAGCGCGACGATTTTGAGACGGTGGGACCCACATTGCCCAGGGAACCCCGAAGTACCAGCAGTAGACCCGCCATATGCAAGGGCTACTGCAGTACACCTACACCGGCCCCCTCTGCAAATATATGTCTTTGGGTGGCCATTTTCAAGAGAGAAGAGGCGAGGAATCCCTGTCCATTTTGCTATGTACACACTATAAACTGAGTGCTTTCTCTTTTCAAACACTTGTGAGCTTGTGCTTTGTCATATTTTACCGGTGGAAACCGAGTGTTCATTCATTTAAAGCCATTTGAAGCCTTCTTGGCAGCCCACTGTAAGACTTCTTACATTTCTTAAAGCCTTTCTCCACTTTTGTGCACACACAGTTATTCACATTGAGAGTCGTGTTAAGTATGTATGCCCGGACTTCAGTCCGTGGCTTTTTATTTCTTTTATATATATATGTATATATCACTATCGAGTTATGCCTCGATTGAGCCTAGATTCATATCTGGAGCGTTTATTGCGTTTATATATATAAATACTTATATATATTGTTATCGAACTCATTAAATTGGAGCACAGATATAATATCCGGTGCATTTCACTAGCATATATATATATATATATATATATATATATATATATATATATATATATATATATATATATATATATATATATATATATATATACATTTAGTCCCTTTGGAGTTTACTTAAGTGGCGATTGATCATCTATATATATATATATACCGCTTTTATATATATTTACATTTCCAATCCCCCATGAAGTTTACTTCGTGGTGGTTGATCGTTCATATATTTATATATTTACAGCTTTTATATATATAACTGTTTACAGCTTTCATACAAACTGCAACATCATGTGAGCCTAGGAATCATGTAATCACAGATTCAGTCTCCTGAATCTAGATTCGGTTCCCGTGATGGACATTTTTAGCTGTAATCGGCTTGTACATTATTCACGGTGCTTGAATTTCGTTAGATGGCTCTCATGCCCACAACGAGCTCGGCACTACTATGTATCTTATTTTCTCGAAGATGCCTTGCATCTCGAAAATAAAAGCAATCTAGCCGAACACATAATAAAATGGAAGTATCAAAGGCCTCAATTACTATTGAGCATAAGGGTTAGGAAAACCTTTTTACAAAACATCACTGCTATATCTTGTTAAAACTGAACTTTTATACAAAATTCAAACCCTTTGTATATAGGTGCAAACGAGGCATATCACTACTTTTAGATAATTGCACATTGACCCACACACACACATTCATATAACAGTTTAAATTGAAAAGTGGGGGTAACTATGGTAACTCGAATGTCAGGGGGTGCCTAACACCTTCCCTCCGCATAATCAAGGCCCCGGACACTAACGAATCTCAGTTTCACAGACCAGTTAAGCAGTGTTACATCACTAGGAGAATGTGCAAACCTTTTCTCGATTGAGTTGGAGCAACCATTTAAAAATACCAACGAGCAACTCTTATAGTCCAATCGTCGACATATACTTGTCGGACCTTTTCACAACTTGTTTTTTTAACCAAATCTCACCTAAACATGAGAACACAAAAAGACAAGAACAGAAAGGGACAAATAAAAATCCCGACGTCGACAGGAATTATGCAGCAAATTCCACATCAAACATCTTAATTCCGTCATTTATCGTCCCAAGATGAATGACGCTGTTGAAGCGGCTAAAAAGAACATCAAGAAGATCATGCATAAGATGTCAGCCAATCATAAAGGTTGGCCTTACTTATTTCCTTTGACTCTGTTAGCTTACAAAACTTCAATGCGCACTTCTAATGGGACTACCCCTTAATCATTGGTCTATGGCATAGAAGTAGTACTCCCCATAGAAGTGGAAATGGAATCATTAAGAATGTTGATAGATGCTCATATGGAAGAGGATTAATAGATTCAAGAGAAATACCACTAGCTATCTTTGATAGATGAGAAAAAGGCGGCAGTCATATTCCATGGTCAATTGTATTAGCAAAGGATCGCTCGATCCTACAACAAGAAGGTCCGGTTTAGGCAATTCAAAGAAATTGATTTGGTGCTGAAGAAGATCCTTATCAATCAAGATGAAGCCAAAGGAAAATTCTCCCCAAACTGGGAAGGCCCTTTCATCATCAAAGAAGTGTTGACGGGAGGAACCCTCAAACTATAAGAAATGGATGGGGAAGAATTCCCCCAGCTCATCAATTCAAACACCGTAAAAAGGTACTATGTCTGAATTACCTATAAACCAACATCCTGGTTTTGAAAAAAAAAAGAAAAAAAAAAGAAATTAAGTCAATTCAGGTTTTTACTACAAGCCTGAACTACGAAAGACCTGATCTCCCTTCATAAATGGGAGTATGTATGCAGCCATATATGGTGCGATCAAACCAAATAAATACAAAAAAAACAAATAAACACTTCTCAAACCGTTCAGGTCAAGCCTGAACTTTGGAAGACTGATCTCCTCTCTACAAGAGTACATAGGCAGCCACCTATGGTGCGATCTAACCTTCAAAAGAAAAGGCCAAATCCCTTTCCTTCACTCAAAAACCCAAGGAAATACCAACCTCAAGATACCAAACCATATATAAAACCCATGAAGCCTCCATAATCAACGAACCATTCTAAGACACCCTCTGACATCTCAATGTCAATCCATCAAGAAGAAGCTCGTGATACATCAAGATAGCCAGTCATAAAGAAAATGGTTATCATCAAGCAAAGATCAAAACATATGCAAAAGAGAAGTGAATCAAAATATATTTCCTTGTCATATAATACTGTTTAGTATACACAATGTATCATGTACATGACAAAAGTGGCTAACCTAGTCTATGCAGGAAAATGAAAGCTAGTTTATAAACCCGCGGTTAAATAGGATAGCAAATCCAACATCGCATCCCTTTCTAAAGATGGAGGGGCATCTCTAAGCTCCTGGCCTACAGTCTCAATACGAGCTAAAAGATCTGCGCCATCCTATAGAGTATGGCCATGATCATCTATAAATGCACTCATATATGCAACAATGTCCTCCACATTAGATCTGATAGCAGTATTATCAGCTACAACAGTATCCCTGGTAGCTCGGGCCTCATCTCTCTCAACAAAAGTGGCATCCCGGCCAGACAGGGTTGTCAACATCAAAGCCTTCACCTAATCTCTCTCAAAGGTCAGAAGTTGTATCATTTTCTCTAAAGACTCTACAGAAGGTGGGGAAACAGCAGATGAAGAGCTAGGAATGTCACTAACCAGAGCTGTTATCAAACCAGCAAATATCTCATCCTCTGTGGGAGAAACAGGATCCTCCATAGGCTCTTCCTCATCCGAATTAGTGTTAGGCTCTGAACAGACAACTATAGATAATGCAATGCCTGCCTCTAGCCACGCAGAATACTTCGAAGAACAACCCGGATGACTCGATGAAAAATTAGTCCTCTTCTGATGGGTCTAATAATCGTAAACTCTGGCTAGGTCATCCTCTAACAAAGATGAGACCGATGACCACTAACCTGCAGCTCCATCAAAAGTATGGACATCCTGATACTGGTCAAACTTTCCCATAACAACCAATGGATGATATATAGTCACTCCTTTCAGGCCAGCCAAGGTCAAGAAGTCCATACCCACGGCATGAGTGATAAAACTGTAAGGAGAACTGAATCCTAAACAAGGCAAGATGGCAAAAGAATTCTCAATCATGGTCAGGAAGACAAACCAAGACAATGCATCTACACAATTAGACGGTCAAAATTAATAAGACACAGATATCTCATATGTAAAGCAGTACCTGTGATGTCTAAAAATGCCTATCGGCCTCAGATACATCATAAACCAGATGTATAACAATACATCACTGCCTTTGAAGAACTCAGTAGGATGGGTATGACAGAATGTGGCCGACATCAAAGTCTCTGCTAAGATCATATGAAGGATGGTATGACCCTCCCTCAGAGACATCACTACAGTGATCAAACCAATGTCTAAGTGATCCATGTAGAGCGGTATGTACAGATAGGCCACAACGCATATCAACAAAGTGTCTACTCAAGTAATCCGCCACTCATCCTCAGAAGTGGTAAAATCTCCTAAGTATACTGAATAGTTATATGTCGACCCTAAATGATCAATCAAGAAATCCAAAGACACAACATGTCTTGAGGTGATCTCGTCCAAGACGACTGTAGGGCATAAACCTGTCAATGTCATGAATTGCCATCTGAACTAATCAAATGCAACTCTAGCGCAAGGCCTATCCAGCAGAAAATTCATAATTCGCTTATACTCCTCCAATGTAAGAGTCAACTCGTGGGTCCCAAATCTGAAAACCTGCCTCTCGGGAATCCAGCAGGATAGCATCCCCTCTACAAAGCCTACCGGGACTTGAAAGGTCAGGAAGGATATGGAATGTCTCGGCATATGATTAACGGTCATCCTATCTGAATGAGGCAAACTCTCATACCAAGATCTCAGAGACGATGCTATCAAGGTAGGCGGACTATGCTCAATACGGCTAACAATAGATGAAGACATCTGTAAAACCGTATCATGAGACTATCCAAGGGTCAATGCTAAACTCATATGGTATCAAAGTAGGTTCTATCAAATAGCCTACAAAGCTTAAGTAGATCCAATGGCACATCTGATAAGTGAATCAAAGACTGGAGGAGGCAGCAAGCCACCTATGTGTAACAAAGATAAATTTGCTAACTGGAAAGTTCGTATGCAAGCCTATATGGATTCAATAGATGAAGATCTATTTGAAACTGTTTAGAATAAGCCCTACGTTCCTACAAAGCTTGCACCAACTTCAGACGACCAAAACAGAATTCAGATCAAGGTCAAAGCAAAATGGACTGACAACGAAAAGAAAGTTATTCAACTCAACAAAAAGGCCAAGAACATTTTGTTCCAATCTTTAGAAGATTACCTGTTTGAAAATGTGGTCAACAGCAAAATAGCAAAGAAAGTATGGGAAGTATTGATCATCATGCATGAAGGAACAGAAGAAGTCAAAGAAAACAAGCAATCTTTTCTGACTCAGCAATATAAAATGTTTGCCCATGTTCCAAGAGAAAATGTCACTTCCACCAATAAAAGATTCAATGTTCTGCTCAACTCACTTCGAGCCTTTGGAAAGATCTATCCAAATAAAGATCTAATCATAAAGTTCATGAGAGCTTTACCTAGCAAGTGGGATGCCAAAACCACTGCTATCAGAGAATCAAAGAATCTCCATAAAATGATTGTTCAACAGTTATATGGCAACCTTTTCACGTATAAACTAGAGCTGACTCAATGAGCAGAAACTCTTTCTAAAGGAAGAAAGAAGGACAAAGGAGTTACTCTCAAAGCAACAGATAATATTTCCAAAGCTAAAACTGAAAATGACTCTGACTATGATGAAGATGATGATGAGGACTTTGCAATGCTGGTAAGAAGACTCAAAAGGTTCATTCGTCAAGGCAGAAGAAGCAAACCTAAGAAAGTCAACAACTACAATAGCCAAGAGCAGACAAATTACTTATGCTACAACTGCAAGAAGCCTGGCCATTTCATTGCAAACTGCAACAAACCTCTTAGAGAAGAACTAAAGAGGAAATCAAATTCAAAGAAAGAATTCAAAGGCAATAAGAGGCCCTAGAAGAAAGACAAAGATCTTGTGGGCGGAGGATCATGGAGTGACTCAAATAACGACTCAACTCCCGAATCTGGAGATGATGAAGATCCTCAAATGGAAAATATGTGTCTAATGGCCAAACATGCAAAGGATAACAAGAGCTCTGACATTCATGAAGTAAGTATAGATGAGGTATTTGACTTTAACTCTCCTGATGTAGATATTGATGATTTAAGAACTGCTCTACATGGTATAGCATCTGATCTGCATCAATACATGAAATGGTTCAGAGTTCTATTTAAAGATTATTCTCTTTTTCAACAAGAGAAAGAGAAAGTACAAGAAGAACTGGAAACAACTCTTCTAAGTACTAACCCACTCTCCAAATTTGAAGCTGAAAATAAACTCTTAAAACAGACTAATGAACTTAATGCACAAAGAGAGTCAAATCTAACCTCTAAGATTGAGGAACTAGAAAGACAATCTCTACATGGAATAAATCATCTTCTTCTATGGAGTCCCTAATTTCCAGTCAGAGAAGTGCATCTGACAAAACAGGTTTAGGTTTTGAGGAATCTACCTCAAGACCATATGTGGAAAAGATAAAGAAAACTAGCTTTAATAAAGTTTCAAATTTTAATAGAAGCATTACATTTGTGAAATCCTCAAAGAAGGAAGAACCATTCCATCCATGCTCTTCTGATTCAATCCATGTCTCAAGACATAATAGATCCTGGCCTAGGATTCAAAAAAGAAAAAAGTAACTTAGTCACTACTCTCCAACCTCGAAGGGTCATAAAGTCGAGTAAAATCAACTCCACGAACCAACTGGGAAGGAACAGTAGAGTTAAGCTTCACTCCTCTCAAATCATGAATCACAAGGACACATGGAAAAGGAAGAACCAGTATAAAAAAAGGGTTTCTAAAAACCCACATAAGTCCAAATGGAGGAAGAATCCGCATACACACACAAGCATGCATCATATTATATGCTTTGTATGTAATAAGTTTGGTCATAAGGCTGCAATATGCTATAATAATCCTATGCATATAAGACCCAAAATCATGCAAATTTGGGTTCCCAAGGGTACTAACAAAGTAGGACCCAGGCAAGTATGGGTACCAAAATAAGAGTTTAATCTTACCACAGGAACAGAGCTTCATGATCACAACCTGGTATCTGGACAATGGATGCTAAAGGCACATGACCGGGAAAAAAGCCCTCCTGTTTAACTTCATAGAGAAGGATGGTCCGTCAGTCATCTTCGGAGATAATTGTAACGACCCCAAAATTCATACAACTCAATTATCGACTTTGGTCGTTAATAATATATTCAACCTCTAATTTTACATCATTAAACGATAATACAACCATTGAAATTTGCAAAAAAATTAAAATTTTCTATTACAAACTATTCAAACTATTTCCCGTAACTTTCAACCTTTACATCTAAATATCTAGTAATCATTTTTAACAATACAATAGTTTACATTGCAAAATAATATTACAATTCAACATTAATACATTATTCTAACCTTAAACATGGTTCAAGTAATAATAATAACACAACAAAAATGTATAAATCTTCAAGTATCACATCCGATTCATGTCTTTCAAGTAACACATAACTTTACCTTGAATCTCGAACACCGCAAAAGTGGTTATTTGCAAGGTTGAGCTCGACAACCAAAGAAAATCTAATAGTTTTCATGCATCATCACATATTAACATGCTCAATATATATCTCATAAATATTGGACTAACATAACATACATGTTACAGTTCATATAACAAGTATAAAGATTGAGTTCATTACTCAATCAACATGCTTTACTCAATCAACGTAGTCATAAGTTGACTTTAACATTTCATACATTCAACATATATATAACACATCATGCTCTTTGTAATAAAGATTTAAAATAATAAAATTCACATAGAAAATAGGAACTGAAAGACTTGCCTTGATCGTTGTTTACCAATAACAGGTTTAATAACTTATGGTATATTGTACTTCACGTGCCCTACACAATTATATAATCATGCACATCAACTATTAGTCACATAGCAACGTATAGTAGTTGTAATGTAAACTTTAATTTATATCCTATAACCCTTCCTATTAATCAATACACAATGTTCAATTTGATTGTGTTAACTTTCAACTTATATCTTTCATATTTGAAGTTCATTAAAGTGTTTAAGTCTAACTAGGACTACTTATTGGTTTTATATTAACCCTATTTAATATCTTATAATATTCATTTCATTTGATTTAAAACATTTTTTATGTTCATTAACACTTATCACGGCGTTTCGACATTTATTCATCACACGCCCAATTTGTCTCTCTTGTGTGTGTTTAGTATGCGTATTAAACTTATCTAATATATCATTTATTAATATTAAGCATCATTATACTTCATAATATTCATGTTCTATAACTTAGAACAACATCTTTTGTCGTCAAAAGCACTACACTTGCAAACGTGCATGCCCGACACCCTCCGATTGCCTCCGAAAACACAACAGTCCTAAACATGACCATTTTGACCCCTGTTTCTGACCTCAAATTGACAACCTTAAAGAATAAAAGTTGTAGGTCTATTCGTTCTCGTTCCGGATCATCTTGAATCACCTCAATCGAAGTTCGTATGAAAAAGTTATGGTTGTTTTACCAAAGCAAAGTCAAATCGATCATTCTTGAAGAACACACACCCGTGGGGGGAGGGGTTATGCCTTAAAAATATCCCGCCGGGGTGGGCATAGCTGCTGCGAACTCGAATTTTGTTCTCTATTATGAACTATCATGCCAAATATTCCTTCTAACCTTCATAACTTGAGTTATATACATCCAAATTAGTCCGTTTTCGATTCTATGGGTTCGTAACTCATAAAGCTACAACATACCAATTACCCATCAACTAACATAAATATTAACTAACCCAAATATGGATTTACAACTCATGTTCATACTAATTGTTCATGTTTGACAAATTTAGCGAATTCATTCACTACGAATTCATTTCTCAATCAAATTGGTTCGTTCAAGTTTCGTTCTTTTCATTTTTCAACGTACTAACAACATCTATTATCAAATTCAGATTATAAACATGATCTAACCATCAATTTAAGCCTCAAAATAGACCAAAATACATATACTAAGCCATAAACCAAATTTCTTCATCTAACACTTGTTTCCACGAATTTGATTACATGAAAACCTGTTATAGATTACGTATAACAAATTATACACACTAATTAACATATATGATCAATCTCTTAACAATCTAACCATAGAAATCCAAATTTTCAAAGAAAAACTGAAGAAGTATAATACTAAAAACTCAAAATTAGATTATTACCTTTGATTAGCTATAAAATTTCGAACAATCTTCTTGTTTCTTCCTTCCATAACCCTCACAAATTCCTTCTCTCAATTTACAGAGAACTTCTTGTCTTCCTCTCTTCTTTCTTCCTTCTGTTCTTTCTTAGGCTTAAGACAACTTAAAACTAAAACAAACGCTAACATAAAAAATAAACTGACGTATAATAATAAGGCTACAAAATACCTATCAGTTATTTTTTTATTTTAAACTTAAAAGCCATAAGACCTTGTTTGTCAAAACCTATTAAAATAATGACTTAATCATTCCTTAAGCCTTATTTGGCAAAACAAGATTAAAATAAGAATTTAAAAAAAAACTCTAAGGCTTTGTTTGGTAAAACCAAATTAAAACTCTTTTAATCTATTTTCATAAGTCATATTTATTATCACACTTTATTTAAATAAATTCTCATACTCAAATTAAATTAAATCTAATAACAATTTATTAAATCCATTTACCACATAAACAAATACAATAAAATTATAATTTTATTATAATTATAATTTTATTTAATAAATTAACAAATCACTTTAATTACAAAAATAAATTGAATAACATTATAACAAACCATATAATCCTTAATAACTCTCTAATTTAGTTATTGAGTTAAATTAGAGTATTATCTCATAAATTTAATTCATCACTCTTTATCTTAATTAAGTTAATTTCTATAACTCATTTAATTATTTACTTACTAATAAATAATCCAACAAATATCTACTAAACAACAAACACATTAATTAAAAATATTTATTTAATTCAATAAATATTTGAAATTATAAATAAAATTCTGGATTGTTACAACAATGGCTCTGGCAAGACAAGAGGATATGGCTCAGCTGTGAATGGTGCGGTATCCTTTAGTAAAGTAGCCTATGTGGAAGGATTACAACACAATCTTCTGAGCATAAGCCAACTCTGCAACAAGGGTCATCAAGTCACCTTCCTCAATAATCAATGTCAAGTCAGAGATCTAGACATCTTCTATAAAGCTGACCGGAACAAGAGAAGGAAATATCTACACTATTAATCTTGGTTAACTGAGCTCTGACGAGACAATATGCTTTCTGGCTAAAGCATCTGAAGAAATGAGTTGGTTATGGCATAGAAGACTGTCTCATCTCAACTTCAAAAGCAAGTCAAAACTAGCTTCCAAGGATCTGGTAGCAGGCTTACCCAAGTTCAGCTTCGTCAAGGAAAGGCTGTGCAATGCCTGTCAGCTTAGAAAATAGACCAGAAGCTCATTCAAGAGCAAAACTGTCAACTCAATTGATAAGCCTCTGCAGTTGCATCACATGGATCTATTTGGGCCAATTCCAACGACAAGTCTTGGAGGAAAGAGATACTCATTGGTCGTAGTGGATGACTACACCAGATTCACATGGGTGTTCTTTCTAAACTCAAAAGATGAAACAAGCTCCCAATTAATCAAAATGTTCAGATTAGTGATGAACGAGAAAAGGGAGAAAATTAAGGCTATAAGGAGTGATCATGGTAGAGAATTCAACTTCTCTGAAATGGACCAGTTCTGCACAGACAATGGCATCAGTCACAACTTCTCATCTCCATAAACTCCTCAAAGAAAAGCAGAGTGGCGAGAGAAAGAATAGAAACGTTGATAGAAATTTGGAAAAATCTACTACCGGCTAACTGCACCGCTGAATACTTTCATGCGAAAGTCATTAACACTGCATGCTACACTCAGAAAAGATCTCTTATACACTCTACATTAAAAAAGACTCCCTACGAACTGTGGAGAGGAAGAAAGTCAAGTGTTAGGTACTTTCATATGTTCGGCTGTGCATGCTATATTCTCGACAATGGAAAACAGTATCTGACAAAGTTTTAACCCAATTAAAATGAAGGAATCTTTCTCAGATATGCCACAGACAATAAGGCTTATAAAGTGTTCAACAAGAAGACACTAAGTGTTGAAGTCTCGATTCACATCATTTTTGATGAAACAGACTTGGACAAAACAGTGTCTCAAGACACTAGGAACAATAATTCAGACACTACAAACGAGGTCGTCGAGCTCAACACCATGATCGTAGTCCCAGAAAATTAAATCGGCGAGCCAAGAGAGGAGATCGTAGAGAGAACTACGCCAAACAACGAACCCCCACATCAAGAAGAAGAAATTGATCTTGAAGATCTCATAAAAGAAGGCATCAGAACAGATGTTCCAACAGGAAACAGATGGGCAAAATATCACACTCAAGACGTAATCATTGGAGATCCAAATGCAAGGGTCAAAACAAGAGCTGCCACTCAGAATGAGTGTTTCTATCTAAGCTTTCTGTCACAAATGGAACCAAGAAGATAAAAGATGTTATGGAAGACCCCAGTTGAATAGAAGTTATGCAAGAAGAACTAAATCAATTTGAAAGAAGCAAAGTATGGATATTAGTTCCAAGACCAAGAAGCCATCCAGTCATTGGCACCAAGTAGGTCTTCTGAAACAAGATGGATGAAGATGGAGTAATAACAAGGAATAAAGCAAGACTAGTGGCCAAAGGCTACTCTCAAGAACAAGGCATTGACTACGATGAGACCTTCGCACCTGTTGCCAGATTAGAAGCCATCAGGATATTCCTTGCCTTTGCTGCTCACGTGAAATTCAATGTCTTTCAAATGGATGTCAAAAGTGCATTCCAGAATGGTGAACTTCAAGAAGAAGTATATGTGGAGCAACCTCTAGGTTTTATCAATCCAACTCTCTCTAATTATGTCTATAGATTAGACAAACCCTTATATGGTCTTAAACAAGCACCTAGAGCATGGTATGAAACACTAACTAACTTTCTTATTGAAAATGGTTTCACTAGAGGTAGAGTAGATACCACATTATTTCTTAGAAAGTATAAAGACAAAGTCTTATTAGTTCAAATATATGTTGATGACATTATCTTTGGCTTTACTGATGAAAAAATGTGTAAGAGATTTGCCAAGCTTATGCAGAGCAAGTTCAAAATAAGCATGATGGGTGAGCTGAATTTCTTCCTTGGATTGCAAGTAAAGCAGACTGATGAAGAAATCTTCATAAACCAAGCCAAGTACATTAAAGACTTAATTAAAAAGTATGGCATGGAATCAGCCTCTCCCATAAAAATACCAATTGCTCCAGCAACCAAGCTTGACAAAGATGAGAAAGGTAAAAGTATTGATATAACTTAATACAGACGTATGATAGGCTCTCTTCTATATCTAACTGCCAGTAGACCAGACATAATGTTTGCAACATGTGTATGTGCTAGATTTCAAGCTAATCCTAAGGAATCACACTTGACTACTATAAAAAGGATTTTTAGGTATCTCAAAGACACACCTCACTTGGGACTTAGGTATCCCAAGGAGTCCTCCTTTGAACTAACAGGATATACAAATGTTGATTTTGCAGTGCCAAGACGGCACAATCATTAGTGGACCCCTAGCGGAATTATTATCGGATTGAGAAAGCGACAAAAATATTTTTATGAAAATAACGGCGGAAGTTTTCACAGATTAATTGTTGAAACACCGGTGTTAAAAATGCGATGTCTGGCATGGTTGCATAGTAGCACACGGTATTGATTATTGATGCTTCGTGAGAAGTCACTCGGTTTTGTTCAATTATTGCTACAGTAATTGTTGCATAGTATCTCACGTTATTTGATTCAATTATTGTCGATATTTATATATTATTAAATCAATAATTGAGATGACAAAGTTATTAATATTATTATTTGCAATATTAACGATGTCTAGAAGTTACATCGAGGAGAGGTTTGGTCACTAATTGCTTGCGCATGATAGGAGAAATCCTTATTGGAAGCCCCCTCTTTCACAGGAGCGACACAGTCGATTAATAGTGTGAATTATAATAATGATGATGAATTTTGTTTTATTATTATTATAAATGTAATAAAGCGAAAACTTTTATATAAAAGCAGAATACTTTTTATAAAGTTTTGTTTTATTTGATTATAAATAGAATATAATATATTTTATTATGCATAGTGTTTTGCATAGTGCTGCATAGTATTTGCATAGTAAAAATTTTTTATATAAAAGCAGAATACTTTTATAAAGTTATTTGTTTTATTAGATTATAAATAGAATATATTATATTTTATTATGCATAGTGTTTGCATAGTAAATACTGCATAGTGTTTGCATAGTAAAATCTTTTTATATAAAAGCAGAATACTTTTATAAAGTTATTTGTTTTATTAGATTTTAAATAATATATATATATATATATATATATTATAAATAGAATATATTATATTTTATTGCATAGTATCCTTTCCATTCTCCTATAAATAGGATGCTTAGTTAGAATTGAAAAACACACGAAATTGAGAGAATTCTTCTTACTATAATCTTGGCGTATTTCTTTAGAGTTTTAAGAAGCTTTGGCGTAGAAAAATAGTATAAGTTTTCTTCAAGAATATCCTCGCCTACCGATTGGAATACTCTTCTTTCTAAGGTAAGGGATATTATTATTCTTTAATAATGTATTATTCATGAAGAGAGTTATTTTCTTTCAATACTCGTAAGGGTTGTTATTCCATTCTTTATTATTATGTTGGAATAACTTTGTATATCTCAAATACCGCATACATGGTGAAATTCTTACATTATTCCATTCTTTATTATTACATTGGAATAACTTTTATGCATATATGGTCTATCGCATGCTGGTGAATTCATTGTTATTCCATTCTTTATTATTACATTTGGAATATCACATGCATGTGGATTCACGCATGACTGGTTCCATTCTTTATTATTTTGTTGGAACATCACATGCATGCGGATTCGCATGACACAGTTCCATTCTTTTATTTATTACATTGGGAATAACACATGCATGCGATCTATCGCATCATCGCATGCATGGTGAATTCTTACATTATTCCATTCTTTATTATTCATTGTTGAAATAAATGCATCTACGTGGATTCTCGCATGGCGGGCGAAAATCCATTTGTGGTTTCGTAATTTTTCGACCCTCAAAAATTACGGAAAAATTTGAAATGATAATTTGATGAGTTTTTATATTGTGTCCAAAAATGGCGATTTTTGGATGTATAGATTAAGAGTTATGAATTTTATGGGAAAAGACTATTTTAAAAGTAAACCCTTATAACTCCTTGTGGTTAACTCAAAATTGGTGAAATTTTTATTGGGAGTACATGTATATAATAAGTATATCTAGTGTAAATTTTGGAATTTTTGGACAAAAATACAGTTTATAAAAAATGTCTAAATATTTGGCGATTTTGGCCGTATGAAAAATAGTAAATGAATTTTTAAAATTACGAGAAAAATATATATTTAATATGAGACTATATTACTGCTAAATCCCGGAAAAGAAATATTTTGGAAATTTGATTTGGTATTTTTCATGAAAATGAACTAGTTATGAGTAAATGAATTAAATATGTTATGTGAAGTAACAAAATTGGAAAATAGGATTTTATGGCTTGGAAATCCTATATAAGGTATATCTTGATTTGTGATGAGAGTTTTGGTTATTGATGATGAAATCTTATGAGTTTGGCATTTTAGGATGATTAAATGCATTAATTAGTAAAGTGTAAACAATTAAAATAAATTATTTATAAAGTTAAGAAATGATTAAAATATTGTTATAATATTAATGATATTAGATTATGAGATTATTAAGTGATTGATAACATTTGGTTATTATTGAGTATTTGGATAAATTGTATTATAAATGTTTAATATTTATCCTTTATCTCATTTGATTGATTCTTTATATCATTGTCATTATCCTCATGTTTATATTATGTTGAAAGTCATATGTGGCTTGTAGTGCATAGATGGACTTGGTATGATTATGACCGAGGGGATTATTCGGTATAATAATCATGGTAGTAATGTTACAAATGATGTGAAAAAAGTCCTCGTTGGCCAGTAGTGCATTGATGGGCGATTTTTGGTATGATTATGGCTATGGATTCTCTTGACCGAGGGTGCAAAGATGAATTATTTTTATGGCATGATCATGGCCAGTTGATGAAAACACGATTATCTTTGGCGTAGTGCATAGATAATTCGTGGTCGTGATCTTAATGAATATCCTTGGCACATAGTGCGGGGATGATTCGATGATGTGGATTAATTATTGAAATTTGAGTCTCGACAATGAAATATTAATTCATGGATGTGATAATAATAAATATCCTTGGCGTAGTGCATGGATAATTCATGGATGTGATATTACTTGAATATCCTTTGGCCGTAGTGCGAGGGGTGATTCGATGATGTGGATTATTTATTAAAATTTGAGTCTCGGTGATAAAATATTGATAATAAACTTTTAAATTAGTAGAAGATAGTAGATATCATGCTCTACTTGACTCTCTAAAAAATCTGAGTTGTATGTCTTTTGCTTTTGTAGTGCAAAGATGAATTGTTAATGAATATCTTTGGTAGTAGTGCAAAGATGAATTTATTAGTATGATTATGAAAGGAATTGTGATTTGGTATAACCATGATTTTTGATGTTTTTAGGTGAAGATAGGTGATGAAAATTATCTTAATCTTGGGTGCGAAGAGAATTTAGAATCACAATTATGATTATGAGTTATTCATATGATTGTGGACGAGAATTGTTGATTGATGTTACTGAGGATAAAACATTATTGGTGGACTTTTAACATGGAGAAGATAATAGACACGATGGTCTATTTGACTCTTCTAATGGATTGCTTTCGTTCATTTGCAACTATGGTTGAAAAGTTTTATCATCTACCATATGTTCTAAATCTACGATTTATTCTTGATGAAGGCTATTGATGATGTAAATTATCTTTAGTCATGATATTCTTTCTTGGGCTATTTACTAGTTATCTTGCTCACCCTTTTTGCTTCACAATTCATTTCGGGGTAATAAGAGTGTTGTTTGAATTGAGCGGGGATAACAGGGGAATAGAGCGGTGGTCTATAGTATTTGTTGAGGTTCTCCTAAATAGTATGGAAATAATTTTATTGAGAACTTTAGATAAGTGTGTCGTATTGTATCGTCATTTGATATTTAATTTTGGTGAACCGAATAGGGTGAGGTGAACCCAACTTTGGAAGGTGTTTTGCCACTATCATACAAGATGTCTAATGACATACAACCTCGTGTTATCATAAGCGGGGTTGTGCACATCCACTTCTTTGAGTATATCTCTGAGCACTACTATATGATCTTGGAGTTTATTTGAAATATAATTTACACTTGGAGACAGTGGAGATAATTATATGTCAAGAGAAGACTCACCATTGGAAGAAGATGATAGTAATCTTCTTATTTTTCTTTGGGGTCTATTAGATTCAACCAAGGATAATTACGTGGACATATGATATCTATCATAACCTAGACGCATGGCCTCCCATGTATACGAAGGTTTTCTTGAGCACTTCCCAAAGATTTTAATTTCTAAAATAGTTATTATTTGTACCTTTATGTAAGTGCAATTGTGATTGTGACATGAGTCGAGTTGGTATATATATTTGTATTTAAACTCACAGTATACGTGTTGTCGTATATTTTTGACACGATAGTTGTATAAATAAAGTTGTCGATAGTGTATTTTTGGCGACTCAAGATGGGTGATGTATACCTATTTTGGGGCGTCACATTTGGTATCGAGAGCTAGGGATATGGTCATTTGGCGGAGATATAGTCTAGAACTAGGAGGGAGAGAGTAATATACTTCGCTAGTGTGTGACTTACCTAAGCTGAAATTTTTACTTGATAAGTTGACAAATTATGATATGTCGATTAACCTTTGTTTTGAAGATATATTCTAGAATGATATAAAATACGAGGAGATGAGCAATGGAAAAATCATGATCTGAGAGGATATAAGCGGGAAGGTACAATCAGAAAAGAAAGCAAGGTATTCTCATCTCTTGAATACAAAGTACGTACGTAAATTTCAAGGAGAAATTTCATAAGGAGGGAGATTGTGAGACCCCAAATTTTATGAAATAAAGATTTAATTTTCTTATAATTATTTTTTATTTAGTAAATGGTTAAATTGATATAATGTTAAAGTTAAGGGTAATATTTATAAATTTTGCAAAGTAAGCAAGTTGTTATATAATATTAGATTGGTGGGGAATATTATTTTAACGGGGAATATTAAATACAATGGCACAATCATTGGTGGACCCTACAATGAAATTATTATCAAATTGAGAAAGCGACAAAAATATTTTTATGAAAATAACGGCGGAAGTTTTACAGTTAAGCTGTTGAAACACCCGGTGTTAAAAATACTGATGTCTGGCGTGGTTGCGTAGTAGCTTGCGGTATTGATTATTGATGCTTACGTGAGAAGTCACTCGGTTTTGTTCAATTATTACTTACGATAATTCTTTGCATAGTATCTCACGTTATTTGATTCAATTATTATCGATATTTTATATATTATTAAATCAATAATTGAGATGACAAAGTTATTAATATTATTATTTGCAATATTAACGATGTCTAGAAGTTTATCGTAAGGAGAGGTTTGGTCACCTAATAATTGCACGGCAATAGGGAGAAATCCTTATTGGAAAGCCCCCTCTTTCACAGGAGCGACTAGTCGATTAATAGTGTGAATTATAATAATGATGATGAATGAATTTTATTATTATTATAAATTATTTTGTTTTATTTATATAAATGAATATATATATTTTATAAAGTATATTTTTTTATTTTATTTGATTAGTAAAATCTTTTTTATATAAAATAGAATACTTTTATAAAGTTATTTGTTTTATTAGATTATATATAATTTTATTATGTATAGTGTTTGCAAAATGCATGCATAGTATTTTATAGTAGTTACTTTTATATAAATTAGATATTTTTATAAATATATATATATATATATTTATAAATATAATATATAAATATATATTTATTATATATAGTATATATTATAATATTATATTAGTTTCCATTCCTTTCCATTTCTCCTATAAATAGGATGCTTAGTTAGAATTGAAAAACACACGAGAAATTAGAGAGAATTCTTCTTCTATAATCTTGAGCGTATTTCTTTAGAGTTTTAAGAAGCTTTGGCGTAGAAAAGCAGTATAAGTTTTCTTCAAGAATATCATCGCCCTACCAGTCGGAATACTCTTCTTTCTAAGGTAAAGGGTATTATTATTATTCTTTCGTATTCATGAAGAGAGTTATTTTCTTTCAATACTCGTAAGGGTTGTTATTCCATTCTTTATTATTATGTTGGAATAACTTTGTCTATCGATGCAATCTGCATACATGGTGAAATTCTTCTATTATTCCATTCTTTATTATTACATTAGAATACTTTTATGCGGTTTTATCGCATATGCGGTGAATTCTGTTGTTATTCCATTCTTTTTATTCATTGAATATCCTCGCATCCGTATGGATTACATGAATTTGTTGTTGGTTCCATTCTTTATTATTACATTTGGAATATCACATGCATGCGGATTACGCATGTATTTGGTTCCATTCTTTATTATTACATTGGAACATCTACATGCATGCGGATTACGCGCATGACTGGTTTCATTTTTTTATTATTACATTTGGGAATAACTTTATCATGTGCGGTCTATCGCATGCATGGTGAATTCTTACATTATTCCATTCTTTATTATTACATTGAAATAATCATCACGTGGATTATCGCATGGCGGGAGAAAATCCATTTGCAGTTTCGTAATTTTTCTGACCCTCAAAAATTCTGGAAAAATTTGAAATGATAATTTGATGAGTTTTCTATATTGTGTCCAAAAATGGTGATTTTTGGATGTATAGATTAAGAGTTATGAATTTTATGGGAAAAGACTATTTTAAAAGTAAACCCTTATAACTCCTTGTGGTTAACTCCAAAATTGGTGAAATTTTTATTGGGAGTACATGTATATAACAGAAGTATACTGTGTAAATTTCGAATTTTTGGACAAAAGTACAGTTTATAAAAAATGTCTAAATATTAAGCGATTTTGGCCATATGAAAAATAGTAAATGAATTTTTAAAATTTAGAGAAAATATATGTTTAATATGAGACTATATTACGCTAAATTCGAGAAAAGAAATATTTTTGGGAATTTGATTTGGTATTTTTCATGAAAATGAACTAGTTATGAGTAAATGAATTAAATATGTTATGTGAAGTAACAAATTGGAAAATAGGATTTTATGGCTTGGAAATCCTATATAAGGTATATATGATTTGTGATGAGAGTTTTGGTTATTGATGATGAAATCTTATGAGTTTGGCATTTTAGGATGATTAAATGCATTAATTAGTAAAGTGTAAACAATTAAAATAAATTGTTTATAAGTTTAAGAAATGATTAAAATATTGTTATAATATTAATGATATTAGATTATGAGATTATTAAGTGATTGATAACATTTGGTTATTATTGAGCATTTGGATAAATTGTATTATAAATGTTTAATATTTATCCTTTATCTCATTTGATTGATTCTTTATATCATTGTCATTATCCTCATGTTTATATTATGTTGAAAGTCATATGTGGCTTTTGTAGTGCATAGATGGACTTGGTATGATTATGACCATGGATTATTCGGTATAATCATGGTAGTAATGTTACAAATGATGTGAAAAAAGTCCTCGTTGGCGTAGTGCATTGATGGACAATTTTTGGTATGATTATGGGATATGGATTCTCTTGACGAGGTGCAAAGATGAATTGTTTTATGGCATGATCATGACCGTTGATGAAAACACGATTATCTTTGGCCCGTAGTGCATAGATAATTCGTGGTCGTGATACTAATGAATATCCTTGGCCTGTAGTGCAGGGATGATTCGATGATGTGGATTAATTATTGAGTTGAGTCTCAGCAATGAAATATTAATTCATGGATGTGATAATAATAAATATCCTTGGCCCGTAGTGCATGGATAATTCATGGATGTGATATTAACGAATATCCTTGGCCGTAGTGCAGGGGTGATTCGATGATGTAGATTATTTATTAAGCTGAGTCTTAGCGATAAAATATTGATAATAAACTTTTAAATTCGTAAAAGATAGTAGATATCATGCTCTACTTGACTCTTCTAAAATACAGTTGTATGTCTTTTGCACACATAGTGCAAAGATGAATTGTTAATGAATATCTTTGGCCGTAGTGCAAAGATGAAACTATTAGTATGATTATGAGCAGAAATTGTGATTTGGTATAACCATGATTTTTGATGTTTCATGTGAAGATAGGTGATGAAAATTATCTTCATCTTGGGTGCAAAGAGAAATTTAGAATCACAATTATGATTACGAGTTATTCATATGATTGTGGATGAGGAATTGTTGATTGATGTTCTGAGGATAAAACATTATTGGTGGACTTTTAACATGAGAAGATAATAGACTTAATGGTCTATTTGACTCTTCTAATGGATTGCTCGTTCATTGCAACTATGGTTGAAAAGTTTTATCATCTACCATATGTTCTAAATCTCGATTTATTATTGATGAAGGCTATTGATGATGTAAATTATCTTTAGTCATGATATTCTTTTCTGGGCTAGTTGTGCTCACCCTTTTTGCTTCACAATTCCTTTCAGGTAATAAGAGTGTTACCCTTGGGTCAAGCGGGGATAACAGGGGAATAGAACGGTGGTCTATAGCTGTTGAGGTTCTCCTAAATAGTATGGAAATAATTTTGTTGAGAACTTTAGATAAGTGTGTATTATATTATATCGTCATTTGATATTTAATTTTGGTGAACCGAATAGGGTGAGGTGAACCCAACTTTGGAATGGTGTTTTGCCAATATCATACAAGATGTCTAATGACATACAACCTCGTGTTATCATAAGACAGGGTTGTGCAAATCCACTTGTTGAGTATATCTACGAGCACTACCTATATGATCTTGGAGTTTATTTGAAATATAATTTACACTTGGAGACAACGGAGATAATTATATGTCAAGAGAAGACTCACCATTGGAAAAAAGATGATAGTAATCTTCTTGTTTTTCTTTGGGGTCTATTGGGTCAACCAAGGATAATTCTGTGGACATATCATATCTATCATAACCTAGACGTATGGCCTCCCATGTACGAAGGTTTCCTTGAGCACTTCCCAAAGATTTTAATTTCTAAAACAGTTATTGATTGTACCTTTATGTAAGGTGCAATTATGACATGAGTCAGAGTTGGTATATATATCAAATTCACAATGTATGTGTTGTTATATTTTTGCACGACAGTTGTATAAATAAAGTTGTCTGTAGTGTATTTTCTAGAGACTCAAGATAGGTGATGTATACCTATTTTGGGGGCGTCACAATAATCTCTGTGCTCTAGTTTATGCTAACCATACAGATATAAAAGGCCATATGTGACGCCCCAAAATAGGTATACATCACCCATTCTAAGTCGCCAAATACATGGAACAGAAAACAACTACAACTTCATTATTATAATTATCGTGCAAAATACGACAACACAGATGCTGTGAGTTTAAATACAAATATTGTCTTCTAGACAATATCCAAACTCAAATAAGTCCTCATTAGAATTATTGATACACTATTTTATAAAATAGTGAGGACTACTAAAACAACTGTCTTGAACTATCACTCCATACCACCGACCAGTTCCCGCTATATTCTCGCTTCCTTAGAAGAAAAATGGAACAAAAAGGAAAATGATGAGCTCAACTAGCCTAGTAAAAAATATTATGACTAAGATAATGAAAAATAAATTATCGTTAGCCTTCAATAAATTAGATAAAATATAATGGACAACAAGTTTTAGATCAATATTCGCAGCGAAAATAATAATTCATTAGAGGAGTTAAGTAGAGAATGAAGTCTACTATCTTCTATGATTTAAAAGTCCATCATCAATATTTTATCCATGTAACATTAATCAATATATATCTTGAATCAAATATTTATCTTTGCACTACGTCCAAAGATATTCATTCGTATCACCAGTTGGTCATGTTCATCTCAACACATGTCCATCTTTGCACTACGGGCCAAAGATATCAATCAACATCTCATCTTTGCACTACGGGCCAAAGATATTCATCAATCAACATTTCATCTTTGCACTACGGGCCAAAGATATTCATCAATCAATAGTTCATCTTTGCAGTACAGGCCAAAGATAACTTTCAACATAATTTAAGTATGAGAATTATGATAATAAGAATAAATCAAATGAGACCATAACATGGATTCAATTTCAAGAATAAGGGTCTCAACAGATAACTTGGAAGAAGAAAAAAATATTTTTTTTTGTGAACAGTACCCGTGACTAGTACCGTATGAACAGTGCCATATGTATTAACAGTGCCCATGAAAAGTACCCAGTCATGAAAAGTTCTAAATTCAATAAAAAAAAATTCAGACCAATATTCGTGTGAAATGAGAATAGATGAAGCGAAATTTCTAATCATTTCAGGAATTATAGAAGCAATACTTACCGTAGTAAGTTTAAATTTAGGAATACGAGATGAAATAATATCGCTTACGTAATATGGAGTATGAAAAAAAATGATATCCCTTACGAATATGGAAGGAAATAATATCATTTACGAGTATTGAAAGAAAATAACCTCCTTTACGAAAGAAAAAATAATAATATCCTTTACCTTAATAAAATTTGGAGGCTGCACTAGTGTAATAGGAGAATACTCTTCTTGTTTCTCTCTTATTCTCTCTATACTTTCTCTCTCTATAGCTTTAGTGAATTGGTGAGAAATAATGAAGAAATTAGCTTCTATTTATAGGCTTGGCAGAGTAAGGGTAAAATAGTCTTTTTGCCATAATTTATGACATCATCGCTTACATCATCGATCATATGACATCATTGCTTACCTCATCGTTCTGATGACATCATTGCTTACCTCATCGTTCGATGACATCATTGCTTGCATCATAAGAATTCAAATTCAATTTGTTCTCTTCCACCGCATTTTACTTTTATACCAAGAATTTACTATAATAATGTTATCATTCAAATTATAAAAAAACATACTATTATATAATCACATCATACTACTATAATGTCAAATTATAATAATATATTTGAATGAATTATTTTATCGAAAAAGATAAAATACCAATTTTTAACAAATGTCACATGCTAAAAATTCCTCCGTTTAAATCAAAATTTAAAGAAATAATTACTTATCAAATCATCAACTATTTACAATTTTTCAATAATTATTTTGAATTAATATTATAGATTCACAATATCGATAACCAGATCGTTCCCAGCAAAGAGGGGGTTTTCTGATAAGGATTTCTCTTTACTACCACGCAATTATATGACATAACCCCTTTCCTCGACAGAACTTTCTAGAAATTATCAATAATGCTATCCAACAATATTAATTCAATAATATAATTTACTGTGTCGTGATAATTATTGAATCAATAATGCAAAATACTATTCAATTATCACTGTAGCAATTATTGCACCAATAATATGAAAAACTGTGCAATTTTACTGTATCAATTATTGAGTGACTTCTTACGTAAGAATCAATAATAAAAAATACTGTGGAATACTGTGTGCCACTATGCAACCACACGTATTACTGTACTTTTATCACCGGGTATTTTAATAGTTTTTCACGGTAAAAGTTTTACCGTTATTTTTATAAAAAGGTTATTTATGTCGCTTTCTATATCCGACAGTTATTTCGTTATCTGGTCCACCAATGATTGCGCCGTCGTACGGATATTCCCGACAAAAAGAATATTCCCCGACCAAAATGAATATTTCCCAACAAAACGAATATTTTATGAACACTTGTTTACTTTGCAAAATTTACACATTTCACCCATAACTAAAGCATTATATCAAATCAACACCTTATTATTCAAAAATAATAATTAGAGAAATTAAATCTTTATTCATAAAAATTTGGGGTCTTACAACCTCCTCTCCTTATGAAATTTCGTCCTCGAAATTGATGTATATACCTGGTGTTTCGAAAAGGTGAGGGTACCTCGCTTTCATTTTCGATTCCAACTCCCAGGTCATTTCCTCAACAGCATGGTTCCTCCACAAAACTTTAACTTGTGGTATAAACTTTGTGCGTAGGACATGCTCATTCCTATCCAAATCTTGATAGGTACCTCCTTGTGCGTTAAATCTTTGGCTATCTCGTCAAGTTCTAACTCAATAATGTGATTCGGGTCTTTCACATATTTACGTAGCATCGATACGTGAAAAACGTTATGAACACATGACATACTTGGTGGTAAAGCGAGTTTATAAGCCATAGTTCCTACTCGATCGAGGATTTTAAATGAACCAATATATTGAAGGTTTGAGCTTTCCCCACATCGTTGATTCTCGCTTTTGGAATAAAGACTTATTGCACCTTCTTCTTCATACTCATCAGCTCCGGGTCTATAGCTTGAGCAGCCTTAACTTTATCGATGAAAGTCGGTTCTACGCGTATATTTGACATCATCACATGGGTATTTGGAGTCTTTAATTCTATCTCTATCCTTTGTAAGTCGTACAAAATGGGTCTTAGTGTTAACAACATCGCACTCGTACCCGCATTCGATCTTCCACTCAATGCGTCAGCTACCACGTTCGCTTTTCCAAGATGATATTGAATGGTATGGTCATAATCTTTCAATAGCTCGAGCCAACATCGTTGCCGCATGTTGAGTTCCTTTGGGTGAAAAAATATTTGAGGCTTTTATGATCTGTATAGATCTCCACTTTCTCCCCATACAGGTAGTGCCTCCAGATCTTTAACACAAAAACGACTGCTGCCAACTCTAGATCATGAGTAGGATAATTCCTCTCATAGTCTTTGAGTTGTCGCGAGGCATAGGCTATGACTTTTCCATGTTGCATGAGAACACATCCTAACCCTTTGCCTGAAGCATCATTGTAGATAATAAATCCATCCGAACCAGATGGTATTGTTAGAACATGTGCCGAAATGAGTCTCCTCTTGATCTCTTGGAAACTCTTCTCGCATTCCTCGCTCCATACGAATTTTTTATCTTTCCGAGTCAGCTGAGTTAATGGAGTAGCAATTCAATAAAATCCTTCCACGAATCTCCGATAATAACCAGCTAAGCATAGAAAGTTACGTATTTCGATTACTAACTTAGGTTGCTCTCAACTGTGACTCATATCCCAATCTTGGATAGCACGTCACAATGGCACCTATCAGTTTACCACAACACGAATATGGCATCCCCTACGGAGAGTCTGGCTTCGGTGAATTCCACAAAGGATGTCACCAGATAAAGGCTCGGGTACCAACTCTTGTAGTTGGGTTTTTAACTCCTAAAGTTCAATAGGAGCCATTAGATATGAGATTTTAGAAATGGGTTTTGTACCGGGTTCAAGGTCAATACAAAATTCAATATCACGCTATGGGGGTAGGCTAGGAAGTTCTTCAGGAAATACATCAGGAAATTCACTAACAACAGAAATATTATTCAAATTTGACGTATTTTTGTTTAAATCTATGACATGAGCTAAGAAAGCTTGACATCCGTTTTTCAATAAATGAATGGCTTTAAGTCTTGATATGAAAGTGTTTGACTTCAGTGGTTTGGTTGCTTGAATTCGCATAATAGGTTGGTTAGGAATATGAAAACTAACAACCTTACAAAAAAATTGATTTTAGCATGATGAGTGGTTAACCAATCAATCCCTAAAATCACATCAAAGGCAAATATCTTTAAAGAGATAAGATCAACAAGTAATGTGATGGTGCCAAATTGAATCAAGCAAGATTTATAAACACTAGATGTAATGAAAGTTTCTCCTAACAGAGTCTCAACAGATAAGTCAAAGTCTAATTTCTCCGGAGTCAAGTTCAAACGTTGAGCACAAACAAGAGAGATAAAAGAATGGGTAGAACCGGTATCTAACAAGGTATAAACTTCACAAGAGTTTTTAACTAACCCGTGATAACTTCGTTCGGGTTCCTCGCGTTTTGGGCAGTCACGACAAATGCTCTTCCAGGAACTGCTGACTTTGACTTGTCCAGGACAGCCTTTAGAGTCTCCATCCCCATTGGACTTGGTTTCCCTATAGGACAATCTCGAGCTATATGACCTTCCTTTCCACAGTTATAACATACCTTGAATTGTTATGGGCAGTTTGGGCTGATGTGTCCCTCTTTCCCGTATTTATAACATACGACCGGTGGTCGTTCTCCTCCCCTAAAAACAGTTGATGCTAGTGCTGACATCTTCACGTTCTCATTGTTGTACCTTCTCTTTTTGAATTCTCCCCCTGACTCACTTCTTCTATTATCATGGCCACGATTACCACCCGAGTGGTTACCACTTTTGTCCGTATTTTTCCCTCCCCGGTTGTTATCATTGCTCCAATGACTGCTGCCACCGGTATGACCCTGGTTGTGGTCCCTCGGTTGAATATACTCATTATCTCGCTCTAATAATTGAGCCATGTTGACAACATCTGAATATAGAGAATATTTGTGAGAAATGAAATATTGACATATATCGGGTTTCAGACCTCTCAAAAACATCCTCGTCATACGTTCCTCATTCTCTACCAAATGAGGTGCAAACATGGATAACTTCGCGAACTTAGCCTCGTACTGGGACACAGTCATGTTGTTCTGTTCTATTCAAATAAACTCTACCTCTTTTATATGACGAATACATTCAAGAAAATACTGGTCATTGAATAGTTTTTGAAACGTTTCCCAAGACATATTGAGTGCTCTAGGCTGGGTACGCTTAACAGATTCCCACCGGTAATCTGCCTCACCACGGAACATAAAGGTGGCGTATGGAACCTTCTTTTCCTCCGTGCATCCTAAGACATCAAATAACTTGGTAATTTGCTTAACCCACATTTCTACCTTAATCGGATTCGGCATTCCCAAAACTCTGGTGGTCCCAACTCTTTGAACTGCTTGGCTGTGACAAGCTGTGTGTTACTATCATTTCCACCCGTATTTTGTACACGAGTCTCCCTCTTCTGATTTTGCATGAACTACAAAAAGCTTCTAAACATCCCTTCATTCATCGTTTGTTCGGTAGTGTTGTTTACAGGATGAATATTTCCTTCCTGTTGCACGTTCTCCTAGTTGGTGATTAAAGGTGTCTCCACGATCTCATACACTCCATTGTTAACATTTTCAGCTGTCATTCATAAATACTGCCACAAAACAAGGGTTAATTAAAGAAAATGACATACCACATAATACCCATATATTCTGACCGACCAACAAATAAGCTTAGGTAGGACACACTAGCGAAGGATTTACTCGTCTCTCCCCTCCTAGTTCTATTCCCCGATCTCCGCGAGAGACCATATCCCTAAGCTCTGATACCAACTATGATGCCCCCAAAATAGGTATATATCACCCATTCTGAGTCGCCAAATACATGGTACAGAAAATAACTACAACTTCATTATTACAATTGTCGTGCAAAATACGACAACACATATGCTGTGAGTTTAAATACAAATATTATCTTCTAGACAATATCTAAACTCAAATAAGTCCTCATTACAATTATTGATACACTATTTTACACAATAGTGAGGACTGCTAAAACAACTGTCTTGAACTATCACTCCATACCCCGACTAGTTCCCGCTATATTCTCGTTTCCTTGAGAAGAAAAATAGAACAAAAAGGAAAATGATGAGCTCAACTAGCCCAGTAAAGAATATTATGACTAAGATAATGAAAAACAAATTATCGTTAGCCTTCAATAAATCAGATAAAATATAATGGACAACAAGTTTTAGATCAATATTCGTAGCGAAAATAACAATTCATTAGAAGAGTTAAGTAGAGAATGAAGTCTACTATCTTCTATGATTTAAAAGTCCATCATTAATATTTTATCCCTATAACATCAATCAATATATATCTTGAATCAAATAGTCATCTTTGAACTACGGCCAAAGATATTCATTCGTATCACCAGTTGGTCATGTTCATCTCAACACCTGTCCATCTTTGCAATACGGGCCAAAGATATTTATCAATCAATAGTTCATCTTTACACTACGGGCCAAAGATATTCATCAATCAACATTTCATCTTTGCACTACGGGCCAAAGATAACTTTTAACATAATTTAAGTATGAGAATTATAATAATAAGAATAAATCAAATGAGACCATAACATGGATTCAATTTCAAGAATAAGGGTCACAACAGATAACTAGGAAGGAGAAAAAAAATATTTTTTATGTGAACAGTACCGTATGAACAATACTATATGTATGAACAGTACCGTATGAACAGTGCCCATGAACAATACCCAATCATGAAAAGTTCCAAATTCAATAAAAAAGTTCAGACCAATATTCCTGTGAAATGATATTAGATGAAGCGAAATTTTTAATCATTTCAGGAATTATAGAAGCAATACTTACCGTAGTTAGTTTAAATTTATGAATACGAGATGAAATAATATCGCTTGCGTAATATGGAGTATGAAAGAAAATGATATCCCTTACGAATATGAAAGGAAATAATATCATTTACAAGTATCGAAAGAAAATAACCTTCTTTACGAAAGAAAAATAAATAATATCATTTACCTTAATAAAATTTGGAGGCTACACTAGTGTAATAGCAGAATACTCTTCTTCTTTCTCTTTTATTCTCTCTATACTTTCTCTCTCTATAGCTTTAGTGAATTGGTGAGAAATAATGAAGAAATGAACTTTTTTTATAGGCTTGGAAGAGTAAGGGTAAAATAGTCTTTTTGCCATAATTTATGACATCATCGCTTACATCATCGATCATATAACATCAATCAATATATATCTTGAATAAAATATTCATCTTTGCACTACGACCAAAGTTATTCATTCGTATCACCAGTTGGTCATGTTCATCTCAACACCTGTCCATCTTTGCACTACGGGCCAAAGATATTCACCAATCAACATTTCATCTTTGCACTACGTGCCAAAGATAACTTTCAACATAATTTAAGTCTGAGAATTATGATAATAAAAAGAAATCAAATGAGACCATAACATGGATTCAATTTCAAGAATAAGGGTCACAACAGATAACTTGGAAGGAGAAAAAAAAATTGTGTGAACAGTACTGTATGTATGAACAGTGCCCATGAATAGTACCCAGTCATGAAAAGTTCTAAATTCAATAAAAAAGTTCAGACCAATATTCTAGTGAAATGATATCAGATGAAGCGAAATTTCTAATCATTTCAGGAATTATAGAAGCAATACTTACCGTAGTTACTATAAATTTAGGAATACAAGATGAAATAATATCGCTTACGTAATATGGAGTATGAAAGAAAATGATATCCCTTACGAATATGGAAGGAAATAATATCATTTACGAGTATTGAAAGAAAATAACCTCCTTTACGAAAGAAACAAAAAGAATATCCTTTACCTTAATAAAATTTGGAGGTTGCACTAGTGTAATAGCAGAATACTCTTCTTCTTTCTCTCTTATTCTCTCTATACTTTCTCTCTCTATAGCTTTAGTGAATTGGTGAGAAATAATAAAGAAAAGAGCTTCTATTTATAGTGTGACGCCCCCAAAATAGGTCCACACAACCCATTCTGAGTCGCCAAATACATGGTATAGAAAATAATTACAACTTCATTATTACAATTATCGTGCAAAATACGACAACACATATGTTGTGAATTTAAATACAAATATTATCTTCTAGACAATATCCACACTCAAATAAGTACTCATTATAATTACTGATACATTATTTTAAAAAATAGTGAGGACTACTAAAACAACTATCTTGAACCATCACTCCACACCCTGACTAGTTCCCGCTATATTCTCGTCTCTTGAGAAGAACAATGGAACAAAAAGGAAAAGGGTGAGCTCAACTAGCCCAGTAAAGAATATTATGACTATGATAATGTACAATAAATTATTCTTAGTCTTAAACAGAGAAAAATCTGATAGAATATAATAGACAACAAGTTTTAGATCAATATTCGCAGCGAAAATAACAATTCATTAGAAGAGTTAAGTAGAAAATGAAGTCTACTATCTTCTATGATTTAAAAGTCCATCATCGATATTTTATCCATGTGACATCAATCAATATACATCTTGAATCAAATATTCATATTTGCACTACGTGTCAAAGATATTCATTCGTATTCCCAGTTGGTCGTGTTCATCTCAACACCTGTTCATCTTTGCACTATAGGCCAAAGATATTCATCATGTAATCGTTCATCTTTGCACTACATGCCAAAGATATTCAGTTATATCACCATTTAGGACTAAGAATGATGAAAATATTTTAAAGAAAACGAATCTAGTTAGATAAAAGGACAAAGATTAGGGATTCGTACTTTAGTTTATTCTAGTTCAAAAATACTCCATAATAATCAATTGCGGAGCAAAATTTAAGAATGAAGATCAAAACATGGATCCAATCAAAGATAGGAACCATAACAGACAACTTGGACACAGAAAATAAATTTTAATTTTTCTATGAATAGTGTCGTATACGTGAATAGTGTCGTATACGTGAATAGTAACCCCGACACGCAAAGGTAGAAATTCCACAAGAAAAATCATACTTCGTGAATAGTACTCGTGAATAGTGCCGTATTCGTGAATAGTGCCGTATACGTGAATAGTGCCGTATACGTGAATAGTATCGTATACGTGAATAGTAACCTCGACATAAAAAGGTAAAAAATTCATAATAAAATTCATACCAATATTCTGGTATAATGATATTGAAAGAAATAATATCATTTATGAAAAAATAACATCCCTTACCTCAAAAGAATAGTACTTCAGACTGGAATATCGAATATAATGCTGAAAAAAACTTACACTGTAGAGCAACACACAAAATACCAAAATACTCAAAAAAATACGATCAGTATTATAGGGAGAGAAAATTTCAGTTTCTGGTATGATTTTCTATTCTAACCTAAGCACCCTGTTTATAGGAAAAATGCTTAAAACACCAAAGTAAAAAATTTAATAAAATAATAATATTTTTATTTAAATTTCCTACGCACACCTTACAATCTGAATTCAGCATTTACCACATGCAAGTGGGGCCCACCAAAATGAAAAAAACATTTTTCTTAAAAAAACATTTAAAACTCTAAAAATTAATTATTTTGGAACTTCAATAATTCATAATAAATAGCCCTTTTATCAGAAAAATTTGAATCTTATGTCCATTTCATAGGAAATATAATTCTCTACAACTTTGTAGCTTTAAGTTTTTCTAAATTCTAAACAGAAATTGACCGAAATCCACATACGAACGATTTTACAGGCTATAATCAAATTTCAGTCAAAATGGGGCCCACCAACACATTTAACATGTTTTTTGTAACAAAAATATTCTTTGTCCTCGTTTATTAATATATCGCACATTCATTGTAAAAATATCACCATTATTATATTATTATATTATCACATTATACATTTATAATGTAATATAATAATATATTTGAATGAATTATTTTATCAGAAAAGATAAAATATCAAATTTCAACAATTGTCGCTTTTCTAAAAATTCTTCCATTTATATCCACATAAATAAATATTTTTCTTATCATATAAATCAATAATTAATTACTCACAAATAATATTACAGAATCATAATAATGACAACCAGGTCATTCCCAGAAAAGAGGGAGCTTTTCGATAAGGATTTCTCCTTACTGGCGCGCAATTAAATAACCTAACCCCTTTCCTCGACAGAATTTTCTAGACATTATCAATAATGTTATCTAATAATATCATTTAAATAATATGAATTATTGGTTTGATAATGTAAATATTGTGCAGTGACAATTATTGAATCAATAATATAAAATATCAACATAGCAATTATTGAATCAATAAAATAAAATATTAAATAGTAATTACTATAACAATTATTGAGTAGTGACTTCTTACGTAAGAATCAATAATTGGCAATAATACTGCAGTGTCAAGCATAAAGATCGCGTGACATCGCATTCCACCGGTATTCCAACAATGTTAATTGTAACAACTACGCCGTTATTTTTAGAAAACTCATTCTTGTCGTTTTCTTCATCCGACAATTTTCTATTACGGGGCCCACAAATGGTTGCGTCGTCGTACAAATATTCCCCGACAACAAGAATATTCCACGACTAAATGAATATTTTCCGACAACAATGATTATTTTATAACCACTTGCATATTTTGTAAACTTTACATATATCACTCTTAACTTTAACTTTTTATCAACCATTTACTGAATAATAATTATAAGAAAAATTGAATACTTTTATTTCATAAAATTCGGGGTCTTACAATCTCCCCTCTTTATGAAATTTCGTCGACGAAATTTACGTACCTGGTATTTCAAAGAGTTGAGAATACCTTGCTTTCATTTAAGATTCTATCTCCCTGGTCATCTCTTATGTATCATGATTTCTCCATTGTTCATTTCCTGTATTTCAGATATCATTCTAGAATATAGCTTCAAAACAAAGGTTAACTGACATATCACGTATTAACTCTATACTCTGACCGATTAATTAATTACCAAATAAGCTTAGGTAGGACACACTAGTGAAGGATATTACTCGTCTCTCCCCTCCTAGTTCTAATCCCGGATCTCCACCAGAGATCATATCCCTAAGCTCTGATACCAACTGTGACGCCCCCAAAATAGGTCCGCACAACCCATTCTGAGTCGCCAAATATATGGTACAGAAAAAAAAAACTACAACTTCATTATTATAATTGTCGTGTAAAATACGACAACACATATACTGTGAATTTAAATATAGATATTGTCTTCTAGATAATATCCACACTCAAATAAGTCCTCATTATAATTATTGATACACTATTTTACAAAATAATGAGAACTACTAAAACAACTGTCTTGAACCATCACTCCACACCCCGACTAGTTCCCGCTATATTCACGTCTCTTGAGAAGAAAAATGGAACAAAAAGGAAAAGGGTGAGCTCAATTAGCCCGGTAAAGAATATTATGACTATGATAATGTACGACAAATTATCTTTAGTCTTCAACAGGGAAAAATCTGATAGAATATAATAGACAACAAGTTTTAGATCAATATTGGCAGCGAAAATAGCAATTCATTAGAAGAGTTAAGTAGAGAATGAAGTCTACTATCTTCTATGATTTAAAAGCCCATCATCGATATTTTATCCCTGTGACATCAATCAATATACATCTTGAATCAAATATTCATCTTTGCACTATGGGCCAAAGATATTCATTCGTATTCCCAGTTGGTCGTGTTCATCTCAACAACTGTTCATCTTTGCACTACAGGCTAAAGATATTCATCATGTAATCGTTCATCTTTGCACTACAGGCCAAAGATATTCAGTTATATCACCATTTAGGACTGAGAATGATGAAAATATTTTAAAGAAAATGAATCCAGTGAGATAAAAGGACAAAGATTAGGGATTCATACTTTAGTTTATCCAAGTTCAAAAATACTCCATAATAATCAATTGTGGAGCAAAATTCAAGAATGAAGATCAAAATATGGATCCAATCAAAGATAGGAACCATAACAGACAACTTGGACACAAAAGAAAATTTAATTTTTTTATGAATAGTGTCATATATATGAATAGTGCCGTATACGTGAATAGTAACCCCGACACGCAAAGGTAGAAATTCCACAAGAAAAATCATACTTCATGAATAGTACTCGTGAATAGTACCGTATTCGTAAATAGTGTCGTATACGTGAATAGTAACCTCGACATAAAAAGGTAAAAATTTCATAATAAAATTCATACCAATATTCCAGTATATTGAAAGGAATAATATCATTTATGAAAAAATAACATCCCTTACCTCAAAAGAACAATACTTCGATTTGGAATATAGGATATAATCTGTCAAGGAAACTTGCAACCAGATAAAGCAACACTCAAAGTATCAAAATACTCACAAAAATACACTCGATATTATAGAGAGAGAAAACTTCAGTTTCTGGTGTAATTTTCAATTCTAACCCAAGCACCCTATTTATAGGAAAATGCTTAGAACACCAAAATAAAAAATTTAATAAAATAATAATATTTTTATTTAAATTTCCTACGCACACCTTACAATCTAAATTCGGCATTTACCACATACAAGTGGGGCCCACCAAAATGAAAAAAAATGTTTTTCTTAAAAAAACATTTAAAACTCCAAAAATTAATTATTTTGGAACTTCAATAATTCATAATAAATAGCCCTTTTATCAGAAAAAATTGAATCTTATAGCCATTCCATAAGAAATTTAATTCTCTACAACTTTGTAGATTTAAGTTTTTCCAAATTCTAAATAGAAATTGACCGAAATTCACATACGGATAATTTTGCAGGCTATAATCAAATTTTAGTCAAAAATGGGGCCCACCAACACATTTAACATGTTTTTATGACAAAAATATTCTTCTTCCTCATTTATTCATATATCGCACATTCATTGTAAAAATATCACCATTATTATACTATTACATTATCACATTATACATTTATAATGTAATATAATAATATATTTGAATGAATTATTTTATCAAAAAAGATAAAATATCAATTTTCAATAATTGTAGCTTTTCTAAAAATTCCTCTATTTATATCCACATAAATAAGTATTTTCCTTATCATATAAATCAATAATTAATTACTCACAAATAATATTACAGAATCACAATAATGACAACCGGGTCGTTCCCAAGAAAGAGGGGGCTTTCCGAAAAGAATTTTTCCTTACTGGAGCGCAATTAAATAATCTAACCCTTTCCTCAACAGAATTTTCTAGACATTGTCAATAATATTTTCTAATAATATTATTCAAATAATATAAATTATTGGTTTAATAATGTAAATACTATGCAGCGATAATTATTTAATCAATAATATGAAATATCAACATAGCAATTATTGAATCAATAAAATAAAATATTGAACAGTAATTACTGTAACAATTATTGAGTAGTGACTTCTTACGTAAAAATCAATAATTGGTGCAATATCGCGGTAATCTCTCATGCAAACACCGCCAGACATCTTGCATTTTAACCACCGGGTATTCCAACAGTGTTAACGATAACAACTACGTCATTATTTTTAGAAAACTCATTCTTGTCGTTTTCTTCATTCGACAATTTTCTAAATATTTTATAACCACTTGCTTATTTTGTAAACTTTACATATATCACCCTTAACTTTAACTTCTTATCAATTTAACCATTTACTGAATAATAATTATAAGAAAAATTAAATACTTTTATTTCATAAAATTTGGGGTCTTATATATAGGCTTGGCAGAGTAAGGGTAAAATAGTCTTTTTGCCATAATTTATGACATCATCGCTTACATCATCGATCATATGACATCATTGCTTACCTCATCATTCCGATGACATCATTGTTTACGTCATTGTCCGATGACATCATTGCTTGCATTGCATCATAAGAATTCAAATTCAATTTGTTCTCTTCCACCGCATTTTACTTTTATACCAAGAATTTACTATAATAATGTTATCATTCAAATTATAAAAAACATACTATTATATAATCACATCATATTACTATAATGTAATATTATAATAATATATTTGAATGAATTATTTTATTAGAAAAGATAAAATACCAACTTTCAACAAATGTCACATGCTAAAAATTCCTCCGTTTAAATCAAAATTTAAAGAAATAATTACTTATCAAATCATCAAATATTTATAATTCTTCAATAATTATTTCGAATTAATATTATAGATTCACAATATTGATAACCAGGTCGTTCCAGGAAAGAGGGGGCTTTCCGATAAGGATTTCTCCTTACTGGCGCACAATTATATGACCTAACCCCTTTCCTCGACAGAACTTTCTAGACATTATCAATAATGTTATCCAAGAATATTAATTCAATAATATGATTTACTGTGTCGTGACAATTATTGAATCAGTCATGCAAAATACTATTCAATTATCACTGTAGCAATTATTGCACCAATAATATAAAAAACTGTGCAATTTTACTGTATCAATTATTGAGTGACTTCTTACGTAAGAATCAATAATCAGAAATACTGTGGAATACCGTGTGCCACTATGCAACCACACGTATTACTGTACTTTTATCACCGGGTATTTTAACAGTTTTTAACGGTAAAAGTTTTGCCGTTATTTTTATAAAAAAGTTATTTCTATCGCTTTCTATATCCGACAGTTATTTCGTTATGTGGTCCACCAATGATTACACCGTCATATAGATATTCCCAACAAAAAGAATATTCCCCGACCAAAATGAATATTCCCGACAAAACGAATATTTTATGACCACTTGCTTACTTTGCAAAATTTGCACATTTCACCCATAACTAAAGCATTATATCAAATCAACACCTTATTATTCAAAAATAATAATTAGAGAAATTAAATCTTTATTCATAAAAATTTGAGGTCTTACACCATGTTCAAAATCGTAGAGATGACTAAAGAAGGACCACGATCGTAGAGCTGCCTCGACATAACAAAGAAGCATCATGTGATGACAACATTTCCAAAAAACCCAAGCAATCCCTTGATAAGCGCCTCAGGGACAAAACCAACCCTTAGTTCATTCTAAGAGGTTGGCCCTTCCTGAGCTGCCCTAACTCAAAAGAAATGCTAAGTCAAAGTTCATCACAAGGACCAGGGCAGACAACGTTCGTAGAACAGATTCAGAAGTGAACTCAACGATCGTAGTGCAACCTTGACGATCGTAGTCCTTCCAAAGGATACACTAGCTCAAGGGGAGCTAAGGGCAGATCAGTATTTTCCACATCATTAAAAATCGTGGAGCCAAGCACGACTCGACACATGCCCCACTATGCAGATTGAGTGGAGGGAAGTTACAAGTACAGTTTGAAAAGCTCTTTTTGAAAACTCACCTCAGTAATTCAAAAGTTCTCTCTCTACCAGCAGAAACCCTAGCTTTCAGAAACGCTCAACCAACCTCAGTGCAAGGAAATCAATGGTGGCTATAAATGTTATCACTGGTTACTGACTCTGCTTCGACGAGTTCAAGACAGTTGACCCTCAATTTCAAAATTTTTTGTCTCTGTTGAAGAAAGCTGGTCTTGAAGAAGCTTTGGGCACTAACACATGGATCTACCTGAAGCTGGTGAAGGAATTCTATAGCAATGGAGTCTTTGAGAACGACATCATCACCACAAGGGTCAAGGGAGTAAAAATTAAACTCAAGGCTAAAGATATAAACCTAGCCCTAGGTTTTAAATCAAAAGGACTTATATCTATGGAGGTCATCGACTTTCACGAAGGACTGAAGAAGATGCATCATAAAAAGTTTCAAACAGTTAAAGGGTACAAGAAGAAAGAATTACCCCAAAGGTATGAGTTTTTGCCTGACAATGTTGGGAAATGCATATGCTGTAAAAACTCTGGCCATGACTCTATGAATGAAATGCAACTTAAGCTCATGACAACAATCTATTTTGGGGTTCAACTCAACTATGGAGCTCTACTTATCGATTGGATTGGGAAATGGATACTCAGTTTAAAAAAATCAAAGAGCTCTGGAAAGATGCTCTACGGGTGGTTTATAAGCATCATCCTGCAATCAGCACTAGGCGACAAAATTGGGAATAATGAAGGAGAATCTATCAATCCTAATAGGAGGATGACCCAACAGCTATTTCAAAACTAAAAAAGAAATCCAACATAAAATGTCAGAATGATTTCTGAATCCAATGGAAGGACTGGCGAAGCAAAGGGAGTCTGGGCTACTAGGAAATATATTAGTTGTGAAGGAAACTGATGAAGAAGAAGAAATCAATAAAGAAGAACCCATTGCTTTGGTCAAAAAAAGCAAGGGCAAGAGGAAGATGAAGGCTCAGACAATAGAAGAGCCTCAAGGTTCAACCACTGATTCACCTCAAGGGAGCTCAGGCACTGAAACTCTGAAGAAAATGAAAGGGAAGGTATAACAGTCTGAAGAAGAAGAAGAAGATAGAGCTACCATCTCTCAGCTGTTTAAGAAGGGAAAACGTAGCCATAAGTTCAAGAAATTTTCTTTCTCTTCGATTTTAGAGTCACCACCGATCGTAGAATCCAGACTTGACACCACTCCAGAAGAGGATGCTACAACAGCTTCTCAGCTTGATCAAACTTTTAGAGCTGAAGTTGAAGAGAATGTTGAGGATGTGGCTCAGCCTAGGAAGACAAAGAGAAAACTTGTCAAGAAATACATTCTTGTCAATGAAGGAGTGTTAAAGGAGGAAGATAGAAAAATAGTTGCTGAGAAAGAGCTACTTGTAGATAGTAATGAGAATACAGCCCGAGTTGAGGGGGAGTTGCTTGAAATTCAAATGGATGATCGAGTTGAGGGGGAGCCTCACGAAGTCCCTATGTCAAAGAAGGCTACAGCTGAGGAGGAATTTCCAAGAGATCATCATGAACCTTCCTTAGTCCCTCAAGAGATCCTAGCTTCAGAAACTGTAGAAATAGAAAGGATTGAAGTTATGAAGGATGCGAGAGCAGAAGAGCAAAGAAGAGAAGTGGAGATGATTGATGTAGTGGAAACTTCAAATGAAAACAGAGAAGAAGAAGAGGATGACGAAGTTGAGATTATTGCAGTGGGCTGAGATGGATATAGGAGGGCCAACTACAATCAGCTATTCTCCTATCTGTGATGCTCCAAAAATAGGTCCACACGACCCATTCTGAGTCGCCAGATATCACACTATAAAAATCATTTACAAACTTCATTTATACAACTGTTGAACTGTCGTGTAGAATACGACAACAGATAAGTTGTGAGTTTTAATACAATATTGTCTCGTAGACAGTATCCAAACTCAAATTGTTACAACGCCATATAAAATACAGCAGCAAAAATTTTAAGACACCAAAGAAGAACGAGAAGATTACAATCATGTTCTTTCCAATGGTGAGTCTTCTGTTGATATATAACTATCTCCACTGTCTGCAATTGAAAATTATATTTCAACCAAACTCCAAGATCATATAGGTAGTGCTCATAGATATACTCAGTAATTGGATGTGCACAACCCTGTCTTATGATAACACGAGGTTGTATGTCATTAGACATCTTGTATGATAGTGGCAAAACACCCTTCCAAAGTTGGGTTCACCTCACCCTATTCGGTTCACCAAAATTAAATATCAAATGACGTATACAATACGACACATTTATCTAAAGTTCTCAATAAAATTATTTTCATACTATTTAAGGAGAACCTCAACAGCTATAGATCACCGTTCTATTCTCCTGTTACCCCCGCTCGACCCAGCTACACTCTTATTACCTGAAAGGAATTGTGAAGCAAAAAGGGTGAGCCCAACAAGCCCAGTAAAGAATATCATAATTAAAGATAATCTACATCATCAATAGCCTTCATCAGTAATAAATCAGAGATTTAGAACATATGGTAGATGATAAAACTTTTCAACCATAGTTGCAAATGAACGAAGCAATCCATTAGAAGAGTCAAATAGACCATCATATCTATTATCTTCTTCATGTTAAAAGTCCACCAATAATGTTTTATCCCTATAACATCAATCAACAATTCCTATCCACAATCATATGAATAACTCATAATCATAATTGTGATTCTAAATTCCTCTTCGCACCCTGTGATTAAGATAATTTTCATCACCTATCTTCCCTGAAACATCAAAAATCATGGTTATACCAAATCACAATTCATGCTCATAATCATACTAATAAATTCATCTTTGCACTACGACCAAAGATATTCATTAACAATTTATTCTTTGCACTACAGGCCAAAGACATACAACTGTATTTTAGAAGAGTCAAGTAGAGCATGATATCTACTATCTTTTACTTAATTAAAAGTGTATAATCAATATTTTATCTTTGAGACTCAACTTAATAAATAATCCACATCATCGAATCATCCCCGCATCACTACTACCAAGGATATTCATGTAATCATCAATGGTCATGATTATACCGAATAATCCCTGGTTATAATCATACCAATAACTGTCCATCAATGCACTACGGGCCAATGAGGACTTTTACCACATCATCTATAACATTACGGGTCATGATTATACCGAATGATCCCTGGTCATAATCATACCAATAAACAGTTCATCTATGCACATAAGCCAAAGATACTATCAAACTAATAATCAATAGTTCATCTTTGCACGTAAGCCAAAGATATACAACTATAAAACCAATAATCAACAGTCCATCTTTGCACGTAAGCCAAAGATATACAACTGTAAAATCAATAATCAACAGTCCATCTTTGCACGTAAGCCAAAGATGACTTTCATCATAATATAAGCATGAGGATGATGACAATGATATAAGCATTAATCAAACGAAAACAAGGATAAATATTAAAGACTTTAAATTTATCCAAATATTATCAATCACTTAATAAACTCATAATCTAATATTATTAATATTATAACAATATTTTAATCACTTCTTAAACTTATAAACAATTTATTTCAATTGTTTACACTTTACCAAATAATGCATTTAATCATTCAAAAATGCCATACTCATAAGATTTCATCACCAATGATCAAATCCTCATCAAAATCAGATATACCCTATATAGGATTCCCAAGCCATAAAATCCTATTTTCCAATTTTGTTACTTCACATAACATATTTAATTCATTTACTCATAACTAGTTCATTTTCATGAAAAAAAATATCAAATCAGTCCCAAAAATATTTCTTTTCGGGATTTAATGTAATATAGTCCCATATTAAACATATATTTTTCTCGAAATTTTTAAAATTCATTTACTATTTTTCATATGGCCAAAACTCGCATTTAATATTTAGACATTTATCATAAATTGTACTTTTGTCCAAAAATTCGAAATTTATGTGGTATACTTTTGTTATATACATGTACTCCCAATAAAAATTTTACCAATTTTGGAGTTAACCACAAGGAGTTATAAGGGTTTACTTTTTAAAATAGTTTTTCCCATAAAATCCATAACTCTTAATCTATACATCCAAAAATCGCCATCTTTGGACACAATATAGAAAACTCATCAAATTATCATTTCAAATTTTTCTAGAATTTTTGAGGGTCGAAAAATTATTTAAACTCGCAAATGGATTTTTTCACCGCCATGCAGTAATCCACGTAGATGAGATCATTTTCACAATTTAATAAGGAATGAATACGAAGGATCATTCACCATGCACATGAGAGTCCCATATACAAAGTTATTCCAACAAAATAATAAAGAATGGAATAATGTAAGAATTCACCATGCATGCGATAGATCGCATGCATGTGTTATTCCCAACAGAATAATAAAGAATGGAACCGTGTCATGCGTAATCCGCATGCATGTGATATTCAAATGTAATAATAAAGAATGGAAATAGTCAAGCATAATCCGCAGCAAGCATGTGATATTCCAATGAATAATAAAGAATGGAATAACAATAGAATTCACTGTGCACGCGATAGATCAAGATGCATAGGTTATTCCAATGTAATAATAAAGAATGGAACCAGTCATGCGAATCCGTAATCAAGCACAAATGTGATATTCCAATATAATAATAAAGAATGGAATAATAGAAGAATTTCACCATGTATACAGAGTTAAGCATGTATAAAGTTATTCCAACATAATAATAAGGAATGGAATAACAATAGCTCTCTTCATGAATATGAAAGAAATAAAATAATAATAATACCCCTTACCTCGTAAAGAAAATCGGATATGGAATAGTGAGGTAGCAGATTTCTTCTTCTTCTCTCTATAATTTCTCTCTATAATAATTGCTCTATAGCTTTAGTGAATTGGTGAGAAATAATGAAGGAATGAGCTTCTATTTATAGGAAAATATAGTTTCGATAATCGCACGCTTTGGGGCTCAAAATATTACAAAGATAATACCTTCAACTTTTTTTTCATTTTTAATTTAGTCCCGCAAGTATTATCAAACTTGCACCACCTCCCTAATAGTAAATAATGTGAATCAATAGTTCAATCATGTGAATCAATAGTTATAATCATGTGAAAATATGAATTAAAGATAAGACCTCCATCTATACCTCCATTTTTTAACTTAGTCATGCAAGTATTATCAATCTTGCACCAACTCCCCTAATAGTACAAGAATGTGAATCAATAGTACACACATGTGAACAAATAGTTATAATCATGTGAATTAATAGCAATTAATTGCTCATTTATTCGATTAATTACCGATGGTCAATATAACCTCCAGACATCAATTATTATCGAAATAAATGTTGATTTCCACTAACACTAAAAATCCCAACATAATGGAAATATTTTCTCAAAAATTTCATTTTTGAAATTTTGAAGTTTGAATTTTTCCGAAAAAGTCAACGGTTGACTTTTTGACCAAAAAGTCAACCCCGAAAAATTTTGTGTTTATAGTCTATTTCTACTAATTTTCATGTTTCAGGACTCAAATATCACGTCAGCGTCTCCAAATTCAACTTTAACTCAAATTCAATTTTTAATAACATTCATCATTAATATTATAACTCACAATATTTAACAACCGTGTCGCTCCTGTGAAAGAGGGGCTTTCCGATAAGGATTTCTCCTTATTGGCGCCGCAATTAGGTGACCAAACCTCTCCTTGACAAAACTTCTAGACATTGTCAATATTGCAAATAATAATATGAATAACTTTGTCGTCTCAATTATTAATTTAATAATATATAAATATTATGCAGATGATACTGTGACAATAATTGAATCAATAATATGAGAGATATGATGCAGCAATTATTGTAGCAATAATTGAGTATATCTGAGTGACTTCTCACATAAGCATCAATAATCAATACCGTGTGCTACTATGCAACCACGCGTATTACTGTACTTTTACTATCGTTTATTTTATGACAACTTGCTTACTTTGAAAAAATTTTACACATCACCCTTAACTTTAAACTTTTATCAATTTAACTATTTACCAAAATAGAAAAATTGAATACTTTTATTTTATAAAATTCGGAATCTCACAATCTCCCCTCCTTATGAAATTTTGCCCTCGAAATTTACGTGCACTGGTAGTTCAAGAGATGAGAATACCTTGCTTTTTTGATTGATTGTACCTTCCCGGTTATTTCCTCTCGTATCATGATTTTTCCATTGCTCATCTCCCGTATTTTTAGGATATCATTCTAGAATATATCTTCAAAACAAAGGTTAATTGACATATCACAATTTGTCAACTTATCAAGTAAACAATTTCAACTTAGGTAAGTCACACACTAACGAAGTATATAATCTGCTCTCCCTCCTAGTTCTAGACTCTTATCTCCACCAAATGACCATATCCCTAAGCTCGATACCATTTGTGACGCCCCAAAATAGGTCCACACGACCCATTCTCGAAGTCGCCAGATATCACACTATAAAAATCATTTACAAACTTCATTTATATTAATCGTTGAACTGTCAGTAGTAATACTTATAACAGATAAAATGTGAGTTTTAATACAATATTATCTCGTAGACAAGATTCAAACTCAAATTGTTACAACGCCATATAAAATACAAGAAAGAAAAAATTTTAAGACCCCCAAAAAAGAAGAACGAGAAGATTACTATCATGTTCTTTCCAATGGTGAGTCTTCTTCGACATATAACTATCTCCACTATCCGCAATTGAAAATTATATTTCAACCAAACTCCAAGATCATATAGGTAGTGCTCGTAGATATACTCAGTAATTGGATGTGCACAACCCTATCTTATGATAACACGAGGTTGTATGTCATTAGACATCTTGTATGATAGTGGCAAAACACCCTTCCAAAGTTGGGTTCACCTCATCCTATTCGGTTCACCAAAATTAAATATCAAATGACGTATACAATACGACACACTTATCTAAAGTTCTCAATAAAATTATTTCCATACTATTTAAGGAGAACCTCAACAGCTATAGATCACCGTTCTATTCTCCTGTTACCCCCGCCGACCCAACTACACTCTTATTACCTAAAAGGAATTGTGAAGCAAAAAGGGTGAGCACAACTAGCCCAAGAAAGAATATCATGACTAAAGATAATCTACATCATCAATAGCCTTCATCAAGAATAAATCGTAGATTTAGAACATATGGTAGATGATAAAACTTTTCAACCATAGTTGCAAATTGAACGAGTAATCCATTAGAAGAGTCAAATAGACCATCGATCTATTATCTTCTTCATGTTAAAAGTCCACCAATAATGTTTTATCCTCGTAACATCAATCAACAATTTCTGTCCACAATCATATGAATAACTCATAATCATAATTGTGATTCTAAATTCCTCTTCGCACTCTGTGACTAAGATAATTTTCATCACCTATCTTCACCGAAACATCAAAAATCATGGTTATACCAAATCACAATTCCCGCTCATAATCATACTAATAAATTCATCTTTGCACTACTACCAAAGATATTCATTAACAATTTATTCTTTGCACTATGTGCCAAAGACATACAACTATATTTTTAAGAGTCAAGTAGAGCATGATATCTACTATCTTTACTTAATTAAAAGTGTATAATCAATATTTTATCGCCGAGACTCACTTAATAAATAATCCACATCATCGAATCATCCCCGCACTACTACCAAGGATATTCATGTAATCATCAATGGTCATGATTATACCGAATAATCCTCGGTTATAATCATACCAATAACTCATCCATCAATGCACTACGGGCCAATGAGGACTTTTACCACATCATCTATAATATTACGGGTCATGATTATACCTAATGATCCCTGGTCATAATCATACCAATAAACAGTTCATCTATGCACATAAGCCAAAGATACTCATCAATCAATAGTTCATCTTTGCACGTAAGCCAAAGATATACAACTATAAAACTAATAATCAAGATCCATCTTTGCACGTAAGCCAAAATATATACAATCAGAAAAAATCAATAATCAACAGTCCATCATTTTGCACGTAAGCCAAAGATGACTTTCATCATAATATAAAGCATGAGGATGATGACAATGATATAAGCATTAATCAAACGAAAACAAGGATAAATATTAAAGACTTTAAATTTATCCAAATATTATCAATCACTTAATAAACTCATAATCTAATATTATTAATATTATAACAATATTTTAATCACTTCTTAAACTTATAAACAATTTATTTCAATTGTTTACACTTTACCAAATAATGCATTTAATCATTCAAAATGCCATACTCATAAGATTTCATCACCAATGATCAAATCCTCATCAAAAAATCAGATATACCCTATATAGGATTCCCAAGCCATAAAATCCTATTTTCCAATTTTGTTACTTCACATAACATATTTAATTCATTTACTCATAACTAGTTCATTTTCATGAAAAATACCAAATCAATTCCAAAAATATTTCTTTTTCCGGGATTTAATGTAATATAGTCCCATATTGAATATATATTTTCTCTAAATTTTTAAAATTCATTTACTATTTTTCATATGGCCAAAATCGCTTAATATTTAGACATTTATCATAAATTGTACTTTTGTCCAAAAATTCTAAAATTTACAAGGTATACCTCGTTATATACATGTACTCCCAATAAAAATTTTACCAATTTTGGAGTTAACCACAAGGAGTTATAAGGGTTTACTTTTAAAATAGTTTTTTCCCATAAAATCCATAACTCTTAATCTATACATCAAAAATCGCCATCTTTGGACACAATATAGAAAACTCATCAAATTATCATTTCAAATTTTTTCAGAATTTTTGAGGGTCGTAAAAATTACGAAACCGCAAATGGATTTTCACCACCATGCATGCAGAATCCACGTAGATGATCATTTTCACAATTTAATAAGGAATGAATACAAAGGATCATTCACCATGCATGCAAGTAGTCCACATAGAATAAAAGTTATTCCAATGTAATAATAAAGAATGGAATAATGTAAGAATTCACCACGCACATGCATGTGGTAGATCGCATGCATGTGTTATTCCCAATGTAATAATAAAGAATGGAAACCAGTCATGCGTAATCCGCACATGCACAGGATATTCCAATGTAATAATAAAGAATGGAAATAACAATGCAGAATTCACAGATAGCATGCGATATTCCAATGTAATAATAAAGTTATTCCAATAATAATAATAATAAATGGAACCAGTCACATAGTAATCCGCATGCAATGATATTCCAATGTAATAATAAAGAATGGAACCAAGTCACATGCGTAATCCGCACACAAATAGATATTCAACATAATAATAAAGAATGGAATAATAGTAGAATTTCACCATGTATACTAGAGATTTCATGATACAAAGTTATTCCAACATAATAATAAGGAATGGAATAACAATAGCTCTTCATGAATACGTAAAGAAATAATACCCCTTACTATAATAATATTCCCTTACCTCAAAAAAGAAAACCGGATACTGGAATAGTGAGGTAGCAGACTTTTCTTCTTCTTTCTCTATAATTTCTCTCTATAATAATTGCTCTATAGCTTTAGTGAATTGGTGAGAAATAATGAAGGAATGAGCTTCTATTTATAGGAAAATATAGTTTCGATAATCGCACGCTTTTGGGGCTCAAAATATTACAAAGATAATACCTTCAACTTTTTTTTCATTTTTAATTTAGTCCCCCAAGTATTATCAAACTTGCACCACCTCCCCTAATAGTAAATAATGTGAATCAATAGTTCAATCATGTGAATCAATAGTTATAATCATTTGAAAATACTAATTACAGTATAGTACCTCCATCTATACCTCCATTTTTAACTTAGTCATGCAAGTATTATCAATCTTGCACCAACTCCCCTAATAGTACAAGAATGTGAATCAATAGTACACACATGTGAACAAATAGTTATAATCATGTGAATTAATAGCAATTAATTGCTCATTTATTCGATTAATTACCCGATTGGTCAATATAACCTCAGACATCAATTATTATCGAAATAAATGTCGATTTCCACTAACACTAACAATCCCAACATAATGGAAATATTTTTCTCAAAAATTTCATTTTGAAATTTTAAAGTTTGACTTTTTCCAAAAAAAAGTCAACTATTGATTTTTTTCAAAAAAAGTCAACCCGATAAATTTTGTGTTTATAGTTTGTGTTTATACTAATTTCATCGTTTCGAACTCAAATATCACGTCCGCGTTTCCAAATTCAACTCCGAACTTAAATTTAATTTTTAATAATATTCATCATTAATATTATAACTCACAATATTTAACAAACCGTGTCGTTCTTGTGAAAAGAGGGCTTTTCGATAAGGATTTCTCCTTATCATGCGCGCAAGAATTAGTGACCAAACCTCTCCTTGATGTAACTTCTAGACATTGTCAATATTGCAAATAATAATATGAATAACTTTGTCGTCTCAATTATTAATTTAATAATATATAAAATATTATGCATGATGATACTATGACAATAATTGAATCAATAATATGAGAGATATGACGCAAAGAATTATTGTAGCAATAATTGAGTATATCCGAGTGACTTCTCACATAAGCATCAATAATCAATACCGGTGTGCTACTATGCAACCACGCCAGATTATTGTATTTTTTACTACCTAGGTTATTTTATGACAACTTGCTTACTTTGAAAAAATTTTCACATATCACCCTTAACTTTAAACTTTTATCAATTTAACTATTTACCAAAATAGAAAAATTGAATACTTTTATTTCATATAAATTCGGGATCTCACAGAGACTCAACCTCACATATCTGCTCCTCCATTAGACATCCCTTCCTCATCAACCAATAACTATTTCAATCTTGATCTTGCTCCCTACAATATGCAAGATCAATATACAAGAGCCTCTCCTCCAAATACTCAGCAACTCCTTGAGCTTATATCAGATCTTCCCACCAAAATGGAGTTGTCCAAAGCATCTCAGAAGGTGACCAAGGACATTCAAGACGATCTTGAAGTTCACTCAGACCTTGTTCATCTATGGCTGACTCATTTGATTGATGCTGCCAACACCCTCCCCAGCAACCTAAGTACTGAGCTTACAAAGAAGCTTAGGGAGATCATAAAGGAAATAATCTAGAGCATCAATGAAAGGGATCAAATTCATTTTTAGGCTACCAAGAAGCACAAGGAAGCAGTTCTCCTTCCGCAAAAGACTCAGGAATCTCAAAATAAGCTTATAATGGAGAGTCTTACGAGTCTACAAACGTCAATGAAAGAATTCAAAGCATTTTCCATGGGCCAAATGCAACAAACAAAAAATTTCTTGGCCATTCTACAAAAGAGAGAATCTCGAACTGATTATCTGATCCAAGAAAACTGTGCAGACATTGCTCACTCCAAGAATTAGCTCCACGAGCTCGTACAAGTCATGACTCTACTATTTGAAGATATTCGAACCCTTGATGCTAACATAAAGGGGGAGAATAAAGGGGAAGGAGAGAAGGGCAAAGGCAGAGGTAAAGGCAAATTCATTGCTCAATCTTGCAAGACAACCTCGCCATCAGACTCCACGACCTGAACAGCAGCAACTTATAATGGCGCAACCGATAAGGAGTCAAGGGCCTTCTCCCAGCTCACAAGGGGTAACCACTACAGGCCTAAATATGCCAATTGGAGATCTTGCATTCATGAATAAACACGATTATTTTGAAAGGCTAAGTCAAAGCGAGCTGTAAGATATAGCATGGAGAGATGAAGCCAGCAAGAGGAGGAGAGCTGCAAAGTATGTCAATCCTCCAAGGAACAAAAGGAAGAAGAAATAGAGATAAGTTAAAACTCATTTCTTATTGATGTAACCAAACTTTATTGTAATATCTGTCTTTACAAACATTAATAAATTCATGCTTATTCTCTAGAGATTTCAGTTGCTCACTGAAACACTAAGTCATATTTATTTTCTAGCAACTGTATCTAGAAATTAATAATCATGATACAAATCTCCTTGGTTATGTCCACATCAAATAGGGGGAGATTGTTGGGAGATTGCATATTTAAATTTGATGTTGAAAGTATATATTCATGATTATATGTAAAGTTCTTAAAGAAATACATGTACAAGGACTTAGTGGAAGATCAAGCTTGTTAGGGTGATCTGAACTTTAATGTTTATCTTTTTATAAATGAATATATAGATGAAAAGATCAAAGCTGTTAGGTTGATCTATATCTTGAGATGTAATAGATAGGCTTCAACAGAATTGTAGTCTATCGAGCTGATCAAAAGATTGTAGAAGCCAAGGCAGAATCATAGAGCATCGAGAATCATAGTCTGTCTGCTTTGGAGGGCCTCTCCTGATTCTCGAGGTCCAAACGCCTGCCGAGTCAAACTCAAGAATCGTAGAGTGCTCTCGGAAATGTAGAGTCTGCAAGTCAAGCAAGTGAAGATCGTAGACTTAAGAGAAATTGTAGTGTTCTCATCCATCAGCACCAGATCAAGCACCAAGGTGGCAAGACACCACGATCATGATCGTAGTGTATCTTCTGTCTGCATCAGAAGCATCGAGCCTTGTCCATTTGTTTAAGAATAAAAGTCAACAAATTTGGAATGGATTATAGACGTTGAGACTATCGGGAGTCCCAATGACACAACAATCATCCTCAGTTTGTAACAAAGAATCGTATTGAAAAAGCTAAGGAAAGTACTAATGGGTCAGCAAAAAACACCTTTTCAGGTGTTAGGTGAGATAGCAGTCTGATGTGTTAGTGGGCTAGACAGCAAATTAGAAGATATGCAGAAAGTCTCTATCAGTGCTCAGAAATGTCAAATACAATTAATGCTTCAACAGACGTCTTCCAACGGATGGATTTCAAAGACACCTTATATGTAAAAGAGAAGATGATGCAAGAACTAAGCAGGCACAAAACGAAAATGCTAAAGAACACTCAACGCCCAACTCTACGATCTGAAAGAAAGCTTGCTCAGCTACTCAGTTCTTTTGAACTCAAGCTTAAACGACAACTGAGTAGCACCATTCAAGAACTCAACTATTATCAAGTGAAGTAAGAAGTTCCAAGTCAGAAGGACTTGAAGAGTTCTAAGTGAACTGAAAAGTACCAAGTCTGCTGGACTTGAAGAGTTCAATAGTGAACTAAGAAGTTCCAAGACTGCTAATCTTGAAGGAATTTGTGAGATTCAAAGATTGCAAAAATATCCTTAGTGGATTTCCTACTCGAGGAGTAGAAGAGTGGACTAGGAGCTTTGAGTGCTCTGAACTACTTAAAATCACTGTGTCTCTTATATTCTTGCCATAACTGCTATAACTGCCATAACTGCTTAACTCCTATTAACTCATTATATCTCAAAGGGAAAATAAACAAATCTCAATTCCTCTGTGATTAAATCTTTACCAAACTAACAAGTATTTTTGGAACAAAGAATTTTAAAATATCTATTCAACCCCCCCTATAGATAACTTTTGTGCCTCTGGGAACTAACATCATCAAATGCATATCCATGGCATATACTGCATACATCATGATAAATGACAATATGATGCAAGGAATAGAAGGCATTGTACATACATTCCTAAATACATTATCATCATCTAAATAAAGATTAAATAGATCATCTCTGTCTACAACTAAAAATAAAAAGTACAGGGAAATGGGTTACAGTCGCCCAATATCTAATAGAGGCCTATCAAAAGATATAACGAGCCTATCCAAAGAAATCTATGATGTCTAAATCATCAGTCGATCAACCTGCTGTAACTCCACTTGAGTCACTGTATCTCTGCCAGAGGGAACATCGGGACAATACAGAGGGGAATCTACTCCAGTGAAACTATCAGAATATGGGCCACCTGCTGCCAAAGCTGGATGGATCAAAAGAATCTGTGTAACGCCCCCAAAATTGAGACTATTTCTCATCCCAATCTTGTGTGTTAATACTATTTTCTTATAGCTTTAAAATATTATTTAATGTTAACATAGCTAAAAATGCGGAATAAATTTTAAAACTTTTCTTTTTACAACTTCTGTTCCCTAAATCGCAACATTTACGATTCTTCTTTATATTAAAATCATATTCCATTTATTATATGATTTATTTAATCTGGGTAGATATTAATATATATATATATATATATATATATATATATATATACACACACACAATGCATTCTTTCAAACATATCCCTATTTCAGAACAAATAAACTTCATCTATAGAATAATTCAAAGATTTACTTCTTTGAGATTTACACATGTAAAATACCATCATTAAGGTTAAACATTCTGCATTAAACAACTAGTCTTCTTTTCACGCGCTCCTAATAACGAGAGTTCGCATCATAGCTTTAACCTGCAACTTAAGCATGATTGAGCACGACGGCCTACCAAGTCTAACAGCCTATCATGCATCACGTAGCACATAGGTTTCACATTCAGTTCATGCATTTATATTCTTGGAGTTCAAATATATTATAATCGCATCAAACTTAAACTCTACTAGTAGTAACATACGTACCATAGCATACCTGTCATTCATTGCACATGTATATTGAGTTCCCTGATTCAATTCAACAATTAGTCATAATTTGACCTTCATCATTCATAAAGCAATTAATGCAGTTCATATGCATCACATATCTATAAACATAAGTCATGCTAACAGTTATTTATAGCGATTATAAATCCACATAAATAAACTAAGAAACTTGTCTTGATTGGAGATTACCGCTATAACTTAATTAAATTTCTCCTCACGAATCCTACACAAGTGTGTACACATATTCATACATATTAGGTAACCAATTATGTCACAAAACATGCATGCATATTCACTATAAATAACTATTAGTATATAAAAACTAATATTATTTATTCTTCACTTAAAACCAATCTTGGTTCCTTTAGAAAATTTATTCATTTTAATCCTTTATATAAATAATAAAGGTTTCTCACAACTTTAACATATAACTATTTTACATCTTCGAAACATAAACCATCCATATCCCGTTTAAAATATTTCTTGCCTTTACTCGCAAATTCGGGATTTAAATGATTAATATATAACTTTTATAGTAAATCACAACTTACTATATTATTTCTTTTTGCTTAATAATTTTATACTTTTTCAATAGTTCACGAGTTAACTCATGTTATTGCCTCTTACACAAATATTTTATTTTTGCTAGCAAGTTAGCTTCACATTTTATCTAGCGAATAATTCACATTTTCACTTTGTCTACATATATTAAATATATATACACCGTTAAGTAATTATTCGTTCAAAATCTTTGTTTCGAACCCTGAAAACCTTCATTTCATCACTTTCATGACCATTATAGTTTTTTAACAATTCCATGTTTTTCGTTTCACTATAAAACTATTTTACATGTCATCTCCGGCTTACATTCGCTTAATTATGTAGATTTATATTTACATTATATTTTTATTTCATTATTTATGCCCGGACTTAGTTTTCGTAGCATAAATTTATCATAAACGTTAAAACTTCCATCTTGGGACTTTATTAGACTTAACATTGATTAAAATCTAGCTCAAACGCGATCCAGAACGTCGAACGTCAAAACAGCTCATAGCAGTTACGTTCAGCGTCGCGCATTTTACTAATCCTGACATGCTCGTTCGCACATTTTTAATTCTCAGACCATTAATCGAATCGTTACGAAATTTTGGTTTGATGTAGGTAGTATATCCACCTATTTTTTGAAAAATGCTAGCCATACATTTCGAACATTTTAAGCGAGTCAAATGTAAGCTCCAAAAGGGCAGCAGGTAGCAGCCCATGAGGCTGGGCTGCTATGGGTAGCCCCGCCTCTTTCCCGTGTAGCGACTTCGTCATTTTCTAACTTTTAGCTCACACGTCGGATGGCATTGATTTTCAAATATGACAAACTTGGTGTATAGACTATTTTTAGATAATATTAGTCATGCGTTTCGGACACGTTAAATCACTCAAAACCGTGTGCCAAAGTGGCCATCTGCAATTGCTACTGCCCAGCCCCTATTTCGACGTAGCCACTTTGCAGATTTTTAGTTTCTAGCTCATAAGTTCGATGACATCCAACTTTGGATATGTTGTAAACATCATAGCAACCTATTTTTAAAAATTATTTGACACCCATTTCGGATTAGATAGACAGTCCAAAACAATGTTCAAAAAGGGGCGTTAAAAATTGTTTTTCATTCTTTCACAGCTTTACCCTTTCTCGTTAAAATAGTCATAACTCTTTCATTTCAAAACATTTTTGAGCGATTCTTGAGCCCACACGAAGATAACTGCTGGGGCTAAAACTCTTTTTTACTGACCTTTTCCAAATTCCAAACAAAAAATTCTAGAAATTTCTTGCAAAGGGACTGCTTCGAATTTGTCAGACAGTTTTGGCACGGCTACTTTGAACGGTCATAACTCTTTGTTCTGAAGTCGGAATTAGTCCGATCTGGAGTCTATGAAAATCTTATTCAGTGTACTATAATAACCCAAAGCCCAGAATTTTCTAGTATATCTAACTAGCCCCAAATTTGTCTCTTAGGGTAAGTTGTGCACTAGTTTTTGAACTTTTCGTTTTGACATTGAAAACTCGCCTCGACTCGATTCAACCCAACTTTCTTTACAAATAAGACTTATTTAACATAATAAGACTCGTCTAAGGTCTCGAATCCGTTAAATTCCAAACTTTTACCCAAGTTTGTTCTTTATGACCATTTAACGAACATTAAGCGAGCGTTTTTCATTTGACTTGATTTCTTATCAATTTGTTTGCGGGTATTCCATAATTCCCTTTCTTATAAATCCGGACAACAATACCTAGTCCCCAAGTCTCTAGTTCCATCATTCCAACATCATTACATATACAAAAATCATGCTAAAATAACTCTTTAGCAAACTAAAGTTTACTAACAAACTCATATTTTGCTATTTTGATTTCAAATCAATTCCAACTACACATAACATATACATAGACCAAAAATTCATTCATTATAAGGAAACTTCATTTAAATTTCCATTATAACCACTAAACTTTGAAAATTTAAAGTTTAGCTTAGAAATACATAAATACATGAATTCTAATTAAAACCCAAAATTGAGTACGGAATTATACCTTATGAACTCTTCCTTTGATTATCCCAAGCCTTGCTACCTCCAATTTTTGCTATGGCTATATGAGACTCACGGTTCTTTACTTATCCATAATTGAAAATTTATAAAATTCCCAAGAGATGAGGGATAGAGAGGCTCGGCAATTAGGGGGTGAGGAAGGAGAGAAATTCCAACTTGAAGCTAAAATTCTTGATGCCCAAGATTATTTTTGGGTGTAAGCTTTTCTCCCCCTTTCTCCTCTTAACTCATGACATATAAAGAAATTGGAATGGCTTGGAGATTAAGCTTGAAACATTAACTTTGGATAGTTTAGGAATTAAACCATTTAAATTACCCAATTATTCATGAAATGCTTTTATTGAATAATAAAATTACCCCCATAATTAGTAACTAGATTTTAATTATTAAATTACTAACTCATCCATATTAAAATATGTTACCCTTTTGGAAACATATAATTTATCTAACTCATTTTTGATATATAAATTATATAATACATAACATTACATATTAGATTTTATTACATATTTATTTATTAATACCAAATAAATATGCATCACATAATAATCCATGTAAATTCAATTATTGCTTACTTGAGATATTATAAAAATATAATATCCTTCCTCTTTCACATAAATTCAATTAAGAATTTATTTAATTCTTAAGATATCATAATTGTAACACCCCATTCCCGAAAAGGAAAAGGAGGTCACGTACAAAGCACAACAAACCTCAAAATAAGTAAACAGAGCACTAATAACTTCAAAATATTAATAATGATACTCATCAATGAAGTACTAAATACAATTCTCTAACTATAGTCAAAATAATCAAAACAAAAAATTTAATCAACCTAGATAGTCAAAGGCAACACTCTCATCACACTAGCCCTGAATCACCCCTGCAAACCTGCAGGAAGAAAAACACAGCATAAGTCAATTGCCCAGTACGGATATAGATAATACAAAGATGTATAACTGAAATACAAAATCAATTGAAGCAACATACTTAATAAAGCCTCAAGATTAAAGACCGACGAAAATATGATATCCAACGTCTGAATAGAATATATCCGAATCAACAGATTTAACGAAACAAACAGAAGAGTAAAGAATGAACTAAAGTAACTAACTCAATTAATTAAACTGAACAGAACAAACAAAACTAATATAATGAAATAATAGGGTGAATCAAACGGTTGGGTGTTATTTCATACCGAGTGAGCTCAGAAATATACATTGTTAGACAGACAAGTCAAAACAATGCCACACAGGCAAGTCAAAATAATGCCACACAGGCAAGTCAAAATAATGTCACACAGGAAAATCACACATTGGATCGCGAATCCAAATGTATGCAAATCGGATAAGTGTGTTTGGCACAACATCACCATTCCGCGGAACAGAAAACTAGGGTTAACCCAAACGGAGACGCCGTGGACTAATCACACTACCACGAAAAGTGTCATGCCTCTCGTGCCAAGACGACATGCATGTGGTACCCCCACAGGTGGTTATAGCTCTGGTATACTCCACGGTATATTCTAACAAAAATATTATGACACAACACATGCGACATAATACTAACAAAAAGGGTTCTATATGTATATGTTGAACCAGATCAAATCATAATCGTAGTGTCTCAAAAAGAAAGTAACAACATGTACCACTCTACAAACATCAAAATAAATACTAGACGTGATGACCTAATTCAAAGAGTACAACTACGAGTCCTATGTATCAACTCCAAAATGAAACTTTTATATGAATTTCACAAGAAATAATTATGTGAAATAATAACAGAAATCGAAATGAGAAACAAAACGAACTAATTAAATTTCACAGGAGTATTGCTGAAGGAGTACAAAAATCCGTACCTGAAGTAAGCAAGGTAAGACCAAAAATTATAATCCCAATATAGTTCGTTAAACTCCTTCTGTCCGAGCTAATTACACAAAATAATAATACTAAATGTAAGTACATTTATAAAAATATGAACACTTCTATTTGGTACGACTATAAAATATAATTACTTATAATATTAAGATTTAATTCATTCCATATAGTCATACATATTTATTTGTATAACATCTCTTGCAAATTATGCAAGCTTTCGTAAACTTTAATTACTACTACCATATTATTTTTTTATTTAAAGAAATCATCAATTTATTATTTTAGGATCTCCAAAAAATCAATCACAGACTACTCCCTCCGTTCAATCTGATTGGAATAAAGTAATAATAATAAGTACATCCGTATAAGTATTACATTAATAAATAAACTCTCCCATCTTTAAAATTCATTCTTAGTTCTTGAATTACAAAAGTACTTGCTCATGATGACAAAAACAACATACTAACTTTAATAATTTAATATGGAACCACATGATTTACCCCCACTTTATATCACGTATAATATACTTACTTGTTACAGATAAAATTTTCTCACTAGATCAAAATCTCTAGTCTTTCTTCACTCGAGCCCCATTTGTAGTCGTTCCCTTTCTCTCCAAAGCAGCCACCTCTGTCTCGTTCCTCTTCTTATTCAATTTGTGTAATGAAGTAATATTAGGTTTAGCTATTTATTAATTAAGTTGCCCTAATAAACTTCTAATTAGGTTAAATTAATATTAAGGCCCAAATTTTAACCACATAATATTATCTATCACTTATTAATATTTATTAGCCCACATAATTTAAATGACTACTTTGACCCAATTTAAAGACAAAAAAAATAAAAAATTCAAACAATATATTTAAAATACAAACATAAATACTTTTTTTCGGGTATTACAATAATAAATATAATATCTTTGCTTTATTAAAATAATTTTATTTAAGAATTTATTTTAATGCTCTTGGGTAAAATATATATAAATATTATATACTTAAACTGCCTACTTTAATTCATTATGCAAATTGTTCACAACAATTTTATTCGCTCGTGTAATAAATACACACACACACACACACACATATATATATATAATATTTATTATCTTGAAAATATCCCATTTAATGCACATGAACTCACATCACACTTGAAAATAAATAATAAATTTATTCTCTCACATTATAAATTGTTTATGTCAATTTATTTATATATTGAAAGTATAACTTAATATTTTTACCTTATAAATGAAAATTATTAGGTAAATAAGATATTATAATTAAAATAATATATTCTCTTTATTAAAATCATTCAACGCTAGAATTTATTTTAATATCATTTATTTAAAGTATATAATAATTCTTGTATACTTAAACTAATTATTTTCTTTAACTAATTATTTTCTTTTCCCTTCATAAATTGTTTTCAACAATTTAAGCATAATAAATATAATAATATATTTAGTACATTAAAAACATACATACATTACATCTAATAATGTAATACATGATTTCTTCAATAAAATAGTAGTTATACATTAAGTATATTTAATGCCACCAATTTATCACATTAAAAATAATTTAATATTATAAATTAATTTAACTTACTTGTCTTATTCTTACCCATCTCATTTCATTTAATACATTGCTCTACTAATTGCTTACATATAATAAATATATAATACTAATATCTTTATTATACACAAAATCACATATTGCATAGTTAATACTCACTTATGCAATAAAATCTCACATAACATATCATCTAATAAGAATTTTATTTGTTTAATTATTATTTTAATAATTTTCAAAAATTTTGGGTTATCATAATCTGCCTTCGACGGATCTCTGCCTAGATGTCGGATGAAAAAATGCGCCCGGTCAAACCTCTGGGTCAAGTTACTAATCTGCTCCAAATGAAGTGGGTTTTCTGACATAGGCGATCCAGTCTGTCATCATCATGGACCCAGGAACAATATCCCCCTGGAACTGAGTGGCACGGGTCTGAGCTCCAATGGTGCGAGGAGTTCACCAACGATGGAAGGCATCCCGAGTGTAAGGACCCTCTGATAAAGTAAAGTCATCTAAACCCACAAGGGGATCTCGGTGACTGTCTGAGATAAAGACTAATGGCGTCTATCAGGAGGAAGATATGGAATATGAATCTCCCATGTAGTGCTCCTAATAGCACGCTCTCCCAAGTAGAGCTCTCAGCCTCCCTCCGTCAAGAAAGGGATCAGACGAGTGGATAATACATACTCTAATCCAGTCAGAAAACCATCCTCAAAACCAACTATCAGATGATCGGCATCGGCGGTCAACAGCTCTAACTGCAAACGAGAATGGGTGAACCCCTCTACTAGAGGGACCTCGGCCAAAGTGGAGTAATGCCAATGCTATCCCTATGGATAGGTCTCCAGACCTAAATTAGTAGTTGGGCGCATGCAAGGGAGCCTTTTATATGCCCAAAATCGTAAATGCAAATTTCAAATATCCTTAGTCATGAAGATTGACACCCGAGTGAGGGAAATTGAAAGATAAAGAGAAATTACTCACCAGCAGAAATGGGTAAAAGCCTAGTTAAGCCCCTGTCACGCCCTCTGAGCGAAAGCACATCCCTCGAAGGAAATAGGCAAAGGTGAATGAGTCTCAATCAAAATATCTGATGCGTTCCACATCACGAGTGGCACTGATTAAAGCAAAAGAGACCATCGAGGAGTTGTCCGCTAGGAAACAATCCCTGATGATGACCAAAAATAGTCGCCGAAGGATGCAATCTCTATCCCTCTGATCAGCAGGCGGAGGCTCGGACAAAGTGCCACTCACATCATTAATGCTCAAAGGGCTAGAACGGACAGCCCAACCCTTGAGGGCCGAAGTAGGAACTCCCAAGAGAGATCAAACTGCAGCTGGGAAAATATTGGCCACCAAAGGCACAAGATACCTTGTAAACTCCATTCCAATAATGAACCACCAATCCATCGGTGCCATCATCACCTTACAATTCAGTAAATAAAGAGACTGAGTATGGTGAAACCACCGCTCAAATAAAGCCCTCAGATAACCCCAGGGGCAACGACGGAGAGGAATGGAAAAGAAGACCTCAAAACCCAAAGATTGGACAATGGCCTGATACTTCGGATGAAGGGTCTGGTACAAAGAATGAATGATAAACCAGTTCCCCTTAGGCTGAGTATGACGCCCGCAAAATAGGTCCACACAACCCATTTTGAGTCGCCAAATACATGGTACAGAAAACAACTACAACTTCATTATTACAATTGTCGTGCAAAATACAACAACACATATACTGTGAGTTTAAATACAAATATTGCCTTCTAGATAATATCTAAACTCAAATAAGTTCTCATTATAATTATTGATACACTATTGTACAAAATAGTGAGGACTGCTAAAACAACTGTCTTGAATTATCACTGCACACCCTAACTAGTTCTCGCTATATTCTCGCCTCTTTAGAAGAAAAATAGAACAAAAAGAAAAAGGATGAGCTCAACTAGCCCAGTAAAGAATATTATGACAAAGATAATGAAAAACAAATTATCATTAGCCTTCAATAAATCAGATAAAATATAATGGATAACAAGTTTTAGATCAATATTCGCAGCGAAAATAACAATTCATTAAAAGAGTTAAATAGAGAATGAAGTCTACTATCTTCTATGATTTAAAAGTCCATCATCAATATTTTATCCCTGTAACATTAATCAATATATATCTTGAATCAGATATTCATCTTTGCACAACGGCCAAAGATATTCATTTGTATCACAAGTTGGTCATGTTCATCTTAACACCTGTCCATCTTTGCACTACGGGCCAAAGATATCAATCAACAACTCATCTTTGCACTACGGGCCAAAGATATTCATCAATCAACAGTTCATCTTTGCACTACAGGCCAAAGATATTCATCAATCAATAGTTCATCTTTGCATTATGGGCCAAAGATAACTTTCAACATAATTTAAGTCTGAGAATTATGATAATAAGAATAAATCAAATGAGACCATAACATGGATTCAATTTCAAGAATAAGGGTCACAACAGATAACTTGGAAGGAGAAAAAAAATAATTTTTTGTGTGAACAGTACCGTTTGAACAGTACCGTATGTATGAACAGTGCCCATGAACAGTACCCAGTCATGAAAAGTTCCAAATTTAATAAAAAAGTTCAGACCAATATTCCTATGAAATGATATTAGATGAAGCGAAATTTCTAATCATTTCAGGAATTATAGAAGCAATATTTACCGTAGTTAGTTTAAATTTAGGGATACGAGATGAAATAATATCGCTTACGTAATATGGAGTATGAAAGAAAATGATATCCCTTACGAATATGGAAGGAAATAATATCATTTACGAGTATCGAAAGAAAATAACCTTCTTTACGAAAGAAAAATAAATAATATCCTTTACCTTAATAAAATTTGGAGGCTGCTAGTGTAATAGTAGAATACTCTTCTTCTTTCTCTCTTATTTTCTCCATACTTTCTCTCTCTATAACTTTAGTGAATTGGTGAGAAATAATGAAGAAATGAGCTTCTATTTATAGGCTTGGCAGAGTAAGGGTAAAATAGTCTTTTTGCCATAATTTATGACATCATCGATCGTATGACATCATTGCTCATCTCATCATTCAGATGACATCATTGCTTACCTCATCGTTCGATGACATCATTACTTGCATCATAAGAATTCAAATTCAATTTGTTCTCTTCCACCGTATTTTACTTTTATACCATCAATTTACTATAATAATGTTATCATTCAAATTATAAAAATCATACTATTACATAATCACATCAACTACTATAATGTAATATTATAATAATATATTTGAATGAATTATTTTATCGAAAAAGATAAAATACCAACTTTCAACAAATGTCACATGCTAAAAATTCCTTCGTTTAAATCAAAATTTAAAGAAATAATTACTTATCAAATCATCAACTATTTACAATTCTTCAATAATTATTTTGAATAAATATTATAGATTCACAATACTGATAACCAGATCGTTCCCAAGAAAGAGGGGGCTTTCCGATAAGGATTTCTCCTTATTGGCACGCAATTATATGACCTAACCCCTTTCCTCGACAGAACTTTCTAGACATTATCAATAATGTTATCCAATAATATTAATTCAATAATATGATTTGCTGTGTCGTGACAATTATTGAATCAATAATGCAAAATACTATTCAATTATCATTGTAGCAATTATTGCACCAATAATATAAAAAAACTGTGCAATTTTACTGTATCAATTATTGAGTGACTTCTTACGTAAGAATCAATAATCAAAAATATTGTGCAATATTGTGTGCCACTGTGCAACCACGCGTATTACTGTACTTTTATCACCGGGTATTTCGACAGTTTTTTAACGGTAAAAGTTTTTGCCGTTATTTTTATAAAAAGGTTATTTCAGTCGCTTTCTATATCCAACAGTTATTTCGTTATGTGGTCCACCAATGATTGCGCCATCGTACGGATATTCCCAATAAAAAGAATATTCCCCGACCAAAACGAATATTCCCAGACAAAACAAATATTTTATGACCACTTGCTTACTTTGCAAAAATTGTACATTTCACCCATAACTAAAGCATTATATCAAATTCAACACCTTATTATTCAAAATTAATAATTAGAGAAATTAAATCTTTATTCATAAAAAGTTGGGGTCTTATACTAAGTGAAGTCAGGAACTTGCATCAAATTCAAAATCAAGATCAAACCCTTGTCCCGAGGCTGGGAAAAGAAGAAAGGTAAAAATAGAAACAACTATTACCTCGTTCACATGAAGGTTAATCAAGGGATGATGTCTCAAATCATCCAAAAGATCTAGAATCGTCACGTTAATAGCTGAAAGCTCCTGACGGGGAATGGAAACAGAAGGAGCTAGGTCCTCAATAGGAACATCATCCTCGCTGTAGATACATAGCCTCAAAATCCTATCCACACGAATGGGACGAATCATCGACTTCGGTCAATCAGGCGAGGTTGTGGTAGGGACGAGGCATAGGGACATCAGAAGCTCTCCTCCTCCTCACGCTGGAGAAAGCCCGACGAGAACTACTCAGTCGGTCTGAGTCCATAACCTGAGCAAAATCTCCAAATCACCTCAGAAAGGGTGAGGTACGCTTCGAAATCACAGTAATTAAATTCCAAACATGGCATCATGCATATCCTATGTGAAAACATGCATTAGTTTAACATACTTCCCCAGTAGAGTTAAAATTGCATGTATATTAAATGCCTAGACTCTTGAAAAATTTTCGCCAGTCTCCTTTGTAGAACGGACTATCCGCATACACATAGGCATGACTAGGTGGCCATTCAGTAGCACGCCAATCCAAAATCATGAGCATTTCATATGTATGAAAAATATCAAGATTAAACTCACCATGGCAGTCAAATCACCATGTGTATTTTATTTGAAAATTTGTTATCATTTTTCCTCAAATAGGATAAATAAAATAGCCAAAAAGGGTGTAAAATGACTATCTCAAAAAATCAATTTTTTTTCATATCAGAATGTTCAGCATGGTAAAATATAAACATTTACTAGGCCCATTCATATTTATCGAGTCATATGTGCATACATATTTGATACATTACGTTTAAACCTATACTGCATGGAATCTAACGTTCTAGCGGTCAAAACTTGAAAAGAAAGGATGTAAGCATTACCAGAGTTGTGCAAAACGTTTGTACGGTGACGGATTTCGCGAAAAGCAGTCCGAACTGAGTAGATCTGAGCTAGAAGGTTCAGATTTTTTAGAGGCGTTAAAGTTAAAAATGACTTTTGAAAGGCCAGCGGGAGTATAAATCAACCCATGATCTGCCACGAATCTACCTAGGATGGTCTCCACCCCCCCCCCCCGGCTCGATCAAATTTGAGTTATAACGGAGGTTCCTAAAACTGAAAAGTTAAATTAGGAAAAAAAATTCTACATGATTGAGCGAAAAGGGCCAGAAATCCTGAAACAGGGCGTTAACTTTCAAAATATAAAAATCTCCTGCAAACCATTGGTGACAGCTCCAGTGTAGCATCGAAGAAGGATCCGGTGATTTAAACCGTTGGTGACATCTCCAGTGTAGCATCGGGGAAGGGACAGGTGATGAAAGACATTGACTTCTTCAATGAAGGTCTGAGTTTCTGACGGTGCAAACCGTTGGCGACAACCCCAGCATAGCATCGAGAAAGTTCAGTGAAGAAAATTGTTGAAAACTACTTTAGCGAAGATCAGAGTATCTGATACTACAAACTGTTGGCAACAACTCCAAAATTGCATTGGGAAGGACTGATGATGGAATTTGTTATAAAAGAAATCTCCAGCTGAGGAATCGAGAAAGTTCAATGATATTGAGATCTTTGCAAACTACCGTTCGAGTGGGCACCGAGAAGGATCGGTGATGATCAATGTAAGAACCCAACATTTATGAATAAAGATGAATTTTTCTATAAATATCATTTTTGAATATTAAGATGTGAATTTGAAATAATTTTATAGTTGTGGGTAATATTTATAAATTTTGCAAGGTAAGCAAGTTGTTATATAATATTCGATTGGTCGGGGAATATTCGTTTTTAACAGGAATATTAAATGCACGCAGTATAATCATTGGTGGACCCCACAACAAAATTATTGTCGGAGTTAGGAAACGACAGAAGTAACTTTATATAAAAATAACGGCGGAAGTTTTACCGTTACCTGTTGGAATACCCGGTGTTAAAACTACGATGTCGTGTGGTGGTGTATAGTAGTTATACGGTATTGATTATTGATGCTTACGTGAGAAGTCACTCAATGATACTCAATTATTGCTACAGTAATTGTTGCATCATATCTCTCATATTATTGATTCAATTATTGTCATAGTATCATTTGCAGAATATTTTATATTATTAAATCAATAATTGAGACAACAAAGTTATTAATATTATTATTTGCAATATTGACGATGTCTAGAAGTTCTGTCAAGGAGAGGTTTGGTCACCTAATTGCACGCATGATAGGAGAAATCCTTATTGGAAAGCCCCTCTTTCACAGGAATGACACAGTTGTTAATATTGCGAGTTATAATAATATGAATAAATGTTGTTAAAAATATTGAGGGAATTTTTATGAAGTATTTATGGACCCCCATTTACCCATTTTTCAAAATAATAGGTAGAAAGTTATTCAGTATTTTTTGTGGGCCCACATGTGGGGCCCACTGGAAGGAAAAGTCTTGGGGGGAGAAACTGAGGTATGTCACGGGGGGGATAAAAATTTTGTATATATGTATGTATATATATATATATAAGTTTTATTTTTTATGAAAAATAGAATATATTATATTTTATTATGCATAGTAAAATCAAAAAAAAAATCAATTGGCCGAAGCGTCCGTGAATCCTTCTCCTGTGCACACGTGATTTTCTAAATTCAAATAGTATCCTTTCCATTCTCATATAAATAGGATGCTTAGTTAGAATTGAAAATCACACCAGAATCAGAGAATTCTTCTTCTATAATATTGAGCGTATTTCTTTCGAGTTTTAGAAAGATTTGAGCATAAAAAATAGTGAAGGTTTTCTTCAAGAATATCCCCGCTATACCAGTTAGAATACTCTTCTTTTCAAGGTAAGGGATGTTATTTTTGTTCAATATTCGTTTGAAATAATATTTTCTTTCATATTCTGTAGTATATAAGTAATATTATTTCGTTTCAGATTTCGAATTCTATACTCGTTTTGTTAAAGTTTTGGCTTCTATACTCCATGAAATTAGTAGAATATCATTGATATTTGCGCTTCATCCAGTATCTTTTCATGAAATATTATTTTGGGCATTCTTGATAAGTTTTAACCTTTTCATGTCGGAGTACTATTCATGGGGTTACTATTCTCGAATTACTATTCACGGGGTACTATTCACTCGGGTACTATTCACCCAGGGCACTATTCATTACAAAAATTAATTTCTTTTTTGTCCAAATTATTTTTGTTACAATATTATTCATGAATTTTACTTCACAAAGTAGTATCATGTTGACAATTTGGACATTATTGAATTCTGGATAAATTAAATTATAAATCTTTAAAAATTTATCCTTTGCTTTCTTTTAATTGAATTCTTATATCATTGTCATCATCCTCATGCTTATATTATGATGAAAGTCAACTGTGGCCCGTAGTGCATAGATGGACTTGGTATGATTATGACCAGGGATTATTCGGTATAATCATGACCGTAATGTTACAAATGATATTGTAAAAGTCCTCATTGGCCCGTAGTGCATTGATGGACGAGTTGTTGGCATGATCATGACCATTGATGAATACGAATATCCTGGCCCGTAGTGCATGGATAATTCGTGGTCGTGATCTAATGAATATCATGGTAGAAGTCACAGAGTGATTCGATGATGTGGATAATTTATTAAGTTAAGTCTTAGCGATAAAAGTGATGAAAAACCTTTTAAATCATAGAAGATAGTAGATATCATGCTCTACTTGACTCAGGAAATGAGAATGTAGCCGGGACTAGTTGGGGAATGGAGTGACGGTCCAGATGTTTGCATTAGTAGTCCTCACTATTCTATGAAATAGTGTGATAATAAATGTATTGAGGACTCCATTTGAGTTTGAATACTGTCTAGAAGATAATATTTGTATTAAAACTCTCAGTTTATATTTTGTCGTATTTTACCTGACAGTTGTATTATTAAGTTGTATTTGAATTTTGTACCATGTATTTGGCGACTCAAGATGGGTGATTTATACCTATTTTGGGGTGTCACAATCAACCTTTGTAAACTACCATTCGAGTAGGCATCGAGGAAGTTTGGTGATGGTTAACTTTGTAAACTACCATTCGAGTAGGCACCGAGATGGAACAGTGATGTTCAACTTTGTAAACTACCGTTCGAGTAGGCACCGAGAAGGATCAGTGATGTTCAACCTTTGCAAACTACCGTTTGAGTAGGCATCGAGAAAGTTCAGTGACATTGAGACCCTTGTAAACTACCATTCGAGTAGGCATCGAAAAGGATCGGTGATGTTTAACTTTGTAAACTACCGTTCGAGTAGGAACCGAGAAGGATCAGTGATATTCAACCTTTGCAAACTACCGTTCGAGTAGGCATCGAGAAGGTTCGGTGATGGTTAACCTTGTAAACTACCGTTCGAGTAGGCATCGAGAAAGTTCGGTGATGGGCAACCTCTATAAACTACCATTCAAGTAGGCGTTCAGAGGATGTTATAATTGTAAGCTCTATCCCTGACAGCAACGAAGACATCAACCGGGTAGAAATCCAAACCGTTGGAGACAGCCCAACGTAGCATCGGAAAGGATCCGATGATGTAAACCGGTGCAAGCTATCATTAGGATGAGCATAGGAAATCCCCAATGAGGTCACTCAAAAAAAGAGGAATACCCCTAAAGGAGGTAAAGTCACAACCCCGGGAAATCATCAATCCAAATCCCGGAGACAACACCAAAAATCATCAAATCAACTTTAGAGATAACCTTGAAGACAGACAAGAGTCGACAACAGTCAAACCCCAGAGATAACCTTGGGGAAAGACAGCTGCAATACATCAAACCCGAAAATCAACCCAGAAGGGCAAAAGAGTAATTTTTCCAAATCAACATCAAAACTTATCAAATTACCATGAAGAAGGTCATGCGGAACCATAACAACAATATCGAGTGAAAATAATGTAAGATAGCTCAACAGACAGACTGTGAAGACTCAAAGATCTGGTTATGGACCCGTCTTCCCAAATTTAGAAAAGGTCAAATCTCATGTCATTGTGTAGCTCTCGAAAAGGGCTTTTCGGAAAGGTATAGCACGCCGCAATTGGATTCCCGGATTGAAAGTTATGAAGGTTCAAGCAAACAACACGTTAGACAGAGTGCACGTACTTCGAGACAACATGGCCCACCAGGCCCAGCCGCAGGTAGACCCGCGGCAACCCGGGTCTATATATATACCCTCACCCTTTGGCTTCTAAGAAAAGGTTAGGAAAGAAGAGGGCCCAAGCGAGAGAAATACAGACTAAAATAGCTAAATGGAGCTCGAATCGTGCTCTGATTTCTGTAAAACTTTTTTGTAAACACTCTTATACTTATATACTACAACATATCAAGTTTTAACCGGTGGAAGTTGTTCCTAAAGGCGCTTAAAGCCATTCGATAACCATTCTTGTGCCTAACTGTAAGATTTCGCCAGATCTGGCTTCTTCCCTTGCTCTAATACGTATACAAGTGTTTTATATAGCTTTTTAACGGTTGATATTCGTTAGATCTAAAGTTTTAACCATTTATTTATTATAAATAGTCAAAATTTGAGCTGTATTAACTAGATCTATATTGGATCAAGCCAAATCTAGCTTTTAGCCAGTTCAAAAGTTGTGAAACTGAACCTAAAAGCTAAAATGGCTAAGATCAATACAAATCTAGTTTTTTTTCTAGTTTTTGTAAATATTTAGCAACCACGTGGCCCTAGATCTGTATCTAGAGGACGCTGAAAGTTTTGGCCATGTAAGGATTTAACTGATGGATCCTTTGTTTTGTGATGTTTAGAGTAAATATATCTATTTTATTTCAGTATATTGGCTATGCAGGCTATTTATGTGATATTATGTGAGCCTAGGAGCCACATGATCTAAGATCTAGCTGACAGATCTAGATTTGGTTCCCATGATGGACCCTTTTGGTTGTACTGACTAGATGGTACATTAAATTCTGAAAATCTCACCAATCAAACAAATCACATAGATAAAACCTAAAGGGTAAAAACACATAGGAAAAGTGTGACGCCCCCAAAAATAGGTAATCATCACCCAGTCAGCCAGACATCAATACATAAATTCAAATCAACTTAATTAACGACGATATATAATATATGACAATATTCATACTCAAATTAACTTATACATAATGACAATATTCATATAATTAAAGTATAAAATGCAAGACAAATATTTCAAGTCTCCAAAGGGACACGAGAAGATTTTTGTTCTCTTCATTTCCATCAAGGTGCACTTTTGACGCTTTCAAGGTCGAGTTCTCATCACCCTATTGTTGTTCACCAAAATCAATTATTAAGTGACGATAAAAATACACACACACATCTTAGGTCCTCAATACAATTATATATTGCATGTCATGCCATAGTGAGGACTACTAATGCTATCATCCGGACCACACCCGCTTCCCGACTAGTCCCGCCACGCTCTCATTTCCTCAAGAGAACAAATGAAAGAAAGGGTGAGCTCAACTAGCCCAAGAAGAAATATTATGACTAAGATAATGCGTAATAAATTATCATTAGCCTTCAACAATGTTAAACCGATAAAATACAATAAACATCAAGTTTAATCACAATTAAACAAGCAATCCAATAGAAAAGTCAAGTAGAGCATAAAATCTACTATCTTCTATGATTTAAAAAGTTTTTCATCAATTTAATCGCCGAGACTCAAATTTTAATAAATAAACCACATCATCAAGTCATCCTCGCTTTTTTGCCAAGGATATTCATTAAATTATCAAGGGTCATGACTATACCGAATAATCCTCGGTCATAATCATACCAAAATCGCCCATCAATGCACTATGTGCCATCGAGGACTTTTTACCACATCATTCGTCACATTACTACCATGATTATACCGAATAATCCTCGGTCATAATCACACCAAGTCCATCTACGCACGTAAGCCAAAGATGACTTTTATCACAATATAAACATGAGAATGATGACAATGATATAAGCATTAATCAAACAAAAACAAGGATAAATATTAAAGACTTTAAATTTATCCAAATATTATAAACTCATAATCTAATATTATTAATATTATAACAATATTTTAATCACTTCTTAAACTTATAAACAATTTATTTCAATTGTCTACACTTTACCAAATAATGCATTTAATCATTCAAAATGCCATACTCATAAGATTTCATCACCAATGATCAAATCCCTTATCAAAAATCAGATATACCCTATATAAGATTTCTCAAGCCATAAAATCCTATTTTCCAATTTTGTTACTTCACATAACATATTTAACTCATTTACTCATAACTAGATCATTTTCATGAAAAATACCAAATCAAATCCCAAAAATATTTCTTTTTCCGGGATTTAGTGTAATATAGTCCCATATTGAAATATATATTTTTCTAATTTTTAAAATTCATTTACTATTTTTCAAAAATCAATTTCTAATTAATTCCTTAAGAAATTAGCTACCTCAAGTTTAACTCCGTAAATTTCCAAATCTTAAGCAGGATCTTACACATGTTAACGTGATCTTCCAGCTTTAAATTTCATGGTCATCTGAGTTATAGAAACTCAAGTTATAGCATTTTTTCGTTTAAAAACCTAAATATTGAAATGGTCATAACTTGCTCATTTTAAGTCTGAATGAGCTCATTTTTGGACAGAGGTACTTTATACCATATATTTTCATGTCCCAAAAGGCCGAAATTTTTCTCACAAATTAAATGGTGAAAAAGCCCTTTTTAACTTTTCTAGGCAAGAGTTTTTTTCGTAATTTGCAGCTTTTGACTCCTTTGCTAAAAATCACCACACTAAAAATCTACAACACCTTTTACAAAGTGATTCCACTTGGATAAGTTAGAAAACTCATAGATCTAACTCTAGAACTTGACCACACTCAAAAAATTCAAAATATAATAGAGATATGGTCAATTGAATTTCATGTTCCATTTTCACCAAAATCGATTTTCAACCCTTTGTGATTTCTAAGAAACTTTCATGTTTTCACATAATAACCAACATAACTCATCATGACAATGACATAATAATTCAATAAAACAAGTTCAAGAATTAATTTATCCAGAACCAATAACGCCCAAATTGTCAACATGATAATCGCTTTGCTTTGTGGAAAAAATTCAAGAATGCTCGTAAGAATATTTCCATGAAAAGATACTAGATGAAGCGCAAATATCCGGGATATTCCACTAATTTCAAGGAATATAGAAGCCAAAGCTTTAACCAACTATGTATAATAGAATATATGAAATCGCAAATGGATTTTTTTTGCCGCCATGCAGAATCCACGACATGCAGATCATTTCCATAATTTAATAAGGAATGAATACAAAGGATCATTCACCATGCATGTGGTAATCCACATAGACATGTGTTATTCCAATGTAATAATAAAGAATGGAATAACAAAAGGATTCACCATGCATGCGATAGATCGCATGCATGCAAAGTTATTCCCAATGTAATAATAAAGAATGGAACAGCAAATGCGTAAATACGCATGTAATAATAGATATTTCGACGTAATAATAAAAATCTTAACCAAAGTCAAAGTAAAATTGCAAGACGCAGGATATTCCAATGTAATAATAAAGAATGGAATAACAATGTAAAAATCACCATGTCATGCGATAGATCGCATGCACAAAAAGTTATTCCAATGTAATAATAATAATAATAATGGAACCAGTCAGTGGCGTAACGACCGGATGTGATATTCCAAATGTAATAATAAAGAATGGAATAATAGTAAGAATTTCACCACATATGCGATAATCAGATGACAAAAGTTATTCCAACATAATAATAAAGAATGGAATAATGTAAGAATTTCACCAAGTATAAAGGTAGTCCGTTATGACAACAAAGTTATTCCAATGGAATAATAAAGAATGGAATAAATAAAGTTCTCTTCATGAATACGAAAGAAATAATATTCTCTTATGAAAGTACAACAAATAATATCCCTTACCTTAGAAGAAAACCGGATATAGGAGTAGTGAAGTATAATAATTTTTTCTTTCTCTCTATAGTTTCTCTCTAGAGTTTCAAAGTGAATTCGTAAGAAATAATGAAGGAATGAGCTTCTATTTATAGGAGAATGGATCGAATAAGAATTAATTCTGAACTCATCCCAAATTGATTTATTTTTAAACGACGGTCCGTATTGGTTTACTAAAATATTCTAATAAAACAAAAATCTTTTAAATAAAATATAATATATTCTATTTATAATCTAATAAAATGAATAACTTTATAAAAGTATTCTCTTTTTTATATAAAAAGATTTTACTACGCAAACACTATGCGCAGCACTATGCAAAAAACACTATGCATAATAAAATATAATATATTCTAATTATTGTCTAATAAAACAAATAACTTTATAAAAGTATTATTTTTTATATAAAAAGATTTTACTATGCAAAACACTATGCATAATGTAATATAATATATTCTATTTATAGTCTAATAAAAACTAATAACTTTATAAAAGTATTCTGCTTTTATATAAAAAGCTTTTTCTGCATTTTATTACATTAATAATACTAATAAAACAAAACTTCATCATCATTATTATAATTCACACTATTAATCGACTGTGTCGCTCCTCAGAAAGAGAGGGCTTTCCAATAAGGATTTCTCCCTATCGGCCGCAATTAGGTGACCAAACCTCTCCTCAAGTAACTTCTAGACATCGTTAATATTGCAAATAATAATATTAATAACTTCGTCATCTCAATTATTGATTTAATAATATATAAAATATCGACAATAATTGAATCAAATAACGTGAGATACTATGCAACAATTACTATAAAGCAATAATTGAACAAAACCGAGTGACTTCTCACGTAAAGCATCAATAATCAATACCAAGTGCTACTACGCAACCACGCCAGACATCGTACTTTTACTACCGAAAGTAGTTCAACAAGATTAACTGTAAAACTTCCGCCGTTATTTTCATAAAAATATTTTTGTCATTTTCTCAATCCGACAATAATTCCGCCAGGGGTCCACTAATGATTGTGCCATCGCATTTAATATTCCCTAAAGTTAAAACGAATATTCCCCACCAATCGAATATTATATAACAACTTCGCATACTTTGCAAAATTTATAAATACTACCCACAACTATAACATTATCTCAAATTCACACCATAATATTATTAAAAAAATATTTCGAGAAAATTAAATCTTTATTCAAAAATTTGGGGTTTTACAATCTCCCTCCTTATGAAATTTTCGCCTCAAAATTTACGTGATATACGGTATTTCAAGAACAGAGATGAGGACACTTCGTCGATTCTAACTCTTCGAGGTATAACCTTAAGCGTAGAATATATTCGAGATTTTAACAGTACATCTTCATAACGCTAAATTATCCGCTATCTCGTCCTGTTCTAAATCAATAATGTGGTTCGGGTCATCCACATATTTACGTAACATCGATACGTAAAAAACGTTATGAACACGCGTCATACTTAGCGGTAAAACGAGTTTATAGGCCACAGTTCCTACTTAATCGAGGATTTCAAATGGGCCAATAAAATCAAGGGTTGAGATTTCCTCTCTTCATCGATTCATGCTTCTAGAATAACGCCCTCTTGAACCTTCTTCTTCACATTTCATTAAATTCTGATGTGTAGCTTGAGTGGCTTTAACTTTATGGATTAAAGTCGATTCTACTCGTATAATCGTTATCTTCACGTGGGGCTCTAGAGTCTTTAACTTTATATTCATCATTTGTAAGTTATATGAAATGGGTTTTATACTGGGGTCAATACAAAATTCGATTTCACGCTCTAGGGGTAGGCTAAGAAGTCTTCAGAAATACGTCAAGAAATTTATTAATAATAGAAATGTCATTCAAAACTGTGACTCTCATCCAAGACTTGGATAGTACGTCACATTGATACCTATCAACTTGCCATTGTTATTCACGACGTCCCCTACGGATATTCTGGCTTCAGTGCATTCCACACAAGGAAGTCACCATATAAAGGCTCGGGGCTCTTTAATTATGGCTTGATATGACAATGATTGACTTTAGTGGTTTGGTTGCTTGAATTCGCAAAACAGGTTGATTAGGAATATGAAATCTAACAACCTTACGAAAAGCATGATGAGTAGTTAATCAATTGATTCCTAAAATCACATCAAAGGCAAGTATTTTCAAAGAGATAAGATCGATATGTAACGTAAAAGTGTCGATTTGAATCAAACAAGATTTAAAAACAGTGGAGGTAACGAAAGTTTCTCCTAACAAAGTTTCAACCAATAAGTCAAAGTCTAACTTCTCAGGAGTCAAATTTAAACGTTGCACACAACTAGGTGAAATACAAGAGTGGGTAGAACTAGTATCGAATAAGATATAGACTTCGCAAGAGTTTATAATTAACTTACCAGTAATAGCTTCGTTCGGGTTTCTCGACAAACGCTCTCACTTAAACTACCGATTTTGACTTGTCTGGGACATCCCAGTTGGACTTAACTTTGATGTAGAGTACATTCCACCCTTAATTGCTTCGTCACATTCCTGATCCATGATTCGAATCATTATTCTTCGATCCATATTGAATTGGGGTTGACCGCTTCCGCATGTGGTAATTCAATTCGATGTTGGATTCTCCCAATTGCTGTCCAAAAAGAGAAATCCATTTCATCTATTTTGGCCTTATTAGATCGGACGTCTTTTTCTACAATATCAACACGTCGTGCGGCTTTTACCCATGCATTATCTATTCTCATTCGTTCATTTGCTTCTTCTTTCATCAGAACTTTGATCATATCATTCTCAAATTCCAGCTCTAATATCTTATACTCTGCCAAAGAGTGCTTCATTCAAGCATCGCACATCGGGTAACACAATTTTGAATTGTTGTATCTTTTGCTCCACAACTTTCGCCGTTCTTCAATTTCGCTTCTTCCAACTCATGAATACGATTTTGTAATTCTAAATTTTGATCATAAACTTCTTCTAACCAATTCTCCTCGTGTTCTTCTTCTTCTTCCTCACTCTCTCCGCTACCTCGCAACTAGCTACTCGGGTGCAACTATTAGTTCTTCACTTACCACGTAGATATCTCTAATTTCTTCTTCGTCGACATCACATTAACTTTGGTTAGTGATTAAAAGTGTCTTAATGGTCTCATTCACTCAACTGCAAACATTTTCAGCTGCTATTTTCAAACACTGCCACAAAACAAGAGTTAATTAACATATCACATATTATCTCTATACTCCGACCGACCAATTAAATACCAAATAAACTTAGGTAGGTCATACTAGCTAAGGAATTCTCCATCTCTCCCTCCTAGTTCTTGTCTCACATCTCACCAGGATCATATCCCTAAGCTTTGATATCAACCGTGACGCCCCCAAAATAGGTATTCATCACCCATCTTGAGTCGCCAGAGATACATGGTACATAAATTCAAATACAACTTAATTATACAACAATCGTATAAAATAAATTTACATATATATATCTTGTGAGTTTCAATACAAATATTGTAACGTATATATAATCTGACAATATTTATACTCAAATTAATACATGCCATATAAAGTACAAAGAAGAAATATTTCAAGTCTCCAAAGGGACACGAGAAGATTTTTGTTCTTCATTTTTTATCATGCACTTTTGACGCTTTCAAGGTCGAAGTTCTCATCACCCTATTGTTGTTCACCAAAATCAATTATTAAGTGACGATAAAATACTTACACATACACATCTTAGGTCCTCAATACAATTATATATTGCATGTCATGCCATAGTGAGGACTACTAATGCTATCATCCTGGACCATCACCCGCTTTCCGACTAGTCCTAGCCACGCTCTCATTTTTTCAAGAGAACAAGTGAAAGAAAAAGGGTGAGCTCAACTAGCCCAAGAAGAAATATTATGACTAAGATAATGCAGAATAAATTATCATTAGCCTTCAACAATGTTAAACTGATAAAATACAATAAACATCAAGTTTAACTGCAGCGAAACAAGCAATCCAATAGAAAAGTCAAGTAGAGCATAAAATCTACTATCTTCTATGATTTAAAAAGTTTTTCATCAACTTAATCGCTAAGACTCAGCTTAATAAATAAACCACATCATCAAGTCATCCCTGCTTTACGGGCCAAGGATATTCATTAAATTATCAAGGGTCATGACTATACCGAATAATCCCTGGTCATAATCATACCAAAAATTGTCCATCAATAGACTACAGGCCACTGAGAACTTTTACCACATCATTCGTCACATTACGGTCATGATCATACTAAATAATCCCTGGTCATAATCTCACTAAGTCCACCTATGCACGTAAGCCAAAGATGACTTTTATCACAATATAAACATGAGAATGATGACAATGATATAAGAATTAATCAAACAAAAACAAGGATAAATATTAAAAACTTTAAATTTATCCAAATATTATAAACTCATAATCTAATATTATTAATGTGAAGCCCCCAAAATAAGTATATATCACCTATTCTGAGTCGCCAAATACATGGTACAGAATATAAATACAATCTTTAATATACAACAAGAAAGTTGTGAGTTTTAATACAAATATTGTCTTCTAGACAATATCCACTCTCAGAATAAGTCCTCATTACATTTATTGTCACACTATTTAACAGAATAGTGAGGACTACTAATACTATCATCTAGACCGTCACTCCATTCCCCGACTAGTCCCGGCTACGTTCTCATTTTCTAAAGAGAACAGTGAAGGAAAAGGTGAGCTTAACTAGCCCAGTAAGAAATATTATGACTAAGATAATGCAGAATAAATTATCATTAGTCTTCAACAATGTTAAACTGATAAAATACAATAGACATCAACTTTAAGCATGAATGAACAAGCAATCCATTAAAAGAGTCAGTAGAGAATAAAATCTACTATCTTTTATGATTTAAAAAGGTTTTCATCACTTTTATCATTTGAGACTCAAACTTAATAAATAATCCACATCATCTCGCCTCTATGGCCAAGGATATTCATTAGTATCACGATTTCAAATTATCCATGCACTACAGGCCAAGGATATTCGTGTATTCATCAACGGTCCTGATCATGCCATAAAATAATTGATCTTTGCTCCCTTGGCCGAAGAGAATCCATAGCCATAATCATACCAAAAGCTGTTTCATCAATGTACTACTACGGCCAATGAGGACTTTTTTCCACATCATTTGTAACATTACTACCATGATTATCTTTGAATAATCCCTCGGTCATAATCATATACAAGTCCATCTATGCTACTACTGAGACCATAGATGACTTTCAACATAATATAAACATGAGGATGATGACAATGATATAAGAATTCAATAAAACAAGTTCAAAAATTAATTTATCCAGGAACTAATAACGTCCAAATTGTCAACATGATACTTCTTTGTAGAGTAAAATTCAAGAATGCTCAGAAGAATATTTCCATGAGAAGATACTGGATGAAGCGCAAATATCAAGGATATTCCACTAATTTCATGGAGTATAAAAGTCAAGACTTTAACCAACTGAGTATAATAAAGAATGGAATAACAAAAGAAATTACCATGCATGCGATACTTCGCATAGACAGATTATTCCAATAGAATAATAAATAATGGAACCAAGTTAGGCGTAATACGCACCGATAGGATATTCCAACAGAATAATAAAGAATGGAATTAACAACAGAAGTCACCATGCATGCAGTGCTTGTGATGACATGTGTTATTCCAAAAGAATAATAAATAACGGAACCAGTCAAAGTAAATTGCACCAAGCAGGATGTTCCAAAGAATAATAAAAAGATTAACCAGTCCCGCGTAAAACGCATGTATGATAAAGATTTTAACCAGTCCCCAGAAACGCATGCACAGGATATTCCAAATGTAATAATAAAGAATAGAATAACAATGAAATCACCAAGTATAGGGGGTGATCAGCGATACAAAGTTATTCCAACAGAATAATAAAGAATGGAATAACAGAAGTTCTCTTCATGAATACAAAAAAAATAATACCCCTTACCTTATAAAGAAGAGTACACCGACGGTAGGGCGGGGATATACTTGAAGAAACTTGCACTACGCTCAAAGCTTTCTTAAACGCTAAAGAAATACGCTCAAGATTATAGAAGAATAATTCTCTCTATCGTTTCTCTCTTTAGAGTTTTAGTGAATTCGTAAGAAATAATGAAGGAAAGAGCTTCTATTTATTGAAGAATGGACTGAATAGTAACCAATCCATGAGCGGTTCAGATCGATTTACTTTAAACGGACGGTCCAGATTGGTTTACAATAAAATATAATATATTTTATTTATAATCTTATAAAATGAATAACTTTTAAAAAGATTTTACTACGCAAACACTACGCATAATAAAATATAATATAATCTAATTATTATCTAATAAAATAGATAACTTTATAAAAGTATTCATTTTATATAAAAAGATTTTACTATTAGCCTAATAAAACGTAATAACTTTATAAAAGTATTTTGTTTTATATAAATTTTTTACATTTTATTACATTAATAATACTAATAAAACAAAACTTATATATATAATATATATATATATATATATAATGTCTCTTGGGAAAGTACTTGTCGTTGAATGCACTCTTGGAACTTCTCCCAAGACATCTGAAAGTCTAAGGCCAGTCGGTGATGCTTTTTCTGATTCCCACCAAAGAATCGCTTCTTCACGCAATATAAAGGTACATAGAAGAATAATTCTCTCTGAGGTTTCTCTACAGAGTTTGATGAATTCGTAAGAAATAATGAAGGAATGATCTTATATTTATAGAAGAATGGGTGAATAGTAACCAATCCATGAGCGGTCCAGATCGATTTACTTTTAAACAGACGGTCAGATTGGTTTACAATAAAATATAATATATTTTATTTATAATCTAATAAAATGAATAACTTTTAAAAAGATTTTACTACGCAAACACTATACGCAGTAACTATGAAAATACTACGCATAATAAAATATAATATAATCTAATTATTGTCTAATAAAGCAGATAACTTTATAAAAGTATTACATTTTATATAAAAAGATTTTACTATTAGCCTAATAAAACGAATAACTTTATAAAAGTATTTTGTTTTATATAAAAGTTTTTCGTTTTATTACATTAATAATACTAATAAAACAAAACTTATATATAATATATATATATATATATATATATATATATATATATAACAATCAACTAATTGAATCAAATAACGTGAGATACTGCAAAGAATTCATCGTAGTAATAATTGAATAAAACCGAGTGACTTCTCACATAAGCATCAATAATCAATACCGTGTCTTCTTATACAAACCACGGCAGTATTCTTTCTTTACTACTCGAGTAGTTCAACAAAGATTAATTCAGTAAAACTTCCGCCATTATTTTCATATAAATATTTTTGTCGTTTTCTCAATACGACAATAATTCTATTTTGGGGTCCACCCCCTCTTAGAGCAAAATCCAGGGCTCGCCCCATTAGGGCGTGTCATCGTATGAATATTTTTCGACACAAAGAATATTCTCCGACCAATCGAAAAATATAACAACTTGCATACTTTGTAAAATTTAAAAATATTACCCACAACTATAACATTATATTAAATCCACACCATAATATTCAAAAAAAAAATTCGAGAAATTTAAATCTTTATTCGTAAAATTTGGGATTTTACAATCTCCCCTCCTTATGAAATTTCGCCCTCGAAATTTACGTATATACCTGGTATCCCGAACGGATGAGGACACTTCGTCCGATTCTAACTCTTGAGGTATAACCTTTGAGTGTTGAATACATTCCAGGATTTTAACAGGTACATCTTCATACGTTAAATTATCCGCTATCTCGTCCGATTCTAAATCAATAATGTGGTTCGGGTCGTCCACATATTTACGTAACATCGATACGTGAAAAACTAGGCGGTAAAACGAGTCTATAATCCACAGTTCCTACTTGATCGAGGATTTCAAATGGGCCAATTAAATCGAGGGTTAAGATAACGCCTTCTTGAACCTTCTTCTTCACATTCATCAGCTATGAGTATGTAGCTTGGGCGGCTTTAACTTTATCGATTAAAGTCGATTCTAATCGTATATTCGTTATCTTCACATGGGTTCGTATATTAGCACTCATAAACGCATACGATCTTCTACTCAACGCGTTAGCTACCACGTTCGCTTTTCCACGATGGTATTGAATGGTACGATCATAATCTTCAACAGCTCGAGTCAACGTCTTTGGCGCATGTTACGTTCGTTTTAGTTGAAGAAATATTTAAGGGTTTTAGAAATGGGGTTTTGTACTAGGGTCAGTACAAAATTCGATTTCACGCTCTAGGGATAGGCTAGGAAGTCTTCATGAGTACGTCAGGAAATTTATTAACGATAGAAATATCATTCAAAACTGTGACCCTCATCCAAGACTTGGATAATACGTCACATTGATACTTATCAACTTGCCATCTTCATTCACGATGTCGCTTCTGTAAAGTCCGACTTGGTGCATTCCACACAAGGAAGTCAACAACGAAAGGATCGGGCTCTTTACTTATGGCTTGATATGACAATGATTGACTTTAGTGGTTTAGTTACTTTGAATTCGCATAACAGGTTGGTTAGAAATATGAAAGCTAACAACCTTACTAAAAACATGATGAGTAGTTAACCAATCGATTCCAAAAATCACATCAAAGGCAAGTATTTTCAAAGAGATAAGATCGACAGGTAACGTGAAAGTGTTGATTTGAACAAGATTTATAAATAGTGGAGGTAACGAAGGTTTCTCCCAACTGAGTTTAAACAGATATATCAAAGTCTAACTTCTCAGAGTTAACTTCAAACATTGAACACAACTAGGTGAAATAAAAGAGTGAGTAGAATCAGTATTCAACACTTCAGATAGACTTTGCAAGAGTTTATGACTAACATACCCATGATAATTTTATTCGGGTTCCTCGTCACGAAAAAAAAAAAAACGCTCTCTTAAACTACTAGGCTTTGGCTTTGTCTGGGACATCCTTTGGCATCACTATCCCAAATTTAGACTTGACTTCACCATATGACAAAATCGAGCTAGGTGACCTTCTTCCGCAATTAAAACACGCTTTGGATTGTTGCAGTCAGATTTGGACGGATGTGTCCCCCTCTGTCAGCATTTGAAACATATGATAGATGGTCGTTCTTCTTCCTTTGAAACGGGGTCTTTGGTGCTTGAGCATCTTCACGTCATTGTTTAACCTTCTCTTAAAATGTCCATTCTTATTGTTTTGGCCATGATTACTAAAGTGAAGTGGTTACCATTTCGCATATTGATTCCCTCCATGCTTATTATCACCGCTTTGATGACTGTTATCACTGGTATTATCATTTTTCCGGCTGCTCTCTTTTGGTTGGGTTGACTTATTATCGCGCTCTAATAACTGAGCCCTATTAACAACATATGAATACAAACACAATTTATGAGAGATAAGATATTGATGTATCTCAGGTTTCAAACCTCTTAGAAATATTCACGTCATTCTCTCCTCATTATCAATCAAATGAGACGCAAATCGGGATAACTCGTCAAACTTGGCTTCGTACTGCGACACGATCATGTTGTTTTGCTCCAACTTGATAAACTCCACCTCCTTCATGTGACGAATACTTTTGGAAAAGTACTTGTCATTGAACAGCTCTTGGAACTTCTCCCAAGACATCTTGAGTGCGTCAGGCTGGGTACGTTTTATAGATTTCCACCAGTAATCTGCCTCTTCATGTAACATAAAGGTGGCGAATGGAACCTTTTGCTCCTTGGAGCATCCCAAGACATCAAATATCTTGGTGATCTGCTTTAACCACGTCTTCGCCTTAAGTGGTTCTGGCTTTCCCAAAAACTCTTGTGGTCCCAGCTCCTTGAACTGCTTAGCGGTGACCAACCGTGGGTTGACATTGTTTCCACCTGCATTATGAACAGGAGTCTCTCTCATTTAGTGTTGCATGAATTCTAAAAAGCTCCTAAACGTATCGTCGTTCGTCATTTGATCAGTGTTGTTATTTACAGGAGGATTATCCTGATTATTGATCTGTGGAGACTCAACGGTCTCCTGTGCTCCATTGATGTTCTCAACATTCTCGGATGCCATTTTCAAACACTGCCACAAAATAAGGGTTAATTAACATATCACATATTATCCCTATACTCTGACCGACCAATTAAATATCAAATAGACTTAGGTAGGTCATACTAGCGAAGGAATTTCCCGTCTCTCCCCTCCTAGTTCTTGTCTCACATCTCAGCCAGGGATCATATCCCTAAGCTTTGATACCAACTGTGACGCCCCCAAAATAGGTATATATCACCTATTCTGAGTCTCCAAATATATGGTACAGAATTCAAATACAATATTTAATATACAACAAGAAAGCTGTGAGTTTTAATACAAATATTTTCTTCTAGACAATATCCACTCTCAGAATAAGTCCTCATTACATTTATTGTCACACTATTTAGCAGAATAGTAAGGACTACTAATACTATCATATGGACCGTCACTCCGTTCCCCAACTAGTCCCGGCTACGTTTTCATTTCCTGAAGAGAACAGTGAAGGAAAGGGTGAGCTCAACTAGCCCAATAAGAAATATTATGACTAAGATAATGCAGAATAAATTATCATTAGTCTTCAACAATGTTAAACTGATAAAATACAATAGACATCAACTTTAACTGCAGCGGAACAAGCAATCCATTACAAGAGTCAAGTAGAGAATAAAATCTACTATCTTTTATGATTTAAAAAGGTTTTTCATCACTTTTATCACGAGACTCACCTTAATAAATAATCCACATCATCCCCAAGACTACTGGCCAAGGATATTCATTAAGATCACGACCACAAATTATCCATGCACCACGCCAAGGATATTCGTGTATTCATCAACCGGTCCCCGATCATGCCATAAAATAATTCATCTTTACTCCTCGGGTCAAGAGAATCCATAGTCATAATCATACCAAAAGCGTCCATCAATGCACCACGGCCAATGAGGACTTTTTTCCATATCATTTGTAACATTACTACCATGATTATACCGAATAATCCTTGGTCATAATCATACCAAGTCCATCTATGCACTAGTGCCACGAGATGACTTTCAACATAATATAAACATGAGGATGATGACAACGATATAAGAATTCAATAAAACAAGTTCAAGAATTAATTTATCCAGAACTAATAACGTCCAAATTGTCAACATGATACTTCTTTGTAGAGTAAAATTCAAGAATGCTCAGAAGAATATTTCCATGAGAAGATACTGGATGAAGTGAAAATATCAAGGATATCCACTAATTTCATGGAGTATAGAAGTCAAGACTTTAACCAACTGATTATAATAAAGAATGGAATAACAAAAGAAATCACCATGCATGCGGTACTTCGCATAGATAGGTTATTCCAATGTAATAATAAATAAACGGAACCGTGTCAAAGCGTAATAATACATAATCAAGCGGGATATTCCAACGGAATAATAAAGAATGGAATAACAATGTAAATCACCATGCATGTGGTACTTGGCGTGACAGAGTTATTCCAATGAGAATAATAAATAACGAAATCGGGTCTTGTACAGAAACGCATTGAGCGGGATATTCTAATGAGAATAATAAAGAGCGAAACCGAATCCAGTAAAAAACGCCTGCATGGATATTCCAACAGTAATAATAAAGAATGGAATAACAATAGAAATCACCAAGTATAGGGTGAACCACGATATACAAAGTTATTCCAATGTAATAATAAAGAATGGAATAACAAAAGTTCTCTTGTAATAACCCGAGATTTCCTATATATAAAATAAATAAGAAATTTTATGTATAATTTTTTTTTTTTTATTTATTTAATGACGAGAATAAGTGAACGATAGATACAAATATATTTATTACTTGAAAAATTAGAAATAATTTTGGAATAATCAATTACCACAAATTATATTGTTATGGTAATTAATTTTTCGTAGCGTAAATGTTTTATTAATTATTTTCCATGAAAACATGATTGGAAATAATATATGAAGTGACAATTAGAATTTATATAATAAATATTTTATTATATGAATTGTTCGTAATATTAAAGTTAATTATTTTAACCGATTATTGATGTTGTAAAGAAAGAGAAGTCGATATGAGATCCAAACCCCGGATTGGGATCATGAACAAGAGATGAGAATAATAATATTATATTATTGATATAATGATTTTACAAAGACAATAATTATGTAATGTGTATGTGTGACAGATAATATTGTGCAACGACTACCAATTAGGTCATAAGATATTACCGTCATCGAGAAACCCTAATTATTTAACTCGCTTATGAGATATGACCGAGTAGTGATCGTATATGAAGGTTACTGCGTATAAGATGTCTGTAATTAGAAGAAAACCCTAATTATCGTTCAGATGTCGATAATCAGACAAACCCTAATTATTACAACCCTAATTCGGTTGAAGTTAGAGATCGTGAATGATCGTGTTAGAACATATACATGCATAATTAGAGAACCCTAATGGTCAATTAGAAACCCTAATTGATGGCGCTATTTAAAACCCTAATTATAGAACCCTAAATTTTCAATCAAGACCCTAATTTTAAATTATCTAAGTTTAATTACGATGTTAATGTATAAAAGTTTTAATTTACCAAAGGATAGAAGTAATTGGTAAATGATAAAATTACCATCTAGTGATTAAATACTACATTTAATTGCTATGCATAAAAAATACCCATGAAATTATATGTGAAATTACCAAAATACCCTTTTAGTGTATTATTAGTTATATTATTAATGGAATTTTAAAATCTAAAGTGATAAACCCTAATGGTTATGGGTAATGTCTATAATGCCCTTCATGGTAGACATGAGAAGTCTAAACTACCATCTTGTGCATTATTAAAGGAAGGAACCAATTATTAGGTGAAATGACTATTTTACCTTTTTGTCCATTTAGTGCATTATTGGTGAAATAATTTTGTATCATTGCTACCAATCCCCAAAATTTCTGGCCAACCACTCTATAATTATCATTTGAGCTCAATAATGGATGTACCATATCGATCAAGCATTATCGCATCAAATAATTGAATTATTTTCAAGAATAAGAGAGAGAAAGGCTACTTTAATCTCATTTTTCTCCCAACACTCATCTTAGACTCTCTCTCTCTAAAAGCTACGTAAATTAGCTTGCTAGATCGAGTCTATAATCAAAGCTCAACCATCACAACAACGAATCAAAGTCGTAAATTCAAGAATCAAGCTCAAAAAGGTAGAAACCTTAAATTCTAGAAATCCTTCGATTCGATGTTAATTGATGCAATTGATTGTTTAAAGTTGTGTAATAAGGAGTCTATTAATGTTCTGAGTTGTTAAATTCATGACCCATAACATCAAAGTGCTCAAAATCAAAGTTTTTCAAACTTTGGAAAAACCAAAAATATGGTCTGACAAGCAAATGTCAGACCCCATAGATTCGTGTGTGTTTAGTGGTTTTGATATTTAAAACTTGTAACATGTAGCCTGATATGTGGTCTTTAAGATGAAAAAAGAATCAAGTCAAGATCAGTTTTATATTGAGAGATATAAGCGGTCAAAACCCATTGACCAAATCGCCAAACTAATAAACCAGATTTTTCATGAACAGCTTTAGTGTTTCACTTTATTGAAGCCATTTCCGTTAGATCTGTTGTTGTTATGATGATGTTAAGTGTTAAAGTAGTAGTCTTACATATTGTCTACACACTGGAATTGATAGATCACATAAACGTTACACGATCATCAAGATATAGAGGTTCAAAGTAGCCATCTCGAACTGTTCTTCACGAAGAATAGCTCTGACAGCTACTTTGATGGCCATTTTCTCCCAGATCTGATGTTGGATAGCCATGATGTTTGTTAGATCTTGTAGTCTTGTATTTCCTCTACAAGATCTCGACCAAGAACATCGCTGTAATCGCAACACACACAAAACTACACACACGCACAAAGTAAAGTTACCTTGCTCGCCTTAGATTTCTAAAGGTGCTCAAGAACACCTATAGCGACGGTTCTGTCGCTATAGGGGCCTTTAGCGACGGTTATTATTATTATTTTTTGGAAATTAATTTAAAAATTTTAAAAATTAGATTTTAATTATTAAAAATACCAAATAAATTCTGAAAAATTATTTTAAAGTCCAAAAAATAGTTTTTAATTATTTTGAGTATATTTCATAAATATTTAATATTTTTGGAATATAAAAGGTATTTATTTATTTAATTATAATATTAAATAAATGATTTAAAAATAGTTTTAATTCATGAAAAATCATGAAAAATTATTTTATGGTATAAGAAAATATTTTAAGTTATTTTCCATGACTTTTAATATTTTGTGATGAATTTCATTAATTAATTAATATTAATGATATTAAAGTTATTTAATGATTATATTAAATAATTTAGTTTAAAAATGATTTTATTATTATAAAAATCATTTTAAATGAAATTAAGGTATTTAAAAATATTTTAAGTTATAAAATATAACTTTTAATATTTAAAGGATAATTTCATTAATAATTTAATATTAATGATATTAAGATAATATTAATGATATTTAGTTTATTTAATAATTATTATTAAATAAATAGTTTAAAATGGTTTTATTTATTTAAAAAATCATTTAAAGAGGATATTAAGGATTTAAAATATTTTAAGTTATAATTAATGACTTTTAATATTTGGATAAATAGTGCATTAATATTTAAATATTAGTGGTAATTATTTAAAATGATTTTAATTATTTTAAAAATCATTTAAGGGTAATATAAATGTTTTAAAATATTTTGAGTTATTATAAATAACTTTTATATTTTGGCAATGGTTTCATTAATAGTTTAATATAAATTAATTATTAATGACAATGGAATTGTTTAATGTTTAAATCATTTAATTATGATTCCGATGTTCGAAAGTTATAAATTTTACCAAACTAAATTCGATTTCGAGAACCGATTATGAAGTTATGAAGTTTTGAAGAACACCTATAGTAATAATGCTTATATCACTATAGGCCCTTTAGTGATGATTTGAACTATTTTAAATTTTTCAATTCTCGAAATTTCAAAATGGTTAAAAATAAGATGTCCGATATTTGCAGAGATGTTGAGGTATGTAATAAGAGTCTTAGACTCAAGATTTACTCCGATAAAGTCGGTTGACACGACAAATGTCGATCCTATAATAGAAAGAAAAGGCTACCGTAAGAGCATGGATGAGATATTTGAAAAATGTATAAAAATATTTCAAGTATAGAATAGGAACTAAAAGTATGATCACCGTGATTACGTATTCGAATCGTAATAGTACGACAAAGATTATGTGTTAAGATATATTGTTCTAATCGAATCTAATGATCCGATTATTGATAGGTTGTGATAAAGAGATAAAACCCGAGTTGAGATTTGTAATCAAATAATCAAAAAGTATCCTACCTTTGCATTTTCTTTATGCAATGGACATGAGTAAGAAGTTTCGTAATTATTCTATTCCCATCGCATGTGATTATGTACGCTTTGATTATCAACATGTTAGCTCGGATATATATTCTCGTTAAGTTGATTTCTAAATGGTTATACAAGTGTCCCCACTTGGATAATCATGGCATTTATTCACATGTTGATATACCTTTGTCAATTACCCGTATACATATATGTTGAATTACATATTATTGTTGAAAGCAAGATTAAAACCTTCTGGTTTGGAACTGTGCATGTATGAATATCCCTATATGGGAAGATTTTTTGCACCAAGGATGGACAGTGAGTGAGCGATGAATTTCGCTCAAGTTATGTAGTATTGATCATCACAGGTACAATCGGGCCGATCACCCTCCGCATTGCAGTAAGTTTAGAGAGCCAGTTTATGGATGAATTCTCGCTAAACCTTTTCAAAATGAAAAATAATGTTCATAGTATGTTTCTTAAACCCTATTCATGGGTAGAGCCTAATTTCAAGAATTTGAAAGAGAGTTGTTATGTGAATTTTTATCAAGATGATTACTTCACAACTTTTGCTTCGTTGTTGAAGTGTTATGTAAAGAGAATACTTATATTCTTTCAAATTTTATATATATAATTGCTATTACTTGTCGGGCACTCAAATGCTCATCCTCGCTTAAATTAAATGTTTTCATTAAGTATGAAAGTTAAACCCAAAGCTCGTGCACTAACAAAGGAAAAGGAAAGTCGATCGAATAAGTGTGTATTATGAGTTAATGGTTATAGTTGTATTGGTATCTATTCAAGTATTGTAAGGAATGTATTTCAAGGTCTCGTACACTGGAAGTAAACTTTGATGTATGTAAATTAAGTTTGAATGTAATATTACTATCAGTATGATTCAAATTTTATAGAAATGGTATCGTGAAGAACCGAGTTCGGGTTTCAAGTACCGGATTTGGGGCGTCACATTCTCTACATGAATATAAAAAAATAATACCCCTTACCTTATAAAGAAGAGTACCCTACCAGAGTAGGCGGGGATATACTTGAAGAAACTCAGACTACGCCAAAGCTTTTTTAAACACTAAAGAAATACGCCAAGATTATAGAAGAATAATTTCTCTACGCTTTCTTTCTCTAGAGTTTCAATGAATTCATAAGAAATAATGAAGGAATGAGCTTTATTTATAGAAGAATGGGTGAATAAGAATCAATCCATGAACGGTCCAGATTGATTTACTTTAAAGCTGAATCGTCTGCATGGTTTACAATAAAATATAATATATTCTATTTATAATCTAATAAAATGAATAACTTTTAAAAGATTTTACTATGCAAAAACTATGCATAATAAAATATAATATAATCTAATTATTGTCTAATAAAGCAGATAACTTTATAAAAGTATTCTATTTTATATAAAAAGATTTTACTATTAGCCTAATAAAACGAATAACTTTATAAAAGTATTCTGCTTTTATATAAAAGTTTTTCCGCTTTATTACATTAATAATACTAATAAAATAAAACTTATATATATATATATATAATATATATATATATATATATATATATATATATATATATATAACAATCAACAATAATTGAATCAAATAACGTGAGATACTATGCAAAGATTTATCGTAGCAATAATTGAAAAAAACCGAGTAACTCTCACATAAGCATCAATAATCAATACAGGTGTAGCTCTTATGCAACCACGCCAGACATCGATTTTTTACTACCAAGTAGTTCAACAAGATTAACTGGTAAAACTTCCACCGTTATTTTCATAAAAATATTTTTGTCGTTTTTTCAATCCGACAATAATTACATTAATGGGGTCCACCAATGATTGTGTGGCCGCATTTAATATTCCCGAAACACAAAGAATATTCCCGATCAATCGAATATTATATAACAACTTGCATACTTTGCAAAATTTATAAATATTACCCACAACTATAACATTATATTAAACCCACACCATAATATTCAAAAAAAAATTCGAGAAATTTAAATCTTTATTCATAAAATTTGGGATTTTACAATTAATATTATAACAATATTTTAATCACTTCTTAAACTTATAAACAATTTATTTCAATTGTCTATACTTTACCAAATAATGCATTTAATCATTCAAAAATGCCATACTCATAAGATTTCATCACCAATGATCCAATTCCTTATCAAAAATCTGCATATACCCTATATAAGATTTTCAAGCCATAAATCCTATTTACCAATTTTTAACTTCACATAACATATTTAACTCATTTACTCATAACTAGATCATTTTCATGAAAAATACCAAATCAGTCCCAAAAATATTTCTTTTCCGGGATTTTTGCGTAATATAGTCCCATATTGAAATATATATTTTTCTAGAATTTTTAAAATTCATTTACTATTTTTCAAAAAATCAATTTCTAATTAATTCCTTAAGAAATTAGCTACCTCAAGTTTAACTCCAAAAATTCCCAAATCTTGGCAGGATCTTACACATGTTAACGTGATCTTCCAGATTAAATTTCATGTTCATCGGAGTTATAGAACTCTGGTTATAGCATTTTTCGTCGGAAAAACCTAAATATTGAAATGGTCATAACTTGCTCATTTTAAGTCAGAATGAGCTCATTTTTGGACAGGAGGTACTTTGTACCATATATTTCTATGTCCCAAAAGGCCAAAATTTTTCTCACAAATTAAATGGCCGAAACAGCCCTTTTAAACTTCTAGGCAGTAGTCTTTTCGTAATTTGCAGCTTTTGACTCCTTTGTTAAAATCAGTCCACACGAATATCTACAACATCTTTTACAGTGACTCCACTTGGATAAGTTAGAAAACTCATAGATCTAACTTTAGAACTTGACCACACTCAAAAATTTGAAATATAATAGGAGATATGGTCAATTGAATTTCATGTTCTATTTTCACCTAAATCTGATTTTCAACCCTTTGTGATTTCTAAGAAACTTTCATGTTTTCACATAATAACCAACATAACTCATCATGACAATGACATAATAATTCAATAAAATAAGTTCAAGAATTAATTTATCCAGAAACCAATAACGTCCAAATTGTCAACATGATACTGCTTTGTGGAGAAAAATTCAAGAATGCTCAGAAGAATATTTTCACGAAAAGATACTGGATGAAGCGCAAATATCCAGGATATTCCACTAATTTCAAGGAATATAGAAGCCAAAGCTTTAACCAACTGTGTATAATAGAATATATGAAACTGCAAATGGATTTTCGTCCGCCATGCGGTAATCCACGTAGACAGATCATTTCCATAATTTAATAAGGAATGAATACAAATGATCATTCACCATGCATGTGGTAATCCACACAGACAGGTTATTCCAAGAGAATAATAAAGAATAGAATAACAAAAGGATTCACCATCGCGCAATAGATCACATGATGATGGTTATTCCCAATGTAATAAATAAGAATGGGCCCAGTCACGCGTAAACGCATGCATGTGATATATTCGGCTGTAATAATAAAGAACAAAAACAAAGTCAAAGCGAAATTAGCACCGGCTGAGGATATTCCAATGTAATAATATAGAATGGAATAACAACAGAAATCACCATGCAATGCGATAGACCGCATGTATTGTGTTATTCCAATAGAATAATAATTAATGGAACTGTGTCAAAGCGTAATACGCACCGACAAGATATTCCAATGTAATAATAAAGAATGGAATAATAGAAGAATTTCACCATGTATGTGGTACTTGCAGATGAGATAAAGTTATTCCAACATAATAATAAAGAATGGAATAATGTAAGAATTTCACCAAGTATAGGGTAGTCACATGATACAAAAGTTATTCCAATGAATAATAAAGAATGGAATAATGTAAGTTCTCTTCATGAATACGAAAAGAAATAATACCCACTTACGAAAGTACAACAAATAATATCCCTTACCTAGAAGAAGCGGATATAGAGTAAATAAGTAGTTGTATCTTCTTCTTCTCTCTATAGTTTTCTCTCTCAGAGTTTCAAAGTGAATTAAGTAAGAAATAATGAAGGAATGAGCTTCTATTTATGGGAGAATGGATTTAATAAGAATTAATTCTGAAACTATCCAGATTGATTTATTTTTAAACCAGATTTGCCTAGATTGGTTTACTAATAAAACAAAATCTTTTAAATAAAATATAATATATTCTATTTATAATCTAATAAAACGAATAACTTTATAAAAGTATTACATTTTATATAAAAAATTTTACTATGCAAACACTACGCGAGCACTATGCATAATAAAATATAATCTATTCTAATTATTGTCTAATAAAATAAATAACTTTATAAAAGTATTCTATTTTATATAAAAGATTTTACTATGCAAAACACTACGCATAATAGAATATAATATATTCTATTTATAGTCTAATAAAACAAATAACTTTATAAAAGTATTACCTTTTTATCTAAAAAGCTTTTTTGCTTTACTACATTAATAATACTAATAAAATAAAACTTCATCATCATTATTATAATTCACACTATTAATCGACTGTCAGTGTCGCTCCTAGAAAGAGGGGCTTTCAATAAGAATTTCTCCCTACATGGCGCAAGCAATTAGGTGACCAAACCTCTCCTGGCGTAACTTAAAGACATCGTCAATAATATTGCAAATAATAATATTAATAACTTCGCTATCTCAATTATTGATTTAATAATATATAAAATATTGACAATAATTGAATCAAATAACGTGAGATACTATGCAACAATTACTATAATAATAATTGAACAAAACCTGAGTGACTTCTCACGTAAAGATCAATAATCAATACCATGTGCTTACTACGCAACCACACGTGACATCGTACTTTTACTACCGAAAGTAGTTCAACAAAGATAAACAGTAAAACTTCCGCCGTTATTTTCATTAAAATATTTTTGTCGCTTTTTTAATCCGACAATAATTTCGCCAGGGGTCCATTAAAGATTGTGTCGTCGTTGCATTTAATATTCCCTGTTAAAACGAATATTCCCCGACCAATCGAATATTATATAACAACTTGCATACTTTGTAAAATTTATAAATATTAACCATAACTATAACATTATCTCAAATTCACACCATAATATTAAAAAACATATTTCGAGAAAATTAAATCTTTATTCGAAAATTTTGGAGTTTTACAAAAAGGGAAATGAAATCTTTCTGGCGTCGACAATAACTAAAAAAATGTAAAACGTCTAAATGATATTATTTTACCATTGTAACCCTATGAGTTATTTAAAAATTCTATTTGAATGATTTAAAAATTTGAAATTGAAGGTATAATATTTATTGAGGCTATTTTTGTCCATAAATTTTAAATAAATTATTAAGTGGTACCTCTTAATAGTTAAGATTTGAGTTTTTGTCTTAACAATTAAGAGTTATTAAGAGGCAAAATAAAATTTACCAACCAAGTCTGACCGAATGAGAGACAGGTGAATTAAGAGACATTTAAGGGGTGTTTGATAAAAAATGAATAAATCTGAATCTGAATGAGCTGAATCTGAATTTGAATGAGTTGAATCTGTTTGATAATTGACATGTCTGAAATATTTGAATGACAAAATTTTATTATTTTACCTCTCTGAAAAATTTTAAAATTGTTGTAAATTTATTTAATATTATTTAATATAATAGTTAATATTTTTTTTATTTTTTTATTTTTTTATTTTTATTTTACTTCATTCAGCTGCTCATTCAGCCATTCAGTTAAAAAATATGACTTAGCCATTCAACTCGTCCATTTTATCGATTTAGCCATTCAGACCAAAATAAACACACTGACCGATTCAACTATTCAGTCATTCAACTCTAAATAAACATCCCTTAGACACAAACAAGCATCACCTAAAACTAAACTATAAAGTCCTCGACTGGGACGGGCTGGGCCAGTTAGTTCCTAAGGTTAACCGAACCATTTGTTCTATGGCAGAAGATCACGGGGTTACTATTGGCCCATTTTAAAATCTTTAGCTCTATACGCCTACACTATAAAATCGCGTATTCCTAAAGTCCACAAATTTCTCAGAAACCCTAAACCTCTTTACCTAGAAGGCTACAACACTCCCTCTTCCTCTCGGAGCCAACGGCGGCTGTTTTCACAGCAGGTGAAGCTTCTTCTTAATATAGGTTTTGTTTGGGTGGGTAATTGTTCAAATTTTAGCTTTTTGGAGGAATGCTTATTTGGTTTTTGTGTGTTTATTTACAGATTTAATCGTAAAAGGAGGGAACAAGCTCTCACTGTGAAGCCATGGCTCTGGTAAGCTCTTCAGCTCTTATTACAAACAGATCTGCCTATTTTTATTTTATTTTATTTTTATTTTATTTTATTTGACCTTCATGTTTATGGATGATCCACAATCTTGACCTCTCAATTCTCTGATTTTGATGCGTTTTTACACATTTACCTTTAATACTGAATAAAATTCAATTTTCCCTTTATATTATAAAAAGGAAAATGTATGGTGGAATCCAATATAGGGTAATCTTTTCATTTGTGCTAAAACACTACAATATAGGGTAATAACAGTTGCAGCTTTGGAGTCTTTTATTTTATAATTTTAAAAATATATTTATACATGTTTAATTATTAATTCTTAAAATAGTCAATTTTTCTTTAAAAAATCCAAACTGGGCATTTAATTTGGGACGGATGGAGTAGTAGATGTAATTATTTAAAATTTTACATGAGAAATTACCAAAACAATATCTTTTAAGGCTTAACAAAATCATTTCAAGTATTGTAGAGATTCAAAGTCTATTAAATTGATGTGGTAGAACTCTGATTTGCCCAGTCGGGGGCCTAGTTGCATAGCCAAATCTAGGCGGTAGAGGACTTGCCTAGTGTCTAAGTGGGATCTCTGCTTGGATTAAGCAGATCTAGGCACATTTTTTGAGAATACTGTCTGCTATTTTCATTTTCCATAGCTTAATTATAGCTGTTTTAATTATCACTCTTACTTTAAAACCCTAAAAATAATTACCTACAACTTAGCACCAGATAAAACTGAAAAAAAAGTGTTCTAAGGGTTGCCTAAAGATCAATTGCTGAAATTTTATAGGACCATTGAAGTGTTAGTAATTTATTATAAACTTGCATATATCCATAAATAATCTCAATTTGGTGTAAAATTGTATTCAAGCGTGTAACTTTGTACCATTAGGGGTGACAATTTTTTGACACGGCACGTAACCCGACACAAACAAGACATAAAATAAGAGAGTTAGTGTTGAGTATAAACATTTTCCATGTCATAAAAAGGTCAACTCGTTCAACAAAAAATTTAAATGGGTCAAACATGTATAATCAGCATGTCAGCACGCGTAACACGATTAAGCAGGTTTATTTAAAATAATTTGAAAATAACTTAAACATTGAGTTTTAACTTTCTTAGTTACTTTTTTTCCAAGCACGTTATCTTGCTTTTTATTAAATAAGTATTAGTGATGAATAAATTACATTATTATTCAATAAATAAGTGAATAATGTTTATTTTTTTATTTAAAGTTTTTTTTTTAATTTATATAGTATACAGTTTTAACAGGTCGACACGTTAACATGATTAATAAACAGGTTAGTATCAGTGTTGAGCATCTTGACACAAATAATTGAACGGGTAGTGTTAGTGTTCTATTTAATGTAATATCTATAACTTGACACGACATGATTGCCACCCATTTGTACCATGGTGATCGGTATAATCATGTGAACGATCTAAAGATTAGGGTTGATGTATTCATATATTTGTATACTTCTGTTTACATACTTATATTAGTATATGTTCAATAAAAACATTCACTTTTAACATTATGGGCAAGACACCATTTGACTTGTGTATACCTAAAACTTACTGGAAGGATTTGTTGATATCTTTTGCAGATTTTGCATGCGGGGAACCAAAATAAAAATGCTTGGAAGGCACTCATAGCGGCAGAATACAGTGGTGTGAAAGTTGAACTGGTCAAGGATTTTCAGATGGGTGTATCGAACAAAACGCCAGAGTTTCTCAAAATGAACCCTATGGGGAAGGTGCTTGCTTTTTGGATATATTAATTCTTCTAGTCATTGGGTTTGCCACTTAATTTTATTCTGAACAAGTTCTTTGTGCATGTAGGTTCCAGTGCTTGAAACACCTGATGGTACTGTTTTTGAGAGTAATGCCATAGCACGTTATGGTGAGACTAATTCCTTGTGATGGTACCCACGAGGTTGTAATCCACTGTACTGACTGTACTCTCTAATTGTTCCTTGCAGTTGCTCGTGTGAAGCCTGATAATTCCCTTTTTGGATCTTCGCTGATTGATTATGTAGGTCATTTGGTTCATTTCTACCTCTGTAGTATTTTGGTCAACTTCGTACGGTTATAGTTTATTTATTTTTAGTTGGGAATCTTACTATATTAGTCTATTATATGTTATTTGCCAGGCCCACATTGAGCAATGGATTGATTTTGCATCGTTGGAGATTGATGCCAATATTGCGCGATGGTTATATCCACGAATGGGTTTTGCTATTTACCTTCCTCAGGTATTTTGGAATCCTTTGCTCCATTAGCATGATTTTACTTGTTGCTTTCTGTAGTGTATTGTGATTGTTGCCTACTTTTTTGTGCACAAAGGCGGAAGAAGCTGCAATTTCTGCATTAAAGAGAGCACTAGGAGCTTTAAATACCCATCTTGTTTCCAACACTTACTTGGTTGGGCACTATGTCACACTGGCTGATATTATTATGACATGCAACTTGAGTTTGGGATTTAGTCGAATTCTGACTAAGAGCTTTACGTCGGAATTTCCACACGTAGAGAGATATTATTGGACCTTGGTTAATCAGCTGAACTTCTCCAAGATATTGGGGGAGGTCAAACAAGCAGATTCTGTTCCACCTGTTCCGTCAGTAAAGAAGCCTGCAGAGACTAAAGAACCCGCAAAACCCAAGGCTAAGGATGAACCCAAGAAAGAAGCTGTGAAGCCTAAAGCTGTAGAGGTCGGTGAGGAGGAGGAAGCGCCCAAGCCGAAGCCCAAGAATCCACTAGATCTTTTACCTCCTAGTAAAATGGTTCTGGATGATTGGAAGAGGCTATACTCCAACACCAAGATGAACTTCCGTGAGGTTGCCGTTAAAGGTACAATCATCTATCATACACTTGGACGAAATTACTTTTTTTTTTTCCCCCCCAAAACAAATTTCCCCTCCTATAAAATGTCATCTTGTTAATCCTAATCATGGTAATTGATGTGCCATACTAGTCCATATTTTTGACTCCTTTCTTGTACTATTAATGTTATAAACCTTATTGCCTTGCATATGGTATAGACAATGGTGTACACCACCTATCTGTTTATGTTGGCAGACTCTTATTGCGTATGCATTTGTTGTTCCTGGCTATGTCTTTTTTAGTGTTCTAAAAATCGTTAGGCGGTCTTGGGTGGCAGAGGGAGTGCCTAGTGCCTAGGCAATGAGTAGGCATTTTCTTAGGGGATCTAATTTATTTATTTTATATTGTATATACTATATACTTGTTATGCTATATAAAACATATAATATATGTATTTTTTTTATTTTACATGAAACATTAGCAAAAAACAATCTTTTAAGCCTTAACAAAGTCATTTAATTATTGTAGAACTTCAAAATAGAGGTATGATTCTGTCTAGGCAGGGCATAGGCTCCTAGCCAAATCAAGGTGATAGAGGACTGCCTATAGCCTAGGCAGGGATTAATCAAACGTAGACGAACACTGCTTTTTCATGCTCCATCTGCGGAGCTGTTTCCCATTTGATTTCACTATTCTAAGATAATTTGTTCATGCTTTCATATTTAGAAGTATAATCTTGTGGATCTCTAGTCTCGTTATGTGTGGAAGGAGAATGATGTTTCTCTCTTTCATGTGACTATCATTCAAAAATGTTCTTTTTCATTGATATATATGTGTGTGTGTGTGTATATTATTTATAAAAGGGCTCCAGAAGAAACTGAGTGTGAATGAGAACTTTAGTTAGGGGCTATACTTTTTTCACTGCTTTCACGGTCCTATAGTATTAGCTTTTATCCTTTCTTAAACTTGCCTCGGTCATTAATTTGCAATAAGTTTATACCCTAATTCAGGACTTCAACTGTCCATGTTGATTAAACCTGAGTTGATGTGATTTGTTGAAAACAGAAGTTGGTTGTGACTACCCATGTTTAGTCAAGTTAATAATCCACATAACTTGATATTAGAGTGCAAGTTATATAGAGCCATTTGTGAGTTCATATCAACTTTTATTGCATGAATATTTATTTAGTCTTGCTTCCAGGAAATTTTTTGCTGCAGTTGGAAGTTATAAATCATCCTCAAATATCTTAAATTTCAAAGTTCTGATGGCATATCATTATGGAAGGGCTGAGTAATGTTGGACCATTTAACAAATTGTTTGAGTGCTCATTAAGATCTTGGGCTTAGCTTATGTTCATTAGCATATCTTTTGAACACTGTTTGTGTCAACAATGCAGAAATCCTACCGTACTTCATTTTTCACTCTCTTTCCATTCACAAAATATGTACAGAACTATGGATTATATATTTAAAAATCTCTTGTAGATTAATTAATCTGTGTGAAGATGTGGATTTAAAGAGGTGGCCATATCTTTTGAATTTTTTGGGTTACAAGAGTCTGAAGAGATTGAAATTTTGCGATGCCAGTCTGCCCAGTAAATTTTTTTTGTTTGTTCTGTACATAGTAAATCTGTAAGCTTCCAGTGATAATTGAACATATCTTTTGTCATTTGCAGGATTTTGGGATATGTATGATCCCGAGGGATACTCTCTTTGGTTTTGTAACTACAAGTACAATGATGAAAACACAGTCTCATTCGTGACTTTGAACAAAGTGGGTGGGTTTCTACAAAGGATGGATCTAGCACGCAAGTATGCATTTGGGAAGATGTTGGTCATTGGTTCAGAGCCACCATACAAGGTCCAAGGATTATGGCTTTTCCGCGGGAAAGAGATTCCTCAATTTGTGATCGACGAGTGTTACGACATGGAGCTCTACGAGTGGACACAAGTCGATATAACCGATGAAGCTCAGAAGGAGCGTGCTAGCCAAATGATAGAAGATCACGAGCCTTTTGAGGGGGAGGCTCTATTGGACGCCAAGTGTTTCAAGTGACGCTGCTTCAAGTTGCAGTCTGACACCAAAAGGCATCGGTTTTGAGGTTCTAGAGCCCAATTTAATTTATCTTTCCTTTTTGTGTCCATCAAATTTTGAATCTATTTTCTTTTTTTCTCAGCATGGTGGTGGTTTTTTTGTCGGTGTGTTTTAATCTATGGTTTTGGTCATGACGAGTTGACTGCGATATATTCGGATTTCAATGAAAAACAATTCTGATTATGCACTTGCCATTTTCTTTTTTTACTGTTCAGTGTGTTCCGATTAGTATATCATTTTGGATTTTGACCCTCCATGCAATAGAGAAGTTTGTTATTAAGTTTCTAAAAAGGAATAGTGAAGTTGGTGTTATGGCAAGATGACAATTTATACATCTGAACTTGAAGAGACTGGTTTTTCCCGAACCAAGAGTTTAGGATCGGGTACAAATATTGTTCTACTTCTACTCGTCCCGCCCTAGGTGACTATTTTAATGATTATACATATAAAATGGTTAATATATGTTTTATAAGTAATTCATGTATTTATACTTGTGTATAAATATATTGTACATTTTTATATATTTTTAAATTAAAATTTTTAATTATGCAATTATCTTATATTGATAATTATGTAAAATGAAGAAATAAGTGTACTTGATTGTAATAAATTTTAGAACTTTCAAATTTTTAATTAATTTAGGTTGGTTGTGAATTCGTAACGAGTTGTCTAGTTGAAGGTGACTTTTCATACTATGTTTATCAAAAACTCTTGGTTATTCTTGGTTCGTGAATGGTCTTTCTACGATGATTTGTTTGCTTTTCCCAATGTTGGATATATATGCATGCATGTTTTTTTTACCCTCTCATTTCTCAAAATATAAAAAAGACGATTCCAATTAATTCAATCAATACAAGTACGTTGCATCTAAAAATAATAATCTGTCTGTTCCCTTTTCATTAAATAAGTTGTATTTTTATGTATCTTATACTGTTTAAACATGTGTTCTATAGATCAAGAAATTGTGCAAGGCAGTAAGTTATTATTAGACTTATTGTATTCAATCTTCATCGCACGCAGTTGTCTTCTGGACTCTTCATAACATGTTGTCAACATAATTAATTTATGTTGAAACTTGTAACTTATATGGTGTGTATGAAAGATACTGAGAAGTTAAAGGCCAAGTGCAAAGCGAGGGAATCTGTCAGCATCCAAGTTTAGTGAGTCAGTTATTGAAACGCAGTCGTTTAGCCTAGATCTGTTAATGGTTTTGCTGCAACATTTTTCTTCAATTCCATAGTCCACGTGTTAGCTTTCTAGTGGTCGGTCAGTTAGCCTTATCAGATAGATTAGATTACAGTATGTATTGAGAGCAGGAGTCTTGTTTAGGCATGGATGAACTGAATAATATTACTATTTTTTGTCTCTTGCAAGTTTCTTTTCTTTCTTCTCAGTTATTTTTCTTCTATTATTGCTTGAATTCCTGACAAATTGGTATCAAAGCAACCCTGGGCCGAAAACCATGGCTGATTCCACCGCAAAAATTAGCCTGCACAAGCACGAGAAGGATCTGAAAACCATTGAAAGCATAATGGATCAGGTAGAGAGGAACTTTGAGCAAACTAGAGAGCAGTTTGGTTCAGTAGAAGAGCAGATTTCAAACCTCAATCAGAAGCTCCAAACCTCTAATGATGAATTGATGAAGAGGATCTCTGAAGTGCTCGAAGCAGTTCATAATACTGCTCCAGAAAAACCTAGATCCAAAGATGTAAGTCAGATTCCTGTTAGTGCCCTTCCTGCATGCAATGTTACTAATCATATTCATATACCTCCTTTGTCACCTGCTCAGAGTTACTCACCTCTTCCAATTCCTTATTCCACTCAGCTCATGAATACAACCCCTCAAAACATCAATAAACCATATATACCAGTTTCTGCACATACTACATCATTTGAGATTCCATATAACCCTACTTTCCTTAACTCTTTACCCACTGAACCTTATGTTCGACCTATAAGCTTAAACACCACTTCTCTAATCAATCATAGAAATCCTTACAATAATGTTACTTCTTATCCATGGTTTCCATATACTGATATTACATTGGGAACACCTACTTCAGTTCCTGGAATTAACTCATTAGTAATGAGTATGTCACCCCCTATCATGTCCACTCACCCTCTTCCCACCAGCTCATTCAGAAATTATAACCCTCCTCCAATCTCTACCACTGCTTATCCCTGGCCCCCAACTGTAGAAGGTAACCCCGTGAGACCACAATCTCCCAGTCTAAATTTATCAATGCCCAAGATGGATTTTCCAAAGTTTGAAGGAAAGGATCCGAGGGGATGGATTAAAAAATGTGAAAAATTCTTCCAATTAAACCCAATACTAGATTCCAGAACTAAGGTGTTATATGCAGCCTTATACCTTGAAGGTGAAGCAAATGTCTGGTACCAGTCCTTTCAGGATGAGCACACCTGTTTGTTATGGGAAGACCTTGTCAGCCAAGTTTGTAAAAGATTTACCTCAAGGGGACATGAGAATTTAATTGGGCAATTCAATAAACTTACCTAGAAAGGCAAGGTAGATGAATACATTAGAAGCTTTGAGGAGCTGAAAACTTACATGGTGGCTCAGAACAGACATTATAGTGAAGATTATTTCATTGAAAGTTTTCTGAGTGGACTAAAGGAAGAAATAGCCACTGCCATCTATATAAACAGACCATCTACACTCAGAGAGGTTATTAACCAAGCAAGAGGGCTATAGGTGCACTTAGAATCGCTGGACAAAAGGCAACATCATACCAGTAGGGCTGCATATAGCAGTTCCACAGGCTCACATAAGCTGTCCAGTTCTATAGTCAAGGATCATCAAAGTATTGACAAAGGAGGAGGTGGTCGTAGAAATCTTATCCTCGTTAAGAGACTCGGTGTGGATCGAAATGACCGCTAGTAAGGGACAAAGGGTTATGCTACCATTGTGATGAAATCTACACACTAGGGCACAAATGCAAGAATAAGCAAATTTACATCATAATTACAGAAGAGGAAGAAGAACCTTGTCATCTAGTAGAAGAACCAAGGTCAGAGAGGGCAATGATAGTTCAAGAAGAGGGGGAAGAAAAACTGCAGGTAGAGGATGAGTGCGGGGTATCCATTCATGCAATCACTGGAACCAATGGGATTCATACCATTAAACTACAAGGACAGGTGAAGAACAAGACTATTAGTATGCTAATGGATAGTGGCTCTACACATAATTTCATTTCAGAAGCTTTGGTCAAGATGTGTCAACTGAACTCCGAGCCTTGCAGTCCAGTAAAAGTAAAAATTGCTAATGGAGAAATCATCTATTGCAACAGGTTGATTCCAAGGTTCACTTGGAAAATGAAACAAGGGGAATTCCAAGCCCCCATGTAAATGATGCCACTGGGGGGTTATGATGCTGTCCTAGGGGTGCAGTGGATGAAAACAGTTAGCCCCATCATATTTGACTTTGAGGAAAGAAAAGTCACAATACATTGGGACGGCAGAAGGCTGGCCCTGGGAAACCAGGAGAAGGGGGCACACTTTTATACTGTCCAAGTATAAGACAAGTTCAATTGGGATCCAAAAAATGAAACCTATTTCCTAGCACAATTAACAGATGAAAAAAACCCTAAGGAATAAGACCCTCCTGCAGAAATTAAAAGGCTGCTAGAGGAATTTGGGGAGCTGTTCCAAGAACCTCAAGGTCTCCCTCCTATCAGAAAGCAGGACCACCACATTCCCATCATACCAGGTTGCAATCCAGTTAATTCAAATCCTTACAGGTACCCTTACATTCAAAAAACACAAATAGAAAAGATGGTGAGAGAAATGTTAGACAGTGGGATCATTAAGCATATCACCTCTCCTTATGCTTCTCCTGTCCTACTAGTGAAGAAGGATCACACCTGGAGGTTTTGTGTTGATTATAGAGCCTTGAATAATATTACCATAAAGAATAAGTTTCCCATACCAGTGATAGAAAAACTTTTGGATGAGCTCAAGGGCAATAAAATTTTCACCAAGTTGGATTTGAGAAGTGGGTACCATCATATCAGAGTAAAGGATGAGGATATTCAGAAAACAGCATTTAAAACATATCAAGGGCATTATGAATTCATGGTAATGCCTTTTGGGCTAACCAATGCCCCAACCACTTTTCAATGTATAATGAATGAGGTTTTCAGTCATCATCTAAGGAGATTTGTACTGGGTTTTTTTTATGACATTCTGGTATACAGTCAAACTTTGGAGGATCACCTTGAACATCTCAGGCAAGTGTTTACCCTTCTTAGAGAAAACAAGTTGTTCGTGAAGAAAAACAAATGTAATTTTTCTCAAGCAAGGGTGGAATACTTGGGACATGTGATTAAGGAGGAAGGAGTTGCAACAAATGACACCAAGATAGAGGCCATGAAGCAGTGGCCCATCCCCAATACCCTGAAATCATTAAGGGGATTCCTAGGTCTTACAGGCTATTAGAGGAGGTTTGTACAACATTATGGTATCATCTCAAGACCATTAACTAACCTGCTCAAAAAGGGTGCATTAAAGTGGAATTCTGAGGCTAAAGAATCATTCAACAAATTAAAAGAAGCTATGTCAACCACCCCAGTTCTTGCTTTACCGGACTTTAGCAAGCCATTTGTATTAGAAACTAATGCTTGCTGAGGACAGAGTGAGTAGGCATGCCCTAATGCAAGAAGTGGAAGCCCTCGCTTATTTTCAAGAAAGCACTATCTGAAAAACATTTAGGGTTATCAACATATGAGAACGAATTATTGGCCATTATAATGGCTGTTCAGAAATGGAGAACCTACTTTTTGGGGGCAAAGATTTATTATAAAGACAGACCATGAAGCCTTGAAATATTTCATAGAACATAAGCTAACTACTCTGGTGCAGCAGAAGTGGGTATCCAAAATGCTGGGCTTTGATTACACCATTATGTATAAAAAGGGAAGAGACAACTTGGCTGCAGATGCATTATCAAGGCAACATGAAACAGAAGTGAACTGCACTACAGTTACAGAAGTTAGTCCCAGCTAGAAAGAAGAAGTCTTTAATAGCTTAGAGGGAGATCTAGAGGCTCAACAGATCATAGCTAAGCTGATTGTAACTCCCCAAAATCCTTCAGAATTCAGCTTACAAGAAGGAATACTAAGGAGACAGGGAAAAATTTATGTGGGAAAAGCAGGAGACTTAAGACTAAAAATCATGGAATCCTCCATGATGGGCCAGAAAGAGGGCATTCGGGCACTACAGTTTCCATTAAGAGAGTTGAAACTATTTTTTCGGGCCTAGCCTTAAGAAAGACTTCGATCAATATGTAAGGCGTTGTGAGGTTTGTCGAGAGGAATAAGTCGGAGCATATACCAAACCCTGTGTTTGTCACAACCTATTCCCATTCCCAGTCAAGCATGGGAAGTTATTACTATGGATTTTGTAGAAGGTCTCCCAAAATCAAGGAAGGATACTATATTGGTAGTAGTGGATAAGTTCACCAAAGGTTGTCACCTAATGGCATTGGCACACCCTTTACTGACCTCCCAAGTAGCCAATTTGGTTCTAGACTCTAGTAGTTAAACTTCATGGACCCCAAAGACTATTATATCGCATGAGACAAAATTTTTGTGAGCAGTTTCTAGAAGGAGTTGTTTAAGGCTTTGGGAACAAAAGTAAAACTAAGCACAGCCTACCATCCCCAAACAGATGGGAAAACTGAAAGAGTAAATCAGTGCATTGAAATGTACTTAAGGTGTATGAGTGGACACAAACCTACACAGTGGAAGAGGTGGCTACCCTTGGCCGAATAGTGGTACAACACCAATTACCATACATCCATTGGAATGACCCCTTACAAGGCTCTATATGGGACAGATCCTCCTATTCTGAATTATCACCTGGTAAATAAAATTGATAATCCCACATTAAGGATTTTTGTCAAGGATAGAGGGGAGATGCAGCAGCTGCTCAAGGAGAACTTACAGAAGGCTCAAGAAAGGATGAAAATTTATGCAGACAAGAAGAGGACGGAAAGGGAGCTGGATGTGGGAGATGAAGTGTTCCTGAAACTACAACCTTATAGACAGTTAACTCTAAATGCCAGGAAGAATCTGAAGTTATTGGCCAAATACTATGGGCCTTATACTGTAACTAGAAGAGTGGAAAAGGTAGCCTACCAACTGAAGTTACCTACGACAACCAAGATTCATGACGTCTTTCATGTGTCACAACTTAAGAAAAAGATAGGAGCTAAGAGGGTTGTTCAGACTATGCTGCCACAAGTATCAGAAGAAGGTGAGTTGAGGCCTGAGCCTACTGCAATTCTGGACAGAAGATTGATCAAAAGAGGCAATAGACCAGTCACTTTGGTGTTGGTACAATGGTCCAACAAAATTCCAGAAGATGCCACCTGGGAAGAATGGGAACAAATTCATAAGTTGTTTCCAAACTTTAATCCTTGGGGGCAAGGAAATTCTCAAGGGAAAGGGAATGTCAGCATCCAAGTTTAGTGAGTCAGTTATTGAAACGCAGTCGTTTAGCCTAGATCATTAATGGTTTTTCTTTGCAACATTTTTTCTTTAATTCCATAGTCCACGTGTTAGCTTTCCGGTGGTTTGGCCGATTAGCCTTATCGATAGATTAGATTACAGTGATGTATTGAGAAAGGTGAGTCTTGTTTAGGCATGGATGAACTGAATAATATTGCTATTTTTCGTCTCTTGCAAGTTTCTTTTCTTTCTTCTCAGTTATTTTTCTTCTATTATTGCTTGAATTCCTAACAGAATCATGTAAATCTCTGTGTTAATTTTTTACTGTCGTGTGTGTGATCCAATTCTAACAATTTTAAACTTCAACCTTTCTATCAATAGAAGTGAGTTTCTAAAATACATTGATTTTGCTATATTGTGAGACTTTTTAATATTGTATTTGATTATTGAGTTGTTAAGTTTTTGGGTTTATTTCTTTAGTACTTTATCTATGCTATTCATTTTTTGTCTTAATGACCAAAAAAAAAACACTTGAACTTTATATATATTTTCAATTTTAAAATGAACTCTTTTTTTTCTTTTTCTTTTTTCACAAAGAATCTTCCAACTTTAATAATTAGGCAAAAATGCCCTATAAACATAACTTTTAGGATATAGCCTTAAAAGCCCAGTCCAATTCTTTTTGGCTCAGGCTTAAGAAACGATATACCTGGTATGTTCAAACGGCTCGGAAGAAGCGTGTCAGGGAAGCTTGGATAGCATGTCCAATAGAAAGGGACCTACATAGCCATATCAGGAGCGGTGTAAAAGTCAAGTGATGAGACATTATGCTATGCCCATACCTTGGTACCTGATGGGACACTTCAAGTAAGACAAAATGTGAGACTATAAATAAAGATAAAAAAGGATGAAAAGAGATTAGAGACTTTTTACACTTGAAAGCTAAACTCAAATTGATTACTTATCTCTCTGTCCTATTCACTAATTCCCACACCCGAGGCGCTCCATTACGGCCCGAGATATTTCATATCGTGAGAGTGTTTGCGCAGGTCTGGACGAACAAGGACTTGTAGCTGAAGACTCGATCCGAGGGCTGTGGTCATCATTGGCGCTAAAAAGAGGACCTTCTTGTGTAAAATCCTTAGGTTTTAGTAACCAAAGGACTTGGATCGTTTGTACTTTTTTGATTATTTTTATCCGGTTGAAAACTTTACCCACCTAGAATAGTTACTTCGGTTGTGGTTGGTTCTTTAACTGGGAGGCATATTAAGGTAGACGATTCGAGTGCAAATAGTCTTCAGTACGTTAAGATAGCACCCCAACATGGTTAGAACACGTAACAAGAGCGATATGAGTGGGGCAACAACATAGAGTCATAGAAGTGGAGGGGTTAGTCAAAGCTACCATGAACCAAGCCATCAAGTGGAGGTTCAACCCTCTATGTAACCTTCACCATCTGTGCATTCTATGCATTTAAGACGCTTTGTCCATTCAGATTGATCCCAAAGACAATATGATCTGAGGGACACTTTGAACAGAAGCAGGGCCCACATTTCGGTAGGCTCTAGAGAGGTCAATGTAGTTGACGCAGCTCGTCGAGAGGCCGAAACATCAGATGACGAACCCACCTCTATGACCTCGAGGCTCTACGTTTGCAATATAAAGAAGATGGTAAAAGGATAGCTGATATGGAGGCACAACATGTTCATGATCAAGAACCGAGATGGAGGAATGATCGTCACTCCATTGAGAGGTCTGTTCATTTAGACTAAGACGAGGGTCAGACCAGTAGAAGATCTAGGCGTCGAACTCCTTCTCCCGAGCGGGAGAGAAGGATTAGGGCAACTAGAAGAAAGAGCCCTTCCCCTCAGCTTGATGGCTATAGAAATCAGAAAAGGAAGACTGGTCAACCCTCAATGTTCAACCGTTTGGTATACGGCGATAACCCTCATAATTCAAGATAGGAACACCAGGGTGATTCGGCCAGTGCTTCAAATCATCAAATGAAACTAAGGCTCAGAACTGCAACTTAACCTTTAGGGGAAAGTAATAATCACCCCATCGCCACTTGGGCTTAGAGGTTTGAAGACCTGGAAAAGGAAGTGAGGGGTTGGAATGCAACAACCGGTGGCTCTCTTTTTTGTTGAGGCATTGGAAAATAACCAGGTTGATACAAATGTAAGGGTCACATACATGGAATGTTTTGATGGCACTATCGACCCAAAGGACCATGTTGGGTATTATGAAAGTCTAATGTATGTCCTCAACTATACCGAAACCATAAAATGTCGGCTGTTTGTATCTAACTTGAAACATGCTCGGGCAGGGTTCACCTCACTCACTCCCTTGAGCTTTTGACCTTGGACTGAACTTCGGGATACTTTCATTGAACGTTTCATCGACAATTGTTTGAGTGAAGTACTTACCTTCTGTCTCATGCAATTGAAACAAGGAGAAATTTCTCAAGGCTGACCTGATATGCGAAATTCGGTATCCAGAATGGTTGGCAAACATGGTAATGGTTAAGAAGAGCAACGATAAGTGGAGAATATATATAGATTATACTAACCTAAATAAAGTTTGTCCGGAAGACTCTTATCCCTCCCATCCATTGACCAACTTATTGATGCCGCTGCTGGCCATTTATTACTGAGCTTTTTAGATGCATTCTCTGGCTACCATTATATAAAAATGGATGAGGAAGACTGTAACAATCCGGAAATTTCAAATTGTAATTTTAAATATTTATTGAATTATATAAATATTTATTTGAGGTGTTTATTGTTGATTTAATATTTATTGATGTGATGGTTGTTAATAGATATTTATGAATCTTAATTTATTAGATAATGTTCTAAATTAAATTAATTTATAATTTAGAGAGTTGTGATATGACATGAGATGTTATATTGTTGTTTTGAAATAATAATTTAAGTTGAGGTGTTTAATTATTAAATAAAATTATAATTTGGTGATATTTGTTAAAATGGTATATTTAATTAAAATATAGTATGTGATCCAAATAAATAATGTGATTATAAGTTATAAACTAAATTGTTTATTAAAATAAATTAATGGTTAATGTGGTTTTGCCAAAAAAGGTTTAAGTATATTAAGTCTTTAATATTTAAAGGGTTTTGCCAAACAAAGCCTTATGACTTTTGGATTTTTGATTTTTGGAATTATAATAATATAAATAAAATAAATAATATACATAAATATTTATAACTGATGATTTAATAGGGTTATTTAGTAGACGTCGATTTTTTTAGACGTTTGAAAACATGCGTTGGCCGGAGTTATATGTTGTTTTTCACGATAGTCTATTCTTTAGGGTGAGAAGAAGAACACCGAGAGATTGATGAGAGAGTTGGGAGAATTGAAAGATAACTTAAGCAATTTCCAGCAATTCCAGTGTGTTTAGCAAGGATTTCTTTTAAGCAACAAAAGGTATGTTTTATAACCTTATTATGCATGTATGGGTTTCACGGCACAACTTTATATACTCTGTGAATTCAAATTGTTGAATTGTTGATATAAATAACTGGTAATTGTGAGTATATGTGTCTATGATGCTAGAGTTTATGTTTAAACAAGGAAATTGCATGCTAATTTCGGATAACAGTAGAATTTTTTTTACAGAGTATGTTTTCTCATATGGCTTATGAAATACCAATTTTTAGTGGTCAAGTTGTATGTTAATATGCAAATTGAGTATTGTTTATGCTAGTTTATTAAGAAACGAAGATAATGTAATTTGAACGAAGCAATTTGGACAAGAATTGGTTTTACAGTGATGAATTTCGTGAAGGATGTCAAAAATGAAATTTTTGTATGAAAACATGAAATTTAAGGATTTAAATTAGCTAAAGTTGTTGTTAAATTGCTCTAAGTGGTTGTATATGTGCGGAAACAGGTTTATGATAGTTTTATACCAATTGTGTATGTTAATTTCACTGTTTGGTGGGTTAAATTTGTGTTAGTTGGCTTATGGATACTGCCGTATTCATGTTCTCGCAAAATCGAATCGAATGCGTAGTCTAAGTGCGCAAGACACCCTCGGGCGCGTGACGCCACTGTAATTCAAAGATAATATCTGGGCGCAGCCACGCCAGTAGTCGATCCATGCACAGGAGGAGGTCTGCTACTTACAGACTTTGGGCATCCAATGTAACCTAGCTTAATGTCATGATCCATGTAACAACAAGGTTAAAACAGAGTCATGCTATGTGTGGTTAGTAAATTCAAAGTTATAAAAATGATTAGTAAGTTACGAACACGTTATGTGATAACTTAGTATACACAATGAATGTTAGACAAGTGTTGTGAAGTCAACACTTGGAGTTTCTGAAATGTGAATGGTAATGTAGGACTTGTACTAAAATAACAAGTTTAGCTAGAAATGCGTGTTATGTTAAAAAGTGAATATTAGTATGTCTAATAGATGTTGTGGTTTTAATACTATGTATAGGTGAACGTGAGTTTTAATATTATAGCTTACGCTCGAGGCAAGTTTTCTAACTCTACATTTACGTTGAGCAAGTTTCTTACTTTAAAGTTTCATTAAAGCGAACTCTTGTAGTCCTAATCATTATTTGAACAAGCTAGCTATGATCTTATCTTTATTCCAACAAGTTTTGAATTCCAATATTTATTGATGTATTCTAACTTGTTTATTGTTAGACAAGTTTCTTTATTGTCCTTCAGGTACTATGAATGCAATTTTCTTGAAATTTAATTTCTAATGTTGAACTATCTTAGTTCATTTACTTGACACAATCTATTCTCATAATGAACAAGCTTTATTTTCAGCTTGTTATTACTTAATGTATATTCAATAACTCATAGTCCTAGCTTAATATTATTCAAGCAAGGTTTATTGTCATTCAATACTTATGCTTTGTAGTTGTTTCTAAGCATGAGTTCAAAATATAGTTAGTTCGCTTACACTTATTCATTGTTCCATATTATGTTACTATTGATCAACTGTTGTGTTATCAAACACTATTGATTCAACTAGTCCTTTAGTTGATGATCGTTAAACTTCAAATTACCTTGAAAGCTTATCCAAACCAAACTTTCTTCAAAAGTGCGGACTTGTACTCTAAATATCGAGATGAACAACCCTATTATTAGGGGAAATTTACGCTTAACGTTGAAATGTTTGTGCACAATACATTGTACGAAGGGCTGATCCCCCCTAAGTACGAGGAGTCTTTATAGTCTTATGACTGTTAAAGTTGGAGTTGAAAGATTACTCGCAACTGTGGACATGGTTCGTGGTCTTACGACCCTTAGATATATATTCCATATTTTGATTCTAGTCTTTGGCTATCATTGATAGAGTACTAATCAGTTTTGATGAGCCTATTCATTGGCAATTATTACATTCTTGTTGATTCATTGCTATATCTAGTGAGCAATTGTTTTGCTCACTCTTGCTTTAATATTATTATTGCAGCTAAAGTTGAGAAGGTAGATGAACCTACAACTAGCAAAGGAAAAGGAAAAATGTACAAGTGACGAAAACTTGTAATTTTGATTATCGTTATGATGTTAGACTTTTAATTTGATGATAGACATATATTTAATGATGTGATGTAATAATTTTATTCCCGCATTTATATGATGTTAAGGTTAGACAACCTATGATTTTTTTAGATTAAAAGATGTAACCCTATTTAAAGGGAGGAATTATGATTTAATTTTATTATATTTGGGTAGATAGATATGAATGATTGAAAAGTGAACACCAAGTCTTGTGGGAATGAAGTACCTAGATTTGGGGGTGTCACAAAGACATTCTTAAAACTTCTTTCATCACTCATTGAGCTGTTTACTCGTTTAAAGAAATGACATTCGAGTTGATTATTGTTGGTGTGACTTATTAATGAATGATGAATACAGTGTTCAGTGAACAAATTGGATAACACATAGAGGTTTATGTAGATGATATTATAGTAAAAAGCTTATGCCCGAGCACATATGTAACCGACTTTAAAGAATGTTTTGAGAATTTGAGAAAAAATAATATGCAACTCAACCCTATAAAGTGCATTTTGGACTTGGATTGGATAAATTCCTTGGATTCTTGGTTAATCAGAGGGGAATTGAGGGGAACCTAGAGAAGATACAATCAATAATGGGTATGCAACCGTCAAGGAGACATAAAGATATACAAAAATTGACCGGTTGTTTAGCTATTTTGAGAAGGTTTGTCTCAAAGGTGGCTAAGCCTTGTATTTCATTTTTTGATACCTTGAAGAGGGCTCAATATAATCAATCTTTCATCTGGATATAGGACTGCAAAATGGCGTTCGAAAGGATCAAAGAATACTTAGTCAAGTCGCTAGTGCTTTCGAAGGCTCAACCACAAGAGCCTCTGATTGTTTATTTAGCTGTCAGCTCTAAGGCAGTGGGAGCTGCTCTGGTCAGGGAGGAAGACGGGGTATAAAAACCGGATTACTATGTAAGTCAAATCCTGAGGGATGCTAAAATTAGGCATCTTAACCTCGAGAAGCTTGCTTACGCATTAATCACAACATTTAGGAAATTGAGGCATTATTTCCAAGAGCGCCCAATTAAGGTAATGGCCGACCAACCATTGAAAAATGTGTGACGCACCCAAAATAGGTCCACACAACCCATTTTGAGTCGTCAAAATAAATACTACAAAATTCAAATACAAATTTTCATATTTACAATTATTAAAATGTCGTACAAAATACGACAACTCATATACTGTGAGTTTCAATACAAACATTGTACCGTAACTAGTACGACAATATCCACACTCAATTTAAATTCTCAATACAATTATTGTCATACTATTTTATAATGTTATCCGTGTAACATTAATCAACAATTCCTCTTTTCACCTAGGTCAAAGGAAACTTTTACCACCTACGTACCTTTATCTGTAACACCAAAGATTACAATTTTACCAATACACAGTTCCTGTAAATCAACAGTTCATCTTTGCACTACAGGCCAAAGATATTTATTTATAACACCAATGGTCATGATCATGCCAATCAATAGTCCATCTTTGCATTACGGGTCAAAGAAAACTTTCACCACGTGTCCTTGCCATATCGACCAAAGACACCAAACAATTATATCGTCTTTGCACCCAGGCCAAAGACATTCACCATAACTTGATTCTTTGATGATTAGTACAAGTAACAATAATATAAAGAATGTGTAAAAGTTGTATGAATAACGAGATAAAAGAATAAACATTCGAGATTTAACATTTAATTTGTTAATTGTCCAATAATGTCCAAATTGTCAACATGATGACCAAAACGTGGATTCAAATTCAAGAATGATATTCAAGATTCATATTTCAATGATAACGATTAAAATTCAATAAGAAGATTCAGGTAAATGGAATGATACTAGTTGAAGCGCAAACCTCCAAGGAATTTTTAATCATTTCAGAAATTATAGAAGAAATACTTACCATAGTAAGTTTAGATTTAGAAGTATGAAAGAAAGTGATATCCCTTATAAATATAAAAGAAATGATATCCCTTTTACGAATATGAAAGAAAATAATATCCTTTACGAATATGAAAGAAAATAATATCCTTTACGAATATGAAAGAAATGATATTCTTTACCTTAGTAGAAGACTTGATTTGACTGTTAAATCGGAGATTTACTTGTGAAATTCTTGCACTATTTGCAACACTCGGACTATCCTTATACTTAAAAGAAATACTCACAATATTATAGAAGAATTTTGTGATTCTGGTGTGTTTTCATTGCTCAGTTGAGCAAACTATTTATAGGAGGTCGGCAGCACATAATGTTTGACAAAATATGCAGGAGAATGATAATTGTGCACACTGATTTTAAAAAAGGAATTGCAGAAGAATTATATGCGTACACTGATTTTGAAAAATGAACACAAAATAAAACAACTAACCTCCACCCAACTTTGATACATGTGATGTGAAACCCCAAAACCTAATAAGACTCGGTTATGTAAATTCAGTATTATATAAATAAAATCTCTCCGTTCTGAAAGTGTTTTGTGTTATTATAAACTTTGTTAAACAATTAGGTCAAATAAATTTCGTTCGAAATTTGACGTGCTTGACACGTCATGTTTAAAATTTTTCTTCCGAAAACGGACTTTTCGGTATATGTATTTTGACAAGCTGCTTTGTCGTGCTTATACTGAGAAAACGCTTTGTCGTACTTGTTAGGATTTGTGAAAAATCTAAGTTAGGAACCCTAAATATCAAAATTAGGAAACCCTAACCCTAATTTACAAACCTTAACCCTAATTGGTTAGACTAAACCCTAGTTAGGTTATCCTAACACCTAATCATGATTGTTAAACTTCAATTTGGTACTAATAAACATCATTAAGCAACCCTAATCATAAAAACCAAAATCCTAATCAAGATTAAAGAAGATTTGGGCATAATTAAGCTACTAATTTGTGCAAACTAGCTCACAAGTAGGTTCTTACTCACCAATGCAAGTCCCAAGCAGTACATGTATCAGAAAATTAGATATTTGTAGAGGCAAGTAGGTAAAAATGACACAAAAACTCTAACCTTGCAATTTTATAAATAGCAGCCTTAGACCAGTGCAAACCTACAAATTTTCTAAGCCTAAACACTCATATATCATACCTAAACAAGCCTTGGTGATAGCAACAACAGAATCAGTAGCCAGAAATCAAAATCAAGCAAGTAAAGGTGCAAACCTTATTTTAACCTAGATCTTTGATGCTTTGTTTAATTTATAGTTTAGATGCTTAGATATGTGTAATAACGTGTTAGTAAGTATACTAAGATGATAAAACATGTTTTCATAACATCTAGATGCATCAAATTGAGGTTTTAAGTAAACTGGAAATTCTGGAAAAACAGGTCTGACAGTCGAATGTCAGAGCATGTAGATCTGTGTATGTTAATAGTTAGGTCTGTTAATTATATGCTAGTTGTAGTATTACATGTGGTCTTTATTCTGGAAAATAAAACAGGTCTAGTAAGATCATATATTGCAAGATATAAGTGGTCAAAAGTGATTGACCGATCACGAAGTTCTGATTTCTGGGTTACCAAGAAATCTCAATAACAGGTTGAGTCGGCTACTTTGACCAACCTTTTAATCGCTTTCTGTTTGTTGTTATGATGTCTAAGTGAAATGAATTAATACCTTGACATACCTACTACATATCTATGACATTCAAATGCTTAAATAATTCATAGGATTACCAGAATTAATGGTCAAATAGCGTTGACCGAGCATGACTGCATTTTCTGGGTTACCCAAAAAACTGAAGAACATGAAGAACAACCTTTGGCTATACTTTGACTAACATAGATATAGACCTTAGAATCATACTCTGTCCAAATCAGTGTAACATATATGTACACTGATATGTAGACTACATATTACAACAATCAAAACACAAATATATCACACGGATTGAAAGATCTAGAAGCCACAAAACCGTTGACCGACAATGACCACTGTTTTGGGTTACCCAGAAACCCAAGAACAGCTCTGACAGTAACTTTGAGCCTCTATAACTTCTTGTTATACGTAGGTTAAAGAATGAAATTGGTATGTTGTTGTACTATTACATAAGTACTATAACACCTATACACTTACAAACCCAGAATCATTAATGATGAAGTGAATTGCCTAGCGTCAAAAGTGACCTCTAAGCCATGTACTCAACCCGATTCCCATAAACTCAAGAACACCTATAACAACACTTTACTCGCCGCTTATAGGGCTTTAGCGATGATGCATGTAAAATAATTTCTAATAAATAAATTAATAAAAATTAGAAATAATTAATAAATAAATATAAATAATTATAAAAATAGTTTTAAAAATTATTTTAAGTTATAATAATTAACTTTTAATATTTTTTACATAAATTCAATAAATATTTTATTTATTTGGATATTATTAATAATTAAGTTAATAATAAAGTAATTAGAATAATCATTTATAAATAATAAATAATTATTTAAAATGATATTAATGATTTAAAAATCATATTAAATGGTTATAAATTATTTAAAAATAATAAAAAGATTTTTATAATATTCAAAGAAAATATTAATTATTTAGAAATAGAAAAAATGATTTAAAAATTATTTAATGAATAAATAAATATCTAAAAAATTAGTATAAGCTTAGTAAATTATTATAAAGGATATACAAATTATCTAAAAATATAATAAAGCTTATAATTAAAGTTTAACCGAGATATTAACTTAGTAATTATCCGGTAAAGTCTTAGGACACCGAAATCATATCGAATTTAACCCGAACGTGAATAGTTTATGTATTTAAGTATTGTTATCAATACTAATGTGTTAGACTTATATGAATGAACATCTTAGGTGTTTATAAACGAATCGAGTAGCGTTGCTTGATCGATCTTCGCTCACGTAAGTTTACTAAACCCTAATTTATTACTTAAGCAAGTTTCCTAACTTTAAATTACTTACGCAAGTTCTCGAACCCTGCTTATTCGTTAAACAAGATTTCTTATCTTGATTTGCTTTTGATATGATATACCAAACCTAAATTTGATTGCCAATTATTGCAAAGTTATTGCTATAGATTCAGCATAACTAAGAAATGAAATGTTTATTCATATGATTATTGTTTATTGAGCATAAACTGTTGTGTCAAACCAAATTGCTTTGGTAAGACATCCTATACTGAGTTGTATATCCCAGAAGGGATTAATGTGTGTTAATAAAATTTGACACTTAGTGCAAGTGGGCACTGTGACGCCCCCAAAATAGGTATACATCACCCATTCCGAGTCGCAAAATACATGGTACAGAAAATAACTACAACTTTATTATTACAATTGTCGTGTAAAATACGACAATACATACTATGAGTTTGAATACAAATATTATCTTCTAGATAATATCTACACCCAAATAAAGTCCTCATTACAATTATTAATGTACTATTTTACAAAAATAGTGAGGACTGCTAAAACAACTGTCTAGAACCATCACTCTATACCCCGACTGGTTCCTGCTATATTCCCACTTCCTAAGAAGAAAAATGGAACAAAAAGGAAAATGGTGAGCTCAACTAGCCAAGTAAAGAATATTATAACTAAGATAATATACAACAAATTATCCTTAGTCTTCAACAGAGAAAAATCTGATAGAATATAATAGACAACAAGTTTTAGATCAACAATCGCAATGAAACAACAATTCATTAGAAGAGTTAAGTAGAGAATGAAATCTACTATCATCTATGAATTTAAAAGTCCATCATCAATATTTTATCCCTGTAACATCAATCAATATACATCTTGAATCAAATATTCATCTTTGCACTACGGGCCAAAGATATTCATTTATATCTCCAATTGGTCATGTTCATCTCAATACCTATTCATCTTTGCACTACGGGCCAAAGATATTCATAAGGTAATCATTCATCTTTGCACTACAGGCCAAAGATATTCATCAAGTATCACCATTAAGGACTGAAGATGATGAAAAACATTTTAGAGAACGAATCCAGTAAGATAAAAGGACAAAGATTAGAGATTCGTACTTTAGATAATTACAGTTTAAAAATACTCCATAATAAACCATAATGGAGTAAAATTCAAGAATAAAGATCAAAACATGGATATAATCAAAGATAGTAACCATAATAGCCATCTGGGACAAAGAAGAGAAAATTTTATTTTTCGGTGAATAGTGCCGTATTTGTCGTATGTGAATAGTAACCCCGACACAAAAAGGTAGAAATTCCACAATAAAATTTATATCAATATTTCAGCATAATGATATTGTAGAAAATAATATCATTTACGAAGAAAATAACATTCCTTACCTTAAAATAACAGTATTTCTGATCGAAATATCGGATGTAAAGCCGAAGGAAACTTGCATTGAATAGCAACTCTTAAAGTATCTAAATACTCACAAAATATACTCGATAATATAGAGAGAAAAAAAACTTATTTCTGGTGTGATTTTCAATTCTAACATAAGCGCCTATTTATAGAAAAATGCTAGAACTCTAAAGGAGACTAAATAATAAAATAATATTATTTTATTTCCTTCTTTCTACGCCCACCTTATTAGAAAGCCATCAAGATGCCATCTTGGAAGAAAATTTAAATTTCACATGTTTTCAAACAAAAGTGGGTCCCACCCATAATTTTAATAAAAACATTTAATTTTCGAAACTTCAATAATTCATAATAAATAGCCCTTTTATCAGAAAAATAAGAATTTTATGTCCATTCCATACGAAATCAAATTCTCTACAACTTTGTAGCTTTAAGTTTTTCCAAATTCCAAGCAGAATATATCCAAAATCCATAAACGGATGATTTTTAATACATCCATTCCGACAAAATACTGATAAAACGCCTCAACATTAATTCCTTCATTTATAACCACATAAAATAAATAAATCCATCATTTATATCCACATCAAATAAATATTTCCTTATCATATAAATTAATAATTAATTATTCATAAATAATATTAGAGAATCACAATAATGACAACCAGACAGTTCCCAGGAAAGAGGGGGCTTTCTAATAAGGATTTCTCCTTACTAACGCACAATTAGGTGACCAAACCTCTCATTGACATAACTTTCTAGACATTGCCAATAATGCTGTCTAATAATATTATTCAAATAATATGAATTATTGATCTGATAATGGGAAATATCAGTAAAATGACAATTATGAAACAATAATAATATAAAATATCAACGTAGCAATTATTGAATCAATAAAATAAAATATTGAATAAAGAATTATCGTAATAATTATTGAGTAGTGCCTTCACGTAAGAATCAATAATTCAAAAATATTGTGTAATACCGCGTGCCATCGCGCAACCACGCCAGACATCGTATTTTAACCAATGTGGCATCCAAATAGTGTTAATGGTAATAACTACGCTATTATTTATAAAAACTCAAACTTGTCATTTTCTTCATCCGACGCTTATTCTCGTTATGGGGCCCATAAATGGTCGCACCGTCGCATTTAATATTCCCCGACAACAAGAATATTCTACGACCAAACGAATATTCCCCGATAAAAATGAATATTTTATAACCACGTGCTTATTTTGCAAAATTTACATATTTCACCTATAACCAAAGTATTATATCAAATTATCACCTTATTATTTCAAGATAATAAATAGAGAAATTCAATTTTATTTATAATAAGTTAGGGTCCTACAACCTCCCCTCCTTATAAAATTTCGTCCTCGAAATCGACGACGACGATACTGGTGTGTTTCAAAAGGTGAAGGTACCTCGCTTTCATTTTTGATTCCAACTCCCAGGTCATTTCTTCAATAGCATGGTTCCTTCATAAAATCTTGACTTGTGGTATAACCTTTGTTCGCAGGACATGCTCTTTCCTATCCAATATCTTGACAGGTACCTCCTCGTACGTTAAATCTTCGGTTATCTCGTCTGGTTCTAACGCAATAATGTGGTTTGAATCTTTCATATATTTACGAAGCATAGATATGTGAAAAACATTATGAACACGAGACATGCTTGGAGGTAATGTGAGTCTATAAGCCACATTTCCTATTCGGTCAAGAATCTCAAATGGACCAACAAATCATGGTTTGAGCTTTCCTCTTCCCGAATCTTGTAACTCCTTTCCATGGAGCAATACGTAATAAAGACATGATCTCCAATATTAAATTTCCACGCCCTTTCGATGAAGATCACTAATAACTCTTTTGTCGATCTTGTGAGGTCTTTATACGTTGCTTCGGATCATTTGGATCTTTTTTCGTAGTCATGCATTACAACTCGTCCCAACAACGTTGTTTTACCCACCTCATCCCAACATACCGGAGAACGACACTTTCGTCCATACAATGCCTCGAATGGAGCCATGCCTATACTTGCTTGATAATCGTTGTTGTAGGAGAATTCCACCAATGGCAAGTACTTATCCCAACTTCCTTTGAAATCTAGGACACGAGTCTTAATAGATCTTCAAGGGTTTGAATAGTCCTTTCCGATCGCTCGTTCGCTTCGAGGATGGTATGTCAACTAAATCAGAATTCGCGCTCATAGCTTTCTCGCAAGCTAACCCAAAATCGTGAAGTTAATCTTGGGTCACGATCCGAAACTATGGATACTGGCATGACATGCAATCTCACAATCTCATTCATGTACATACGGGCAAGACGTTCTAGGGAATAAGTCTCACGTATAGGCAAGAAATGAGCAGACTTGGTTAATCTATCAACAATAACCCAAATCGCATCTATGTTTTGAGAAACTTTGGGAAGACCAGTAACGAAATCTATGGTAATGTGTTCCCACTTCCATTTCGGAATCTCAAGTGGTTGCAATGGACCCTTTGACACTTGATGCTCCGCCTTTACACGTTGACAAGTTAAACACCTTGAGATAAACTCCGCGATCTCTCTCTTTATATTGCTCCACCAAAATGTATGTCAAAGATCGTGATACATTTTGGTACTCCCAGGATGGATTGCAAATGGTGTGTTCTGTGCCTCCATCATAATTCTGTGCTTCAAGTCAGAATCGTTAGGAACACAAAGTCTGGAGTTGACTCTAAGTATTCCTTCTTATTTGATTCCTGCTTCTGGAATAACACCTTCTTGTACTTTCTTCTTCATACGTATCATCTCTGGGTCCGTGGCTTGAGCAACTTTAACTTTATCGATTAAAGTCGGTTCTACTCGGATGTTTGATATCATCATGTGGGTACTTGGAGCCTTTAACTCTATCTCCATCCTTTGTAAGTCGTATAAAATGGGTCTTTGTGTTAACAACATCGCACTCATGACCAAGATATAATCTTCTACTCAATGCGCCACCACAACGTTTGCTTTTCCAGATGATATTGAATGTTATGGTCATAATCTTTCAACATTTCGAGCCAACGTCGCTGCCGCATGTTGAGTTCCTTTGGGTGAAAAAATATTTGAGGCTTTTATGATCCGTGATAAATCTCCACTTTCTCCCCATACAGTGTAGTGTTCCAGATTTTTCAATTAAAACGATCGCGCCGCTAACTCCAGATCATGAGTAGGATAATTCCTCTCATATTCTTTGAGTTGTCGCGAGGCATAGGCTATGACTTTTCCATGTTACATGAGAACACATCCTAACCCTTTGCCTCAAGCATCGTCAGAGATAACAAATCCATCCGAACCAGATGATATTGTTGTAACAGAAAATAAATGAGTCTCCTTAAGCTCTTAACTCTTCTCGCATTCCTCGCTTCCATAATGAATTTTATATCCTTCGAGTCACTTGAGTTAACTGAGTAGCGATTCGAGAAAATATTTCCACGAATCTCCGATAATAACCAATTTAAGCCCGTAAAAGCTACGACTTTGGTCACCGATTTTGGTTGTTCTAAACTTTGTATTGCTTCAATCTTCGCCGGTCAACAGATACTCCATGTTTTGACACCATGTGCCCAAGGAATGCTACTTTCAAGCCGTAACTCACATTTCTTCAAATGATATATAGCTTGTTATCACGAAGCCTTTGAAGTATACCAAATTTTAAATGGTGCTCATGATCTTCACGACTTTTTGGAATAGATGAGGATGTCATCGATAAAGACAACAACGAACTGATCCAAATATTCCTTGAATACACGGTTCATCATATCCATAAAAGCAGTAGAAGCATTAGTCAATCCAAAAGACATGACTAAGAATTCATAATGCCCGCACTGAAGTTTTCAAGGCGTCTTGAAATATCCTCGCTTTTAATCTTCAAATTGATGATATCCAGAATCTAAGATCGATCTTTGAAAAGAATTGTGCTCCTTGAATCGGGTCAAACAGTCATCAATGCGAGGTAGTGGATACCTATTCTTGATGGTGACATGGTTTAATTCTCAGAGTCAATACAAAGTCGCATACTCCCGTCTTTTCTTCTTTACAAATAAAATAGAGCACCCAAGGAGATGTACTAGACTAATGAAACCGATGTCTAACAATTTCGTAGTTGGAACTTTAACTCCTCAAGTTCAATAGAGCCCTTCGATATGGGGTTTTAGAAATGGGCTTTGTACCCTTGTTCAAAATCAATAAAGAATTCAACTTCACGCTCGGGGTAGACCAGAAGTTCTTCAGAAATACGCCGGAAATTCACTAACAATAGAAATATTATTCAAATCGACGTGTTTTTGTTCAAGTCCATAATATGGGCTAAGAAAGTTTTGACATCCATTTTTTAATAAATGAATAGCTTTATGGCTTGATATGACAGTGACTGATTTTAGTTGTTTAGTTGCTTGAATTCGTATAACAGGTTGGTTAGGAATATGAAAACTAATAACCTTACGAAAACAATCAATTTTGGCATGATGAGTGGTTAACCAATCAATCCCTAAAATCACATCAAATGCAAGTATCTTTAAAAAGATAAGATCAACAGGTAATGTGATTGTGCCAACTTGGATCAAGCAAGATTTATAAACAGTGGATGTGATAAAGGTTTCTCCTAACGGAGTCTCCACAGATAAGTTAAAGTCTAATTTCTTCGGAATCAAGTTTAAACGTTGAGCACAAGCAGGAGAGATAAAAGAATGGGTAGAACCCCAGATTCAGTAAGGTATAAACTTGAAAAGAGTTCAAGATTAGCTTACCGTGATCACCTTGTTTGGGTTTTCAGATTTTGGCTACCACGACAAACGCCTCCTGGAACCACCGACTTTGTTTTGTCCGTAGTCACCTTTGGTGCTGCTGTCCCAGTTGGACTTGACTTCACTACTGGACAAAATCGAGCTATATGATCGTCTTTTCCACAATTGAAAACACACTTGGAAGGTCGTGAGCAGTTTGGACTTATATGTCCCTCCTCTCCGTGATCTCAGAAGCATCTAACTAGTGGTCGATTCTCCTCCCTAGAATTTGTTGTTGGTCTTTAGTCCGCCGCTAATGTCTTCCCATCATTGTTGAATCTCCTCTTTTTGAAATTTCCACTGACTCACCTCTCCTATTATCATGGCTAACGATTACTACCGTAATGGTTACCGCTTTTTATCCGTATTTTTTCTACCTCATTTGGTTATCATCGCTCGATGATCGCTATCACCCCAGATAACCTCTGGTTGTGGTCCTCGGTTGAACATACTCATTATCTCGCTCTAATAATTGTGCCCTGTTGACAACATCTGAATATAAAGAAAATTTGTGAGAGATAAGGTATTGACGAATCTCAGGTTTTAGACCTCGCAAAAATATCTGCGTCATACGTTCCTCATTCTCTACCAAATGAGGTGCAAACCTGGATAACTCTGCGAACTTCGCCTCGTACTAAGACTGTGAGACCTCAGATTTTATGAATAAAGATTTAAATTTCTTGAAATATTTTTTTTAAATATTATGGAGTGGATTTGATATAATGTTATAGTTGTGGGTAGTATTTATAAATTTTACAAAGTATGCAAGTTGTCATATAATATTCGATTGGTCGGGGAATATTCTTTGTGTCGGGGAATATTCGATTTACTCAAGACAATCATTAGTGGACCCCTTAACGGAATTATTGCCGGATTGAAAACGATTAAAAATATTTTATCAAAAATAACGGCGGAAGTTTTACTGTTAATATTGTTGAACTACTCTGTAGTAAAAAGTACAAGATGTCTGGCATTGGTTGCATAGTAGCACTACGGTATTGATTATTAATGCTTACGTGAGAAACACTTTCGCTTTTTGTTCAATTATTGCTATAAGAATAATTGTTGCATAGTATCTCACGTTATTTGATTCAATTATTGTCGATATTTTATATAATATTAAATCAATAATTGAAATGACAGAGTTATTAATATTATAAATTGCAATATTAACGATGTTTAGAAGTTACGCGAGGAGAGGTTTAGTCACCTAATTGCTTGGCGCCAATAGAGAGAAATCCTTATTGGAAAGCCCCTCTTCCGGAATGACTCGGTCGATTAATATTGTGAATTATAATAAAGATGATAAATGTTGTTAAAATTATTAAGGTGATTTTTATGAAGTTTTGCTTATTTTATGGGTTCCTATTTACCCATTTTCAAAATAATCCAGAGAAAATTATTTAAAGGTGGAGCCCACATGTGGGGGCCCATGTAAACCCATATGTGTTGGGAAATGATTTTGGAAATGGAAGAGTATACGATGGAAGTATATGTATGTTTTCAGATTATATAGTGGAAGAAAATGTTATGTGAAAGTGATAGGTGTGTGATGTGTGTGTGAGTGGAAAATGGTGGAAAAGTAGTAGTGTGATAGTGATGTGTAAGAGTGTAGTGAATTTGATTATTGGATGGGTGGGGGATTGATGTTGGTTATGGGGGAGAAAAATTAAGTGGTGTATATATAATATTGATATATATAAGTTGAAAACATGTGTTTATATATATGTATTATATTTTAATTTTGTTGTGATTTTATTAGTTAGTTGATTGACTTTATTGTATTTGGTTGAAGAAATAAATCAATTATTTTTCCTTGCACAAGATAATTTCTATTCTCCTATAAATGAAGCTCATTCCATCATTATTTCTTACTTAATTCACTGAAACTCTATAAAGAGAAAATTATAGAGAGAAAGAAGAAAAGATTTCTGCTACTTAACTACTCTTATATTCAGTTCTTTTATGGTAAGGGATATTATTCTTTTGTATTCAAGAAGAGAACTTCTGCTATTCCATTTCTTTATTGTTCTGTTGGAATAACCTGTATACGCGGGCTACCCTATACTTGGTGACATTCTTTAATTATTCTGTCTTTATTATTCTGTTGGAACATCTTGTTTGTGTGTTTTACACCGGACCTGGTTCCGTCTTTATTTATTATTACGCCGGAATATCCACGTCTGCATGCGTTTTCTTAATGGGACTGGTTCCATTATTTATTATTCCGCATTTATTATTCTATTGGACATCCTGCTTGGTGTGAATTTCACACCTTTGGTTCCGTTATTATTATTTACATTGAATAACTTTTTATATGCGCAAGCACCGCATGCATGGTGATTTCTTTTATTATTCCATTCGTTATTATACTCAGTTGGTTAAAATTTTGACTTCTATACTCCATGAAATTAATGGAATATCCTTGATATTTGCGCTTCATCCAGTATTTTTCATGGAAATATTCTTCTGAGCATTCTTGAATTTTACTCTACAAAGCAGTATCATGTTGACAATTTGGACGTTATTAGTTCCTGGACAAATTAATTCTTGAACTTGTTTTATTGAATTCTTATATCATTATCATCATCCTCATGTTTATATTTTTGAAAGTCATCTGTGGCACGTAGTGCATAGATGAACTTGGTATGATTATGACGTGGATTATTCGGTATAATTATGGTAGTAATATTACAAATGATGTGATAAAAGTCCTCATTGTCCGTAGTGCATTGATGGACATGACATGATCATGACCATTGATGAATACACAAATATCCTTGGCGTGTAGTGCATGGAATTTGTGGTCGTGACCCTAATGAATATCCTCGTCAAGTAGTGCGAGGATGATGTGGATTATTTATTAAGTTGAGTCTCGGTGGTAAAAGTGATGAAAAACTTTTAAAATCATAAAAGATAGTAGATTCTATTCTCTCTTGACTCTTTTAATGGATTAGCTTGTTTCACTGCAGCTTAAACTTGATGTCTATTGTATATTATCGGTTTAACATTGTTGAAGACTAATGATAATTTATTCGCATTATCTTAGTCATAATATTTCTTCTTTGGGCTAGTTGAGCTCACCCTTTCTTTCCTTCGTTCTCTTCTGTGAAATGAGAACATAGTTGGGACGAGTCGGGAACGCGAGTGATGGTCAGGATGATAGTATTAGCTAGTAGTCCTCACTATTCATTAAATAGTGTGACAATAAATGTAATGAGGACTTATTCTGAGAGTGGATATTTGCTAGAAGACAATATTTGTATTTAAACTCACAGCTCTCTTGTTGTATAATTAAGATTGTATTTATATTCTGTACCATGTATTTGGCGACTCAGAATAGGTGATGTATACCTATTTTGGGGGCGTCACAAGGACACCATCATGTTGTTCTGTTCCAATCTAATAAACTCTACCTCCTTTATATGATGAATACTTTCAAGAAAGTACTTGTCATTGAACAGTTTCTGAAATCTTTCCCAAGACATGTTGAGTCTTGTTGGTCAGTACGCTTCATGATTCCCACTAGTAATCTGCCTCACCACGGAACATAAAGGTGGCGAATGGAACCTTTTGTTCTTCCGTACATCCCAAGACATTGAATATCTTGGTAATTTGCTTGACCCATGTTTTTGCCTTAATCGGATCTGGCTTTCCCCAGAAATCTGGTGGTCCCAACTCCTTGAACTTCTTAGCCGTAACAAACCGCGTGTTGCTATCATTTCCACTCGTATTTTGTACACGAGTCTCCCTCGTCTAATTTTGCATGAACTGCAAAAAGCTTCTAAACATTCCATCATTCATCGTTTGCTCCATAGTGTTGTTTACAGGAGGAATATTTCCTTTCTGTTGCACGTTCTCTTGGTTGGTGATTGAAGGTTGTTCCATAGTCTCATACACTCCATTGTTAACGTTCTCAGCTGCCATTCTTAAAAACTTCCATAAAACAAGGGTTAATTAAACAAATTAATATATCACATAATATCCCTATTTTATGACCGACCAACAAATAAGCTTAGGTAGGACACACTAGCGAAGGATTTACTCGTCTCTTCCCTCCTAGTTCTATTCCCCGATCTCCACCAGAGACCATATCCCTAAGCTCTGATACCAACTGTGACGCCCCCAAAATAGGTATACATCACCCATTCTGAGTCGCCAAATACATGGTAAAGAAAATAACTACAACTTTATTATTACAATTGTCGTGTAAAATACGACAACACATACTGTGAGTTTGAATATAAATATTGTCTTCTAGACAATATCCACACCCGAATAAAGTCTTCATTACAATTATTGATGCATTATTTTACAAAAATAGTGAGGACTGCTAAAACAACTGTCTAGGACCATCACTCTATACCCCGACTGGTTCCTGCTGTATTCTCGCTCCCTAAGAAGAAAAATAGAACAAAAAGGAAAATGGTGAACTCAACTAGCCAAGTAAAGAATATTATGACTAAGATAATATACAACAAATTATCCTTAGTCTTCAACAGGGAAAAATCTGATAGAATATAATAGATAACAAGTTTTAGATCAACAACTGCAGCGAAAATAACAATTCATTAGAAGAGTTAAGTAGAGAATGAAATCTACTATCATCTATGAATTTAAAAGTCCATCATCAATATTTTATCCCTGTAACATTAATCAATATACATCTTGAATCAAATATTCATCTTTGCACCTAAAGATATTCATCAGGTAATCATTCATCTTTGCACTACATGCCAAAGATATTCATCAAGTATCACCATTAAGGACTGAGGATGATGAAAAATATTTTAGAGATCGAATCTAGTAAGATAAAAGGACAAAGATTAGAGATTCGTACTTTAGATAATTCAAGTTTAAAAATACTCCATAATAAACCATAATGGAGTAAAATTCAAGAATAAAGATCAAAACATAGATACAATCAAAGATAGTAACCATAATAGACATCTGGGACAAAGAAGAGAAAATTTTATTTTTCGGTGAATAGTGCCATATTTGTGAATAGTGTTGTATACGTGAATAGTGCCGTATACATGAATAGTAAACCCGACACAAAAAGGTAGAAATTCCATAATAAAATTTATATCAATATTTCAGCATAATGATATTGAAGAAAATAATATCATTTACGAAGAAATAACATTCTTTACCTTAAAATAACAGTATTTCTAATCGGAATATCGGATGTAAAACCGAAAAAAATTTGCACTAAATAGCAACTGTCAAAGTATCTAAATACTCACAAAATACGCTCGATAATATAGAGAGAGAAAATTTGTTTCTGGTGTGATTTTCAATTCTAACCTAAGCGCCTATTTATAGGAAAATGCTAGAACTCCAAAGGAGACTAAATAATAAAATAATATTTTTTTTATTTCCTTCTTTCTATGCCCACCTTATTAGAAAGCCATCAGCATGCCATCTTGGAAAAAAATTTGCAACCCACATATTTTTAACAAAAGTGGGTCCCACCCATAATTTTAATAAAAATACTTAATTTTTGAAACTTCAATAATTTATAATAAATAGCCCTTTTATCAGAAAAATACGAATTTTATGTCAATTCCATACGAAATCAAATTCTCTACAACTTTGTAGCTTTAAGTTTTTCCAAATTCCAAGCAGAAAATGTCCAAAATCCATAAACGGATGATTTTTAATAGATCCATTCCGACAAAATACTGATAAAATGCCTCAGCATTAATTCCTTCATTTATAACCACATAAAATAAATAAATCCATCATTTATATCCACATCAAATAAATATTTTCTTATCATATAAATTAATAATTAATTATTCATAAATAATATTATAGAATCACAATAATGACAACCAGACAGTTCCCAAGAAAGAGGGGGCTTTCCGATAAGGATTCCTCCTTACTGGCGCACAATTAGGTGACCAAACCTCTCCTTGACAGAACTTTCTAGACATTGTAAATAATGCTATCTAATAATATTTTTCAAATAATATGAATTATTGATCTGATAATGAGAAATATTGTGCAGTGACAATTATTGAAACAATAATAATATAAAATATTAACACATCAATTATTGAATCAATAAAATAAAATATTGAACAGTAATTACTGTAACAATTATTGAGTAGTGCCTTCTTACGTAAGAATCAATAATTTAAAAATACATGTGATGATGCAGTATGCTTTCTTTAAACTGACCACGCATATTATTTGTATTTTAACCACCGGGTATTCTAACGATTGTTAAGCAGTAACAACTACTGTAGATTATTTATAAAAACTCAAACTTGTCATTTTCTTCATCCGATAGTTATTTTGTTATGGGGCCCATAAATGGTAACTTGTAGTCGTCACGAATATTCCCCGACAACAAGAATATTCCACGACCAAACGAATATTCCCCGATAAAAATGAATATTTTATAACCACTTGTTTATTTTGTAAAATTTGCATATTTCACCCATAACCAAAGTATTATGTTAAATTATCACCTTATTATTTCAAGATAATAAATAGAGAAATTCAATTTTATTTATAATAAGTTGGGGTCTTGCAGGCACGATTAGGATGAGATGCATACTCCTAGGATGTTGAATAGACTGATCCCTGGTTTCACATCTGAACAAGATTTCTAAGTCTTTGTGACTGATGGAAATAGTAAAAATTCCTGAAATGGTTGAAATATAAAAATTCCAGACATGGTAAACAACACTCAGTTGAGAAAAGTTTTGAACTGTTATACTTCTTTAAATCCTATATTGTTATAAATTATAAAACCTGCTGAGCATGTCATAACTTACTCTTGCAAATCATTCCCTTTGCAATATTAGATGGTAACCTTGGCACATCTGGAGTAAACAATGAGAAGCGTCCCTGCTTAGAATAGTTTAAATTACTGTCTAGCTGAATGTAATACTTTTGTAATAAGAAAATTCTTTATGAAGAATCATGTAATCGAATCATAATATATATATATATATATATATATATATATATATATATATATATATATATATATATATATATATATATCGAGCTTTATTTACGCATCACTAGTGTTTCCTTTACATAAATAAATGTAACTAGAACTTTTGATTTCTTTTGAGATCTTTGGGAACTATATATACGAGTGAGGGTATTGACAACATGAACTGTTCATGTTGTTGTTGATACTCTGGATTTCGAGATAGATAGAGTACTTATCGATCTGATAAAGTGTAATCCGCATGATATAGACTATACATCCTCCGAGTGAGGGTATTGGTAATATGGGCTATTCATGTTATTACTAGTACTCTGGATTTTGGATAGATATATACTATTCATAGATACAGTCTATACATCCAAGTGAGGGTATCCAAACACAACAATAGTTCTTCAGGGAATTGTTATCTTTTATGGGATACTGTGAACCTTGGATCTATGAGAATTATATCTTGTGATATTTGTATAGTAGTTCGATTAGATATAAGCATAGAATCAGATACCATGGGTGTATAGATTTGAATACGCTATATTAATTGATTAGTCGTAAGCACCATATCGGATACCGTGGGAGTATAGATCTGGGGGCGTTACATGTGATATGCTAGGAAAGTATATATTAATATAATAATATTACTATTTAAAAAATCATTTGATATATATTATAAGACTATAATATTATAACATTATATTATACTATTATAATATTATATTATAATAATATATTTGAATGAATATTTTATCGGAGAAGATAATTATGGTTCCATAGAAAAATATGTCCAACTTTTAACAAATGTATCATGCTAAATCACTCCATTTATAACAAAAATTGGACAAATATCCACCAAACACTAATTATCTTTAATCAACACTTTTTATTCTTCAATAATTATTCACAATTAATATTACAGACTCACAATATTGACAACTAAGTCGTTCCCAAGAAAGAGCGGGCCTTCCGTATAAACGACGCTCAATTAACTAATTTCTTTCCTTGATAGAACTTCTAAACATTGTCAATAATGCCAACTGATTTAATTATATCATATCAAATAATATGAGTTATTGTGTCGTATTACTGATTTAATAATATAAAAATATTGTGAAGATGTTACTGTAACAATTATTGAATCAATAATATGAGATACTATCAGTAACTACTGTGGCAATTATTAAATAAAATATTGAGAGACTTCTACTGTAACAATTATTAAATCAATAATTAAAGATACTGTGCAATTTCGTGTAATGTTCTAAAAGGCGCTAGGCGGACGGCCATGGGGGGGGAGGGGGGGGGGGGCTAGCACACCTAGGGGGCCTAGGCGGGGTCTGGGCGGAGCCTAAGTGAGATTTTTTATTTTAAGCCAATTTTAATATTTTATCTTACATTTATCCAACAAAAAAAAATATAAAGCCAAACAATCTATAATAAAGGCATTTACTTAAAGTTCAAACACATATTCATATTGCCAATGTCAAAGTTCAAACATAAACATGCAATTATTAAAAGTTCAAACATATCTTTAACGTATTAGTTTTATTCATAAACAAGATTGCTATTAAATAATAAAATTTAAAATTTCAAGAATTCAATTCAACATTAAAACTTAAAAAACTAAACATAAATTTAAGAATTATATTGAATTAAACTAAATATTACAAATGTATCATCATTTATATAATTTGAAGTTAATACAAGTTCAAAAAATTACAGCTATAATAAAATTATCCATTTTGACTTGATATTGTTCACTTCTTATTGTGATTTGATATGCTACAACCTGCATTATGAATATGATAAATCATTAGAAAAATAAATATATCAAGATCTGGTTCGGGTAGTAATTAAAATAAAAAAAAACTCTTCGCCTAGACCCCACCTAGCTCGCCTAGGTCCTGCCTAATTTTCTAGAGGGATTTTTTTTGCCACCTTGGACCTAGGTGAGGCGCTAGGGGGGCCTAGCGCCTAGGCGTGAATTTTTAGAACACTGATTCCGCGTACTACTGTGGAATACCGCGTACTATTGTGGAATAAGGCGTATTAATGTTATTTTATCACCGAGTATTTCAATAGTTAATGGTAAAAGTTTTGCCCCCAATTTTGTTAAGAAAATTATTTTTGTCGCTTTTTATATTCGACAGTTATTCTGTTGTAGGGCCCATCAATAATTAGTTATTTCGGCGCCGTCGTACAAATATTTCTCGACAAAACGAATATTTCCTGACAGACTGTTTACTTTGTATAATTTGCACATATCAACCATAACTATAACATTTATTAAATCAACACCTTACTATTTAGAATAATATTTAAAAAAAATTAAATCTTATTCATAAAAAGTTGGGGTCTTACAAAATGTGTTATTCAAACCGATTTTCCGGGCAGTTAGTCACTAGATAGTGGTACTCAGTCAATATAACATCGAATATTTGTCCCGAACTGCTATAAAGGGATAGACATTGGCAAATTTTGTTATTGAATGTGCTTTTTTCGAGTAAGATGTGTCAAATGCTCAAAGTAAATGATTCCGACCCAGTACTGTATGTGTCCTCTTGGAACTTATACGTTGATCGCTCGTCAACAGCTGAAAAAAGTGAGGTCATAGTGATTTTGACAATTCTAGAGGGGTTCCAAGTCCAGAAAGCCCTCATTTTAAATTATGTGCCACTAATAATGAATCTGAGTACGAGGCACTCATATCAGGTTTTAGATTGGCTCAGAGTTTTGAAATTCAAAGAATACAAGTCTTCAGTGATTCTTAACCGGTAGTCAAACAAGTCCCGGTGAATACGAAGCTCGAGAAGAGAAAAATAACACATTATTTAGTCGAGGTCAAATGACTAGTTGGCTTATTTGTTAATTTTACCATCCAAGGAATAATACGCGAATAAAAAAATATTGTTGATGCTTTGTCTAAACTCACCACAATCGACGGGGCCAACTTGGATGGCTCAATATATTTGGAGATTTTGGAAACGTCTACATTTCTAAATCAGATGTAATAGAGATAACTTCGGGATTGAATTGGATAACCCGAATTGTTGAATTTTTTGAGAAGGAAATTTTTCCCGAGAATCCTAAGGAAGCAAAATGAATCAAATTCAAGGCTTCCAAATTCTGTATGAATAAAGAAGCATTGACAAAAAGCACTTTTACCCCCACTATAGTTGTAGTGTTTTAAGAATTAATTATTTTGTGTTTTTAAAATATTCAATTGACCCACTGTGCTTTTTAAAAATGTACAATCAAGTCATTCCGTCCAATTTAAGTAACAAGCGTAAACAAATCTGTTTGGATTGCTTACGTGGCTTTTTGAAAAAAATAAAAAATTATGTGTATTTGCTGACTGGCTTTTTGAAAAGGTCTCCCAGTGTAAAACCCCAACTTTTTGAATAAAAATAAATTTTCTATAATTATCATTTTTGAATATTATGATATATATTATAGTTGTAGGTAATAATTATAAATTTTGCAAAGTATGCAAGTTGTTATATAATATTCGATTGGTCGGAGAATATTCGTTTTAAACAGGAAATATTCATACGATGATACAATCATTGGTGGACCCCACAATAGAATTATTGTCGGATTGAAAAAATGATATATTTTATTGAAATAACGGCGGAAGTTTTACCGTTGATACTGTTGAACTACTCGGTAGTAAAAGTACAGTAATACGCGTAGTTGCATAGTAGCACACGGTATTAATTATTGATACTTACGGGAGAAGTCACTCAGTTTTACTTATTTTATAGACACCCATTTACCCGTTTTTCAAAATAGTCGGTAGAAGATTATACAGCATATATATTATACGTGTGTGCATGTGAATGTATGTGGGTAAAGAAGAAAAAGAAGATGGTGGGTGAATTATTATACTAGGATGATATATATATATAATTGGAAAAGTTGACAAAATGGGATGATGGCTTAACTTGGTGGGGAGGAGGTTATTATAATATATATATATATATATATATATATATATATATATATATATATATATATATATATATATATATATATATATATATATGTATGATTAGTGCAAGTGGGAAGCTAAGGGGAGATTTTGAGTCGTGCACGGAGGAGTTGTGCATTATTATTTATATATATATATTTTATAAATAAAATATATTATATTTTATTTAAAAGATTTTACTTTAAATATGAATAGTCAGATTAAAGTAAATCAATCTGGACCGATTCATGGATTAATTCTTATGCATTTCATTTTCCTATAAATAGAAGCTCATCCCTTCATTATTTTCTTACCTAATTCAACTTGAACTTTAGAGAGAAACTATAGAGAGACTATAGAGATGAAGAAAAGTTTTCTGCTACTTCACTACTCTTATATCAAGTATTATTTTATGGTAAGGGATATTATTCTTTTGTATTAAAGAAGAGAACTTACATTATTCCATTTCTTTATTATTACATTGGAATAACTCGTATGTATCTGTGAATACCCTATACTTGGTGACATTCTTCTATTATTCGTCTTTATTATTTCGATTTGGAACATCATGTTTCATACGTGCTTTTAGCAGGACTTGGTTCCGTCTTTATTATTACATCTTTTATTATTCCGTTGGAACATCACATGCTGTGTTTTACGTCGGACTGGTTCCGTCTTTATTATTACATTGGAATATCCATGCGTGTGTTTTACATCGGACTGGTTCCGTCTTTATTATTACATTTGGAATAACTTTTGTCTGTCTGATAAGTTGCATGCATGGTGATTTGTTGTTATTCCATTCTTTATTATTACATTTGGAACATCCCTGTCGATGTGATTTTCACGACACGGTTAGTTATTATTATTACTGTTGGAATGACCTGTCATGCAAGAAACCGCATGCATGGTGATTTCATTATTATTCCATTCCTTATTATTCTCAAATTGGTTAAAATTTTGACTTCTTATACTCCATAAAATTAGTGGAATATCCTTGATATTTCAAGCTTCATCCAAAGTATTTTTTATGAAAATATTCTTACAAGCATTCTTGAATTTTTACTACAAAAAGCGATATCATGTTGACAATTTGGACGTTATTAGTTCTTGAACTTGTTTTATTGAATTCTTATATCATTGTCACCATCCTCATGTTTATATTTTTGAAAGTCATCTCGTGGCCTCAGAGAGCATGGATGGACTTGGTATGATTATGACCGGGATTATTGAGTGTAATCATGGTAGTAATGTTACAAATGATGTGGTAAAAGTCTTCATTGGCCGTAGTGCATTGATGGACGATTGTTGGCATGATCATGACCATTGATGAATACACAAATATCCTTGGCCCGTAGTGCATGGAATTTGTGGTCGTGACCCTAATGAATATCCTTGGTCGAAAAGTCTTTGAGGATGATGTGAATTATTTATTGTCGAGTCTTAGCGATAAAAGTGATGAAAAACTTTTAAATCATAAAAGATAGTAGATTTTATTTTCTACTTGACTCTTTTAATGGATTGCTTGATTCGCTGCAGTTAAACTTGATATCTATTGTATTTTATCAGTTTAACATTGTTGGAGACTAATGATAGTTTATTCTGCATTATCTTAGTTATAATATTTCTTGCTGAGCTAGTTGAGCTCACCATTTCTTTCTTTTTCTCTTCGTGAAATGAGAACGTGAATGGGACTAATCGGGGAGCTGAGTGATGGTCCGAGAGATGGTGTCTTAGTAGTCTTCACTATTCTATAAAATAGTGTGATAATAAATGTAACGAGGACTCTATTTGAGAATGGATATTGTCTAGAAGACAATATTTATATTTAAACTCACAGCATATGTTTTATCGTATTTTACATGACTGCTGTATTATTAGTTTGTATTTGAATTTTGTACCATGTATTTGGTGACTCAAGATGGGTGATGTATACCTATTTTGGGGGTGTCACAGTTGGTATCAAAGCTTAGGGATATGATCCCTGGCTAAGATGTGAGACAAGAACTAGGAGGGGAGAGACGGGAAATTCTTTCGCTAGTATGACCTACCTAAGTTTATTTGATATTTAAATTGGTCTGTCAGAGTATAGGGATAATATGTGATAAGTTATTTAACCCTTGTTTTGTGGCAGTGTTTGAAAATGGCATCCGAGAATGTTGAGAACATCATTGGAGCACAGGAGAACGTTGAGTCTCCACAGATCAATAATTAGGATAATGTGCATCAGGAAGGCGACACTCCTCAGGCAAACAACAACAATGACCAAATGATGAACGATGGAATGTTTAGAGGCTTTATGCAATTCATGCAATATCAAAGTAGAGGCGGCTCTCGTGACAAAATGCGGTGGAAATCTCGGCAACTCTCGGATGGTCATCATGGGCGATTTAAGGAACTGAGACCACCAGAGTTTTTTGGAGAGCCAAGACCCCAACTTTTTGAATAAAAATGAATTTTCTATAATTATCATTTTTGAATATTATGATATAATAGTATAGTTGTGGGTAATAATTATAAATTTTGCAAAGTATGCAAGTTGTTATATAATATTCGATTGGTGGGGAATATTGCGTTTTAAGCGAGAAATATTAAATGCGATGGCACAATCATTGGTGGACCCTTATAATGAAATTATTGTTTGATTGAGAAAACGACAAAAATATTTTATTAAAATAACTGGCGGAAGTTTTCTGATTGATCTTGTTGAACTACTTTCGGTAGTAAAAGTACGATGTCTGGCGTAGTTGCATAGTAGCACATGATATTAATTATTGATGCTTACGGGAGAAGTCACTCAGTTTTGCTTATTTTATAGACACCCATTTACCCGTTTTTCAAAATAGTTGGTAGAAGATTATACAGCATATATATTATACGTGTGTGAGTGTGACGTGTGTGCATGTGAATGTATGTGGGTAAAGAAGAAAAAGAAGATGGTGGGTGAATTATTATACTAGGATGATATATATATATATATATATATATATATATATATATATAATTGAAAAAGTTGACAAAATGGGATGATGGCTTAACTTGGGCGAGAGAGGAGGTTATTATTATAATAATATATATATATATATATATATATATATATATATATATATAAATGTGACATGTGCTAGCTAGTATATTTATATATATATATATATATATATATATTTATATTATTATATGTATGATTGAGTGCAAGTGGGAAGCTAAGGGGGAGATTTTGAGTCGAACGAGAGGAGGAGTTGTGCATTATTGTTATATATATATATTTTATAAATAAAATATATTATATTTTATTTAAAAGATTTTGCTTTAAATATGGACCGTCAGATTAAAGTAAATCAATCTGGACCATTCATGGATTAGTTACTATGCATTCCATTTTCCTATAAATAGAAGCTCATTCCTTCATTATTTTCTTTTAATTCACTTTGAACTCTAGCAGAGAGAAACTATATAGAGACTATAGAGATAGAAGAAAAGTTTTACTCGCTACTTCACTACTCTTATATCAAGTATTATTTTACTAGTAAGGGATATTATTCTTTTGTATTCAAGAAGAGAACTTTTGTTATTCCATTTCTTTATTATTATGTTGGAATAACTTGTATACATGAATACCCTATACTTGGTGACATTCTTCTATTATTTACATCTTTATTATTTCGTTGGAACATCACATGCATGCTTTTACTTGCACTGGTTTAAATCTTTATTATTCGCTTTTATTATTCCGTTAGAACATCCATGTCTTGCTTTACGCTTTGGGACCTAGTTCCATCTTTATTATTCTGTTGGAATATCTTATCGTGTGTTTTACACCATACACAGTTCCATCTTTATTATTACATTGGAATAACTTTTGTCTATGCCAATCATCGCATGCATGGTGATTTACATTGTTATTCCATTCTTTATTATTCTGTTGGAACATCCTGTCGGTGTGATTTTCACCTGACCTGGTTCCGTTATTATTATTCTATTGGAATAACCTGTCTATGCGAAGTACCGCATGGATGGTGATTTCCGTTGTTATTTTATTCCTTATTATTCTCAGTTGGTTAAAATTTTGACTTCTATACTCCATGAAATTAGTGGAATATCCTTGATATTTGCGCTTCATCCAGTATTTTTCATGGAAATATTCTTCTAAGCATTCTTGAATTTTACTCTACAAAGCAGTATCATGTTGACAATTTGGACATTATTAGTTCTTGAATAACTTAATTCTTGAACTTGTTTTATTGAATTCTTATATCATTGTCATCATCCTCATGTTTATATTTTTTGAAAGTCATCTGTGGCCTGTAGAGCATGGATGGACTTGGTATGATTATGACCAGGGATTATTCGATATAATCATGACCGTAATGTTACAAATGATGTGGTAAAAGTCCTCATTGGCCCGTAGTGCATTGATGGACAGTTGTTGGCATGATCTTGACCATTGATGAATACACAAATATCCTTGGCCGTAGTGCATGGAATTTGTGGTCGACCCTAATGAATATCCTTGGTAGTAGTGCGAGGGATGATGTGAATTATTTATTAATTTGAGTCTCAAATGATAAAAGTGATGAAAAACTTTTAAATCATAAAAGATAGTAGATTTTATTCTCTACTTGACTCTTTTAATGGATTGCTTGATCCGGCTGCAGTTAAACTTGATGTCTATTATATTTTATCGGTTTAACATTGTTGGAGACTAATGATAATTTATTTCGCATTATCTTAGTCATAATATTTCTTCTTTGGGCTAATTGAGCTCACCCTTTCTTTCACTGTTCTCTTCAGGAAATGAGAACGTAGCTGGGACTAGTCGGGGAACGGAGTGATGGTCCGAGATGGTGTCTTAGTAGTCCTCACTATTCTATAAAATAGTGTGATAATAAATGTAACGAGGACTCTATTTGAGAATGGATATTTTCTAGAAGACAATATTTGTATTTAAACTCACAGCATATGTTTTGTCGTATTTTACACGACTGCTGTATTATTAGTTTGTATTTGAATTTTGTATCATGTATTTTTGGGGGCGTCACACCCAGGGATTCAATCATCCCCCCATTATTTTCGGCCAAAATCAAGCCTATAAACATAGAATTTACAAAAGCTCTACGAAATCAGAAGGGAATAGACCCTTAAATTGAGGTCAAATTTGCAAAAAGTCGGTATTCACCATAGTTTCCGGCCACAAGGTCAAGGAGCACAGACCATAAATTTGGCATACCCAAACACCAAAGTTGACTCGATAAAAAAAAATACAGCAACAACGATTCTGAATTAGCATGGATAAAATTAAATCAATTAAAACCCATGTCAACCCAAGATTTTGAAACCAAGAATAATGGAAACCAAATCATCAAAAATAGGAAACAAAAACCCAATCGAGAAAAGACATGGATCTATCGGACCAAAGCACCACCGAATTTAAAAACAAATCTATAATCCAGCTACCAAATCAGAAACTGATCAATAAGAAAATAAACCATAGACCAGTAATAACATCTAAATCTAAAAAGATAAAAGAAAGACAATGAAACAAAGTCTGCAGATAAGCTTCCAAATTTCTAATTGTAAGAGCAACCCACTTCATGACTTTCAGCAAAACCCATTACATACAAACTTCAAATCAAATGAGAAATCAAAAGAAAAAAGAGATAGATGATGAATCCTTTGGAGGATGTTTGAGGAGAATCCCGCCTCTCTCGTCCCAAATCCTCTGATCTGAAACCTGACATCGAAATCTTTCTCTCTATCTCCTCCCTTCACCATCCTCCGTCTTAGATCTGGATGCCACCGAGATAGATCGAAAAATGAACCCCCACATCAACGAAATCAGTTAATCTTCTTTTTATTTTGGCTGAACAGCAACCATTTGATGAAAATAAGAGTGATGGTTATAATATATTTTTTCATTTAAATAATTTGAATTTTGTTTGCTTTATTAATAATTTGCATTTGCATTTAGTTATTGATAAAAGGAAAGTGATATTAAAAGAAAGGAAAAGAGATTGTTTTTTATTTTTTTTATATTTAGTTATTAAAAAGTTTTAATATTATTTTTATTATTTGGAATTAATTTGAAAAATAAAAATAATTATTAAAAGAAAGGAAAAGATAAAAGGAAAAGAAAATTATATAGAAAATGAATTAAAATATTTATTTTAATTTTATTATTTTAATTATTATTTTGTCACATAATTAATAATTTTATATTAATATTTTTTTGTTAAAATTAATGTAATATTATAATAGATCTCATTGATACAAAAATTTTGATATATTATTTGTATTATTTGGAATTAATTTTTAAAATAAAAATAATTATTAAAAGAAATGAAAAGATAAAAGGAAAAGAAAAAATTATAAAAAAATGAATTAAAATATTTATTTTAATTTCATTATTATTTTAATTATTTTTTTACCACATAATGATTTTAATTTTTTGTTTGAGAAGAAAAAATTATAAAGAAAATCCATTAAACAAGCATATACCACGTAATTTTTTATTTTTTTTCAAAAAGCCATGTAACCCAAGCAGATTTATTAATGTTTGTTACTCAAATTGGACGAAATGACTTGATTGTACATTTTTAAAAAGCACAGTTGGTCAATTGAATATTTTAAAAGTACAGTGACTAATTGCTTAAAACACTACAACCACAGTGGGGTAAAAGTAGGAGTGAACAAAAAATAGATAAAACCGAATTACCGGATCGGACCGATTTTTTTTAATCGAATTATTTTTGTTTTTCGATTTTTTTTACAATTTCGGTTATATCCGAATTATTACTCAATATTCGATTTCGGTTTTCAAAATACAGATTATTCGGATACCTGAATACCGAGCCTTAATACTTAAAAAAAATTAATTTATAATATTATATCTATTAATACTACTATCTAAGTATCCTGAGTTCCTGACTAGATATATAATATTAGGGAAAAATGTATGTACACAGCTGTATATTACACAGTAGGCTATGGCGACGGTTTTTTGGGCTATAGTGACGGTTTCACCCGTCGTCATAGTTATTCTGGGCTATTACGATAGTTTATCGTCGCTATAGCCCAAAAAATCTGTCGCCATAACTCTACTGTGTAATACACAGATATGTATATATATATATATAGCCCATAATATTATATCTACTAATAGTCTAATACTAATAATACTACTATCAAGTATCAATTATCAAACTCAGTAGTCAGTTCTCCCATTTTGCCACTAGCCAGCCTCGGCTCCGCCTCTAGGTCCAGAGACTCCCAGATCTCATCATCTCAGTAATCAGTATCTCACAATTCCTCTCTTCACTCTTACGGTGCCTCTCGAGTCTCGATCTCACATCCTCTCCGGCTCTCTCCGTCTCAAACTCGCAATCTCCATTCTCCGGCCTCCGCCTCTCGGCAGTCGGCTCTCACTGTCTTGGTATGTTTGTACACAAACCTAAAATCTGAGTTTTTTTAGGCTTAAAGTTTCTTGTACTTTTCTTTTTATTTTATGTTTTTGTCAAAATTGGTGTTGGTCCATTTTCAGCTATATTGATTGAAAAAATAGATCTTTTTTCTATATTACCATTTTTCATTCTTCTGCAATTTAGTTATGAAATTTATGGGAAATTAAAGTCCCCAAACCCAAAATCTGGGTTTTTTTAGGCTTAAAGTTTCTTGTACTTTTCTTTTTATTTTATGTTTTTGTCAAAATTGGTGTTGGTCCATTTTCGGCTATATTGATTGAAAAAATAGATCTTTTTTCTATATTACCATTTTTCATTCTTCTCGCAATTTAGTTCAAATTTATGGAAATTAAATTCCCCAAACCCAAAATCTGGGTTTTTTAGGCTTAAAGTTTCTTGTACTTTTCTTTTTTATTTTATGTTTTTGTCAAAATTGGTGTTGGTCCATTTTCAATTTATATTGATTGAAAAAATAGATCTTTTTTCTATATTACCATTTTCATTCTTACGCAATTTAGTTCAAATTTATGGAAAAGTCCCCAAACCCAAAATCTGGGGTTTTGAAATCAGATTAATTGAAGAAAGTTTCTTGTTTCTTTTACTTAATGTATATGTCAAAAATTGGTATTGGTCCATTTTCAGCTAAATTGATTGAAAAGATATTGGCACAATTACAAAATTTGGGTTAGAGTGCCAGATTAATTGAAGAAAGTTTCTTGTATCTTTCTACTTAAATGTTTATGTCAAAACTGTTGTTGGGTCCATTTTCATCCAAAGATAACATCTTTTTACTTGTATTGAATTGATTGGATACAATCATCTTTACACATTCTGTAGTTGGTGATTTTGCATTCTATGGATGATGAACTATTCAGTATTATGTTTTCTTTGTATTTGGAATTTAGCAATTCAAGAGTTTTTTTTGTATTGTCTTGATTCTCATTTTTGTTCGTTAATCTAATTTGATTTGTTTGACATTTGTAGATGATGTCAAGAGGTGTTTTATATGATTTGTAGACTGCAGTGTTGAAATCTGATCATATGATGCCAATAGTGCTATTGGGAGACTGGAGCTTGTTGATGCTGATTCGCTGATGCTAATGTTGCTTGTAGAATTATAACTGCCATTATAATTCAGCAACTGTTATATAATTTAAACAACTTTGGGTTACTGTAATGACATGATAATGTAAAAGTGTTTGGGCTTGTTGCTGCTTTATTTTTAAACTTTATGAGTTTATGTTGGATGTTGCTGTTAGCCTGTTAAGTTACTTTCTTCTTTGGATCGTTAATTTCTTTGGACAATGTTAATTTGCTAGACAGTTAACAGTTGGACGCTGGTTCGGTTATTACCCGAATACCCGAAATTACAATTCGGTAATTTAGTTTTTTTCAAATTTCGGTTATTATTTCGGATAGTAAAATTATCAATAATTCAGTTTTCGTTTATAACTGAATAGCTTATTCGGTTCGGTTATTACCGAATGATCACTCTTAGGTAAAAGTGCTTTTTGCCAAGAAACATTATACAAATTGCATTCTTAGCTCCATTACTCAAATGTATAGATCCAACCAAGGCCAACTACTGTCTTGAGGAGGTTCATGCTAGAATTTATGGTGAACACTTGGGGGGCAAGGCCTTAGCCCATAAAATTTCGAGGCAGGATATTTCTGGCCTACCATCCACGAGGATGCTAAGAATTATGTGAAAAATATCATCAGTGCCAAATTTATGAAAATTTTTCAAGGTAGCATGTCGAGTCCTTATCCTCAATATTTTCTCCTATCCCTTTTGCAGTTTGAGGGATTAACCTTATGAGGTTGTTCCTGAAGGCTCTTGGAGGGCTACAATATTGCATCGTGACCATATATTATATAACTAAGTGGGTAGAGGCAAAAGTGCTCCAATGAATAACAGAAACAGATTGCAAATTTTTTTAAAAATTATTTTGTGGTTATATTCTTCAGGATCCCAAGGGTATTGATTTCGAATAATGGGCTACAATTCGTTGGGAGAGAATTTACAGAATATCAAGATGAGCTCGATATTGTGCATAGGAAGTCGTGAGTCGGCATCTTTAAGCCAAAAGACAGGTAGAAGTTATAAATAGGACTCTACTCCGAGGTTAAGAAAAGGCTCGATGAAGAAAAAGGAAAATGGGTAGATCCGAGCGTGTTGTGGGCATATAAACTAACCCAAGATCAGCTACTAGGAAAACACCATTCAAACTGGCATATGATACCATCCTTTAGAATAGAACATTTCAACAAGGGGGTTAATACAAAAGGTATACGCTTGAACTTGGACCTACTCAAGGAAGCTTGGGACAAAGCAATACTCAAAATTACGGAGTATCAGCTGTAATATCCGTGATTTTTATAAATAATATTAATATTAAAAATAATAAGTGTTTGAATATTTATATATATATATATATATATATATATATATATATATATATATCTTTGTGGCATGAGATGTGATGATTCAATTAAATTGAGTTAAGTATATGATAATTGAGAAATATAGTGGAAATGATAATGAAGCTTATTTAAGTTTATGTGATATGTCTAGTGTGGCATAATGACAAACTAAGTAATTGATTAATTAAAATTAATGAGGAAATAATTAAATAATGTGATGGACTAATGAGAAATTAGTATTATCATTACTATAGTAATTTTTATTATTAGTTAATTGTTATGTGCCATTATACATGTTATGTGAGCATATTAATATTATAGCATCATCATGTGTAATATATAAGATGTGATAGTAAGGACAATATTATAATGTGAATATTATTCCATAAGACTATAGTATAATAATAATCTTAATTTATGTAATTCCACTAAACTTGTATAAATGAGCCTTGTGTAACATAATGGTACATGGAGAATAAATAAAATGGGTATTTTGATTTATGGAAGAAAATAAATTTTAAGGAAAATAAATACTTGATATTAATTATTATTATGCTATTTGGGTGTAATTAGAATAATAAGTTTTATGGAAAAAATTGGTTGTTAGTGTCCAACTAAATTATATTCTAGCCCAATTCAAATATAATTTGGACTAACTCAATGTACATGAATTATATGATTAGGTGTATATGTGCCCTAACTTAACATAAGGTAATAACATTAAGTTATCAAATGTGACTTTGTGAAACCCAAAAAGGAAAAAGAAAAAAGAAAAAAGAATTAACCTTGGCTTTTCAAGTAACTGCAGACTTAACATAATTTATCCCATTTTCTGTGTCCCAAAACTTCTCAGTCGTGTTTAGGCCAAAGGCCTATAGCCTATGTTGCTGAAAATCAAGGTTAGTGATGATGGAAGGGGGAGTGGGTTCAACAGTGATAATGGAACTATTCGACTAAAATTTCATTACCCATCATCTTCTTCTTCTTCCTGTTAGATTAAAACTTTGGGCAAAGGCATTGTATGGATATTAAATTCTCTATAAATTGAAGCTCCCCTCTTCAATAATCTAGTTGCAAAATTGTCTGATAAATATAAACTAGAGAGTGAGTTGTTGAAATTGGGTGAACAATCTAAAGTTAAGATCAAGGATTATCATTTTAGCTTCAAAGAAGGTAATGTCCTTATGTATGTTATTAATTTCAAGTTTGACAAATTTTTAGAATTTTATGAATTATTTGTTAATTGATGGATAAATTCATGTCATTGTGTTATCTGAGATCATATAAATGTTATGGAGTCAATGTATTATTTTGAGCATGCTGAATTAATAGTATTCTTTGTGACACCCCCAAAATAGGTATACATCACCTATTCTGAGTCGCCAAATACATGGTACAGAAAACAACTACAACTTTATTACAATTGTCGTGCAAAATACGACAACACATACTGTGAGTTTAAATACAAATATTATCTTCTAGACAATATCCACACCCAAATAATGTCCTCATTACAATTATTGATGCACTATTTTACAAAAATAGTGAGGACTACTAAAACAACTGTCTAGGACCATCACTCTATACCCCGACTGGTTCTTGCTATGTTCTCGCTTCCTAAGAAGAAAAATGGAATAAAAAGGAAAAGGATGAGCTCAACTAGCCCAGTAAAGAATATTATGACTAAGATAATATACAAAAAATTATCCTTAGTCTTCAACAGGGAAAAATCTGATAGAATATAATCGATAACAAGTTTTAGATTAACAACTGCAGCGGAAACAACAATTCATTAGAAGAGTTAAGTAGAGAATGAAATCTACTATCATCTATGAATTTAAAAGTCCATCATCAATATTTTATCCCTGTAACATCAATCAATATACATCTTGAATCAAATATTCATCTTTGCACTATGGGCCAAAGATATTCATTTGTATCACCAGTTGGTCATGTTCATCTCAACACTGCTCATCTTTTGCACTATGTGCCAAAGATATTCATCAGTTAATCATTCATCTTTGCACTACATGCCAAAGATATTCAGTAATATCATCATTTAGGACTGAGGATGATGAAAAATATTTTAAAGAAAACGAATCCAGTGAGACAGAAGGACAATTATTAGGGATTCGTATAACAGTTTATTCAAGATCAATAATACTTCATAATAACCAATTGTGAAGCAAAATTCAAAAATAAAGATCAAAACATGGATACCATCAAAGATAGTAACCATAATAGACATCTTGGACAAAAAGGGAAAGTTTCATTTTTTGGTGAATAGTCTTAGTGATTAAGTGAATAGTGTCAGATACGTGAATAAGTCTTAGTATACATGAATAGTAACCTTGACACAAAAGGTAAAAGTTTCACAATAAAATCCATAACAATATTTTGGTATAATGATATTGAAAGAATAACTTCATTACGAAAAAAAATAAGATCCCTTACCTCAAAGAAACAGTACTTCGGAATGGAATATCGGATATGATGCTGAAAGAAACTTGCACTGAATAGCAACTCTTAAAGTATCTAAATACTCACAAAATAATACGATAATATAGAGAGAAAGAAAACTTGTTTCTGGTGTGATTTTTAATTCTAACTTAGCCCTCTATTTATAGGAAAATTTAGCATGCCGAAGCAGACTTGACCTGCTACCTGATGGCTTTACCTGCTACTATTGCCACTCACCACATTTGAAATTCAATTTGAGCACATTTCTCACCAACCAAAAGTGGGGCCCACTCAATTCTAGAATTTTCCACCAAAAATTATTTATAACATAATTTCTGAATCAACCATCTCTTAAAATTCATAACAAATCATACATTTATTTTTAACGGTTCAAAATTTGTGGACATATACTCAACTTATATATGTATAACATATCTAAAAATCACAACGATCCAACGGTTGGATTAAAAATTATAACTCATAATATATCTCAAGATTAATCGATTTGATTTTTAATACCTCCATTCCGACAAAAATATCGATAAAACACCTCAACATTAATAGCCACATAAAATAAATATTTCCTTATCATATAAATCAATAAATAATTATTCACAAATAATATTACAGAATCACAATAATGATAACCAGGCCGTTTCCAAGAAAGAGGGGGCTTGCCAATAAGGATTTCTCCTTACTGGCGCGCAATTAGGTGACCAAACCTCTTCTTAGACATAACTTTCTAGACATTGCCAATAATTCTATCTAATAATATTATTCAAATAATATGAATTATTGATCTGATAATAGAAAATACTGTGCAGAGACAATTATTGAAACAACAATAATATAAAAATATCAACGCAAAGAATTATTGAATCAATAAAATAAAATATTGAAATAATTACCGTAACAATTATTGAGTAGTGCCTTCTTACATAAGAATCAATAATTCAAAATATGTGTAATACAAGCATTGCTTCTTTGTGCAACAACGCCAGACATCTTGTATTTTAACCACCGGTATATTCAACATGAAGGTTAACCAGAATAACTACACCGTTATTTATAAAAACTCAAACTTATCGTTTTCTTCAGTAATGCGGTTATTACATTATGAGGGCCCACGAATAGGCTGGCGTACCGGCCGCGCATTTAATATTCCCCACAACAAGAATATTCCACGACCAAATGAATATTCTGAAACAAAAATGAATATTTTATAACCACTTGCTTATTTTATAAAATTTGCACATTTCACCCATAACCAAAGTATTATATCAATTTAACTCCTTATTATTTCAAGATAATAAATAGAGAAAATTTAATTTTATTCATAATAAGTTGGAGTCTTACAACCTCCCCTCCTTATGAAATTTCATCCTCAAAATTGACGTACGTACCTGGTGTTTCGAACAGGTGAGGGTACCTCGCTTTCATTTCCGATTCCAACTCCCAGGTTATTTCCTCAATAACATGGTTCATCCACAAAATCTTAACTTGTGGTATAATCTTGGTGCGTAGGACATGCTCTTTCCTATCCAAGATCTTAACAGGTACCTCCTCGTATGTTAAATCTTCGGCTATCTCGTCTGGTTCTAACTCAATAATGTGGTTCGGGTCTTTCACATATTTACGAAGCATGGATATGTGAAAAAAATTATGAACACGAGACATGTTTGGAGGTAACGCGAGTCTATAGGCCACATTTCCTACTCGGTCAAGAATCTGAAATGGACCAATAAATCATGGATTGAGCTTTTCTCTCTTCCCGAATCTTGTAACTCCCTTCCATGGAGCAATACGTAACAGTACATGATACCCAATACCAAATTTCACGTCCTTTCGATGAAGATCCGCATAACTCTTTTGTCGATCCTGTGCCGTTTGTATACGTTGTCGAATCATTTGGATCTTTTCCATTGTCATACGTACCAACTCTGGTCCCAACAATGTTGCTTCACCTACCTCATCCCAACATACTGGAGAATGACACTTTCGTCCATACAAGGCTTCAAATGGAGCCATACCTATACTTGCCTGATAACTGTTGTTGTAGGAGAATTCCACCAATGGTAAATACTTATCCCAACTCCCTTTGAATTCTAGGACACAGAGTCTTAATAGATCTTCAAGAGATTGAATAGTCCTCTCTGATTGTCCAGTACGATTGAGGATGGTATCTTGGCCCGAATCATAAATCCGTGCCATAGCTTTCCTCGCAAGCTAACCCAAAATCGTGAAGTGAATCTTGGGTCATGATCTGAAACTATGGATACTGGCATGCCATGCAATCTTCACAATCTCATTCACATACATATGAGCAAGCCGTTCAAGGAATAAGTCTCACGTATAGGCAAGAAATGAGCAGACTTGGTTAATCTATCAAAAATAACCCAAATCGCATCTATACCTTGAAAAACCTTGGGAAGACCCATAACGAAATCCATAGTAATGTGTTCCTACTTCCATTTTGGAATCTCAAGTGGTTGCAATAGACCTTTTGGCATTTGATGCTCTGCCTTTACACGTTGACATGTTAAACACCTCGAGATAAACTCCGCGATCTCTCTCTTCATATTGTTCCACCAAAATGTATGTCGAAGATCATGATACATTTTGGTACTCCTAGGATGGATTACAAATGGTGTGTTGTGTGCCTCCATCATGATTCTATGCTTCAAGTCAGAATTGTTAGGAACGCAAAGTTTGGAGTTGACTCGAAGTATTCCTTCTTCATCGATTCCTACTTCTGGAATAACACCTTCTTGCACTTTCTTCTTCATACGCATTAGCCCCATGTCCGTAGCTTGAGCAGCTTTAACTTTATCGATTAAAGTCGGTTCTACTCGTATGTTTGATATCATCACGTGGGTACTTGGAGCCTTTAACTCTATCTCCATCCTTTGTAAGTCGTACAAAATGGGCTTTTGTGTTAACAACATTGCACTCGTACCCGCATATGATATTCTACTCAATGCGTCAGCTACAACGTTTGCTTTTCCAAGATGATATTGAATGCTATGGTCTTAATCCTTCAACAGCTCGAGCCAACGTCGTTGCCGCATGGTGAGTTCCTTTTGGGTGAAGAAATATTTAAGGCTTTTATGATTCGTATAAATCTCCACTTTCTCCCCATACAGGTAGTGTCTCCAGATTTTCAACGCAAAGACGATTGTTGCCAACTCCAGATCATGAGTAGGATAATTCTTCTCATATTCTTTGAGTTGTCGCGAGGCATAGGCTATGACTTTCCTATGTTGCATGAGAATACATCCTAACCCTTTGCCTAAAACATCGCTGTAGATAATAAATCCATTCGAACCAGATGGTATTGTTAGAACAAGTGCCGAAATGAGTCTCCTCTTGAGCTCTTGGAAACTCTTCTCGCATTCCTCGCTCTATACGAATTTTGTATCTTTTCGAGTCAGCTGAGTTAATGGGGTAGCGATTCAAAAAAATCCTTCCATGAATCTCCGATAATAACCAGCTAAGCCCATAAAGCTACGTACTTCGGTCACTGACTTCGATTGCTCTCAACTGTGATTCATATCCCAATCTTGGATAGCACGTCACAATGGCACATATCGTTTTACCACCACACAAATATAGAGTCCCCTACGGAGAGTCTGGCTTTGGTGCATTCCACAAAGGAAGTCATCAGATAGAGGCTCGGGTACCAACTCTTGTACTTAGGTTTTTAACTCCTGAAGTTCAATAGGAGCCATTCGATATGAGATTTTAGAAATGGGTTTTGTACCGGGTTCAAAGTCGATACAAAATTCAATATCACGCTCTTCGGGTAGGCCAGGAAATGCTTCAGGAAATACGTCAGGAAATTCACTAACAACAGAAATATCATTCAAATCTGACGTATTTTTGTTTAAATCCATGAAATGGGCTAAGAAAGCTTGACATCCGTTCTTCAATAAACGAATAACTTTATGGCTTGATATGAAAGTGTTTGACTTTAATTGTTTGGTTGCTTGAATTCATATAACAGGTTGGTTAGGAATATGAAAACTAACAGCCTTACGAAAACAATCAATTTTGGCATGATGAGTGGTTAACCAATCAATCCCTAAAATCACATCAAATGCAAGTATCATTAAAGAGATAAGATCAACAAGTAATGTGTGACGCCCCAAAATAGGTATATATCACCCATCTTGAGTCGCCAAATACATGGTACAAAATTCAAATACAACTTAAAAATACAACTATCGTGTAAAATAAGACAAAACATAAACTGAGAGTTTGAATAAGAATATTGTCATCTAGACAATATCCACACTCAAAGGAGTCCTCATTAAATTTATTGTCACACTATTTAACAGAATAGTGAGGACTACTAATTCTATCATCTGGACCGTCACTCCATTCCCTGACTCATCCCAGCTATATTCTCATTTCATGAAGAGAACAGTGAAAGAAAGGGTAAGCTCAACTAGCCCAGTAAGAAATATTATGACTAAGATAATGCAGAATAAATTATCATTAGCCTTTAACAATGTTAAACTGATAAAATACAATAAACATCAAGTTTAAGCTGCGGTAATGAATAAGCAATCCATTAGAAGAGTCAAGTAGAGCATGATATCTACTATCTTCTATGATTTAAAATGTTTTCATCAATTTTTATCGCTGAGACTCAGCTTAATAAATAAACCATATCATCGAATCTTCCCTGCACTATGGGCCAATGATATTCATTAAATCATCAATGGTCATGATTATACCGAATAATCCCAGGTCATAATCATACCAAAAACTGTCCATCAATGCACTACAGGCCACTAAGGACTTTCACCACATCATTCGTCACATTACGGTCATGATTATACCGAATAATCCCTGGTCATAATCATACCAAGTCCATCTATGCACGTAAGCCAAAGATGACTTTCATCACAATATAAGCATGAGGATGATGACAATGACAAAATAATTCAATAAAATAAGTTCAAGGATAAATTTTAAAGATTTATAATTTTAATTTATCCAAAAATCAATAACGTCAAAATTGTCAACATGATACTTCTTTGTGGAGTAAAACTCAAGAATGCTCAGAAGAATATTTTCATGAAAAGATACTGGATGAAGCACAAATATCCAGGATATTCTACTAATTTCATGGAGTATAGAAGCCAAAACTTTAACCAACTGTGTAAGACCCCAACTTTTATGAATAAAGATGAATTTTCTATAATTATCATTTTTTAAATATTATGAAATGAATTTGATATAATGTTATAGTTGTGGGTAATATTTAGAAATTTTGTAAAGTACGCAAGTTGTTTATAATATTCGATTGGTCGGGGAATATTCGTTTTAACAGGGAATATTCGTACGACAACACAATCATTGGATTGAGAAAACGACAAAAAAATATTTTATGAAAATAACGGCGAAAGTTTTACCGTTAACTGTTGAAACACCCAATGTTAAAAGTACAGGAATATGCGTGGTTGCATAGTAGCACACGGTATTGATTATTGATGCTTACGTGAGAAGTCACTCAGTTTTGTTCAATTATTGCTTCAGTAATTGCAGCATAGTATCTCACGTTATTTGATTTAATTATTGTCAATATTTTATATATTATTAAATCAATAATTGAGATAACAAAGTTGTTAATATTATTATTTTCATTATTAACGATGTCTAGAAGTTCTGCCAAGTAGAGGTTTGGTCACTTAATTGCGCGCCAATAGGGATAAATCTTTATTGGAAAGCCCCCTCTTTCCTGGGAACGACCTGATCGATTAATAGTGTGAATTATGATAATGATGATGAAGTTTTGTTTTATTAGTATTATTAATGTCATAAAACAGAAAAACTTTTATATAAAACAGAATACTTTTATAAAGTTATTCGTTTTATTAGGTTAATAGTAAAATCTTTTTATATAAAACAGAATACTTTTATAAAGTTATTTGTTTTATTAGATTATAAATAGAATATATTATATTTTATTGTAAACCAATCTAGACCGTCCGTTTAAAAGTAAATCAATCTGGATCGTTCATGGATTGGTTATTATTCAGTCAATTTTTCTATAAATTGAAGCTCATTCTTTCATTATTTCTTACGAATTCACTGAAACTCTAGAGAGAGAAACTATAGAGAGAATTCTTCTTCTGTAATCTTGAGCATATTTCTTTAGCGTTTAAGAAAGCTTTGAGCGTAGTGCAAGTTTCTTCAAGTATATCCCCACCCTACCGTCGGAGTACTCTTCTTTATAAGGTAAGGGGTATTATTTCTTTCATATTCATGAAGAGAACTTATGTTATTCCATTTTTTTTATTCTGTTGAAATAACCTGTATACGCGGTCTACCCTATACTTGGTGAAATTCTTCTGTTATTCCATTCTTTATCATTATGTTGGAATAACTTTGTCATGCTAAGTAATCATATATGGTAAAATTCTTATGTTATTCCATTCTTTATTATTACATTTGGAACATCCACGTGCGTGCGTTTTACGCATGACACGTTCCGTTATTTATTATTCTGTTGGAACATCCCGTCGGTGCGAATTTTGCCTGACCTAGTTCCGTTATTTGTTATTCTATTGGAATATCCTGTCCATGTATTTACGCATGACCTGGTTCCGTTATTTATTATTCTGTTAGAATAACCTGTCTGTGTGGTCTATCGCATGCCTGGTGATTTCTTTTGTTATTCCATTCTTTATTATACTCAGTTGGTTAAAGTTTTGACTTTTATACTCCATGAAATTAGTGGAATATCCTTGATATTTGCACTTCATCCAGTATCTTTTCATGGAAATATTCTTCTAAGCATTCTTAAATTTTACTCTACAAAGAAGTATCATGTTGACAATTTGGACGTTATTAGTTCTGGATAAATTAATTATTGAACTTGTTTTATTGAATTCTTATATCTTTGTCATCATCCTCATGTTTATATTATGTTAAAAGTCATCGTATTCAGAGTAGTGCATAGATGGACTTGGTATGATTATGACCTGTGGATTAATCGGTATAATCATGACCGTAATGTTACAAATGATGTGGTAAAAGTCCTCATTGGCCCGTAGTGCATTGATGGACGATTGTTGGCATGATGATCATGACCATTGATGAATACACGAATATCCTTGGCCCGTAATGCATGGATAATTTATGGTTGTGATATTTAATGAATATCCCTAGCCAGTAGTGCGGGGATGATGTGGATTATTTATTAAAAGTCGAGTCCCAAATGATAAAAGTGATGAAAAACCTTTTAAATCATAAAGCGATAGTAGATTTTATTCTCTACTCGACTCTTTTAATGGATTTCTTGTTCCGCTGCAGTTAAACTTGATGTCTATTGTATTTTATCTGTTTAACATTGTTAAAGACTAATGATAATTTATTCGCATTATCTTAGTCATAATATTTCTTCTGAGGGCTAGTTGAGCTCACCCTTTCTTTCACCGTTTCTCTTCAGAAATGAGAACATAAATGGACTAGTCGGGGAAGCAGAGTGACGGTCCAGGATGATAGTATTAGTAGTCCTCACTATTCTATTAAATAGTGTGACAATAAATGTAATGAGGACTTATTCTGAGAGTGGATATTGTCTAGAAGACAATATTTGTATTAAAACTCACAGCTCTCTTGTTGTATATTAATGATTGTATTTGTATTCTGTACCATGTATTTGGCGACTCAGAATTGGTGATGCATACCTATTTTGGGGGCGTCATAGTTGGTATCAAAGCTTAGGATATGATCCCCGGCCGAGATGTGAGACAAGAACTAGAGGGGGAGAGCGGGAATTCCTTCGCTAGTATGACCTACCTAAGTTTATTTGGTATTTAATTGGTGGTCATAGTATAGGGATAATATGTGATATGTTAATTAACCCTTATTTTTTGTGAGATTTGAAAATGGCATCCGAGAATGTTGAGAACATCAGCGGAGCACAGGAGACCGTTGAGTCTCCACAGATCAATAATCGTGACAATGTGCATCGAGAAGGCGACAATCCTCATGCAAACAACAACACTGACCAAAAGATGAACGATGGAATGTTCAGAGGCTTTTGCAATTCATGCAAGATCGTGCAAGAGAGACTCTGTATCGAAAATGCGGTGGAAACACCGGTAACTCTCGAGACGTTCACCGCTAAGCGTTTCAAGGAACTGGGACCACCAAAGTTTTTGGAGAGCCAAAACCACTTAAGGCGGAGACGTGGATAAAGCAGATCTGCAAGATATTTGATGTCTTTGGATACTCTGAGGAGCAAAAGGTTCCCTTTGCCACCTTCATGTTGTATGCGCGAGAGGTGACTTTGGTGGGAATCGTAAACGTACTCAACTCTTTGCAGATCAAGATGACTTGGGAGAAGTTCCAAGAATTGTTCAACGACAAATACTTTCCCGAATGTATTCGTCACATGAAAGAGGTAGAGTTCATTAAGCTGCAGCAAAACAACATGACCGTGATGCAGTACAAAGCCAAGTTTGTCGAGTTGTCCCGGTTTACGTCCCATTTGGTTGATAATGAGGAGAGAATGACGTGAATGTTTCTAAGAGGTTTGAAACCCGAGATACGTCAATATCTTATCTCTCATAAACTGTGTTTGTATTCAGATGTTGTTAATAGGGCTCAGTTATTGGAGCGCGATAATGAGTCAACCCAACCAAAAGAGAGCAGCTGACAAAATGATAATACCAGTGATAACAGCCATCGAAGCGGTGACAATAAGCGTGGAGGGAATCAACATGCCAAAAATGGTAACCACTTCGGTGGTAATCATGGCCAAAACAATTAGAATGGAACTTTCAAGAAGAGGAGATTCAACAATGATGGAAAGACGTCAGCACCAGCACCCGTGGTTAAGGAAGGAGAACGACCACCTATCATATGCTTCAAATGTGGAGGGGAAGGACACATCAGTCCAAACTGCACGATGTCGTCCAAAGCATGTTATAATTATGGAAGAGAAGGTCACCTAGCCCGATTTTCTCGTTCACCGAAGACAAGTTCAGCTAGGATGGAGGCACCAAAGGACGACCCAGAAAAGTCAAAGCCAGTAGTGCAAGGGAGAGCATTTGTCGTGACCTCCCAGAAAGAAAGGAACCCGAACGAGGTCATCACGGGTAAGCTTATCATAAACTCTAGCGAAGTATATACCTTATTTGATACCGGGTCTACCCATTCTTTTATTTCTCCTATTTGCGCTCAACGTTTAAATTTGACTCCGGAAAAATTAGACTTTGATTATCCGTTGGAACTCCGTTGGGAGAAACCTTCATTACATCCACTATTTATAAGTCTTGTTTGGTTCAAATCGGTACCCTCACATTACCTGTCGATCTTATTTCATTAAAAATACTTGCATTTGACGTAATTCTAGGGATTGATTGGTTAACCACTCATCATGCAAAAATTGATTATTTTCGTAAGGTTGTTAGCTTTCATATTCCTAACCAACCTATTATGCGAATTCAAGCAACCAAACCATTAAAATCAATTAATGTCATATCAAGCCATAAAGCTATTCGTTTATTGAAAAACGGATGTCAAGCTTTCTTAGCTCATGTCACGGATCTAAACAAAAATACGTTAGTTTTGAATGATATTTCTATTGTTAATGAATTTCCTGACGTATTCCCTGAAGAAATTCCTGGCCTACCCCCAGAGCGTGAAATTAAATTTTGTATTAACCTTGAACCCGATACAAAACCTATTTCCAAAGCCCCATATCGAATGGCTCCTATTGAACTTCAGGAGTTAAAGACCCAACTACAGGAATCGTTAAACATCGGTTTCATTCGTCCTAGTACTTCTCCTTGGGGTGCTCCTGTTCTATTCGTGAAGAAGAAAGATGGGAGTATGCGACTTTGTATTGATTATCAGGAGTTGAATCATGTCACCATCAAAAATAGGTACCCATTGCCACGTATTGATGACCTGTTTGACCAGTTGCAAGGAGCCAAATTCTTTTTAAAGTTTGATCTTCGTTCCAGATATCACCAACTGAAGATTAGAACCGATGACATTCCAAAGACAGCTTTCAGAACTCGGTACGGGAATTATGAATTCCTAGTTATGTCTTTTGGATTAACTAATGCTCCTGCTACCTTCATGGATATGATGAACTGAGTATTCAAGGAATATTTGGATCACTTTGTGGTCGTATTTATTGATGACATCCTTATTTATTCCAAAAGCCGTGAGGATCATGAGCAACACTTGAGGCTGATAGTCCAAAAGCTTCGTCAATATAAGCTTTATGCCAAGTTAAAGAAATGCGAGTTCTGGCTTGAGGAAGTAGCATTCCTTGGGCACGTAGTATCAAGTCATGGAATATCTGTTGATGCAGCAAAGATTGAAGCTATTCAAAGCTGGGAGCAACCTAAATCAGTGACCGAAGTACGTAGCTTTCACGGCTAAGCTGGTTATTATCGGAGATTCGTAGAAGAGTTTTCACGAATAGCTACTCCCTTAACTCTACTGACTCGGAAAGATACAAAATTCGGTTGGAACGAGGAATGTGAGAAGAGTTTTCAAGAACTCAAGAGAAGACTCATTTCAGCACCTGTTCTGACAATACCATCTGGCTCGGAGGGATTTGCCATCTACAGTGATGCTTCAGGCAAAGGGTTATGATGTGTTCTCATGCAACATGGGAAAGTCATAGCCTATGCCACTCGACAACTCAAAGAATATGAGAGGAATTATCCTACTCATGATCTAGAGTTAGCAACATATTATCTTGACTTAAAATTTGGAGGCATTACTTGTATGGGGAGAAAGTGGAGATCTTTACGGATCATAAAAGCCTCAAATATTTCTTCACTCTAAAGGAACTCAACATGCGACAGCGACGTTGGCTTGAACTGTTGAAAGATTATGATCATATCATTCAATACCATCCTGAAAAAGCGAACGTGGTAGCTGACACATTAAGTAGAAGATCATATGCGGGTACGAGTGCGATATTGTCAATGCAAAGGCCCATTTTGTATGACTTGCAAAGGATGGAGATAGAGATAAAGACTCCAGAGACCCAAGTGATGATGGCAAATATACGAGTGGAATCGACTTTAATCGATAAAGTTAAAGCTGCTCAGGCCACAGAGCTGGAGCTGATGCGTATGATGAAGAAAGTACAAGAAGGTGCTATGCCGGAAGCAAGAATCAATGTAGAAGGAATACTTCGAGTCAACTCCAGACTTTGTGTTCCTAACGACCCTGATTTAAAGTATAAAATCATGATGGAGGCGCCTGACACACCGCTTTGTAATCCATCTGGGAGTACCAAAATATATCATGATCTTCGACATACATTTTGGTGGGGCAATATGAGGAGAGAGATAGAGCTGTTTATCTCAAGGTGTATAACTTGTCAACGAGTCAAGGCAGAACATCAAGTACCAAAAGGTCCATTGCAACCACTTGAAATTCCAGAATGGAAGTGGGAGCACATTACCATGGATTTTGTTACTGGTCTTCCCAAGGTTTCTCAAGGCATAGATGCAATTTGGGTCATTGTTGATAGATTGACCAAGTCTACTCATTTCTTACCAATATGAGAAACTTATACACTTGAATGTCTTGCTCGTATGTACATAAATGAGGTTGTAAGATTGCATGGTATGCCAGTATCCATAGTTTTTGATCGAGACCCAAGATTCACTTCAAGATTTTGGGTTAGTTTGCAAAAAGCTATGGGCACAGATTTATGATTTAGTTTGGCATATCATCCTCAGACGGACGGACAATCAGGGAGGACTATTCAAACTCATTTATTAAGACTCTGTGTCCTTGACTTCAAGGGAAGTTGGGACAAGTTCTTACCATTGGTGGAGTTTTCCTACAACAACAGTTATCAAGCAAGTATTGGCATGGCTCCATTCGAGGCGTTGTATGGAAGAAAGTGTCGTTCTCCAGTATGCTAGGATGAGGTGGGTGAAACAACGTTGTTGGGACCAGAGTTGGTACGTATGACTATGGAAAATATTCAAACGATCCGACAACGTATAAAAATCTCACAAGACCGACAAAAGAGTTATGCTGATCTTCATCGAAAGGACGTGGAATTCGATATTGGAGATCATGTGTTATTACGTGTTGCTCCATGGAAAGGAGTTCTTAGATTTTGAAAGAGAGGAAAGCTCAATCCTCGATTCATTGGCCCATTTTAATCCTCGATCGGTAGGATGTAAGCCTATAGACTTGCTTTACCTGCAAGTATGTCTCGTGTTCATAACGTTTTTCATATATCCATGTTATGTAAATATGTGAAAGACCCGAACCATATTATTGAGTTAGAACCTGACAAAATAGCGGAAGATTTAACGTATGAAGAGGTTCTTGTTCAAATCTTGGATAAGAAGGAACATATTCTACGCTCCAAGGTTATACCTCAAGTCAAAGTTTTATGGAGGAACCATGATGTTGAGGAAATGACCTGGGAGTTAGAATCTAAAATGAAATCAAGGTATCCTTACCTCTTCGACATACCAGGTACGTACCCTAATTTTGAGGGTGAAATTTCATAAGAAGGGGAGATTGTAAGACCCCAACTTTTATGAATAAAGATGAGTTTTCTATAATTATCATTTTTAAATATTATGGAATGAATTTGATATAATGTTATAGTTGTGGGTAATATTTATAAATTTTGTAAAGTACGCAAGTTGTTTATAATATTCGATTAGTCGGGGAATATTTGTTTTAACACGGGGAATATTAAATGATTTATTAACAATCATGGTGGACCCCACAACGGAATTATTGTCGGATTGAGAAAATGACAAAAAAAATATTTTATAAAAATAACGGCGGAAGTTTTACCATTATTGTTGAAACACCTAGTGTTAAAAGTACAAGAAAACGTGTGGTTGCATAGTAGCACACGGTATTGATTATTGATGCTTACGTGAGAAGTCACTCAGTTTTGTTCAATTATTGCTTCAGTAATTGCTGCATAGTATCTCACGTTATTTGATTCAATTATTGTCAATATTTTATATATTATTAAATCAATAATTGAGATAACAAAGTTGTTAATATTATTATTTGCATTATTAACGATGTCTAGAAGTTCTGCCAAGGAGAGGTTTGGTCACCTAATTGTGCGCCAATAGGGATAAATCCTTATTGGAAACCCCCTCTTTCCTGGGAACGACCTGGTCGATTAATAGTGTGAATTATGATAACAATGATGAAGTTTTGTTATTAGTATTATTAATGTAATAAAACAGAAAAACTTTTTATATAAAATAGAATACTTTTATAAAGTTATTCGTTTTATTAGGCTAATAGTAAAATCTTTTTATATAAAACAGAATACTTTTCTAAAGTTATTCGTTTTATTAGATTATAAATAGAATATATTATATTTTATTGTAAACCAATCTGGACCAAATCCGTTTAAAAAGTAAATCAATGCAGACCGTTCATGGATTGGTTCTTATTGATCCATTCTTCTATAAATAGAAGCTCATTCCTTCATTATTTCTTACGAATTCTTTGAAACTCTAGAGAGAAAGCGTAGAGAGAATTCTTCTTCCATAATCTTGAGCGTATTTCTTTAGCGTTTAAGAAAGCTTTGAGCGTAGTGCAAGTTTCTTCAAGTATATCCCGCCTTACCGCTTCTGGAAGTACTCTTCTTTATAAGGTAAGGGGTATTATTTTTTTCGTATTCATGAAGAGAACTTACATTATCCCATTTTTTTTATTCTGTTGGAATAACTTTTGTATCACGTGAGTCTACCCTATACTTGTTGAAATTCTTACATTATTCCATTCTTTATCATTTATGTTGGAATAACTCTGTCATATGCAAAGTACCGCATACATGGTGAAATTCTTACATTATTCCATTCTTTATTATTATTCGTTAGAATATCCACATGCATGCGTTTTACGCATGATTCGGTTCCATTATTTATTATTCTATTGGAACATCACTGTCAGATGCAATTTACTTTGATTCAGTTAGATTATTTATTATTACATTGGAATATCCGTCATGCAAATGCGTTTCGCATGACACAGTTCCATTATTTATTATTCTCGTTAGAATAACTTTCATCGTGCGGTTCATCGTATGCGGTGATTTCTTTTGTTATTCCATTCTTTATTATACTCAGTTGGTTAAAGTTTTGACTTTTATACTCCATGAAATTAGTGGAATATCCTTGATATTTGCGCTTCATCCAATATCTTTTCATAGAAATATTCTTCTGAGCATTCTTGAATTTTACTCTACAAAGAAGTATCATGTTGACAATTTGGACGTTATTAGTTCCTTGATAAATTAATTCTTGAACTTGTTTTATTGAATTCTTATATCCTTATGTTTATATTATGTTGAAAGTCATCTGTGGCCTGTAGTGCATAGATGGACTTGGTATGAATATGACCAGGGATTAATCGGTATAAGCATGACCGTAATGTTACAAATGATGTGGTAAAAGTCCTCATTGGCCCGTAGTGCATTGATGGACAGTTGTTGGCATGATCATGACCATCGATGAATACACGAATATCCTTGCTTGCGTGATGCATGGATAATTTGTGGTTGTGATACAAATGAATATCCTTGGTCAGTAAAGTGTGGATGATGTGGATTATTTATTAAGTTGAGTCCCGGCGATAAAAGTGATGAAGTATAATAGTAATATATGAAATCGCAAATGGATTTTTCTCTTGTTGTATATTAAAGATTGTATTTGTGATAGTAATCCACGAATAGGTGATGTATCATTTCCACAATTTAATAAGGAAATATCCATAAGGTAATACGTAAGGATCATTTCACATGGAATGAATACTGAACATCATTCACCGTACGTGCGATAATCCACATGACAAAGTTATTCCAATGTAATAATAAAGAATGGAATAATGTAAGAATTCACCGTGCATGCGATAGACCGCATGCATAAAGTTATTCCAATGTAATAATAAAGAATGGAACCAGTCATGCGTAATCCGCATGCATGTGATATTCCAATGTAATAATAAAGAATGGAAAGAATTCAGTCATGTATATGTAATCGCATGCATGTGATATTCCAATGTAATAATAAAGAATGGAACAAAGTCATGCGTAATCCGCATGCATGATGATATTCCAACAGTAATAATAAAGAATGGAATAACAACAGAATTCACTGTGCATGCGATAGATCACATGCATAAAAGTTATTCCAATGTAATAATAAAGAATGGAATAATGTAAGAATTTCACCATGTATGCGGTATCAGATGTATAAAGTTATTCCAACATAATAATAAAGAATGGAATAACAACCTTATTTAGAGTATGAAAGAAAATAACTCTTCATGAATACAAAAGAATAATACCCCTTACCTTAAAAAAATCGGATATCGGAATAAAGGAGGTAGTAGTATTTTTCTTCTTCTTTCTCTCTATAATTTCTCTCTATAATAATTGCTCTATAGCTTTAGTGAATTGGTGAGAAATGAAGGAAGAATGAGCTTCTATTTATAGGAAAATATAGTTTTGATAATTGCACATTTTGGGGCTCAAAATATTACAAAGATAATACCTTCTCTTTTTTTTCATTTTTAATTTAGTCCCGCAAGTATTATCAAACTTGCACCACCTCCCCTAATAGTAAATAATGTGAATCAATAGTTCAATCATGTGAATCAATAGTTATAATCATGTGAAAATATATTAATTACAAAGATAAGACCTCCATCTATACCTCCATTTTTAACTTAGTCATGCAAGTATTATCAATCTTGCACCAACTCCCCTAATAGTACAAGAATGTGAATCAATAGTACACACATGTGAACAAATAGTTATAATCATGTGAATTAATAGCAATTAATTGCTCATTTATCCGATTAATTACCCGACTGGTCAGTATAACTTCCAGACATCAATTAATATCAAAATAAATGTCGATTTCCACTAACACTAATAATTCCAACACAATGGAACTATCAATTTCATCTTTAATCAACACTTAACTTATTCATCATTAATATTATAACTCACAATATTTAACAACCGTGTCGCTCCTGTGAAAGAGGGGCTTTCCGATAAGGATTTCTCCTTATCGCGCCGCAATTAGATGACCAAACCTCTCCTCGATGTAACTTCTAGACATTGTCAATATTGCAAAATAATAATATGAATAACTTTGTCGCCTCAATTATTGATTTAATAATATATCATATTATGCAGATGATATCGTGACAATAATTGAATCAATAATATGAGAGATATGATGCAAAGAATTATCGTGAGTAATAATTGAGTATAACCGAAAGTGACTTCTCACGAAGCATCAATAACCAATACCGTGCTACTATGCAACCACGCCAGACATCGATTTTTTTACTACCGTGTAGTTCAACAGCTTTTAATTCAGTAACACTTTCGCCAAGTATTTTTAATAAAAGATAATTATATCATTTTCTTACTACTTATAATACTTTTCTGCCAGGGGTCCACTAATGATTGTGCTGTCGCATTTAATATTCCCTCGTTAAAATGAATATTCCCCACCAATCTAATATTATATAACCACTTGCTTACTTTGCAAAATTTGTAAATATTACCCACAACTATAACATTATATCAAATCCACACCATAATATCAAAAAAATATTTTGAGAAATTTAAATCTTTATTCATAAAATCTGGGGTCTCACAATCTCCCTCCTTATGAAATTTTGCCTCAAAATTTACGTACGCATTCGGTATGTCAAGAGGTGAGGATACCTTGAATACCTTTTATCGTCGAAAACATTACACGCTGTATAATGTGCATGCCCGATGTCCTCCGATTGCCTCTCGAATGCACATCAGTCCCTAAAATAGCCATTTTAGGCCTTGATACCGACCTCAAATCTCAAAATATAAAGAATGAAAGTTTTAGGTCTACTCGTTATCTTTTCGAATCATCCTGAATCACCTCAATCGGAGTTTGTATAAAAAATGTTATGCCCAATTTACTAAAGGACGTCCTGACAGATTTTGGCTTAATGATTTGACCAAATACTTAGCGCCCAAATTTGGCCTTGGGCAAGCGCCTAGGCGCCCAAGAACAGATTCTAAGTGCCGAGCCTAGTGCCTAGGCGCTCAACCTTTGGCACTTAACTCCAATTTTCCAGATTTTGCAACTTTTGACACACATACTTCAAATCTTCATAACTTCTTCATCCGTTATCGGAATTAGTCCATTTTCGAGGCTATGGAAAGCTTGTAACATGCTCTCTAAAACCCCATGATTTCATAATTTTCAGATTCATTAATTATTCCAAAATTTGGCTCCAAAGTCCCCCAAGACTAAGTTTTTACTAACAAACGATACGTGAAAAACGTTATGAACACGCCGACATACTTGGCGGTAAAAACGAGTCTATAGGCCACGCTCCTACTCGATCGAGGATTTCAAATGGGCCAATTAAATCGAGGGTTGAGATAACGATTCTTGCTAGAATAACGCCTCTTGAACCTTCTTCTTCACATTCATCGATTCGTGTGTGTAGTTTGAAGCGCTTTTAACTTTATCGATTAAAGTCGATTCTACTCAGATATTCGTTATCTTCACACGGGTCCCTAGAGTCTTTAACTCTATCTTCATCATTTGTAAGTTATAATTAAATGGGTTTTTTGTGTTAACAACATCGCACTCAGTAAACGCATACGATCTTCTACTCAACGCGTCACCTACCACGCTCGCTCTCTTCCACAATGATATTGAATGGTATGATCGTAATCTTCAATAGCTCGAGCCAACGCTTTGGCACATTATACGCTCATTTTAGGTAAAGAAATATTTGAGGGTTTTAGAAATGGGTTTTGTATCGGGGTCAATACAAAATTCGATTTCACGCCTAGGGGTAAGCTAAGAAGTCTTCAAGAATACGCCAGAAATTTATTAACAATAGAAATATCATTCAAAATCGTGGACCTCATCCAAGACTTGGATAACACGTCACATTGATACCTATCAACTTGCCATCGTTATTCACAACGCCCCCACGGAAAAGTCTGGCTTCAAAGTGCATTCCACACAAGGAAGTCAACAACGAAAGGATCGGGGCTCTTTACTTATGGCTTGATATAACAAACAATGATTAACTTTAGTGGTTTGTTGCTTGAATTCGCATAATAAAAGTTGGTTAGAATATGAAAGCTAACAACCTTATTTAAAAGCATGATGAGTAGTTAACCAATCGATTCCTAAAATTACATCAAAGGCAAGTATTTTCAAAGAGATAAGATCGATAGGTAACGTGAAAGTGTTAATTTGAATCAGCAAGATTTATAAACAGTGGAGGTAACGAAGGTTTCTCCTAACGGAGTTTCAACTGATAAGTCAAAGTCTAACTTCTCTGGGGTCAAATTTAAACATTGAGCGCAAGCAAGAGAGATAAAAGAATGGGTAAAACCGATATCTAATAAGGTATAGACTTCGCAAGAATTTATAATTAACTAACCCGTGCTAACTTCGTTTGGGTTACTCGCTTTTTGAGAAGTCACGAAAAACGCTCTTCCTAAAACCACCGAATTTTGTTTTGTCCAGATCCGCTTTGGTGCCACCGTCCCCAAATTGGACTTGACTTTGGTGCACGACAAAATCCTGCCAGTGACCTTCTTTTTCCACAATTGTAACATGCTTTGATCGCATCGCGCGCTTTGACCGATGTGTCCTTCCTCCACATTTGTAACATATACAATCGGGTGGTCGCTCTCCTTCCTTAAAACGGTGTTGGTGCCGACGTCTTTCCATCATTATTGAATCTCTCTTCTTGAAATGTCCACTCTTATTATCATGGCCATGATTACCACCAAGTGATTACCATTCTTCGCATGTTGATTCCTCCACGCTTGTTGTCACCGCTTCGATGATCGCTACCACCGGTATTATCGATTTTGTCATTATCGCTCTCTTTGGTTGGGTTGACTCATTATCGCGCCTCCAATAATCGAGCCCTATTCACAACATCTCGAATACAAACACAGTTTATGAGAGATAAGGTATCGACGATATCTCGGGTTTCAAACCTCTTAGAAACATTCGCCATTCTCTCCTCATTATCAACCAAATGGGACGCAAACCGAGACAACTCGGCAAACTTAGCTTCGATCGCGCCACTGGCCATATTGTTTTGCTCAAGCTTGATGAACTCTACCTCCTTCATGTGATTAATACTTTCGTGAAAGTACTTGTCGTTGAACAACTTTTTGAACTTCTCCCAAGACATCTTCAAAGGCAGTTGAGTACGCTTTACAGATTCCCACCAAGAATCGCCTTTCGCTCGCAACATGAAGGTGGAAAAAAGGAACCTTTTTTCTCTCTGAGCATCCCAAGACATCAAATATCTTGTTGATCCGCTTTATCCACATCTCCGCTTTAAGTGGTTTTGGCTCTCAAAAACTCCGTGGTCCCATTCTTGAATCGCTAAGCGGTGACCGTCCGAGAGAGTTGTCGTTGTTTCCACCGCATTTTGGACAGAGAGCCTCTTTCACCGATGTTGCATGAATTGCATAAAGCCTCCGAACATCCCATCGCTCATCATTTGATCGTGTTGTTGTTATTTACCCGAGGATTATTGTCTTCCGTTGCACATTATCCTCGGTATTAATCTCAGTGACTCAACGGCCTCATGTGCTTCATTGCTTATCTCAACATTTTCGGATGCCATTTTCAAACACCGCCACAAAACAAGGGTTAATTATCATATCACATATTATCCCTATACTCGACCGACCAATTAAATACCAAATAAACTTAGGTAGGTCATACTAGCTAAGGAATTTCGCCTCCCTCCTAGTTCTTGTCTCACATCTCACCAGGATCATATCCCTAAGCTTTGATACCAATCGTGACGCCCCCCAAAATAGGTATACATCACCCATCTTGAGTCGCCAAATACATGGTACAAAAATTCAAATACAACTTAATTATACAACCGTCAGGTAAAATACGACAAAACATAATCGAGAGTTTTAATAAGAATATTGTCATCTAGACAATATCCACACTCAAATGGAGTCCTCATTACATTTATTGTCACACTATTTTATGTAATAGTGAGGACTACTAATGCTATCATCTGGACCATCACTCCGCTCCCCGACTAGTCCCGCCTATATTCTCATTTCCTCAAGAGAACAATGAAAAAAAAAGGGTGAGCTCAACTAGCCCAAGAAGAAATATTATGACTAAGATAATGCGTAATAAATTATCATTAGCCTTCAACAATGTTAAACCGATAAAATACAATAGACATCAAGTTTAACTCGCAATGAATAAGCAATCCATTGAAGAGTCAAGTAGAGAGCATGATATCTACTATCTTCTATGATTTAAAATGTTTTCATCAATTTTTATCGCTGAGACTCAGCTTAATAAATAAACCACATCATCGAATCATCTCTGCACTACGGGCAAAGGATATTCATTAAATCATCAATGGTCATGACTATACCGAATAATCCTCGGTCATAATCATACCAAAATCGCCCATCAATGCACTATGTGCCACCGAGGACTTTTACCACATCATTTATAACATTACTTGTCATGATTATACCGAATAATCCTCGGTCATAATCATACCAAGTCCATCTACGCACGTAAGCCAAAGATGACTTTCATCACAATATAAGCATGAGGATGATGACAATGACATAATAATTCAATAAAACAAGTTCAAGGATAAATTTTAAAGATTTATAATTTTAATTTATCGTAAATCAATAACGCCCAAATTGTCAACATGATACTTCTTTGTGGAGTAAAATTCAAGAATGCTCGTAAGAATATTTCCATGAAAAGATATCGGATGAAGCGCAAATATCAAGGATATTCTACTAATTTCATGGAGTATAGAAGCCAAAACTTTAACCAACCGAGTATAATAGAATATATGAAACCGCAAATGGATTTTGCCCGCCATGCAGAATCCACGAGATGCATCATTTCCACAATTTAATAAGGAATGAATACGTAAGGATCATTCACCATGCATGCAGTAATCCACATAGACAAAAGTTATTCCAAATGTAATAATAAAGAATGGAATAATGTAAGAATTCACCTGTGCATGCGATAGAGACCGCATGCAAAGTTATTCCCAATGTAATAATAAAGAATGGAACCAGTCATGTATAATCCGCATGTATGTGATATTCCAAATGTAATAATAAAGAATGGAACTGTGTCACGCAGAATCCGCATGCATGCATGTGATATTCCAATGTAATAATAAAGAATGGAACTGTGTCATGCGCGAATCCGCACATGCATGTGATATTCCAATGTAATAATAAAGAATGGAATAACAAATGAATTCACTGTGCATGCGACAGATCGCATGCACAAAGTTATTCCAATGTAATAATAAAGAATGGAATAATGTAAGAATTTCACCATGTATGCGGTAGATTCTTGGACAGATAAAGTTATTCCAACATAATAATAAAGAATGGAATAACAACCTTACGAAAGTATTGAAAGAAAATAACTCTCTTCATGAATACAAAAGAATAATACCCTTACCTTAGAAGAAACCGGATATCGAATGGTGAGGTAGTAGTACTTTTCTTCTTCTTTCTCTCTATAATTTCTCTCTATAATAATTGCTCTATAGCTTTAGTGAATTGGTGAGAAATGAAGGAAGAATGAGCTTCTATTTATAGAAAATATAGTTTTGATAATTGCACATTTTGGGGCTCAAAATATTACAAAGATAATACCTTTCCTTTTTTTTCATTTTTAATTTAGTCCCGCAAGTATTATCAAACTTGCACCACCTCTCCCTAATAGTAAATAATGTGAATCAATAGTTCAATCATGTGAATCAATAGTTATAATCATGTGAAAATATGAATTACAAAGATAAGACCTCCATCTATACCTCCATTTTTAACTTAGTCATGCAAGTATTATCAATCTTGCACCAACTCCCCTAATAGTACAAGAATGTGAATCAATAGTACACACATGTGAACAAATAGTTATAATCATGTGAATTAATAGCAATTAATTGCTCATTTATCCGATTAATTACTCCGATCGGGTCAAGATAACTTCCGCACATCAATTAATATCAAAATAAATGTCGATTTCCACTAACACTAATAATTCCAACACAATGGAACTATCAATTTCATCTTTAATCAACACTTAACTTATTCATCATTAATATTATAACTCACAATATTTAACAACCGTGTCGTTCCTGTGAAAGAGGGGCTTTCCGATAAGGATTTCTCCTTATCATGCAAGCAATTAGATGACCAAACCTCTCCTCGATGTAACTTTCTACATTGTCAATATTGCAAATAATAATAATAATAATAACTTTGTCGCCTCAATTATTGATTTAATAATATAACATATTATATGTATGATATCGTGACAATAATTGAATCAATAATATGAGAGATATGATGCAAAGAATTATCAGAAAGTAATAATTGAGTATAACCGAGTGACTTCACGTAAAGATCAATAACCAATACCGTGCTACTATGCAACTAACGCCAGACATCGCATTTTTACTACTTGGTAGTTCAACAGCTTTTAACTCAGAATACTTTATATAACCCGTTATTTTTAATAAAAGATAATTATGTCATTTTCTTACTACACCATAATACTTTCGCTATTTGGGGTCCACTAATGATCGTGCGTCGCATTTTAATATTCCCTCGTTAAAACGTAATATTCCCCACCAATCTAATATTATATAACCACTTGCTTACTTTGCAAAATTTGTAAATATTACCCACAACTATAACATTATATCAAATCCACACCATAATATTCAAAAAAAAATATTTTGAGAAATTTAAATCTTTATTCATAAAAAATGGGGTCTCACACCTTCTTAGATTGGAAATCTCTTTCCACAATATCAACGCGATTATGCGGCTTTTACCCATGCATCACTCATTCTCACTGCTCAGGTTGTTTCTTCTTTCATTTCGATTCGACTTTATCATCATCTTATACTCGCCAAAGAGTGCTTCTTTTCAAGCATCACATATCGGGTAACACAAGCTTGAATTATTGCATTCTTTTGCTCCACGACCGCCTACCGTTCTTCAGCCTGCTCTTCTAACTCATGAATTCGATTTTGCAATTCTAAATTTTTATCATAAAATTCTTCTAATAAATTCTCCTCAGGTTCCTCTTCTACCTCTTCTTCCTCACTCTCACCGCTACCTTCCTTATTATCTGGTCAGTAACTATCAATTATTCACTCATAACATGGATATCTCTAATTCCTTCTTCGCTTTAACATCATAATATCCACGGTTGGTGATTGAGAGGTGTCTCCACGATCTCATTCACTCCATTATTAACGTCTCAAATGCCATTCTTAAGCGCGCTTATAAAACAAGGGTTAATTAAACAAATTAACATATCACATAATATCCCTATATTATGGTGACGACCAATAAATAAGCTTAAGTAGGACATACTAGCGAAGAATTTACTCGTCTCTCCCTCCTAGTTCTATTCCCAGATCTCGCTTGGGAGACCATATCCTAAGCTCACGATACTAATTTGTGATGCCCCCAAAATAGGTATACATCACCCATTCCGAAGTAAATCAAATACATGGTATGAGAGAAAACAACTACAACTTTATTACAATTGTCGTGCAAAATACGATAACACATCATGTGAGTTTAAATACAAATATTATCTTCTAGACAATATTCACTCCCAAATAAAGTCCTCATTACAATTATTGATGCCTTTATTTTACAAAAATAGTGAGGATTGCTAAAATAACTGCATCTAGGATCATCACTCTATACCCATTTGGTTCCTCTTTATGTTCTCGCTCACGAGAAGATAAATGGAATAAAAAGGAAAGGGTGAGCTCAACTAGCCCAATAAAGAATATTATGACTAAGATAATATACAAAAATTATCCTTAGTCTTCAACAGGAAAATCGATAGAATATAATCGACAACAAGTTTTAGATCAACAACTGCAGCGGAAACAACAATTCATTAGAAGAGTTAAGTAGAGAATGAAATCTACTATCATCTATGAATTTAAAAGTCCATCATAAATATTTTATCCTTGTAACATCAATCAATATACATCTTGAATCAAATATTTATCTTTGCACTACGGGCCAAAGATATTCATTTGTATCACCAGTTGGTAATGTTCATCTCAACACCTGTTCATCTTTGCACTACGGGCCAAAGATATTCATCAGTTAATCATTCATCTTTGCACTACATGCCAAAGATATTCAGTAATATCATCATTTAGGACTGAGGATGGTGAAAAATATTTTAAAGAAAACGAATCTAGTGAGACAGAAGGACAATTATTAAGGATTCGTATAACAGTTTATCCAAGATCAATAACACTTCATAATAACCAATTGTGAAGTAGAATTCAAAAATAAAAATCAAAACATGGATACCATCAAAGATAGTAACCATAATAGACATCTTGGACAAAAAGGAAAAATTTCATTTTTAGGTGAATAGTATCGTATACGTGAATAGTGTCGTATACGTGAATAGTAACCCTGACACAAAAAGGTAGAAATTTCACAATAAAATCCATACCAATATTTTGGTATAATGATATTGAAAGAATAACATCATTACGAAAAAAAATAGCATCCCTTACCTCAAAGAAACAGTACTTCGGAATGGAATATCGGATATGATGCTGAAGGAAACTTGCACTGAATAGCAACTCTCAAAGTATCTAAATACTCACAAAATACGCTCGATAATATAGAGAGAAAGAAAACTTGTTTCTGGTGTGATTTTTAATTCTAACTTAGCCCTCTATTTATAGGAAAATTTAGCACGCCGAAGCAGACTTGACCTGCTACCTGATGGCTTTACCTGCTACTATTTCCACCCACCACATTTGAAATTCAATTTGAACACTTTTCTCACCAACCAAAAGTGGGGTCCACTCAATTCTAGAATTTTCCACCAAAAATCATTTATAACATAATTTCCGAATCAGCCATCTCTTAAAATTCATAACAAATCATACTTTCATTTTTAACAGTTCAAAATTTGTGGACATATACTCAACTTATATATGTATAACATATCTAAAAATCACAACAATCCAACGGTCGGATTAAAAATTATAACTCACGCAATATATCTCAAGAACACTGATTTGATTTTTAATACCTCCATTCCGACAAAAATACTTGATAAAACACCTCAACATTAATAGCCACATAAAATAAATATTTCCTTATCATATAAATCAATAAATAATTATTCACAAATAATATTACGTAATCTGATAATGACAACGTGTAGTTCCTGTGAAGAAGGGGGCTTGCCAATAAGGATTTCTTCTTCTGTCATGGCGCAATTAGGTGACCAAACCTCTCCTTGACGGAACTTTCTAGACATTTCCAATAATGTTATCTAATAATATTATTCAAATAATATGAATTATTGATATAATAATGGAAAATATCATGCGAGAGATAATTATTGAAATAACAATAATATAAAATATCAACGCAACAATTATTGAATCAATAAAATAAAATATTGAAACAAGAATTATCTGTAATAATTATTGAGTAGTGCCTTCTTACATAAGAATCAATAATTCAAAATACTATACTATCAACCGTGTACTCTTTGTGCAACCACGCCGTATTCATCGTATTTTAATCCACCGGTATTCCAATAGTGTTACTTGGAATAACTACATCGTTATTTATAAAAACTCAAACTTGTCGTTTTCTTCATCCGACAGTTATTCTGTTATGAGGCCCACGAATGGCTGTGTCGTCGTATGAATATTCCCAGACAACAAGAATATTCCACGACCAAACGAATATTTTCTGACAAAAATGAATATTTTATAACCACTTGTTTATTTTATAAAATTTGCACATTTCACCCATAACCAAACTATTATATCAAATTAACTCCTTATTATTTCAAGATAATAAATAGAGAAAATTTAATTTTATTCATAATAAGTTGGGGTCTTACATTCTTGTTTGTGTTTTGAGTTCTACAGAAACAGAGGCCAAGTCTGGGTCTGTGTCGAAGTGGCACGGCTGCTCCACTTCCCAATATAAACCCAGCGCGACCGCGCCTTCTGTCAGTCTTGAAATTTAATTTTTGTTTGCTTCTGATATTCTAAGCATGTTTGGTTGACACTAATATGAATATAAATAGGTATTACATATCAATCAAGTTTTCGTTGCATGCCATGAGTTGTTTTAGTGTGCTTAAAGCTTGGTTTAATATGTGTTTTCAAAGAAAACTTAAGGTTTTGGAAACAAATTTTGAGGATCATTGTGTGAATTACATTCTGACATTATGTGCAAGCATAATAAGACTCTTTATGACTCTAAGCATGATTGATATGCGCATTTAACTAGTTAGGCATAGTATAGACTAGTCAAACATGTATCAAAGAAAGTTTTCGAGTGTTAGACTATACTAGCTATGTGTAAATGAATCAAATACATGTAAGCATGCGTAGTAAAGGTTGTTTAGCATCATTATATGGTATAATGGGTAATAGGGTTAGTCTTTTGAGTAATGAACTCTTTTAGCCTTGTTAAACGGAAATTTTCTGAATAAAACTATATGATTTGAAAGTAATCTTGAAATGAGCACAAGGAATATAAAACCTAGTCCAAGATGTCTTAATATCTATATATGATGTATACTAGTACCCCTGCATGCTAAGAATGAACTTGGATGAGTGAAAACTTATTTCTAGTCTGACCAGGGAGCAGCACGGCTACGCCGCACTGCAGAACTATCTGACTATTTTATTTGTAAACTGAACCTTGTGGCATGTGTACATTAATGTCTTAAGCTGTAATACATGGTTAGAATGATATCTTAAGTGTTCAAACGTGTAATGGTGATATAGAATCAAGAATATAAAAGTTTTACAAGTTTTCTAAGCAAAGCTTCCAAAAGTAAAACAACGTTGATGCGGTGACCATATGGTCTGATTGTGTAACTAAGATAGGACTGAAAATATATGTTTAAAATATGTGATTGCACTTGTGTATAATAGGTGTAGGATTGTTAGTTTACATATCGAACTTGTATATCTAATGTGTGTGTGTGTGTATATATATATACATGACTTTGCAGTGACGTTAAGCTTTAGACTTGTAAGCTATGCGAAAGACAAGTTCCCTAACTTACACAACTTTCGATATTGTGCAAGTTTAAATTGTTGTTATATTAACTACATATTTGGGCAAATTCCTCTATTGATTGTATAATCGTTTTATTGAATAACTCTCATGTTATCAAAATTCTTGGAAGTTATTATTCATGCTCTTGAAATGAAATCACAATTATATTCTTAAAATCATGTTGCATACCTTGAACTTATGAATCGTTCTGAAGTGTATTGAGAAAAGGTGTCTAAGCCATTTGATTGGGCTAGACCATTATCTATGAATTTGAAAAGCTATCCAAACTAATTGACTTGGTGCGGACTCTTACAATTATTGAGATGAACAACCCTCTTAGCAGGGGAAATTTTATATTGTCGGGGAACCGACGTGAGCATAAAAAACATGTTTAAATGTTATGCATAACGTAGGGTACTATGGGCTGATCACCTGTTGTACTTCTTTTTATTGAATTTCAGTGAAATACTATTAAGTCTAGCAGGAGTTCTTGGTCCTTAATGACTACTCAGTATTTAATATTCTTTAAATTTAAAAGTTGAAACCTTTGAATTCCATTAATAATCTTTCAGTCCATAGTGACTCTTATTTTAATTCAATGGACAGTTTTGGAAGCGTTGATTCCTCTTTGTTTATAACATTATTCTTTTGAATTCTTGAGTTATCATTTATCGATATACCCTTGAAATTACGAACTCATATTATACCTGTTTACACTTTTTGTTATATTACTTACTGGTCAAATTTGTTGCTCATTCTTGCTTTCCTTAAACATTTTAGTTAAGGCGGAATGGCAGTACCTCAGGAAAAGATAAGGGAAAGGGCAAGACTACGGAATAACTTTAGTTCCCTATGCTAGAAGTTTAATTATTTTTATGTTGTCATCAGACTTATTAGGCATTCTGTATTAAGTTTTATTTGGATTTAAGTTATGTATTATATTAGTAATAGTCGCGAGACCTAGGGGTGAGAATAATTATATTACATCAATGAAAATTATTCTATTATTTCCATTGCATAAGTTATTGGTATGTTAGATCGTGAAGCACCAGATTTGAGATAGAGGTATTTGAATTTGGAGGCGCCACATCAGCAATGAACGAACAAGTTTTATAACTAACGGCTGAATCTGAGGGTTTTTCATATGGGTGACCTAGTATTAAGGGAGAGGGAGGCGGAGGCTTTCGACCCAACTAACACTAGAAATGAGGCCTAAATATGAAGGCCTATATAAGGTGGTCCATTATACACGTGACTATAACGAATATGTCTTGACTTACCATTATACATGTGACTTTGTGCCCTTCCAATTGCTGATTGACTATCAAAATGGATAGAATCAGCCGGCACAAGTTTAAGCCATATATGAATATTTTTTAAAAAGTGACGAAGTCACCTAACTTCTTCTCCAGCCTTATCCAATGCAATAAACTCAGATTCCATCGTTGATCGAGCAATGCATGTTAGTTTAGAAGATTTTCATGATACCACTCCTCCACCTACTGTAAACACAAAGCCATTGTGGATTTAAAGTCTTTTATATCTAATATCCAATTCGCATTACAGTATCCTTCAAGTACGTTGATTATCTTGAGTAGTGCATTCCAAAGTTTTGAGTGTATTTTAAATACCTTAAAACTGTTATGATCACTTTCTAGTAATCTTGTCTTGGATTACTTGTAAATCTACTTAATTTATTAACAGCATATGATATGTTACAATTTCATTACATACATTAGGATTCCAATTATTTGTGCATACTCAGGTTGTGATATACTCTTTCCTTTATTTTTCGATAAGTATAGATTTATATCTACCGGTGTTCCCACATGATTAGAATCATATTGATTAAATTTCTTGAGTATTTTCTCAATATAGTGTGATTGTGATAACACTAATCCATCCGGTGTTTTAGAAATTTTAATTCCTAATATTACATCGACAACACCCATGTCTTTCATGTCAAACACATTATTCAACATTTTCTTGGTAGTTTTAATGATTTCATTAATACTACCCATAATTAGCATATCATCTACATAAAGGAAAATAATAACAAACCCTTTCTCAGTGTCCTTGACATATACACATTTGTTACATTCATTTATCTTGAAACCATTTGACACCATTGTACTATCAAATTTTTCATGCCATTGTTTAGGTGTTTGTTTTAATCCATAAAGGTATTTTACAAGCCGACATACTTTTTTTTCTTGTCCTGGAATAATAAACTACTCTGGTTGTTCCATGTATATTTTCTTCCTTTAAATCGCCAATCAAGAAAGTTGTTTTCACATCCATTTTATGTATCTCCAAATTTCCTTTCATACTTGTAAGGGATATCATTTTCTTTCATATTTGTAAGGGATATCATTTTCTTCCATACTTGTAAGAGATGTTATTTTCTTTTATACTCCTAAATCTGATATATCCATTTATAAGAGATATCATTTTCTTTCATATGATATCATTTGATGTATCCACTTGTAAGGGATATCATTTTCTTTCATACTTGTAAGGGATGTCATTTTCTTTCATACTCCTAAATTTATGGTAAAAATTATTATTCGTTTCTACAGCTTTACCATTAAATAGTGAAAATTTCTGAAATGAATAGAATTTCCTTAATAGTTGGTACTTCATCTTATATCATTTCACCTGAATATTTCTATTGAATCTTAAACCATCATGTTAGTTCCCAGTAGGCACACAATAGATCTAGAAAGGGGGGGGGGTTGAATAGATCCTTTTTGATTTCAAAATATTTTTCTTGTTTATTATATATTGCTAATAAATTAGCATATGACAAATATAAGAATCTTTTCAAGCACAACGGAATAAATAAAAGATCCCCTTCATTGATATATCATAAACATACATACATTGTTCGTGGAGTTAGTTTAGTTGTAAGTAGTTAATCCATATATAACATTTATAGCAGTTAGGTACATAATGTAAATAACATAAAGTAAGTGACTGAATGTAAAAGACACAAGAGATTTTAAGTGGTTCAGAGACTCAAGCTCCTAATCCACTCTTCTGCTTCAACAAGCAGGAATTCCACTAAGGAAGGGCATCACCCTGAATCACTAAGATTCCTTCAAGGCCAGTAGCCTTGGAAATTCAGTTCGCTAAGAACTCTTCAAGGCTAGCAGCCTTGGAACTCCTCTAGTTCACTACGAACTCTTCAAGCCCAGCAGGCTTGGAACTTCATTTAGTCCCTCCTAACAAGGACCCCTCAGGCCCTAGCTGTTTGTTGTTGGTGGTGGTGGTGCTGAGCTGCCAAGATGACTTTAAGCTTGTTTATCCTTGATTCTTGGTAGCTTGTTGTGATCCTCTTTGCATTCTGTGTAGAGTCTGGATCACGTCTTCTCTAGTGCAGCTGATCTTCATGCTGTTCATCTCATTTTCATTCGATGTCAGCTGTGCACCATCACCATTTAGATTTGCTAAGTCTTTGAGCTTTTGGTAGACTTCTTCTGGCACTTAGCATTCCCTGAACCCTTCTTGAATGGTTTACAGACATGGTTCTGCATCTGTTATGCTTCATCTTTTGGTTCATGGTGATTCGTAGAGTGGCTTTCTGGATCTTCTTTGTGCTCTACCACTTTTCTGAATGCTATCTTCTTGGAATTCTCAGCTCTCAGCTTAGCTGCCATCTTCAGTGGCATTCTCATCCTTGTTGAGTGAAGCTTTAGTCTGTTCAAGTCCTTCTTCAAATCTGCTTCACTTCCACCTTCGTAGTCTCACTGCCACTAAGACTTGTTCTGTTCAGTTCTGGTGAAACTAGTAAAGTCAACAATATAGCATTCCAACAACTCAACGATTCTTCAACAACTCCTCAACACTTTTGATCTTTGAAGCTCTAGCTGATATATACTCCTTCACAATCTTCCCGTTGGAATATAGCCGTTGAAAGCTATTTGAATTACTTCGCAGATATCGAGTTATTTGGTGTAGACTGCTGATGAGTGGGATTTATACCTACGAATCAGTTCCTTCATGGCTTAAGTTGTTGCTTGTTTTCAGTCTCTCCGTTAGATTTTATCTATATTTTATTGTTATTTTGTTAAGTTCTATCAAATAGGCTTTGCAGATTATTTTTAGCTTTCTTAGCAATTTTTTGACTGTCTTTGTGTATGTTAAAGGTGTCATACTTGAGCCCAGCCACGCAACGACGTCCACTTTGATAGCTACTGGAAAGTGGCGCCCCAGCTCCATACTTAGCAACCTCAAAGGTGCCATTGTTTTGAAAAGTTATAGAAGTGGCTTAACCGGCCGCCAAAGAAAGTGTATTGATCCGTAGCAAGTCATACGGATGTTTCTAAATGCTACTGAAAGCGCTTTTAACCCCAAGACTGGCGCTTCTACACACCATATACGGCTAATCTAATGCCTCCCCACTTCATACTTAAAGGTTCCCTTTCAGATGAAGCCGCTACCGTAGCACGACCCCCGATTTCTTCAAGTCATACGTGGCGCCGCAATGCCTGTTATCAAGCTTATGCTCACGCCGCAGTGCGAGCTCCGGTGTCCAAACTGTAAAGAGCTCTGATAATGTGTAATGTATTGAAAATGCGTGTTAGTACCATTGTTATGAATTAACTCCATTATTAGGATTGCAATGTAACCTTTTGTTTAGCTTAATTAACTTTCTCTCCTATTTTATATAATGAATCATTTTGGAATGGGTTGTTGTATTTCTTATTTAATGACTGATTGCTTGATAGAGAAATTGGTATCGATAGTAATGAAAATTGACAAATGGACGTTATTATCTATCTTTAAATACAATAACACATGTTATGACCATGCCAATGGAATGTGTGCATAATATTATAATAGGATAGACATATCCCTATTTGCCTTGTGTGGCCTTGAGACTTAGCTTACTGACCTTGACCTAGTTATTGTCACCAATAGACATAATGTGTTTTAGCTGGTTAGGGATGTGCATTTGACCTTCGACAGAAGCTTATCGTATTTACTGTTCTCGGTTGACCATTCCTTGATTTGTTTATAATTTGGAGAGTTAGGAGATTAGGCGATGCATTAGGGGAGTTGTAATCCTATCTTGACTTCCTAGCACAACCATTTCTCTTATTCTTTCAGTTTTTAATCACATAGATTAACCAACCATCCTTTTACACTTGTTTAGATAAGATAATAACGACTTTGCCTTAGTAATTATTTTCTTTTAAGACTTTGTCCTCGTGGGTTTAACACTCTACTTTCATATATTACTTGTGGACCGCGTATGCTTGCGCCCGATTTGGAAATAGCTAAATCGACCAACAAGTTTTTGGCGCCGTTGCCGGGGACTTAGAATTAATTGTTTTTCAATATTAAAACTAAGTCATTACGATCTTACTTTAAACCAATTCTTCTGTCTAAATCTCTTTTCAGGTAGTCTTCATTGTTTATGCCACCTTGGAAGGGACGAAATATAATACCTATCGATCCCGAGGTTGATAGAACATTGATTTAATCATGGAGAGAAAAAATCCGAGGACACACCCGAGGACAGACCTGCTCCTATCATAATGGCTGAGGAACTTTAGAAATCTCTTAGGGAGTATGCTATGCCTCACATTGACGATCTCCAGGCGAGCATTCTAAGGCTCGCCATCCAAGCTAATAATTTTGAGATCAAGCTGGGCACCATTCAAATGTGCACCAACATTCAGTTTGGGGGACTACCGAATGATGATCCAAATGATCACTTGATCAATTTTGTGGAGATCTGTGACACATTTAAATGTAACAGAGTGTCTGACGATGCCATCAGACTCTGGTTGTTTCCATTTATATTGAGGGACAAGGCCAAGAGCTGGCTTCATTCATTACCTTCAGGCTCCATTACCACATGGGCTGACTTGGCACAAAAATTTGTGGTGAAGTTTTTTTCGCCCTCCAAAATAGCCAGGCTCAGGCATGACATCACGTCTTTTGTCCAGTTCAAATCAGAATCCTTATACGACTCGTGGGAGCGGTTTAAGGATCTTCTAAGGAAATGCCCGCACCATGGATTGCCAAAATGGCTTCATATACAGACCTTCTACAATGGGCTATCCAGATCAACTCGTTTGAGTATTGATGTCGCGTCTGGAGGGGCCTTTATGGACAAACATGACACAGCAGGGTATGAGCTAGTGGAGACAATGGCGTCCAATAATTACCAATGGCCAAATGATAGGCAAGCCCCTAGAAGAGCAGCGGGGGTATATGAAGTTGGCTTTTTTACATCGTTAACGGCTCAGGTAGCAGCGCTAACGAAATGGCTAGACACCATGTGGCCTTCAGCGGTTCAGAATGTGCAGAGTGTCGTAGTTCAGTGTGAGCTATGTCAAGGGAGCCACCCTACTGATCAGTGTGCAATAAGCCCTGAGTCAGTTCAATTCGTTTCCAACTGCGGGCGACAACAAAACACCAATCTTCCCACTCATTACCACCCGGTTTTGAGAAATCATCCCAACTTCTCATAGGGCAAAAACAACAACAACAACAACCCCAATCAACCACAACCTTCATCTACCAGGCCGAACTATGCTAACCCTCCTGGATTCCAATCTCAGAATCAGTTCACCCCACAGTCGCAGAGCACTCATAATCAGTTCCACCATCCACCACCTCAACAGGAGAGGAAGCCCAGTTTAGAAGATCTCCTATCAAGGTACATTTCCCAAATTGAAACTAGAAGTAACAATCAAGAAGCCTCCATTAGGAATCTTAAAGTACAGATGGGACAATTGGCCACTGCTTTAAATAGTCATCCACAAGGCACATTGTCTAGTGACACTGATGTCAACCCGAAACGGGAAGGCAAGGAACTATGTAAAGCAGTGACACTTAGAAGTGGGAGAACCACTAAGGAACAAAGTGGAGAAAGTGCTCCAGTGGAAGAAGTAGTGACTGAAAAGGAACCTCCAGTTAAGGAGAATACTGAGACATTTGGGGGTGAAGAAAGTGGTCAAGATAGCCCTCCAACACCATCTCCTCCAATGAGTATGGTAAATCGCCTTCTCTCTGCTTGCCTTTCCCAAGTGATTGCAGTAAAGCAGTCGGACAAGCAATTTTCCAAATTCTTGGAGGTGTTCAAGAGGCTGCACATAAATATCCCATTTGCGGAGGCATTGGAGGGAATGCCTAGTTATGTCCAGTTTATGAAGGACATATTATCCAAGAAGCGCAAAATGGGGGACTATGAAACAGTTGCACTGACAGAGGAGTGTAGTGCCATCCTTCAAAACAAGCTTCCACCGAAGCTAAAAGATCCGGGAAGTTTTACAATTTCGTGCACTATTTGTGACGCCCCCAAAATAGGTATACATCACCCATCTTGAGTCGCCAAATACATGGTACAGAATATAAATACAAACTTAATTATATAAACGTCGTGTAATATACGACAAAACATAAATGAGAGTTTAAACAGGAATATTGCCTTCTAGACAATATCCACTCTCAAATAGAGTCCTCATTATATTTATTGTCACACTATTTTATAGAATAGTGAGGACTATTATAACACCATCTCGGACCATCACTCCATTCCCCGACTAGTCCTGGCTACGTTCTCATTTCCTGAAGAGAACAATGAAAGAAAAAGGGTGAGCTCAACTAGCCCAGTAAGAAATATTATGACTAAGATAATGCAGGATAAATTATCATTAGCCTTCAACAATTTTAAACTGATAAAATACAATAGACATCAAGTTTAACAGCAGCGAAAAAAGCAATCCATTAGAAGAGTCAAGTAGAGCATAATATCTACTATCTTCTATGATTTAAAATATTTTCATCAATTTTTATCATTTGAGACTTCGACTTAATAAATAAACCACATCATCATCGAGTCATCCCCGCACTCATCGCCAAGGATATTCATTAAATCATCAATGGTCATGACTATTAGAATAATCCTCGTCATAATCATACCTAAAAAGCATCCATCAATGCACTCAGAGGCGCCACCGAGGACTTTTACCACATCATTTATAACATTACAGGCCATGATTATACCGAATAATCCCTGGTCATAATCATACCAAGTCCATCTATGCACGTAAGCCAAAGATGACTTTCATCACAATATAAGCATGAGGATGATGACAATGACATAATAATTCAATAAAACAAGTTCAAGAATAAATTTTAAAGATTTATAAGTTAATTTATCCTGAAATCAATTACGTCCAAATTGTCAACATGATACTGCTTTGTGGAGTAAAATTCAAGAATGCTCAGAAGAATATTTCCATGAAAAGATACTGGATGAAGCGTAAATATCCAGGATATTCCACTAATTTCATGGAGTATAGAAGCTAAAACTTTAACCCAATCGAAAGTATAATAGAATATATGAAAATGCAATGGATTTTCACACATACCATCTGATAATCCAATGAGACAGATCATTTCCAAAAGTTAATAAGGAATGAATACAAAGGATCATTCACCATGCATGCGGTAATCCACATGAGATGAGTTATTCCAACAGAATAGTAAAGAATGGAACTAGGTCATGCGAATCCGTAGATAGTACAGGGATGTTCCAAAGAATAATAAAGAATGGAATAACAACGAGAATTCACCGTGCATGCGATAGGCCGCATGAACGAGTTATTCCAATAAAATAATAAATAATGGAACCAAGTCATGCGTAATATGCATGCATGTGATATTCAGCGTAATAATAAAGAATGGAATAATGTAAGAATTTCACTATGTATGCGGTACTTGATGTATACGCATTATTCCAACAGAATAATAAAGAATGGAATAATAGAAGAATTTCACCATGTATGCAGTACTTTGCATAGACAAGTTATTCCAACATAATAATAAAGAATGGAATAATGTAAGCTCTCTTCATGAATACTTAAAGAAAAATAATACCCCTTACCTTAGAAAGAAGAGTATTTTAATTGGTAGGGCAATGATATTCTTGAAGAAAACTTATATCGCTTTTCTACGCTCAAAGCTTCTTAAAACTCTAAAGAAATATGCTCAAGATTATAGAAGAAGAATTCTCTAAATTTCTGGTGTGATTTTCCATTCTAACTAAGCATCCTATTTATAGGAGAATGGAAAGGATACTATGCAATAAAATATAATATATAAATATATATATGTTTTATTTAAAATCTAATAAAATAAATAACTTTATAAAAGTATTCATGCTTTTATATAAAAAGATTTTACTATGCAAACACTATGCATAATAAAATATAATATATTCTATTTATAATATAATAAAACAAATAACTTTATAAAAGTATTCTGTTTTATATAAAAAATTTTTACTATGCCAACACTATGCAGGCACTATGCAAACACTATGCATAATAAAATATATTATATTCTATTTATAATCTAATAAAACAAATAACTTTATAAAAGTATTTTATTTTATATAAAAAGATTTGACTATGTCAACACTATGCAGGCACTATGCAAACACTATGTATAATAAAATATATTATATTCTTAATCAAATAAAATAAAACTTTATAAAAAGTATTCTGTTTTATATAAAAAGTTTTATGTTTTATTACATTTATAATAATAATAAAACAAAAATCATCATCATTATTATAATTCACACTATTAATCGACCAGGTCGTTCCCAAGAAAGAGGGGGCTTTCCAATAAGGATTTCTCCTTATGGCGCGCTAATTAGGTGACCAAACTCTCTCCTCGACAGAACTTCTAGACATCGTTAATATTGCAAATAATAATATGAATAACTTCGTCATCTCAATTATTGATTTAATAATATACAAAATATTGACAATAATTAAATCAAATAACGTGAGATACTATGCAATAATTATCGTAGCAATAATTGAACAAAACCGAGGACTTCTTACGTAAAGCATCAATAATCAATACTAGTAACCGCTATGCAACCACGCCAGACATCTCTATTACTTTAAACCAAGGTGTTTCAACAGTTAACGGTAAAACTTCCGCCGTTATTTTTATAAAATATTTTTGTCATTTTCTCAATCCGACAATAATTTTGTTGTGGGGTCCACTAATGATTGTGTCGTTGTACGAATATTCCCTGTTAAAACGAATATTCCCCGACCAATCGAATATTATATAACAACTTGCATACTTTGCAAAATTTATAAATATTATCCACAACTATAACATTATATCAAATTCACACCATAATATTCAAAAAAAAATATTTTGAGAAATTTAAATCTTTATTCATAAAATTTGGGGTCTCACAATCTCCCCTCTTTATGAAATTTTGCCCTCAAAATTTACGTACGTACCTGGTATGTCGAAGAGATGAGGATACCTTGACTTCATTTCAGATTCTAACTCTTGAGGTATAACCTTTGAGTGTTGAATACGATCCTTCTTATCCAAGATTTTAACACGTATCTCCTCATACGTTAAATCTTCTGCTATCTCGTCTAGTTCTAATTCAATAATGTGGTTCGGGTCGTCCACATATTTACGTAACATCGATACGTGAAAAACGTTATGAACACGCAACATACTTGGCGGTAAAATGAGTCTATAGGCCACAGTTCCTACTCGATCGAGAATTTCAAATGGGCCAATTAAATCGAAGGTTGAGATTTACTCTATTCATCGACTCTTGCTTTTAGAATAACGCCTTATTGAACCTACTTCTTATTCATCAGCTCCAGGTGTGTAATTTGAGCGGCTTTAACTTTATCGATTAAAGTCGATTCTACTCGTATATTCGTTATCTTCACGTGGATCTCTAAAGTCTTTAACTCTATCTTCATCATTTGTAAGTTATACGAAATGGATTTTTGTGTTAACAACATCGCACTCGTAAACGCATACGATCTTCTACTTAACGCGTCAGCTACCACGTTCGCTCTTCTATAATGATATTGAATGGTATAGTCGTAATCTTCAACAGCTTAAGCCAAAGTCTTTGGCGCATTATAGGTTCGTTTTGGTTGAAGAAATATTTAAGGGTTTTAGAAATGGGTTTTGTATTGGGGTCAGTACAAAATTCGATTTCATGCTCTGGGGTAGGCCAAGAAGTCTTCAGAAATACGTCAAGAAATTTATTAACGATAGAAATATCATTCAAAACTGATACCTATCAACTTGCCACCGTCATTCACAGCGTCCCCTATGAAAAGTTCGGCTTCGGTGCATTCCACACAAGGAAGTTACCAGCGAAAGGCTCGGGGCTCTTTACTTATGGCTTGATATAACAGTGATTAACTTTAGTGGTTTGGTTGCTTGAATTTGCATAACAGGTTGGTTAGGAATATAAAAGCTAACAACCTCATTTAAAAGCATGATGAGTAGTTAACCAATCGATTCCTAAAATCACATCAAAGGCAAGTATTTTCAAAAAGATAAGATCGACAGGTAACGTGAAAGTGTCAATTTGAATCAAACAAGATTTATAAACAATGGAGGTAACGAAGGTTTCTCTTAACGAAGTTTCAACCGATAAGTCAAAGTCTAATTTATCTGGAGTCAAATTTAAACGTTGAGCGTAAGCAAGAGAGATAAAAGAATGGGTAGAACCGGTATCTAACAAGGTATAGACTTCGTAAGCGTTTATGATTAACTTACTCATGATAACTTCGTTCGGGTTCCTCGACAAACGCTCTCACTTAAACTATCGGCTTTGACTTGTCTGAGACATCATTTGGTAGCATTATCCAAGCTGGACTTGACTTCACTACACGACAAAATTGAGCTAGGTGACCTTCTCTTCCGCAATTGAAACACGCTTTGGATTGCTGCGTACAGTTTGGACGGATGTGTCCCTCCTATCCGCATTTGAAACATACGACCGGCGGTCGTTCTCCTACTTTTGAAACGGGTGCTGGTGCTGCTGTCTTTCCATCATTATTGAACCTTCTCTTCTTGAAATTTCCACTTCTATTATCTTGGCCATGATTACCACCGAAGTTGTTACCATTCTTGGCATGATAATTTCCTCCACGATGGTTATCATTGTTCCAATGGCCGTTTCCATTGGTACGAGTATTATTGTGTTATTGCTCGTTATCCTTTGGTTGGGCTGGCTCATTATCGCGCTCCAATAACTGAGCCCTATTCACTACATCTGAATATAAACAAAGTTTGTGAGAAATGAGGTATTGATGTATATTGGGTTTCAAACCTCTTAGAAACATTCGCGTCATTCACTCCTCATTATCGACCAAATGGGATGCAAACCGGGATAACTCCACAAATTTAGCCTCGTATTGCGACACGGTCATATTTTTTTGCTCCAACTTGATGAATTCCACCTCCTTCATGTGATGAATACTTTCAGGAAAGTACTTGTCGTTGAACAACTCTTGGAACTTCTCCCAAGACATCTTGAGTGCGTCAGGCTGGGTACGTTTTACAGATTCCCACCAATGATCTGCTTCTTCACGCAACATAAAGGCGGCGAATGGAACCTTTTGCTCCTCTAAGCATTCCAAGACATCAAATATCTTGGTGATCTGCTTTATCCACGTCTCTACCTTAAGTGGTTCTGGCTTTCCCAAAAACTCTGGTGGTCCCAGCTCCTTGAACTGCTTAACGGTGACCGACCGTGGGTTGATTTCCACCTATATTTTGAACATGAGTCTCTCTTACCTGATGTTGCATGAATTGCATAAAACCTCTGAACATTCCATCGTTCATCATTTGGTCAGTGTTGTTGTTTGCATGAGGATTGTCGCCTTCCTGATGCACATTATCCTGATTATTGATCTATGGAGACTCAACGGTCTTCTGTTGTGACGCCCCCAAAATAGGTCCACACGACCCATTCTGAGTCGCCATATATCACACTATAAAAATTATTTACAAACTTCATTTATACAAATGTTGGCTGCATGCGAGTAATACGACCACAGTTAAGCAGTGAGTTTTAATACAAATGTATGTAACTCTCTTGGTGCCTCGACCACAACCTTACAATGGTACTTTACATAAAAGTACAGTCAAAAACTGTTTTAGAAATTAAAATCTTTGGGAAGTTCTCAAGGAAACCTTTGTACATGGGAGGCCATGTGTCAAGGTTATGATAGATATCATATGTCCACAGAATTATCCTTGGTTGACCCAATAGACCCCAAAGATAAACGAAAAGATTACTATAAGACCCCAACTTTTATGAATAAAGAATAATTTTCTCAAAATATATTTTTGAATATTATGGTATGGATTTGATATAATGATATAGTTGTGGGTAATATTTACAAATTTTGCAAAGTAAGCAAATGGTTATATAATATTTGATTGGTCGGAGAATATTCATTTTAACAGGGAATATTCTTACGATGGCACAATCATTGGTGGACCCCACAACGAAAGTATTGTCGTAGTTAGAAAACGACATAATTATCTTTTTATAAAAATAACGGCGGAAGTGTTACCGTTAAAACTATCGCATGCCTGGTGAATTCAGTTGTTATTCCATTCTTTATTATTCTGTTGGAACATCCTGTCTGTGCGGATTACACATGACCTGGTTCCAATCTTTATTATTATGTTGGAACATCATGTCTATACGGATTACGCATGACCTGGTTCCATTCTTTATTATTCTGTTGGAATATCACATGCATGCGGATTATGCATGACTGGTTCCATTTCTTTATTATTACATTGAGAATAACTTTTATCATGCTAGGTCTATCGCATGTACGGTGAATTCTTCATTATTCCATTCTTTATTATTCGTTGGAATAACTTTATCTATGTGGATTTCATGATGCATGGTGAATGATCCTTCGTATTCATTCATTATTAAATTATGGAAATGATATGTTTACGTGGATTACCGCATGGCGGGCAAAAATCCACTTGCAGTTTCATATATTCTATTATACTCAATTGGTTAAAGTTTTGGCTTCTATACTCCATGAAATTAGTAGAATATCTTGGATATTTGCGCTTCATCTAGTATCTTTTCGTGGAAATATTATTCTGAGCATTCTTGAATTTTACTCCACAAAGAAGTATCATGTTGACAATTTGGACGTTATTGATTTCTAGATAAATTAAAATTATAAATCTTTAAAATTTATCCTTGAACTTGTTTTATTAAATTATTATGCCATTGTCATCATCCTCATGCTTATATTGTGATAAAAGTCATCTTTGGCTTACGTGCATAGATGGACTTGGTATGATTATGACCAGGGATCATTCGGTATAATCACGACATGTAATGTTATAAATGATGTGGTAAAAGTCCTCAGTGGCCTGTAGTGCATTGATGGACAGTTTTTGGTATGATTATGACTAGGGATTATTCGGTATAGTCATGACCATTGATGATTTAATGAATATCATTGGCCCGTAGTGTAGGGATGACTCGATGATGTGGTTTATTTATTGTTTGAGTCTCAATGATAAAAATTGATGAAAACATTTTAAATCATAGAAGATAATAGATATCATGCCCTACTTGACTCTTCTAATGGATTGCTTATTCATTGTAGTTAAACTTGATGTCTATTGTATTTTATCAGTTTAACATTGTTGAAGGCTAATGATAATTTATCCTGCATTATCTTAGTCATAATATTTCTTACTGGGCTAGTTGAGCTCACCCTTTTGCTTTCATTGTTCTCTTTAGGAAATGAGAACGTAGCCGGGACTAGTCTGGGAAGCGGAGTGATGGTCAAGAGATGGTGTATTGTTAGTCTCCCTATTCTATAAAATAGTGTGACAATAAATGTAATGAGGACTCTATTTGAGAGTGGATATTGTCTAGAAGGCAACATTCTTGTTTAAACTCTCAGCTATATTTTGTCGTATATTACACGACTGTTGTATAATTAAGTTTGTATTTGTATTCTGTATCATGTATTTGGCCACTTAAGATGGGTGATGTATACCTATTTTGGGGGCATCACAGTTGGTATCAAAGCTTAGGGATATGATTCCTGGCTGAGATGTGAGACAAGAAGTAGGAGGGGAGAGACGTGGAATTCCTTCGCTAGTATGACCTACCTAAGTTTATTTGGTATTTAATTGGTCGGTCAGAGTATAGGGATAATATGTGATATGATAATTAACCCTTGTTTTGTGGCAGTATTTGAAAATGGCATCCGAAAATGTTGAGATAAGCAATGAAACAAATGAGACCGTTGAGTCACCACAAACTAATACCCAGGATAATGTGCAACAGGAAGACAATAATCCTCAGGTAAACAACATCGATCAAATGATGAACGATGGGATTATCAGAGGTTTTATGCAATTCATGCAACATCGGTAAGGAAGGCTCACATCCAAAATGCGGTGGAAACATCGATAACTCTCGGATGGTCACCGCTAAGCGATTCAAATTTGGGACCACCGGAGTTTTTAGAGAGCCAAAACCACTTAAGGCAGAGACGTGGATAAAGAAGATCAACAAGATATTTGATGTCTTGGGATGCTCCGAGGAGTATAAGGTTCCCTTTGCCACCTTTATGTTCATGAAGCAAGAGGTGATTCTTGGTGGAAATCAGAAGCGTACTCAATCTACCGCACTGAAGATGTCTTGGGAGAAGTTCCAAGAACTGTTCAACGACAAGTAATTTCCTAAAATTATTCGTTACATGAAGGAGGTAGAGTTCATCAAGCTTGAGCAAAACAATATGACTGTGGCATAGTACGAAGCTAAGTTTGCCGAGTTGTCTCGATTTGCGTCTCACTTGGTTGATAATTAGGAGAGAATGACGCGGATGTTTCTAATAGGTTTGAAATCCGAGATACGTCAATACCTTATCTCTCATAAACTGTGTTTGTATTCAGATGTTGTGAATAGGGCTCAGTTATTGGAGCGCGATAATGAGTCAACCCAACCAAAGAGAGAAAGCGTAAGTCGATAATACCGATGGTAGCTTGATCATTGAGCGGTGACAACAAACGTGGAGGGAATCAACATGCCAGAAATGGTAATCACTTCGGTGGTAATCATGGCCATGACAATAAGAGTGGACTTTCAAGATGATGAGATTCAATAATGATGGAAAGACGTCAGCACCAGCACCTGTTGTTAAGGAAGGAGAACGATCACCGGTCATATGTTACAAATGTGGAGGGGAAAGACACATAAGTCCAAAACCGATGCAAAATCAAAGCATGTTACAATTGTGGAAAAGAAGGTCACCTAGCCCGATTTTGTCATGCACCAAAGTCAAGTCCAGCTGGGATGGAGGCATCAAAGGGTTTCCCAGACAAGACAAAACCGATAGTTCAAGGGAGAGCGTTTGTCGTAACCTCCCAAAAAGCGAGGAATCCGAACGAGGTAATCACGCTAAGCTAATCATAAACTATAGTGAAGTTTATAATTTGATTGATACCGGTTCTACCCATTCCTTTATTTCTCCTACTTGCGCTCAACGTTTAAATTTGACTCTAGAGAAATTAGACTTTGACTTATCTGTTGAAACTCCGTTGGGAGAAACCTTCATTACATCCACGGTTTATAAGTCTTGTTTGATTCAAATCGGTAACCGCATGTTACCTGTCGATCTTATTTCCTTGAAAATACTTGCATTTGATGTGATTTAGGGATTGATTGGTTAACTACTCATCATGCTAAAACCGATTGTTTTCGTAAGGTTGTTAGCTTTAATATTCCTAACCAACCTATTATGCGAATTCAAGCAACCAAACCACTAAAATCAATCACTGTCATATCAAGTCATAAAGCTATTCGTTTATTAAAAAATGGATGTCAAGCTTTCGTAGCCCATGTCACGGATTTAAATAAAAATACGTCAGATTTGAATGATATTTCTATTGTTAATAAATTTCCTGACGTATTCCCTAAAGAACTTCCTGGCCTACCCGCAGAGCGTGAAATTAAATTTTGTATTGACCTTGAATCCGGTACAAAACCCATTTCCAAAGCCCCATATCGAATGACTCCTATTGAACTTCAGGAGTTAAAAACCCAACTACATGAATTTTTAGACATCGGTTTTATTCGTCCTAGTACATCTCCTTGGGGTGCTCCTGTTCTATTCGTGAAAAAGAAAGATGGAAGTTGAATCATGTCACCATCAAAAATAGGTACCCGTTGCCTCGCATTGATGACCTGTTTGACCAGTTGCAAGGAGCCAAATTCTTTTCAAAGATTGATCTTCATTAGGATATCATCGGTTGAAGATTAAAACCGATGACATTCCAAAGGCGCTTTCGGAACTTCGAGACAGGCATTATGAATTCCTAGTCATGTCTTTTGGATTGACTAATGCTCTTCTTTGCCTTCATGGACATGATGAACCAAAGTATTCAAGTAATATTTAGATCACTTTGTGGTCGCGTCTTTATTGATGACATCTCTCAGATACTCCAAAACCCATGAAGACCATGAGCAACACTTGAGGCTGATACTTCAAAATCTTCGTGAAAACAAGCTTTATGCCAAGTTGAAGAAATGTGAGTTCTGGCTTGAAGAAGTTGCATTCCTTGGGCACGTGATATCAAATCATGGAATATCTGTTGACCTGGCAAAGATTGAAACAATTTAAAGCTGGGAGCAACCTAAGTCAATGACCGAAGTACGTAGCTTTCTCGGCTTAGCTGGTTATTATCGGAGATTCGTAGAAGGGTTTTCTCAAATCGCTACTCCATTAACTTAGCTAACTCAAAAAGATACAAAATTCGGTTGAAGCAAGGAATGTGAGAAGAGTTTTTAAGAACTCAAGAGAAGACTCATTTCAAAGACTTGTTACGACAATACCATCCGCTCGGAGAGGATTTGTCATCTACAAAGTGATGCTTGAGCAAAGGGTTAGGATGTGTTCTCATACAACATGGGAAAGTCATAGCCTATACCTCGCGACAACTCAAAGAATATGAGAGGAATTATCCTACTCATGATCTAGAGTTGGCAATAGTCATTTTTGCGCTTAAGATTTGGAGGCATTACCTGTATGGAGAGAAGGTGGAGATCTATACGGATCATAAAAGCCTCAAATATTTATTCACTCAAAAGGAACTCAACATGCGGCAACAACGATGGGTTGAGTTGTTGAAAGATTATGATCATACCATCCAATACCATCCTGGAAAAGCGAACGTAGTGGCTGACGCATTGAGTAGAAGATCATATGCGGGTACGAGTGTAATATTGTCAATGCAAAGGCTCATTTTGTATAACTTGGAAAGGATGAAAATAGAGTTAAAGACTTCAGGGACCCATGTGATGATGGCGAATATACGAGTGGAACCGACTTTAATCGATAAAGTTAAAGCTGCTCAAGCTACAGACCTGGAGCTGATGTGTATGAGGAAGAAGGTGCAAGAAGGTGATATTCCAGAAGCAAGAATTGATAAAGAAGGAATACTTTGAGTCAACTCCAGACTTTGTGTTCCTAACGATTCTGACTTGAAGTATAAAATCATGATGGAGGCGCACAACACACCGTTTGCAATCCATCTTGGGAGTACCCAAATGTATTATGATCTTTGACATACATTTTGGTGGAGCAATATGAAGAGAGAGATGGCGGGGTTTATCTCAAGGTGTCTAACTTGTCAACGAGTCAAGGCGGAGCATCAAGTGCAAAAAGGTCCATTGCTGTGAGACCCCAAATTTAATGAATAAAGATTTTAATTTCTCAAAATATTTTTTTGAATATTATGGAGTGAACTTGATATAATGTTATAGTTGTGGGTAATATTTATAAATTTTGCAAAGTACGCAAGTTGTTATATAATATTCGATTGGTCGGGGAATATTCGTTTTAACAGGGAATATTCGTACGATGACACAATCATTGTTGGACCCCACAATGGAATTATTGTCGGATTGAGAAAATGACAAAAATATTTTATGAAAATAACAAATGAAAAGTTTACTGATTAATCGTTGAAACACCCGTGTTAAAAGTACAGAATACGTATGGTTGCATAAGAAAGCACACGTATTGACATCGATGCTTACGTGAAAAGTCACTTTCCGATTTTGTTCAATTATTGCTTGATGAGTTCTTTGAATAAGATCTCACGTTATTTGATTCAATTATTGTTGATATTTTATATATTATTAAATCAATAATTGAGATAATAAAGTTATTAATATTATTATTTGCAATATTAATGATGTCTAGAAGTTCTGCCAAGGAGAGGTTTGGTCACCTAATTGCGCGCCAATAGGGAGAAATCCTTATTGGAAAGCCCCCTCTTTCCTGGGAAGGACCTGATCGATTAATATTGTGAATTATAATAATAATGATAAATGTTTTTAAATATATTGAGGTGTCTTTTTATGAAGTCACGGAAGTTTATATATATATATATTATATATATATATATATTATATATATATAAATTTTGTTTTATTAGTATTATTAATGTAATAAAACAGAAAAACTTTTTATATAAAACATAATACTTTTATAAAATTATTTGTTTTATTAGACTATAAATAGAATATATTATATTCTATTATGCATAGTATTTTGCATAGTAAAATCTTTTTATATAAAATGTAATACTTTTATAAAGTTATTTATTTTATTAGACTATAAATAGAATATATTATATTCTATTATGCGTATAGTATTTTGCATAGTAAAATCTTTTTATATAAAATGTAATATTTTTATAAAGTTATTTTTTATTAGACTATAGATAGAATATATTATATTTTATTATGCATAATATTGCATAAAGTGCCCTATATAGTGTTTTGCATAGTAAAATCTTTTTATATAAAAGCAGAAATTTGTTATAAAGTTATTCGTTTTATTAGATTATAAATAGAATATATTATATTTTATTTAAAATTTTTATTTTATTAGAATATTTTATTAATAATGCATAGTAAATCAATATGGACCGTCTGGTTTAAAAGTAAATCAACGGACCATTCATGAATTAGTTACTATTCAGGTCCATTCTCCTATAAATAAGCTCATTCTTTCATTATTTCTTACTTAATTCACTAAAACTCTAGAGAGAAACTATAGAGAGAAAGAAAAAAATATTCTCGCTACTTCACTACTCCTATATCCGGTTTCTTCTAAGGTAAGTGATATTATTTGTTGTACTTTCGTAAGGGGTATTATTCTTTTCGTATTCATTAAGAGAGTTATTTTCTTTCAATACTGTAAGGGTTGTTATTCCATTCTTTATTATTATGTTGGAATAACTTGCACATGCCAAGTACCGCATACATGGTGAAATTCTTACTGTTATTCCATTCTTTATTATTCTATTAGAATAACTCGTCTGCATTTGGCCTATCGCATGCCCGGTGAATTTCATTGTTATTCCATTCTTTATTATTACGTTGGAATAACTTTGTATAATGACTACCCTATACTTGGTGAAATTCTTACGTTATTCCATTCTTTATTATTATGTTGGAATAACCGCCTACATCAAATACCGCATACATGGTAAAATTCTTCTGTTATTCCATTCTTTATTATTCTGTCGGAATATCCTGTCTGTGCGTTTACACATGACCTAGTTTCATTCTTTATTATTCTATTTGGAATATCACATGCGTATGCGTTACGCATGACTCAGTTCCATTATTTATTATTCTGTTGGGAATAACCTGTCTGTGCGATCTATCGCATGCATGGTGAATTATTCTGTTATTCCATTCTTTATTATTCAGTTAGAATAACCTATCTATGTGGATTACCACATGTATGGTGAATGATCCTTTGTATTCATTCTTTGTTAAATTGTGGAAATGATCTGTATACGTGGATTACCGCATGGCGGGTGAAAATCCATTTGCAGCTTCATATATTCTATTATACTCAGTTGGTTAAAGTTTTGGATTCTATACTCCATGAAATTAGTGGAATATCCTTGATATTTGCGCTTCATCCAGTATCTTTTCATGGAAATATTCTTCTGAGCATTCTTGAATTTTACTCCATAAAGAAGTATCATGTTGACAATTTGGACGTTATTGGTTCCTGGATAAATTAATTCTTGAACTTGTTTTATTGAATTCTTATATAATTGTCATCATTCTCATGTTTATATTATGTTGAAAGTCATATGTGGCCTGTAGTGCATAGATGGACTTGGTATGATTATGACCAGAGATTATTCGGTATAATCATGACCGTAATGTTACAAATGATGTGGTAAAAGTCATCATTGGCCCGTAGTGCATTGATGGACAGTTATTGGCATGATCATGACCATTAATGAATTCACGAATATCCTTGGCCCGTAGTGCATGGATAATTTGTGGTTGTGATACTAATGAATATCCTTGGCCGTAGTGTGGGAATGATGTGGATTATTTTTTAAGCTGAGTCTCAACGATAAAAATGATTAAAAACCTTTTAAAACATAGAAGATAGTAGATTTTATTCTCTACTTAACTCTTTTAATGGATTGCTTGTTCCACTGCAGCTTAAACTTGATGTTTGTTATATTGTATCGATTTTAACACTATCAAGGCTAAGGATAATTTATTCTCGCATTATCTTAGTCATAATATTTCTTCTTTGGGCTAGTTGAGCTCACCCTTTTGCTTTCATTGTTCTCTTCAGAAATGAGAACGTGGCGAGAGGACTAGTCGGGGAGCGAGAGTGATCGGTCCGGAGGATAAGCATTAGTAGTCCTCATTATTCTATGAATAGTGTGTTAATAAATGTATTGAGGACTTATTTTGAGTTTGAATATTGTCTAGAAGACAATATTTGTATTAAAATTCACAGCTCATGTTGTATATTTAAGATTGTATTTGTATTCTATACCATGTATTTGGCGACTCAGAATAGGTGATGTATACCTATTTTGGGGGCGTCACAGTTGGTATCAAAGCTTAGGGATATGATCCCTGGCTGAGATGTGAGACAAGAACTAGGGGGGGAGAGACGGGAAATTCCTTCGCTAGTATGACCTACCTAAGTTTATTTGGTATTTAATTGGTCGGTTAGAGTATAGAGATAATATGTGATATGATAATTAACCCTTGTTTTGTAGCAGTATTTGAAAATGGCATCCAAAAATGTTGAGATAAGGAATGGAGCACGGGAGACCGTTGAGTTTCCACAGATCAATAATCAGGATAATGTGCATCAGGAAGGCGACAATCCTCATGCAAACAACAACACTGACCAAAAGATGAACGATGGAATGTTCAGAAGCTTTATGCAATTCATGCAACATCAGGAAAGAGCGGCTCCTGTCCAAAATGCAGGTGGAAACACTGGCAACTCTCGGACGGTCACCGCTAAGCAGTTCAAGGAACTGGGACCGCCAGAGTTTTTTGGAGAGCCAAAACCACTTAAGGCAGATATGTGGATAAAGTAGATCAACAAGATATTTGATGTCTTGGGATGCTCCGACGAGCAAAAGGTTTCCTTTGCCACCTTCATGTTGCGAGCGGAGGCAGATTACTGGTGGGAATCTGTAAAGCGTACTCAACATGCCGCACTGAAGATGTCTTGGGAGAAGTTCCAAGAACTGTTCAACAACAAGTACTTTCCTGAAAGTATTCGTCACATGAAGGAGGTAGAGTTCATCAAGCTTGAGCAAAACAATATGACCGTGGCATAGTACAAAGCTAAGTTTACTGAGTTATCTCTGTTTGCGTCCCATTTGGTTGATAATGAGGAGAGAATGACGCGAATGTTTCTAAGAGGTTTAAAACCCGAGATACGTCAATATCTTATCTCTCATAAACTGTGTTTGTATTCAGATGTTGTTAATAAGGCTCAGTTATTGGAGTGCGATTATGAGTCAACCCAACCAAAAGAGAGCAGCCGGCAAAATAATAATACCAATGATAGTAGTCATCGAAGCGGTGATAATAAGCGTGGAGGGAATCAACATACCAAAAATGGTAATAACTTCGGTGGTAATCATGGCCAAGATAATAGAAGTGGAAATTTCAAGAAGAGAAGGTTCAATAATGATGGAAAGACAGTAGCACCAGCACCCATTTCAAAGGAAGAAGAATGACCACCGGTCGTACGTTTCAAATGCGGACAGGAGGGACACATCCGTCGAAACTGTACGCAGCAATCCAAAGCGTGTGTCAATTGCGGAAGAGAAGGTCACCTAACTCAATTTTGTCGTGTAGTGAAGTCAAGTCCAGCTGGGATAATGATGCCAAAGGATGTCTCAGACAAGTCAAAGCCTAAGTGAGAGTGTTTGTCAAGGAACCCGAACGAAGTTATTATGGGTAAGTTAATCATAAATGCTTATGAAGTCTTATTAGATACCGGTTCTACCCATTCTTTTATCTCTCTTGCTTGCGCTCAACGTTTAAATTTGACTCTAGAGAAGTTAGACTTTGACTTATTGGTTGAAACTTTGTTAGTAAAAACCTTCGTTACCTCCATTGTTTATAAGTCTTGTTTGATTCAAATCGACACTTTCACGTTACCTGTCGATCTTATCTCTTTGAAAATACTTGCCTTTGATGTGATTTTAGGAATCAATTGGTTAACTACTCATCAAGCTTTTTGTAAGGTTGTTAGCTTTCATATTCTTAACCAACCTGTTATGTGAATTCAAGCAATCAAACCACTAAAGTTAATCACTGTTATATCAAGCCATAAGTAAAGAGTCCCGATCTTTTCATTGTTGACTTCCTTGTGTGTAATGCATCGAAGCCAGACTTTCTGTAGGCGACGTCGTGAATGATGATGGCAAGTTGATAGGTATCTATGTGACATACTATCCAAGTTTTGAATGATATTTCTATTGTTAATAAATTTCCTGACATATTCTTGAAGACTTCTTAGCCTACCCCTAAAGTGTGAAATCGAATTTTGTATTTACCCCAGTACAAAGCCCATTTCTTAAACCCTCAAATATTTTCTTCACCTAAAACGAGCGTATAATGCACCAAAGACGTTGGCTCGAGCTGTTGAAGATTACGATCGTACCATTCAATACCATCGTGGGAAAGCGAACGTGGTAGCTAACGTGTTGAGTAGAAGATTGTATGCGTTTATGAGTGCGATGTTGTTAACACAAAGACTCATTTCGTATAACTTATAGATGATGAAGATAGAGTTAAAGACTCTAGGGACCCACGTGAAGATAACGAATATACGAGTAGAATCGACTTTAATCGATAAAGTTAAAGGCCGCTCAAGCTACACACTCGGAACTGATGAATGTGAAGAAAAAGGTTCAAGAAGGCATTATCTCAACCCTCAATTTTATTAGTCTATTTGAAATCCTCGATGGAGTAGGAACTGTGGCCTATAAACTCGTTTTACCGCCAAGTATGTCGCGTGTTCATAACGTTTTTCACGTATCGATGTTACGTAAATATGTGGACTACCCGAACCACATTATTGAATTAAAACTAGACGAGATAGCAGAAGATTTAACGTATAAGGAGATACGTGTTAAAATCTTAGATAAGAAGGATCGTATTCAACACTCAAAGGTTATACCTCAAGAGTTAGAATCTGAAATGAAGTCATGGTATCCTCATCTCTTCGGTATACCAGGTATGTACGTAAATTTTGAGGGCAAAATTTCATAAGGAGGGGAGATTGTGAGACCCCAAATTTTATGAATAAAGATTTAAATTTCTCAAAATATTTTTTGAATATTATGGAATGAACTTGATATAATGTTATAGTTGTGGGTAATATCTATAAATTTTGCAAAGTACGCAAGTTGTTATATAATATTCGATTGGTCGGGGAATATTCATTTTAACAGGGAATATTAAAGACGATGGCACAATCATTAGTGGACCCATGAATGGAATTATTGTCGATTGAGAAAACGACAAAAATATTTTTTATGAAAATAACGGCAGAAGTTTATCGTTAACTCGTTGAAACACCCTTGTTGTTAAAAATGCGAGAATACTGGCGTGGTTGTATAGTAGCTACACGGTATTGATTATTGATGCTTACGTGAAAAGTCACTCGGTTTTGTTCAATTATTGCTTGAGAATTGCCGTGATATAGTATCTCATGTTATTTGATTCAATTATTGTCGATATTTTATATATTATTAAATCAATAATTGAAAACAAAGTTATTAATATTATTATTTGTAATATTAACGATGTCAGAAGTTACGCCAAGGAGAGGTTTGGTCACGTAATCATGCGCCATAATAGGGAGAACTCCTTATTGGAAAGCCCCTTTTCCGGAAACGAATTCGTCGATTAATATTGTGAATTATAATAATGATGATAAATGTTGTTAAATATATTGAGGTGTCTTTTATAAAGTCACGAAGTTTATATATATATATATATATATATATATATATATATATATATATATATATATATATATATATATATATTGACGCATCCAAAAATAGGTATACATCACCCATCTTGAGTCGCCAAATACATGGTACAAAATTTAAATATAACTTAATTATACAATAGTCGTGTAAAATACGACAAAACATACGCTGTGAGTTTTAATACAAATATTGTCATCTAGACAATATCCACACTCAATTGAGTCCTCATTACAATTACTATCACACTATTTAACAGAATAGTGAGGACTACTAATGCTATCGTCTGGACTGTCAATCCGTTCCCCGACTCGTCCCAGCTATATTCTCATTTTCTGAAGAGAATAGTGAAGGAAAGGGTGAGCTCAACTAGCCCAGTAAGAAATATTATGACTAAGATAATGCAGAATAAATTATCATTATTCTTCAACAATGTTAAACTGATAAAATACAATAGACATCAAGTTTAACTGTAGCGAAACAAGCAATCCATTAAAAGAGTCAAGTAGAGAATAAAATCTACTATCTTTTATGATTTAAAAAGGTTTTTCATCACTTTTATCGCTGAGACTCAGCTTAATAAATAATCCACATCATCCTACACTACGGCCAAGGATATTCATTAGTATCACAACCACAAATTATCCATGCACTACGGGCCAAGGATATTCGTGTATTCATCAACTGGCCCCGATCATGCCATAAAATAATTCATCTTTGCACCTTGGTCAAGAGAATCCATAGCCATAATCATACCAAAAAGCGTCCATCAATGCACTATGGGCCAATGAGGACTTTTTTCCACATCATTTGTAACATTACGGCCATGATTATACAAGAATAATCCACGGTCATAATCATACCAAGTCCATCTATGAACCATGAGCCACATATGACTTTCAACATAATATAAACATGAGGATGATGACAATGACATAATAATTAAATAAAACAAGTTCAAGAATTAATTTTTTCAGGAACTAATAAAGTCCAAATTGTCAACATGATACTTCTTTGTAGAGTAAAATTCAAGAATGCTCAGAAGAATATTTCCATAAAAAGATATTGGATAAAGCGCAAATATCAAGGATATTCCACTTATTTCATGGAGTATAGAAGTCAAAACTTTAACCAACTGAGTATAATAAAGAATGGAATAACAAAAGAAATCACCATGCATGCGATAGACCGCACAGACAGGTTATTCCAACAGAATAATAAATAACGGAACCAGGTCATGCATAAACGCACAGACAGGATATTCCAACAGAATAATAAATAACGGAACCGTGTCGAGAAATTCGCACCTACCGAGGATGTTCCAACAAAATAATAAATAACGAAACTGAGTCATGCAGAACGCATAGAGCGTGATATTAAACAGAATAATAAAGAATGGAATAACAACGAATTCACCATGCATGCGATAGACAAAGATGCACGAGTTATTCCACGTAATAATAAATAATGGAACGGTCGTCATGCGAACGCACATACTGTGATATTTCGATAGAATAATAAAGAATGGAATAATAGAAGAATTTCACCATGTATGCAGATTTAGACATATAAAAGTTATTCAACATAATAATAAAGAATGGAATAATAGAAGAATTTCACCATGTATGCGGTACTTTGCATATATAGGTTATTCCAACAGAATAATAAGGAATGGAATAACAGAAGAATTTCACCAAGTATACAGGTTATTCCAAAAATAATAAAGAATGGAATAACAGAAGTTCTCTTCATGAATACGAAAGAAATAATACCCCTTACGAGTACAACAAATAATATCCCTTACCTTATAAAGAAGAGTACTCCGACGAGTAGGGCGGGGATATACTTGAAGAAACTTGCACTACGCTCAAAACTTTCTTAAATAGAAAATACGCTCAAGATTATAGAAGAAGAATTCTCTACAGTTTCTCTCTCTAGAGTTTCAGTGAATAATACTAATAAAACAAACTTCAACATCATTATTATAATTCACACTATTAATCGACCTGTGTCGTTCCGTGGAAGAGGGCTTTCCAATAAGGATTTCTCCTATCAAGCGAGCAATTAGGTGATCAAACCTCTCCTCGCGGAACTTCTAGACATCGTTAATATTGCAAATAATAATATTAATAACTCTACCATCTCAATTATTGATTTAATAATATATAAAATATCGATAATAATTGAATCAAATAACGTGAGATACTATGCAACAATTACTGAAGCAATAATTGAACAAAACTGAGTGACTTCGCACGTAAGCATCAATAATCAATACCGTATGCTACTATGCAACCACGTGTATTACCGTACTTTTACTATCGAGTAGTTCAACAGTATTAACGGTAAAACTTCCGCCGTTATTTTCATAAAAATATTTTTGTCATTTTCTCAATTCGACAATAATTCTGTTGTGGGGTCCACCAATGATTGTGCTGTTGTACAAATATTCCCCGACACAAAGAATATTTCTCGACCAATCAAATATAATATAACAACTTGCATACTTTGTAAAATTTAGAAATATTACCCACAACTATAACATTATATGAAATCCACACCATAATATTCAAAAAAAAAAATCGAGAAATTTAAATCTTTATTCGTAAAATTTGGGATTTTACAATCTCCCCTCCTTATGAAATTTCGCCCTCGAAATTTACGTACGTACCTAGTATGCCGAACAGATGAGGACACTTCGTCCGATTCTAACTCTTGAGGTATAACCTTTGAGTGTTGAATATATTTTAAGATTTTAACAGGTACATCTTCATATGTTAAATCTTACACTATCCGTCCGGTTCTAATTTAATAATGTGGTTCAGATCATCCACATATTTATGTAACATCGATACGTTAGAAACGTTATGAACACGCGACATACTTGGCGGTAAAACGAGTCTATAAGCCACAGTTCCTACTCGATCGAGGATTTCAAATGGGATAATTAAATCGAGGGTTGAGATTTCCTCTCTTCAGCAACTCTTGCTTTTTTTTAAAATAACGCCCTCTTGAACCTTCTTCTTTGTATTCATCAGCACCAGGTCTGTAGTTTGAGCGGCTTTAACTTTGTCTATTAAAGTCAATTCTAATCGTATATTCGTTATCTTCACGTATGTTCGTATATTCGCACTTGTAAACGCATACGATCTTCTACTCAACGCGTCAGCTACCACGTCCACTTTTCCACGATGGTATTGAATGATACGATCGTAATCTTCAACAGCTCGAGCCAACGTCATTGGCGCATATTACGTTCATTTTAGTTGAAGAAATATTTAAGGGTTTTAGAAATGGGTTTTTTACTGGGGTCAATACAAAATTCGATTTCACGCTCTAGGGGTAGGCTAAGAAGTCTTCAAGAATACGCCAGGAGATTTATTAACAATAGAAATATCATTCAAAACTGTGACTCTCATCCATCACTTGGATAGTAGGTCACATTGATACCTATCAACTTGCCATCGTTATTCACAACGTCCCCTACAGAAAGTCTGGCTTCGGTGTATTCCACATAAGGAAGTCAACAACGAAAGGACCGGGGCTCTTTACTTATGGCTTGATATGCCAATGATTGACTTTAGTGGTTTGGTTGCTTGAATTTACATAACAGGTTGGTTAGGAATATGAAAGCTAACAACCTTACTAAAAGCATGATGAGTAGTTAACCAATCGATTCCTAAAATCACATCAAAGGCAAGTATTTTCAAAGTGATAAGATCAACAGGTAACGTGAAAGTTTTGATTTGAATCAACCAAGATTTATAAATAGTGGAGGTAACGAAGGTTTCTCCCGACTGAGTTTCAAAAGATAAATCAAAGTCTAACTTCTCCGGAGTTAAATTCAAACATTGAACACAACTAAGTGAAATGAAAGAGTGAGTAGAACCGGTATCTAACACGGTATAGACTTCGCAAGAGTTTATGATTAACTTACCCGTGATAATTTTATTCAGGTTCCTCGTCACGAAAAAAAATGCTCTCTCTTAAACTACCGGCTTTGGCTTGTCTAGGACATCCTTTGGCATCACCATCCCAGCTGGACTTAACTTCACCATACGATAAAATCGAGCTAGGTGACCTTCTCTTTCGCAATTAAAACACGCTTTGGATTACTACGTACAGTTTGGACGGATGTGTCCCTCCTGTCCGCATTTGAAACATACGACCGGTGGTCGTTCTTCTTCCTTTGAAACGGGTGTTGATTCGCATGTCTTTCCATCATTATTAAACCTTCTCTTCTTGAAATTTCCACTTCTATTATCTTGGCCATGATTACCACCGAAGTGGTTACCATTCTTGGCATGATAATTTAACCCACGATGGTTATCATTGTTCCGATGGTCGTTGCCATCGGTACAATTATTATCGTGTTGTTGGTTATTGCCTTTTGGTTGTGCTGACTCATTATCGCGCTCCAATAACTGAGCCCTATTCAAAACATCTGAATATAAACAAAGTTTGTGAGAAATGAGGTATTGACGTATATCGGGTTTCAAACCTCGCAGAAACATTCAAGTCATTCGCTTCTCATTATCGACCAAATGGGATGCAAACCGGGATAATTCTGCAAACTTAGCCTCGTACTGCGACACGGTCATATTGATTTGCTCCAGCTTGATAAATTCCACCTTCTTCATGTGACAAATACTTTTAGGAAAGTACTTGTCGTTGAACAATTCTTGAAATTTCTCCCAAGACATCTTGAAAAGGCCAGTCGGTGGGTACATTTTCTGATTCCCACCAATGATCTCGCTTCTTCACACAACATAAAGGTGGCGAATGGAACTTTTTGCTCCTCCGAGCATTCCAAGACATCAAATATCTTGGTGATCTCGCTTAATCCACGTCTCGCCTTAAGTGGGTCCGGCTTTCCCAAAAACTACGGTGGTCCCGGCTCCTTGAATCGCTTAGCGGTGACCAGCAAGTGGGTTGCCATTGTTTCCACCGCATTATGAATAGGAGTCTCTCTCGTTTGGTGCCGCATGAATTCTAAAAAGCTCCTAAGCGTGCATCGTCGTTAAATCATTTGATCGGTGTTGTTGTTTACGGAGGATTATCGCCTCCGATGCACATTATCCTCGATTATTGATATGTGGAGACTCAGCGGTCTCCTGTGCTCCATTGCTATTCTCAACATTCTCGGATGTCATTTTTAAATCGCCACAAAACAAGGGTTAATTAACACATCACATATTATCCCTATACTCGTAATCAATCGATTAAATACCAAATAAACTTAGGTAGATCATACTAGCGGAAGAATTTCTGTCTCTCTCCCTCCTAGTTCTCGTCTCACATCTCACCAATGATCATATCCCTAAGCTTTGATACTAAGCGTGATGCCCCCAGAAATAGGTATACATCACCCATCTTGAGTCGCCAAATACATGGTACAAAATTCAAATACAACTTAATTATACAATAGTCGTGTAAAATACGACAAAATATACGCTGTGAGTTTTAATACAAATATTGTCATCTAGAAAATATCCACACTCAATTGAGTCCTCATTACAATTACTATCACACTATTTAACAGAATAGTGAGGACTACTAATGCTATCGTCTGGACTGTCAATCCGTTCCCCGACTCGTCCCAGCTATATTCTCATTTCTTGAAGAGAACAGTGAAGGAAAGGGTGAGCTCAACTAGCCCAGTAAGAAATATTATGACTAAGATAATGCAGAATAAATTATCATTAGTCTTCAACAATGTTAAACTGATAAAATACAATAGACATCAAGTTTAAGCTGCGGTGAACAAGCAATCCATTAAAAGAGTCAAGTAGAGAATAAAATCTACTATCTTTTATGATTTAAAAGGTTTTTCATCACTTATATCATTGAGACTCAAATTTTAATAAATAATCCACATCATCCCCGCTTTCTACGACCAAGGATATTCATTAGTATCACAACCACAAATTATCCATGCACTACGGGCCAAGGATATTCGTGTATTCATCAACGGTCCTAATCATGCCATAAAATAATTCATCTTTGCACCCTTGGCTGAAGAGAATCCATAGCCATAATCATACCAAAAACTATCCATCAATGCACTACGGGCCAATGAGGACTTTTTCCACATCATTTTACCACATCATTTGTAACATTAATTTATCCAGGAACCAATAACGTTACAAATGTAATGAGAACTCACTATTCTATAGTCCTCACTATTCTATAAAATAGTGTGACAATAAATGTAATGAGAACTCTATTTGAGAGTGGATATTGTCTAGAAGGCAACATTCTTGTTTAAACTCTCAGCTATGTTTTGTCGTATATTACACGACTGTTGTATAATTAAGTTTGTATTTGTATTCTGTACCATGTATTTGGCGACTCAAGATGGGTGATGTATACCTATTTTGGGGGCGTGACAATTACTATCATGTTCTTTCCAATGGTGAGTCTTCTCTTGACATATAACTATCTCCACTTTCTGCAATTGAAAATTATATTTCAACCAAACTCCAAGATCATATAAGTAGTACTCGTAGATATACTCAGCAAGTGGATGTGCATAACCTTGTCTTATGATAACACGAGGTTGTATGTCATTAGACATCTTGTATGATAGTGGCAAAACACCCTTCCAAAGTTGGGTTCACCTCACCCTATTCGGTTCACCAAAATTAAATATCAAATGACGTATACAATACGACACACTTATCTAAAGTTCTCAATAAAATTATTTTCATACTATTTAGGGAGAACCTCAACAGCTATAGACCACCGTTGTATTCTCCTATTATCCCCGCTCGACCAGGCAACACTCTTATTACCTGAAAGGAATTGTGAAGCAAAAAGGGTGAGTACAACTAGCCCAGTAAAGAATATCATGACTAAAGATAATTTACATCATCAATAGCCTTCATCAGTAATAAATCAGAGATTTAGAACATATGGTAGATGATAAAACTTTTCAACCATCGTTGCAGCGGAACGAGTAATCCAATAGAAGAGTCAAATAGACCATCAAGTCTATTATCTTCTCTATGTTAAAAGTCCACCAATAATATTTTATCCCTGTAACATCAATCAACAATTCATGTCCACAATCATATGAATAACTCATAATCATAATTGTGATTCTAAATTCCTCTTCGCACCTATGACGAAAATAATTTTCATCACCTATCTTCACCTGAAACATCAAAAATCATGGTTATACCAAATCACAATTCCTGCTCATAATCATACTAATAAATTCATCTTTGCACTATGGCTAAAGATATTCATTAACAATTCATCTTTGCACTACAGGCCAAAGACATACAACTGTATTTTAGAAGAGTCAAGTAGAGCATGATATCTACTATCTTTTACGAATTAAAAGTGTATAACCAATATTTTATCGCTGAGACTCATCTTAATAAATAATCCACATCATCGAATCATCCCTGCACTACGGCCAAGGATATTACTGTAATCATCAATGGTCATGATTATACCGAATAATCCATTGTTATAATTATACCATTAACTGTCCATCAATGCACTACGGGCCAATGAGGACTTTTACCACATAATCTATAATATTACGAGTCATGATTATACCGAATGATCCCTGGTCATAATCATACCAATAAACAGTTCATCTATGCACATAAGACAAAGATACTCATCAATCAATAGTTCATCTTTGCACGTAAGCCAAAGATATACAATCAGTAAAACTAATAATCAACGGTCCATCTTTGCACATAAGCCAAAGATATACAACAGTAAAACTAATAATCAACGATCATCTTTGCACGTAAGCCAAAGATGACTTTCATCATAATATAAGCATGAGGATGATGACAATGATATAAGCATTAATCAAACAAAATCAAGGATAAATATTAAAGACTTTAAATGTATCCAGAGTTGAAAAATATCCAAATTGTCAACATGATACTGCTTTGTGGAGTAAAATTCAAGAATAATATTCATGTACCAAAAATAATTTGGACATAAAAGAAATATATTTTTCGGGTAAATAGTACCCCGTGAATAGTCCCCTATGAATAGTACTTCGGGAATAGTACCTCGTGAATAGTACCCCGGCATGAAAAGTACCCCAAATACCCTAGTGAATAATATTCGGGTGAATAGTAATTTGGGTGAATAGTAACCCATGAATAGTAACTCGTGAATAGTACTCTGACATGAAAAGTGCCCCGAATACCCGAGTGAATAATACTAGAGTGAATAGTAACCAGGTGAATAGTAACCCGTGAATAGTAACTCGTAAAAAAAACCAAAGAAAATGATATTCCATGACGAGTACAAAAGAAATGATATCATAACGAAAGTATAATAGAATATACGAAACTACAAATGGATTTTCACCCGCCATGTGGTAATCCACGTAGACAGATCATTTCCACAATTTAATAAAGAAAGAATACGAAGGATCATTCACCATGCATACGGTAGTCCACACAGACAGGTTATTCCAACAAAATAATAAAGAATGGAATAACAAAAGAATTCACCAGGCATGCGATGTAATCGCATGCATGTGTTATTCCAATAGAATACTAAATAATAGAACGAAGTCATGCGTAATCCGCACAGATAGGATATTCCAACAGAATAATAAAGAATGGAACCAGGTCATGCGTAATCCGCATGCAGATGTGATATTTCAATGAGAATAATAAAGAATGGAATAACAACAAAATTCACCAGGTATGCGATAGACCGCATGACAGATAAAAGTTATTCCAAATGTAATAATAAAGAATGGAGTAATGAAGAATTTCACCATGTATAAAGTGCCCATTATAGATAAAGTTATTCCAATATAATAATAAAGAATGGAATAAAAACCCTTACGAGTATTGAAAGAAAATAACTCTTTTCATGAATACGAAAGAATAATACCCCTTACCTCAAAAGAAGACTAGATACTGGAATAGTGAGGTAGTAGACTTCTCTTCTTCTTTCTCTCTATAATTTCTCTCTATAATAATTGCTCTATAGCTTTAGTGAATTGGTGAGAAATGAAGGAAGAACGAGCTTCTATTTATACGAAAATATAGTTTCAATAATTGTACATTTTGGGGCTCAAAATATTACAGTATAATACATTCCTCTTTTTCTTCATTTTTAATTTAGTCCTGCAAGTATTATCAAACTTGCACCACCTCCCCTAATAGTAAATCATGTGAATCAATAGTAAATCATGTGACTCAATAGTTCTAAACATGTGAAAAAATTAATTATAGTATAGTACCTTCAACTATACCTCCATTTTTAACTTAGTCATGCAAGTATTATCAATCTTGCACCAACTCCCATAATAGTAAATGAATGTGAATCAATAGTAAACATAAGTGAACAAATAGTTATAATCATGTGAATCAATAGCAATTAATTACTCATTTATCTGATTAATTACCCGATTGGTCAATATAACCTCCAGATATCAATTATTATCGAAATAAATATCGATTTTAACTAACACTAATAATTCCAACACAATAGAACTATCAATTTCATCTTTAATCAACACGAACTTATTCATCATTAATATTATAATTCATAATATTTAACAATCGTGTCGCTTTCGTGAAAAGAGGGTCTTTTCGATAAGGATTTCTCCTTATCATTAGCGCAATTATTATGTGACCAAACCTCTCCTCGATGTAACTTTTAGACATTGTCAATATTACAAATAATAATATGAATAACTTTGACATCTCAATTATTGATTTAATAATATAAATAATGCAGATGATACTGTGACAATAATTGAATCAATAATATGAGAGATATGATGCAAGAATTATCGAAAGCAATAATTGAGTATAATCGAGTGACTTCTTACGTAAGCATCAATAATCAATACCATGTGCTACTATGCAACCACGCCAGACATCAGATTACTTTTACTATTGGGTAGCTCAACAGTTTTAACGGTAACACTTTCGCCGTTATTTTTATGAAAAGATAATTCTGTCGTTTTCTTACTACGACAATACTTCCATTGTGGGGGGTCCACCAATGATTGTGTCGTCGTACGGATATTCCCCGACAAAAAGAATATTCCCCAACTAAACGAATAACAACTTGCTTACTTTGTAAAATTTTCAAATATCACCATTAACTTTACCCCTTTCACAATTTAACCATTTACTAAATAAAATAATAATAAGAAAATTGAATACTTTCATTTCATAAAATTTGGGGTCTCACAATCTCCCCTCCTTATGAAATTTCGCCCTCGAAATTTACGTACCTGGTAGTTCGAAGAGATGAGAATACCTTGCTTTCTTTTCAGATTGTACCTTCCCGGTTATTTCCTCTGTATCATGATTTTCCCATTGCTCATCTCCTGTATTTCAGATATCATTCTAGAATATATCTTCAAAATAAAGGTTAATTGACATATCGCAATTTGTCAACTTATCAAGTAAACAATTTTAGCTTAGGTAAGTCACACACTCAATGAAGTATATAACTTTCGTCTCTCCCTCCTAGTTCTAGACTCTTATCTTCGCCAAATGACCATATCCTAAGCTCGATACCATTTGTGACGCCCCAAAATAGGTCCATATGACCCATTTCGAGTCGCCAGATATCACACTATATAAAATCATTTACAAACTTCATTTATACAACTGTTGAGCTGTAAATGCGAGAATTACGACACTACGTTAAATCATGAGTTTTAATACAAATGTATGTAACTCTTATGGTGCCTCGACCACAACCTTACAATGGTACTTTACATAAAAGTACAATCAAAAACTATTTTAAAAATTAAAATCTTTGGGAAGTGCTCAAGGAAACCTTCGTACATGGGAGGCCATGCATCAAGGTTATGATAGATATCATATGTCCACAGAATTATCCTTGGTTGACCCAATAGACCCCAAAGATAAACGAGAAGATTACTATCATGTTCTTTCCAATGGTGAGTCTTCTCTTGACATATAACTATCTCCACTGTCTGCAATTAAAAATTATATTTCAACCAAACTCCAAGATCATATAAGTAGTGCTCATAGATATACTCAGCAAGTGGATGTGCACAACCCTGTCTTATGATAACACGAGGTTGTATGTCAATAGACATCTTGTATGATAGTGGCAAAACACCCTTCCAAAGTTGGGTTCACCTCACCCTATTCGGTTCACCAAATTTAAATATCAAATTACGTATATAATACGACACACTTATCTAAAGTTCTCAATAAAATTATTTCCATACTATTTAGGGAGAACCTCAACAGCTATAGTGTGACGCCCCCAAAATAGGTATACATCACCCATCTTGAGTCGCCAAATACATGGTATAAAATACAAATAAAAACTTAATTATACTGTTGTCGGTGTAAAATACGACAAAAACATATGTTGTGAGTTTTAATACAAATATTGTCATCTAGACAATATCCACACTCAATGGAGTCCTCATTATATTTATTATCACACTATTTTATAGAATAGTGAGGACTACTATGACACCATCTCGGACCATCACTCCGTTCCCCGACTAGTCCCGGCTACGTTTTCATTTCCTGAAGAGAATAATGAAAGCAAAAGGGTGAGCTCAACTAGCCCAGTAAGAAATATTATGACTAAGATAGTGTAGGATAAATTATCATTAGCCTTCAACAATGTTAAACTGATAAAATACAATAGACATCAAGTTTAACTACAGCGAAATAAGCAATCCATTAGAAGAGTCAAGTAGAGCATGATATCTACTATATTCTATAATTTAAAATATTTTCATCAATTTTTATCGTTGAGACTCAGCTAAATAAATAAACCACGTCATCGAATCATCCCTGCACTATGGGCCAAGGATATTCATTAAATCATCAATGATCATGACTATACTGAATAATCCCTGGTCATAATCATACCAAAAACTGTCCATCAATGCACTACATGCCATTGAGGACTTTTACCACATCGTTTAGAACATTACAGGTCATGATTACGCCGAATAATCCCTGGTTATAATCATACCAAGTCCATCTCTGCACGTAAGCCAAAGATATACAACTATAAAACCAATAATCAACAGTCCATCTTTGCACGTAAGCCAAAGATATACAATTCAATAATCAACAGTCCATCGTGGCACGTAAGCCAAAGATAACATCACCATATAAGCATGAGAATGATAACAATGATATAAGCATTAATCAAACAAAAACAAGGATAAATATTAAAGACTTTAAATTTATCCAAATATTATCAACCACTTAATAAACTCATAATCTAATATTATTAATATTATAACAATATTTTAATCATTTCTTAAACTTATAAACAATTTATTTCAATTATTTACACTTTACCAAATAATGCATTTAATCATTCAAAATGCTATACTCATAAGATTTCATCACCAATGATCAAATCCTCATCAAAAATCTGATATACCCTATATAGGATTCCCAAGCCATAAAATCCTATTTTCCAATTTTGTTACTTCACATAACATATTTAATTCATTTACTCATAACTAGTTAATTTTCATGAAAAATACCAAATCAGTCCTAAAAATATTTTTTTCTGGGATTTAGCAGAATATAGTCCCATATTAAACATATATTTTTCTCGAAATTTTTAAAATTCATTTACTATTTTTCATATGGCCAAAACTGCCGAATATTTAGACATTTATCATAAATTGTACTTTTGTCCAAAATTTCGAAATTTACAGGGTATACTCCTGTTATATATATGTACTCCCAATAAAACTTTCACCAATTTTTGAGTTAACCACAAAGAGTTATAAGGGTTTACTTTTAAAATAGTTTTTTCCCATAAAATCCGTAACTCTTAATGTATACATCCAAAAATCACCATTTTTGGACACAATCTACAAAACTCATCAAATTATCATTTCAAATTTTTCCAAAATTTTTTAGGGTCACAAAAATTATGAAAGCGCCTCGCGTAAAACCCTTTTGAATGAAAAAAATACTATTCATATGAATACAAAGGATCATTCACCATGCATGCGGTAATCCACATGTACAAAGTTATTCCAATGTAATAATAAAGAATGGAATAATGTAAGAATTCACCATGCATGCGATAGACCCGCATGCAGAAAAGTTATTCTCAACGTAATAATAACGAATGGAACCAGTCATGCGTAAAACCGCATGCAGATAGGATATTCCAACGTAATAATAAAGAATGGAACTAGTCATGCGTAAATCGCATGATGATGGATATTCCAAATGTAATAATAAAGAATGGAATAACAAAGAATTCACCATGCATGCGATAGAATCGCATAGAGTATAAAAAGTTATGCCAATGAATAATAAAGAATGGAACCAGGTCAGCGTAATCCCCACGCATGAGGATATTCTAAATGTAATAATAAAGAATGGAATAATGTAAGAATTTCACCATGTATGCAGTACTTCATATAGATCAAGTTATTCCAACATAATAATAAAGAATGGAATAATGTAAGCTCTCTTCATGAATACGTAAAGAAATAATACCCCTTACATTAGAATAAAAGTTGGATCTTTGGAATAGAGAGGTAACAGACTTCTCTTCTTCTTTCTTTTCATAATTTCTCTGTATAATAATTGCTCTATAGCTTTAGTGAATTGGTGAGAAATGAAGGAAGAATGAGCTTCTATTTATAGAAAAATATAGTTTCAATAATTGCACGTTTTGGGACTCGAAATATTACAGTACAATACCTTCAACTTTTCCTTCATTTTTAATTAAGTCCTGGAAGTATTATCAAACTTGCACCATCTCCCCTAATAGTAAATCATGTGAATCAATAGTTCTAGACATGTGAAAATATGAATTACAGTATAGTACCTCCATCTATACCTCCATTTTTAACTTACTCATGCAAGTATTATCAATCTTGCACCATCTCCCCTAATAGTAAATGAATGTGAATCAATAGTACACACATGTGAACAAATAGTTATAATCATGTGAATCAATAGCAATTAATTGCTCATTTATCCGGTTAATTACCCGAATGGTCAATATAATCTCCAGACATCAATTATTATCGAAATAAATGTCGATTTTCACTAACACTAATAATTCCAACACAATGGAACTATTAATTTCATCTTTAATCAATACAAACTTATTCATCATTAATATTATAATTCACAATATTTAACAACTGTGTCGCTCCTGTGAAAGAGGGGCTTTCCGATAAGGATTTTCTTTATATTGGCGCCGCAATTAGGTGACCAAACCTCTCCTCGATGTAACTTCTAGACATTGTCAATATTGCAAATAATAATATGAATAACTTTTGTTGTCTCAATTATTGATTTAATAATATAACATATTATACGATGATATCGTGAAAATAATTGAATCAATAATACGAGAGATATGATGCAAAGAATTACATGAGCAATAATTGAGTATAACCGAGTGACTTCTTACGTAAGCATCAATAATCAATACCATGTGCTACTATGCAACCACGCGTATTACTGTACTTTTACTATCAGGTAGCTCAACAGTTTTAACGGTAACACTTTCGCCGTTATTTTTATGAAAAGATAATTCTGTCGTTTTCTTACTACGACAATACTTCCATTGTGGGGGGTCCACCAATGATTGTGTCTTCGTACGGATATTTCCCGACAAAAAAGAATATTCCCCAACTAAACGAATATTATATAACCACTTGCATACTTTTCAAAATTTCTAAATATTACCCACAACTATAACATTATCTCAAATCCACACCATAATTTTGAAAAAAAATATTTCGAGAAAATTAAATCTTTATTCATAAAATTTGGGGTCTTACAATCTCCCCTCCTTATGAAATTTTGTCCTCGAAATTTATGTACGTACTTGGTATGCCGAAGAGGTGAGGATACCTTGACTTCATTTCAGATTCTAACTCTTTAGGTATAACCTTTTAGTATTGAATACGATCCTTCTTATTTAAGATTTTAACATGTATCTCCTCATACGTTAAATCTTCTGTTATCTCGTCTAGTTCTAATTTAATAACGTGGTTCAGGTCATCCACATATTTACGTAACATCGATACATGAAAAACACGACATACTTGGCGGTAAAACGAGTCTATAGGCCACAATTCCTACTCGATTGAGGAATTCAAATGGGCCAATTAAATCGAGAGTTGAGATAACGCCTTCTTGAACCTTCTTCTTCACATTCATCAGATTCGAGTGTGAAGCTTGAGCGGCTTTAACTTTATCGATTAAAGTTGATTCTAATTGTATATTCGTTATCTTCACATGGGTCCCTGGAGTCTTTAACTCTATCTTCATCATTTGTAAGTTATACAAAATGGGTTTTTGTGTTAACAACATCGCACTCAGAACGCAGCACGATCTTTCTCTACTAGCGTTACCTACCACGTTCGCTCTTCCACGATGATATTAAATGGTATGATCGTAATCTTCAATAGCTTGAGCCAACATCTTTGGCACATTATACGATCATTTTAGGTAAAGAAATATTTGAGGGTTTTAGAAATGGGTTTTGTACTGGGGTCAATACAAAATTCGATTTCACGCTCTAGGGGTAAGCTAAGAAGTTCTTTGAGAATACGTCAGGAAATTTATTAACGATAGAAATATCATTTAAAAACTGTGACTCTCATATAAGACTTGGATAGCACATGAAGTGAAGGTTTCTACTAACGAAGTTTCAACCAATAAGTCAAAGTCTAACTTCTCTGGGGTCAAATTTAAACGTTGAACGCAAGCAAGAGAGATAAAATAATGGGTAGAACCGGTATCTAATAAAGCATAAACTTCGCAAGATTTATAATTAACTAACCCATGTTAACTTCGTTCGGGTTACTCACTTTTTGAGAAGTCACGAAAAATGCTCTTCCTGAAACCACTGACTTTGTTTTGTCCGTATCCACCTTTGGTGCCACCGTCCCAGCTGGACTTAACTTTGGTGCAAGACAAAATCAGGCTAGGTGACCTTCTTTTCCACAATTGTAACATGCTTTGGACTGCATCACGCAGTTTGGACTGATATGTCCCTCCCCTCCACATTTGTAACATATGACCGGCAGTCGTTCTCCTTCCTTAACAACAGGTGCTGGTGCTGACATCTTTCCATCATTGTTGAATCTCCTCTTCTTGAAATTTTCACTCCTATTACCTATGCCATGATTACTGTGACGCCCCCAAAATAGGTATACATCACCCATCTTGAGTCGCCAAATACATGGTACAAAATTCAAATATAACTTAATAAATAAACCACATCATCGAATAATCCTTGCACCACGGCCAAGGATATTCATGTAATCATCAATGGTCATGATTATACCGAATAATCCCTGGTCATAATCATACCAAAAACTATCCATCAATGCACTATCGGCCAATGAGGACTTTTACCACATCATTCATTCTGATGCGGTCAATGATTATCTTAGAATAATTCCTGGTCATAATCATACCAAGTCCATCTATGCACGTAAGCCAAAGATGACTTTCATCACAATATAAGCATGAGGATGATGACAATGATATAAGCATAATCAAACGAAATCAAATCAAACGAAATCAAGGATAAATATTAAAGACTTTAAATTTATACAAATATTATCAATCACTTAAAAAACTCATAATCTAATATTATTAATATTATAATTATATTTTAATCACTTCTTAAACTTATAAACAATTTATTTCAATTGTTTACATTTTACCAAATAATGCATTTTAATCATTCAAAAATGTCATACTCATCAGATTTCATCACCAATGATCAATCCCTCATCAAAAATCTGCATATACCCTATATAGGATTTCCAAGCCATAAAATCCTATTTTCCAATTTTGTTACTTCACATAACATATTTAATTCATTACCTCATAACTGGTTCATTTTCATGAAAAATACCAAATCAGTCCCAAAAATATTTTTTTTTGGGGATTTAGCAGAATATAGTCCCATATTGAACATATATTTTTCTCTGAATTTTTAAAATTCATTTACTATTTTTCATATGGCCAAAACTGCTGAATATTTAGATATTTATCATAAATTGTACTTTTATCCAAAAATTCCGAAATTTACAGGGTATACTCCTGTTATATACATGTACTTCCAATAAAAATTTCACCAACTTTAGATTTAACCACAAAGAGTTATAAAGGTTTACTTTTAAAATAGTCTTTTCCCATAAAATTCATAACTCTTAATCTATACATCCAAAAATCGTCATTTTTGGACACAATCTAGAAAACTCATCAAATTATCATTTCAAATTTTTCCAAAATTTTGAGGGTTAAAAAATTTATGAAACTGCCCCTGACAGAAACCCCTTTTGAATGAAAATACTATTCATATGGATACAAAGGATCATTCACCATGCATGCGGTAATCCACATAGATAGGTTATTCCAACAGAATAATAAAGAATGGAATAACAGAAGAATTCACCATGCATGTGATAGATCGCACGGACAGGTTATTCTCAACAGAATAATAAATAATGGAACCAGGTCATGCGTAATCGCATAGACAGGATATTCCAATAGAATAATAAAGAATGGAACCAGGTCATGCGTAAATGCACAGACAGAATATTTCGACTGAATAATAAAGAATGGAATAAAAAAGAATTCACCATGCATGCGATAGACCGCATAGACAGGTTATTCCAACAGAATAATAAAGAATGGAATAACTGAAGAATTTCACCATGTATGCGGACTTGATAGACAAAGTTATTCCAACATAATAATAAGGAATGGAATAACAATAGCTCTCTTCATGAATACGAAAGAAATAATACCTCTTACCTTAGAAAGAAACTGGATATTGGAGTAGAGAGGTAGCAGACTTCTCTTCTTCTTTCTCTCTATAATTTCTCTCTATAATAATTGCTCTATAGATTTAGTGAATTGGTGAGAAATAAAGGAAGAATGAGCTTCTACTTATAGGAAAATATAGTTTCGATAATTGCACGTTTTGGGGCTCAAAAAATTAAAGTACAATACCTCCAACTTTTCTTTCATTTTTAATTTAGTCCTGCAAGTATTATCAAACTTGCATCACCTCCTCTAATAGTAAATAATGTGAATTAATAGTTCAATCATGTGATTCAATAGTTATAATCATGTGAAAATACGAATAACAGTATAGTATCTCCATCTTTAACTTAGTCATGCAAATATTATCAATCTTGCACCAACTCCCCTAATAGTACAAGAATGTGATTCAATAGTACACACATGTGAACAAATAGTTATATAAGCATGTGAATTAGTAGCAATTAATTGCTCATTTATCCAATTAAATACCCGATTTATCAATATAACTCCCAGACATCAATTATCATCGGAATAGATGTCAATTTTCACTAACACTAATAATCCCAACACATTGGAACAATCAAATTCATCTTTAATCAACACGAAATTATTCATCATTAATATTATAACTCACAATATTTAACAACGGTGTCGCTCCCGGTGAAAGAGGGAGCTTTCCGATAAGGATTTCTCCTTATTGGGCGCCGCAATTAGGTGAGCAAACTCTCCTCGATGTAACTTCTAGACATTGTAAATATTGCAATTTAATAATATGAATAACTTTGTCGTCTCAATTATTGATTTAATAATATATAAAATATTATGCGAGATGATATCGTGACAATAATCGAATCAATAATATGAGAGATATGATGCAAAGAATTATCGTAGCAATAATTGAGTATAATCGAGTGACTTCTTACGTAAGCATCAATAATCAATATCGTGCTACTATGCAACCACGCCAGACATCATTACTTTTACTACCGAAGGTAGTTCAACAAAGATTAACGGTAAAACTTCCGCCGTTATTTTCATAAACATATTTTGTCGCTTCCTTAATCCGACAATAATTCCGTTAGGGTCCACCAATGATTGTCTTGGTCATACCACTAATATTCCCGACACAAAGAATATTCTCCGAACAATCGAATATAATATAACAACTTGCATACTTTGTAAAATTCTAAATATTACCCACAACTATAACATTATCTCAAATCCACACCATAATTTTGAAAAAAATATTTCGAAAAAATTAAATCTTTATTCGTAAAATTTGGGGTCTCACAATCTCCCCTCCTTATGAAATTTTGCCCTCAAAATTTACGTTCGCACCTGGTATGATGAGGATACCTTGAATTCATTTCCGATTCTAACTCTTGAGGTATAATCTTGAAGTGTAGAATATGATCCTTCTTATCTAAGATTTTAACATGTATCTCCTCATACATTAAATCTTCTGTTATCTCGTCTAGTTCCAATTCAATAATGTGGTTCGGGTCGTCCACATATTTACGTAACATCGATACGTGAAAAACGTTATGAACACGCGATATACTTGGCGGTAAAACGAGTCTATAGGCCACAGTTCCTACTCGATCGAGGATTTCAAATGGGCCAATTAAATCGAAGGTTGAGAGTTCCTCTATTCATCAATTCTTGCTTCTAAAATAACGCCCTCTTGAACCTTCTTCTTCACATTCATCAGCTTTGAATATATAGCTTGAGCAGTTTTAACTTTATCGATTAAATTCTATTCTACTCGTATATTTGCTATCTTCACGTAGGTCTCTAGAGTCTTTAACTTTATCTTCATCATTTGTAAGTTATACGAAATGGGTTTTTGTGTTAACAACATCGCACTCGTAAACGCATACGATCTTCTACTCAACGCGTCAGCTACCACGTCAAACGAAAAACAAGGATAAATATTAAAGACTTTAAATTTATCCAAATATTATCAACCACTTAATAAACTCATAATCTAATATTATTACTATTATAACAATATTTTAATCACTTCTTAAACTTATAAACAATTTATTTCATTTGTTTACACTTTACCAAATAATGCATTTAATCATTCAAAAATGTCATACTCACAAGATTTCATCACCAATGATCAAATCCCTCATCAAAAATCTGCATATACACTATATAGGATTCCCAAGCCACAAAATCCTATTTTCCAATTTTGTTACTTCACATAACATATTTAAATCATTTACTCATAACTAATTCATTTTCATGAAAAATACCAAATCAGTCCCAAAAATATTTTTTTTCCTGGGATTTAGTAGAATATAGTCCCGTATTGAACATATATTTTTCTCGGAATTTTTAAAATTCATTTACTATTTTTCATATGGCCAAAACTGTCGAATATTTAAATATTTATCATAAATTGTACTTTGGTCCAAATATTCCGAAATTTACAGGGTATACTCCTGTTATATATATGTACTCCCAATAAAAATTTTACCAATTTTAGAGTTAACCACAAAGATTTATTAGGGTTTACTTTTAAAATAGTCTTTTCCCATAAAATCCATAACTCTTCATCTATACATCCAAAAATCGCAATTTTTGGACACAATCTATAAAACTCATCAAATTATCATTTCAAATTTTTCTAGAATTTTTTAGGGTCAAAAAAATTACGAAACTACCTAGCGTAAACCCCTTTTGAATGAAAATATTATTCATATGAATATAAAGGATCATTCACCATGCATGCAGAATCCACATAGACAAAGCTATTCCAATGTAATAATAAAGAATGGAATAATGTAAGAATTCACCATGCATGCGATAGACCGCACAAACAAAAGTTATTCTCAACATAATAATAAAGAATGGAACGAGGTCATGCGAAACCGCATGTATGGGATATTCCAACAAAATAATAAAGAATGGAACCGTGTCATGCGTAAACTACATACGCATGTGATATTCCAAATGTAATAATAAAGAATGGAATAACAAAGAATTCACCATGCATGCGATAGATCGCATGCATGTGATATTCTAATGTAATAATAAAGAATGGAATAACAAAGAATTCACCATGCATGCGATAGACCGCACAGACAGGTTATTCCAACAGTAATAATAAAGAATGGAACCATGTCTCAGCGTAATTCGCATTGCAGACGGGACATTCCAATGTAATAATAAAGAATGGAATAATGTAAGAATTTCACCATGTATGCAGATTAAGATGACATAAAGTTATTCCAACATAATAATAAAGAATGGAATAACAGAAACTCTCTTCATTAATACGAAAGAAATAATACCCCTTACCTTAGAATAAAGCTGAATACTGGAATAGAGAGATAGCAGACTTCTCTTCTTCTTTCTTTCTATAATTTCTCTCTATAATAATTGCTCTATAGCTTTAGTGAATCGGTGAGAAATAAAGTAAGAATGAGCTTCTATTTATAGGAAAATATAGTTTCGATATTGCACATTTTGGGGCTCAAAATATTACAGTACAATATCTTCAACTTTTCCTTCATTTTTAATTAAGTCCTGCAAGTATTATCAAACTTGTACCTTCTCCCCTAATAGTAAATCATGTGAATCAATAGTTCTAGACATGTGAAAATATGAATTACAGTATAGTACCTCCATCTATACCTCCATTTTTAACTTAGTCATGCAAGTATTATCAATCTTGCACCATCTCCCCTAATAGTAAATGAATGTGAATCAATAGTACACACATGTGAACAAATAGTTATAATCATGTGAATCAATAGCAATTAATTGCTCATTTATCCGGTTAATTAACCGATTGGTCAATATAACTTCTAAACATCAATTATTATCGAAATAAATGTCAATTTTCACTAACACTAATAATTCCAACACAATGGAACTATCAATTTCATCTTTAATCAACACGAACTTATTCATCATTAATATTATAATTCACAATATTTAACAACCGTGTCGTTCCTGAGGAGCAGGGGCTTTCCGATAAGGATTTCTCCTTATTGGCGCGCAATTAGGTGACCAAACCTCTCCTTGACATAACTTCTAGACATTATCAATATTGCAAATAATAATATGAATAACTTTGTCGTCTCAATTATTGATTAAATAATATAACATATTATGTAGATGATACTGTGACAATAATTGAATCAATAATATGAGAGATATGATGCAAAGAATTATCGAAAGTAATAATTGAGTATAACCGAGTGGCTTTCACGTAAGCATCAATAATCAATACCGTAAGCGCTACTATGCAACCACGCCAGACATCAGACTTTTACTACCGAGTAGTTCAACAGCTTTTAACAAAGAAAACTTCCGTTATTTTCATAAAAATATTTCGCTGCTTTCTCATTCTCGACAATAATTTTGTTGTGGGGTCCACTAATGATTGTGCCGTAAATGCGGATATTCCCCGACAAAAAGAATATTCCTCGACCAATCAAATATTATATAACCACTTGCATACTTTTCAAAATTTCTAAATATTACCCACAACTATAACATTATCTCAAATCCACACCATAATTTTGAAAAAAAATATTTCGAGAAAATTAAATCTTTATTCATAAAATTTGGGGTCTTACATATAGACCACCGTTCAATTCCCCTGTTATCTCCACTCGACTCGGAAACACTCTTATTACCTGAAAGGAATTGTGAAGCAAAAAGGGTGAGCACAACTAGCCCAGTAAAGAATATCATGACTAAAGATAATTTACATCATCAATAGTCTTCATCAGTAATAAATCAGAGATTTAGAACATATGGTAGATGATAAAACTTTTCAACCATAGTTGCGGCGGAACGAGCAATCCATTAGAAGAGTCAAATAGACCATCAGGTCTATTATCTTCTCTATGTTAAAAGTCCACCAATAATATTTTATCCCTGTAACATCAATAAACAATTCATGTCCACAATCATATGAATAAGTCATAATCATAATTGTGATTCTAAATTCCTCTTCGCACCCAGGACGAAGATAATTTTCATCACCTATCTTCACCTGAAACATCAAAAATCATGGTTATACCAAATCACAATTCCTGCTCATAATCATACTAATAAATTCATCTTTGCAATACGGCCAAAGATATTCATTAACAATTCATCTTTGCACTACAGGCCAAAGACATACAACTGTATTTTAGAAGAGTCAAGTAGAGCATGATATCTACTATCTTTTACCAATTAAAAGTGTATAACCAATATTTAATCGCTGAGACTCAACTTAATAAATAATCCACATCATCAAATCATCCCTGCACTACGGCCAAGGATATTCATGTAATCATCAATGGTCATGATTATACTGAATAATCCCTGGTTATAATCATATCAATAACTGTCCATCAATGCACTACGGGCCAATGAGAACTTTTACCACATCATCTATAATATTACGGGTCATGATTATACCGAATGATCCCTAGTCATAATCATACCAATAAACAGTTCATCAATGTACATAAGCCAAAGATACTCATCAATCAATAGTTCATCTTTGCACGTAAGCCAAAGATATACAAATCGTGTAAAACCAATAATCAGCGATCCATCTTTGCGCGTAAGCCAAAGATATACAACTATAAAACTAATAATCAACGATACCATCTTTGCACGTAAGCCAAAGATGACTTTCATCATAATATAAGCATGAGGATGATGACAATGATATAAGCATTAATCAAACAAAATCAAGGATAAATATTAAAGACTTTAAATTTATTCAGAGTTTAAAAATATCCAAATTGCCAACATGATACTACTTTGTGGAGTAAAATTCAAGAATAATATTCATGTACCAAAAATAATTTGGACATAAAAGAAATATATTTTTCAGGTAAATAGTACCCCGTGAATAGTACCCTGTGAATAATACTTTGGGAATAGTACTTCGTGAATAGTACCCCGGCATGAAAAGTACCCTAAATACCCGAGTGAATAATATTCGGGTGAATAGTAATTTGGGTGAATAGTAACCCATGAATAGTACTCCGACACGAAAAGTGCCCCGAATACCCGAGTGAATAATACTAGAGTGAATAGTAGCCGGGTGAATAGTAACCTGTAAATAGTAACTCGTAAAAAAATACCAAAGAAAATGATAATAAAGAATAGAATAACAACAGAATTCACCATGCATGCGATAGACCGCACAGACAGGTTATTCCAACAGAATAATAAAGTATAGAATAACAGAAGAATTTTACCATGTATGCGGTACTTCGCATAGACGGGTTATTCCAACATAATAATAAAGAATGGAATAAAAACTCTTACGCGTATTGAAAGAAAATAACTCTCTTCATGAATACGAAAGAATAATACCCCTTACCTCAAAAGAAGACTGGATACTAGAATAGTGAGGTAGCAGACTTCTCTTCTTCTTTCTCTCTATAATTTCTCTCTATAATAATTGCTCTATAGCTTTAGTGAATTGGTGAGAAATGAAGGAAGAATGAGCTTCTAATTATAGGAAAATATAGTTTCAATAATTGCACATTTTGGGGCTCGAAATATTACAGTATAAAACCTTCCTCTTTTTCTTTATTTTTAATTTAGTCCTGCAAGTATTATCAAACTTGCACCACCTCCGCTAATAGTAAATCATGTGAATCAATAGTAAATCATGTGACTTAATAGTTCTAAACATATGAAAAAATTAATTATAGTATAGTACCTTCAACTATACCTCCATTTTTAACTTAGTCATGCAAGTATTATCAATCTTGCACTAACTCCCCTAATAGTAAATGAATGTGAATCAATAGTACACACATGTGAACAAATAGTTATAATCATGTGAATCAATAGCAATTAATTACTCATTTATCCGGTTAATTACCCGATCAGTCAATATAACCTCCAGACATCAATTATTATCGAAATAAATGTCGATTTTCACTAACACTAATAATTCCAACACAATGGAACCATCAATTTCAGCTTTAATCAACACAAACTTATTCATCATTAATATTATAATTCACAATATTTAACAACTGTGTCGTTCCCGAAAGAGGGGCTCGAGATAAGGATTTCTCCTTATTGGCGCCGCAATTAGGTGACCAAACCTCTCCTCGATGTAACTTCTAGACATTGTCAATATTGCAAATAATAATATGAATAACTTTGTCGTCTCAATTATTGATTTAATAATATAAATAATGTAGATGATACTGTGAAAATAATTGAATCAATAATATGAGAGATATGATGCAGCAATTACTGTAGCAATAATTGAGTATAACTGAGTGACTTCTTACGTAAGCATCAATAATCAATCTGGTGTGCTACTATGCAACCACGCCAGATTACTATACTTTTACTACGGGTAATTCAATGCTTTTACTTGGTAACACTTTCGCCGTTATTTTTATAAAAAGATAATTCTGTCGTTTTCTTACTACGATAATACTTCCATTGTGGGGTCCACCAATGATTGTGCCATCATACGGATATTTCCCGACAAAAAGAATATTCCCCAACCAAACGAATAACAACTTGCTTACTTTGTAAAATTTTCAAATATCACCCTTAACTTTAACCCTTTCTCAATTTAACCATTTACTAAATAAAATAATAATAAGAAAATTGAATACTTTCATTTCATAAAATTCGGGGTCTCACACCTGTGCTCCATTGCTATTCTCAACATTCTCGGATGCCATTTTCAAACACTGCCACAAAACAAGGGTTAATTGACATATCACATATTATCCCTATACTCTGACCGACCAATTAAATACCAAATAAACTTAGGTAGGTCATACTAGTGAAGGAATTCCCCATCTCTCCCCTCCTAGTTCATGTCTCACATCTCAACCAGGGATCATATCCCTAAGCTTTGATACCAACTGTGACGCCCCCAAAATAGGTATACATCACCCATCTTGAGTCGCCAAATACATGGTACAGAATACAAATACAAACTTAATTATAAAACATGCGTGTAATATAATTTACAAAATATAATCGAGAGTTTAAACAGAATATTTCCTTCTAGACAATATCCACTCTCAAATAGAGTCCTCATTACATTTATTGTCACACTATTTTATAGAATAGTGAGGACTACTATAACACCATCTCGGACCATCACTCCATTCCCCGACTAGTCCCGGCTACGTTCTCATTTCTAGAAGAGAATAATGAAAGCAAAAGGGTGAGCTCAACTAGCCCAGTAAGAAATATTATGACTAAGATAATGCAGGATAAATTATCATTAGCCTTCAACAATGTTAAACTGATAAAATACAATAGACATCAAGTTTAACAGCAGCGGAAAAAGCAATCCATTAGAAGAGTCAAGTAGAGCATAATATCTACTATCTTCTATGATTTAAAATGTTTTTATCAATTTTTATCGCTGAGACTCAGCTTAATAAATAAACCACATCATCTAGTCATCCCTGCACTACAGGCCAAGGATATTCATTAAATCATCAATGGTCATGACTATACCGAATAATCCTCGGTCATAATCATACTCAAAAATCGCCCATCAATGCACTATGTGCCACCGAGGACTTTTACCACATCATTTATAACATTACGAGGCATGATTATACCGAATAATCCCTGGTCATAATCATACCAAGTCCATCTATGCACGTAAGCCAAAGATGACTTTCATCACAATATAAGCATGAGGATGATGACAATGACATAATAATTCAATAAAACAAATTCAAGAATAAATTTTAAAGATTTATAAGTTAATTTATCCTGAAATCAATTATGTCCAAATTGTCAACATGATACTGCTTTGTGGAGTAAAATTCAAGAATGCTTAGAAGAATATTTCCATGAAAAGATACTGGATGAAGCACAAATATCAAGGATATTCCACTAATTTCATGGAGTATAAAAGCCAAAACTTTAACCCACTGAGTATAATAGAATATATGAAACTGCAAATGGATTTTTGCCCGCCATGCGGTAATCCACGTACACAGATCATTTCCACAAGTTAATAAGGAATGAATACAAAGGATCATTCACCATACATACGGTAATCCACATAGACAAGTTATTCCAACAGAATAATAAAGAATGGAACCAGGTCATGCGTAATCCGCACAGACAGGATGTTCCAACAGAATAATAAAGAATGGAATAATAACAGAATTCAAAGGCGATGCGATATCAAGATGCAGACGAGTTATTCAATGAGAATAATAAATAATGGAACCGAAGTCATACATGTAATACGCATGCATGTGATATTCCAAGCAGAATAATAAAGAATGGAATAATAGAAGAATTTCACCATGTATGCGGTACTTGCATAGGCGAAAGTTATTCCAACATAATAATAAAGAATGGAATAATGAAGAATTTCACCATGTATGTGGTACTTAGATGTAGGCAAAGTTATTCCAACATAATAATAAAGAATGGAATAACAGAAGCTCTCTTTATGAATACGAAAGAAATAATACCCCTTACCTTAGAAAGAAGAGTATTCCAACTGGTAGGGCGAGGATATTCTTGAAGAAAACTTATACTGTTTTCTACGCTCAAAGCTTCTTAAAACTCAAAAGAAATACGCTCAAGATTATAGAAGAAGAATACTCTGAATTTCTTGTGTGATTTTCCATTCTAACTAAGCATCCTATTTATAGGAGAATGGAAAGGATACTATGCAATAAAATATAGTATAAAATATATATATATATATATTATTTAAAATCTAATAAAATAAATAACTTTATAAAAGTATTTTGTTTTATATAAAAAGTTTTTTGTTTTATTATATTTATAATAATAATTAAATTAAAATCATCATCAGTATTATAATTCACACTATTAATCGACCAGGTTGTTCCCAGGAAAGAGGGGCTTTTCCAATAAGGATTTCTCTTTATTGGCGTGCAATTAGGTGACCAAACCTCTCCTTGGCAGAACTTCTAGACATCGTCAATATTGCAAATAATAATATGAATAACTTCGTCGTCTCAATTATTGATTTAATAATATATAAAATATTGATAATAATTGAATTAAATAACGTGAGATACTATACAGCAATTACTGTAGAAATAATTGAACAAAACTGAGTGACTTCTTACGTAAGCATCAATAATTAATACCAGTAATGCTCTTTATGTAACCCAGCGTATTATTATTACTTTTAACACCGGGTGTTTCAACAGTTAACGGTAAAACTTTCACCGTTATTTTTATAAAATATTTTTGTCATTTTCTCAATCCGACAATAATTTTGTTGTGGGGTCCACCAATGATTGTGCCGTTGTACGAATATTCCCTGTTAAAATGAATATTCCCCGACCAATCGAATATTATATAACAATTTGCATACTTTACAAAATTTATAAATATTACCCACAACTATAACATTATATCAAATCCACACCATAATATTCAAAAAAAAAAAATTTCGAGAAATTTAAATCTTTATTCATAAAATTTGGGGTCTCACCCTATTAGGGACCAATTTATCGGAAAGGCTCTGTGTGATCTAGGGGCTAGCATCAACTTGATGCCCCTCTCTATATATAAGAAGCTGGGCCTAAATGAAGCCAAATCGACAAGCGTCACTTTGCAATTGGATGATAAGTCTTTAACGTACCCGAAGGGGATTGTAGAGGATGTGCTTGTTAAGGTTGACAAGTTCATATTCCCAGCAGATTTTATAGTCCTAGATTTTGAAGAGGACAGGGAGGTCCCTATAATATTAGGCAGGCCATTCTTAGCGAGTGGGAGGACCCTAATCGATGTGCAGAAGGGGGAGTTAACAATGAGGGTACAGGATCAAGAAGTGACGTTCAATGTCTTCAGATCGATGAAGTATCCTAACACTCCAAAGGATTATTTCCAGATTAGTACAATTGATAATTCAGTGAGGGAAATGTTCTCAAAAACTTGTATTCAAGACCCTTTAGAAGCTACATTGATGGGGGCCAGTACTACGGAAGAGGCCACACATGTGGAATGTGCCAAGTGGCTAGATGAACCCCAAAGATCCAAGCAATTCCACCGACAGTTTGAGTCTCTGAATGATAATGAGGCATCTACTTCCAAGGCTCAGCCGTCGATCATAAAGCCTCCTGTCCTAGAGCTAAAGCCTTTGCCCAATCACCTGAGGTATGCTTACTTAGGGAATTCATCTATTTTATCTGTGATAATTTTTGCTTCTCTAACTAAGTGCCAGGAAGAAAAATTATTGATTATGCTCAAGCAATACAAAATGGCCCTGGGGTGGTCAATTGCTGATATAAAAGGGATCAGCCCGACTCTATGCATGCACAAAAAATTACTGGAGGAAGGGTCGAAACCATCTATTGAGCATTAGAGGAGGTTAAATCCCATTATGAAAGAGGTCGTCCGGAAGGAGATAATTAAACTGTTAGATGTGGGCATTATCTACCCCATCTCTGATAGTCCTTGGGTTAGTCCAATCCAGTGCGTTCCAAAGAAGGGTGGGATGACAGTAGTGCCCAATGAGAACAATGAACTGATTCCCACCAGGACGATGACCGGGTGGAGGGTGTGCATGGATTATAAGAAACTGAACAAATCAACTTGTAAGGATCACTTTCCTCTTCCATTTATTGATCAGATGCTTGACCAGTTAGCTGAGCACGAATATTATTGTCTGCTAGATGGGTACTCGGGGTACAATCAAATTTCAATTGCTCCTGAAGATCAGGAAAAGACGACGTTCATATGCCCGTATGGGACCTTTGCCTTACAGAAAATGTCTTTCTGGCTATGTAATGCTCCCGCAACATTTTAGCGGTGTATGATGTCGATCTTCTCTGATATGGTTGAAAAGACCCTGGAGGTCTTCATGGATAACTTTTCAGTATTCGGGAGCTCGTTTGATAATTATTTCACAAATCTGACTACCGTCTTCCATAGATGTGTCGAAACTAACCTGGTGTTGAATTGGGAGAAGTGTCACTTCATGGTTGAAGAAGGCATTATTCTGGGCCATCGGGTTTCTGTTGGCGAAATTGAGGTTGATAAGGCGAAGATTGATGTGATCAATTACCTTCCACCGCCCACCTTAGTGAAAGGAGTACAGAGTTTCCTCGGGCACGCCGGGTTTTACAGAAGGTTTATCCAAGACTTCTCATGGATTACTAAACCGTTGTGCACTCTATTAGAAAAGGAAATGCCTTTCCAATTTGATGAAGCCTGCCTCAGTGCCTTTGAGTTATTAAAGAAAAGACTTATCTCGGCACCTATTATGGTAGCTCCAGACTGGACCATCCCTTTTGAGCTAATGTGTAACGCCAGTGACTTTGTAATCGGGGCAGTATTGGGCCAGAGAAGGGAGAAAGTTTTCCACACCATATACTATGCCATAAAGACATTAACTAATGCTCAGTTGAATTATGCCACCACTGAGAAGGAGCTGCTGATAGTAGTCTATGCTTTTGATAAGTTATGTTCCTACCTCATTGGAACGAAGGTGATTATATACACTGATCACTCGACAATCAAGTATTTGATTGAAAAGAAGGACGCTAAGCCAAGATTGATAAGGTGGGTTCAGCTTCTCTAGGAGTTTGATTTAGAAATCCGAGATAAGAAGGGGATAGAAAATCAGGTTGTCGATCACTTATCAAGGTTGGAAAACACCACGCACTCGGGAGATGCTGACAAAGCCATAAATGACTTCTTCTCGGATGAACAACTCTTTGTTGTCAACAGCAAATTTCCATGGTATGCGGACTTCGCCAATTATGTCGCTTGCCAAGTGTTTCCCCAATACCTAAGCTATTAACAAAGGAAGAAATTACTAAAAGATGCCAAGCAATATCTATGGGATGAGCCCTTCTTGTTCAAGCAGTGTTCTGATCAGATTCTGTGAAGATGTTTACCGAATGAGGAAATTAAAGGTGTGCTACATCACTACCACTCTTCAAACTATGGAGGTCATTTTGGAGGTCAACAAACTGCAGCGAAAGTGCTTCAGTCGGGATTTTATTGTCCCACCCTATTCAAGGATGCACACACATATGTGTCGCACTGCGACAGATGCCAAAGGGTGGGCACCATATCAAGACGGCATGAACTACCACTGCAGAATATCCTAGAGGTGGAACTATTTGATGTATGGGGCATCAACTTCATGGGTCCATTCCCGTCCTCCTTCAACAATATTTATATCCTTGTGGCAGTGGATTATGTCTCCAAAGGGTGGAAGTAGTTACCTTGCCCACTAATGATGCTAAGGTGGTGCTTCAGTTCCTCAAGAAAAACATTTTCACCCGTTTTGGCACGCCTCGGGCTATCATCAGCAATGAAGGGTCGCATTTTTGTAACAAATACTTTGAAGCCCTTCTAGCCAAGTATGGGGTGACCCATAAGATCGCCACTGCCTACCACCCACAGACTAGTGGCCAAGCTGAAATTTCAAATCGAGAGGTGAAACGAATCTTAGAGAAGATTGTTAACCCAAATCGTAAGGATTGGTCTAAGAAGCTCGATGATGCATTGTGGGCCTACCGCACAGCTTATAAAACGCCTATCGGAATGTCTTTGTATAGGCTTGTCAATGGTAAGGCATGTCATCTCCCAGTAGAATTGGAGCACAACGCTTATTGGGCTATTTAGAAGCTCAACTTTGATCTTGAGGCAGCCGGTAAGAAGTGACTCTTGTAACTAAATGAATCAGACGAGTTTCGTTTGCAAGCGTATGAAAACGCTAAGTTGTACAAGGAGAAGACCAAGAGGTGGCACGATAAGAAAATCCTCAAGAGACATTTCGAATTCTTCTCTTCAATTCCCGTCTGAAGTTATTTCCAGGGAAACTAAAGTCCCGATGGTCGAGCCCATTCACAATTGCCAAGGTTTATCCGTATGGGGCTATAGAGGTTGAGGAACCCAATTCTGACAAAACTTTCAAAGTTAATGGGCAGAGATTAAAACATTACTGGGGCGGCGAGGTGGACCGACAAAACACTTCCATTACATTGGGAGACCTGGTGTAAGACAGGAAAATAGTCAAGTCGACGACTCCAAATCAAGCGCTTGATGGGAGGCATCCCCATCTCAGTATCAAATAAATTATTTTTTTTATCTTTATTAACTTAAGTCTCATTTTGGTTGTCTAGTTACTGTCTGTAGTTTTTAGTATAGTTGTAGTCTGCATAGTATGTTAGTATGTGTATAAGGTTTTCAGTAGTTAGGATTATCATTACTGTTTGTGTTCTGTATAATGTCTGTGTTGTCTGTGTTCTATACACTGTCTGTGTTCAGTATAGTGCATGTGGTCTGTATAGTGCATGTTCTAAGTATCTATTTTAGGGTTGTACTTAGTTAGAACTTGTCTATAATGTGTTGATTGCTGATTTAGATTTTGACCTGTGCAGGATTGCATTTGTATCAGAAGTTTAAGATCCGCATCGCGGCGCCAATATTTATACTGGCATTGGCATACGGTACGCCATATTCATATTCATGCCTCGACTTTTCGTCTTTGCGGCGCAGCCTTGTGCAAGGTCTTGATGTCTACGCAGAAACTCGCGCCCTAGCGCCGAGCATCACTCATAGGTTCGCGTCGCGGCGCCATCTTCTGCTCAATCACACTACAAATTCACGCCCTAGCACCGATCATCACTCATAGGTTCGCACCACGGTGCCATCTTCTGCTCAATCACACTGCAAATTCGTGCCCCAACACCGATCATCACTCATAAGTTCACGTCGCGATGCCAAAACTAGCTCAAACACAATGCAAACTTGCGCCCTAGTGCCGAGTATCATTCATGGGTTTCATGACATGCACGCCAAAGAGGGTTTTAGCCCATGCCCCAAGTGCCGTGCTTGTTTCAAATACCACCAAATGAAGTTTTAGATTTAGATTGCAGAGTTCTTCTCTCTCCTATCATATTAGTTCCTCTTCCTCTCCCAGCAACGCCAGTTCCTCTCCAGCCGTTACACCAAATCTATCGTTGCGTCCATTCAATTGCCAACAACTGTTCACCAACTGTCGGCCATTTATTACCGTTTGGGCGCCCAACAGTCTTGACGGTTCCTCTTCTTACCGTTGCCTCCTCGCGTCTTCGACTTTAAAAGGCCATCTAAGGTACGGTTCTGTCACACTGTTGGACTTGATATAATTTTCTTTCAGAGCATATAGTGCATTTCCTTTGAATTATTCTTGCAAATTTTCCATGGCTTCTAAGCGCCCTAGAACTAGCATTAGCCCTCCTCCTCCATCCTTCTCCTGTAACCAGATTACACCATGGGACCCTGTAAAATTCCCATCAGAAGATGCATATAAACGCTACACACAGAATTTCAAGTTGCGTAGTCTGGTGCCTGAGCGAGGCCTTAGGCCCGATGAAAAATTAGATGGCCAGCTGAATGCCATGATTAGCACCATGAAATGGGTGCATTTCACTAAACCGCCGGAATCCACTGTGGTTGCAGTGGTAAAGGAGTTCTATGTTAATGCCATTCCAGATGGCCCGCCAACAGCATCAGTAAGGGGGAAATTAATCCCATTCGATAGCAAGGCTATCAATGAAGTTTATGGGACTCCCAATTTTGACAAGCGGGATTATAGGGAGAATGGGATTCAGAGTTACCACACTGACAAAATTATTGGCAAACTCTGCAAGCTCGGGACAGTGTGGAAAACAAATGAGTACACTACACTGGTGAAAGAACGTCGTTCCCCCAGCAGGCGCTTAACCGATATGGTAAGGCTTGGTACACTTTTATCTGTGCAAATATCCAGCCTACGTGTCATGTGAGTGATGTAACTAGGGAAAGGGCGACGCTACTCTATGCCATTGTTATGGGGTTAAAGGTGGATGTTGGAGTATTGATAAATGAGCCCATAAAAAAGGCTATAAAGAGCATAGTTATGTATGGCCTCCCTCCCCCGCCTCTTATTACCCGTCTCTGCAAATGGGCGGGTGTTCAGTGGGAGACGGAAGATGTCACCCTGCCGCCTATGTCCATCATTGATCATCAGCTAATTAGCCGCTATTCTATCTGGGAAGGCGCGCCATCACATCCCCATGGAGAAGGATTTTTACCAGCGCCTCGATTTACGCCATCGATGATCCTGACCATCCAATCGAGGCAGAACCTCCACTCAGCGCCATTCCCCTCTCATTGAGACCATTGATTCGGGGCCCTTGCACAGATTATGAACAGCCTACATTTTTTGCACTGCAAGGTTGACACTGTCTCCCAGTGGTAGAGCCAATTCTACCATTATCATGCTGAGTTCGCAGACACACTAGCCAATATTCATGTTGCTCAAGGGGGCGAGGACGCGGACTTCATGCCATTCCCATTTCCAGCGCCTCCAATATATGCGTCGTATCTGCCACAATTTCTGCCGCCTGCTGAAGAGGCCTGCGCGAATGAGTCAGTTAACGTGGATGATGATGATGGAGAGGATGATGACCTTAACTTGTTCGGCGATGATGAAGATTTGGGTCATGATGGTGATGAAAGCGGTAATGCTGCTGATGTTTGATGCTACAGTCTAGAGGCCAGTGAGGACACGAGCCAAAGTACAAGTTTGGGGGAGACTTTCTTTTATTTATTTAATATATGAATTGTGTTGGTATTATTTTATTTAAACTGCTATAATATGATTGTAAGTTTAATTATATTTACTATGTTAGGTTATGAGGATTGAGGATTTAAGCATGGTATTTGGGCTTGATAGCCCCTGACTTATAGTTTATTTTTATTCTATCTATCGTGATTATTATTGTGGTTAAGCTTTTGGTTTATGGATGCATGCTTTAATTTATTTTGGATGCATGTCTTTGCTTAGTAGTATTTTAAGTTTCATATTAATGCTTTTGGGTAGTATATATCTTTTGCTTGGGAATATCTTGACTAAGTCAGATATTGTTTTGCCTAAAGCCTCATTTTTTTGGGTTTTCACTGATTAATTGGTATACTTGATGCCATGTGTTATGGCTTAGCCCTATGTTGAAAAGGGTACTTTATAGTTTATAGTTTTTGCCTATTACATTTTCATTAACTCTAGCCCCGAGTCTGTCACTGTCTATATGTTGGGTTAGGGTAGTTTAGCGTTAAGTTTTGTTTGTGGCCTTTGACGAGCGTCAAGTAATTATATCATTTTCATAGACTAGTGGCAAATCTATGTGAATTTGGGGCGTGTATTTTAGATAAATTGAGACTGTCTTGGATCCATCCGTTTAACGAGCACTGACCTATTATCTCTCTAGTTAATTATCCAGTTTTTGGTTGTCTTTTTACTGTGTTGAAAATATTTTGCACTGTTAAATACTCTATTGATTTTAAGAATAAAAGACTTAGAGTAGCTTTGGCGTTTTCGGCTCTTTAGTTCTATGTAAAAAAAAATTATAATAACAATCCTTCGGTGGGTTGAGATGGAGCGTAGAAACGCACTCGCCCATAAATGTAGGCTTGTAAAATCTATTTTGGACTTATGTTGTTTACATGGCCTTTGTGCTTGAGTTATTAGATTCTTAGGGGTGTTCTACACCTAGTGCCCTAAAGTCTTCTAGCTTGGGAGTCATTGATCGAAAGCTTGCTAATGGGTGCTCTGTTTAGCCTAAAAGTAATCAAGTATTATCTAAGTCAGAATTTACTTCAGTATTCTAGAACTTTTGAGCCTTTCGTGTTTTTGCATCTTGTCTTAATGCTTGTTAATTATGTGAGTTGCATAGTTGCTTATTGGTTATCATGGTCGGCTGTATGATCTTAATTTGGGTTATGGCTAGTTTAGATATGTGGTCTGCACACACACAGAGAATGGATCTATTACAGTCTCATGTTTATTTTTAGACTTTAAGCCCTCGTTCGCATGCATTTTTGCCCTATTCTCAGAGTATGTTTATGATTTTTGCTTAGAGGCCATATTCTTAGTTGTTAGTATTAGTCTTCATTCGTATCTTGCAATAATGGGTATGGATGTCTGTTAGTTTGCTTGGAGACAAGAAAAAGCTTAAGTTTGGGGGTATTTGATGAGTGAGATTTATACCTACGAATCAGTTCCTTAGTGGCTTAAGTTGTTGTCTGTTTTCAGTCTCTCCGTTAACTTTTATCTATATTTTATTGTTATTTTGTTAAGTTCTATTAAATAGGCTTTGTTGATTATTTCTAGCTTTCTTGGCAATTTTGTTGTCTTTGTTACCATACTGATTGTCATTCTGGATCTCACCATGTGATGGCGTCCACTTTATTAGCTACTGGAAAGTGGCGCCATAGCTCTATACTTAGCGCCCGGTACGCAAACCATTGTTTGAAGTTATTATAAAGTGGGCGCCCGGCGCCAAAGAGAGAGGCATTGATCCGTCATGACTTTGGATGTTGCTAAAAGCTACTAGAAACTGGTGCCCTGGCGCCAGGAGTCAGCGCCCCATCCCCAAGACTCGTGCCCCCATCACTATATCTGGCGTAAGGGCCTCCCCCGCCTGCCAGTGGCAAATTCTGCTCTTCATTAAGCGCGCCACAAATACGACCCCGATTTCTTCAAGTTTACACGGAAATAAGCATAAATACCATTTGTCAAGCTTATGCTTTCATGCAAGCTGACTCGGTGCGGCTCAAATAGTAAAGAGTCTTTAATGACCTAGAAGAAAAAGGGGAACAGTATATAAAGAAAGAGAAGCCGCCTGCATTGAGGATCGAATAATATTAGAGATATTCAGAGAGAACTTATTACAAAGAGAGAGTAGACTAGGTTTTATTTTCTGTCTTTTAATTTTTAGAAGAGAAAGAAGCTATGCAACGAAAGGACAATTATTGCATTCGACACAGAACTCAGAGCTTTACACGCGAAGAGAAGATTTGGAGGAAGAACACCTCAAAATAGGAGTTTTCTTATTCCAAATCTCCCATTTATTTTTTTTTTTCTGATAATGTGTAATGTATTGAAAATGTGTGTTAGTACCATTGTTATGAACTAACTCCATTTTTAGGATTGTAGTGTAACCTTTTGTTTAGCTTAATTAACTTTCTCTCCTATTTTATATAATGAATTATTTTGGAATGGGTTGTTGTATTTCTTATTTAATGACTGATTGCTTGATAAAGAAATTGGTATTGATAGTAATGAAAATTGACAAATGGACGTTATTATCTATCTTTAAATACAACAACACATGTTATGACCATGCCAATAGAATGTGTGCATAATATGCTAATAGGATAGACATATCCCTATTTGCCTTGTGTGGCCTTGAGACTTAGCTTACTGACCTTGACCTAGTTATTGTCACCAATAGACATATTATGTTTTAGCTGGTTAGGGATGTGCATTTGACCTTCGATAGAAGCTTGTATGTATTTACAGTTCTCGGTTAACCATTCCTTGATTCGTTTATAATTTAGAGAGTTAGGAGATTAGGGGATGCATTAGGGGAGTTGTAATCCTATCTTGACTTCTTAGCACAACCATTTCTCTTATTCTTTTAGTTTTTAATCACATAGATTAACCAACCATCCTTTTACACTTGTTTAGATAAGATAATAACGATTTTGGCTTAGTAATTATTTTCTTTTAAGACTTTATCCTCGTGGCTTCGACACTCTACTTTCATATATTACTTGTGGACTGCGTATGCTTGCGCATGATTTGACAATAGCTAAATCGACCAACAACTGTTTGATGTGACATGACAACTCCTTTATGACTTTACTAATACAGCAGTTTGCTACATTACCTTCCGCCTTAGAGTTGTCACATTTCCATGTCAGAGAGGTAGTCATCTTTATTTCTTCTTTCTGAATTCTCAATTAGAACATCAGAAATTGTCCTTTTGCATCGATGCTCTCAAATAGCAATGTTCAAATATCAGTCTTCAGATTGAACCGTTTCCAATGCTTCAATCTTCAGATGACCGAACTCTACGATTCTGATACAGATGTTCTTGGACCTGATCGTAGTGTGTCTTGTTGAATGTTTCTCATTGACTGGTTGAGACAACACTACAATTCTGAAGAGTTTTCATTGAATCTTCAATGTAGAACACCTCTTACTCTACTCGTATAGTGTTTTATTACTTTTGTTTGCCTTAACTTACATTAGGTACTGACAACTTGTCTGATTAATCTGGCCCTCCTCAACTTCAAGACTTATCAGTTTAGACACGCCCAGTCTCTTTCTCCTTGTGATCTCCCGTTCACATATCATCAATGGTCTGACCCATGCTTCATCTTCTTTGTCTGTTCTGTATAGGTTGGACAGTGTCTCTGTGTAAACTACATCAGTTCCTGCTTTGTTTGGCAAACACTACGATCCTGGTTGATCCCAAGATCGTTGTCTTCTGTTCTCTTGACAGCTACTGCACTTGCTGACTTTCCTTAGTCAGTCACTTTTACTTGAAGTCTTCTTCTGATAGACTTGTGGAAGACTTCATCTTGAATGGCTTCACAACTCAATTTGGATGCTGATTGAGTTGGTTCTTAGATCTTCTGTTAACTTGCATGTCATTCGTTGAGTGCTCTCTGGTTTCTTTCGGTGGAATGTATCTTTGCAGCTCAGACCAGAGGCTTCATACTTTGGATATTCTGGGAGTGCTCATTTGTTGAGAATCGTGTTGACTCTACGATTCTGCCTTGGCGTTGTGAGCACCTCTGTTGAAGCCTTAGTTCTGCACGCTACGATTTAGCTTTGGTTCTGCAGACACTACGACTCCGAGATCAGATCTTGACACACTACGATTTCTGTCTTTATGCTTGTTGTCCTCATCTGATCTGGCTCGATTACGATTTTTGCCTCTGATATGATCAGTAGAACCAACTACTTTAAGTGTGGTCTACGACTCTTAATTTGGCTCTGGCAGATGCTTGGTCGGCTCTTAGACAGGCTTTCTCTACGGTTCTGAATATGACTTCCTCAGCAGACTACGACTCTGAGAAAGTTCTTCTTGGCACACTATGATCCTTCCTCGTCTCTCCTGGCAGTCTACGAACTCCGAGATCTACTATCCTGCAGACTACAATTCTGTCTTGATAGTTCTCGAGTTTTCCTTGACTCTCCTGACAGACTACGATGATGGTACAGTGTTCGACGATCAGACATGCCTATCTATTACATTATAAGATCAACCTAACAAGCTTGATCTTTCTATATTTATAGTCCTTGTACATCATTTCTTTTTAAGGACTTTACAAGATGTAGGATCAACCTAACATATTTGATCAATTCATTCTAAGTCCTTGTACATATGTTCCTATTATCTATCAAAGGACTTTACAACTTTTCTTAATGCAAGCATACTTGCATATTCATTCATTTATATCATAATCAAATAATATATAAATAGGAATAACATTCTCATGTATATTCCTAACAATCTCCCCCTATTTGATTATGACAAAAATAATTAGTGCATATGGATGAGATGAATGAATCTTATATACAGTGAGCAGCTGTATTTCTAAAACAGATAAGCATGAATGTCATTGATGATAATATGAAATTACATAAACTATGACATTTTACATCCTGGATCCAAAATATGCCTAAATAGATAGAGATGTACCTTTTTGGCTCCATGTATGTCTCCAGGATGCCTGCTCCAGGATGTCTGTTGATCAACTACTCAGCTGCTCATTTTTCTTTTCTTCTTTTCTCTGTTCCCCCTCAGATTTATGCTTCATTATTTCATCTTGATCTTGGTTTGGTTCTGGTGTATTCTCTTCTTCTTTGTCTGGCTCCCCCTCAGACTATGTGTTCATGGGATCATCATCTTTTGGCTCCCCCTCAGATGATGACTCTGCTTCTGCTGCTGCTGTCTTTTTCTTCTCCTTCTTTGCCTTTCTGCTCTTTGCCTTCTCTTCTTCCTTTATTCTTTTTGCCTTACTCCTCCTTAAGTGCCTCTTTCTATGTCTCTTTTTCTCCCCCTTTTTGTCATTAATCACTTGTGAAAGCTGCTCTATGGTTGACATAAGCTGCTCCATCAGGTGAGATGAGTTACCAACCTCAATCTTGAGTTCTTGTTGGCTTAGCTCAAGTTGTAGGGAAAGAGACTGATTTAGATTGTTAATCTTGTCAGAGAGAAAGAGAATTTGCTCTTCATTTTCCTTCTGAGCTCGTAGAGCTTCTTCATTCTAATCATTCATAGCCTTCAGAAAAACTTGATCCCTTAGTTGAAGCTTGAGGGATATGTCTGAGAGTCTGTCTTGAAGCCTTTTGGATAGCTCATTGTCTTCTCCTTTTGACATGTCCTTGACTTCTGCACCAATGAGAGAGATATCCTCAATTAATTCTTCAGAATTTTTTAGCAACTCTTACTCCTTAGGAGTTTGTTCATTTGGTTGAGCAGACTCCTGTTGAACACCAGATTGAACTCCACGATTTTCATTCTTGGACAGTTTTTCGAAAGCAATGAGAATCTGATAAATCGTTGAGTGCCAATCACTGTTGGAGGATGAAGGAATATCAGACACTTCTTCTTGAGCAGTATAGAGCTTCTTAATCTGTGTTTGATCATCTTCAATGGTAGAGTGAATGAATTCAACGATCATGAACTTGGGTATACATGACCTTCTGCCATCAGAACCAACTCTACTATCGTAAGGAATATAGTGGTTACTAGCATGTCAATAGATCTTGAAATGAGATTGGTCTTTGATCAGCTTAGTTGTAAACTTCTTTACTCTTGGAAAGTTTTGAGATACCAGCTCCAAGTTTGGAAAATATGAGTAACACCAACTGAAATAACTTTCATCTTTGTCAGTATATGCCTTTAGCCAGGGCATCCATGGGAAGAACAATCTCATCAGAAGATCGTCAGGATTGTACAGTATTGTAGTACAGTCTAACTTCATGTTTTTCCAGTTGTTAAACACATCGTCTGTAGACATTCTCACAACTTTGAGTTGTTCGTTTCTATGACTTATCCATCTTTCTGGTGGTTCATCAAATACTTCCACCACTATTCTTCTGTGAACTCTTACTAGAGAGAGAACAGGATAGTCTGTTCATTCCTCTGATTCCTGATCTGTAGAACTGGAATCTTTTTCCATTTTTTTACCTTCTGAGCTTGAGTTTGAATTAGACCTGTGTAGACTTTCTTCACTGGACTCATCAGTTTTTTCCTCTATTTGATCATCATTCTTCTTACCAGGGCTAGTCTTTGCAGACTTACTGGCCTCTTCTAGCTCTGCAGTCTTGAGCCTTTTACTGCTAGCCTTTCCTACTATTTTCTTCCTTTTTCCCTTAGCATTTTCTCCCTTAGATCCAGCCTCATCATCACTAATTTAAATTGTCTTTGGAAACATTTCTCCCCTAATTGAAACTTTTTGAGCAATCAGTCTGTTGCTCTTCCTTATCCTTGGGGGTTCAGCTTCAAGAGTTTCAGAATCTGTTCTTTGTTCAGAATTTGAAGCCTCTGAATCATCAGATGAACTTCTTTGATGTTCATCAATAGTAGGAGCAGATCCTTTTTCATTAGATTTAACATCTTTCGAGCCATCAGATGAACTTGTTGAGACTTTAGTAGTAGTAGGAGATCTAGCTGTCTCAGCTTTCTAGCTTCCTTCATCAGCAGAGTGACTACTCTGAGTATTAGCCATAGGACTTGTACATTCTTCCTCATCATTAGATTTAGCTATTCCTTTCATAGGTTCAGATTTCTCCTTCTTGGATTCAACTTCTTCTTCATTAGTGGACTTGCTCCTTGAGGATTCATCCTTGAAATTCTCAGTTCCCTTCTCATCTTCTAACTCTACATTTTCTTCTTCAGTAGATATATTTCTTTGTGGAACTGGTTTGGATTTCTTTATTACCTTAGTTTTCTTCTTCAGTGGCCTTGCAGATTTAGACTCAGGGATGTATGAATCTTCAGTGAATGACAACTCCTCCTCTTTCATAGCACTTGCCTTCCTTTTCTTCGTAGTACTTTTGTTGGCGCTGCCAATAACATCAGCTTTTTGTTCTCCATTGGGTTTTTCTTCCAATTTGCAAACAGGTGTGTAGTCATCACTTTATGGCTATTAAGGACTTCACCTTCATCATCCTTAATTTTATTCTTCAGCTTCTTCTTCAAAATGATACTCAAGAACCTTCCATGGAAAGCCTTTGTGAGGGGTTTTCCTGTTAACCTTTTCTTCTCTTCCTTATCCAGCCATTTGGACATTTGGTCAAGCAGGATAACTCCAAAGTTGATACATTTCTTCAGAACTATTGCAGACATGATCTTTAGCTGTTGATCACTCATAGTGTCATGTGCAGTGTCCTTGCATAGGATACACTTGCCCACTATCTCTGCCAGGAACTCGAGTTCTTTAGGAAACTCTTTTTTCTTCATGTCCTTCAAACTAGGATTTCTTTTGTACTGCATGATCTTCTTAGCTTTTTCAGTGTCGATCTAATCAAGGTTTTTTAGACCTAGGTCAGAAAAACCTAAGCATTGATTGATGTCAGAAGATTTCAGCTTCAGAATCTGACCTTTGACCTTGGTGGAAAGGGTTCCAGAATTTATGGTTGCGTTGGAGTGAAATTCTTTAACCAAGTCAACATATATTCGAGTGTTTAACTCAAGACATTCTGAGAATCCAGCCTTCTTCATAAGTTCAAGAATATCTCTAAACTTCTTCTCAGATTTCTCAAATGTCTTGGTACCGAGCTGAATGCCAGTGATTACTCGCCAATCTGCCATTTGAAGAGTTAGTATTTTTTGGGTTTATGACTTTATGAGGACCTTATGAGATGTTAGGAAGTGATTCTCGGTTTGATAATTGTTTGAGAGGGTCTAGCTGTTTGGAGGTGTTAGGTTTTGCCTAGATATGGATTTGACAAGCTTACAGCTTTTCTTTTGAAGAGCTCGCTAAAATGAAATTTCCAATTATTTGAATTTCCCTCTTGTAACTATTCCTACCACGTTTCTTAGTGGGACAGTTGTAAGTCGCTGATAAGTCACAATATATAACTCCTTCATCGTGTCCGTTCCCCAGATTTGACTTTTCTTCTGTTGATAATTCTAGTACGTAGAGTAGCTTGATGAGATTGCTATATACTCTACGATTTTCTTTGACAACTCAACAATTGTCTTCTGAGAGATGCTTCAGTGAGCATTTTGACACTAATCCTCATCTTGGAGTTGCATGGCTTAACCAATGATGCGCCCCAAGAGAGTTCGGGCACTGAAATTCTGAAGTGAATTTGCAAGACGTCTTTCCAAACTGTAACTCCTTTCCAGACGATCTGAAGAGTTTGGTATGTGTCAAGTTCTGCTGAGCTCCTCATAAGCTAGTGTATCCTTTGGGAAGACTACAATCGTTGAGATTGCTCTACGATCGTTTAGTTTACTACTGAACATACTCTATGATTATTGTATGTCCTGGTTTTTGTGATGAACTTTGACTTAGCATTACTTTTGGGTTAAGGTAGCTCAGGAAGGGCCAACCTCCTATCTTAGTGCTAAGGGTCAGGTTTGTCCTTGAGGTGTTCACCAGATGAAGAACTTTAGAAGTGATTAGTATTGATATCTCATTTGATCTTTCTACTGGGGAGTTCATCTACCGACTTTAGACATTTATGTTGGCTGTAATCGTGGTGTCCTCCTACTCTTACACTACGATCAGATGTTTGATCGTAGGCACTCCACGATTTTGAGTTAGGTGTTTGACAAGGTTATCAGTGGCACATTTTGAGACGTTCCTACTGACTATGGATCTTCATTTGGTTCATCAGCTACAAAGTTTTGGGACTTTATAACTGGTACATTGTTTTTTAGGGTTAGCTTTTGTTCTTCATAAACTCGATAGAAGTGGTTTTGATGATCGTGGTGTGGTCAACAGACATGCACCATAATTAACTTATCTTCTGAGCTTATCTCAGATCTTCTAGCAAGAATTCCACTTCTTCATTTTTTCTCCCTAAGCTTCATCATCTCCATATCTCTAATTGTTCTTCCATATTCTTCCCTTCCAGTCTGTATTTTGTGCACTTTGATGCTAACTGAAAGGACACTATGATTGAGATCATTATACCATAATCATTGTATGTTATTTTGCACAGGCTGGACTCAGTCTTGATCGTAAAGAACACTGCAATTTTCCTTAAGTTCTTTGACAAATTGCACTCGTGGAGTTTTGCTTATTTGATGAGTTCTTCATGATCAATGCTCAATGATCCTCTGATGTGAACTTCCTCGAGGGTTCTTCTCAGATGATATGCTTTACATGAATAAGCATATAAAAGCCTTTTCATCTTAGCATGACTGGTCTGCTTTCATATGGAGATCAGCAACCATGTGAGCTTCATTCATGTTAGCTCAGCAAGTCTTCAAGAACAAGATTTGACAAAGAATGATTTTGTCAGGAATATTTCTAAAATGTCTTAAGCCTCTAGCTGGTTTAATCTTCTCGACTGAAGTCATCTGCTTCAATATTCCTTAGCGTGGTCAGATAGACCAAGTACCTACAGGTTAGATAAATTTCTATTTTTGGTACCCATGGTTAAATGGGTCATGCTAGGTTAGTTTCCAAAATCCCTATTCCTCATATATTTGAGTTTCCATCACATTGATCACCAATAATCATATTCATGCATGTATCCAATTTAGATATGACATTTTAAGATGCATGATGATGAGTGTGTGTAAGATTAACCACTTTAATTAAACACCATTTTTCTTTGATGTTTTCATCATTTGCCTGGTTATGTTCACAGATTTTAAATGTTCACAGAGTGAGAATCAATTCTATCACTTATTTGTATCTGTTTGATTCATGGAGATGATCAGTTTCTATGAATCTTCAAGATACTCTTGTAGAACTGATCATACTCTATGTGTTATCAAAAACCTAGAACATAGGTTTGTACATACATACTAACCCATCAACAAGAATTACTCCACTTAAGATTAATTAAATCTTGATATGCTTATAACCTATTTCAGATTTCTTTCAAGATGTTATCTTCAACCTAAAACTTGGATGGAGAGAAAGTTTGTTAGAAGTTGAGTTTCTAACCTTAGTGTACTTTCTCTCTTCCCTATTTTAGGTAGAGTATGGTCTCTTGATAGAATACTGTTATAGTACATAAGTTGATGCAACATGATGTTCACATTTATATCAATAAGGAACTGTACCTTTCCACTGTCAGTTTCTTGACAGTCATTTATGTTGATATAATGAGGTTAGGCATTGATGTGCATATATTTATATTCATTTCTTACATCTTGTTGCTACAGTTGTCCTTCGATCAATCAGTCATAGTCTTAAAGATGTAAGCTAAGAAAATCTTGGCATCCTTAGTTCTTTGACGACTATGAACCTCAAGGTTCACATCCAGCTTTTGTTTAGCCAAATACATATTTGAGAAATTCTACTTTCTCCTCTAGATAAGTATTTCTTAGCATGTATAGCCTTTTATCTTTTCAGGATTGGTGGATGCTTGACTCTTTCTTTGTTGATGCCTCTTGACCTCTCATCTCGGTCTTGAGACTACGAGATTATTTGTGGACAAGGATTGGTCTTGTTGCTATGGCATTTAAGAACATGGACCAATCTAAACAGCTTCAGATGTATATACACATTTACCTGTACACAACATTTCCAACGTGTGAGCTCATCTGCATTTACAAGTGACTTACCACTAAACTAAGTTTAGAACAATGTTTATGCCTAGGATCAGACTCAAAGCAATTAGCTTTTGAATATAGCATGAGAACCTGCTTTGATACCAATTGTTAATTCCCAGTAGGCACACAATAGATCTAGAAGGGGGGTTGAATAGATCCTTTTTTATTTCAAAATATTTTTCTTGTTTATTATGTATTGCTAATAAATTAGCATATGACAAACATAAGAATCTTTTCAAGCACAGCGAAATAAATAAAAGATTCCCTTCATTGATATATTCATAAACATACATACATTGTTAAGTGGAGTTAGTTTAGTTGTAAGTAGTTAATACATACATAGCATTTATAGCGATTTAGGTACATAATGTAAATGATGAGAAAGTAAATGATTGAATGTAAAAGACATAAGGATTTTAAGTGGTTCGGAGACTCAAGCTCTAATCCACTCTTTGCTTCAACAAGCGAGAATTCCACTAAGGAAAGCAGCTTTGAATCACTAAGAATCACTTAAGATTGGAACTTCAGTTCACTAAGAACTCTTCAACCTTGGAACTCCTCTAGTTCACTAAGAACTCTTCAAGCCCAGCAGGCTTGGAACTTCATTTAGTCCCTCCGGACAAGGACCCCTCAGGCTCTGGCTACTTGTTGTTGTTGTAGTTGTTGTTGGTCTTTGAAATTTGCTAAGATGTCTTGAAGCTTGAACATCTTTTGTACTTAGCAGCTTGGCGTGGTCCTCTTTGCATTCTGCGTAGAGTCTGGACCACCTCTTCTCTAGTGCAACTGATCTTCATATTGTTCATCTCATCTTCATCCGATGTCAGTTGTGCACCATCACCATTTAGGTTTGCTAAGTCTTTGAGCTTTTGGTAGACTTCTTAAATGCGCACTTAGCATTCTGAACCCTTCTTGAATGGTTTACGAGACATGGTTACTGCATCTTTTGCATTTCAGACTTTTGGTTCATGGTGATTTGTAGAGTGGCTTTCTGGATCTTCTTTGTGCTCCACCACTTTTACGAATGCTATCTTCTTGGCCTTCTCGGCTCTCGGCTTATTTGCCATCTTGATGGCATTCTCATCCTTGTTGAGTGAAGCTTTAGTCATTCAAGTCCTTCTTCAAATCTGCTTCACTTCCACCTTCGTAGTCTCTACCGCCTTGAGACTTGTTACATTTAGCTTTGGTGGAACTCGTAGATTCAACAATATAGCATTCCAACAACTCAACAATTTTTCAACAACTCCTCAGCACTTTTGGTCTTTGAAGCTCTAGCTAATATATACTCCTTCACAATTTTTCCGTTGGAATATAGCCGTTGAAAGCTATTTGAATTGCTTCGCAGATCTTGAGTTATTTGGTGCAGACTGCTTGATGTGACATGACAGCTCCTTTATGACTTTACTGACACAACAGTCTGCTACATTACCTATCGCATTAGAGTTGTCACCTTTCCATGTCAGGTAGGTAGTCATCTTTATTTCTTCTTTCTGACTTCTCAATTAGAATATCAGAAATTGTCCTTTTGCATCGATGCTCTCAAATAGCAATGTTCAAATATCAGTCTTCAGATTGAACCATTGCCAATGCTTCAATCTTCAGATGACTGAACTCTACGATTCTGATGCAGATGTTCTTGGACCTGATCGTAGTGTGTCTTGTTGAATGTTGCTCATTAACTAGTTGAGACAACACTACGATTCTGAAGAGTGTTCATTGAATCTTCAATGTAGAACACCTCTTACTCTACTCATGTAGTGCTTCATTACTTCGCTTTATTTTGCCTTGGTGATCTAGGAACCGATAACTTGACTCCGATTGTTACGGTCCTCCTCAACTGGCAAGACTTATCAAATTTGTGGCATGCCCACTCTCTTTTCTCCTTGTGATCTCCCGTTCACTTATCATCAATGGTCGACCCATGCTTAATCTTCACTTTCGCCTTGTTCTCATATAGGTTGGCGGTGTCTCATATAAGCTGCATCGGTTCCTGCTTTGTTTGGCAAACACTACGATCTGGTTGATCCCAAGATCGTTTGTTTTGTTCTCTTGACAGACTCTGCACTTGCGACTTTCCTTAGCTAGTCACTTTTCTTTGAAGTCTTCTTACGATCGACTTATGGAAGACTTCATCTTGAATGGCTTCCTGACTTCAATCTGGATGTTGATTGAGTTGGTTCTTAGATCTTCTGTTAGCTTGCATGCCATTAGATTGAGTGTGCTCTGGTTTCTTTTGGTGGTGGAATGTATCTTTATAACTCGGACGGAGGCTTCATACTTTGGATATTCTAGGAGTGCTCATTTGTTGAGAATCGTGTTGACTCTACGATTACGCCTTGGCGTTGTGAGCACCCTCTGTTGAAGCCTTAGTTCTGCGGACTCTACGATTTAGCTTTGGTTACTGCAGACACTACGACTCGAGATCGAGATCTTGACAGACTATGATTTACATCTTTATGCTTGTTGTCTCATATCGATCTGGCTCGACTACGATTTTGCCTTTGATATGATCCATAGACTCTACCACTTCAAGTGTGGTCTACCATTCTTGACTTGGCTTTGGCCAGATGCTCGGTCGGCTCTTAGGCAAGTTATTTCTATGATTACGAATATGACTTCCTTAGCAGACTACAACTCGAGAAAGTTCTTCTCGACACACTACGATCCTTCCTCGTCTCTCTGGCGAAATCTACGAACTCGAGATCTACTATCTTGCAGACTACGATTCCGCCTTGATAGTTCTCGAGTTTTCCTTGACTCTCCTGGCAGACTACGATTTTGTGGTGCAATGTTCGACGATCAGACATACCTATCTATTACATTATAAGATCAACCTAACAAGCTTGATCTTTCTATATTTATAGTCCTTGTACATCATTTCTTTTTAAGGACTTTACAAAGTTGTTTTGCTTATGTAGGATCAACCTAACATATTTGATCAATTCATTCTAAGTCCTTATACATATGTTCCTATTATCTATCAAAGGACTTTCTGACTTTTCTTAATATAAAGCATACTTGCATATTCATTCATTTATATCATAATCAAATCATATATAAATAGGAATAACATTCTCATTGTATATTCCTAACACGGGGGATAAAATGCTAATGTTGAAATTTTCAATTGATGAAAATAATAGACATTATGATCTATTTGACTCTTTTACTGGATTGTTTATTCCGTTACAGTTATTTGTTAAAAACTTATATCATCTACCATATGTTCTAAATATCTGATTTATTATTGTTGAATGTTATTGATAATTTATACATCTTAGTCATGATATTCTTTATTGGGTTATATGTGTTCACCCTTTTTACTTCACAATTCTTTTTATGAAATAAGAGTACAGTTGAGGCTAGCAGGGAGAATAGGAGTATGGAGTGATGTTTCGAGTTAGTGGTTGTACTCATCAAGTTATAAAATAGTGTGACAGTAATTGTATTGAGGACTTAATTTGTCGTACTATTTACGACACTAATTATATTGAGAACTTAAAATACATGTTGTCATATTTTCATGGCATTGTAATAATTGATTTTGGTGAACCAAATAGGGTGGTGTAGACCCGAATTTGGAGCGTCATAGTGCATATTGTCGTATTTTGCACGACATTATAATAATTGTAAATAAAAAAATTATGTTTGTAATATGTATTTTGATGACTCAAATTAGATGATATAGATTCGAATTTAGGGGTGTCACAATTTTTCAATAAAATTTAAATTATTTTGTTGAAGGTGAATATAGTTCAATTAAAAACATTTGTTGTTTGTGAAAAGAAAGTTTTATCTTTTCTATTGACTCATTTTCTTTATTAAAATTAAACTTTTTACTCGACACATTCATGCATATCTTTTTTAGATAGTTTATTTTATTTTATTTTTTAAAATATATTGTGTACATATAGTTGTATTTCTTCCAATTATGCATAAGGTATATACTAATGAGCTCTCATTTTCCCTTTTCTGTTCTAAACTTTTATTATTATTATTAAAATCATATTTCTTTTGAAACTATTAATAAATTCAAATATGTTTAATTTAATACCAATTTAATACTCTCTTTGTTTAAAAGAAAAAAGACATTCCTAAAATTTATAAAATAATACTGGCACGATACTAAAATTATAATAGCAAATTGAGAATGTTGTGGATAAAAAAAAAACAGAAAAATGAAACTTCTGGAAGGAAAGATTCTAATTTGTAAACTGAAACATTTTGTCAACAAATGCTAAAACAAAATGAAAATTATGACTTTTTCCTTTACGTAAGATAGCCGCCACCGGCCTGCATCAGCAATGAAGTAAATTAAGAAATTAACTTTTCAACTCGTCCAGTTTTGACTTTTGATCATAAAACAATAAAAAAATTAAAGAAATTAATAAATTTACGATAAAAAATAATATTTTCATATGAAAATCATCTCTATACATTTTATAACAATGATTTTTATCGTCTACATTTATAACGATATTTTTTATTTGAAAAAACCACAAAATGTTGTGGAAAATACTAATTTCCAAAAACTAAACAGAGCAAAACTCACGTGAATTGACTTCCCAGATGTTTTTCCAACTTAACCCTTGGAATCATCAGCAGTGACATCAAATCCTTATTTGGACCAACAAATACATTTTTTTTTATATATTTTCTTATAAATACCCATTTGGATGTTTATAATATTTCTCATTATTCATTCTTATAATCAGAGAAATAGAAGAAATTAGCAGAGGTAGAAATGGAAGAAGAGCAGACCCTTCAAGTCCCTCTTATCACCCCATACAAAATGGGAAAATTTCAGCTCTCTCATAGGTATGGATCTAAGTGATTTTGTAATGAAGTTTGTTGATTTAGCACTTAAAACAGTTGGGGTTTTTTGATTTTTTATATTTATAAGCAGAATTTATCTTTTTTTAGGAAAACCCAATATGGTTAACTATTTCATTTTGTTGGGTTGTTTGTTAGTGAATAAAGGGTGCATAGACTGAAATGCTAAAATGTCCCTCTAGTTTGTACGTTTTGTAAAACTAACTATGTATTCTTTTGTTTAAAACTAACCCGGCCCTTTATGTATTCTTCATTTGTTACAGAGTAGTTTTGGCACCATTGACAAGAGTAAGATCTTACAACAGTGTTCCTCAGCCACATGCTATATTATATTACTCCCAAAGAGCCACAAAAGGGGGCCTTCTCATAGCTGAAGCCACCGGAGTTTCAGAAACTGCTCAAGGGTACGTAAAATATAACATCTGTGATTCTTTTAGTCTGATATATATTTTAGGTATAAAGACAGATTTTAAATGCAAATGTATAATATTATTAATTAGTGCATAACTAAGGTAGGTGATTCTTGATTGAAGGCATACAGATACACCTGGAATATGGACAAAGGAACAAGTTGAAGCGTGGAAACCCATTGTTGATGCTGTTCATGCCAAAGGCGCTATCATTTTCTGTCAGATTTGGCATGTGGGGAGGGTTTCAAATCAGAGTATGATTTCCTTTAGCTTTTTTCTTTGTTATGGTTTGAACCTGCATAGTATTTACCAGTTATGGTAATACAAATCCAACATTTGAAGCAAGCGTTAATGATTGTTTAGAGCTGAATGGAGCTGAATTTGAATGACTGAATAAGTCAGTGCGTTTATTTTAGTTTGAATGGTTGAATCGGTAAGATGGGACGGAAATTGAATAAATTTAAGTTTAGATTTTTTTAAATTGAATGGTGAATGAAAGAATTGAATGAAGTAAAAAAAATTTAAAAAATTAAAAATTAAAAAAAATATTAACTATTATATTAAGTAATATTAAATAAATGTACAACAATTTTTGAATTTTTTCAGAGGGATAAAATAATAAAGTTTTGTCATTCAGATGATTCAGACATGTCAATTATCAAACAATTTTTTTTATTCAGATTCAGATTTAATTCATTCAGATTCAGATTCAGGTCATTCAGATTCAGATTCAGATTCATATTCATTCAATTTTTATCAAACACCCCCTAGTTGGGCCCGTTTCTTTCAGCTTAAGTGTAACCAAAAGGCAATTCTTGGCCGTTTGTTTCAACTTATTTGAGCAAAAATAAGTGAATAGGGTCAAATAAGTGAGTAAAAGTAAATTGGTGGTTTTGGCCAAGGCTGCCTTTTTGGATTATCTTAAAGCTGCTTATTCGAGTTCATATATTTCAGACTCTTCTATGCGTACAATTTATTATAGTACCAAGAGTATTCTTAAACAATAATAATACCATTATTTGCCATATAATTTGGCAACAAATTTTTTTTTGTTACGAATATATTCAAATTATTTACCAACAGATCTATGTGAATATTACAGTGATGACATATCAGCAATTATAACTTCAGTATATATTATAATTCTGCAATTATCTTCTGCTAAAATAAACAGGTTATCAAAAGGGATTAAGTAATATTGTTCTACAATGTTTTTTTATGTACCCAATAAACTGTGCCGAAGGTTTATTTCTTAGGGGATTGGGGTTTCTAAATATAGAACTGTCTGGTGGTGAATTACTTTAGTAGAATCCAGCCTACTTTATTGAATTTTGACTTCGACTTCGACCATATATTTTCACCTTCCGACTTATTTATGCTTTTAAATTTACAGGTTTTCAGCCAAATGGACAGGCACCAATCTCTAGTACAGACAAGCCATTTATTCCTGAACTTCGAGGCAATGACTTTGATGTTACTCAATATACGCCTCCACGACGACTGAGTTCTGATGAAATTCCTCAAATTATAAATGATTTTAGACTTGCTGCAAGAAATGCTATTGAAGCTGGTATGTGTTTAAGCTAAATTTAACTCCAGTTAACACAAATTTGCTTTGATTTTATGTGAGGTGACTGGAATATGATGTTCACATCCACAACTCTAGTCTCTAGAAAAAAGAACATAATTAAGATGAATATGGGTCTATCCTATATATAAATATGGGTCTGTAGTTCATGAATTCAAAATGCAATTTTTTTTATTTATTGAGAATTGTTATTTTAACAAGGAAAATTTTATATTTCCACAAGACCTTAACTATTCATGTGTGGGGAGCCCTGTGAAAGTAGTATCAGATTTTCCTCGTGAAAATATCATTTCCTTTTTTTACATGCGTGGGGAGTTTGTTGGGATGATACTTTTTCCTCAAAATTTAGGTTTTGATGGGGTTGAGATCCATGGTGCTCATGGATTCCTAATAGAGCAGTTCATGAAAGACTTAAATCAACGACGTAACGTATTTAGTATGGAGGCTCATTGGAGAATCGTTGCAGATTCGCCTTGGAAGTTGTCGAAGCAGTGTCAAAAGAGATAGGAGCAGATAGAGTAGGCATAAGGCTTTCACCCTTTGCAAACTACATTCAGTCAGGAGACTCTAATCCAAAAGCTCTTGGACTCTATATGGTTGAATCATTGAACAAATATGGCATTCTTTACTGCCACATGGTCGAGCCGAGGATGATAACCGTGGGCGATAAAGCCGAATCCCCAGATAGTCTTTTCCCGATGAAAAAAGCGTTTAACGGTACTTTTATCGGCGCTGGCGGTTACGCAGGGAAGATGGCAATAAAGTTGTGGCCGAGAATCGTGTGGACCTTGTTGCGTTTGGCCGTTTTTTCTTGGCGAACCCAGATTTGCCAAAAAGATTCAAGCTTGATGCTCCTCTCAACAAATATAACAGAGATACATTCTATACATCCGATCCTCCGTTGTGGTTACAATCGATTATCCATTTCTTGAAACAACTACTGCTTAAATGTTACAAAATGAGAAGCCGGGCTTAAATTTGGTTATGCACTTACCATTTTGTTTTATTGTTGGTTAGTGTATGTTTTGATTAGCATATACTTCCTCTGTTCTTTAATATAAATAGTATATTTCATTATTTTTTGCTCAATAGATAACACACTATTTTTTTAATACAAGTACAACATATATAGATAATTAATATTATATTTAATGTTATACAATTATTTCTTTAATACTTATGCACAACTCTAGAAGGAGTAACATACTGTCATTTGGGATTTTGGATGTATATATAAATAAAATTTTAATGGCTAATTAATACGTGTTTACAAGTAATTTAAATATTTATGTAAAACAAAGAAACAAATTATCTACAGTGGGTATGTCAGCTTTATTACAAAATGTATTTAATTAATGTAATGATACATTAATTATAAAGTTTTGATACATGTCACGACAAAATTGCATTGGCTATAATTATAAATATAGTGTACATCGATATCTGAGATATGAGAAAATTAAGAATAATTATATCTTAATTTATTATATCTATCAACTTTCTTATACTCTTGGCATATAAATCATTTTCCTTAATTATAATTATTCCTAAAATCGTACAAAGACTATGAAATACTAACGGTAACCACCAATTCTACATTTTACAAGTGTCTCACCTACGAATATTCAAATTTAATAGATTTTATATCTACATATTAAATTTATTACTTTTAATAAGATTACTTGCTTATTTAAATTTTGTATATAAATCTAAGAAATATCAATTCCTCCCGGGCGGTCAAAACTTTTTAGGAGTCTCAAGTCAAATCTTAAATTGCGGTCTTTATTATCATTTAATATTAAATTAAATTAGTATCTATGATTTTTTTAAAATTAAAATTTTATTTTTCTTGCCTTTCACCTAATTTTTCTGTGATATTTTTTTTATTACTGGTAACAAATTTTTCAAGAGCTCTCTTTTGGGATTCAATTAATTTTTTTACTCATCTTTTTTTTTTTTGAAGTTTTTGATACCCAGATTCATATTTTCGAGGAGCCATATAGTGCTTAAAAAACAAGTAACAAGCCAAAAATACAAATAACAAACAGATACTTTTCAGCCAAAAAATAAATAACAACAGATACTTCCCAGTCAAAACACAAATAACATAACTTTTTTTCGCTAAAACAAGTAACAATAGTACCTATTTAACAAGTAAAATTTAATAAAATTAAAATAGAAAAGTATAGAATAATAGAACTTGATTATGCCGATTTAGTGATTTTTCTCAAGATTAAATACCTGAACAATGAACATTACAAATTCAGAGTAAGAATTATTAATTTACAAATCCTAATTGAAAAGGTAAAAAAATTACACGAGTAAAGTTTGATATTATTACCTATTGATGTGTTGAATTCAATTTTTGTAGAGCCAGAGGATCTCAACACTCAACTCCTCAAATTTGAAGCAAACAAAAAATATAAAAAATTAAAAGATATAATATTTATTGACAATTGTAGATTTGTAGTTGGAGAAAAAGACTTATTTATAGAGAAAGTGAGAGGCGTATAAAGAGCCAGAGAGGAAGAGACAGAAGTAGTCACTGGTAGTCTTGGTAGAGGGAGAGTCATTGTTCTAATCTGGAGGGAGAGAGTCACTGTTCTAATCTCGATACTGCGCGCTGATTTGTATGGGAAAAATAATTTGAATATTTTAAGGGGCTCTAACATAAGGATTATTAAAATTTGGGGGAAAATTAATTTAGACTTTTTTTAATAGATTTTAACATAAAGATTATTAAATTTTGGGGGCCTTCTCAATTTTGGGGCCTCAAGCAATTGCTTAATTTGCTTTCCTCCTTTTAAATGCTAATGAAATTCAGTGATTTCACAAAATAGTTGAACAATTAATAAAATATGTTTGGTCTTATTTATAAATTTTATTTGAAAAAATTAATTAATTTGTAAATTTCTTAGATGCCTTATTTATTTAGGTATAGTTCTCCTTTTGTATACTTTGTAATTTGTAAAATTTGCACATTTTTGTGGTATATCTTAATTTTATAATTATCCTTAAAATAATAAGTTATGATAACAAAATTATAGTGACAAACATGAAAACATTTTTGATGAAAATTAATTATTGAAACTAAATATGTTTATAAATATAACCCATGTTGAAATAAAAGAAGAAGAAAGAACATAACAGAAGCGTACCAGATTTCATGATATTGTTTGATCAAATGGGTTGAGATCTTCCAATTGTTGCGTATTTTAGAAGTGAATTTCTCTGTTGATGGGGATACTTCAATAGAGAAAACAATGAAAAGAAAAACATACACTCAATTAGAGACCATGATCTGTTTATAAAAAAAAATGCCTTGTGAAGAAACTGTTAAAAGGCAGTTATTATATTTTAGTATTTTTAAATTGGCCCTTCATCAATTTAAAAATACAAGTCTGATTTCTACACATTAATTTCATGACAAACATACCCTTAAGCCTACTTAAAACTTAATTAGATCACTTAAATTTAGGCATATACATGATAACACACATTAATATTATACATGTGTGGTCCCAATTAAGATTAATAAAAATTAATCCAACAATCTCCTACTGGACCACATATGTATTCTAAGAAATGTGTTTAACTTTAGTGAGCTCCTGAAATTTATTTTCATGTTCTAAAGGGTATCCAAACAATCTTGTCCATTAGCTACATCAATATAGGATCAAAGCGGTCTTCATTACAATAACCGTAATTGGACCTATCAATGGTCTCGTATGCCAACATAGCTAAATAACATAGATCAATCATGAATGCATAGCATGAAAATTACATGTAATGTGATTCACACATGCCTATTTCCAACTGGTCCTACTTAATTAACTGTAGTGAGATCAATACTTCAATATACTTAATAGAGTGTAGTAAACTGAATACTTTAATTCTGCAAAAAATATATAAATAAAATATGTAATTTTAACATAAAGCAATAATCCAAATACAAACTCCCACTAAACTAAAGTATCCTCAAATAGAATAACACCCATATGAGCAGTGTGCTCGTGAAAGATATTTGGTGATAATCCTTTTGTGAGCGGATCCGCTATCATGGAGTTTGTCCCAATGTGCTCTATAGAAATCTGTCCACTCTGCACTCTTTCTTTCACAACGAGAAACTTGATTTCAATGCGTTAAACTTGTCTCCTTAGCGACCGAGGTTTTACCTGATTTGTAATTTTGCATGTTAGACCTATTGAGAACTTTCTCAATATAGTTCCTTTGTGACAATCCCAATATACACTGAGAACGTTCTCGGTGTATCTCAATTCCTAATACAAAAGAAGCATTACCAAGATCTTTGATTTTAAAGTTCTTTGATAGAAATCTCTTGGTGTCATGCAACATGCCTATGTCATTTGTGGCAAGTAATATATCATCGACATATAAAATCAGGAAAATATGTTTACTCCCACTGAATTTGTGATACACACAATTATCAACAATATTTGTTTCAAAGCCATATGAAACAATGATTTAATAAAATTTGAAGTACCACTGACGAGATGCCTGCTTAAGTTCATAGGTGGATTTTGTCAATTTTCAAACCATATTCTTTGGGTCTCCAGATACAAAGTTTTCTGGTTGCACCATATAAATTGTTTCTTCAATGTCACCATTGAGAAACCTAGCACAACATTAATATCATGCCTTTGGACAGTGATATTAATTTGTAATTGGTAATCTTGTTAAAATAAATAAACATTGACAATAATTATGTCAAATAATAAATCCATGTTTGCATGAATTCATTATTCATATTAGATTACCTTGATAAGTATCAAATGTTTATCATCACAAATATGTATGAAATTCGATCAAATATAAACCCATCTTTGGATTGATTAATATTTGCATGAATTACACATATACTAATATCTATACTCATCACCGTTGCTTTTTGTATTTAAGCACATCAATTTACCAATTACAATATGTTTGGTATTTTGTTACCATGTGCTTATGGAGCAGATGCAATATGGATTTGAGATGGAAAAAAAAATCCTCCACCACTAGTCAGAAATAGCACTTAGCCACTCACCTATATGATTTAGACTTCAAAAGCAAATGGACAACTATCTCTTCCTAATTTTCCATCCACGATAAAATCAGGATATATATATATATATATATATATATATATATATATATATATTATGTGCTAGTTAATTCTATTTGATAATTAGAAGAGAAGGTGAACATACATCTCTATTCTTTTCCATGTCACGTCACAAGTACTTTTTAGTTGGTCCTATTTCTCATTACTTAATTATTATAATTATTATTTTTTTTAAAATGGTACTAGGCATAATATATTCACTGAGACACACCAATATAGTAAGATACATGCTTCTGTGAATGCTTCAAAATAATATATATACAGTAATATATATATATTATACGTAATATATATATATAGATATCCTGTTTCCTGCAACTTTATATATATAACTAACATATAAACCGCAACTGGATTCGGTGCAAATTACGGAAAATAAGATTATTTTTTTTATATAAAATCTTCAAAATTCATAAATTCTCTATGAATCAAACATGGGTGGCTCTGATACCAATTGATGAAAATTAATTATTGAAACTAAATATGTTTATAAATATAACCCATGTTGAAACAAAAGAAGAAGAAAGAAGGGTCCTTAACACTAATATACAACAATTAGAAAATAATTACAAAAATAAAACACACACAACATTACCTTGCTAAAATTACGCGTCATTAACTCCCTACACGTCAATTACCGACTTTCATATTTTAAACTGACTGATCCTAAATTCACGCTAATGAAGAAAAAGGCAACTTGGAGATCAGAAAAAACAGAGCAACGACAGATAGATCGGAGAAGACGACATGGAACTCTGAGATCGAATAATAGAGGAGTAGATCAACAGCAACTTCAAGATTAACAACAACTTCAAGATCTACAATAACTTCAAGATCAACAACAACTTCAATAAGATTAACAACAACTTCAAGATCAGAAATCAACCTCTGTAACAACTTTGAGTTTAAAGTTTATATGCATATTGTTACCTCGTGGGTACTATATACTCGTATATTGGTTACATTTCTTAAGTTTTTTGCTCTTTAATTGGTAACAAAAGTCGATTATCTTGTTGTTTTGATTTCAAAATGCATGTAAAAATATGTTTTATATTACAGTTACTAAGTACATATAAATTAGTTCTTTGTTTATTATTGATTTGGTTCTTGTATAATGTTTATTTGGTTACTTAAGTGGTTACTATATACTCGTATAATGGTTACCTTTCTTAAATTTTTGCTCTCTTTAATTGGTAACAAAGTCGATTATCTTGTTGTTTTGATTTTAAAATGCATGTAAAAAAATATATTTTTTATATTACAGTTACTAAGTACATAGAAATTAGTTCTTTGTTTATTATTGATTTAGTTCTTTGTATAATGTTTATTTGGTTTTGAATACTTTAAATGTTTATTTGGTTACCCTGGTGGTTACTATATACTCGTATATTGGTTACCTTTCTTAAATTTTTTCGCTCTTTAATTGGTAACAAAATTATTATCTTGATTGTTTTTTGATTTATAAAATGCATGTAAAAATATATTTTATATTCAGTTACTAAGTACATATAAATTGGTTCTTTATTTTATTATTGATTTGGTTCTTTGTATAATGTTTATTTGGTTTCTTTAAATACTTTAAATGTTTCTTTGATGTTTTTTATATTGATGGTTACTATATTAAATATATTGGTTACCTTTCTTAAGTTTTTATTTGTTGAATCTTTTCTTGATGTTTTTTTATATTGATGGTTCTTGATTAACTACATTGGTTACTAATCTGGATTTGGTTAGTTATAATACATGTTAGATCTTAATTTAATAACAAAGTTCATTACTAATTGTTTTGGTTGTAAAATGAATGTAAAAATATTTTTATAATCTTGGCTACTAATTACATATACATTGGTTATTGTATAATATGTATTTAGATCTCTTGTAAGGTGTTTATTTGGTTACTCTATAATGTTATTGAGTTTTATAATTATTTCTTTTATATTGGTGGTTACTTATTGACTACATTGGTTACCTTCATACAAATTTATTAATCGATTATATATATTGATTTGTTGTATACTATTTAATTGGTTCTGATTATAATGTTTATTTGGTTGCGGTGACAATTTGGCAATTTTTGTCAAGTTTGGAGTGTCGATTTTGGCGTTTTAGAGCCTAATTTCATTGAAAATGGGTTGACGATCAAAATCACCGACTTTCTTTGGTGAATTGCATGGTTTTTGGTCAAATTCCATCATTTAGGCCTTCAAATTTGCATGTAAAAATTTGATTTATATTACAGTTACTAAGATTATGTAATTTAGTTCTTGTCTAATATTGATTTGGTTACTTTACAATGTTTATTAGGTTGTTAGACTATGAGGTAGCGATAACCAATAAAACAAATTTAATTGTTTCTGAGAATATATAATTGTTTCTTGTTAGTAACTATTAACCACATGGTTGGTAACATTTTTGATGGTGTCTGATAACCAAAATTGATGTTGATTAATATTTTAATTTTGATTCCATCATGAGTTATCAATATAAAGTAAACATATACATTGAACAATTGGTAAGCTATTACGAAATATTTTTATGTAAATTTGGTTACCCATCTAAAATAAAATGGTTACCTCTATATTCATATTTAGTTACCAATTGGCATGGACCATTTCAAATAACTTTTATAACTTCGTAATTTAAAAGTATCCATCAATTTAGATAAATGGAAACCCTCACATGTGAACATTAAGCACTTGATAATTGTTACGATATAAGTTTTAATTATTTGGTTACTAACAAAACTAAAATGGTTACCCTTATATGCGTGTTTGGTTACCAATTTGCACCTCTTAACCTATTTTTATTTTAATATGAGATCTATAAGTGACCATCGTATATATAAATGAGAACTCTTAATTGGAGTTTCTTATTATCATGATGATGATGAGGTATAAATAAAACATATACCTTTAACACTTTATAACAGTCTTGATACAAGTTTATAATTATTTGGTTACTAACAAGCTTGTAACTATCTATGATAATTATCTGGTTACTAACAAGCTTGTAGATAAATAGGACACTCACACATGTACATTTAACAATTGATGTTTGTGTCGATTTAAGCTTGTAACTATCGGTTACTAATACTTGATAACCATAATGTAACATAATAAAATAGTAACCACATAATTATATGATAGTAACCAGAACAGGTTTTAATGGTAACAAAAATAGAAACATCAAGTAATGAAATCCAGTTTAGACAATCCATGTATACTAAACAATTACATATTAACCAGAATAAAAAATAAAAGTATCTGAAATCTCACATTGAGGACACAATAATAGTAGCCAAACCATAAGGTAACAGTAACCAAAACATAATAAAGAAGTAACCAAATAGTTATATGAAAGTAACCAGAATATATTTTAATGGTAACCAAAACAGAAACAACCTGTATATCCAACCAAGTTTAGGCAACACATGTATACTCTCACATGTACATTTAACCATAACTTTTCCAATGAATTTTCTAGAAGAGCATAAACCTTGTAGAATATATTTGAAGGAATTTACAAAAATAATACATCAATGTATACTAAGCAAATACATGGTTTATTATGACTTAGGTTTATTATTTACAAAAATAATACATCCACAAACTAATGATGTCTTAAACTTCTCCAACTGACTTGGGTTCAATTTCTTGGTAATAATAATCTTTGGGGACTTCCATGTCACACCAATATATAACTTTTTTAGTGAATTTTTTACATTGCATTCCTCATAGTAAAGATCCATAAGCGCAAATAAACAAAATCAGATTTACACGGTCATTAGTAACGAGATATAAACAATATTTATAACATAAGCGATTCACGTAGTGACCAACAAATAACGACATACTAACCAAAACATAATATAATAATTACGATAGCAAAAGCAGGACTATAACAAATAATTGACATCCACATTGGTACTTACAATAATAGTTATCATATCATAATATAACATTAACCATACCATAATAAAGCAGTAACCAAAAAGTTATATTATATAATCTAATAATGGTGACCAAAATATAAACAACATGTAGTACAGACCATTTTATGTAGTAAACAAACAGTTATATATAATATTAACCAAAACATAATTTAAAGGTCACCAAAACAAAAACATGTATACCAAAAAATATACTAAAAAAGTAACCAAACAGTTACATGATAGTAACCAAACCATGTTTTAATGGTAACTAACACATAAACAACATGTATACCAAACCCAGTTTAGTCAACCAATGTATACTAAGCAAATACATTGGAACCAAAACAACATATAAAATTAACCAAAATCGATTGAGAAAAAAAATGGTATCAAATTATAAGCCGACAACAAAAAAAAATATACTAATGAAGTAACCAAAGCGGTTATATGTTAGTAACCAAAACATATATTAATGGTAACCAATACATAAACAACATATAGACCAAACACAGTTTAGTCAACCCATATATACTAAGCAAATACATGGTAACCAGAACAACAAAAAACAGTAACCAAAATCCCAACTCAAGGAAACAAAAATAGAATCCAAATCAGAAACTAACAATAACCAAAAACATACTATAGAAGTAACCAAATATTTATATGATAGTAACCAAAACATGTTTTAATGGTAACCAATACATAAACAACATGTACACCAAAACCAGTTTAGTCAACTATGTATACTAAGCAAATACATGGTAACCATAACAACATAAAAAAGTAACCAAAATACCAAATCAAGGTAACAAAAATGGTATCCGAATCACAAATAACAGTAACCAAAACATAATGCAGAAGTAACCAAACAGTTATATGATAGTAACAATAACAAAATTTAAATTAGCACACCTTTAAAAATTTTTGGGTTGGAAATATCTTCTGGCTATGAACTTGAGCTTCTGTCTTAACTACAGGAACATCAAAATCAGAATCCAACTGCACAAACCCAAATAAATTTCTTCAAGTCCTTAATAAAATCACCCTCTGTGATTCTTTTCCTCTTTCCATCCTTCTTCCTTGTATTAATCATTCTATACAAAACATAAAAACAACACAAATCCAAACAATCAATACTCCATTCTGTTAGAAACATAAAGTATATATATGATCATATTGACAATTAATTAGTAGAATGAGAATTAATGAAATTAGAAAGCGAGACCTTAGAGAGAAACGAGAATCCTTTCGGTTGTGAGAGAGTTGGAGAGAAAAAGCGGCGTCATTTGTGTGATTTGTTGATTAACAAGTGCGACAAAAGTAAATTAAAAATAATTAATTTCGCCACCAATTACCAATTAGTCTAACAAGAAGTGATGATGAAGAAGAAGAAGAAGAAGAAGAGAAAGACGAGAACAAAAGTTATGGACAAAAGTTAAGAAGAAGAAGAAGATTTAGAGAGAGAAATACGATTACAAAAATTATGGGAGTTGAGAGAGAAAAGAAGGGTTATGACTTGATTCACGCGTTTCAAATAAAAACCACGGATAATGATCCCCTAAATTAAGGAATCCTAATTGCACTAATATTATAAATAAATATGGAAAAGTGTATTATTTTTTGTAATTATTTTATCTATGCACCATTATTGTAATTATTTTTAAAAATGTACTAGTAGTATTTATAAGTAATTTATCAAACGATTTACTCAATCGGGGACCATGATTTGTTTATAAAGAAAACTGCCTTGTGAAGAAACTGTTAAAAGGCAGTTATTATCTTTTAGTATTTTTAAATTGGCCCCTCATCAATTTAAAAATACAAGTCTGATCTCTACACATTAATTCCATGACAAACATACCCTTAAGCCTACTTAAAACTTAATTAGATCACTTAAATTTAGGCATATACATGATAATACACATTAATAATATACATGTGTGGTCCCAATTAAGATTAATAAAAATTAATTCAACAATTTTATCATTTTATAATATTATTTATAAATGTGGGTTCATTTTATAAAACAAAAATTAACAAAACGAGCTTCTTTTTGTAGAATGGAGGACGACTACCGGTTTAACTATTTTATTTTCATATATATTCTAAATGACAATATTTAATTTTATTGAATAATCTTCTGTAAATTTAGTTATTTAATTTAATTAATATTATTTAATTATTTATTTTTATACCTTACCATTTCATTAAAAAAAACAAAAAAAAATGATTTTCTTCAGAGACGAGCTCTCTAATTCAAGTTCAGAATGACCTAGTTACGCCAAGAACAAGAATAGAAGAAGAATTTGATTCTTTTATATATGCTCCACATAACTTGAAGGACATAACTCAATTGGTAAAACTCCACTCTTGTAATTGGGTCGTTTGTGTTATAAACAAATTTTGAGGCGGTGTTCCATGAATCTGGACACATGCATAATCGAAAGAAATTAAGAGATTCAATGAACCTGGATACATGCATGTATGCAAATACACGTCACGTCTATTGACTCTGTAGTGTTCCATCCCATAAAAAGAATACAATTGAAAGAAGAAGAAAATCATTTTGCAAAAATATATATTTTCTTTAATAGTAATGTAAGATAACACAATATTCTTAACTCTAACGTCATAATTTTATTTTTATGACATTATTATTAAATGAATAATTTATTATTATTATTATAATTAATATATTATAAAATATTACTAAAATTAAGAACAAACAAGAACAAACAAGATTAGAAAAGAGAGCATTCTCTTTTTACTTTGATATATCCATCATTCACTTTACAAATGTTATTATTTATAGATATAATAACATCAATACTAACATAAATACTAGTAGGTTACAAAACTCAAAGGTTATGAGTTTCATAACTCAATGGACATGGGAGTTACATGTACCTAGACATCCATAATATGAATCTAGACATACATAATTTTATAACACTCCCCCTTGGATGTCTATTGTATAGCTATACGCATTGAAAGCTGTCTTATTAAAAACTTTACCAAGAAAAACCCAATAGGAAAAAACTTTGGTTAAGAAAAAAAGAGTGCAGCGCGTATTAGCTCCCCCTCATGAATATATCCTTAAGTCCTTCAGCTGTCGCATTCCAATATTGTGACGCAATCCTTCAAACGTTGCAGTTAGTAATGCTTTGGTGAACAAATCTGCTAGATTATCTTTTGAGCGAATTTGCTGAACATCAATGTTACCACACTTTTCAAGGTCATGTGTGAAAAAGAATTTCGGTGAGATGTGTTTTGTTCTATCTCCTTTGATGTATCCTCTTTTTAATTGAGCTATACATGCAGCATTGTCTTCATACAGAATGGATGGAGTTCTTTTGTAGCAATTTTCTAAGAATATGCCTCGTTAAAAACCTTACCAAATAAAAACCCAGTGGGAAAAAATTTGGCGAAGGAAAAGAGTACAATATTCTTGTATAACTTCTAGTGCCTTGGGATTGTCTCATTAAAACCTTGCAAAGGAAAACTAGTGGAAAAAAACCTTAGTAAAGGAAAAAGAGTACAATCAGCACATATCATTTTTACTCCCCTTCATAAGTACATAGAATTTTCATTGTTCATGGTAAAAATATCATTAAGTCAAAATATGCCAATATTGTGCACCATCTTCTTCAAAATCATAGTTGGTAATAACTTAATGAATATATCAACCAAATTATCACATGATCATATATGCTTGATATCAATATTGTCATTCTTTCGGGGCTCATGTGTATAAAATAATTTTAGTGTAATATGCTTGGTTCTATCAGCCTTTGGATAAAATAATCCCAAATCAATAGTCTCACGAAGATAACGTAAAATATGTTTAATTTCATTACAATATCTTGAGTTGGTGCATAACTATACATTGCTAGTAAGTTAAGCGCAAATGTTATATCGAGTCTTGTCAAATTTGCAAGATACATCAAAGTACCAATTACATTAAGATATAGTACTTCAGGACCAAAACACCAATTTCACAAAGATATGGTACTTCAAGACCAAAAGTTTATTAATCATTTTCTTGTGGTCAAAACGGATATTTCTTGATATCAAGTGACCAACCCATCATTGGAGTACTCAAAGGATTAACATTATCCATGTAAAGTTACTTCAGGACTTTTTCTGTGTATGTTGATTGGTGAACAAGAATTTCATAGTTCAATTTGTAGGCCAAGACAAAAATTTGGCTTACCAATATCTTTCATCTTAAATTAGTTGTTTTTGTCGAATCTTCTAGAGCAAGATCTTTCGTCAATAAATACAGTAATAATAGCAAAACCAGATTATGATCTTTTGATAAAAATGCATGCACAAATTGGATTATTCTCAAATCCTTCTTTCAAAAGATATCCACTCAGGCGATTATACCACAATATGCATCTGGATTGTTTTAACCTATATAAAGATCTTTGTAGCTTAATAGAATACATATTTGAGATGTAGAATTATATGCTTTCTGCATTTTATATCTTCGAGGATTTTCATGTAGATATAATTATATAATGATCCATCTGAGATATGATGTATGATGTAACAACATCCATTAATTTCTCTTTCTACCAAGCTAATTAAAAATGAATGTAATTGTGTCCATTACAGAGCATATGTTTCTTCATAATTAATACCATGTCTCTCTGAGAAACCTTGTGCTACAAGTTGCGCTTTGTACCATATAATTTCATTTTTTTATTTATTTCGTACAAATACCCATTTGTATTCAACAGGCATTACACCTTTAGGTGTTCGGACTACAGGTCCAAAAATTTCACATTTACTTAGTGAATTTAATTCTGCTTGAATCTCCTCTTTCCACATTGGCCAAATATTTCTACATTCATCAACGATTTGTGGTTCATATATATGATCATTACTTCTGGTAATATCCATAGAAAATTTATGAAAAAAATATGTTGTCGATAACGATTTTATTTCTATCCAATATATAGGTCGTCTCTCGTATATACATAATGTATCGAGATCTCTCGTTATTTTCAAGTACTTGATCCTCTTTGGGGATAACTCATCCTCTTTGTGGAATAACTCTTCAAGAGTTTTATTTACAAGAGATTTTTGTTCATAAATTTTGGATAGATCAATAAATTTTGTAGCCTGTTTCATGGGTATAGTCTCTTTATAGGCTGCAACTTGTTTTTCTTGTACTTTCTTCTTCTGGGAAATTTTATCTTTAACACAAATCATTTTTTCATGTTTCAAGTGTGACTTTGATTCAATTTACTGTTGTATTAACCGATTGTCCTACAGAGACTTCAATCTCTGCTAGAGTATTAGCAACTAGAATGTGAGATATCACTATTTTATAATTATCGGTGAATAATTTTGATAATTGATTTGCAATTCATTGCAAATGAATTATCCTTTGAACTTCTAGTTCATATTGATTTGTATAAGGATCAATATTAAATAACGTTGAAACATTCCACTTAATCTCCCGTCGTGCTTCAGGCAACGATCTCACGTCGTGCTTCAGGCAACGACTTTTCTCCCCCTAATGGTGGGAAGACTATTAAAATAACAATCCTCAAAATATACCTTAAAAATATCACTCTGAATTCTTTTTTAGAAAGATGAACACTAAATAACAATAATTAAATGTGATAGTTTGGTAATTAATTTACTTTGATATAATCAACAGGTAAAGGAATCTTCTGGTTCTTTAAGGGATGTTCATGGGAGTTTTCAATAATTCAATGCATCATTATTGATCCTAAATGCTCATGCCAAATCATAAAAACATTTGGATCCGAACACTTACGTGTATTGTACTTACGGTGTATTACAACATTTGTTTCAACTATTCTCATTTTAGTATAATATAATTGTAAGAGAAAATATATAATTTTTTTCTAATATGAGCTTACGTCCGATAATATTGAACTAATATAAAGAAATGCTTCACTGCCTTCGTTATTGATTTCAATATAATAACTATTATAACGTATATCCTTAAAGCTGAGCAAATTTCTGCTTGTCTCAGAAGAATATAAAGAATCATCAATACAAATTTTTGTGCCCTTTGACAACATTATAATCGCTCTTCCAGAGACTTTAATTAAGTTTGATGAATAATCACTCTTCAAGAGTCTTCAATTATGTTTGATGAATAATCGCTCTTCTAGAGCCTTTAATTAAGTTTGATGAGCTTCTGGCCCATACAACTTCATATATGCAAAACATAAATTTAACTTTAACATAAATTTAAATTATTACTTGAAACATAAATAAAACATATAATAAAAAAAATACTTATTATAATGAAATAAAAATAATTAATTGGTATGAACATTTCTATCAACATATCATTAAGGAAAACATAGACATCAAAATTAATTATTTCCATTCCATTTGAAAGTCAAAATAATTCATGGGATCTACAGGATCATTATGATCAATAAAATTTATTTCAATTTTATTTCCTTTTCTTTTATGGATTCTTGGTACAAATCTACCAAATGTTTAGGAGTACGACGGGTACATTCCCTTTTCTATATTGATTGTTCTTTTCACGTCCACTACCACAACCACAACTATAATTTCTTCTATGATTATCAAATGAGGTTCCATTCACTTCAGGAAATGTAATAGAATCAATCGAGCGAGATTGTTAGTTTTTCAGCAAAAACTATTATTTTGTACAGCCACTAGAAGACATAATATCACTTCTGGGAACATAGTTTCCTTTATCGCTTCAGGGAATATTTTGTGAACTTCCGCTCTCGATATTGCTACTGCAAGAGCATATTCGAGGCATGAAAATATAATAAATATTTTCTCTAACATGTCTTCATCAGTGTTTTTTTCACATAATTTTAATAGTGAGATTATTTTTAATAAAAAATGTAGAACTGTTCTCAGTCAACACTTTTAAAATCTTGCAACTTCAGGTGCAACCAATTATAATGAGCTTTTGGGAGAATTACAATTTTTTTTTATTCTCATATCTTTCCTTTAAATCATTTCATAAGACAAGTGAGTCTTTTACTGTAATATACTCATATTTTAATTTTTCATGGAGATGATAGCGAATAAAAATCATTAATTTTGCATGATCCTGCAGGGATGCATGATTGCCAACTTTAATTGTATCTCCAAGGTTCTTTGCCTTTATATGAATCTCAGCATCAAGATTCCATTACAAATAATTCTTGCTCGATATAAATCAAGGGCAACAAATTCAAATTTATAAAATTTGAATATTAAATAACTAAACATATTCCCCATCAAATTAAATAATTATATATGTTCAGATTTAATTATAATGAAACAATTTATAGAAATGCAGTAAAATACGAAACTAAATTTTTCCACTAAAACTAAATAACAAACCAACACTACTAAGTATATTTTTCATTGTAACTTCATACAAAAATATATCAAAAATCATTAGAAATTTAGTTTATTATAACTATCCACATGTGTATGAATATCAAACATGATGTATCTTATAAGTGTATCGTACTAGCCTTTGGTTGGGGATCTGGATGATTAGTTTTGAATTGTTTTTTTAAAAAAAATTGTTTACAAATCATCACCACTTATAGCATATGATGTTGAAGCAAAACCAGTATTACATGGAGGATTATCTTTAACTCAATTTCACTTGGATCTTGTTATTACCTTACTCCAAAACCAACAGAAGGGTGTACTTTACAACAACAAGCTTGTAAACTTAATGTTTTTCTCTTTTATGTTTTTAAATTATGTATAAACTTGAAATACGCAAATAAATTAAAATAACACTCGGAGGTAATTTAAACAAAATCTATGAATCTGCTGATAAGCTAACCTTTTGAGCTTTCAAAGATTATTATGCTAATGATTAATACTTTCTATTTATGTTTGAGTAAGTCACATGTAACCATTTGATGTTGTCAATACATATGAATTTTAGATGCATGGAAGATGGAATAAAGACCGACATACATCAATATTTTAAATTTAACAAGTAATTTCCATAAGCATGTCTTATAATTATTTGGCATGCAATATATTATGTTATGCATATATGTTATATATATATATATATATATATATATATATATATATATATATATATATATATATATATATATATATATATAATTCTCCTTCAAATCAAATATGATTATCTTCAAGATATATAAAATGAGAAGTAATTAAAATAAAAAATGAGCCGATAACGTGTTATAAAATATTACTAAAATCAAGAACAAACAAGATTAGAGAAAAGAGAGCATTCCCTTTTTCTCTCATTTTTACAAATTTTATTATTTTGATATAATATATCCATCATTCAAAACTTTACAAATTTTATTATTTATAGATATAATAACATCAATACTAACAAATAAATATTGCATAAAAAAATAAAAAAAAGGTTACAAAACTCAAAGGTTATGAGTTTAAATAACTCAATGGACATGAGAGTTACATTTTATTTCATTATTAAAATTAAACTTTATACAAGACACATCCATAATATGAATCTAAGACATACATAATTTTATAACAACTTTTTATAAATAAAATTAAATTTTTGACAATGTCTAAGGAAGTTCTGTCTAGAAAAGGGGTTTGGTCACCTAATTGCGCGCCAGTAAGGAGAAATTTTTATCGAAAAGCCCCCTCTTTCCTGGGAACGACCTGACTGTCATAATTGTGATTGTGTAATATTATTTGTGAATAATTAATTATTGATTTATATGATAAGGAAATATTTATTTTATGTGGACATAAATGATGGATAGAAAAATATTTATTTTATGTGGATATAAATGAAGGAATTAATGCTGATGTATTTTATCAGTATTTTGTCATAATGGAGGTATTAAAAATCGTTCGTATATTAATTTCAGGCATTTTTTGTTTGGAATTTGGAAAAACTTAAATCTACAAAGTTGTAGAGAATTCAATTTCCTATGGAATGGACATAAAATTCGTATTTTTCAGATAAAAAGGCTATTTATTATGAATTATTGAAGTTTAAGAAATAAATATTTTTATTAAAATTATGGGTGGGACCCACTTTTGTCCTTTGTTGATAAAATGTGCTGAATTAATTTTTCAAATGTGGTGGGCTGATAATTTTTCAAAGTGGCATGCGTAGAAACAAAAATTATATTAATATTTTATTAATTTAGTCTGCTTTGGCGTTCTAGCATTTTCTTATAAATAGGGTGCTTAGTTAGAATTGAAAATCACACCAGAAACAAGTTTTCACTCTCTATATATTATCGGTTTATTTTGTGAGTATTTAGATACTTTGAGAGTTGCTTTATTCGATCTGCAAGTTTCCTTCAAAGACATTACATCCGATATTCCGGTCAATCTTTGTTCTTTTGAGGTAATGGATGTTATTTTCTTTGTAAATGATAATATTTCTTTCAATATCATTATGCTGAAATATTTGTATGAATTTTATTGTGGAATTTCTACCTTTTTGTGTCGAGGTTATTTATTCACGCATATATCTGACTTATTCACGAATACGACACTATTCACCGAAAAATAAAATTTTCTCTTCTTTGTCCCAGATGTCTATTATGGTTACTGTGACGCCCCCAAAATATGTCCACATGACCCATTCTGAGTCGCCAGATATCACACTATAAAAATCATTTACAAACTTCATTTATACAACTGTTGAAGCGTAAATGCGAGAATCGACCCGCAGTTAAAGCGTGAGTTTTAATACAAATGTATGTAACTCTCATGGTTCCTCGACCACAACCTTAAAATGGTACTTTACATAAAAGTACAGTCAAAAACTATTTTAGAAATTAAAATCTTTGGGAAGTGCTCAAGGAAACCTTCGTACACGGGAGGCCATGCGTCAAGGTTATGATAGATATCATATGTCCACAGAATTATCCTCGGTTGACCCAATAGACCCCAAAAAAAATGATAAGATTACTATCATGTTCTTTCCAATGGTGAGTCTTCTCTTGACATATAACTATCTCCACTGTCTGCAATTGAAAATTTTATTCCAACCAAACTCCAAGATCATATAGGTAGTGCTCGTAGATATACTCAGCAAGTGCATGTGCACAACCCTGTCTTATGATAACACGAAGTCGTCTGTCATTAGAAATCTTATATGATAGTGGCAAAATACCCTTTCAAAGTTGGGTTCACCTCTCCTTATTCGATTCACCAAAATCAACAGTTAAAATGACGTATAATATACGACACACTTATCTGAAATTCTCAATAAAATTATTTCCATACTGTTTCAGGGGAAACCTCAACAGCTATAGACCACCGTTCTAATCCCCTGTTACCCCCGCTCGACCCAGCTACACTCTTATTACCTGAAAGAAATTGTGAAGTAAAAAGGGTGAGCACAACTAGCCCAATAAAGAATATCATGACTAAAGATAATTAAATTATCAATAGCCTTCATCAGTAATAAATCAGAGATTTAAAACATATGGTAGATGATAAAACTTTTCAACCATAGTTACAACGGAACGAGCAATCCATTAGAAGAGTCAAATAGACCATAGGGTCTATTATCTTCTCTATGCTAAAAGTCCACCAACAATGTTTTATCCCTGTAACATCAATCAACAATTCCTGTCCACAATCATGTGAATAACTCATAATCATAATTGTGATTCTAAATTCCTCTTCGCACCCAGGACGAAGATAATTTTCATCACATGTCTCTACCTGAAACATCAAAATCATGGTTATACCAAATCACAATTCTTGTTCATAATCATACTAATAAATTCATCTTTGCACTACAGGCCAAAGATATTCATTAACAATTCATCTTTGCTCTACAGGCCAAATACATACAACTGTATTATAGAAGAGTCAAGTAGAGCAGGATATCTACTATCTTCTACGAATTAAAAGTGTATTATCAATATGTTATCGCTGAGACTCAATATAATAATTAATCCACATCACCGAATCATCCCTGCACTACGGCCTAGGATATTCATTAGTATTACGACCACGAATTATCCATGCACTACGGGCCAAGGATATTCGTGTTTTCAACAATGGTCATGATTATACCGAATAATCCCTGGTTATAATCATACCAACAACTGTCCATCAATGCACGTAAGCCAAAGATATACAACTGTAAAACCAATAATCAACGGTCCATCTTTGCACGTAAGCCAAAGATATACAACTATAAAACCAATAATCAACAGTCCATCTTTGCACGTAAGCCAAAGATATACAATTGTAAAATCAATAATCAACAGTCCATCTTTGCACGTAAGCCAAAGATGACTTTCATCACAATATAAGCATGAGGATGATGACAATGATATATATAAGCATTAATCAAACGAAAATAAGGATAAATATTAAAGACTTTAAATTTATCCAAATATTATCAATCACTTAATAAACTCATAATTTAATATTATTAATATTATAACAATATTTTAATCACTTCTTAAACTTAAAAATAATTTATTTTAATTGTTTACACTTTACCAAATAATGCATTTAATCATTCAAAAATGCCATACTCATAAGATTTCATCACCAATGATCAAATTCCTCATAAAAAAATCTGCATATACCCTATATAGGATTTCCAAGCCATAAAATCCTATTTTCCAATTTTGTTACTTCACATAACATATTTAATTCATTTACTCATAACTAGTTCATTTTCATGAAAAATACCAAATCAGTCCCAAAAATATTTCTTTTTTGGGATTTAGCAGAATATAGTCTCATATTGAACATATATTTTTCTCATAATTTTTAAAATTTATTTACTATTTTTCATATGGCCAAAACTGCCGAATATTTAGACATTTATCATAAATTGTACTTTTGTCCAAAAATTCCAAAATTTCTGAGGGGTATACTCTCTGTTATATACATGTACTCCCAATAAATATTTCACCAATTTTAGAGTTAACCACAAGGAGTTATAAGGGTTTACTTTTAAAATAGTCTTTTCTCATAAAATTCATAACTCTTAATCTATACATCTAAAATTTGCCATATTTGGACACAATATAGAAAACTCATCAAATTATCATTTTAAATTTTTCCAAAATTTTTAAGAGTAAGAAAAATTACGAAACTGCAAATGGATTTTCACCCGCCATTCGGTAATCCATGTAAACAGATCATTTCCACAATTTAATAAGGAATGAATACAAAGGATCATTCACCATGCATGCGGTAATCCACATAGACATGTTATTCCAACAGAATAATAAAGAATGGAATAACAGAAGAATTCACCATGCATGTGATAGGCCGCATGAGCGAGTTATTCCCAACGAATAATAATAAAGAATGGAACGGTCATACATAATACGCACAAATAGGATATTCAACGAGAATAATAAAGAATGGAACCAGGTCATGCGTAATCTGCACAGACAAGATATTCCAACAGAATAATAAAGAATGGAATAAAAACAGAATTCATCAGGCATGCGATAGACCGCACAAACATGTTATTCCAACAGAATAATAAAGAATGGAATAACAGAAGAATTTCAACATGTATGCGGTACTTCGCATAGACAGGTTATTCCAACATAATAATAAAGAATGGAATAACAACCCTTACGAGTATTGAAAGAAAATAACTCTCTTCATGAATACGAAAGAATAATACCCCTTACTACAATAACAATATCCCTTACCTCAAAAGAAGACTAGATACTAGAATAGTGAAGTAGCAGACTTCTCTTCTTCTTTCTCTCTATAATTTCTCTCTATAATAATTGCTCTATAGCTTTAGTGAATTGGTGAAAAATAATGAAGGAATGATCTTCTATTTATAGGAAAATATAGTTTCGATAATTGTACGTTTTGGGGCTCGAAATATTACTGATATAATACCTTCCTCTTTTCTTTTATTTTTAATTTAGTCACTGCAAGTATTATCAAACTTGCACCATCTCCCCTAATAGTAAATCATGTGAATCAATAAATCTATGTGAATGTGAAAATCACGAATTACAATTATAGTATCTCCATCTATACCTCCATTTTTAACTTAGTCATGCAAGTATTATCAATCTTGCACCAACTCCCCTAATAGTATACAAGAATGTGAATCAATAGTACACACATGTGAACAAATAGTTATAATCATGTGAATTAATAATAATTAATTCCTCATTTATCCGATTAATTACCCGATTAGTCAATATAACCTCTAGACATCAATTATTATCAAAATAAATGTCGATTTCCACTAACACTAAAAATTCCAACATAATGAAACTATCAATTTCATCATTAATTAACACGAAATTATTCATCATTAATATTATAATTCACAATATTTAACAATCGAAGTCGTTTTCTAGGAAGAGGAGGCTTTAGATAAGGATTTCTCCTTATTAGCGGCCTTGATTAGGTGACCAAACCTCTCCTTGATAGAACTTCTAGACATTGTCAATATTGCAAATAATAATATTAATAACTTTGTCGTCTCAATTATTGATTTAATAATATAACATATTATGCAGATGATACTGTCACAATAATTGAATCAATAATATGAGAGATATGATGCAACAATTACTGTAGAATTAATTGAGTATAACTAAGTGACTTCTTACGTAAGCATCAATAATCAATACCGTGTGCAACTATGCAACCACGTGTATTACTGTACTTTTACTACCGGGTAGTTCAACAATTTTTAACGGTAACACTTTCGCCGTTATTTTTATAAAAAGATATTTATGTCGTTTTCTAACTACGACAATACTTTCGTTGTGGGGTTCACCAATTATTGTGCTGTCGTACGAATATTCCCTGTTAAAATGAATATTTCCCGACCAATCGAATATTTCCCGACACAACGAATATTTTATAACAACTTGCTTACTTTGCAAAATTTTCAAATATCACCATTAACTTTAAACTTTTATCAATATAACTATTTACCAAATAGAATAATTATAAGAAAATTAAATACTTTCATTTCATAAAATTCGGGATCTCACAGTTACTATCTTTGATTGTATCCATGTTTTGATATTTATTTTTGAATTTTACTCCATTATGGTTTATTATGGAGTATTTTTAAACTTGGATTATCTAAAGTACGAATATCTAATCTTTGTTCTTTTATCGCACTGGATTCGTTCTTTAAAATATTTTTCATCATCCTCAGTCCTTAATGGTTATACTTGATGAATATCTTTGGCCTGTAGTGCAAAGATAAATGATTATTTGATAAATATCTTTGGCCCGTAGTGCAAAGATGAACAGGTGTTGAGATGAACATGACCAACTAGTGATACAGATGAATATCTTTAGCCCGTAGTGCAAAGATGAATATTGATTCAAGATGTATATTGATTGATGTTATAGGGATAAAATATTGATGATGGACTTTTAAATTCATAGATGATAGTAGATTTCATTCTCTACTTAACTCTTCTAATGAATTGTTGTTTCCGCTCCAGTTGTTGATCTAAAACTTGTTGTCTGTTATATTCTATCAGATTTTTCCCTGTTGAAGGCTAAGGATAATTTGTGGTACATTATCTTAGTCATAATATTCTTTACTGGGCTAGTTGAGCTCACCCATTTTATTTTTGTTCCATTTTTCTTCTTAGGAAGCGAAAATATAGCGGGATGTAGTCGGGGTGTGGAGTGATGTTCCAAGGCAGTTGTGACACCCCCAAAATAGGTATACAACGTCCATTCTGAGTCATCAAATACATGGTACAGAAAGCAAACTACAACTTCAATAATACAATTGTCGTGCAAAATACGACAACACATACTGTGAGTTTAAATACAAATATTATCTTCTAGACAATATCAACACTCAAATAAGTCCTCATTACAATTATTCATACACTATTTTATAGAAATAGTGAGGACTCCTAAAACATCTTTCTAGAACCATTACTCCATACCCCGACTCGATCCTGCTATGTTCTCACCTCCTAAGAAGAAAAATGGAACAAAAAGAAAAAGGGTGAGCTCAACTAGCCCAATAAAGAATATTATGACTAAGATAATATACAACAAATTATCATTAGTCTTCAACAGGGAAAAATCTGATAGAATATAATAGACAATAAGTTTTAGATCAATATTCTGCAGCGGAAACAACAATCCATTAGAAGAGTCACGTAGAGAATGAATTCTACTATCTTCTAAGATTTAAAAGTTCATCATCAATATTTTATCCTCGTAATAACAATCAATATACATCTTTAATCAAATATTCATCTTTGCACTACAGCCAAAGATATTCATTTGTATCACCGATTGGTCATGTTCATCTCAACACTTGCTCATCTTTGCACTATGTGCCAAGATATTCATCGATTAATCATTCATCTTTGCACTTATAGGCCAAAGATACTCAAATAATATCATCATTTAAGATTAAGGATGATAAAAATATTTAAAAAAAGCGAATCGATGAGAGATGGAAGGACAAATATTAGGGATTCAGTATAACAGGTTTATCAAGATCAATAATACTTCATAATAACCAATTGTGAAGCGTAATTCAAAATAACGATCAAAACATGGATACAATCAAAGATAGTAGCCAAAATAGACATATAGGACAAAAAGGAAAATTTTTATTTTTCGGTGAAGAGTGCCGCATTCGTGAATAGTGTCGTATACGTGAATAGTGCTGTATACGTGAATAGTAATTTCGACACAAAAAGTTCCAAATTTGATTAAAAAGTTCACCAATATTTTGGCATAATGATATTGAAGAAAATAATATCATTTAAGAAGAAAATAACATCCATTACCTCAAAATAACGGTACTTCTGATCGGAATATCAGATAGAAAGTCGAAGGAAGCTTGTACCGAACAGCAGCTCTCAAAGTATATAAATACTCACAAAAATACGCTCGATAATCTAGAGAGAAAGAAAACTTATTTCTGGTGTGATTTTCAATTCTAACATAAGCGTCTATTTATAGGAAAATGCTATAACGCCATAGGAGACTAAAATAATATAATATTATTAATTCATTACTTTTTTTTACGCATGCTAATCAAGACTCAAGACCGACCATCTTTGAACAAAATCAGTTGACCCATCACACGTGTTAAAACAAAAGTGGGTCCCACCCATAATTTAATAAAAATTATTTTATTTTCTGAAACTTCAATAATTCATAGAAAATAGCCCGTTTATCAGAAAAATACGAATTTTATGTCCATTCCACATGAAATCGAATTCTCTACAACTTTGTAGCTTTGAGTTTTCCAAATTCCAAATAGAAAATATCCGAAATAAATAAGCGGGTGATTTTAATACCTCCATTACGACAAAATCTTGATAAAATACCAAAGCATTAATTCCTTCATTTATAACCCATAAATAGATCCATCATTTATATCCACATCAAATAAATATTTCCTTATCATATAAATCAATAATTAATTATTCACAAATAATATTACGAATTACAATTATGACAACAGACGGTTCCTAGAAAAGAGGGGCTTTCGATAAGGATTTCTCCATCTTTGGCGCGCAATTAGGTGACCAAACCTCTCCTTGAGCGAACTTTCTTGACATTGCCAATAATGTTATCTAATAATATTATTCAAATAATATGAATTATTAATCGATAATGGGAAATATCATGCAAATGACAATTATTGAAACAACAATAATATAAAATATCAACGCAGCAATTATTGAATCAATAAAATAAAATATTGAACAGTGATTACTGTAACAATTATTGAGTAGTGCCTTCTTACGTAAGAATCAATAATTCAACTATACTGTGCAATACCGTGTGCTACTGTGTAACTATGCATATTACTGTATTTTAACCACCAGGTATTCCAACAGTGTTAACGGTAACAATTACGTCGTTATTTATAAAACTCAAACTTTGTCATTTTCCTTCATCCAACCGTTTTTCGTTATGGGGCCCACAATTGACTACGCCATCGTACGGATATTCCCGACAAAAAGAATATTCCACGACCAAACGAATATTCCCCGACAAAAGGAATATTTTATAACCACTTGCTTATTTTGTAAAATTTGCACATTTCACCCATAACCAAACCATTATATCAAATTAACCCTTATTAATTTAGAATAATGAATAGAGGAAAATTAACCCTTATTAATTTAGTCGGACCACCGCTGTGGAAAGAGACCCCCCATGGACCCCCCGTCAGAATAAGACGATGGTCGTGTCCCCTATATGTTATATATGGTTTTCTTTAATTATATATAAATTGTTATGTGCTTATTATGATATGCATGGTGCACAGTTATGGCCTTTTGACCCATAGGTTAGTGGTTTTTGGTTTTGAAATATGGCTTGCATGTCGTGCCTTTCTATAAATTCTAATATTATATTCTCTTCTCATCTAAATCCCCTCGAATGTAACTCGAGGTTTCTTTATGTCATGTAATAATTTGTAATCGATGAAGATGTCAAGATGGAGAATATGATGGAAAGATAATGATGGAGAAGAGGCACATGCTTGAGGAAGATCGAAGGAAGCTATTTATTTTAAGATCTTTTACCACCTTAGATTGACCTTCAATCTTTCATTAGCTTGAAAAGATTGACAGTGGATTGGGCCATAATTGTGACACATTTTATTTTGCACTTTATTTATGCTTGTATGTGATATGATATGATAAATAATGTGCATGTTTAATAAGATTAAAATTGGTGAGATCTAAATTTTTTTTTATATATAAAATCCCTCATTAAATTATTAAGTCTAAATCAGATGCCTTCCAATGAATAACACTCATTAAGACCTTGATCAATAGATGTAGGTTTGCCAAAACAAAGTACCCTATTTATCTAGGTAAGATGCGATAGGATAATTGTGATATCCAAACTGTTAAAATCATTGGGCCTGACTTAACTAAGTTATCTTAATAGGATTGTGGACTTAGAGGCATAGAGTTTGGTTGGTACCATTAGATGGACTAGAAACAAATGTTGTTTACCAAACTATCCAAGAGTTATATATGATATAATTGACAAAAGGGTTGTCTACCTAAATAATTGTGTTTTAAGAGATTAGCCAAAGCTAACTTAGGGCATAATGAAATATGGATCTTGGCTCACTAGAAAGATTTAATTGAAAAATGCTTTTCGAATTAATGGTGAGGGCTATTAATTTGAATAAAATAGTGGGAGGTATATTTTGAATGTACTATTATCAATTACATAATATCAACTCTGCAATTTGACTTATTATTTTTTTGCACTTATAAATTGTAGATATCAATGGCAAACAACAACAATACAAGTAGTCTTTCACTACGATCAGTCCTTAAGAAGGACAAGCTGAGTGGAATTAATTTCCTTGACTGGCATAGGAACTTGAGGATTGTCCTCAAACAAGAGCGCAATCTATATGTCATTGAAAAGCCCATTCCTGCAGTACCAACTAATACTGCACCACGTGCGGAGCATAATGCTTACAAGAAGCATCAAGATGATGCTCTGGACGTGAGTTGTCTCATGTTAGCAACCATGAACGCTGAGCTTCGTATAAACATGAGTTGATGGATGCTTATGAGATGATCGAGCATCTCAAGAAATTGTTCAAAGGCGTACTCGACGGGGAGAGGTATGATACAAAGCAAGGCATTGTATCAACGCAAGATGGGTGAACGTGATCCATTGGTCCACATGTCTTTGAAAATGATTGGGTATATTGAGTACCATGATAGGTTGGGTTTTCCAATCACTCAGGAGGCCCAAGCAGATCTTGTTTTGCAATCCACGAGCAACGACTATTCTCAATTTGTCATGAATTATCTTATGAATGAAATTGCGAAACCCCCCATCTTGAGTTGTTGAGCATGTTAAGAACTGCGAGAACAACATGAAAAAGCGAGGACCCGCTCCCATAATAATGGTGCAAAAGGGAATGCTAAGGAAAGTGGAAAGCAAGAAGAAGATAGGATCTAAATCGGTGCCAAACCCAATTTCAAAACCAAGCAGACTTTAAAGCCTAAAGGCGGGGTGGCTAAAGAAGGCGATTGTCACTTTTGTGGAAAACCTGGACACTGGAAGAGGAATTGTCTTGCCTATTTGGAAGAAGTGAAGAAAAGGAAAGGAAGTGGGACTTCTGATTCAGGTATATATGTTATAGAAGTCAATTTGTCTACTTCTACATCATAGGTATTGGATACTGGATGTGGTTCTCACATTTGTGTTAATGTGCAGGAACTCCAAAGGAGTAGGACTTTGGCAAAAGGAGAGGTTGACCTACGTGTTGGGAATGGAGCAAAAGTTGCTGCACTAGCCGTAAGAACTTATCATTTATCTTTTCCCTCTAAGCTAGTTTTAGAATTAGAAGATTGTTATTTTGTGTCTGCTATAAGCAAAAACATTATTTCTATTTCTTGTTTGGACAAGAAAGGTTTTTCATTTATAATAAAGAACAACCGTTGTTTGTTTTACTTAAATGATATATTTTATGGTGTTGCACAATTGTTTAATGGTCTTTATATTCTTGATTTGGAAATGCCTATCTATAACATAAATACAAAACGATTTAAATCAAATGATTCAAATCGACATATCTCTCAACGCTTGTCGTTTGGGCCATATAAATGAGAAAGCATATCAAAACTCCATAAAGATGGATTTTTGGATTCATTTGATTTTGAATCATATGAAAATGCGAATCTTGTTTATTAGGCAAGATGACTAAAGCCCTTTCATTGGACACGATGAGCAGACTAACGATATATTGGGACTTATACATAGTGATGTATGTGGACCCATGAGTTAGATTAGCAAGAGGTAGGTTTTATTACTTCATTACATTTCTTGGCGACTTGATAGATATGGATATGTGTATCTTATGAGACACAAATCCGAATGCTTTAAAAAGTTCAAGGTATTCAAGAATGAAGTTCAAAACCAATTTGGCAAAAGCATAAAAGCCCTTGATCCGATCGAGGAGGTGAATACTTAAGCCAAGACTTTGATGACCTTTAAAGGAGTGTGGTATTATATCACATCTCACTCCACCGGAACACCACAATGGAATGGTGTGTGCGAGAGGAGGAATCGAACCTTGTTGGACATAAATACGATCAATGATGAGTCATGCAAATCTTCCGATAAGCTTTCGGGGTCATGCCACAGAGGCAATTTGCATTCACACTTAACCAGTGTTCCTACAAAAATGGTTGAGAAGACACCATATGAGATGTAGGTGGGAAACATCCTAGTATGTCATTCATGAAGATTTGGGGTTGCGAGGCATTTATAAAGCGTCTAGATTCGACAAGCTCGGGACCCAAATTTGACAAATATAATTTTTGTGGGATACCCAGAAGGAAATAAAAGGGTATTATTTCTACAAACCTTACGAGAACAAAGTGTTTGTTGCTCGGTGGTATTTTCTAGAAAGAGAATTTGTCTCTAAAGGAAGCAGTGGGAGGAAAGTAGAACTCGAAGAAATTCGAGAACCACGAATATCATTGAACTTTGAGTTGGAAAGTGGCGGGAACCACAAGATGTTGTGGAAAGTGAACACCTTTCAAATTACACAAGGAATTCGTAGATCTGGTAGGACACGCCAAGAGCCCGAGAGATATTATGGATATCTTGTGACTCAAAACGGCGATGTGATGCTCATAGATCAGGATGAGCCTGCTTCCTACCAAGAAGCTATAAATGGACAGATTTCGAGAGATGGCTTGAAGCCATGAGATCTGAAATGGACTCCATGTATACTAACCAAGTATGGACTTTGGTTGATCCACGAAGAAAGTAAAACCAATCGGTGCAAGTGGGTTTTCAAAGAAAACCGACATGGATGGTAATGTACAAACCTCTGAAGGTCATTGGTAGCAAAAGGTTACAAACAAGTTTAAGGTGTTGACTATGATGAAACCTTCTCTCCAGTGGCAATGGTTAAATCCATCAGGATCTTACTTGTTATTGCAGCCTTTTACGATTACGAAATCTGGCAGATGGATGTCAAAACTGCTTTCCTTAACGGAAATCTCCTTGAGGATGTGTACATGACACAACCTGAGGGTTTTGTCAATCCAAAGGATGCTGAGAATGTATGTAAGCTGCAGCGATCCATTTATGGATTGAAGCAAGCCTCTCGGAGTTGGAATCTTCGATTTGATGAAGCAGTCAAAGAGTTTGGTTTTATTAAAAATGAAGATGAACCTTGTGTATATAAGAAGGTTAGTGGGAGTCACATTGTATTCCTAGTATTATATGTTGACGACATATTAATTATTGGGAATGACATTCCTTCATTCTGAAATTTGTAAAAAACATGGTTAGGAAAATGTTTCTCTATGAAAGATTTAGGTGATGCAGCCTGCATTTTAGGTATCAAGATCTATCAAGATAGATCAAAAAAAAATGCTCGGCCTAAGTTAGAGTACATATATTGATAAAGTCTTTGAAAGCAGTTCGGATGCAAGAGGCAAAAAGAGGACACTTACCCATGACTCATGGTATAAAGATCTCAAAGGCCCAATGTCCTAAATCACAAGATGATGAGGAGCGTATTAGAAAGATTCCTTATGCTTCGGCAATTGGATCTATCATATATGCAATGATATGTACTCGTCCGAATGTCTCGTATGCCTTGAGCATGATGAGAAGATACCAGTCGAATCCAAGTGAAGGTCACTGGACAGCAGTCAAGAATATCCTCAAGTATCTAAAGAGGACTAAGGATTCATTCTTGGTATATGGAGGTGAAGACGAACTGGCAGTAAAGAGTTACACAGATGCTAGTTTCCAAACTGACAATGATGACTATAAGTCTCAGTTAGGTTTTGTATTTTGCCTTAATGGTGTAATCTTGTTATTGGAAGAGTTGAAGCAAGAGGCGATGGCGGATTCTACAGCGGAGAATTTGAGTATATTCTTCGCTTCTAGTGCGACCGAGGAGGATGTATGGATTAAAAAGTTCATCACTTTGAACTTGGTGTTGTTCCAACCATTGTTGATCCGGATTGCTTTCTATCTATGATAATAATGGAGCCATTAGACAGATAAGGAATCCAGATCTCACCTGTGATCCAAGCATATACTTAGGCGGTAGCATCTCATCCGTTAAATCATTGATAGAGGAGATGTACATATAGGAAGAGTGCTGACGGATGATAATGTTGCGGATCCACCGACGAGGCTTTGTCAGCTTACGAGAAGCACGAAGGTCACACTAGTTCCATGGGTATTAGATACATGAGTGATTGGCTCTGGTGCAAGTGGGAGACTGTTAGAGTTTATGCCCTAGAGGCCAATTATTTTATATAATTGCTTAACATTTTGATATTATATTTGATTGAATAAATGAATTATTTTATTATGGTTTTATTTACTGCGTTATATAAATTTTAACATAATAAAATTCCTTAGAATAGTGATACAAATTATATAGTTTCAAGTATGTGACTTGAACATGAGATTATATAATTATAATTAGTATCATTGTTCTTAAATGTCCTAATCGTAGTATTATTGTTGATGGGACAACGGTGATGCATTGAGACTAGTATGTGGATTGATTGATGACCAAATCTCATTGGTCATAAATATATGAGATATTAAGTCGATGCATAGGTACATATTGAGAACAATGTCTTTGGACGGACCCACCATGAGAATTCTATATGGAGCATTATGCGAAGTGTCATTAGCAATTCTCATAGTGACAATGATGTAATGGTCCTCCGACCTGAAATTCCTATATTACTACACGAGAATTTATGTACTTTGATATCATCAAATGTCACCTTTAATGGGGTGGACTATAAAGGTGATTATTGGATACATCATGAATCGTGTGAGGAATATGAGTGATCTAGATGGAATTTAACCATCCTATATATTAGGGGTGATATCCATAGGCCTCTTGATTGAGTAGGACTATGAAATGCATGGCCATGCTCAAATAGTGATTTGTGTCATGTAGTCTACTCATTGATCAAGAAAACTCATATTAAATTATAAAGAGTATGACACATTCCAAGACTCGAGTTTAATCTAGGATATTAAGGTTAAAAGGATTAAATTACATTGAAACATTGGTCACGAAAAGGTTGCATCGAATCATCGATCTTATTATTACTTGGGTAGCAGTGATGCATTACTAGATGTCGCTCACTATTTATAATTTTATAATATGATTTAAAATTATTGCCAACGTAATAATAACCTATAGGGTCACACACATAGAATGTAATTAAAAGGGAATTAATTTAAATTGTAAATATTTAAATATATCAATATGATTGATAGTATTTAAATTACGAATTTAAATTAATAGGATAATTTATATATAGGTATATTAATTAAGTAAGACTTAATTAAGATATATATATATATATATATATATATATATATATATAAATTAGGATTTTATTAAATTAGGTTTTGAATAATATTTTTTAATGGCTATATATATGATATATATATAAAGCCATTTTAGGGATTTATTCAAAAACTGAAAACCCTAGCCGCTCTTAGAGAGAGACTAGAGAGAAACAAGTTCTGAAAATCCCCATCCTTGGTGGCTAGTACCACGGTTCCTTCTTCTACGCAGATCATAGGGGCCGATTGTCGGAAGCGTTAGTGTGTGGATACCGTAAAGCGCGATTCATTTGGATTGCGTTGGAGATTGACTAGCATCAATTTCAATATCACAATCGGTATAATTTCTAACAGCTGAGTTAATTGTTTTCACATGGATCCTGTTTTGGGTTTCGAAATTGCTTTAAATTGGTTTATTTCCACTACGTTTCTGTGTCGAAACCCTACAGAAAATTTAATTTTATTTATAATAAGTTGGGGTCTTACAACCTCCCCTCCTTATAAAATTTCATCCTCAAATTGGCGTGACGCACAGTGTTTTGAGCGGTGAGGTACCTCGCTTTTATTTCCGATTCCAACTCCTAGGTCATTTCTTCAATAGCATGGTTTCTCTACAAAACCTTAACTTGTGGTATAACCTTGGTGCGTAGGACATGCTCTTTTCTATCCAAGATCTTAACAGGTACCTCCTCGTACGTTAAATCTTCGGCTATCTCGTCTGGTTCTAACTCAATAATGTGGTTCGGGTCTTTCACATATTTACGAAGCATAGATATATGGAAAACATTGTAAACACGAGACATACTTGGAGGTAACGCGAGTCTATAGGCCACATTTCCTATTCGGTCAAGAATCTCAAATGGACCAACAAACCTTGGATTGAGCTTTCCTCTCTTTCCAAATCTTGTAACTCCCTTCCATGGAGCAACACGTAACAGTACATGATCTCTAATATTAAACTTCACGTCCTTTCTATGAAGATTAGCATAACTCTTTTGTCGATCCTGTGAGGTTTGAATACGTTTTCGAATCATTTGTATCTTTTCTGTAGTCATGCGTACCAATTCCGGTCCCAATAAAGTTGCTTCACCCACCTCATCCCAGCATACTGGAGAACGACACTTTCATCCATATAACGCCTCAAATGGAGCCATGCCTATACTTAACGATAGCTTGTTGTTGTAGGAGAATTCCACCGATGGCAAGTACTTATCCCAACTTCCTTTGAAATCTAGGACATAGAGTCTTAATAGATCTTGAGGGTTTGAATAGTCCTCTCGATTGTCCGTCCGGTTTGAGGATGGTATCTTTGAAGCGAATAAATAAATCCATGTCCATAGCTTTCTGCAAGCTAACCCAAAATTGTGAAATGAATCTTAGGTCACGATCCGAAACTATGGATACTGGCATGCCATGCAATCTCACAATCTTGTTCACGTACGTACGAGCAAGACGTTCAAGGGAATAAGTCTCATGTATCGGCAAGAAATGAGCAGACTTGGTTAATCTATCAACAATAACCCAAATCGCATCTATGCCTTGAGAAACTTTGGGAAGACCTTTAACGAAATCCATGGTAATGTGTTCCCACTTCCATTCTGGAATCTCAAGTGGTTGCAATGGACCTTTTGGCACTTGATGCTCCGCCTTTACACGTTGACAAGTTAAACACCTCGAGATAAACTCCGCGATCTCTCTCTTCATATTATTCCACCAAAATATATGTCGAATATCGTGATACATTTTGGTACTCCCAAGATGGATTGCAAACGGGGTGTTGTGTGCCTCCATCATGATTCTATGCTCCAAGTCAGAATCGTTAGGAACACAAATTCTAGAGTTGACTCGAAGTATTCCTTGTGACTCCCCCAAAATAGGTATACATCACCCATTCTGAGTTGTCAATACACGGTACAGAAACAACTACAACTTTATTATTACAATAGTAAAACTGTGAGTTTGAATACAAATATTATATTCTAGACAATATCTATACCCAAATAAATCCTCATCACATTTATTTATACATTATTTTACAAAAATGGTGAGGACTACTAAACAACTCTCTATAACCATCATTCCATACCCCGACTGCATTTACTCGCTACATTCTCGCCTCCCGAGAAGAAAAATGGAACAAAAAGGAAAAGGTTAGCTCAACTAGCCCGATAAAAAGAATATTATGACTAAGATAATATACAACAAATTATCGTTAGTCTTCAGCAGGGAAAAATCTAATAGAATACAATAGACAACAAATTTTAAATCAATATTCGCAATGAAAATAATAATTCATTAGAAGAGTTAAGTAGAGAATGCAAACTACTATCTTCTATGTATGAATTTTAAAGTTCATCGTCTATCTTTTATCCTGTAACATCAATCAATATATATACGGAATCAAATATTCATCTTTGCACTCACTGAAGCCAAAGATATTCATCGATTAGTCATGTTCATCTAAACACTGTTCATCTTTGCACTACTGGTCAAAGATATTCATCAGAAAATCATTCATCTTTTGCACTACTGAGCCAAAGATATTCAATAATATCATCATTTAAGACCGAGGATGATGAAAAATATTTTTAAAGAAAGCGAATCCGATTGAAATAAAATGACAAGGATTAAGGATTAAGGATTCAGTACTTTGTTTTATCCATGTCCAAAAATACCTCAAAAATAATCATAGTGGTGTAAAATTCAAGAATGATCAAAACATGGATACAATCAAAGCTAGTTCGAATAGATATTTTTCTAAAAGGAAAATTTTTATTTTTTTGATGAATAGTCTCAGTATTCGTGAATAATCAGTATATCGTGAATAAGTGTCGATATCGTGAATAGTAACTCCCGAACACTAAAAGTTCCAAATTTGATTAAAAGTTCAGATCAATACTTGACATAATGATATTAGAATAAATAATATCATTAAAAAATAATATCCCTTACCTCGGAAAAGACAAAGACTTTTAACCTGGAATAATTGGATATAAAGGCTATAACTTGAACTTTGACCGTATAACAATACTCAAAGTATACTCAAAATACTCACAAGAATATGCTCGATAATATAGAGAAAATTTGGTTTACGGTGTGATTTTCAATTCTAACCTAAGCACCTTATTTATAGGAAAATGCTTAGAACACCAAAGCAGAAAATTTAATAAAATATTAATATATATATATATATATATATATATATATTATAATTTCTACGCCCACTTATAAGGATCTAAATTCAGCAAATTCCAACACATGCCAGACCCACAATAATGACAAAAAACGTTTTTCATATTTAAAATATTTTAAACTTCCAAAAATTAATTATTTCGGAGCTTCAGAACTTCAATAATTCATAATAAATAGCCCTTTTGTCAGAAAATTCGAAACTCGTGATTTGTTTATAGGAAATTCAATTATCTACAACTTTGCGTAAGAAAGTTTTCCAAATTCCAAACAAAATTGGTAAAGAAATCCATAAGCGGGTGATTTTAAATTTATAATCAAATTTGATAATAAATGGGGTCCCAGACATGTTTAACATGTTTTAAACATTTATTGCAACAAAAATACTCTTCCTCCTCGTATACTCATATATCCCACATTCGTTGTAAAAATATCACCATTATTATATTATTAAAATATAATAATATATTTAAATAAATTATTTTATCGGAAAAGATAAAATTTCAATTTTCAATAATTGTCACATTAAAATTTTCTCCATCTATATCCACAAAATCAATATTTTTCTCATCATATGAATCAATAATTAATTATTCACAAATAATATTATGAATCACAATATTGACAAACGTGCGGTTCCCAGGAAGAGAGGGCTTTCAATAAGAATTTCTCCTTCATGGTGGCCGCAATTAGGTGACCAAACCTCTCCTTAGACAGAACTTTCTAGACATTGCCAATAATGTTATCTAATAATATTATTGAGGATAATATGAATTATTGCTTCGATAATGAAAAATCTTACCGTAATGATAATTATTGAAACAACGAGAATATAAAATATCAACGCAGCAATTATTAAATCAATAAAATAAAATCTGAAGCGATAATTATCGTAACCATTATTGGGTAGTGCCTTCTTACGTAAGAATCAATAATTGGTGCAATACTGGTAATGCTTCTCGTGTTTTAACCACCGAGTATTTTAACGGTATTAACTTGAATAACTACGCTGTAGTTATTTTTAAACAACTTATATTTGTCGCTTTCTTCATCCAATAAACTTTCTGTTATGGGCCCACACATGGTCATTGCATTGTTGGCGTAAATGCGAATATTCCCGATAGTAATGTAATATTCCACAAATATTTTATAACCACCGCTTATTTGAAATATTTGCGTATTTTACCCATAACTATCCATATTAATCACATCAACCCTTACTATTTCAAAATAATAATTAGAGGAAATTAAATTTCATTTATTAATTATTTGGGGTCTTACATTCCTTCTTCATCGATTCTTGCTTCTGGAATAGCTCCTTCTTGCACTTTCTTCTTCATACGCAGGCCTCTGTGTCCGTAGCTTGAGCGGCTTTAACTTTATCGATTAAAAGCTCGGTTCTACTCGTATATTCGCCATCATCACGTGGGTCCCTGGAGTCTTTAATTCTATCTCCATCCTTTGTAAGTCATACAAAATGGGCCTTTGTGTTGACAATATCGCACTCGTACTCGCATATGATCTTCTACTCAATGCGCTGCCTCTTACGTTCACTTTTCAGGATGATATTAAATAGTGTGATCGTAATCTTTCAATGTACTCAAGCCAACGTCGTTTGTCGCATGTTGAGTTCTTTTTGGGTGAATAAATATTTGAGGCTTTTATGGTCCGTATAAATCTCCACTTTCTCCCCATACAGGTAGTGTCTCCAGATTTTCAACACAAAGACGACTGCTGCCAACTCCAGATCATGAGTAGGATAATTCCTTTCATATTCTTTGAGTTGTCGCAAGGCATAGGCTATGACTTTCCCATGTTGCATGAGAAAACATCCTAACCCTTTGCCTGAAGCATCGCTATAGATAACAAATCCATCCGCATTTAGATGGTATTACCGTAACAGTCTTAGAAATAAGTCTCCTCTTAAGCTCTTCGAAACTCTTCTTGCATTCTTCGCTCCATACGAATTTTGTATCTTTTCGAGTCAGCTGAGTTAACGGAGTAGCGATTCGAGAAAATCCTTCCACGAATCTCCGATAATAACCAAATTAAGCCCGTAAAGTCGCATACTTGATCCTTGAGGTTGCTCCCAACTTTGTATTGCTTCAATCTTTGTTGGGTCATCAGATACTCCATGTTTTGACACCACGTGCCCAAGGAATGCTACTTCCTCAAGCCAGAACTCGCATTTCTTTAGCTTGGCATAAAGCTTGTTTTCACGAAGCCTTTCAAGTATCAGCTTCAAATGGTGCTCATGATCTTCACGGCTTTTGGAATAGATGAGGATGTCATCAATAAAGACAACAACGAACTGATCCAAATATTCCTTGAATACACGGTTCATCATATCCATAAAAGTAGCAGGAGCATTAGTCAATCCAAAAGACATGACTAAGAATTCATAATGCGTCTGCAGGGAGTTACGGAAGGCGGTCTTTGGAATATCCTCGATTTTAATCCTCGGTGATGATATCCCGAATGAAGATCGATCTTTGAAAAGAATTGTGCTCCTTGCAGAATCTGGTCGAACGGGTCATCAATGCGAGGTGGCGGATACCTATTCTTGATGGTGACATGGTTCAATTCTCAGGTAGTCAATACAAATTCGCATACTCCGTCTTTCTTCTTTACAAATAAAATAGGAGCACCCCAAGGAGATGTCTTTAGGACGAATAAGTCAGATGTCTAACAATTCTCGTAGTTGGACTTTTAACTCCACGAAGTTCAATAGGAGCCATTCGATATGGGGTTTTAGAAATGGGTTTTTTGTGCCGGTTCAAGGTTAATAAAGAATTCAACATCACGTTCGGGGGGTAGACCGGGAAGTTCTTCAGGAAATACATCAGAAAATTTTCTAACAATAGAAATATTATTCAAATCTGACTTGTCTCTGTTCAAATCCATAACATGGGCTAAGAAAGCTTGACATCCATTTTTCAATAAATGAATAGCTTTGTGGCTTGATATAACAGTGACTGATTTTAGTGGTTTAGTTGTTTGAATTCGTATGACAGGTTGGTTAGGAATATGAAAACTAACAACCTTACGAAAATAATCAATTTTGGCATGATGAGTGGTTAACCAATCAATCCCTAAAATCACATCAAAAGCAAGTATCTTTAAAGAGATAAGATCAACAGGTAATGTGATAGTGCCAACTTGGATCATGCAAGATTTATAAACTGTAGATGTAACGAAGGTTTCACCCAACGGAGTTTCAACAGATAAGTTAAAATCCAATTTCTCCGGAGTCAAGTTTAAACGTTGAGCACAAGCAGGAGAGATAAAAGAATGGGTAGAACCGGTATCTAGTAAGGTATAAACTTTGCAAGAATTCAAGATTAGCTTACCCGTGATCACCTTGTTCGGGTTCCTCACGTTTTGGCCAGTCACAACAAACACTCTTCCAAGAACCGTTGATTTCGACTTATCCGGGATAGCCTTTGGAGTCATTATCCCTGCTGAACTTGATTTTGTTACAGAACAATCCCGAGCTATGTGACCTTCCTTTCCACAGTTATAACATACCTTGGATTGTTGTGGACAATTTAGGTTGATATGTCCCTCTTTCCCGCATTTGTAACATCTAACTGGCGATCGTTCTCGTCCCCTGGAATTTGTTGTTGGTGTTGGTGCTGATGTCTTCCCGTCATTGTTGAATCTCCTCTATCTGAAGTTTCCACTTGACTCACCTCTCCTATTATCATGGCCACGATTACCACCCGAGTGGTTACCGCTTTTGTCCGTATTCTTCCCTCCTCGCTGGTTATCATCGCTCCGATGATTTCTTGTCACTGAAGATGACCACAGTTATGATCCTCGATTGAGTATACTCATTATCTCTTTCTAATAATTGAGCCTTGTTGACAACATCTTAATACAGAGAAAATTTATGAGAGATAAGGTATTAATGAATCTCGGGTTTTAGACCTCTCAGAAATATCCGCGTCATACTTTCCTCATTTTCTACCAAATGAGGTGCAAACCTGGATAACTCCGCGAACTTCGCCTCGTACTGAGACACCGTCATGTTGTTCTGTTTCAGTCTAATAAACTATACCTCTTTCATATGAAGAATACTTTCAGAAAAGTACTTGTCATTGAACAGTTTCTGAAATCTTTCCCAAGACATGTTGAGTGCGGCTGGCTGGGTACGCTTCACGGATTCCCACCAGTAATCTGCCTCTCCACGGAACATAAAGGTGGCGAATGGAACCTTTTGTTCCTCCGTGCATCCCAAGACATTGAATATCTTGGTAATTTGCTTGACCCACGTTTCTACCTTAATCGGATCGGGCTTTTCCTAGAAATCTGGTGGTCCCAACTCCTTGAACTTCTTGGTTGTGACAGACCGCGCGTTGCTATCACTTCCACCCGTATTTTGTACACGAGTCTCCCTCGTCTGATTTTGCATGAACTGCAAAAAGCTTCTAAACATTCCATCGTTCATCGTTTGCTCGGTAGTGTTGTTTACAGGAGGAATATTGCCTTCGTGTTGCACGTTCTCCTGGTTTATGACTAAAGGTTGTTCCACAGTCTCATACACTCCATTTTTAACGTTCTCAGCAGTCATTCTTAAATACTGCCATAAAATAAGGGTTAATTAAACAAATTAACATATCACATAATATCCCTATATTATGACCGACCAACAAATAAGCTTAGATAGGACACACTAGCGAAGGATTTACTCATCTCCCCTCCTAGTTCTATTCCCGATCTCGCTTGGAGACCATATCCCTAAGCTTTGATACCAACTGTGACACCCCCAAAATAGGTATACAACACCCATCTTGAGTCGTCAAATACATGGTACAAAAATCAAACTACAACTTCAATAATACAATTGTCGTGCAAAATACGACAACACATCACTGTGAGTTTAAATACAAATATTGTCTTCTAGACAATATCAACACTCAAATAAGTCCTCATTACAATTATTCATACACTATTTTATAGAAATAGTGAGGATCGCTAAAACATCTTTCTAGAACCATTACTCCATTTACCCAGACTCGATCCTGTTATGTTCTCACCTCCCGAGAAAAAAATGGAACAAAAAGGAAAAGGGTGAGCTCAACTAGCCTAGTAAAGAATATTATGACTAAGATAATATACAACAAATTATCATTAGTCTTCAACAGGAAAAATCGATAGAATATAATAGACAACAAGTTTTAGATCAATATTTCGCAGTGAAGCTAAAGAATCCATTAGAAGAGTCACGTAGAGAATGAATTCTACTATCTTCTAAGATTTAAAAGTTCATCATCAATATTTTATCCCTGTACAACAATCAATATACATCTTTAATCAAATATTCATCTTTGCACTACAGGCCAAAGATATTCATTTGTATCACCAATTGGTCATATTCATCTCAACACCTGTTCATCTTTGCACTACAGGCCAAAGATATTCATCAGTTAATCATTCATATTTGCACTAAAGGCCAAAGATACTCAGTAATATCATCATTTAAGACTGAGGATGATGAAAAATATTTTTAAAAAAATGAATCCAGTGAGACAGAAGGACAAATATTAGGGATTCGTATAACAGTTTATCCAAGATCAATAATACTTCATAATAACCAATTGTTAAGCAGAATTCAAAAATAACGATCAAAACATGGATACAATCAAAGATAGTAGCCAAAATAGACATCTTGGACACAAAAAAAAATTTATTTTTTTGATTGAATAGTAGTATTTAGTGAATAAGTGTCGATATCGTGAATAGTCACAGATATCGTGAATATTAACTTCGACACAAAAAAGTTTCAAATTTGATTAAAAAGTTCACCAATATTTTGGCATAATGATATTGAAGAAAATAATATCATTTAAGAAGAAAATAACATCCCTTACCTCAAAATAATCAGATTTAATCGGAATATCGGATAGAAAGTCAAAGGAAGCTTTATTAGAAACAAACAACTCTCAAAGTATATAAATACTCACAAAAATACGCTCGATAATCTAGAGAGAAAGAAAACTTGTTTCTGGTGTGATTTTCAATTCTAACCTAAGCGTCTATTTATAGAAAAATGCTAGAACGTCATAGGAGACTAAAATAATAAAATATTATTAATTCATTACTTTTCTTCTACGCATGCTAATCAAGACTCAAGACCAGCCATCTTTGAACAAAAATCAGCAGCCCACATGTGTTAAACCAAAAGTGGGTCCCACCCATAATTTAATAAAAATTATTTTATTTTCTGAAACTTCAGTAATTCATAGAAAATAGCCCGTTTATCAGAAAAATACGAATTTTATGTCCATTCCACACGAAATCGAATTCTTTACAACTTTGTAGCTTTGAATTTTTCCAAATTCCAAATAGAAAATATCCGAAATAAATAAACGGGTGATTTTTAATACCTCCATTCTGACAAAATACTGATAAAACACCTCAGCATTAATTCCTTCATTTATAACCACATAAATAGATCCATCATTTATATCCACATCAAATAAATATTTCCTTATCATATAAATCAATAATTAATTATTCACAAATAATATTACAGAATTACAATTATGACAACCATGCAGTTCCCAGGAAAGAGGGGGCTTTCCAATAAGGATTTCTCCTTACTGGCGCGCAATTAGGTGACCAAACCTCTCCTTAGACAGAACTTTCTAGACATTGCCAATAATGTTATCTAATAATATTATTCAAATAATATGAATTATTGATCCGATAATGGGAAATATCTTTTGTGCGATGACAATTATTGAAACAACAATAATATAAAATATCAACGCAAGAATTATTGAATCAATAAAATAAAATATTGAAGCGTTGATTAATTGTAATAATTATTGAGTAGTGCCTTCTTACGCAAGAATCAATAATTGAACTATATCTTTATGCAATACTGCAAGTGTCTTCTTGTAAGTAACTATGTATATTACTGTATTTTAACCACCAGGTATTCCAACAGTGTTAACGGTAACGATTACGCCGTTATTTATAAAACTCAAATTTTGTCGTTTTCCTTCATCCAATCGTTTTTCGTTATGGGGCCCACAATTGACTGCGCCGTTGTACGGATATTCCCGACAAAAAGAATATTTCATGACCAAACGAATATTCCTCGACAAAAGAAATATTTAATAACCACTTGCTTATTTTGTAAAATTTGCACATTTCACCCATAACCAAACCATTATATCAAATTAACCCTTATTAATTTAAAATAATGAATAGAGGAAAATTTAATTTTATTTATAATAAGTTGGGGTCTTACAACAGTTGTTATAGTAGTACTCACTAATTTATAAAATAGTGTATCAATAATTGTAATGAGGACTTATTTGACTGTGGATATTATCTAGAAGACAATATTTATATTTAAACTCACAGTTTATGTGTTGTCGTATTTTGTACGACAATTGTATTAATGAAGTTGAAGTTATTTCTATACCATGTATTTGGCGACTCAGAATGGGTGATGTATATCTATTTTGGGGGCGTCACAGTATATGCCTAATGAGTTCTCATTTTATTTAGGGGGTGTATTCAATTAAGATTTTTAAAGACTTTTTTTAAGTGATAATTTTTTGTAGAATTTGTGGATTTTAATAACTTTTAAAGACTTTAAAGACTTTTTTAAAATGACTTTTATAGACTCTATAAAATATGTAACAGACTTTTATAAACTTTTTATTAAGACTGTGATAGACTTTTGTATACTTCTAATATATAAAATTGAAAGAACATTAGATTTAAGATTAAAATTTTGCTACATAGTTAAATTATTTATTATATTTTTTAGTCCATATATTATAAATAATAATCCACTTTATTTTATGATAACAACTTTCGAAAACATATTATACAAAAATTTTAAGTTAAATAATAACAATATTATTTTATCTAAGCATTAGAATACATATAAATTATAATATATTTATTACATGGCTTCTGATCATTCAATTATTGGCTCCATGATTTCATTTTTTTTCTTTCATAGAAACTAAATCCACACTCTTGTGTGAGCGTGTGATTTAATACCATATTGATTGTTTTACTATATATATATATATATATATATATATATATATATATATATATATATATATATATATATATATATATATATATATATATATATTAATCCTTCCTTTTACCAAATCATGCAGTATAAATAATAATAAGATAAAAGTTTTAAATATATATACATACATAATCTTCACAATTGATCTGAGAGTTTCATGATTTTATCTCACCTTTATTAAACAAATTTCTTTCGTCTTTGTATTGGAAACTTTCGAAATGCCGCTTTCTCCCTTACCAATTTATTGTGCCTTTTCCCTCTTTCCTACGTACCGCGAGACAAATTAGGTCTTTAGTTATTTGTTTACTTATTAATATATCTTGTTAATTCTCTTAATTATAATATGATTTAATTTTATCCATATATAAATTAAATCTAATTAGTTTTAAAACCCAAATTTTACCAAATTAATTTATCCTTCACATATTAATACTTATTAGCCCATATAAAATAAATAACTAGTTTGACCCAATAAAAGACAAAATCTAATTAAATTATTTAAAATATAAATTTAAATATTATTTATTTATTTTATTTTATTTCTTTATTATTATTTTTTTCTGGGTATTACACCGCGAATTTGTATTTACACTGCGAATTTTTGGGTTCCCTCTTTACTAGTGATCCGAATTTCTACCTTTGTGTTTAATATTTGAAAGTCTTTAGAAGTCTTTAGAGATGAGGTCAGACTTTGGATATGGGTTAATACTTAATAATAATAATTCTTCTTCTAAAGTCTGTCAAACTCTACCATTTGATAGAAATATAAAAAATCTATGACTTTTTGAATACCAAAATATTTTTATAGACTTTGTAAAAATCTTAATTCAATACCATCTAACTTTTAAAGACATTAAAAATGTTGTAATGAATATCAGTAAACTTTTATAAACTCTTTAAATGTCTAGATTGAATACAACCAAAATTTTAAAATTTTTAAAAGTCTTTAAAAATCTTAATTGAATACACTCCGTTAGTATTTTCTAAACTTTTTTTATTAATTAGAAAATTTATACCTTTTTGAAATTAAAAAAAAATAATTAAACATGTTCACTGAACATTTAATTCTCACCTTATAGAGTATGATTTAAAAAATTTACAAATATTAAGGATGTATATTCTATGTTTACTCCTACGAATAATAATGACATGATTATAAAATCATAATGACAAGTTTGAGGACATGCTTTCATTTAATAAAAATAGATGGTAACTCGTGCAAGACAATTTTTTCTCTTTTTGTATACAAAATTTAAAAAATTTAAATTATTTTTAGATGGAAATCAATAAAAATAAATAAACTTTGTCAGATTTTTGAATCCTTATTTTAATGTATAGTTTGCATTTTTGTATTGAATAATAAATTTTTCAAAATGTTAATTTAAGTTGTTATTAATTACTTCAATGTATAATTTTATTCAGTTTTGATGGTGAATAATTAACTTCTTAATTTGAGTTATTTTTGATAAAAATCACATGCAAATAAAAGGTTGTGAGACCCCGAATTTTATGAAATAAAAGTATTCAATTTTTCTATATTGGTGAATAGTTAAATTGATAAAAGTTTAAAGTTAAGGGTGACATTTGAAAATTTTTCAAAGTAAGTGATGGTGAAGTTTTGTTTTATTAGTATTAATAATGTAATAAAACAGAAATGTTTTTTATATAAAACAGAATACTTTTATAAAGTTATTCGTTTTATTAGGCTAATAGTAAAATCTTTTTATAAAAAACAGAATACTTTTATAAAGTTATTTGTTTTATTAGACAATAATTAGAATATATTATATTTTATTATGCATAGTGTTTTGCATAGTACTGCGTAGTGTTTGCATAGTAAAATCTTTTTATATAAAATAGAATACTTTTATAAAGTTATTCATTTTATTAGATTATAAATAGAATATATTATATTTTTTTATTGTAAACCAATCTGGGACCGTCTCAGTTTAAAAGTAAATCAATACGGATAGTTCATGGATTAGTTTCTTATTCGATCCATTCTTCTATAAATAAAAGTTCATTCCTTCATTATTTCTTACGAATTCTTTGAAACTCTAGAGAGAGAAACTATAGAGATAATTTTTCTTCTATAATCTTGGCGTATTTCTTTAGAGTTTAAGAAAGCTTTGAGTGTAGTACAAGTTTTCTTGAGTATATCCTCGCCCTACTATCCGAATGAGTACTCTTCTTTTTGAAAGGTAAGGGATATTATTTGTTGTACTTCGTAAAGGGTATTATTTCTTTCGTATTCATGAAGAGAACTTACATTATTCCATTCTTTATTATTACATTGGAATAACATTATCGTCATGTGAAATACCTATACTTGGTGAAATTCATTATTATTCCATTCTTTATTATTTACATAACTTGTTGGAATATCACATCGGTAAATTTAAATTCGACATTATTATTCATTCTTTATTATTATGTTGGAATATCACATCGGTGTATGTAATTTACTTTGACTGGTTCCGATTCTTTATTATTACATTGGAATAACTTTATTTTATGTGAAGTACCACATACATGGTGAAATTTCATTGTTATTCCATTCTTTATTATTACATTGGAATATATCACATGCGTGCGTTTCTTTGGGACTGGTTCCATTATTTATTATTTATTTATTACATTGGAATATCACATGCATGCGTTTCTGTGGGACTGAAGTTCCATTATTTATTATTACATTGGGAATAACCTTTACATGCGGTCTCTATCGCATGCATGGTGAATCCTTTTGTTATTCCATTCTTTATTATTACATTGGAATAACACATACATGTGGATTACCACATGCATGGTGAATGATCCTTTGTATTCATTCCTTATTAAATTGTGGAAATGATGATACATCTCGTGGATTCTGCGTGGTGATTACCATTTGCGGTTTCATATATGGTGAAAATCCATTTGGAGTTTCTTATACTTCTGGTAAAATTATACCTTGATATTGGCTTCATCGAAAGTTTTCATGAAATATTATACTCCATGAAATTAATGGAATATCCTTGATATTTGGACATTATTGAGTTCATCCATATAATTCATTCTTGGGTATATGTAGTATTAGTAAGTGTTATGATGAGTTATGTTGGTTATTATGTGAAAACATGAAAGTTTCTTAGAAATCACAAAGGGTTGAAAAATCGATTTTGGTGAAAATAGAACATGAAATTCAATTGACCATATCTCTATTATATTTTGAATTTTTGAGTGTGGTCAAGTTCTAGAGTTAGATCTATGAGTTTCCTAACTTATCCAAGTGGAATCCTTTGGAAAAGGTGTTGTAGATTTTTTGTGTGGGTGATTTTAGCAAAGTACAAAAAAGCTAAAAAATGTAAAAAAAAAACTCTTGCCACAATTTTTAAAAAGGGCATTTTAGCCACTTAATTTGTGAGAAAAATTTCGGCCTTTTGGGACATGAAAATATATGGTATAAAGTACCTCTCTGTCCAAAAATGAGCTCATTCAGACTTAAAATGAGCAAGTTATGACCATTTCAATATTTAGGTTTTTAAATGAAAAAAATGCTATAGGAGTTCTATAACTCCGATGACCATGAAATTTAAAGCTGGAAGATCACGTTAACATGTGTAAGATCCTGTCAAGATTTGGGAATTTACGGAGTTAAACTTGAGGTAGCTAATTTCTTAAGGAATTAATTAGAAATTGATTTTTGAAAAATAGTAAATGAATTTTAAAAATTAGAGAAAAATATATATTCATTATGGGACTATATTACGCTAAATCGAGAAAAAGAAATATTTTTGGGACTGATTTGGTATTTTTCATGAAAATAGTTTAATTCTGAACATATGAGTTAAATATGTTATGTGAAGTAACAAAGTTGGAAAATAGGATTTTATGGCTTGAAAATCCTATATAAGGTATATACATATTTTTGATGAGGATTTAATCATTGGTGATGAAATCTTATGAGTATGGCATTTTGAATGATTAAATGCATTATTTGGTAAAGTGTAAACAATTGAAATAAATTATTTATAAGTTTAAGAAGTGATTAAAATATTGTTATGATATTAATAATATTAGATTATGAGTGGTTGATAATATTTGGATAAATTTAAAGTCTTTAATATTTATCCTTGTTTTTCGTTGATTAATACTTATATCATTGTCATCATCCTCATGTATATATTATGTTGAAAGTAAATACATGGCTGTAGTGCATAGATGGACTTGGTATGATTATGACGAGGATTATTCGGTATAATCATGGTAGTAATATTACAAATGATGTGGAAAAAGTCCTCATTAGGTAGTAGTGCATTGATGGGCGATTTTTGGTATGATTATGGCTATGGATTCTCTTGACGAGGTGCAAAGATGAATTGTTTTATGGCATGATCGGGGATAGTTGATGAAAACACGATTATCTTTGGCCCGTAGTGCATGGATAATTTTGTGGTCGTGATCTTAAAAGAATATCCTTGGCCTATAGTGCGGGGATGAATTGATGATGTGGATTAATTATTGATTTGAGTCTCAACAATGAAATATTAATTCATGGATGTGATAATAATGAATATCCTTGGTAGTAGTGCATGGATAATTCATGGATGTGATATTAATGAATATCCTTGGTAGTAAGTAGTTGAGGGGTGATTCGATGATGTGGATTATTTATTAATTTGAGTCTCGGTGATAAAATATTGATAATAAACTTTTAAATTCATAGAAGATAGTAGATATCATGCTCTCTACTTGACTCTCTTAAAAATACAATTGTATGTCTTTGGCATGTAGTGCAAAGATGAATTGTTAATGAATATCTTTGGTAGTAGTGCAAAGATGAATTTATTAGTATGATTATGAGCGGGGATTGTGATTTGGTATAACCATGATTTTTGATGTTTGGTGAAGATAGGTGATGAAAATTATCTTACGTCACAGGTGCAAAAAAAAAAATTGAGAATCACAATTATGATTATGAGTTATTCATATGATTGTGGACGAGAATTGTTGATTGATGTTCTGAGGATAAAACATTATTGGTGGACTTTTAACATGGAGAAGATAATAGACACGATGGTCTATTTGACTCTTTAATGGATTGCTTTCGTTCATTTGTAACTATGGTTGAAAAGTTTTATCATCTACCATATGTTCTAAATCTCTAATTTATTATTGACAAAAGCTATTGATAATTTAATTATCTTTAGTTATGATATTCTTTCTTGGGCTAGTTGTGCTCACCACTTTTGCTTCACAATTCCTTTCGGGTAATAAGAGTGTATTTGGGTTGAGCGGGGATAACGAGGAGAATAGAGCGGTGGTCCTATAGTTGCATTGAGGTTCTCCTAAATAGTATGGAAATAATTTTATTGAGAACTTTAGATAAGTGTGTGTATTATTGTATCGTCATTTGATATTTAATTTTGGTGAACCAAATAGGGTGAGGCGAACCTGACTTTGGAAGGGTGTTTTGTCACTATCATACAAGATGTCTAATGACATACAACCTCGTGTTATCATAAGGCGAGGGTTGTGCACATCCACTTCTTTGAGTATATCTCTGAGCACTACTATATGATCTTGGAGTTTATTTGAAATATAATTTTCACTTGGAGGCAGTGGAGATAGTTATATGTCGAGAAGACTCACCATTGGAAGGAACATGATAGTAATCTTCTCATTTTTCTTTGGGGTCTATTAGATTGACCAAGGATAATTCTCTGGACATATGATATCTATCATAACTTAGATTCATGGCCTCCATGTCTGAAAGGTTTCTTGAGCACTTTCAAAAGATTTTAATTTCTAAAAGCAGGTTTTTGGTGTACCTTTATGTAAGGTGCAATTGTGACATGAGTCGAGTTGGTATATGTATTTGTATTTAAACTCACAGATATACATGTCGTAAGTATTTTGCCTGAGCAGTTGTATAAATGAAGTTGTAAATGATTTTTATAGTGTATTTTTTCATGACTTTCAAGATGGGTGATGTATACTATTTTGGGGCGTCACATTTAGTATCGAGCTTAGGGATATGGTTCTTTGGCGGAGATATGAGTCTAGAGCTAGGAGGGAGGCGAGTAATATACTTCTATTTAGTGTGTGACTTACCTAAATTTGAAATTGTTTACTTGATAAGTTGACAAATTATGATATGTCAATTAACCTTGTTTTGAAGTATATTCTAGAATGATATAAAACACGGGAGATGAGCAATGGGAAAATCATGATACAGAAGAAATAATCGAGAAGGTACAATCCGAAAAGAAAGCAAGTTATTCTCATCTCTTCGAAATACCAGGTACGTACGTAAATTTCGAGGGTGAAATTTCATAAGGAGGGGAGATTATGAGACCCCGAATTTTATGAAATAAAAGTATTCAATTTTTTTATTTTGGTGAATAGTTAAATTGATAAAAGTTTAAAGTTAAGGGTGACATTTAAAAAATTTTCAAAGTAAGTGATGATGAAGTTTTGTTTTATTAGTATTATTAATGTAATAAAACAGAAATGCTTTTCATATAAAACAGAATACTTTTATAAAGTTATTCGTTTTATTAGGCTAATAGTTAAATCTTTTTATATAAAAGCAGAATACTTTTATAAAGTTATTTATTTTATTAGATAATAATTAGAATATATTATATTTTATTATGCATAGTATTTGCATAGATGCACGTATAGTGTTTGCATAGTAAAATCTTTTTATATAAAATAGAATACTTTTGTAAAGTTATTCGTTTTATTAGATTATAAATAGAATATATTATATTTTATTGTAAACCAATCTGGATCGTCCATTTAAAAGTAAATCAATCTGGACCGTTCATGGATTGGTTACTATTCAGTCCATTCTTCTATAAATAGAAGCTCATTCCTTCATTATTTCTTACGAATTCACTGAAACTCTAGAAAGAGAAACTATAGAGAAAATTCTTCTTCTATAATCTTGAGCGTATTTCTTTGGAGTTGAAGAAAGTTTTGAGCGTAGTGCAAGTTTTCTTCGAGTATATCCTCGCCCTACCGATTGAATTACTCTTCTTTGAAAGGTAAGGGATATTATTTGTTGTCTTTCGTAAGGGTGTTATTTCTTTTCGTATTCATGAAGAGAACTTATGTTATTCCATTCTTTATTATTACATTGGAATAACATGTCTATATGGAAGTATCTGCATACATGGTGAAATTCTCATTATTATTCCATTCTTTATTATTACATTTGGAATATCTGTCAATCACTAATTTAAATTCGACTGGTTTTCATTCTTTATTATATATGTTGGAATATATATCGCTTGGTGTGCGAATTTACTTTGACTTTGGTTCCGATTCTTTATTATTACTCGTTGGAATAACTTTGTTTGAAATCACCGCATACATGGTGAAATTCATTGTTGTTATTCCATTCTTTATTATTACATCGGAATATCACGTCTGCATGCGTTTACTGTGGGACACAGTTCCATTATTTATTATTCAGTATTTATTATTCTATCGGAATATCCTATATGTGCATTTATGTCGGACCTAGTTCCATATTTATTATTCTGTTGGGAATAACCTTTCTATGCGGTCTCTATCGCATGCATGGTGAATCCTTCTGTTATTCCATTCTTTATTATTACATTGGAATAATAACACATCTATGTGGATTACCACATGCATGGTGAATGATCCTTTGTATTCATTCCTTACTAAATTGTGGAAATGATCTGTATACGTGGATTACCGCATGGCGGGTGGAAATCCATTTGCAGTTTCATATATTCTCGATTATACTCAGTTGGTTAAAGTTTTGGCTTCTATACTCCATGAAATTAGTGGAATATCCTTGATATTTGTGCTTCATCTAGTATCTGTTCATGGGTATATGTAGTATTAGTAAGTGTTATGATGAGTTATGTTGGTTATTATGTGAAAACATGAAAGTTTCTTAGAAATCACAAAGGGTTGAAAATCAGATTTTGGTGAAAATAGAACATGAAATTCAATTGACCATATCTCCTATTATATTTTGAATTTTTGAGTGTGGTCAAGTCCTAGAGTTAGATCTATGAGTTTCCTAACTTATCCAAGTGGAATCATTGGAAAAGGTGTTGTAGATTTTTGTGTGGACTGATTTTAGCAATGTACGAAAAACTACAAAATGTGAAAAAGGCTGCTGCCACAATTTTAAAAGGGCTGTTTCGGCCACTTAATTTGTGAGAAAAATTTCGGCCTTTTGGGACATGAAAATATATGGTATAAAATACCTCATGTCCAAAAATGAGCTCATTCCGACTTAAAATTAGCAAGTTATGACCATTTCAATATTTAGGTTTTTTCGACGAAAAATGCTATAACCAGAGTTCTATAACTTCGATGACCATGAAATTTAAACTGGAAGATCACGTTAACATGTGTAAGATCCTGTCAAGATTTGGGAATTTCTGGAGTTAAACTTGAGGTAGCTAATTTCTTAAGGAATTAATTAGAAATTGATTTTGAAAAATAGTAAATGAATTTTAAAAATTCGAGAAAATATATGTTCATTATGGGACTATATTACGCTAAATCCCGAAAAAAGAAATATTTTTGGGACTGATTTGGTATTTTCATGAAAATAGTTTAATTTACGAACATATGAGTTAAATATGTTATGTGAAGTAACAAAGTTGGAAAATAGGATTTTATAGCTTGAAAATCCTATATAAGGTATATGCATATTTTTGTTGAGGGATTTAATAATTGGTGATGAAATCTTATGAGTATGGCATTTTTGAATGATTAAATGTATTATTTGGTAAAGTGTAAATAATTGAAATAAATTATTTATAAGTTTAAGAAGTGATTAAAATATTATTATGATATTAATAATATTAGATTATGAGTGGTTGATAATATTTGGATAAATTTAAAGTCTTTAATATTTATCCTTGTTTTTCGTTGATTAATACTTATATCATTGTCATCATCCTCATGTATATATTATGTTGAAAGTCATCTACGTGGCTGTAGTGCATAGATGGACTTGGTATGATTATGAAACGAGGATTATTCGGTATAATCATGGTAGTAATGTTACAAATGATGTGGAAAAAGTCCTCATTGGCTGTAGTGCATTGATGGACAGTTTTTGGTATGATTGTGGCTATGGATTCTCTTCGGCCAATGGTGCAAAGATGATTTGTTTTATGGCATGATCAGGACCGTTGATGAAAACACGATTATCTTTGGCCCGTAGTGTTAGGTTTGTAATATTCATGAACGCAATCAAATTGCACAAATAAGCGGAAACGTGTAAAAATCAGAGTTTAAAATATTACAAACCATATACCCGGATCACCCTTTATGCACAATTATTAATTAAACGAAAAAGAAAGAACAAGAATTATACCCTTGAAGATTCGAGCTTCCTCAGGTACAAGTTCACCTCCAATCCTTTTCGCGTTCAACTTGAATCCACCGAATTTTGTTCCTTCGTTTGATCAACGTTAGCCACCCAAGTGTTTGGCCTCTAGAGGTGATCCACCAAGGAAGAAGAAAGATTCAAGAAGATGGGTGTTTGGCAAAACCCTAGTTTTCTATCTCTATAGAAAAGAACGTTCTCTCCAACTTTTGGAATGGCGTATGTTGTAAAAGTGAACAACCAACTCACCCATAATAATACTCCTCTTATTTATAGATGTGGGCAACCCTCCTTAACAATTAAGGAATTGGGTTTTATTTTAATTAATTAAATTCTTTTAATTAATTAAGCTCCCTAATCTTATTAGGGATAATTAATTAAACTCTTTTAATTAATTTATCTCCTAATCCTATTAGGATATTTGAGAGTACTTTTATTAATTAATTCCCAAACTCCTTTAGGAATTAAATAATAATAATAGTAACAATAATAATAAGACTCCTCTTATTAATTTATATTTAATATTTCCAAAATATTAATAATAAATATTAAGCTATTTAATTTATTCTATCACCATAGATTAAATTAAATATACTTAACTTATTATTACGATTATGCCATTAACTTCTTAAATAATTATTCTTCCTTTTATGGTGTGACCCTTTAGGTTCTCCATATTAAACCGGTTGTGAATAAATCAATTAGAACAATTCTAATCTTATTTAAATAAATAAATTAAATTAATAATTTATTTAAATAAATAATATTTATTCTACAATAGGAATAAGCCTCCATAGCGATCAACGACTTTCTAGATAATATAAATTTGAACATTAATCATAAAAGAACCTTTGAGTAAATAGTTACCGTACAATTCAATCTTTCCACCATACAATGTCCCAATTAAATATAAGACATGGAATTACTGTCAAGTCTTATTTTATTTAATTATATGTATTTCGACTCTTAAATGCACAACTCCAAATAATGCAAATTAGAAACTTCTTTCTAATTTCATTTTGCTTTGGCCAAGGACTACTGGGTTGTCATTTATCGAATCAAATAAGACATTTCTCTTCTTTTACTAGAAGTGGTAGATTCTTTATTGATCATACATTATCTCCATGTACAACTTATTATACCCAGGCATACCCTTTGATATAACCTAAGGCTCTTAAGGAATAAGTCAAAGTATAACTCATCATACACAAGATACTATGATGATCTCAAGTCCAAGGATCACTTGTACTACTATCACTACAGGAATTCCTATTGAAAAGCAAATAAAACTCCATTAGGTATTCCTTAGCGAGCCACGTTCAGTGAACTTATTCTCTAATAAGCACCTACATACTTGCTTTAGTGTCTCCCACACAAATGATCATGAGATCAATCATCCTCATCCAATGAGCAAGCAGCGTATGTACCAATCTATCCGGATTCACTAATCCCCAATTTAGTAATCCAACGATTGGGAACTGTTTTAGTTTTAAGCTTTCTAAGAATTTAGATATCATTAGAATGATCATCATCATTATTCTAAAAGCATTGCTTAAAACTATGGGTTTATCACATATTGTAAAACAGCATCATGTAGATAATTAAAAGCCTTTAATAAATTAATACTTTTTATTAATAAATGAATAAGATTGTTATAAAGTATATGCTTTATCATCAAACATGATTGGCTTGTGTGCATACTACTTTCAATCTCCCACTCGCACTAAAGCCAATCGCCATGGTATCTTATACCCTTCTTCTCTAAGTGACGATTATCCTACTGTTGGATAAGCTTTAGTAAATGGATATGTAATGTTTTTCTTAAGAATCCACTATCTCTATAGTGATTTCTCATCTTTCAATGATTCCTATAATCAAATGAAAGTGCCACAACACATGTTTAGATCCAAGATGAGACTTAGGAACTATTCCTAGTTACAGAATGAACTTATCATCCAAACAATCAACTTGGACTTCATTTACGATTTATATACTTTGTCTTTATCACTAAACCAGCAACTCTTTGCTGTTTGGAACCTTTCAAATTCACTGCACCACTGTTCAAGGTAACACTTTACCTTAAAGTGGATTTTCTGTCGTCTTGGTCTGTCTGAAAAACCTGAGTCTGTTAAGCCCTCTAGTTTTAATTCAGACCCACCATGTATGATCACATCCTTAGTGTCAGTTAAGTACTTTAAGATGTTTTTCACTGTCTCACAGTGAACTTCTCCAGAATATGACTGATCAACATCAGGTCTCGTACATTTCATTGCATACATGATAGTTACTCATGCGATCTCTCTTTTTGTAGTCTATGGGGACTATTAAGAGAGATACACTCCATGGCTCATTAACATGAGACATCACATGGAGTTTGTCATGCTAAACGACTTTAGCATCAAATGAATATACGTTCCTTGGGTTAAGCCGAGCATCCTTTTAAATCTATCTATATAGATTTGCATCCCCAATTAAGATACTCTTCCTAAATCATTCATGGAGGAATGTTTAGACAACTTTATCTTTACTGATTGTAGCATTGGTATGTTATTCCTCATCCGTAGTATATCAACATATAATATTAGAAATTTCACGACGCTCCCACTGAGCCTTTTGTACACACTAGAACTCTTACCTCATCGTATGTAACTCTGGATCATCATCTTCTATGATGCGTACCTCATCATCATCATCCATGATGAATCCATACCTCCTAGGTATCTTCTTGATACTATTTCGTGATTTCTGACGATCTTGTGGTGGTACAATAGGTCTATCTACAGGTTCCTCTTATTTGACTTTTAGTGTTTTGTGGTTCTTGAACTTTTCAAGATTCTATTATCCTTCCACTAGCCCCTTTAATGATAAACACCTTTATCTTAGAAGGCAGCGTATTTCGAAACAAACACCTTTTGCTAAGTAGGATTATAGAACATATACCCTAAACTTACTTTAGGATGTCCCCACAAATCTGTACTTGTCAAATCTTGTCCCAAGCTTACCCTTTGAAATCTTTTCACATAAGCTTGACAACCCCTTATCTTAACATACTTAAGATTAGGAATCCTCCCTGTCCATAACTTTTATGGAGTCTTGGGGTCGGATTTTGAGGTTACCTTCCTCGTAGATATGCAACCATTTTTAGGGCATGACCCCAGAGGGATACTGGAATGTCGGTAAAATCATTATGGACCGCACCATGTCCAACAAAGTACAATTTTTCCTTTCAGATACATCAATCAATTGTTGTGTATCAGGAGGCGTCCATTGTGAGAAAACCATTTAAGATGATTTAGAAACTCATTGCACAAGTATTCCATCCTTGATCCAATCAAATAATCTTAATAATTTTCAAATTAGTTTCACTTTTGAATTCTTTGAACCTTTCAAATAATTCACACTTGTATTTTAGCAAATACACACATTCAACTCTTTGAATGATCATCTCCTTTTCTTATACTAGTTTGTTCAATTTGTAAAATTATTTTCATGTAAGTCAAGTATACAAAATCCTTTAAGTAATATTCCAATTCTATACAAAACATTATTATTATAAATAGAACAACAATTGTTCTTAAATATAATACTAAAGATTTCATTGTCTAACAATAAAATGGAAATAATGTTTCCAACGAGAACTGAAATACAATAACAACTTATTGACTTAATAGATTTGCCCGTAGACAATGCTAAACAATAAGTTCCTATGGCTAATGTAGCAACCTTTGCTTCATTTCCCAGACATAGGATTACTTATCTTTATTTAGCTTTCTACTTCTGCTTGGTCCCTTCTTAAATCTATATTTATGATAACCAAAGCCGGTATCCAATACCCAAGTAGAACCTTGACTTAAAGAAAATTTTATTTTAAATTATGAATAAAATTGTATTTGTAACCGAAACTTCACTAAGCTTCTTCTGGTTAGCCTCTGCAAAATGCTTCTTGCAGTTTCTTTCCAGTGTCCAGGCTTATTGCAGTGGAAGCAAACTCCTTTGCTATCCGTATCAGTTTTGTTCTTATTATCCTTTGTTTTGGCCTTTTCTATTTACCTTCTTAGAATCATTCTTCTTTCAGAAGATCCTTTGGCCCCTACCAGTAAGACATGGTCTTTCTTGGTTGGAAAGTGACTCTCAACATTTTTCAACAAGTTAAGCAAATCAGCTAGGCTGATATCTAGCTTGTTCATATTAAAAAATTCACAACAATTGTGAAAGGAGTCTGGGAGTGAGTGCAAGATCAAATCTTGTCTCAACTCTCCATCCATGACAAAACCTGTTGTCATAATTGTTCAATCAAATTGATCATGTTTAGGACATGGTATGCATCAGTAGTGTAAATCGGTTATTCTAGATCGGAAGAGCTCCTTAGATATCTCGATATCTATCGGCCCTACTTTTCTCACCATCAACTACTTGATGTGCAGAAATATAGTAGGAGCATCCATAGTTTCATGCTGACGCTGAAGCTCGTTACTCATGGATGCGAGCATGATGTATTGAGCCAACTATGCATCATCTTTCCACTTTCTAAAAGTAGCAATTTCTTCCTCAGAGACATTATCTGCAACCATTGTAGGGATAGGCGTATTAAGGACATAAGATAGATTTTCAGCCATGAGAACTATTCTCAAATTCCTTAACCAATCCGAGTAATTCGGTCCGGTTAAATAACATCTAATATATTTCGTAGTGATAGTAATTTAGACATTGTAAAAAAACTGTAAATGAATTTGTAATTAACAACATTTTAACATACATTCTTTTATTAATTATCAAAATAAATTAGGTCTTATTTTAAATTGGTATCTCCCACTATTTTCTTCAAACTATATTACCCTCACTTATATAGTTTTTAAAAAATCTAATTAAAGATTTTCTAGTGAGAATAAGGATCCCATTTCAAATGTATATAGCCTTGTGGTGACACAACAAACTATATATAAATAAATAGGTAGACAACTCTTGTCAATTACATCAACTATGCAACTCCTTGTATTTTGCCTCTTAGATCATAATAGTCAAGTGTGTGCACATCCGAACTAAAATGATCCAAGTTAAGTCCAACCTAGCACTCCATATATTCAAAAAAGAAAAATATTGTTCTTGTGGTGACACAACAAAACAATATTGTTCAATTTTCTTTATAAGCATCAAATGTGATAAATTAACATCTTAAATACTTAATACTTGCCTTGTGGTGACACAACAAACTCATTTTAAATATTTAATACTCTATTAATTTTATCATGCTAGAAGGCGACGTTCGATATTCCGAATATCTTTGAACGCTTTGGACTTAATATAAAAATTTGAGGGGTCTGTTATTAAAATGTCTCATCTTGTTTAGCTGCATTTACATATATATATAAATATAAACAATATATTAATTAACATGCGAAGCATGTTTGCATAATATATAATATATATAGTATAAGCATGCACATATAGAATACTATATTCTACTCCGGATTGATTATGGACTTTTATTCTAGTTTGGTTCACTAGAGCCACCAAGTGAACTAAAAGGTCAAACCCTAGGGGTGCAAGAATTAATATTTAAATATAACTATTACATTTAAACCCGGACTCCATTACAAACGGGTCTTCAAGCGCTCTTTGCTCCTTGATCTCTAATTCTTCAAAATTAATTCTAAATATTCCTATTACAAAACTATTTAAAATAAATAGAAACCTTGATCGTGATCAAGGGAAATACATAGAGGAGATAGAATTTACATTAAGAAAAATTAGAGAAGACGAGGTATGCAGACCCCATTTAATAAAATCCATACATTCAAGCATCCAACTAAAATAAAATCCAATCACATTGGTCAATAGTCCATAATCAATCCCATTTATTATCATACACATCACCATATGCATCAATAAATAACATTCATCTCATGAATAATAAACATTCAATATATATATTGATATCATTTAATGGAAAAATTTAGTTAGTATAAAATCTAATTTTGAATCAAAATAAACTCCTTTATTTTAATCCAAATTTAAATCAAAATAAAACTATTTTATTTTAATTTATCCAATTTTGAATAAAATAAACTATTTTATTTTAATTAAAATCTTTAATCAAAATAAACTCCTTTATTTTAATTAATTATGGAATCCAATTCCATGTAAAAAAACCCTTTATTAAAGGAACCACTTAATTCTTTTTTCCTATTCACAAATAAACTCTTTTATTTTGAATAATATGAAATATTATTTTATATCTAAATAAACTCATTTATTTAAGGAAATTAGGATTCTTCCTATTCACAAATAAACTCTTTTATTTTGAATAATATGAAATCTTATTTTATATCTAAATAAACTTCTTTATTTAAGGAAATATGGAATCTAATTTCAACTCCAATTAGTTATCATGGAATCCAATTCTAACTCTAATTAGTTAGCATAAAATCTAATTTTAAAATTAAAATAAACCTTTTATTTTAAGATTAAAATAATTGAAAATAATATATATATATATATATATATATATATATATATACGCATCTCCTTAAAAGATTCACGTAAATCAAGTTGGATAATGTTAATAATTCTCCTGGAAGTATGATTAACATATGCTTCAGAAGATTCGTGAAACATATATTATATAAGATAATATATATTATTATTAACCACATTAAATAACACGTGAATCCTACAAATAAGCCTCGCGAAAACTGGTTACGCGAATTGATAGTTTTTCCGGTTTTTTTTTTTTAAATTTTATACAACAAAATTATGCCCAATTAAATTGTTCTAAACACATATCAATATACATATCAAATTAAAACAATTAATAATTTGCATAAAGGTTTGGCTCTGATGCCACTGTTAGATTTGTAATATTCATGAACGCAATCAAATTGCACAAATAAGCGGAAACGTGTAAAAATCAGAGTTTAAAATTTTACAAACCATATACCCGGATCACCCTTTATGCACAATTATTAATTAAACAAAAAAGAAAGAACAAGAATCATACCCTTGAAGATTCGAGCTTCCTCAGGTACAAGTTCACCTCCAATCCTTTTCGCGTTCAACTTGAATCCACCGGATTGTGTTCCTTCCTTTGATCAACGTTAGCCACCCAAGTGTTTGGCCTCTAGAGGTGATCCACCAAGGAAGAAGAAAGATTCAAGAAGATGGGTGTTTGGCAAAACCCTAGTTTTCTATCTCTATAGAAAAGAACGTACTCTCCAACTTTTGAAATGGTGTATGTTGTAAAAGTGAACAACCAACTCACCCATAATAATACTCCTCTTATTTATAGATGTGGGCAACCCTCCTTAACAATTAAGGAATTGAGTTTTATTTTAATTAATTAAATTCTTTTAATTAATTAAGCTCCCTAATCTTATTAGGGATAATTAATTAAACTCTTTTAATTAATTTGCCTCCTAATCCTATTAGGATATTTGAGAGTACTTTTATTAATTAATTCTCAAACTCCTTTAGGAATTAAATAATAATAATAGTAATAATAATAATAAGACTCCTCTTATTAATTTATATTTAATATTTCCAAAATATTAAATAATAATATTAAGCTATTTAATTTATTCTATCACCATAGATTAAATTAAATATACTTAACTTATTATTACGATTATGCCATTAACTTCTTAAATAATTATTCTTCCTTTTATGGTGTGACCCTTTAGGTTCTCCATATTAAACTAGGATGTGAATAAATCAATTAGAATAATTTAATCTTATTTAAATAAATAAATTAAACTAATAATTTATTTAAATAAATAATATTTATTCTACAATAGGATAAGCCTCCCAACATCAACGACTTTCCAGATGATATAGATTTCAACATTAATCATAAAAGAACCTTTGAGTAAATAGTTCTTCAGTACAATTCAATCTTTCCACCATACAATGTCCCAATTAAATATAAGACATGGAATTACTGTCAAGTCTTATTTTATTTAATTATATGTATTTCGACTCTTAAATGCACAACTCCAAATAATACAAATTAGAAACTCTTTTCTAATTTTATTTTGCCTTGGCCAAGGACTACTGAGTTGTCATTTATCGAATCACATAAGACATTTCTCTTCTTTTACTAGAAGTGGTAGATTCTTTATTGATCATACATTATCTCCATGTACAACTTATTATACCCAAGCATACCCTTTGATATACCCTAAGGCTCTTAAGGAATAAGTCAAAGTATAACTCATCATACACAAGATACTATGATGATCTCAAGTCCAAGGATCACTTGTACTACTATCACTACAAGAATTCCTATTAACAGGCAAGTAAAACTCCATTAGGTATTCCTTAGCGAGCCACGCTCAAATGAACTTATTCTCTAATAAACCTACATACTTGCTTTAGTGTCTCCACACAAATGATCATGAGATCAATCATCCTCATCCAATGAGCAAGCAACGAATGTACCAATCTATCCGGATTCACTAATCCCCAATTTAGTAATCCAAGGATTGGGAACTATTTTAGTTTTAAGCTTTCTAAGAATTTAGATCTCATTAGAATGATCATCATCATTATTCTAAAAGCATTGCTTAAAACTATGAGTTTATCACATATTGTAAAACAGTATCATGTAGATAATTAAAAGCCTTTAATAAATTAATTCTTTTTATTAATAAATGAATAAGATTGTTATAAAGTATATGCTTTATCATCAAACATGATTGGCTTGTGTACATACTACTTTCACGTAGTGCATGGATAATTCGTGGTCGTGATACTAAAAGAATATCCTTGGCCTATAGTGCAGGGCTGAATTGATGATGTGGATTAATTATTGAGTTGAGTCTCAACAATAAAATATTAATTAATGGATGTATTAATAATGAATATCATTGGCCGTAGTGCATGGATAATTCATGGATGTGATATTAACGAATATCCTTGGCCGTAGTGCAGGGGTGATTCGATGATGTGGATTATTTATTAAGCTGAGTCTCAGTAATAAAATATTAATAATAAGCTTTTAAATTCGTAGAAGATAGTAGATATCATGCTCTACTTAACTCTTCTAAAATACAGTTGTATGTCTTTGACCTGTAGTGCAGAGATGAATTGTTAATGAATATCTTTGACCGTAGTGCAAAGATGAATTTATTAGTATGATTATGAGCAGGGATTGTGATTTGGTATAACCATGATTTTTGATGTTTGGTGAAGATAGGTGTTGAAAATTATCTTAGATCACAGGTGCAAAAAAAAAGGAATTCGTAATCACAATTATGATTATGAGTTATTCATATGATTATGGATGTGGAATTGTTGATTGACGTTACGAGGATAAAACATTATTGGTGGACTTTAAACATGGAGAAGATAATATACACGATTGTCTATTTGACTCTTTTAATGGATTGTTCGTTCATTTAATGCAACTATGGTTGAAAAGTTTTATCATCTACCATATGTTTCTAAATCTATGATTTATTATTGACAAAAAGCTATTGATAATTTAATTATTTTTAGTTATGATATTCTTTCTTTGGGCTAGTTCTCGCTCACCCTTTTGCTTCACAATTCCTTTCGTGTAATAAGAGTGTATTTGGGTCAGCGTTGGGGATAACATGGGAATAGAGCGGTGGTCTATAGTCATTGAGGTTCTCCCTAAATAGTATGGAAATAATTTTATTGAGAACTTTAGATAAGTGTGTCGTATCATTGTATACGTCATTTGATATTTAATTTTGGTGAACCAAATAGGGTGAAAGTAACCCAACTTTGGAAGGGTGTTTTGTCACTATTATACAAGATGTCTAATGACATACAACCTCGTGTTATCATAAAGAGCGGTGGTCATGTACATCCACTTGCTAAGTATATCTACGAGCACTACCTATATGATCTTGGAATTTATTTGAAATATAATTTTCACTTAGAGGCAGATGGAGATAGTTATATGTCGAGAGAAGACTCACCATTGGAAGGAATATGATAGTAATCTTCGTTTTTCTTTGGGGGTCTATTCAATCAACCAAAGATAATTCTCTGGACATATGATATCTATCATAACTTAGATTCATGGCCTCCTATGTACGAAAGTTTCCTTGAGCACTTTCCAAAGTTTTTAATTTCTAAAACAGTTTTTGACTGTACCTTTATGTAAGGTGCAATTGTGACATGAGTTAGAGTTGGTATATGTATTTATATTTAAACTCACAGTATACATGTCGTCGTATTTTGCACGACAGTTGTTTAAATGAAGTTGTAAATGATTTTTATAATGTATTTTTTGGCGACTCAAGATGGATGATGTATACCTATTTTAGGGGCGTCACACATTTTTGTAAATAAAAAGAAAGCAAGTGGGACCACTCTATTTTAATATTATTTTGTATTTTAAAAAAAAAATCTCTAAAACAACATAATTTTAATAAATGATTGTTATTTAAGAGAGACTGTTATTTAAAAAGAGTGTTTTAGATACGTTATATATATATATATATATATATAATTATAATTATTGAAAATTTTTGATGGGATATGAAGAGTTTATACATTGTAAATAAAAATATATATAAAGTCTTGAATTAACTCCTGACCAACTAAAATAATTCGGTTAAATTATAAAATTATTGGATAAGATATCTTAATTTCTAGTAATATATAGTTATTAAAGAGGGTTCTTTTGGCAAAAACAATTAATATTTTTTTTTTTGAAAATTTAAGAAAAATTTAAAAGATTCAAATTTCAAATTTGAAATATTTAGTTAACACATGTTAAAAAAATGAAAACATAAAACTACATCCGTTTTAAATTATAAAATAATTATTAAATTTTTAAATCCAACTTAATATATTTTCAAACATAAAATTAACATGAAATCTTTTAATTTTAATTACTATAACGATGAATATTATAAATTATTTAAAAATATTACTTATTGAAAAATTTATTATTTTATATTTTTAATGAAATATCTTTATTTTAAAGTTTGAAAATATTTTAAATTAATTTTTAAAAATTAATAATCTATATAATAAAACAGAATCTATTTTGAATCTTTCATTTGACAAAGCACAAGGACGGTTCAGATTCATTCTAACTTAATCCTTCCAACTTAATATAAAAGCTCATATTTCTTCCCGCCCAAATCATATTCACCCCTACACCCTACCTTCTCTCATGTTCACACACAAAATCTTTTGTTCTCCTCTTTTCTTCACACACAAACAAATAATAATAATAATAATAATAGTACTACTACTAATAATAGTAATAATAATTATAAATATTATTATATTAATATTAATTATAATAGTACTACTACTACTACAACTAATAATAATAATTATTATTATTTTATAATAATTATAATAATAGTAATAGTAATAAGAATAAGAATAACAATAATAATAATAATAATAATAATAATAATAATAATAATAATAATAATAATAATAATAATAATAAAGATTCAGATTCATTTTAATTGAATTGGGCGGGAAAACACAAGTACGGTTCAGATTCATTCTAATTTTAATTCAAAATAATAGGAGTAATAAATATAATATAATAATTATTATTATAATTATAATACTACTACTACTAATAATAATAACAACAACAACAACAACAACAATAATAATAATAATAATAACTATTATTATAATAATAATAATAAGAAAACAACAACAACAACAACAACAAATAAACAACAACAACAACAATCATAATAATAATAATAATTATAAAAATAATAATAATAATAATAATAATAATATCTATTATTATAATAATAATATAGTAATAATAATAGTAATAGTAATAAATTAATAATAATTATAATATTAATAATAATAATAATTATTATTATTATTATTATACTAATAACAACAACAACAACAACAACAACAACAACAATAATAATAATAATAATAATAATAATAATAATTATAATTATAATAACAATAACAACAACAATAATAACAATAATAATAATTATTGTGGTGGTGTAGTAAATTATAATAATTGTTATTGATGATTGTATGTTTTGTGGATAAGTTTATATTTTTCTAGATATCTATTTTTAATGAAAAATTAATTATTGTGGTAGTGTGGTAAATTATGATAATTGTTATGTCTGATTGTAAGTTATTTTAAATTAAAAAGAGTATTTAGGTAATATAGTATTTTTCTAATTTTAATCTATTTTAAATTAATTTTTAAAAATTAATAATTTTTTATAATTTGAAACTATGGGAGTATTAAACTACCAACCGAAAAATAGGCATCTACTTTGACTAAAAAGATCGTTTTCATAAGACATGCCGCCGGCCTGCATCAGCAATGACGTAAATTAAGAAATCGACTTGTCCATTTGTGCCTTTTGATCATAAAAAAATTAATAAGTAAAAGAAAATGCACAAAATTGATTTCCCACCAGATTTTCCAACTTTGACCTCGGAATCATCAGCAGTGACAAACCAATCCCTTAATTGGATTAACAAATAATTTCTTCATATATTTTGTTATAAATATCCAAATACATTTGGGTGTTTATAACGTTTTTCATTTCTCATTCTTCTAGTCAGACAAAATTGAGAAATCATCAAATATCAGTTTAGAAGAACTCAGCAGAGGTAAAAATGGGAGAAAGCACTCTTCAAGTCCCTCTTATCACTCCATACAAAATGGGAAAATTTCAACTCTCTCATAGGTATGGATCTAAGTTACATATAGGTTTTGTATGGGATTTGTTGTCTCTTAGCACTCAACAATTGGGTTTTTTGATTTTTGAAATTTATAAACAGAATTTATCCTTTTTAGGAAAACCCAATATGGGAAACTATTTCATTGTGTTGGGTTGTTTGTTGTAGTTATTATGTAGTGTAGTGAATAAAGGGTGCATAGTGAATTTCATTTTGGATAGTACTATTTGCTATTTTGGGTATATTTTGCATTATTTTTCAAATTTCTTGATGTTTGAGGTGAATTTTAATTTTAAATTATGGTTTTATGGGTGGCCTAATCCTAAAATGCAGACACTCTTTCAAAGAGGACGGTCTATGCCGTAAACAGACTATATATTTATTCAAAATTGTTAGTAACTAAACCAAATATATTCTAGATTATTCAAGAAATATCTTAATTAATATTAATACATGAATTGGTGATATCTAAGTTCATGATACATATACATGAATGTATTTGAAATGTCTTGAAACATGTAATGGTTAGGTTCATGTACATGAATGTGGTCATGTAGTAATTATTAATGTGGTTCTAGAAGTATCATATGAGTCCTATAAATAGTCTTGTACTTGGATCATTTTAATCAAGTGAAATGAAAGTGTTCTTATGTTCTCCAAAGTAATATTTTACTTCTTCTATAATTTATCATCTTCCATAAATTTTCAACAAGTGGTATCAGAGCTAAGGTTAATTCGAAGGTTAAACTAAAGTGGCTAAGGTAAAATCGACGACCCAAGAAAGGTGACTTAATGCTATCAAAGTGTTTTGCTGGGCGAGTGTAAAGTGTGCGTGTTATAGCTCCGAATTGCAATCTAGCAAATGTGCTAGTTGAGAAAATTTTTGAAGAAGTTTGTGAGTTGAAGCACGTCACAAAGGTTGTCATATTGATAGCATTTTTGGTGAGGTAAATTATAAAAAAAAATGATGTTTCCTAAGTTTGGTGCCAAATTAGTGTTCACAAATTACAATGTTTGGAGTATAAGGATTCGAGTATTTCTTGGAGAATGCAATTTATGGCAAGATGTCATCGCAAATCCAGAAAAGTGTATTTCAAAAAAAAATTCGAGAAATGAAAGAAAAAGAACAAGGAAGATTTTGCAAGGAGTAATGCATGAAGAAGTGCGGATGCGTGTTCATGAGTTTTGATTCTCTATCTCGTTATGGAATGAGCTTGAATTGATTTGCAAGAATTATAAAGGTTCATCGTTACCTAAAGAGTCTTGGTTTTTGGAAGAGGATGAGAAACTTGTAGAAGAAATTGATGAAGAAGAAAAGAAAAATGAAGACTTTGAAGACATATGTCGGGAAGCAAAAGAAATAGATCATGTTGAAAATAAAGAATTTGAAGACACAATATTTAAAGCATCTTTTGAGAAAGAAGAACCTGAGAGTACTGAAGCGATGGAAGAAGAGAATGTGACAAATTTGAATAATGAGCTGGAAGATAAGGATGTTGAAGAAAAGAGTGCACACTCAGAAGTTACTAGTCAATTGGACGTCACATCATCTAATCCTACTGCTGTCAGAACTTTTACAAGGAAGAAGGTTGCCAAAAAGGTTCAAGTCACAAAAACTGCTAAAGAAACATCATATACAAAGTCCAAGTTGGAAGCAGAGTGCAAACCAAAGGTCGAAAATGTAAAGACCAAGAAAAAAGAAACTCAAGTTGTGGAAGGTATTGAATGGGTTAATATGGAGAAGTATTTTGATCAAAATGAGTTCAGAAATAGTGAAATGGAGAAGAAATTATACAAGCATGTAAAATGTGAGAAGCTGGTAAGCAAGATCAAGAAGAACAAATGGAAACTTCAAGCATTTGTGTCATATACATCAATGAAGATGACAAAAGAGTCTCTTGCGTTTGAAGGAATCGGAAGATCAAAATGTTTTACGACATTATGAAGAATAAATTTGGTTTACGGGAGGCCTTGTTAGCAACTAAACCAAATATATTCTAGATTATTCAAGAAATATCTTAATTAATATTAATACATGAATTGGTGATATCTAAGTACATGATACATATACATGAATGTATTTGAAATGTCTTGAAACATGTAATGGTTAGGTTCATGTACATGAATGTGGTCATGTAGTAATTATTAATGTGGTTCAAGAAGTATCATATGAGTCCTATAAATAGTCTTGTACTTGGATCATTTTAATCAAGTGAAATGAAAGTGTTCTTATGTTCTCCAAAGTAATATTTTACTTCTTCTATAATTTATCATCTTCCATAAATTTCCAACAAAAATGGAATTGCCAAAATACATAAAAAGTTCAGGATTGTATAGGCATAAGAATGAAGAATGTCCAGAAATGTATATTGTTTGAAAGGGTGCGCTCTGGTGGCTTATATTAGCTACCAAAGTTGTACTATATTAGGTACAAGTCGTGGTTACCTCAAGCCTGACATCATTCCAGGAATACTAATGTTTGAAACTAGTTACTTCATGTTTGAAATTTGTTTCCTGATTAAATGCTCCCTGCTTCTGAAATTTATTCCTAGTCTGAGTTAATGTCGAAGATGTGAATAAAAAAGGTAAGAACTTTAGCCTTTGACATTAATCAATCAACGTGACCTTGGATATGGTGCCATAAGCAAATTGTGTGCGGTGCCATGTTGAGAATGATTTACTTCTTTTTTTTAGCTCTGACTTCTTATGAATGTGTCCAAGGCTTCGCATCATTTGCCCATGATATTGGAATGCCATTTTAAGGCTATCCTTACCTAGACACCGTTTTGTTTTCAGTTTGATATCTATTGCCTACAATATCAATGATTATTTTATTTTATTTTATTGTGCCTCTGAAGCACTGGTAGTGTTTGAGTCTATTTGCTATGAATTTAGCCTTTTCTCTAGAATAGATAATCTGGCTCCAGTCCGACCCTTGGGGCATATCAGTTTCCCTTTTATATTGCTTTATTACTTGTCATCTTCCAATGACAATTCCTAATGAATCTCTGATGCGTATTCTCAATGGCTTACATATACTGCCAAGATGTTTTTCGGTGGTCGTGGTTATATTGGACTCATTTTTCTCGTATAATATTTAGTCTTCTTCAGTTTTTTAGAGTTCTTTCCTGTGCCCTTTAATGCTCGGTGGTGCAGGACTTCCTTAGTGATGAAATAACTCGCTAGTGAAAATTTTAGATTGTTTCTTGGGGATCTCACTCTTTACCTTTTCTTTTTCATCATGACTGCTTTTTTAATTATTTTGTCGCAACTCGGTCATGAATCATGATAACTTATGATTTTATTTTATTTTATTTTAATTTTTTAAAATAAATTCGTCATAAATTGTTACATATATGTCTTGGACTCTTCAATGCAGAGAAATATATTATAGTGAATGACACTTAACAATGAAAAGTATTGATGAATCACAGTTCAAAGGCTGAGTTCTGCTTGTTTTGGTAATCCTTTTGTCTGAAAAAAAGTTTTTGCCTTATAATTGTTTTTCTTCATTTATTACAGAGTAGTTTTGGCACCATTGACAAGAGAAAGATCTTACAAGAATGTTCCTCAGCCACATGCTATATTATATTACTCCCAACGAACCACGAAAGGGGGCCTTCTTATTGCTGAAGCCACTGGAGTTTCGGACACTGCTCAAGGGTAAAATATGACATCTGTGATTATTTTAGCCTGATATTTTAGGTATAAAAACAATTTTGCATGCAAATGTATAATATTGTTAGTACATAACTAAGGTATGTGATTCTTGATTGAAGTTATCCAGATACACCTGGAATATGGACAAAGGAACAGGTTGAAGCGTGGAAACCCATTGTTGATGCTGTTCATGCCAAAGGCGGTATCTTTTTCTGTCAGATTTGGCATGTAGGGAGGGTTTCAAATCAGAGTATGATTTTGACTAATTATTTCCTTTAACTATTTTCTTTGTCGTTGTTTAAACCGGATAATATTTACCAGCTATGATAATACAAGTCCAACATTTGAAGCAAGCATTAAGTCAATAACTTAATTGGCCTGTTTCTTTCGGCTTAATTTTAACCAATAGGCAATTCTGGGCTGTTTGTTTCAACTTATTTGAGTAAGAATAAGTCAATATGGTCAAATAAGCGAGTAAAAGTAATTTTGCCAAGGCTGCCTTTTTGGGTCATCTTAAACCTACTTATTTGAGTTCATATATTTCAGATTCTTCTACCCCACAATTTATTATAGTACCAAGAGTATTCCTATAGAATAATAATACCATTATTTGCCATATACTTTGGCAACAATTTTTTTTTTGTTAGGAATATATTCAAATTATTTACAAACAGATATATGTGAATATTACGGTGATGACTTCAGCAATTATAGCTTCAAAATATATTATACTTCTACAATTATCTTCAGCTAAAATAAACATGTTATTGAAAGGGTTTGAGCAATTTGTTCTACAATGTTTTCTTTGTAGCCAATGAACTGTGTTGAAGGTTTACGATATACTTTATTTCTTTTATCTTTTGTATTTATTTTGGAAAGACCCACTTTTTTGAGGAATATAATTTAATTATGGAGTGCATCATCACTATTACAGTATTAAGAACCAATCAAACCTCACTAAAGAAGGAAGAAATAAACTCACAACCAAGACTCACATAAAAAAGAAACAAGTTTCTCATAATAGAAAAATAAACTCACCAAAGTGAGAATCGAATGGAGACAACAACTAGGTTAAGACCTTATCGGTTTATATTTCGTTTTTATTTCTTGGGTGTGGGGGGTTCCAAGTATAAAGTGTCTCATGAATTGCTTTAGTAGAGTCCAGCTTACTTTATTGAATTTTGACTTCTACAATATTTTTTCTCCTTCCACCCTATTTATGATATTGAATTTACAGGTTTTCAGCCAAATGGACAGGCTCCAATCTCTAGTACAGACAAACCATTAACTCCTCGACTTCGAAGCAATGGTGATGTTGCTCAATTTACGCCTCCACGACGACTGAGTACTGATTAAATTCCTCACATTGTGAATGGTTTTAGACTTGCTGCAAGAAATGCTATTGAAGCTGGTATGTTTTTGAGCTAAATCTAATTCCAGTCAGCACAAATTTGCTTTGATTTTATGTGTGGTGAATGGAATATGATGTTCCCATCTACAACTCTAGAAAAAAAAAACATAATTGAGATGAATTACGGCTACATCCCCAATATATATCTATCCTATAAATATGTGTTTGTAGTTAATTAAATCAAAATGCAATTATTTCTACATGGAAAATCTAATATTTTCACAGCCTTACTCACATGAATGTGGCTCGCATTTATTATTCATGTGAGGGGTTTTGTGGAACTATCAGATTCCCTTGTGAACCCTTTTTATTTGGTGTGTGATTGTGTCATTGTGTGTTTTCGATTGGGAATTTGTTGCAATGATACTTTTTCCTCAAAATTTAGGTTTTGATGGGATTGAGATCCATGGTGCTCATGGATACCTAATAGACCAGTTCCTGAAAGATGAGATCAACGACCGAACAGATGAGTACGGAGGCTCATTGGAAAACCGTTGCCGATTTGCTTTGGAAATTGTCGAAGCAGTGTCAAAAGAGATAGGAGGAGATAGGGTAGGCATTAGGCTTTCACCCTTTGCAAACTACATGCAATCAGGGGACTCAAATCCGAAAGCCCTTGGACTCTATATGGTTGAATCATTGAACAAATATGGCATTCTATACTGTCACATGGTCGAGCCGAGGATGATAACCGTGGGCGATAAAGCCGAATCCCCGGATAGTCTTTTCCCGATGAAAAAAGCGTTCAACGGTACTTTTATTGGCGCTGGCGGTTACGACAGGGAAGATGGCAATAAAGTTGTGGCCGAGAATCTTGTGGACCTTGTTGCATTTGGCCGTTTTTTCTTGGCGAATCCGGATTTGCCAAAAAGATTCAAGCTTGATGCTCCTCTCAACAAATATAACAGAGATACATTCTATACATCTGATCCTGTTATTGGTTACCCTGATTATCCATTTCTTGAAACAACTACTGCTTAAATGTTACAGAATGAGAAGCAGGGCTTAAATTTGGTTATGCACTAGCCATTTTGTTTTATTGTTGGTCAATGTGTGTTTTGATTAGCATATACTAACATACTGTCATTTGGGATTTTGGACGTATATATAAATAAAATTTTAATGGCTAATTAATACGTGTTTACAAGTAATTTAAATATATATATATATATATATATATATATATATATATATATATATATTAAATTAGAAAATATACTTACTACTCCATATAGTTATGCTATATTAATTATGTAAAACAAAGAAACAGATTATCTACGGTGGGTATGTAAGCTTTATTACAAAATGTATTTAATTAATGTAATGATACATCATTAATTATAAAGTTTTGATACATGTGACAACAAAATTGCATTGACTGTAATTATAAATATAGTGTACATCGATATCTGAGATATGAGAAAATTAAGAATAATTATATCTTAATTTATTATACCTATCAACTTTTTTATAGATTCTTCGGTATATAAATCATTTTCCTTAATTATAATTACTAGCTGATAGAATTGCAATGCACGGACTAGTTTGAAGAATAAATTGAATAATTTATCAAATATGCGATAAGAATGATATTTTTTTATATATAGACTTTTCAGTAACTGAAGACAGGAAGATCAACTCCGAATATCTTTTCATATGTTAAAAACAGATCAATAATTAAAGGCTAAAACAATTAATATAATAATATCAATAATTAAACCAAATGAAATAGAAACAGTAGCTCAACAACCAAATTAAATGTTATACTCCTTCCGTCCCTAATTATTTGACGTTTTAGAATTTTTTATTTGTCCCTAATTATTTGATATTTGTTCAAATCTAGGAGAATTAATGACAATTTTTCTAAAATTACCCCTCATTAAACTCTCTCTCTCCTTATCCCAACAAAACTCTTCTTATCCCAACAAAAGATTTAAGAGTATTATAGACAATTGAGTACTATATTTAATGTTTTCCAATCATTATCTTAATTTTTGTGTCTACCTCTAAAACGTCAAATAATTAGAAACGGAGGGAGTAGGACGCAAGACCCATCTTAAATTAGTCAAATTCCTAAAAAATATGGTATGTCATTATAGAAATCATATAGGCAAATGTACATAATTATTGTAGGTTCTGCAACTCCTAATATCAATAAAGGTAGTCCACCAAAAATTGAATGTATGATCCCAAAAAAAAGCATTTAAAGCCAGAGTTTCCACTGCGCTTCCATCTATATACAAAAAGTGACTATTCAAAGTCTTCCATCACATCCGCATGCTCAAATAAATATGCCAACCCAAGTTGCATCAATTTTACAACTTGAAATATAATAAAAATAAATACATGACTAACTCGTGTCTCTAATAAATTGCTCTTCAAAAGTAATGAATAAATAAAATCATTTTTGATTTTCTCCATCTGACAAGATAGACAATTGGAGCAAGAATCCTTTTTAATATAGTGACGCTTTTAAGTTCCTAAAGAGTAGGTTGCAAATGTACAGAAAATTAATATCCAAAGGTGATAAATTGTAGGTTCAAGTAGAGTGGTGACCAAAACTTTTTCCAAACTTCCAATAAATCTTCAAAGTAAAAAAATATCGCAATTCGTAGCTTTGTTAGAGAAAATAATGCTTCCCTTATGTGTGTAAACTGTGTGCTTGAGCTAAACTGAAGTACTTAATCATTTATGTGATAGGAGGTTTGCAAAAAAAGAATAAATATATCAACTTTGCTCTGAAGTTTCTTCAGAACTATCTTCGAGAAATTGCAAAAAAAGGAGATAATGTTATGTCTTGTTAGAAAGGTGTGAGAGAATCAAATTTGTAAATGGAGTTTAACGATAATAAGGAAAATGAGTTATGAAATCTCCTTGAAATCTAAAAAGAAAAGAAAGGTAAAGAGGAAGTAACAAATATTAATATACACAACACAAAGTTTCTTGGTGCTCTTGACAGCAAGCTTCAATTTTCTAGTCTCTTGGTGATATTCAGGGTCTCCCCACGAAAAATCAAATCTTGCCACTGCCAAAATACGAACTCAAAAACCATTAAATGAGAAGGAAAAAAAAGGTCCATATTTCATATCAAAAAGAAAAATAAAGAACTTTCTCCTTCCAATTCAACTAAATATCAATTCATCTAACCATATACAATTTAGAATACAATTTTAAATAATTTAATAGAGAATAAACATGATACCTGACATTCCAGCTTTGAGGCAACTAGATATAACATCAACATATCGAGCCTTGGGGCCCAAGGACTCGACAATCTTTGTCATGGCAGAAAAGAAACTCTGTACATATACATCGACACATCAATAATTTCTCAAAGGCAAAATTATGTATTTCACAACTATACTTGACAAGTTTTATTTAATACACTACTGAACTTTTAATTTTTTGAATTACATCACTGAACTAATTATTATTTTACAATTAAGACATTCCGTTAAAAATCTTTGACAGACGTTAAAATATTATTGCGATGTATGTCGCGGCGTGGCAAAAAAAAAAAAATATTGCTTATGTAAAAAAAAAATCAAAAAGCAGATTTTAAAAATAAAAATACTCATTTTAAAGTTTTAAAAATAACAAAAACATAATAAAATAAAACAGATTTTTAAAAAATATAATTTTTTTAAAAATGCATTTTTAAAAAAAGCAGATTCTTTTTAAAAACAGAATTTTTTAAAAAATAGATTTTTTAAAAACATAATTTTTAAAAACAGATTTTTTAAAAACATATTTTGTTAAAAACAGATTTTTAAAAAAATAGAATTCTGTTTTTTTAAAATTCCATTTTTTTGAAATTGCATTTTAAAAAAAGTATAGTTTAAAAAAAGTAATTTTTTAAAAATCATTTTTTAAAAAAAAGTATATTTGTTTTAAAAAGGATATTTTTTAAAAATAGAATTATATTTTTTAAAAATTCTATTTTTTAAAAAAATTGTGTTTTTAAAAAAATCAATTTTTTTTTAAAAATCTATTTTTAAAAAAGAATTATGTTTTAAAAAATTATATTTTTTTTAAAAATTGCATTTTTAAAAAATTACATTTTTAAAATAGAATTATATTTTTTAAAAAATACATTTTTAAAAAAAGTATATTTTAAAAAATCGCTTTGAAAAAAGTATATTTGTTTTAAAAAATATATTTTTTTAAAAATAGAATTATATATTTTTTTAAAATTCTATTTTTTTTAAAAAATTCTATTTTTAAAATAGAATTATATTTAAAAAAATGTTTTTTTAAAAAAGTATATTTATTTTAAAAAATATATTTTTTAAAATAGAATTATATTTTTAAAAAATTTACGTTTTTTTAAAAAAAAATTTGTTTTTAAAAAAAATCTATTTTATTTTATTATGTTTTTGTTATTTTTAAAACTTTAAAATGAGTATTTTTTTTATTTTTAAAATCTGTTTTTGATTTTTTTGCCACATAAGCAATATTTTTTATTTTTTTGCCACGTCAGCGCCACATAAGCAATATTTTAACGTATGTCAAAGATTTTTAACGGAATGACTTAATTGTAAAATAATAATTAGTTCAGTGATGTAATTCAAAAAATTAAAAGTTCAGTAGTGTATTAAATAAAACTTACCAAGTATAGTAGTGAAATACATAGTTTTGCCATTTCTCAAATCAATCTCAAAATATAAAGATACATATGAACAGATTCGTTTATATGCAAATTATAGATCCAAGTTAATTTTTCTAAAAAGAAGTGAGAAATAAACAAAAACACTCACAGATTTTGAAGGCTCTAATTAAGAGCTTTAAGGTTAACTGTGACGCCCCCAAAATAGGTTCAATCCACCCAACCTATCATGAGTTGTCAAATACATGGTACAGAAAACAACTACAAACTTCATTATTACAATTATCATGCAAAATACAACAACACATAAACTGTGAGTTTAAATACAAATATTGTCTTCTAGACAATATCCACACTCAAATATGTCCTCATTATAATTATTGATACACTATTTTATAAAATAGTGAGGACTACTATAACAACTATCTTGAATCATCACTCCATACCCCGGCTAGTTCTTGTTAAATTCTCACCTCCTGAGAAGAAAGATGGAACAAAAAGAAAAAGGGTGAGCTCAACTAGCCCAGTAAAGAATATTATGACTAAGATAATGTACAACAAATTATCCTTAGTCTTCAACAAAGAAAAATCTGATAGAATATAATAGACAACAAGTTTTAGATCAACAACTGCAGCAGAAATAACAATTCATTAGAAGAGTTAAGTAGAGAATGAAATCTACTATCATCTATGATTTAAAAGTTCATCATCAATATTTTATCCCTCTAACATCAATCAATATACATCTTGAATCAAATATTCATCTTTGCACTACAGGCCAAAGATATTCATCAGTTGGTCATGTTCATCTCAACACCTGTTCATCTTTGCACTACGGGCCAAAGATATTCATCAGGTAATCATTCATCTTTGCACTACAGACCAAAGATATTCAGTTATATCATCATTTAGGACTGAGGATGATAAAAAATATTTTTAAAAAAATGAATCCAGTGAGACAAAAGAACAAAGATTAGGGATTCGTACTTTAGATAATCCAAGTTCAAAAACACTCCATAATAAATCATAATGGAGTAAAATTCAAGAATGAAGATCAAAACATAGATACAATCAAAGATAGTAACCATAATAGACATCTTGGACAAAGAAGAGAAAATTTCATTTTTTGATGAATAGTGTCGTGTATGTGAATAGTGTCGTATACGTGAATAGTAACCCCGACACGAAAAAGGTAGAAATTCCACAATAAAATTCATACCAATATTTCGGCATAATGATATTGAAAGAAATAATATCATTTACGAAAAAAATAACATTCCTTACCTCAAAAGGACAGTACTTCTGACGGGAATATCATATATAACGCTGAAGAAAACTTGCACCGTATAGCAACACTTAAAGTATCAAAATACTCACAAAAAAACGCTCGATAATATAGAGAGAGAAAACTTCAGATTATGGTGTGATTTTCAATTCTAACTTAAGCATCCTATTTATAGAAAAATGTTTAGAACACCAAAGTAAAAAAATTAATAAAATAATATTATTTATTAAAAAAAATCATACGCACAATTTGAATTCTGATTTCAGCACATTACCACACATGTGGAGCCCAACCAATTGCAAAAAATATTTTTCTTAAAATAAATATTTTAAACTCCAAAAATTAATTATTCCGGAACTTCAATAATTCATAATAAATAGCCCTTTTATCAGAAAAATTCGAATCTTATGTCCATTCCATAGAAAATTTAATTCTCTACAACTTTGTAGCTTTAAATTTTTCTAAATTCTAAACAGAAATTGACCGAAATCCACGTACGAACGATTTTGCAGGCTATAATCAAATTTCAGTCAAAAATGGGCTCCACCAACATGTTTAACATATTTTTAGCATTTATTGTAACAAAAATACTCTTTCTCCTCATTTATTCATATATCACACATTCATTGTAAAAATATCACCATTATTATATTATTATATTATCGCATTATACATTCATAATGTAATATAATAATATATTTGAATTAATTATTTTATCAGAAAAGATAAAATATTAATTTTCAACAATTGTCATTTTTCTAAAAATTCCTCCATTTATATCGACATAAAATAAATATTTTCCTTATCATATATATCAATAATTAATTATTCACAAATAATATTACAGAATCACAATAATGACAACCAGATCGTTCCCAGGAAAAAGGAGGCTTTCCGATAAGGATTTCTCCTTACTGGCGCGCAATTAGGTGACCAAACCCCTTTCCTAGACAGAACTTTTTTAGACATTGCCAATAATGTAATCTAATAATATTATTCAAATAATATGAATTATTGATCTGATAATGGAAAATACCGTGCAATGAAAATTATTGAAACAATAATAATATAAAATATCAACGTAGCAATTATTGAATCAATAAAATAAAATATTGAACAATAATTACTTTAACAATTATTGAGTAGTACCTTCTTACGTAAGAATCAATAATTGGTGCAATACCGTGTGCTACTGTCCAACACCATGTATTACCGTGTTTTAACCACCGGATATGAATCTAGGCTCATCGGATATGTCCGACATCAATTATATATATGTATATATATAAAAGCGATTAAACGCACTGGATGTTAATCCAGGCTCATTAGATATGTCTAAAAAAAAGTTATATATATATATATATATATATATATATATATATATATATATATATATATATATATATAAAAGCAATTAAACGACTTTGGATATAAAATCCGTGCTCATCGCATGTAGTCTAACCACAGTTTATATATATAAGTGTGTGTGTATATATATATATATATATATATATATATATATATATATATAAGCAATTAAACGCTCTGCACTAAAGTTTAGCTCAATCGAGGCATAACTTCGATAATGTTAGTCCATATATAAAATATATACATATATAGGTATATATATACGACATGAAATAAAAACCACGGACGAAGTCCGCAAACGCACTACAACACGACTCTCGATGTGTATATAATGTGTGTGCTAATATGAGAAGAAGGCTTTATAAAATATAAGAAGGCTTACGGTGGGCTACCAAAGTGAAGCTTCTATGACTTTAAATGGATAAACACTCGACTCTCATGGGATAAAAGATAGCTATATGTGAGCTAACTAGTGTTTAAAGATGAGGAAACTCTCAAAAGATGTGTATGCAGAGTAAAATGGACTGGGCTTCCTTGCTTTTTTCCCTCCTTCTTCTTCTCAAATGGCTGACCCCAAGGCTTGTATATATAGACGGATGGCCGCAGGTACACTGCGGCGACATGCAGCTTGTATTACTGCTGGTACGGTCAGCGATGCATCCGAGCCTCGCGGGTCCCATCGTCTCGTAGTACGTGCACTTGTGTCATCGTCATCCGAACGAGGTATATCTGACCTTCTTCGGACCGCTTGTGTCGAGAGTTACACAATGACATGGATTAGAGGTTGTACGAAGTCAGGAAGAGGGGTCTATGCCCATGGTCTTCAAGCTTAAAATTCTATCCAAAGTACTGTCACACGTAATAGTCACTAGGGATTGTTAATCCTCGGTTCTTGTGGGACATTGCTGGATGTATGTATGTATGAAGTGTTGAGACGACGTGCCATTGTCGAAGGGACAAGATGACGTTTGACTCCTCGCTGGGGTTATCGCCGATTTGAGTTGAAAGTAGATGTTGCTCAGGGTTACAGCTGAGATTGGACTACTTGTTGGTATGCCGCGATATCATCTTGTTGAGATGGTAAGATGACGTGGTGACTCCTCACTGGGGTTATCTCCAGTTTAAGCGAAAAGCAGATGTTGCTCAGGGTTACATCTGAGATTGGACTGCTTCTTGTTTGTATATCTCACTGTCATCTGTGGGTGTTCCTGTCTGCCCGTTGTTATCTCCGGGTCTGAGGTGTGTGTGCCTCGACAAGATGTATGTGGTTGAATCTGATTGCATATGTTTGAAACAAGCATTTTCGGGGTTATCACCGAAACTGCAATTGCATCTCTTGGGGCTATCACCAAGGATGGGGTTGCTACTCCCAGTGTTGTCTCTAGGACTAGAACTGAGTGTTGCGGTGTTATTACCAAGACAGAACTGTCATCTCTGGTGTTGTTGCCGGTCTTTTGATATGCATATCTCGGGGTCATTTCCGAGATTGGAAATGGCATTCCCGGTGTGTGTTCCGGGTTTGAGATGATGTTCCCGGTTTGTGTTCCGGGTTGGAATTGAACTTCCGGTAGTATCCGGAATGGATGTAAGCTGTCTTTCAGGGTTACCTCCAAAAGACGAATCTACCCTCCTGCAATATTAGTAATAGGAGCGCAGAAAATTTCGAGTGTCTACAAGATATACAACTGTAAAACTAATAATGCTGAGACTCAGCTTAATAGTATCACAACCACGAATTATCCATGCACTACAGGCCAAGGATATTCGTGTTTTCAATTATGGTCATGATTATACCGAATAATCCCTGGTCATAATCATACCAAGTCCATCTATGCACTACGGGCCAAAGATGACTTTTACCACATCATTTGTAACATTACGGTCATGATTATACCGAATACTCCCTGGTCATAATCATACCAAGTTCATCTATGCACGTAAGTCACAGATGACTTTCAACACAATATAAACATGAGGATCATGACAACGATATAAAGAATCAATCAAATGAGATAAAGGATAAATATTAAACATTTATAATATAAATTATCCAGGATTCAAGAATATCCCAATGTTATCAACCACTTAATAATCTCATAATCTAATATCATTAATATTATAACCATATTTTAATCACTTCTTAAACTTATAAACAATTTATTTCAATTATTTACACTTTACCAAATAATGCATTTAATCATTCAAAAATGTCATACTCATAAGATTTTATCACCAATGATCAAATCCCTTATCAAAAATCTGCATATACCCTATATAGGATTCCCAAGTCATAAAACCTATTTATCAATTTTCAACTTCACATAACATATTTAACTAATATACTCATAACTAGTGTATTTTCATGAAAAATACCAAATCAGTCCCAAAAATATTTCTTTTCTGGGATTTAGCAGAATATAGTCCCATATTGAACATATATTTTTCTCAAAATTTTTAAAATTCATTTACTATTTTTCATAAATCAATTTCTAATTAATTCCTTAAGAAATTAGCTACCTCAAGTTTAACTCCAGAAATTCCCAAATCTTGGCAGGATCTTACACATGTTAACGTGAGCTTCCAGTTTAAATTTCATGGTAATCGGAGTTATAGAACTCTGGTTATAGCGTTTTTCGTCGGAAAAACCTAAATATTGAAATGGTCATAACTTGCTCATTTTAAGTCGGAATGAGCTCATTTTTGGACATGAGGTACTTTATACCATATATTTCCATGTCCCAAAAGGTCGTAATTTTTCTCACAAATTAAGTGGCTGAAACAGCCCTTATAAAATTTTGGCAGTAAACTTTTTGGTATTTTCAGTTTTTGACTCCTTTGCTAAAATCAGTCCACACGAAAATTTACAACACCTTTTCCAGTGATTCCACTTGGATAAGTTAGAAAACTCACAGATCTAACTCTAGGACTTGACCACACTCAAAAATTCAAAATATAATAGGAGATATGGTCAATTGAATTTCATGTTCCATTTTCACCAAAATCTGATTTTCAACTCTTTGTGATTTCTAAGAAAATTTCATGTTTTCACATAATAATCAACATAACTCATCATAACACTCACTAATACTACATATACCCATAATTTTCATCATTCCAATGCTTTTATTATGACTTTCATCATAATCCACGTAAACAGATCATTTCCACAATTTAATAAGAAATGAATATAAAGGATTATTCACCATGCATGTGGTAATCCACATATACAGGTTATTCCAACAGAATAATAACGAATGGAATAAATGAAGGATTCACCATGCATGCAATAATCAAGCCTGACAAAAGTTATTCCTAACGTAATAATAAAGAATGGAACCAAGTCATGCATAAACGCACGCATGTGATATATTAGAAAGCGAATAATAAAGAAGCGGAACCGTGTCAAAGTAAATTACTTGCAACCGATGGATATTCCAATGTAATAATAAAGAATGGAATAACAACAGAAATCACCATGCATGCGATAAGACTTACAGCATGAGTTATTCTAATGAATGATAAATAATGGAATCGGAGTTCGACGTAAAAACGATGTATGCGAGGATATTACGACGTAATAATAAAGAATGGGATAACAACGAAATCACCATATATGTGATAGGCGGCCACAGACGAGTTATTCTAACATAATAATAAATAATGGAACCAGTCCCGCCAGAACGCACGCATGTGATATTACGACGACGTAATAATAAAGAATGGAATATGAAGAATTTCACCATGTATGCGGTACTTTGATATAAAAGTTATTCAACATAATAATAAAGAATGAAATAACAGAAGAATTTCACCAAGTATAGGGTAGCCCGCGTATACAGGTTATTCCAACAGAATAATAAAGAATGGAATAACAAAAGTTCTTTTCATAAATACGAAAGAAATAATACCCCTTACGAGTACAACAAATAATATCCCTTACCTTAGAACAAACTGGATATAGGAGTAGTGAAGTAGCAGAATACTTTTTTTCTTTCTCTCTATAGTTTCTCTCTCTAGAGTTTCAGCGAATTCGTAAGAAATAATGAAGGAATGAGCTTCTATTTATAGGAGAATGGAAATAAGTAATTAATTCTTGAGCGGTCCGTATTGATTTACTTTTAAAATGATGATCCAGATATTGGTTTACTATAAAATATTCTAATAAAACAAAATCTTTTAAATAAAATATAATATATATTCTATTTATAATCTAGTAAAACGAATAACTTTATAAAAGTATTCTATTTTATATAAAAAAATTTTACTATATGCAAACACTATATCTGCAGACACTATGCAAACACTATACATAATAAAATATATTATATTCTAATTATTGTCTAATAAAACAAATAACTTTATAAAACTATTCATTTTATATAAAAGACTTTACTATGCAAAACACTATAAATAATAGAATATAATATATTCTATTTATAATCTAATAAAACGAATAACTTTATAAAAGTATTCATTTTTTATATAAAAGCTTTTCATTTTATTACATTAATAATACTAATAAAACAAAACATCATCATTATTATTATAATTCACACTATTAATCGACCAGGTCATTCCCAAGAAAGAGGGGGCTTTCCAATAAGGATTTCTCCCTATTGACACGTAATTAGGTGACCAAACCTCTCCTCGGCAGAACTTCTAGACATCGTTAATATTGAAAATAATAATATTAATAACTTTGTTATCTCAATTATTGATTTAATAATATATAAAATATCGACAATAATTGAATCAAACTGAGTGACTTCTCACGTAAGTATTAATAATCAATACCGTGTGTTACTATGCAACCACGTGTATTTTACCACCGATTATTTTATGACAACTTGCTTAATTTGAAAAATTTTCAAATTTCACCCTTAACTTTAAACTTTTATCAATTTAACTATTCACCAAAATAGAAAAATTGAATACTTTTATTTCATAAAATTTGGGGTCTCACAATCTCCCCTCCTTATGAAATTTCGCCCTCGAAATTTATGTACGTACCTGGTATTTCGAAGAGATGAGAATACCTTACTTTCTTTTTGGATTGAACCTTCCTGGTTATTTCCTCTGTATCATGATTTTCCCATTGCTCATCGCCTGTGTTTCAGATATCCTTCTAGAATACACTTCAAAACAAGGTTAATTGACATATCATAATTTGTCAACTTATCAAGTAAACAATTTTAGCTTAGGTAAGTCACACACTAGCAAAGTATATTACTCGTCTTTCCCCTCCTAGTTCTAGACTCATATCTCCACCAGCGACCATATCCCTAAGCTCTGATACCAAATGTGACGCCCCCAAAATAGGTATACATCACCCATTCTGAGTCACCAGATATCACACTATAAAAATCAATACAACCTCATTTATACACTGTTGAACTGTCGTACATAGTACGACCACAGTTAGACTGTGAGTTTTAATACAAATGTATGTAACTCTCATGGTGCCTCGACCACAACCTTACAATGGTACGTTACATAAAAGTACAGTCAAAAACTATTTTAGAAATTAAAATCTTTGGGAAGTGCTCAAGGAAACCTTCGTACATGGGAGGCCATGTGTCTAGGTTATGATAGATATCATATGTCCACAGAATTATCCTTGGTTGACCCAATAGACCCCAAAAAAAAGAGAAGATTACTATTATCTTCTTTCCAATGGTGAGTCTTCTCTTGACATATAACTATCTCCACTGTCTCCAAGTGAAAATTATATTTCAAATAAACTCCAATATCATATAGGTAGTGCTCATTGATAAATTTTCAAATGTCACCCATAACTTTAAACTTTTATCAATTTAACTATTCACCAAAATAGAAAAATTGAATACTTTTATTTCATAAAATTTGGGGTCTCACAACTGGTACGATTATTATCGTGTTGCTGGTCGCCCGGTTGAACAGACTCATTATCTCGCTCTAATAATTGAGCCCTGTTCACAACATCTGAATATAGAGAAAATTTGTAAAAAATGAGGTATTGACGAATTTTGAGTTTCAAACCTCTTAGAAACATTCGCGTCATACGTTCCTCATTCTATACTAAATGAGGAGCAAACCTGGATAACTCCGTGAACTTAGCCTCGTACTGAGACACAGTCAAGTTGTTCTATTCTAGTCTAATAAACTCTAACTCCTTCATATGATGAATACTTTCAGGAAAGTACTTGTCATTGAACAGTTTCTGAAATGTTTCCCAAGACATATTGAGTGCGGTTGGCTGGGTACGCTTCATAGATTCCCATCAGTAATCTGCCTCACCACGAAATATAAAGGTGGTGAATGGAACCTTCTGTTCCTCCGTGCATCCCAAGACATCGAATATCTGGTAATTTGCTTGACCCACGTTTCCGCCTTAATCGGATCCGAATTTCCCTAGAACTCTGGTGGTCCCAACTCTTTAAACTACTTGGTTGTGACAAACCGCGCGTTGCTATCATTTCCACCAGTATTTTGTACACGAGTCTCCCTCGTCTGATTTTGCATGAACTGCAAAAAGCTTCTAAACATCCCATCATTCATCATTTGTTCGGTAGTGTTGTTTATAGGAGGAATATTTCCTTCCTGTTGCACGTTCTCCTGGTTGGTGATTAAAGGTTTCTCCACGGTCTCATACACTCTATTGTTAACGTTCTCAGCTGTCATTCTCAATTACTGCCATAAAACAAGGGTTAATTAAAGAAAATGACATACCACATAATAGCCCTATATTCTGATCGACCAACAAATAAGCTTAGGTAGGACACACTAGCGAAGGATTTACTCGTCTTTCCCCTCCTAGTTCTATTCCCCGATCTCGGCCAGAGACCATATCCCTAAGCTCTGATACCAACTGTGACACCCCCAAAATAGATCCAATTTACCCAACCTATTCTGAGTTGTCAAATACATGGTACAGAAAACAACTACAAACTTCATTATTACAATTGTCGTGCAAAATACGACAACACATAAGCTATGAGTTTAAATACAAATATTGTCTTCTACACTATTTTACAAAATAGCGAGGACTACTATAACAACTATCTTGAATCATCACTCCATACCTCGGCTAGTTCCTGCTAAATTCTCACCTCCTGAGAAGAAAAATGGAACAAAAAGGAAAAGATTGAGCTCAACTAGCCCAGTAAAGAATATTATGACTAAGATAATGTACAACAAATTATCTTTAGTCTTCAACAGGGAAAAATCTGATAGAATATAATAAACAACAAGTTTTAGATTAACAACTGTAGAGAAAACAACAATTCATTAGAAGAGTTAAGTAGAGAATGAAATCTACTATCATCTATGATTTAAAAATTCATCATCAATATTTTATCCCTATAACATCAATCAATATACATCTTGAATCAAATATTCATCTTTGCACTATAGGCCAAAGATATTCATCAGTTGGTCATGTTCATCTCAACACCTGTTCATCTTTGCACTACGGGCCAAAGATATTCATCAGGTAATCATTCATCTTTGCACTACAGGCCAAAAATATTCAGTTATATCATCATTTAAGATTGAGGATGATGAAAAATATTTTTAAAAAAATGAATCCAGTGAGACAAAAGAACAAAGATTAGGGATTCGTACTTTAGATAATCCAAGTTCAAAAACACTCCATAATAAATCATAGTGGAGTAAAATTCAAGAATGAAGATCAAAACATGGATACAATCAAAGATAGTAACCATAATAGACATCTTGGACAAAGAAGAGAAAATTTCATTTTTCCATGAATAGTGTCGTATTCGTGAATAGTGCCGTATACGTGAATAGTAACCCCGACATAAAAAGGTAGAAATTCCACAATAAAATTCATTTATGAAGAAATAATGATATTGAAAGAAATAATATTATTTACGAAGAAAATAACATTCCTTACCTCAAAAGGACAGTACTTCTGATTGGAATATCAGATATAACGATGAAGAAAACTTGCACCGTATAGAAACACTCAAAGTATCGAAATACTCACAAAAAAATGCTCGATAATATAGAGAGAGAAAACTTCATATTCTGGTGTGATTTTCAATTCTAACTTAAGCATCCTATTTATAGAAAAATGCTTAGAACACCAAAGTAGAAAATTTAATAAAATAATATTATTTATTAAAAAAAATCATACGCACAATTTGAATTCTAATTTCAGCACATTTATCACACATATGGGGCCCACCCAATTGCAAAAAACATTTTTCTTAAAATAAATATTTTAAACTCCAAAAATTAATTATTCCGGAACTTCAATAATTCATAATAAATAGCCCTTTTATCAAAAAAATTCAAATCTTATGTCCATTCCATATGAAATTTAATTCTCTACAACTTTGTAGCTTTAAGTTTTTCCAAATTCTAAATGTAAATTGTTGAAATCCATATACACAGACGATTTTATGTGCTATAATCAAATTTCATCAAAAATAGGGTCCACCAACATGTTTAACATGTTTTTAGCATTTATTGTAACATAAATACTCTTTCTCCTCATTTATTTATATATCACACATTCATTGTAAAAATATCACCATTATTATATTATTATATTATCGCAGTATACATTCATAATGTAATATAATAATATATTTGAATGAATTATTTTATTAAAAAGATAAAATATCAATTTTCAACAATTGTCACTTTTCTAAAAATTCCTCCATTTATATCCACATAAAATAAATATTTTCCTTATCATATATATCAATAATTAATTATTCACAAATAATATTACGTAATCGACAATAATGACAACTGTGTCGCTCCTGTGAAAGAGGGACTTTCCTATAAGGATTTCTCCTCATCATGCGCGCAATTAGGTGACCAAACCCCTTTCCTAGACAGAACTTCCTTAGACATTGCCAATAATGCTATCTAATAATATTATTCAAATAATATGAATTATTGATCTGATAATGGGAAATACTGTGCAATGACAATTATTTTAACAACAATAATATAAAATAGCAATGTAGCAATTATTGAATCAATAAAATAAAATATTGAACAGTAATTACTGTAACAATTATTGAGTAGTGCCTTCTTACGTAAGAATCAATAATTGGTGCAATATCGTGTGCTACTTTGCAACACCACGTATTACCTTGTTTTAACCACCGGGTATTCTAACAGTGTTACCGGTAACAACTACGTTGTTATTTATAAAAAAAAAACTTATACTTGTCGTTTTCTTCATCCAATCGCTTTCCGTTATGGGGCCCATACAAGGTTGCGTCGTCGTACGAATATTTCCCGACAACAAGAATATTCCACGATCAAATGAATATTCCCCGACAACAATGAATATTTTATAACCACTTGCTTATTTAAGATATTTGCGCATTTCACCCATAACTAACCACATTAATCAAATCAACCCTTACTATTTCAAAATAATAAATAGAGAAAATTCAATTTTATTTATAAAAATTTGGGGTCTTACATTAAGAGTTTCAAAAGTAATGATAAATATGCCAAAAACAATGAATATTAAAAAATCACAAGTAAATCTGTAAGACCCCAACTTATTATAAATAAAATTGAATTTCTTCTATTTATTATTTTGAAATAATAAGGTGATAATTTGATATAATACTTTGGTTATGGGTGAAATGTGCAAATTTTTCAAAATAAGCAAGTGATTATAAAATATTCATTGTTGTCGGGGAATATTCGTTTGGTCTTTGAATATTCTTGTTGTCGGTGAATATTCATACGATGGTGCAGCCATTTGTGGGCCCCATAACAGAATAACTGTCGGATGAAAAAAACGACAAGTTTGAGTTTTTATAAATAATTGCGTAATCGTTACCGTTAACACTATTGAATACCTTAGAAGTTAAAATAATCTGAATATCTGGGTCGCACAACTGAGATTACCAGTATACATGTATTTTGAATTTTGATTCTTACGTAGAAGGCACTACTCAATAATTGTTACAAAGAATTATTGCTCAATATTTTATTTTATTGATTCAATAATTGTTGCGTTGATATTTTATATTATTGTTGTTTCAATAATTGTCAACGCATGATTTCCCATTATCGGATCAATAATTCATATTATTTGAATAATATTATTAGATAGCATTATTGGCAATGTCTAGAAAGTTCTCACAAGGAGAGGTTTGGTCACCTAATTAGCGCCAGAAGAAGGAGAAATTTTATCTAAAAGTCCCCCTTTCCGGAACCATTTGTTGTTATTATTGTGATTCTCAGAATATTATTTGTGAATAATTATTTATTAATTTATATGATAAGAAAATATTTATTTTATGTGGATATAAATGAAGGAAATATTTATTTTATGTGGATATAATTGAAGGAATTAATGTTGAGGTGTTTTATCAAGATTTTTTTTTGAATGGAGGTATTAAAATCAAATTAAGTGTTCTTAAAGCTCTATTGCGTGAGTTATAATTTTAATCCGACCGTTGGATCGTTGTGATTTTTGGATATGTAATACATATATAAGTTGAGTATATGTCCACAAATTTTGAACCGTTAAAAATTAATGTATGATTTGTTATGAATTTTATGAGTATATATCCACTGTTTATAAATCTTGCTTGATCCAAGTTAGCACAATCACATTACCTATTGATCTTATCTCTTTAAAGATACTTGTATTTGATGTGATTTTAGGGATTGATTGGTTAACCACTCATCATGCCAAAATTGATTGTTTTCATAAGGTTGTTAGTTTTCATATTCCTAACCAAACTGTTATACGAATTCAAGCAACTAAACCACTAAAATCAGTCATATCAAGCCATAAAGCTATTCGTTTATTGAAAAATGGATGTCAAGCTTTCTTAGCCCATATTATGGACTTGAATAAAAACACGTCAGATTTGAATAATATTTCTGTTGTTAGTGAATTTCCTGACGTATTTCTTGAAGAACTTCCTGGTCTACCCCCAGAACGTGAAGTTGAATTCTTTATTGATCTTGAACCGGGTACAAATCCCATTTCTAAAACCACATATCGAATGGCTCCTATTGAACTTCGGGAGTTAAAAGTCCTACTACATGGAATTGTTAGACATCGGTTTCATTCTGGCCCCAAAGTACATCTCCTTGGGGTGCTCCTGCTTTATTTGTAAAGAAGAAAGACGGGAGTATGCGACTTTTGTATTGACTACCGTGAATTGAACCATGTCACCATCAAGAATAGGTATCCTTTACCTCAGTATTGATGACTGTTCGACCCGATTTGCAAAGAGCACAATTCTTTTCAAAGATCGATCTTCGCTCGATATCATCACCAAGATTAAACCGAGGATACTCAGAAGATCGCCTTGAACTCGCAGACGAGCATTATGAATTCTTAGTCATGTCTTTTGGATCGACTAATGCTCCCGCCGCTTTCATGGATATGATGAACCGTGTATTCAAGGAATATTTGGATCGCTTTGTTGTTGTCTTTATTGATGACATCCTCATCTATTCCAAAAGCCGTGAAGATCATGAGCACCATTTGAAGCTGGTACTTCAAAGACATCGTGACAACAAGCTATATGCCAAGCTGAAGAAATGCGAGTTCTGGCTTGAGAAAGTAGCATTCCTTGGGCACGTGGTGTCAAAACATGGAGTATCTGTTGACCCGCCAAGATGAAGCAATACAAAGTTAGGGAGCAACCAAAGTCCATGGATCAAGTCACGTAGCTTTTACGGGTTCAATTTGGTTATTATCGGAGATTCGTGGAAGGATTTTCTCGAATTGCTACTCCGTTAACTCACCGACTTGGAAAGATACAAAATTTGTATGGAGAGAGGAATGCGAGAAGAGTTTCAAGAGCTCAAGAGGAGACTCATTTGACACTGCTCGAAATATCGTGGACGCCCCAAAAACAGTATACATCACCCATCTTGGGTCGCCGATACATGGTACAAAATTCAAATACAACTTAATTATACAACAGCCATGTAAAATACGACAAAACACAATCTAAGAGTTTTAATAAGAATAATGTCATCTAGACAATATCCACACTCAATGGAGTTCTCATTACATTTATTGTCACACTATTTCACAGAATAGTGAGGACTACTAAAACAACCATCTGGACCATTAATCCGTTTCCCCACCGGTCCATTTATATTCTCATTTTCAAGAGAATAACGGTGAAAGAAAGGGTGAGCTCAACTAGCCCAGTAAGAAATATTATGACTAAGATAATGCAGAATAAATTATCATCAGCCTTCAACAGTTTAACAACTGATAGAATATAATAGACAACAAGTTTTAGATCAAAAACTGCAACGGAATAAGCAATCCATTAGAAGAGTCAAGTAGAGCATAAAATCTACTATCTTCTATGATTTAAAAAGTTTTTCATCAACTTTATCGCTGAGACTCAGCTCAATAAATAAAATCGAATCATCCCTGCACCACGACCAAGGATATTCATGTAATCATCAATGGTCATGATTATACCGAATAATCCCTTGTCATAATCATACCAACAATTGTCCATCAATGAACTACAGGCCAATGAGGACTTTTACCACATCATCCATCACATTATGGTTATGATTATACCGAATAATCCCTGGTCATAATCATACCAAGTCCATCTATGCGCGTAAGCCAAAGATGACTTTAATCACAATATAAGCATGAGGATGATGACAATGGCATAATAATTCAATAAAACAAGTTCAAGGATAAATTTTAAAGATTTATAATTTAATTTATCCGTAAATCGAAGAACGTCTAAATTGTCAACATGATATCGCTTTGTAGAGTAAAATTCAAGAATAATATTCATGTACCAAAAATAATTTGGATGAAAAGAAATATATTTTTCGGAGAATAAGACCCCCATGAATAGTATTTTGGGAATAGTACCTCGATAACTAAAAGTGTCCCGAATACCCGAGGGAATGATACTAGAGTGAATAGTAATCCCAGTGAATAGTAACCCATGAATAGTAACTCGTGAATAGTAATCCAAAGATTTAAAAGTGCCCTTAATAATTCGAGTGAATAATACTAGAGTGAATAGTAACCAGTGAATAAGAACTCCATAAATAGTAACTAAAAAAGAAAAATACCGGAGAAAATGATATTCCATGACGAGTACAAAAGAAATGATATCTCATACGAGTATAATAGAATATACGAAACTGCAAATGGATTTTCGCCCGCCATGCGGTAATCCACGTAGATAAATCATTTCCACAATTTAATAAAGAATGAATACAAAGGGTCATTCACCATGCATGCGGTAATCCTCACAGACAGGTTATTCCCAATAGAATAATAAAGAATGGAATAACAGAAGAATTCACCAGGAATACGATAGACCGCACAGACAGGTTATTCCAACAGAATAATAAAGAATGGAATAATAGAAGAATTCACCAGACATGCAATAGATCGCATGCATGTGTTATTCCAATGTAATAATAAAGAATGGTATAACAACCCTTACGAATATTGAAAGAAATAACTCTCTTCATGAATACAAAAGAAATAATACCCCTTACCTCAAAAGAAGATTAGATACTAGAATAGTGAGGTAGCAGACTTCTCTTCTTCTTTTTCTCTATAATTTCTCTCTATAATAATTGCTCTTGTGAGACTTAGTAAATTGGTGAGAAATGAAGGAAGAATGAGCTTCTATTTTTTAAAAAATATAGTTTCAATAATTGCACATTTTGGGGCTCAAAATATTACAGTATAATACCTTCCTCATTTTCTTCATTTTTAATTTAGTCCTGCAAGTATTATCAAACTTGCACCACCTCCCCTAATAGTAAATCATGTGAATCAATAGTAAATCATGTGACTCAATAGTTCTAAACATGTGAAAAAATAATAATTATAGTATAGTACCTCCATCTATACCTCCATTTTTAATTTAGTCATACAAGTATTATCAATCTTGCACCAACTCCCCTAATAGTTAATCATGTGAATCAATAGTACACACATGTGAACAAATAGTTATAAGCATTTGAATTAATAGCAATTAATTGCTCATTTATCCGGTTAATTACCCGATTGGTCAATATAACCTCCAGACATCAATTATTATCGAAATAAATGTCGATTTCCACTAACACTAATAATTTCCACACAATGAAACTATCAATTTCATTTTTAATCAACACGAACTTATTCATCATTAATATTATAACGCACAATATTTAACAATCAGGTCGTTCCCAGGAAAGAGGGGGCTTTCCGATAAGGATTTCTCCTTATTGGCACGCAATTAGGTGACCAAACCTCTCCTCGATGTAACTTACGAGACATCGTCAATATTGCAAATAATAATATGAATAACTTTGTCGTCTCAATTATTGATTTAATAATATATCATATTATATGATGATAATCTTGTGACAATAATTGAATCAATAATACGAGAGAGATATGATGCAAAGAATTACTATAACAATAATTGAGTATAATCGAGTGACTTTCACGTAAGCATCAATAATCAATATCATGTGCTACTATGCAACCACGCGTATTACTATAATTTGACTACTGGTTATTTTATGACAACTTGCTTACTTTGCAAAATTTTCAAATATCACTCTTAACTTTAACCTTTTATCAATTTAACCATTTACAAAATAAAATAATAATTATAAGAAAATTGAATACTTTTATTTCATAAAATTCGGGGTCTTACAAATACCATTTGGTTCGGATGGATTTGTTATATACAGCGATGCTTTAGGCAAAGGGTTAGGATGTGTTCTCATGCAATATGGGAAAGTCATAGCCTATGCCTTGCGACAACTCAAAGAATATGAGAGGAATTATCCTACTCATGATCTGGAGTTGGCAGCAGTCATTTTTGCGTTGAAAATCTGGAGACACTACCTGTATGGGGAGAAAGTGGAGATTTATACGAAAAGGATCAAATGACGTTGGCTCAAAAATTATGACCATAGCATTCAATATCATCCTGGAAAATGAATGTCAGAAGCTAATGCATCGAAAGTGTAAGATCGTGATGCTGGGCACGAAAAGCGATGTTGTTAACACAAAGACCCATTTTATACGACTTACAAAGGATGGAGATAGAGTTAAAGGCTCCAAGTACACAAGTGATGATATCATACATACGAGTAGAACCGACTTTAATCGATAAAGTGAAAGATGCTCAAGCTACAGACCTGGAGCTGATGCGTATGAAGAGGAAAGTGCAAGAAGGTGCTATTTTAGAAGCAAGAATCGATGAAGAATGAATACTTTGAGTCAACTCCAGACTTTGTGTTTCTAACGATTCTGACTTGAAGCATAGAATCATGATGGAGGCACACAACACACCATTTGAAATCCATCCTGGGAGTACCAAAATGTATCATGATCTTCGACATACATTTTGGTGGACCAATATAAAGAAAGAGATCGCGGAGTTTATCTCGAGGTGTTTAACTTGTCAACATGTAAAGGCGGAGCATCAAGTGCCAAAGGGTCCATTGCAACCACTTGAGATTCTGAAATGGAAGTAGGAACACATTATTATAGATTTCATTACAGGTCTTCCCAAATTTCTCAAGGCATAGATGCGATTTGGGTTATTGTTGATAGATTAACCAAGTGTGCTCATTTCTTGCCTATACGTTAGACTTATTCCCTTAAACATCTTGTTCGTATATACATAAATGAGATTGTGAGATTGCATGGTATGCCAGTATCCATAGTTTTGGATCGTGACCCAAGATTCACTTCATAATTTTGGGTTAGCTTGTAGAAAGCTATGGGCACGAATTTACGATTCAGTTTGGCATACCATCCTCAAACGGAAGGGCAATTAGAAAGGACTATTCAAACCCTTGAAGATCTATTAAGACTCTATGTCCTAGATTTCAAAGGAAGTTGGGATAAGTACTTGCCATTGGTGGAATTCTATTACAACAGAAGTTATCAAGCAAGTATAGGTGTGGCTCCATTCGAAGCATTATATGGATGAAAGTGTCGCTCTCCAGTATGTTGGGACGAGGTGGGTGAAGAAACGTTGTTGGGACCAGAATTAGTACGCATGACTACAGAAAAGATTCAAATGATCTGGCAACGTATAAAGACCGCACAAGATCGACAAAAGAGTTATGTTGATCTTCATCGAAAGGACTTGAAATTTAATATTGGAGATCATGTACTGTTACGTATTTCTCCATGGAAGGTAGTTACAAGATTTGGGAAGAGAGGAAAGCTCAATCCATGATTTGTTAGTCCATTTGAGATTCTTGAGCGAATAGGAAATGTGGCCTATAGACTCGCATTACCTCCAAGCAAGTCTCGTGTTCATAATGTTTTTCATATATCTATGCTTCGTAAATATGTGAAAGACCCAAACCACATTATTGTGTTAGAACCAGACGAGAAAGAAAAAGAGGAAGGTATTATACTGTAATATTTCGAACAAAGAGCATGTCCTACGAACAAAGGTTATACCACAAGTCAAGGTTTTGTGGAGGAACCATGCTATTGAAGAAATGACCTGGGAGTTGAATCAGAAATGAAAGCGAGGTACCCTCACCTTTTCGAAATACCAGGTATGTACGTCAATTTCGAGATGAAATTTCATAAGAAGGGGAGATTGTGAGATCCCAAAATTATGAAATAAAAGTATTCAATTTTTATAATTATTATTCTATTTAGTAAATGGTTAAATTGATAAAAGGTTAAAGTTAAGGGTGATATGTAAAATTTTTTCAAAGTAAGTAATACGCGTGATTGCATAGTAGCATACGGTATTGATTATTGATGCTTACGTAAGAAGTCACTCAGTTATACTCAATTATTACTACAGTAATTGCTACATCATATCTCTCATGTTATTGATTCAATTATTGTCATAATATCATATGCATAATATGTTATATTATTAAATCAATAATTGAGACGACAAAGTTATTCATATTATTATTTACAAAATTGACAATGTCCAGAAGTTCTGTCAAGGAGAGGTTTGGTCACCTAATTGCGCGCCAATAGGGAAAAATCCTTGTTGGAAAGCCCCCTCTTTCCTGGGAACGACCTGGTTGTTAAATATTGTGCGTTATAATATTAATGATGAATAAGTTCGTGTTGATTAAAGATGAAATTGATAGTTCCATTGTGTGGGAATTATTAGTCTTAGTAGAAATCGGCATTTATTTCGATAATAATTGATGTCTGGAGGTTATATTGATCAATCGGGTAAGTCACCGGATAAATGAGCAATTAATTGTTATTAATTCACATGCTTATAACTATGTGTTCACATGTGTGTACTATTGATTCACATGATTTACTATTAGGAGAGTTGGAGCAAGATTGATAATACTTACATGACTAAATTAAAAATGGAGGTATATAGATGAAGGTACTATACTGTAAATAGTTTTTTTTACATGATTATACTATTAAGTCACATGAATGAACTATTAATTCACATGATTTACTATTAGGGGAGGTGGTGCAACTTTCATAATACTTGTAGGACTAAATTAAAAATGAAGAAAAAGAGGAAGGTATTATACTGTAATATTTTGAGCCCCAAAACGTGCAATTATCGAAACTATATTTTCCTATAAATAGTGCTCATTCTTCATTCATTTCTAACCAATTCAATAAGTCTCACAAGAGCAATTATTATCGAGAAATTATAGAGAGAAAGAATAAGAGAAGTTTGCTACCTCACTATTCCAGTATTCAGTTTTCTTATAAGGTAAGGGGTATTATTTCTTTCGTATTCATGAAGAGAATTATTTCTTTCAATATTCGTAAGGGTTGTTATACTATTCTTTATTATTCTGTTGGACTAACCTGTCTATGAGGTCTATCGCATGCCTGGTGAATTCTTCTGTTATTCCATTTTCTATTATTTTGTTGCAATAACCTGTCTGTGTGGTCTATAGCATGCCTGGTGAATTCTTTTGTTATTCTATTCTTTATTATTCTGTTGGAATAACCTATCTGTGGGGACTACCGCATGCCTGGTGAATTCTTTTGTTATTCCATTCTTTATTATTCTGTTGGAATAACTCATTCTGCATGTGACCATCGTGCATGCATGGTGAATTCTTCTGTTATTCCATTCTTTATTATTTTGTTGGAATAACCTGTCTACGCGGACTACCGCATGCATGGTGAATTCTTCTGTTATTCCATTCTTTATTATTCTGTTGGAATAACTTGTCTACGCGGACTACCGCATGCATGTTGAATGACCCTTCGTATTCATTCCTTATTAAATTATGGAAATGATCTGTCTACGTGGATTACCACATGGTGGGTGAAAATCCATTTGCAGTTTCGTATATTCTATTATACTCGTATGAGATATCATTTCTTTTGTACTCGTCATGGAATATCATTTTCTTTGGTATTTTTCTTTTACGAGTTAGTATTCACGAGTTACTATTCACCCGGTTACTATTCACTCTAGTATTATTCACTCGAGTATTCGGGGCACTTTTCGTGTTGAAGTACTATTCACGAGTTACTATTCACCCGGTTACTATTCACGCTTGTATTATTTACTCAGGTATTTAGGATACTTTTCATGCTGGGGTACTATTTACGAGGTACTATTCCTGAAGTACTATTCACAAGGTACTATTCACGAGGTACTATTCTCGAAGTACTATTCACAGGGTATATTCACGGGGTACTATTCACCCAAAAAATATATTTCTTTTCTGTCCAAATAATTTTTGTTGCATGAATATTATTCTTGAATTTTACTCCACAAAGCAGTATCATGTTGACAATTTGGATATTTTTAAACTCTGAATAAATTTAAAGTCTTTAATATTTATCCTTGATTTCGTTTGATTAATGCTTATATCATTATCATCATCCTCATGCTTATATTGTGATGAAAGTCATCTTGGCTTACGTGCATAGATGGACTATTGATTATTAGTTTTCAGTTGTATATCTTTGGCTTACGTGTAAGCCAAAGATGGACTGTTGATTATTGGTTTTACAGTTGTATATCTTTGGCTTACGTGTAAAGATGGAATGTTGATTACTAGTTGTATATCTTTGGCTTACGTGCAAAGATGAACTATTGATTGATGAGTATCTTTGGCTTATGTGTATAGATGAACTATTGATTGGTATGATTATGACAAGGGATCATTCGGTATAATCATGACCCATAATGTACAAATGATGTGGTAAAAGTCCTCATTGGCCCATAGTGCATTGATGGACAGTTGTTGGTATGATTATAACCGGGTATTATTCGGTATAATCATGACCATTGTTGAAAACACGAATATACTTGGCCAATAGTGCATGGATAATTTGTGCTCATAATACTAATGAATATCCTTGGCCGTAGTGCAGGGATGATTCGATGATGTGAATTATTTATTAAGTTGAGTCTCAGCGATAAAATATTGATTATACACTTTTAATTCGTAGAAGATAGTAGATATCATGCTCTACTTGACTCTTCTAAAATACAGTTGTATGTCTTTGGCCTGTAGTGCGAAGATGAATTGTTAATGAATATCTTTGGCACGTAGTGCAAAGATGAATTTATTAGTATGATTATGAACAAGAATTGTGATTTGGTATAACCATGATTTTTGATGTTTCAGGTAAAGACAGGTGATGAAAATTATCTTCGTCCTGTGTGCGAAGAGGAATTTAGAATCACAATTATGATTATGAGTTATTCACATGATTGTAGACAAGAATTGTTGATTGATGTTATAGGGATAAAACATTGTTGGTGGACTTTTAACATGGAGAAGATAATAGACCTTATGGTCTATTTGACTCTTCTAATGGATTGCTCGTTCCGCCGTAACTATGGTTGAAAAGTTTTATCATCTACCATATGTTCTAAATCTCTGATTTATTATTGACGAAGGCTATTGATAATTTAATTATCTTTAGTCATGATATTCTTTACTAGGCTATTTGTGCTCACCCTTTTGCTTCACAATTCCTTTCTGGAATTAAGAGTGTAGCTGGGTCGAGCGGGGGTTACAGGGGATTAGAACGATGGTCTATAGCTGTTGAGGTTTCCCTTAAAATAGTATGAAAGTAATTTTATTGAGAATTATAGATAAGTGTGTCGTATTTTATACGTCATTTTAACCGTTGATTTTGGTGAACCAAATAGGGTGAGGTGAACCCAACTTTGGAAGGGCGTTTTGCCACTATCATACAAGATGTCTAATGACAAACGACTTCGTGTTATCATAAGACAGGGTTGTGCACATCCACTTGCTGAGTATATCTACGAGCACTACCTATATAATCTTGGAGTTTGTTTGAAATATGATTCTCAATTGGAGACAATGGAGATAATTATAAGTCAAGAAAAGACTCACCATTGGAAAGAAGATGATAACAATCTTCTTATTTTTCTTTGGGGACTATTGGATCAACCAAGGATAATTCTGTGGACATATGATATCTATCATAACCTAGACGCATGGCCTCCCATGTACGAAGGTTTTCTTGAGTATTTTCCAAGAATTTTAATTTCTAAAATAGTTATTGACTGTACTTTTACGCCAAAAACTTGTTGATCGATTTCGCAATCAATGAATATGTGCAAGTATACACGGTCAACAAGTGAGTATACAGTCGTTGTAGTATAGTGATAAGTATTCACTTTGTCACGCGGGTGACCGTGTTCGATCCCTAAGAATTGGCGCTTAAAAACTTGTTGATCAATTTCGTAATCAATGAATACGCAAGTATACACGCGGCCAACAAGTAATAAAGTGAAAGTAGAGTATCGTTCCACGAGGAATTATTTAATAAAATTACCAAATACTAACTTTTAACCAAATTAATTTTATTTAAACAATTGTAAATTGTGAATTTTCTAATTAAGAAAACTAAATTAAACAATTAAAAGAGATTAGTCTAAAAGAAAGCAAATAAACAAAACTAAGATTTGATTGAATTCAGGTAAATAAGGATTAAGACTCCAATATCCCCAATTATGAACTATAAATCAATTATCCAATTATCCCAATTATTATGTTTACTGAATTGTTAACAGGAATTCTCAAATGTCAAAAGCCCTTTTCCAAGTGATCAATTGCCTTCTATTTAATCCAAATTAATTTTGCTATATTCCTATGCAAAACAATTGAATTAAACTCGTTACAATCTCAATTCCTTATGTGTTCCATGCGGCAAACAGATATTCTCAGTCTATTCACAAACCTAATTATTCACTGTGCAAATAACTAAGTCACATGTCACCATGCCCAGTTCTAACCCTAGAATTCCTTTCCCAATTCCTTCTAGAGTAACAAGGTAATTACTGATCAGATAATTAATCAATAAGCATAAGACAAGATAAACAACTCACTTTGACACAAATAATTGGAATAAATCAAATAACTAATTTATAGCCATAAAAGGTTCAATTGAAATCTTAATAAAAGAGTTAATTCATAATTAATGAATTAAAACCAAGAATCCACAACTAAATAGATATTAAAAGATAAAATTATGATAAGAGAAGAGAATAGAATCTGTTGTCAGCAAATCTGATGCTCCCCTCTTGCTCTTGCTCTTGATCTCCAGTGTTCTTCAATTTGCTTCAATCTCCAATGGCTAATTAAGAACTAGGGTTTATATTCTAATATAATAGAGTGTTTAATCTAGTCTAATCTATGTATTCTCTCTTTATTTTATGCCTTACATCATGTATTTATAGGTTAAAAGTCCAATTTTTAGCTTAGGAACAAACCCAATCCAATTTGGAGTCAAAAAGGTGTCAAAATTCACCCAAAAATGCGTCTAGGCCCAACTAACCTCTTCCCCAAAGGCTCTCAAATAACAAGTAACAACATCAACATCTTCGCTTTCAGCTGCCCCCTTGACAATAAGCATAGGCTAAAAATAGCGCCCGGTGTCGCCACTTTTTCTGAAATTTTCTGCTCCAACGTCCTTTGGGAAAATGGCCATAACTTCTTCGTCCGAACTCCGATTTTGATGATTCAAGATGATCCGGAAAGAGACGAAGTTGATCTACAACTTTCATTCTTTAAGTGTTTCGAAATAAGTTCTGGAGAAATACTCAAATTTGCTCTGAAGTGACTGTTGTGTAAATAGCAAACCAAAAACGAGAATCTAGCCACCCCGAACGTTGATCCAAGTAACTTTTGTCCCAATTCCTACAAAACAACATAAAACATGCATGAATAGACACAAAAACTTAAAATCAACCAAAAGATTAAGCTCAAACGCATTCAATTATGAGTATAAAACTCACTCATCAGCGGACTACCACATGCCTGGTGAATTCTTTTGTTATTCCATTCTTTAATATTCTATTGGAATAACCTGTCTACGTGGACTACCGCATGTATGGTGAATTCTTCTGTTATTCCATTCTTTATTATTTCGTTGAATAACTCGCTCACGCGACTACCGCATGCATGGTGAATCTTCTCGTTATTCCATTCTTTATTATTATCGGTTGGAATAACTCGTCTCACGGACCACCGCATGCATGGTGAATTCTTCCGTTATTCCATTCTTTATTATTTTGTTGGAATAACTTGTCACGCTTGAACTATCGTGATGCATGGTGAATGACCCTTCAGATTCATTCCTTATTAAATTATGAAAATGATCCATTTCCACGTGGATTATTTGATAACGCAAGGCGAAAATCCATTTGCAGTTTCATATATTCTATTATACTCAGTTGGTTAAACTTTTGGCTTCTATACTCCATGAAATTAGTAGAATATCCTCGGATATTTATGCGTCATCAAGTATCTTTTATGAAAATATTCTTCCGAGCATTCTTGAATTTTACTCCACAAAGCAAAGATTATGTCGATAATTTGGACGTTATTGATTTTGGATAAATTAAATTATAAATCTTTAAAATTTATCCTTGAACTTATTTTATTGAATTATTATGTCATTGTCATCATCCTCATGCTTATATTGTGATGAAAGTCATCTTTGGCTTATGTGCATAGATGGACTTGGTATGATTATGACCAAGGATTATTCGGTATAATCATGACCGTAATGTGACGAATGATGTGGTGAAAGTCCTCATTGGCCTGTAGTTCATTGATGGACAGTTGTTGGTATGATTATGACCAGGGATTATTCGGTATAATTATGACCATTGATGATTACATGAATATCCTTGGTCGTGATGCATGGATGATTTGATTTTATTTATTAAGCTGAGTCTCAGCGATAAAGTTGATGAATTTTTTTTTAAATCATAGAAGATAATAGATTTTATGCTCTATTTGACTCTTTTAATGGATTGCTTATTCCGCTGCAGTTGTTGATCTAAAACTTGTTGTCTATTGTATTCTATCAGTTGTTATACTATTGAAGGCTAAGGATAATTTATTCTGCATTATCTTAGTCATAATATTTCTTACTGGGCTAGTTGAGCTCACCCTTTTGCTTTCATTGTTCTCTTCAAGAAATGAGAACGTAACCGGGACTAGTCGGGGAACGAAGTGACGGTCCAGATGATAGCATTAGTAGTCCTCACTATTCTGTTAAAAAGTGTGACAATAAATGTAATGAGAAATCCATTGAGTGTGGATATTGTCTAGAGGACAATATTCTTATTAAAACTCTTAGATTATGTTTTATCGTATTTTACACGACTGTTGTATAATTAAGTTGTATTTGAATTTTGTACCATGTATTTGGCGACCCAAGATGGGTGATGTATACCTGTTTTGAGGGCGTCACAGTTGGTATCAAAGCCATAGAAAAGTGCCCCGAGCCTTTATCTGGTGACTTCCAAGTCTTGGGATGCACCTGCAAAGCCGGATTTTCCGTAGGGGGACTTGAAGTGAGTAACAGTGGCAAGTTGATAGGTATCATTGTGAGGTGCTATCCAAGTCTTGGATAGGGGTCACAGTTGGTATCAAAGCTTAGGGATATAATCCCTTGCTGAGATGTGAGACAAGAACTAGGAGGGGAGAGACGGGTAATTCCTTCGCTAGTATGACCTACCTAAGTTTATTTGTTATTTAATTGGTCGGTCTGAGTATATGGATGATATGTGGCATGTCAATTAACCCTTATTTTAAAACTATATTCTAGAATGATATCTGAAATACAGGAGATGAGAAATGGAAAAATCATAACAGAGAGGAAATAACCGGGAAGGTACAATCTGAAAAGAAAGCAAGGTATTCTCATCTCTTCGAATATCAGGTATGTACGTAAATTTCGAGGGTGAAATTTCATAAGGAGGGGAGATTCTGAGACCCCGAATTTTATGTAATGAAAGTATTCAATTTTCTTATAATTATTCTATTTAGTAAATGGTTAAATTGATAAAAGGTTAAAGTTAAGGGTGATATTTTGTGAGACCCCTAATTTTATGAAATAAAAGTATTCAATTATTCTATTTTGGTAAATAGTTAAATTGATAAAAGTTTAAAGTTAAGAGTAATATGTGAAAATTTTGCAAAGTAAGCAAGTTGATATAAAATATTCGCAGTGTGGGAATATTCGACATGGGGAATATTCTTTTTGTCGGGGAATATCAAATGACGACGGCACAATCATTGGTGGACCCTACAATGTAATTATTGTCGAATTGAGAAAACAACAAAAATATTTTTTATGAAAATAACTGCGGAAGTTTTACCGTTGAAACTGTGAAAATACTCGGTAGTAAAAGTACAGTAATATGTGTGGTTGCATAGTAGCACACAGTATTGATTATTGATGCTTACGTGAGAAGTCACTCAGTTTTGTTCAATTATTGCTACAATAATTTTTGCATAGTATCTCACATTATTTGATTCAATTATTATCGATATTTTATATATTATTAAATCAATAATTGAGATAACAAAGTTATTAATATTATTATTTGCAATATTAATGATGTCTAGAAGTTCTGTCAATGAGAGGTTTGGTTACATAATTGCGCGCCAATAGGGAGAAATCCTTATTGGAAAGCCCCTCTTTCCTAGAAACGACCTGGTCGATTAATAATGTGAATTATAATAATGATGATGAATTTTGTTTTATCATTATTATAAATGTAATAAAAAAGAAAACTTTTTATAAAGTTTTATTTTATTTGATTATAAATAGAATATAATATATTTTATTATGCATAGTGTTTGTATAGTGCTCGCATAGTGTTTACATAGTAAAATCTTTTTATATAAAATAGAATACTTTTATAAAGTTATTTGTTTTATTAGATTATAAATAGAATATATTATATTTTATTATGCATAGTGTTTGCTTAATACTGCATAGTATTTGCATAATAAAATCTTTTTATATAAAACAAAATACTTTTATAAAGTTATTTTTTTATTAGATTATAAATAGAATATATTATATTTTATTATGAATAGTGTTTGCATAGTACACAGATAGTGTTTGCATAGTAAAATCTTTTTATATAAAATGTAATACTTTTATAAAGTTATTTGTTTTATTAGATTTTAAATAATATATATATATATTATAAATAGAATATATTATATTTTATTGCATAGTATCCTTTCCATTCTCCTATAAATAGGATGTTTAGTTAGAATTGAAAACACACCAGAAATTCAGAGAATTCTTCTTCTATAATCTTGAACGTATTTCTTTAGAGTTTAAGAAGCTTTGAGCGTAGAAAACAGTATAAGTTTTCTTCAAGAATATCCTCGCCCTACCAGTCGAAATACTATTCTTTCTAAGGTAAGGGATATTATTTGTTGTACTAGTAAGGGGTATTATTTCTTTCGTATTCATGAAGAGAACTTCTGTTATTCCATTCTTTATTATTCGTTGGAATAACTCAGACACTGCGGACTACCCTATACTTGGTGAAATTCTTACGTTATTCCATTCTTTATTATTATGTTGGAATAACTTTGTCATGTAATAAAGTACTGCATACATGGTGAAATTCTTCTATTATTCCATTATTTATTATTCATTGGAATATCCATGCGTCTGTATTACGCATGACACCGTTTCGTTATTTATTATTCTGTTGGAATAACTTATTTGTGCAGTCTATCGCATGCCTGGTGAATTCTGTTGTTATTCCATTATTTATTATTATGTTGGAACATCCTGTCTGTGCGTTTACGCATGACCTAGTTCCATTATTTATTATTCTGTTGGAATAACCTGTTTGTGCGGTCTATCGCATGCCTGGTGACTTCTGTTATTATTCCATTCTTTATTATTCTGTTGGAACATCCTGTCTGTGCGGATTACGCATGACCTGGTTTCATTCTTTATTATTCTGTTGAAATAATATGTCTACGTGGATTACCGCATGGCGGGCGAAAATCCATTTGCAGTTTTGTAATTTTTCTGACCCTCAAAAATTCTGGAAAAATTTAAAACGAGAATTTGATGAGTTTTCTATATTGTATCCAAAAATGGCAATTTTTGGAAGTATAGATTAAAAGTTATGAATTTTATGGGAAAAGACTATTTTAAAAATAAACCCTTATAACTCCTTGTGGTTAACTCCAAAATTGGTGAAATTTTTAATGGGAGTACATGTATATAACAGAAGTATACCGTGTAAATTTTGGATTTTTTGGACAAAAGTACAGTTTATAAAAAAAATATCTAAATATTCGGCGGTTTTGGCCATGTGAAAAATAGTAAATGAATTTTAAAAATTCAGAGAAAAATATATGTTTAATATGAGACTATATTTTGCTAAATCTCAGAAAAGAAATATTTTTGGAGCTGATTTGGTATTTTTCATGAAAATGGACTAGTTATGAGTAAATGAATTAAATATGTTATGTAAAGTAACAAAATTAGAAAATAGAATTTTATGGCTTGGGAATCCTATATAAGGTATAGACAGATATTTGTTAAGGGTTTTGGTTATTGATGAGGAAATCTTATGAGTTTGGCATTTTAGAATGATTAAATGCATTAATTAGTAAAGTGTAAACAATTAAAATAAATTATTTATAAGTTTAAGAAATGATTAAAATATTGTTATAATATTAATGATACTAGATTATGAAATTATTAAGTGATTGATAACATTTGGTTATTATTGAACGCTGGATAAATTGTATTATAAATGTTTAATATTTATCCTTTAACTCATTTGATTGATTCTTTATATCATTGTCATTATCCTCATGCTTATATTATGATGAAAGTCATTTGTGGCCTGTAGTGCATAGATGGACTTGGTATGATTATGACCAGGGATTATTCGGTATAATCATGACCGTAATGTTATAAATGATGTGGTAAAAGTCCTCATTGGCCCGTAGTGCATTGATGGACAGTTTTTGGTATGATTATGGCTATGGATTCTCTTCGGCCAAGGGTGCAAAGATGAATTATTTTATGACATTATCAGGATCGTTGATGAAAACACGATTATCTTTGGCCCGTAGTGCATAGATAATTCGTGGTCGTGATATTAACGAATATCCTTGGCCTGTAGTGCAGGGATGATTCGATGATGTGGATTAATTATTAAGCTGAGTCTCATCGATAAAATATTGATAATAAACTTTTAATTCGTAAAAGATAGTAGATATCATGCTCTACTTGACTCTTTTAAAATACAGTTGTATGTCTTTGGCCTGTAGTGCAAAGTTGAATTGTTAATGAATATCTTTGGTCGTAGTGCAAAGATGAATTTATTAGTATGATTATGAGAAGAAATTATGATTTGGTATAACCATGATTTTTGATGTTTCAGGTGAAGATAGGTGATGAAAATTATCTTCGTTTTGGGTGCGAAGAGGAATTTAGAATCACAATTATGATTATGAGTTATTCATATGATTGTGGAAAGGAATTGTTGATTGATGTTACAGGGAAAAAACATTATTGATGGACTTTTAGCATAGAGAAGATAATAGATTTGATGGTCTATTTGACTCTTCTAATGGATTGTTCGTTCCGCTGCAACTATGGTTGAAACGTTTTATCATCTACCATATGTTCTAAATCTCTGATTTATTACTGATGAAGAATATTGATGATGTAAATTCTTTAGTCATGATATTCTTTACTGGGCTAGTTGTGCTCACCCTTTTTGCTTCACAATTCTTTTTTGTATACGTTATTTGATATTTAATTTTGGTGAACTGAATAGGGTGAGGTGAACCGAACTTTGGAAGGGTGTTTTACCACTATCATAAAAGATATCTAATGACATACAACCTCGTGTTATCATAAGACGACAGGTTGTGTACATCCACTTCATCGAGTATATCTACGAGCACTACCTATATGATCTTGGAGTTTATTTGAAATATAATTTTACTTGGAGACAAGTGGAGATAGTTATATGTCGTGAGAAGACTCACCATTGGAAAGAAGATGATAGTAATCTTCTCGTTTTTCTTTGGGGTCTATTAGGTCAACCAAGGATAATTTCGTGGACATATGATATCTATCATAACCCAGAGCGCATGGCCTCCCATGTACGAAGGTTTTCTTGAGCACTTCCCAAAGATTTTAATTTCTAAAACAGTTTTGGACTATACTTTTATGTAAAGTACCATTGTAAGGTTGTGTTCGAGGCACCATGAGAGTTGCATACATTTGTATTAAAACTCACAGTTAACTGTGGTCGTATTCTATACGACAGTTCAAAAGTTGTATAAATGAAGTTTGTATTTGATTTTTATAGTGTGAAATCTGGCGACTCAGAATGGGTCGTGTGGACCTATTTTGGGGGCGTCACATATTTGAAATTTTTTCAAAGTAAGCAGGTTGTCATGAAATACCCGGTAGTAAAAGTACAGTAATACGCGTAGTTGCATAGTAGTACAAGGTATTGATTATTGATGCTTACGTAAGAAGTCACTCAGTTATACTCAATTATTATTACAGTAATTGCTGCATCATATCTCTCATATTATTGATTCAATTATTGTCACAGTATCAATATTTTATATTATTAAATTAATAATTGAGATGACAAAATTATTCATATTATTATTTGCAATATTGACAATGTCTAGAAGTTCTGTCAATGAGAGGTTTGGTCACCTAATTGCGCGCCAATAGGGAGAAATCCTTATTGGAAAGCCCCCTCTTTCCTGGGAATGATCTAGTTGTTAAATATTGTGAGTTATAATATTAAGGATGAATAATTTCGTGTTGATTAAAGATGAAATTGATAGTTCCATTGTGTGGGAATTATTAGTGTTAGTGGAAATCGACATTTATTTCGATAATAATTGATGTCTGGAGGTTATATTGACCAATCGGGTAATTCACCGGATAAATGAGCAATTAATTGCTATTAATTCACATGTTTATAACTATGTGTTCACATGTGTGTACTATTGATTCACATGATTTACTATTAGGAGAGTTGGTGCAAGATTGATAATACTTGCATGACTAAATTAAAAATGGAGTTATAGATGAAGGTACTATACTGTAATTAGTTTTTTCACATGATTATACTATTAAGTCACATGAATGAACTATTAATTCACATGATTTACTATTAGGGGAGGTGGTGCAAGTTTGATAATACTTGCAGGACTAAATAAAAAATGAAGAAAAAGAGGAAGGTATTATACTATAATATTTTGAGCCCCAAAATGTGCAATTATCGAAACTATATTTTTCTATAAATAGAAGCTCATTCTTCCTTCATTCTCACCAATTCACTAAGTCTCACAAGAGCAATTATTATAGAGAAATTATAGAGAAAGAAGAAGAGAAATCTGTTCCTCACTATTCCAAGTATCCAGCTTTTCTTCTAAGGTAAGGGTATTATTTCTTTCAGATTCATGAAGAGAATTATTTTCTTTCAATACTCGTAAGGGGTATTATTTCTTTCGTATTCATGAAGAGAGTTATTTTCTTTCAATACTCGTAAGGGTTGTTATTCTATTCTTTATTATTTTGTTGGAATAACCTGTCTACGCGGACTACCGCATGCCTGGTGAATTCTTCTGTTATTCCATTCTTTATTATTCTGTTGGAATAACATATCTGTGCGGACTACCGCATGCCTGGTGAATTCTTCTATTATTCTATTCTTTATTATTCTGTTAGAATAACCTGTCTACGCGGATTACCACATGCATGGTGAATTCTTCTATTATTTCATTCTTTATTATTACATTTGGAATAACTTTGTCTCACGTGGACTACCGCATGCACTGGTGAATTCTTACGTTATTCCATTCTTTATTATTCATTTGGAATAACTCGCTCACGCTTGGACTACCGCATGCATGGTGAATTCTACATTATTCCATTCTTTATTATTTTGTTGGAATAACTTTGTCTCACGCTGACTACCGTGATGCATGGTGAATTCTTCTCAAGTTATTCCATTCTTTATTATTACATTGGAATAACTCATGCTCACGGACTATCGCATTCATGGTGAATGACCTTTCGTATTCATTCCTTATTAAATTGTGGAAATGATGCATCTACGTGGATTCTTTGCATAACAGTAGAAAATCCATTGCGATTTCATATATTCTATTATACTCAGTTGGTTAAAGTTTTGTCTTCTATACTCCATGAAATTAGTAGAATATCCTGGATATTTACGCTTCATCCAGTATCTTTTCATGGAAATATTCTTTTGAGCATTCTTGAATTTTACTCCACAAAACAGTACCATGTTGACAATTTGGACGTTATTGATTTCTGGATAAATTAAATTATAAATCTTTAAAATTTATTCTTGAACTTGTTTTATTGAATTATTATGTCATTGTCATAATCTTCATGCTTATATTGTGATGAAAGTCATCTTTGGCTTACGTGCATAGATGGACTTGGTATGATTATGACCAAGGATTATTCGATATAATCATGACCGTAATGTGACGAATGATGTGGTGAAAGTCCTCATTGTTTGTATGTGGCGCCCAAAAAGCGGTATACATCACCCATCTTGAGTCGCCGGATACATGGTACATAAATTCAAATACAACTTAATTATACAACAATCGTGTAAAATACGACAAAACATAAATGAGTTTAAACAAGAATATTGTCATCTAGACAATATCCACACTCAATGGTGTCCTCATTACAATTATTATCACATTATTTCGTAGAATAGTGAGGACTACTAAAGCCATTTATCCTGGACCATCACTCCATTCCTCGACTCGTCCCAGCTATATTCTCATTTCCTGAAGAGAACAATGAAAGAAAGGGTGAGCTCAACTAGCCCAGTAAGAAATATTATGACCATGATAATGTAGAATAAATTATTCTTAGCCTTTAACAGTATAACAACTGATAGAATACAATAGACAACAATTTTTAGATCAACAACTGCAGCGAAAATAAGCAATCCATTAGAAGAGTCAAGTAGAGCATAAAATCTACTATCTTCTATGATTTAAAAAGTTTTTCATCAACTTTATCGCTGAGACTCAGCTTAATAAATAAACCATATCATCGAATCATCCCTTCACTACGGGCCAAGGATATTCATGTAATCATCAATGGTCATGATTATACCGAATAATCCCTGGTCATAATCATACCAACAACTGTCCATTAATGAACCACAGGCCAATGAGGACTTATACCATATTATTCATTACATTACGATCATGATTATACCGAATAATCCCTGGTCATAATCATACCAAGTCCATCTATGCACGTAAGCCAAAGATGACTTTAATCACAATATAAGCATGAGGATGATGACAATGACATAATAATTCAATAAAACAAGTTCAAGGATAAATTTTAAAGATTTATAAATTAATTTATCCAAAAATCATTAACGTCCAAATTGTCGACATGATACTTCTTTGTGGAGTAAAATTCAAGAATGCTCAGAAGAATATTTCCATCAAAAGATATTGGATGAAGCAAAAATATCAAGGATATTCCACTAATTTTATGAAGTATAGAAGCCAAAACTTAAACCAACTAAGTATAATAGAATATATGAATCTGCAAATGAATTTTTGCCCGCCATGCGGTAATCCACGTAGAAAGATCATTTCCACAATTTAATAAGGAATAAATACGAAGGATCATTCACCATGCATGTGGTAAATCCACATAGACAGGTTATTCCAACAGAATAATAAAGAATGGAATAACAGAAGAATTTCACCATGTATGCGGTACTTGCGCATGACAAAAGTTATTCCAACATAATAATAAAGAATAGAATAACGAAGAATTTTACCATGTATGCGGACTTCACATATAAAAGTTATTCCAACATAATAATAAAGAATGGAACCAGTCATGCGTAATCCGCATGCATGTGATATTCCAAGCGAGAATAATAAAGAATGGAACCGAGTCATGCGTAATCACGTAGCATGGATATTCAACGAGAATAATAAATAATGGAATAACAATGAGAATTTCACGGGCATGCGATAGACCGCATGCATAGACGGAGTTATTACAATGAATAATAAATAATGGGACCAGGTCATGCGTAATCCGCACAGACAGGATATTCCAACAGAATAATAAAGAATGGAATAACAGAAGAATTTCACCATGTATGCAATACTTCACATAGATAGGTTATTCCAACATAATAATAAAGAATGGAATAACAGAAGAATTTCACCATGTATGCAATACTTCACATAGATAGGTTATTCCAACATAATAATAAAGAATGGAATAACAGAAGAATTTCACCATGTATGCAGTAATTCGCATAGACAGGTTATTCTAACATAATAATAAAGAATGGAATAACAATAGCTCTCTTCATGAATACGAAAGAAATAATACCACTTACTATAATAATAATAATATCCCTTACCTCGGAAGAAGATTGGATACTGGAATAGTGAAGTCGCAGACTTCGCTTCTTCTTTCTCTCTATAGCTTCCCTCTCTATAGCTTCCCTCTCTATAATTTCTCTATAATAATTGCTCTATAGCTTTAGTGAATTGGTAAGAAATGAATGAAGAATGAGCTTCTATTTATAGCAAAATATAATTTCAATAATTGCACGTTTTGGGGCTCGAAATATTACAGTATAATACGTCCCTCTTTTTCTTCATTTTTAATTTAGTCCTGCAAGTATTATCAAACTTGCACCACCTCCCCTAATAGTAAATAATATGAATCAATAGTTCAATCATGTGAATCAATAGTTATAATCATGTGAAAATACGAATTACAGTATAATACCTCCATCTATACCTCTATTTTTAACTTAGTCATGCAAGTATTATCAATCTTGCTCCAACTCCCCTAATAGTAAATGAATGTGAATTAATAGTACACACATTTGAACAAATAGTTATAATCATGTGAATTAATAACAATTAATTGCTCATTTATCCAGTTAATTACCCGATTACTTAATATAACCTCCAGACATCAATTATTATCGAAATAAATGTCGATTTTTACTAACACTAATAATTCCAGCATAATATAACTATCAATTTCATCTTTAATCAATACGAATTTATTCATCATTAATATTATAACTCACAATATTTAACAACGAGTCGTTCCCGAGGAAGAGGGGCTTTCAGATAAAGATTTCTTCTTATTGGTGGTAGCTGATTAAGTGACCAAACCTCTCATTGTGAGATCTTACGAGACATTGTCAATATTTCAAATAATACTATGAATAACTTTGTCGTCTCAATTATTGATTTAATAATATAACATATTGATCATCGTGGACAATAATTGAATCAATAATATGAGAGATATGATGCGTGAATTCTTTGTAGCAATAATTGAGTATAATTGGTGACTTTTACGTAAGCATCAATAATCAATACAGGTGTGCTACTATGCAACCACGTATTCTTTGTACTTTTACTACTGAGAAAATAACCGGGAAGGTACAATCCGAAAAGAAAGCAAGGTATTCTCATCTCTTCGAACTACCAGGTACGTAAATTTCGAGGGCAAAATTTCATAAGGAGGGGCGATTGTGAGATCCCGAAATTATGAAATAAAAATATTCAATTTTTTAATTATTATTCTATTTAGTAAATGGTTAAATTGATAAAAGGTTAAAGTTAAGGGTGATATGTTAAAAATTTTCAAAGTAAATTATCATAAAATAATCGATGGTAAAAGTACAGTAATACGCGTGGTTGCATAGTAGCACACAATATTGATTATTGATGCTTACGTAAGAAGTCACTAAGTTATACTCAATTATTGTTGCAGTAATTGTTGCATCATATCTCTCATGTTATTGATTCAATTATTGTCACAGTATCATCTGCATAATATGTTATATTATTAAATCAATAATTGAGACGACAAAGTTATTCATATTATTATTTACAAAATTGACAATGTCTAGAAGTTCTGTCAAGGAGAGGTTTGGCCACCTAATTGCGTGCCAATAGGGAGAAATCCTTATTGGAAAGCCCCCTCTTTCCTAGGAACGACCTGGTTGTTAAATATTGTGCGTTATAATATTAATGATGAATAAGTTCGTATTGATTAAAGATGAAATTGATAGTTCTATTGTGTGGGAATTATTAGTGTTAGTGGAAATCGACATTTATTTCGATAATAATTGATGTCTGGAGATTATATTGATCAATCGGGTAATTCACCGGATAAATGAGCAATTAATTGCTATTAATTCACATGCTTATAACTATGTGTTCACATATGTGTACTATTGATTCACATAATTTACTATTAGGGGAGTTGGTGCAAGATTGATAATACTTGCATGACTAAATTAAAAATGGAGGTATAGATGAAGGTACTATACTGTAATTAGTTTTTTTTCACATGATTATACTATTAAGTCACATGAATGAACTATTAATTCACATAATTTACTATTAGGGGAGGTGGTGCAAGTTTAATAATACTTGTAGGACTAAATTAAAAATGAAGAAAAAGAGGTAGGTATTATACTATAATATTTTGAGCCCCAAAATGTGCAATTATTGAAACTATATTTTCCTATAAATAGAAGCTCATTCTTCCTTCATTTCTCACCAATTCACTAAGTCTCACAAGAGCAATTATTATAGAGAAATTATAGAGCGAAAGAATAAGAGAGAGTCTCGCTACCTCACTATTCCGATTATCCAATTTTCTTTCTAAGGTAAGGGGTATTATTTCTTTTCGTATTCATGAAGAGAGTTATTTCTTTCAATATTCGTGAGGGTTGTTATCCCATTCTTTATTATTCTCGTTGGAATAACTCCGTCTGCATAAGATTTCATCGCATGCCTCGTGAATTCTTACATTATTCCATTCTTTATTATTCTCGCTGAATAATTGCTCTGTGATCTATCGCATGTACGGTGAATTCTTCTTTATTCCATTCTTTATTATTACATTGGAATAACTTTATGCATATGCGATCTATCGCATGCGTGGTGAATTCTTACGTTATTCCATTATTTATTATTCTCGTGGAATAACACATGCATGCGGACTACCGCATGCTGCGGTGAATTTTTTCGTTATTCCATTCTTTATTATTCTATTGGAATAACACATCATGCGGACACCGCATGTATGGTGAATTCTTACATTTATTCCATTCTTTATTATTACATTTGAATAACTCGCTCACGCGGACTACCTAGATGCATGGTGAATGACCATTTGTATTCATTCCTTATTAAATTATGAAAATGATGCATACGTGGATTACCGCATGGCGGTGAAAATCTATTTCATAGGTTTCATATATTCTATTATACTCGTATGAGATATCATTTCTTTTGTACTAAATCATGGAATATCATTTTCTTTGGTATTTTCTTTTACGAGTTCTTTTATTCACAAGTTACTATTCACCTAGTTACTATTTACTCTAGTATTATTCACTCGGGTATTCGGGGCACTTTTTGTCTTTGAAGTACTATTCACGAAGTTACTATTCACAAGTTCTTATTCACCAAGTTACTATTTACGCTTAGTATTATTCACTACCGGGTATTTGGGACACTTTTTATGTGATTGTACTATTCACGGTACTATTCCAAGTACTATTCATGTGGTACTATTCACAGGTACTTATTCTCAAGTATTATTCAAGGTGGTACTATTCAATTCAAAAAATATATTTCTTTTACATCCAAATAATTTTGTTGCATGAATATTATTCTTGAATTTTACTCCACAAAGCGAGATTATGTTGACAATTTGGATATTTTTAAACTACGAATAAATTTAAAGTCTTTAATATTTATCCTTGATTTCGTTTGATTAATGCTTATATCATTGTCATCATCCTCATGCTTATATTGTGATGAAAGTCATCTTGGCTTACGTGCATAGATGGACTATTGATTATTAGTTTTCAGTTGTATATCTTTGGCTTGCGTGCAAAGATGGACTGTTGATTATTGGTTTTACAGTTGTATATCTTTGGCTTACGTGCAAAGATGGACTGTTGATTACTGGTTGTATATCTTTGGCTTACGTGCAAAGATGAACTATTGATTGATGAGTATCTTTGGCTTATGTACAGAGATGAACTGTTGATTGGTATGATTATGAATAGGGATCATTCGGTATAATCATGACCCGTAATGTACAAATGATGTGGTAAAAGTTCTCATTGGTCCGTATTGCATTGATGGACAGTTGTTGGTATGATTATAACCAGGTATTATTCGGTATAATCATGACCATTGTTGAAAACACGAATATCCTTGGCCCATAGTGCATGGATAAATCGTGGTCATAATACTAATGAATATCATTGGCCGTAGTGCAGGGATGATTCGATGATGTGAATTATTTATTAAGCTAAGTCTCAGCGATAAAATATTGATTATACACTTTTAATTCGTAGAAGATAGTAGATATCATGCTCTACTTAACTCTTCTAAAATACAGTTGTATGTCTTTGGCCTGTAGTGCAAAGATGAATTGTTAATGAATATCTTTGGCCTGTATTGCAAAGATGATTTTATTAGTATGATTATGAACAAGAATTGTGATTTGGTATAACCATGATTTTTTATGTTTCAGGTAAAGACAGGTGATGAAAATTATCGTCGTCCTGGGTGCGAAGAGGAATTTAGAATCACAATTATGATTATGAGTTATTCACATGATTGTGGACAAGAATTGTTGATTGATGTTATAGGGATGAAACATTGTTGGTGGACTTTTAACATAGAGAAGATAATAAACCTTATGGTCTATTTAACTCTTCTAATGGATTGCTCGTTCTGCTGCAACTATGGTTGAAAAGTTTTATCATCTACCATATGTTCTAAATCTCTGATTTATTATTGACGAAGGCTATTGATAATTTTATTATCTTTAGTCATGATATTCTTTACTGGGCTATTTGTGCTCACCTTTTTGCTTCATAATTCCTTTCAGGTATTAAGAGTGTAGCTGGGTCGAGCAGGGTAACAGGGGATTAGAACGGTGGTCTATAGCTGCTGAGGTTTCCCTTAAAACAGTATGGAAGTAATTTTATTGAGAGTTATAGATAAGTGTGTCGTATTTTATACGTTATTTTTAACCGTTGATTTTGGTGAACCAAATAGGGTGAGGTGAACCCAACTTTGGAAGGGCGTTTTGCCACTATCATACAAGATGTCTAATGACAGACGACTTCGTATTATCATAAGACAGGGTTATACACATCCACTTGCTGAGTATATCTATAAGCACTACCTATATAATCTTGGAGTTTGTTTGAAATATGATTCTCAATTGGAGACAATGGAGATAATTATAAGTCAAGAGAAGACTCACCATCGGAAAGAAGATGATAGCAATCTTCTTGTTTTTCTTTGGGGACTATTGGGTCAACCAAGGATAATTCTGTGGACATATGAAATCTATCATAACCTAGACGCATGGCCTCCCATGTACGAAGGTTTCCTTGAGTATTTTCCAACAATTTTAATTTCTAAAACAGTTATTGACTGTACTTTTATGTAAAGTACCATTGTAAGGTGTTGTGGTCGAGGCACCATGAGAGTTACATATATTTGTATTAAAACTCACAGCTTATCTGTTGTCGTACTCTGCACGACAGTTAAATAGTTGTATAAATGAAGTTTATATTTGATTTCTGTAGTGTGATATCTGGCGACTCAAAATGGGTTGTGTGGACCTATTTTGGGGGCGTCACAAGGTGCGTACATCAATTTTGAGGACGAAATTTCATAAGGAGGGGAGGTTGTAAGACCCCAACTTATTATAAATAAAATTGAATTTTCTCTATTTATTATCTTGAAATAATAAGTTGATAATTTCATATAATACTTTGGTTATGGGTGAAATGTGTAAATTTTACAAAATAAGCAAGTGGTTATAAAATATTCATTGTTGTCGGGGAATATTCGTTTGGTCGTGGAATATTCTTGTTGTTTGGGAATATTTAATTGCAACGGTGTGACCATTTGTGGGGCCCATACTTGGAATAACCGCCGGATGAAAAAAATGACAAGTTTGAGTTTTTATAAATAACGGCGTAATCATTACAATTAACACTCGTTAGAATACCGGTGGTTAAAATCACGATAATGGCGTGGTTGCGTAAAAAGAAGCATTACCATGCGGTATTGTATATTTTGAATTATTGATTCTTACGTAAAAAGGCACTACTCATTATAATTGTTACAAGTAATTATTGTTCAATATTTTATTTTATTGATTCAATAATTCTCATGCGTTGATATTTTATATTATTGTTGTTTTAATAATTGTCATCGCACGATTATTTTCCATTATCGGATCAATAATTCATATTATTTGAATAATATTATTAGATAGCATTATTGGCAATGTCTAAAAAGTTCGTCAATGAGAGGTTTGGTCACCTAATTGTGCGCCAAGAAGAAAAATCCTTATTGAAAGCCCCTCTTTCCCGGAGCTACTGGTTATCATAATTGTCATTCTGTAATATTATTTGTGAATAATTAATTATTGATTTATATGATAAAGAAATATTTATTTTATGTGGATATAAATGAAGGAAATATTTATTTTTATGTGGATATAATTGAAGGAATTAATGTTGAGGTGTTTTATCAGTATTTTTGTCGGAATGGAGGTATTAAAAATCAAATCAGTGTTCTTAAAGCTCTATTGCGTGAGTTATAATTTTAATCCGACCGTTGGATCGTTGTGATTTTTGGATATGTTATACATATATAAGTTGAGTATATTTCCACAAATTTTGAACCGTTAAAAATTAACGTATGATTTGTTATAAATTTTATGAGGTATTGAAAATCATCCGTTTGTGAGTTTCGGATATTTTTTGTTTGGAATTTGGAAAAACTTAAAGCTACAAAGCTGTAGAGAATTCAATTTCGTATAGAATGGACATAAAATTCGTATTTTTATGATAAAAGGGCCATTTATTATGAATTGTTGGAGTTTCAGAAATTAAATATTTTTATTAAAATTATGGGTGAGACCCACTTTTGTTAAAAACATGTGGGCTGAATTGGAATGATGGCTGATTCAAAAAGGATGGCGTAGAAGGAAAGAAAATAAATAATAATATTTTATTATTTTAGTCTCCTAGTTCTAGCATTTTCCTATAAATAGGCGCTGAAGTTAGAATTAAAAATCACACCAGAAACATAAGTTTTCTCTCTCTATATTGTCGAGCGTGTTTTTGTGAGTATTTAGATACTTTGAGAGTTGCTATTCAGTGCAAGTTTCCTTCGACTTTACATCCGATATTTCGATCAGAAATACTGTTATTTTTAGATAAGGGGTGTTATTTTCTTCTTAAATGATATTATTTTCTTTAATATCATTATGCCGAAATATTGATATGATTTTGATTATGGAATTTCTACCTTTTTGTGTCAGGATTACTATTCACGTATATGGCACTATTCACGTATATGGTTTTTGATCTTTATTCTTGAATTTTACTCCATTATGGTTTATTATGGAGTATTTTTAAACTTGAGTTATCTAAAGTACGAATCTCTAAACTTTATCCTTTTATCTCACTGGATTCGTTCTCTAAAATGTTTTTCATCATCCTCAGTCCTTAATGGTGATACTTGATGAATATCTTTGGCTTGTAGTGCAAAGATGTTTGATTACCTGATGAATATCTTTGGCCCGTAGTGCAAAGATGAACAGGTGTTGAGATGAACATGACCAACTGGTGATACAAATGAATATCTTTGGCCCGTAGTGCAAAAATGAATATTTGATTCAAGATGTATATTGATTGATGTTACAGGGATAAAATATTGATGATGGACTTTTAAATTCATAGATGATAGTAGATTTCATTCTCTACTTAACTCTTCTAATGAATTGTTGTTCCGCTGGAGTTGTTGATCCTTGTTATCTATTATATTCTATCAGATTTTTCCCTGTTGAAGACTAAGGATAATTTGGTGTATATTATCTTAGTCATAATATTCTTTACTGGGCTAGTTGAGCTCACCCTTTTCCTTTTTGTTTCATTTTTCTTCTCATGAAGCGAGAACATAGCAAGAACCAGTCGGGGTATAGAGTGATGGTCCTAGACAGATGTTTTAGCAGTCCTCACTATTTTTATAAAATAGTGCATCAATAATTGTAATGAGGACTTTATTTGAGTGTGGATATTGTCTAGAAGACAATATTTGTATTTAAACTCATAGTATGTGTTGTCGTATTTTGCATGACAATTGTAATAATAAAGTTGTAGTTATTTTCTGTACCATGTATTTGGTGACTCGGAATGGGTGATATATACCTATTTTGGGGGAGTCACAAAATGTAAAATCCCAAATTTTACGAATAAAGATTTAAATTTCTCGAAATTCTTTTTGAATATTATGGTGTAGATTTAATATAATGTTATAGTTGTGGGTAATATTTATAAATTTTGCAAAGTATGCAAGTTGTTATATTATATTCAATTTGGTGGGGAATATTCTTTGTGTCGGGGAATATTAAATGCACCACACAATCATTAGTGGACCCCCTAAGCGGAATTATTGTCGGATTGAGAAAGCGACAAAAATATTTTTATGAAAATAACGGCGGAAGTTTACGATTATCTTTGTTGAACTACTCATTAGTAAAAAAATGCGATGTCTGGCGTGGTTGCATAGTAGCACATGGTATTGATTATTGATCTTTACGTGATAAGTCACTTTCGATTTTGTTTTATTGATATTATTAATGTAATAAAATAGAAAAACTTTTTATATAAAACATAATACTTTATAAAGTTATTATTCTATAAATAGAATATATTATATTTTATTATGCATAGTTTTGCATAGTAAAATCTTTTTATATAAAAGTAATACTTTTATAAAGTGGGTTTACATAGTAGAATAAATCTTTTTATATAAAGCAGAATATTTTTTATAAAAAAGTTATTTTATAACGTTTTATTAGATTATAAATAGAATATATTATATTTTATTTAAAAGATTTTGCTTTAAATCTGGACCGTCAGATTAAAAAGTAAATCAATCTGGACCGATTCATGAATTAGTTACTATGCGGTTCATTCTTCTATAAATAGAAGCTCATTCCTTCATTATTTCTTACAAATTCACTTTGAAACTAGAGAGAGAAACTATAGAGAGAATTCTTCTTCTATAATCTTGGCGTATTTCTTTAGAGTTTAAGAAAGCTTTGGCGTAGTAGTGCAAGTTTTCTTGAGTATATCCTCGCCTGGGCTACCGGTGAGTACTCTTCTTTATAAGGTAAGGGATATTATTTGTTGTACTTTCGTAAGGGTTTATTTTTTTCGTATTCATGAAGAGAACTTGTTATTCCATTCTTTATTATTACATTGGAATAACACTGTATCTGTGATTCTACCCTATACTTAGTGAAATTCTTCTATTATTCCATTCCTTATTATTATGTTGGAATATACACATTTTGTCATGCAATCTTTGCATACATGGTGAAATTCTTCTATTATTTCATTCTTTATTATTCATCGGAATATCCATTTGTGCGTTTACGCATGACACGTTCCGTCTTTTATTATTCTGTTGGAATATCATATACATGCGTTTTACGTGGGACCGGATTCCGTTATTTATTATTCTATTGGAATAACTATCTATTCTATCTGAATACCGCATGCATGGTGATTTTGTTGTTATTCCATTCTTTATTATTCTGTTGGAATATCACATACCGAATGCGTTTATTACGCATGACATGGTTCCATTATTTATTATTACATTAGAATAACTTTATGCATGCGGTCTATCGCATGCATGGTGATTTCTTTTGTTATTTCATTCTTTATTATACTCAGTTGGTTAAAGTTTTGACTTCTATACTCCATGAAATTAGTGGAATATCCTTGATATTTGTGCTTCATCCAGTATCTTTTCATGGAAATATTCTTCTGAGCATTATTGAATTTTACTCTACAAAGAAGTATCATGTTGACAATTTGGACGTTATTAGTTCCTGGATAAATTAATTCTTGAACTTGTTTTATTGAATTATTATGTCATTGTCATCATCCTCATGTTTATATTATGTTGAAAGTCAGCTGTGGCCTGTAGTGCATAGATGGACTTGGTATGATTATGACCAGGGATTATTCAATATAATCATGACCCTAATGTTACAAATGATGTGGAAAAAGTCCTCATTGGCCCGTAGTGCATTAATGGACAGTTTTTGGTATGATTATGGCTATGGATTCTCTTCGGCCAAGGGAGAAAAGATGAATTATTTTATGGCATGATCAGGACTGTTGATGAAAACACAATTATCTTTGGCCCGTAGTGCATGGATAATTCGTGGTTGTGATACTAAATAATATCCTTGGCCTGTAGTACAGGGATGATTTGATGATGTGGATTATTTATTAAGTTGAGTCTCAGCGATAAAAATGATGAAAAACTTTTTAAATCATAAAAGATAGTAGATTTTATTCTCTACTTGACTCTTTTAATGGATTGCTTGTTCCGCTGCAGTTAAACTTGATGTCTATTGTATTTTATCAGTTTAACATTATTGAAGACTAATGATAATTTATTACGCATTATCTTAGTCATAATATTTCTTCTTGGGCTAGTTGAGCTCACCCTTTCTTTCTTTATTCTCTTGAGGAAATGAGAATATAAATTTGGGACTAGTCGAGGAGCGGATTGGCGGTCCGGATGATAGTATTAGTAGTCCTCACTATTCTATTAAATAGTGTGACAATAAATGTAATGAGGACTTATTCTGAGAGTGGATATTGTCTAGAAGACAATATTTGTATTAAAACTCAAAGCTTTCTTGTTGTATATTAAAGATTGTATTTGTATTTTGTACCATGTATTTGGCGACTCAGAATAGGTGATGTATACCTATTTTGGGGGCGTCACAGTTGGTATCAAAGCTTAGGGATATGATCCCTGGCTGAGATGTGAGACAAGAACTAGGAGGGGAGAGATGGGAAATTCCTTCGCTAGTATGACCTACCTAAGTTTATTTGGTATTTAATTGGTCGGTCAGAGTATAGGGATAATATGTGATATGTCAATTAACCCTTGTTTTGTGACATTGTTTGAAAATGGCATTTGAAAATGTTGAGATAAGCAATGGAGCAAAATAATATAACCGTATCGCAGTACGAGGCTAAGTTTGTGGAGTTATCCCGGTTTACATCCCATTTGGTCGATAATGAGGAGTGAATGACGCGAATATTTCTAAGAGGTTTGAAACCTGATATACGTCAATACCTCATTTCTCACAAACTTTGTTTAAATTCAGATGTTGTGAATAGGGCTCAGTTATTGGAGCTCAATAATGAGTCAACACAACCAAAAGGCAATGACCAACAACACGATAAATAATTGTACCGGTGGCAACGGCCATCGGAACAATGATAACCATCGTAGGGGAAATTATCATGCTAAGAATGGTAACCACTTCGGTGGTAATCATGGCCAAGATAATAGAAATGGAAATTTCAAGAAGAGAAGGTCATTTAGCTCAATTTTGTCGTGCACCAAAGTCAAGTCCAGCTGGGACAGTAGCACCAAAGGCGGATACGGACAAGACAAAGTCGGTGATTTTAGGGATAGCATTTTTTTGTGACTTCTCAAAAAGCGAGTAACCCAAACGAAGTTAGCACGGGTTAGTTAATTATAAATTCTTTGAAGTCTATACCTTATTGAGATACCGGTTCTACCCATTCTTTTATCTCTCTTTACTTGCGTTCAACGTTTAAATTTGACTCAAGAAGAAATTAGACTTTGACTTTATCTGTTGAAACTCAGTTAGGAGAAACCTTCATTACCTCCTTTGTTTATAAATCTTGTTGATTCAAATCGACACTTTCACGTTACCTGTCGATCTTATCTCTTTGAAAATACTTGCCTTTGATGTGATTTTAAGAATCGATTGGTTAACTACTTATCATGCTTTTCGTAAGGTTGTTAGCTTTCATATTCCTAACCAACCTGTTATGTGAATTCAAGCAACCAAACCACTAAAGTCAATCATTGTCATATCAAGCCATAAGTAAAGAGCCCTGGTCCTTTCGTTGTTGACTTCTTTGTGTGGAATGCACTGAAGCCAGACTTTCCGTAGGGGACGTTGTGAATAACGATGGCAATTTGATAGGTATCAATGTGACGTGTTATCCAAGTCTTGGATGAGAGTCACAGTTGTGAATGATATTTCTATTGTTAATAAATTTCCTGACGTATTCTTGAAGACTTCTTAGCCTACCCCTAGAGTGTGAAATCGAATTTTGTATTGACCCCAGTACAAAACCCCATTTCTAAAACCCTTAAATATTTCTTCAACTAAAACGAACGTAACATGCGCCAAAGACGTTGACTCGAGCTATTAAAGATTACGATCGTACCATTCAATACCATCGTACGAAAAACGAACGTGATAGCTGACGCGTTGAGTAGAAGATCGTATGCGTTTATGAGTGTGAATATACGAACCTACGTGAAGATAACGAATATATGATTAGAATCGACTTTAATCGATAAAGTTAAAGCCGCTCAAGCTACATACTCAGAGCTAATGAATGTGAAGAAGAAGGTTCAAGAGGGCGTTATTCTAGAAGCAAGAATCGACGAAAAGAGGAAATCTCAACCCTTGATTTATTTGGCCCATTTGAAATCCTCGATCGAGTAGGAATTGTGGCCTATAGACTCATTTTACCGCCAAGTATGTCGCATGTTCATAACATTTTTCACGTATCTATGTTACGTAAATATGTGGACGACCCGAACCACATTATTGATTTAGAACCGGACAAAATAGCGGATAATTTAGCATTATGAAGATGTACTGTTAAAATCTGGAATGTATTCAACACTCAAAGGTTATACCTCAAGAGTTAGAATCGGAATGAAGTGTCCTCATCATTGGCATACAGTACGTAGACGTAAATTTCGAGGCGAAATTTTATAAGAAGGGAGATTGTAAAATCCCAAATTTTACGAATAAAGATTTAAATTTCTAATTTTTTTGAATATTATGGTGTGGATTTAATATAATATTATAGTTGTGGGTAATATTTATAAATTTTGCAAAGTATGCAACTTGTTATATTATATTGATTGGTGGGGAATATTCTTTTGTAGTCGGGGAATATTAAATGCGGCGGCACAATCATTGGTGGACCCCTAACGGAATTATTGTCGGATTGAGAAAGCGACAAAAATATTTTTATGAAAATAACGGCGGAAGTTTACCGTTAATCTTTGTTGAACTACTCGGTAGTAAAAAATACGATGTCGGCGTGGTTGCGTAGTAGCACCACGGTATTGATTATTGATCTTACGTGATAAGTCACTCCGGTTTTGTTTTATTGATATTATTAATGTAATAAAATAGAAAAGCTTTTTATATAAAACATAATACTTTTATAAAGTTATTCTATAAATAGAATATATTATATTTTATTATTGCATAGTGTTTTATATACTGCAGAATAGTTTTTTTCATAGTAAAATAGAATATTTTATATAAAATTAGAATACTTTTATAAAGTTATTGCATAGTAAATCTTTTTTTTATTAGATTATAAATAGAATAATATATTATTTTATTTAAAAGATTTTGCTTTAAATATGGACCGTCCGATTAAAAGTAAATCAATCTGGACCGTTCATGAATTAGTTCTATATGGGTCCATTCTTCTATAAATAGAAGCTCATTCCTTCATTATTTCTTACTTAATTCTTTGAAACTCTAGAGAGAGAAACTATAGAGAGAATTCTTCTTCTATAATCTTGAGCGTATTTCTTTGGAGTTTAAGAAAGCTTTAAGCGTAGTGCAAGTTTTCTTCGAGTATATCCTCGCCCTACCCGTCGGAGTACTCTTCTTTATAAGGTAAGGGATATTATTTGTTGTACTCGTACGGGTTTATTTCTTTCGTATTCATGAAGAGAACTTCTGTTATTCCATTCTTTATTATTCTGTTGGAATAACCTGTATACGCGGACTACCTTATACATAGTGAAATTCTTCTATTATTCCATTCCTTATTATTATGTTGGAATAACTTTATACATCTAGAAATTGCATACATGGTGAAATTCTTCTATTATTTCATTCTTTATTATTACACATTGGAATATCTTGTTTGTGCGTTTACGCATGACTGATTAAAATCTTTATTATTACATTTGGAATATCATGTATGCATGCGTTTTCTGTGGGACTGGTTCCGTTATTTATTTATTATTCTATTGGAATAACCTATCTATCTGCAATACCGCATGCATGGTGATTTTTGTTGTTATTCCATTCTTTATTATTACGTTGGAATATCACTGGCCGGTGCGCTTCGCATGACACAGTTCCATTATTTATTATTCGTTAGAATAACTTCATATCATCTGCAATATCTATCGCATGCATGGTGATTTCTTTTGTTATTTCATTCTTTATTATACTCAGTTGGTTAAAGTTTTGACTTCTATACTCCATGAAATTAGTATCCAGTATCTTTTCATGGAAATATTCTTCTGAGCATTATTGAATTTTACTCTACAAAGAAGTATCATGTTGACAATTTGGGCGTTATTAGTTCTGGATAAATTAATTCTTGAACTTGTTTTATTGAATTATTATGTCATTGTCATCATCCTCATGTTTATATTATGTTGAAAGTCATTTGTATTCATAAGTGCATAGATGGACTTGGTATGATTATGACCGAGGATTATTCGGTATAATCATGGTAGTAATATTATAAATAATATGGAAAAAGTCATCATTGGCGTAGTGCATTGATGGGACGAGGTTTTTGGTATGATTATGGCTATGGATTCTCTTGACCGAGGAGCAAAGATGAATTGTTTTATGGCATGATCGGGAATAGTTGATGAAAACACAATTATCTTTGGCCCGTAGTGCATGGATAATTCGTGGTCGTGATACTTAAATAATATCCTTGGCCTGTAGTGCGGGAATGATTTGATGATGTGGATTATTTATTAAGCTGAGTCTCAGCGATAAAAGTGATGAAAAACTTTTTAAATCATAAAAGATAGTAGATTTTATTCTCTACTTGACTCTTTTAATGGATTGCTTGTTCATTGCAGATTAAACTTGATGTCTATTGTATTTTATCGGTTTAACATTGTTGAAGACTAATGATAATTTATTCGCATTATCTTAGTCATAATATTTCTTCTTGGGCTAGTTGAGCTCACCATTTCTTTCACTGTTTTCTTCAGGAAATGAGAACGTAGCCGAGACTAGTCGGGGAACAGAGTGACGGTCCAGATGATAGTATTAGTAGTCCTCGCTATTCTGTTAAATAGTGTGATAATAAATGTAATGAGGACTTATTCTGAGAGTGGATATTTTTTAGAAGATAATATTTGTATTAAAACTCACAGCTTTCTTGTTGTATATTAAAGATTGTATTTATTATTACATACCATGTATTCATGACTCGAATAGGTGATGTATACCTATTTTGGGGGCGTCACACAAAATCATTCATTAAGAGAGCCAAAAAGGGGACAAACCCAATTACACGTGCACTATATAGATCATAGAAGAACAAAAGACAATCATATGCTAGAAAGCTAAAGGCCTCACTCTATACACATAGCATGACAAAAGATAACTATTATTGGCAGAAAAACAAAATAAAGAAATAAGAATGTGCGCCCATAATCAAATTAATTATAACTGATCAAGCGTCAACTTATTTGTTACAACATGTGCACATGCACCGTCAAGAAATGATTGCCAAAAGCTGTTTCTATGAAAAATATTTTGTATGTTGAGAGTATATACCTGAATGTGAGATCCATTAAAACGTACAATTACACCTGCCGACACAATACAAACCTCCTCAGGTGAAGTATCTTCTTTTAGATCTCTCTAAGTTCCACGAACTCTTAACTTAAGAATTCATCTAGGATAAACAATCTGCAAGAACATAAACTGACTACTAAGTTCCATTCAAATTGTAACTTATCATAACAAAGAAATTTTGCAAAAATAGAAACTCTAAAAAAAAAAAAGATTTAAGACAGAGAAATCAGTTTTTGCACTTATATTATATTTCAACTCTATCAATCCACCCTTACTTCTTTTTATTGCAAATCATGTACCTGTTATGTAATCTTCTGGATTTATCAAGTCTGCTAACTAATTAGTTTTTTTAGCTAAATATTCTCAGAGTTGCAAAGATAAGATTGACAATAATCCTACCATATCTGCACTGCAGAAAAGAGGATAACAAAAAAATCATACCCTTGTTGCATGATCGATCCCCTGACAACCAAACATGACTTGTACCACCAGCTTCAATAGACATTACTTGCACCAAAATTGGTTACCGTATTACTTTTTCATTTCTATATTTCTTTTCATCTTTATTTTTAGTTTTTGTCAACTAAATGTTTTGAAAAAAGAGCAAACAATTGGTTTCTTTTCAAAAGTTAATTTTTCAAGCAAAATGAAGAGATACATAATGATTTAACTCTTTTTACATCTCTAGTATATATTTTGAACATTTCTAGTGTTCATTTTAGATTTCTTATTCAAATTTGAAATTTATAATGTCATGTAGAGAGTTTTTTGAGTGAGAAATTGAAAACTCTGTCAAAACAGGCTTCAAATGATCGTCCAACAACTAATTCCATTGTTTTCATCTCTAACAAAACAAATCAACACTATAAAATAATCACTCCAATCATCATAAACGTATTTAACCATAATCAAAATCAATGCTATCAATTTTCCACAAATTTGAAATTTGACTTTCTTAGTTCTAAACAATAAAGCTAATTACTCATATGTAATGCTCAATTGTGTGAAAACATCAACACCCATTACACCAAGCAGCTTGAATATAAAGATAAAAATACAATCTTGAAAAAAAAAATTATAAAGATTCACATCAATAGACCATTTATAGACACATTTAAAGCTAAATTGCTAAAAACTAAAGCAAACCCAGATGACAAAATAAAGTAAATTAGCAACAATACCTCCCTCTAGATCAAACCGACTGATTTATTACTAATTAAAAGACGAAGACCCGTGCCCCAACAACATATTTCTTTTTTCTCCGTCATAGCCTACCAAAAAATTGCTCATATCTTACCAATCAATTTTTAATTTTGTATATGCGACAAAATATAATCAAAACAAAGAGTAATAGAAGGGAGAGATTCAATATCCAGTACCGTAAAGGTTCTAAAAGGGAGAAAAATTCAAAGAGAAAAAACTTTTTGATAAAAAAATTGCCTGAAATCGATTGATGCATAAATGACTTGAAGTGAATCGCCTGATCCTTTTGTTGGGTTTTTCTAAAGCTGAAATTGAGAGAAGAAGAACAAATTGAACCTGTCTTTCAGAAGATTTTGATGTAGAACATTGGTTGATTTAGTCAATTGACGTGAGCTGTTATTGGTCCTAATTGGGAGGAGAGATTATCAACGATTTTTCTACAATTGAAGCTCTAGATTCAAAAGAGAGAGATTAGGGTAATTGAAATACGATTTTTCCGCATCTAATTTCAGAAAGACGAAAAGAATCGCAAAAGTCAGGCGAAAAAAAGAATCGATTTTTAATTTAACCGAGATGACTCATTTAATTTTCAAATTAATTAAATCCTATTTTTCAAATTTAAAAGATCGCCTTACCTCACTTTATATATAAGTTATTGATTTCTAAAATCTTACAAAGACTATGAAATACTAACGGTAACCACACAATTCTACATTTTACAAGTGTCTCACCTACGAATATTCAAATTTAATAGATTTTATATCTACATATTAAATTTATTACTTTTAATAAGATTACTTGCTTTTTTAAATTGTGTATAAATCTAAGAAATATCAATTCCTCCTTTTAAATGCTAACGAAATTCTGTGATTTCACAAAATAGTTGAACAATTAATAAAATATGTTTGGTCTTATTTGTAACTTTTATTTGAAAAAATTAATTAATTTGTAAATTTCTTAGATGCCTTATTTATTTAGGTATAGTTCTCCTTTTGTATACTTTATAATTTGTATTGTATTTGTAAAATTTTCACATTTTTATGGTAAATGTTAATTTTATAATTATCCTTAAAATAATAAGTTATGATAATAAAATTATAATGACAAATATGAAAACATTTTGTCATTTTATAGTATTATTTATAAATGTGGGTTCATTTTATAAAATAAAAATTAACGAGATTCTTTTGTAGAATAGAGGACGACTACCAGTTTAACTATTTTATTTTCATATATATTCTAAATGACAATATTTAATTTAATTGAATAATCTTCGGTAAATTTAGTTATTTAATTTAATTAATATTATTTAATTATTAATTTTTATACCTTACCTATCTCCCATTTTATTAAAAAAAAATGCTTTTCTTCACGGACGAGCTCTCTGATTTAAGTTCAAAATGACCCAGCTACGTCAAGAACAATAATAGAAAAAGAATTTGATTCCTCTTATGCTCCACTTAACTTGAAGGACCAAGTCAGTTGGTAAAACTCCGCTTTTGTAATTGGGTCGTTTGCATGGGCGAAATTAGGGAGTCTAGGAGGGTCATATGACCCCCACCTTGAAATTTTCAAGGGTTATTTGTTTTCATTTTCTTCCTTTTTTTTATGTATTTTCTTTTCTCTTTTATTTTTTTAATTTTTAATTTATCATCAAAGTGAGGCAAAAAAAGTGATAACAATTCTCTCTGTAAACTAATTAAAAATAAAAAGCTAAAAAAATAAAACAATTATTTTTGAATCCTACTATAGTGACCATAAATAAGTTCACCATAGTTCTATCATATCAAAATTATTAAATCTGTCTTTTTCTATTTTTTTTGTTGTTGTTGGAATTCATTCTTTCAAACTAATTAATCACATGAACCACAATAAAAGGTTTTAAATATATAATATTATAATTTATAATTTATCTATAAAAATAGCTAATCAGTTGACTAAAAATTTCAAAGTCTGATTAATAGTCTCATAGTTCAGAAAAAATTAAAATTAATATATATATATATATATATATATATATATATATGTGTGTGTGTGTGTGGGTGTGTGTGTGTGTGTGTGTATATAGTTGGATCGGTCAAGAGTCCAGGACTGATAAAATCTTGGATCAATTTTTTTTTTATTTTTTTTTGTAGAACAACTAAAAAAATAAATAAATTATGGAACTTGAATTTTTACATAATATAGTGTTTTGGACGTGATTTAGATACCTATACCAAAAATATATATACGATGCCGCATGCATGCATGCATGCATATATTTTGTTATATGTATCCAAATCACACCAAAAATATTGTATTATGTAAAAATTCAAGTTTCATAATTTTATTTTTTTATTTATTTTAAAAAAAAAGCAAAAAAAAAAACCGCATTTTAAGAAAATGAGAGTCAGGATAGGATCCGACTTATATATATATATATATATATATATATATATATATATATATATTTAAAATCATTAAACTCACAACTCAAAAGTTGACAAATGTTGGAATAGGATGTTGTGAAATATTATAATCGGACAAAATGAATTTAAAAGAAACACTTCAAAAATTAATAAATAATTTTTTTATTGATATATTTTGACCCCCTTTATAAATATTCTGGTTCTGCCACCGGTCGTTTGTGTTGTAAACAAATTTTGAGACGGTGTTCCATGAATTTGGACACATGCATAATCGAAAGAAATTAATCGATTCAATGAACCTGGACACATGCATGTATGCAAATATACGTCACGTCTATTGACTGTTCCATCCCATAAAAAGAATACAATTTGAAAGAAGAAAATCATTTTGCAAATATATATATATATATATATATATATATATATATATATATATATATATATATATATACGTAACTGATTAGATGGATTTTTACTTTTTGTTAAAATGCGGATTTTTTTTTTGTTTTTTTAAAACAACTAAAAAAATATTTAATATTTTATAGAATCGATATTTTTCCATAATATAATATTTTTGGGCGTGATTTGAATATCTATACCAAAAATGGTGTGAGTACAATCTGCTTGCAGTGTATGCACTCATTTTGTTATCGTATCCAAATCACATCCAAAACATTGTATTATGAAAAAATTCAATTCCATAAAATATTAAACTTTTTTTAGTTATTTAAAAAAAAACTAAAAAAAAATCCGTGATTTTAACAAAGTAAATGAGTCTTACCCGATCCTCGACTTATATATATATATATATATATATATATATATATATATATATATATAAAATAATAATAATAACGTAAGATAACACAATATTCTTAAGTCTAACGTCATAATTTTATTTTATGTCATTATTATTATAATTAATATATATAAAACTAAAAATATTTATAAAGTTTAAACATTTTCGTTGGGAGCAGAGAGTATAAGAATAGACCTTAATAATGGGAATCAAAACCTTTATACTTCCTCCTCCGTTCTTTTTTAACTCACTTATTAAAAAAATACAAATTAAGAAGTATAATTAATATTTTGTGATCAAATTTGTTATAAAATCTTAATATTATTCTTTTAAAATTCATGAAAATGATAATAAATTAAAATAAATTAATATCTTAATGTGAAAAGTTTTGTCAATAATATTTTCTTAAAATTTAAAAAAAAATTATTTCTTTTATAAAAAATAAATAAAAAAAAGTCGTTATTATGTATTGCTAATTTTTAGGTTGAATTATAATTGCGATAAAATCAACATATGAAAACATAAATTAAATAGAATTATAAGAGTGACTCACTGTATTATATATTTCTTTAAAAAAATTATAATTCATATTTATGTGTAACTGATAAAAAAAATCGATGGGAGATATCTTATTATTGACTTATTTTATTTCATTATTAAAATTAATTAACTCATTTTATTTCATTATTAAAATTAAACTTTGTACAAGACACATTCATACATATCTTTTATATACTTTTAAATAAACTGGGTACAAATAATTGTATTTCTTCACAACTTCAACACCTAATTATGCACATGGTATATGCCTAATGAGCTCTCATTTTATTTAGTATTTTCTAAACTTTTTTTATTAATTAGAAAATTTATACTTTTTTGAAACTATAAAAAAAATTTAAACATGTTCAATAAAGATTTAATACTCCCCCTATTCCACAATAAAAGTTCGATTTGAAAATTTTACAAATATTAAAGATGTATATTCTATGTTTACTCCTACGAATAATAATGACAAGTTTGAGGACATGCTTTCATCTTATAGTATTAATAATAATAGATGGTAACTCGTGCAAGAAATTTTTTTTCTCTTTTTTTATATAAAATTTAAAAATTTTAAATTATTTTTTAGATGGAAATCAATAAAAATAAATAAACTTTGTCAGATTTTTGAATCCTTATTTTAATTTATAGTTCCCGCTATATTCTCGCCTCCTGAGAACGTCTTTAGTTCCTCGATTCATTCCGTGGCGCGAAATCCATCATTGGCTAAACAATCATTTGGTTATGCCATTTTGGGCTTTGCTCTAGCAAAGAAGCTATTGCATCGTTTGCCCCAATGATGGCCTTTTGATCTCATCCAGTATTCAATCGAAGGTTGAAGCCCCTCCGTGCCTTACCGTGGTGAAATAACCTTTCTCGGTATGGGGTGTAGTCTTGTTGTCTTGTGAGGATCGTTAATAAGAACGAGGCCAGCCCAAAATGGGGCGAGGAAGGAGAAGTGGGAAGTGGGTCTCCTTCGCTTTCTATATCCAGATTTTTTGATGCGCGAGGAATTGTCTGAAAGTGAAAAATAGAACAAAAAAGAAAAGGGTGAACTCAACTAGTCCAGTAAAGAATATTATGACTAAGATAATGTACAACAAATTATTCTTAGTCTTCAACAGGTAAAAATCTGATAGAATAAAATAGACAACAAGTTTTAGATCAACAACTGCAACGAAAACAACTATTTATTAAACGAGTTAAGTAGAGAATGAAATTTACTATCATCTATGAATTTAAAAGTCCATCATCAATATTTTATCTGTGTAACATCAATTAATATACATCTTGAATCAAATATTCATCTTTGCACTACAGGACAAATATATTCATCAGTTGGTCATGTTCATCTCAACACCTGTTCATCTTTGCACTACGGGCCAAAGATGTTCATCAGGAAATCATTCATCTTTGCACTACAGGCCAAAGATATTCAGTTATATCATCATTTAGGACTGAGGATGATGGAAAATATTTTAAAGAAAACGAATCCAGTGAGACAAAAGAACAAATATTAGGGATTCGTACTTCGGTTTATCCATGTTCAAAAACACCCCATAATATACTATGTGGAGTAAAATTCAAGAATGAATATTAAAACATGGATACAATCAAAGATAGTAACAATAATGACATCTGGGATAAAGAAGAGAAAATTTTAATTTTTTTTCTGTGAATAGTGCCGTATTCGTGAATAATGTCGTATACGTGAATAGTAACCCCGACACTAAAAGGTAGAAATTCCACAAGAAAAATTATCATACTTCTTGAATAGTACTCGTGAATAGTAACTCATAAATAGTAACTCGTGAATAGTAACTCATGAATAGTAACCCCGACATGAAAAGGTAAAAATTTCATAATAAAATTCATACTAATATTCCGGTATAATGATATTGAAAGAAATAATATCATTTACAAAGAAAATAACATCCCTTACCTCAAAAGAATAGTACTTCTAGCTGGAATATCAGATATAACGCTGAAGGAAACTTGCACCATGTAGCAACACTCAAAGTATCAAAATACTCACAAAAATACGCTCGATAATATAGAGAGAGAAAACTTCAGTTTCTGGTGTGATTTTCAATTCTAACCTAAACACCCTATTTATAGGAAAAGGCTTAGAACACCAAAGCAAAAATTTTAATAAAATAATATTATTTATTAAAAATCATACGCATACTTTGAAAATCAAAATTTAGCACATTTACAACACATGTGGGGCTCACCAATCATAACAAAAACGTTTTTCTTTAAAAAAATATTTAAAACTCCAAAAATTAATTATTCTGAAACTTCAATAATTCATAATAAATAGTCCTTTTATCAGAAAAATTCGAATCTTATGTCCATTCCGTAGAAAATTCAATTCTCTACAACTTTGGAGCTTTAAGTTTTTCTAAATTCTAAACAGAAATTGACCGAAATCCACATACAGACGATTTTGTAGGTTATAATCAAATTTCAGTCAAAAATGGGGCCCACCAACATATTTAACATGTTTTTAATATTTATTGTAACAAAAATACTCTTCCTCCTCATTTATTCATATATCATACGTTCATTGTAAAAATATCACTATTATTATATTATTATAATATAATAATATATCTAAATGAATTATTTTATTAGAAAAGATAAAATATCAATTTTCAATAACTGTAACTTTTTTAAAAATTCCTCCATTTATATCCACATAAATAAATATTTTTCTTATCATATAAATCAATAATTAATTATTCACAAATAATATTACAGAATCACAATAATGACAACCAGGTCGTTCCCAAGAAATAGGAGGCTTTCTGTAAGACCCCAGCTTTTATGAATAAAGATGAATTTTCTATAATTATCATTTTTGAATATTATGGAATGAATTTAATATAATGTTATAGTTGTGGGTAATATTTATAAATTTTGTAAAGTACGCAAGTTGATTTATAATATTCGATTGGTCGGGGAATATTCGTTTTAGCAGGGAATATTCGTACGACGACACAATCATTGGTGGACCCCACAACGGAATTATTGTCGGATTGAGAAAACAACAAAAATATTTTATGAAAATAACGGCGGAAGTTTTACCGTTAACTGTTGAAATACCTAGTGTTAAAAGTACAGGAATGCGCGTGGTTGCATAGTAGCACACGATATTGATTATTAATGCTTACGTGAGAAGTCACTCAGTTTTGTTCAATTATTGCTATAGTAATTGCTGTATAGTATCTCACGTTATTTGATTCAATTATTGTCAATATTTTGTATATTTTTAAATCAATAATTGAGATGACAGAGTTATTAATATTATTATTTGCAATATTAACGATGTATAGAAGTTTTGCCAAGGAGAGGTTTGGTCACCTAATTGCGCGCCAATAGGGAGAAATCCTTATTGGAAAGCCCCCTCTTTCTTGGGAATGACCTGATCGATTAATATTGTGAATTATAATAATGATGATAAATGTTGTTAAAAAATATTGAAGAAATTTTTTTTATGAAGTATTTGTTGGACCCCCATTTACTCATTTTTTAAAATAATCGGTAAAAAGTTATTTAATTTAATAAAGGTAGGGCCCACATGTGGGGGCCACATGTGGGGCCCATATGTGTTGAAATTTGAATGTCAGGAAATGGGAGAAGGGTGTTGTAACGTGTAATGAAGGTAATTAATATTATATATATATATATATATATATATATATATATATATATGTTTAATAACATGTGTTTATATATATATAATATATATATATATATATATATATTATGTTTTTGGTTTTTGTTTTTACTTGATTTGGTTTGAAATTTCAATTGCCTGCAAAGTTGGTAAATCATCCGTGAGTTATAAAACTGTTGCGTCCGTGATATTTTTCTTAAATAGTGCTCTTTCATACTCCTATAAATAGGATGCTTAGTTAGAATTTTAAACACACCAGAAATTTCAGAGAATTCTCTTCTATAATCTTGAGCGTATTTCTTTAGAGTTTAAGAAAGCTTTGAGCGTAGTGCAAGTTTTCTTCAAGTATATTTCGCCTACTACCAAGTGAAGTACTCTTCTTTATAAGGTAAGGGTATTATTTCTTTTGTATTCATGAAGAGAACTTCATTATTCCATTCTCTATTATTCCATTGGAATAACTTTTGTATCTGTGGACTTTCCTATACTTGGTGAAATTCTTACATTGTTCCATTCTTTATTATAATGTTGGAATAACTTTGTCATATGAAGTACCATATACATGGTGAAATTCTTACATTATTCCATTCTTTATTATTACGTTGGAATATCCCGCTCGGTGCAATTTCACTTTGACACAGTTCCGTTATTTATCATTACATTGGAACATCCTGTTTGTGCTTTACGCATGACTGGTTCCGTTATTTATTATTACATTGGAACATTATATACATGCTTTTACGCATGACACGATTCCGTTATTCATTATACATTAGAATATCCTCGCATGCGTATGCTTACGCATGACACAGTTCCATTAATTATTATTCGTTGGAATAACATGTGCATCTTGATCTATCGCATGCATGGTGATTTCTTTTTGTTATTCCATTCTTTATTCTACTCGGTTGGTTAAAGTTTTGACTTCTATACTCCATGAAATTAGTGGAATATCCTTGATATTTGCGCTTCATCCAAAGATCTTTTCATGGAAATATTCTTGAGCATTCTTGAATTTGACTACAAAAAAGTATCATGTTGACAATTTGGGACGTTATTAGTTCTGGATAAATTAATTCTTGAACTTGTTTTATTGAATTCTTATATCATTGTCATCATCCTCATGTTTATATTATGTTGAAAGTCATCTCATGACACTGTAGTGCATAGATGGACTTGGTATGATTATGACCGATTGATTATTCGATTGTAATCATGGAATAGTAATGTTACAAATGATGTGGAAAAAAAGTCCTCATTGGCCCGTAGTGCATTGATGGACAGTTGTTGGCATGATCATAACCATTGATGAATACACGAATATCCTTGGCCGTAGTGCATGGATAATTTATGGTTGTGATACTAATGAATATCCTTGGCCGTAATGCAGGGATGATGTGGTTTATTTATTAAGCTGAGTCTCAACGATAGAAGTGATGAAAAACCTTTTAAATCATAAAAGATAGTAGATTTTATTCTCTACTTGACTCTTTTAATGGATTGCTTGTTCCGCTGCAGTTAAACTTGATGTTTGTTATATTTTATCAGTTTAACACTGTTGAAGGCTAACGATAATTTATTCTTCATTATCTTAGTCATAATATTTCTTATTGGGCTAGTTGAGCTCACCCTTTCTTTCCTTGTTTTCTTCTTGAAATGAGAAGCGTGGCGGGACTAGTCGGGAAATGGAGTGACGGTCCAGATGATAGTATTAGTAGTCCTCACTATTCTGTTAAATAGTGTGAAAATAAATGTAATGAGGACTCTTTTGAGTGTGGATATTGTCTAGATGACAATATTCTTATTAAAACTCTTAGTTTATGTTTTGTCGTATTTTACACGACAGCTGTATTATTAAATTGTATTTGAATTTTGTACCATGTATTTGGCGACTCAAGGTGGGTGATGTATACCTATTTTGGGGGCGTCACAGTTGGTATCAAAGCTTAGGGATATGATCCTTGGCTAAGATGTGAGACAAGTACTAGGAGGGGAGAGACGAGGAATTCCTTCGCTAATATGACCTACCTAAGTTTATTTGGTATTTAATTGGTCGGTAAGAGTATAGGGATAATATGTGATATGTTAATTAACCCTTGTTTTGTGGCAGTATTTGAAAATGACATCCGAGAATGTTGAGAACATCAATGGAGCACAGGAGACCGTTGAGTCTCCAAAAGAAAGCAACCGATAAAATGATAATACCAGTGATAACAGTCATCGAAGCGGTGACAATAAGCGTGGAGGAATCAACATGCGAGAAATGGTAACCACTGCCGGTGGTAATCATGGCCAAACAAGAAGAATGGACATTTCAAGAAGAGGAGATTCAACAATGATGGAAAGGCGTCGACGATCAAGACTGTCGTTAAGGAAAGAAGCGACCACCTATCATATGCTTCAAATGTGGAGGAGAGGACACATCATTCAAAGCTAGCGATGCCATCCAAAGCATGTTACAATTGTGGAAGAGAAGGTCACCTAGCCCGATTTTGTCGTTCACCGAAGACAAGTTCAGCTAGGATGGAGGCACCAAAGGCCGTCCCAGAAAAGTCAAAGCCGGTAGTTCAAGGGAGAGCGTTTGTTGTGACCTCCCAAAAAGCAAGGAACCCGAACGAGGTCATCACGGGTAAGCTTATCATAAACTCTAGCGAAATATATACCTTATTTGATACCGGTTCTACCCATTCTTTTATTTCTCCTACTTGTACTCAACGTTTAAATTTGAGTCCAGAGAAATTGGACTTTGACTTATCTGTTGAAACTCCATTGGGAGAAACCTTCATTACATCCACTGTTTATAAGTCTTATTTGGTTCAAATCGGTACTCTCACATTACCTGTCGATCTTATTTTATTGAAAATACTTGCATTTGATGTAATTCTAGGGATTGATTGGTTAACTACTCATCATGCAAAAATTGATTGTTTTCATAAGGTTGTTAGCTTTCATATTCCTAACCAACCTATTATGCGAATTCAAGCAACCAAACCATTAAAATCAATCACTGTCATCTCAAGCCATAAAGCTATTCGTTTATTGAAAAACGGATGTCAAGCTTTCTTAGCTCATGTCACGGATTTAAACAAAAATACGTCAGTTTTGAATGATATCTCTATTGTTAATAAATTTTCTGAAGTATTCCTTGAAGAACTACAGCTACCCCGAGCGTGAAATTGAATTTTGTATCGACCTTGAACCCGGTACAAAACCTATTTCAAAGCCCCATATCGAATGGCTCTATTGAACTTGAGTTAAAGACCCAATGCAGGAATTGTTAGACATCGATTTCATTCGTCTTAAATACGTCTCCTTGGGGTGTTCATGTTCATTCGTGAAGAAGAAAGATGGGAGTATGCGACTTTGTATTGATTATCGGGAGTTGAATCATGTCACCATCAAAAATAGTACCCATTGCCACGTATTGATGACTGTTTGACCCGGTTGCAAGGAGCCAAATTCTTTTCAAAGATTGATCTTCGTTAGGATATCACCAATTAAAGATTAGAAGCCGATGACATTCAAAAGGCGGCCTTGAGAACTCGAGACGGGCATTATGAATTCTAGTCATGTCCTTTGGATTGACTAATGCTCCTGCTTCTTTCATGGATATGATGAACCGAGTATTCAAGGAATATTTGGATCACTTTGTGGTCGTCTTTATTGATGACATCCTCATATATTCCAAAAGACATGAAGATCATGAGCAACACTTGAGGTTGATACTCCAAAAGCTTCGTGAAAACAAGCTTTATGCCAAGTTGAAGAAATGGGAGTTCTGGCTTGAGGAAGTAGCATTCCTTGGGCACGTGGTATCAAGTCATGGAATATCATTGACGAAGACAAAGATTGAAGCTATTCAAAGCTAGGAACAACCTAAATCGTTGATCGAAATCGTAGTTTTCTTTAACATTTGGTTATTATTGGAGATTAAGTGAAGGTTTTCTCGAATCACTACTCCATTAACTCAGCTAACTCGGAAGGATACAAAATTCGGTTGGAGTGAGGAATGCGAGAAGAGTTTTCAAGAACTCAAGAGGAGACTTATTTTAGCACCTGTTTTGACAATACCATCTGGCTCGGAGGGATTTGTCATCTATAGTGATGCTTTAGGCAAAGGGTTAGGATGTGTTCTCATGCAACATGGGAAAGTCATAGCCTATGCCTCTCGACAACTCAAAGAATATGAGAGAAATTATCCTACTCATGATCTAGAGTTGGCAAATTTGTTGTCTTCGCACTTAAAATTTGGAGGCATTACTTGTATGGGGAGAAAGTGGAGATCTTCTGGATCTTAAAAGCCTCAAATATTTCTTCACTCAAAAGGAACTCAACATGCGACAACGAAGTTAGCTTGAACTGCTGAAAGATTATGATCATACCATCTAATACCATACTGGAAAAGCGAACGTGGTAGCTGACACATTGAGTAGAAGATCATATGTGGGTACGAGTGCGATATTATCAACGCAAAGGCCCATTTTGTGTGACTTACAAAGGATGGAGATAGAGATAAAGACTCTAGGGACCCACGTGATGATGGCGAATATACGAGTAGAACCAACTTTAATCGATAAAGTTAAAGCTGCTCAAGCTACAGACCTAGAGCTGATGCGTATAAGGAAGACAATACAAGAAGGTGCTATACCGGAAGCAAGAATCGATGAAGAAGGAATACTTTGAGTTAACTCCAGACTTTGTGTTCCTAACGACCCTGATTTAAAGTATAAAATCATGATGGAGGCTCACAATACACCGTTTGCAATCTATCCTGGGAGTACCAAAATGTATCATGATCTTGACATACATTTTGGGTGGGCAATATGAAGAGAGATATTTATTTATCTCAAGGTGTTTAACTTGTCAACGAGTCAAGGTAGAGCATCAAGTACCAAAAGGTCCATTGCAACCACTTGAAATTCCAGAATGGAAGTGGGAGCACATTACCATGGATTTCATTACTGGTCTTCCCAAGGTTTCTCAAGGCATAGATGCAATTTGGGTCATTGTTGATAGATTGACCAAGTCTGCTCATTTCTTACCAATATGAGAAACTTATACACTTGAACGTCTTGCTCGTATGTACATAAACGAGATTGTAAGACTGCATTGCCAGTATCCATATTTTCTGATCGAGACCCAAGATTCAGTTCACGATTTTGGGTTAGTTTGCAAAAAGTTATGGGCATGGACTTACGATTTAGTTCGGCATATCATCCTCAGACGGACGGACAATTAGAGAGGACTATTCAAAATCTGGAAGATTTATTAAGACTTTGTGTTCTTGAATTCAAGGGAAGTTGGGATAAGTTCTTACCATTGGTGTAGTTTTCCTACAACAACAGTTATCAAGCAAGTATTGGCATGGCTCCATTTGAGGCGTTGTATGGAAGAAAGTGTCGTTCTCCAATATGCTGGGATGAGGTAGGTGAAGCAACGTTGTTGGGACCGGAGTTGGTACGTATGACTACGGAAAAGATTCAAACGATCCGACAACGTATAAAGACCTCACAAGATCGACAAAAGAGTTATGCTGATCTTCATCGAAAGAACGTGGAATTCGATATTGGAGATCATGTGTTGTTACGTGTTGCTCCATGGAAAGGGGTTACAAGATTTGGAAAGAGAGGAAAGCACAATCCTCGATTCATTGGCCCATTTTTAATCCTCGATCGAGTAGGAACTGTGGCCTATAGACTCGCTTTACCGCCAAGTATGTCTCTTGTTCATAACGTTTTTCACATATCCATGTTACGTAAATATGTGGAAGACCTGAACCATATTATTGAGTTAGAACTTAACGAAATAGCGAAAGATTTAACGTATGAAGAGGTTCCTGTTCAAATCTTGGATAAGAAGGAACATATTCTACGCTCTAAGGATATACCTCAAGTCAAAGTTTTATGGAGAAACCACGATGTTGAGGAAATGACCTGGGAGTTAGAATTTGAAATGAAATCAAGGTATCCTTACCTCTTCGACATACCAGGTACGTACCCTAATTTCGAGGGCGAAATTTCTTAAGAAGAGGAGGTTGTAAGACCCCATCTTTTATGAATAAAGATGAATTTTCTATAATTATCATTTTTGAATATTATGGAATGAATTTAATATAATGTTATAGCTGTGGGTAATATTTATAAATTTTGCAAAGTACGCAAGTTGATTTATAATATTTAATTGGCCGGGGAATATTCGTTTTAGCAGGGAATATTCGTACGACGGCAAAATCATTGGTGGACCCCACAACAGAATTATTGTCAGATTGAGAAAATGACAAAAATATTTTATGAAAATAACGGCGGAAGTTTTACCGTTAACTGTTGAAACACTCAGTGTTAAAAGTACAGGAATACGAGTGGTTGCATAGTAGCACACGGTATTTATTATTAATGCTTACGTGAGAAGTCACTCAATTTTGTTCAATTATTGCTATAGTAATTGCTGCATAGTATCTCACGTTATTTGATTCAATTATTGTCAATATTTTATATATTTTTAAATCAATAATTGAGATGACAGAGTTATTAATATTATTATTTGCAATATTAACGATGTCTAGAAGTTCTTCCAAGGAGAGGTTTAGTCACCTAATTGCGCGCTTGATAGGGAGAAATCCTTATTGGAAAGCCCTCTTTCACAGGAACGACCTGATCGATTAATATTGTGAATTATAATAATGATGATAAATGTTGTTAAAAAATATTGAAGAATTTTTTTTATGAAGTATTTGTTGGACCCCCATTTACCCATTTTTTAAAATAATCGGTAGAAAATTATTTAATAGAATAAAGGTAGGGCCCACATGTGGGGGCCACGTGTGGGGCCCATATGTGTTGAAATTTGAATGTCAGGAAATGGGAGAAGAGTGTTGTAACGCGTAATGAAGGTAATTACTTATATATATATATATATATATATATTATGTTTTTGGTTTTTGTTCTTACTTGATTTTGTTTGAAATTTCAATTGCCTACAAAGTTGGTAAATCATCCGTGAGTTATAAAACTGTTGCGTCCGTGATATTTTTCTTAAATAGTGCCCTTTCATTCTCCTATAAATAAGATGCTTAGTTAGAATTAAAAACACACCATAAATTTCAGAGAATTCTCTTCTATAATCTTGAGCGTATTTCTTTAGAATTTAAGAAAGCTTTGAGCGTAGTGCAAGTTTTCTTCAAGTATATCCCCACCCTACCCGTCGGAGTACTCATCTTTAGAAGGTAAGGGGTATTATTTCTTTTGTATTCATGAAGAGAACTTCTGTTATTCCATTCTTTATTATTCCGTTGGAATAACCTGTATACACAGACTTCCCTATACTTGGTGAAATTCTTACATTGTTCCATTCTTTATTATTATGTTGGAATAACATATGCATGCAATCGCATACATGGTGAAATTCTTTTGTTATTCCATTCTTTATTATTACTGTTGGAACATCACATGGGTCTTAATTTCCAGGACTTTGGTTCCGTTATTTATCATTACGTTGGAACATCCTTTACGTAGTTTACGCATGACACCGGGTTCCGTTATTTATTATTACATTGGAACATCTTATGCATTCTTTTTACGCATGACTGGTTCCGTTATTTATTATTACGTTGGAGTATCATGTATATGCGTGCAATTACGCATGACCTAGTTCCATTAATTATTATTACATTGGAATAACCTTTGTCTGTCTTGATCTATATCGCACGTATGGTGATTTCTTTTGTTATTCCATTCTTTATTATACTTAGTTGGTTAAAGTTTTGACTTCAATACTCCATGAAATTAGTGGAATATCCTTGATATTTGCGCTTCATCCAGTATCTTTCCATGGAAATATTCTTCGAGCATTCTTGAATTTTACTTTACAAAGAAGTATCATGTTGACAATTTGGACGTTATTAGTTCCTGGATAAATTAATTCTTGAACTTGTTTTTATTGAATTCTTATATCATTGTCATCATCCTCATGTTTATATTATGTTGAAAGTCATTTGTGGCATGTAGTGCATAGATGGACTTGGTATGATTATGACCAGGGATTATTCGGCGTAATCATGACCATAATGTTACAAATGATGTGGAAAAAGTCCTCATTGGCCCGTAGTGCATTGATGGACAGTTGTTGGCATGATCATAACCATTGATGAATACACGAATATCCTTGGCCGTAGTGCATGGATAATTTATGGTTGTGATACTAAGGAATATCCTTTGCCATAGTGCAAGGATGATGTGGATTATTTATTAAGCTGAGTCTCAGCGATAAAAGTGATGAAAAACCTTTTAAATCATAAAAGATAGTAGATTTTATTCTCTACTTGACTCTTTTAATGGATTGCTTGTTCACATTGCGATTAAACTTGATGTTTGTTATATTTTATCGGTTTAACTTTGTTGAAGGCTAACGATAATTTATTCTGCATTATCTTAGTGATAATATTTCATTGGGCTAGTTGAGCTCACCTTTCTCTTTCTTTATTCTCTTCAGGAAATGAGAGCGTGGCAGGACTAGTCGAGGAGCGAAGTGACGGTCCAGATGATAGTATTAGTAGTCCTCACTATTCTGTTAAATAGTGTGAAAATAAATGTAATAAGGACTCTTTTCAGTGTGGATATTGTCTAGATGATAATATTCTTATTAAAACTCTCAGTTTACGCTTTGTCATATTTTACACGACAGCTATATTATTAAGTTGTATTTGAATTTTGTACCATGTATTTGGCGACTCAAGATGGGTGATGTATACCTATTTTGGGGGCGTCACACTTTCTAATAAAGATTTCTCCTTACTAGCGCACAATTAGGTGACCAAACCTCTCCATAGATAGAACTTCTTTAGATATTGCCAATAATGCTATCTAATAATATTATTCAAATAATATGAATTATTGATCTGATAATTTGAAATACTGTGTAATGACAATTATTGAAATAACAATAATATAAAATATCAACGTATCAATTATTCAATCAATAAAATAAAATATTGAACAGTAATTACTGTAACAATTATTGAGTAGTGCATTCTTACGTAAGAATCAATAATTGGTCCAATATCGTGTTTTCTTATGCGACCTGGCATTATTGTGTTTTAAACCACGGGTATTCAACGATGTTACTTGGTAACAACTACGTCGTTATTTATAAAAACTCAAACTTGTTGTTTTCTTCATCCAATCGCTTTACATTATGGGTCCCCACATAATTTCTTGCAGGTCGCATACGAATATTCCCCGACAGTAAGAATATTCCACGACCAAACGAATATTCTCCGATAACAATGAATATTTTATAACCACTTGCTTATTTGAAATAATTGCACATTTTACCCATAACTAACCACATTAATCAAATCAACCCTACTATTTCAAAATAATAAATAGAAGAAATTCTATTTTATTAAAAACAATTTGGGGTCTTACAACCTCCCCTCCTTATGAAATTTCATCCTCGAAATTGACGTACGTACCTGGTATTTCGAAAAGGTGAGGGTACCTCGCTTTCATTTCTGATTCCAACTCCCAGGTCATTTCTTCAATAGCATGATTCCTCCACAAAATCTTAACTTGTTGTGACGCCCCCAAAAGAGGTATACATCACCCATCTTGGGTCTCCAGATACATGGTACATAAATTCAAATACAACTTAATTATACAACAGTCGTGTAAAATACGACAAAACATAGCTGAGAGTTTAAACAAGAATATTGTCATCTAGACAATATGTAAGACACCAACTTATTATAAATAAAATTAAATTTTCCTCTATTCATTATTCTAAATTAATAAGGTGTTAATTTGATATAATGCTTTGGTTATGGGTGAAATGTGCAAATTTTACAAAATAAGCAAGTGGTTATAAAATATTCATTATTGTCGGGGAATATTCGTTTGGTCGTGAAATATTCTTGTTGTCGGGAAATATTCGTATGCACCAGTGCATGACCATTTGTGGGCCCATAACGAAAAAGCGGTTGGATGAAGGAAAGCGACAAAGTATGAGTTTTTATAAAATAACTACAGTAATTATTACCAATTACACCTTTGTTGGAATACGGTGGTTAAAATACGATGTCTGGCGTGGTTGCATAGTAAAGCTGCGGATTGCACGAGTATTTTTAGAATTATTGATTCTTACGTAAGAAGACACTACTCAATAATTATTACGAAGAATTCTTTTGTTCAATATTTTATTTTATTGATTCAATAATTGCTGCGTTGATATTTTATATTATTATTGTTTCAATAATTGTCATTGCACAGTATTTCCCATTATCAAATTAATAATTCATATTAATTGAATAATATTATTAGATAGCATTATTGACAATGTTTAGAAACACTACTACAAAACAGTAAATAGACAACACTTAAACAACAACGTTTTTATAAAAAACGTTGTGGTATTTTTTTTAACAACGTTTTTTAACAAAACGTTGTAGATACATATAAAAAATGTTATCTATTTATAAGGACAATTTTTAATTTTAAAAAAACGTTATGTATATGAAAAACATGGAGGTTATTGAAATTAAAAACCCTCCCCGCCTCCTAGTCTTCCAAACAACTGAAGCAGCTCTCCCCTTATGTAAACGAGTGAATTAGGGCTTCCTTTACTTTTCTTTCTATTTATTACTCTCTCGCGAGATATATAGTAACAAATTGGTTCTACAAGAGGTTGGATTAGGGTCTGGATCATCAATGGAGGAGGAGAATATCAGATCTCGAGGTGTGGTGTTTCGGTTTAACGAGTAGAAGGGTTACGGATTCATATAACCCGACGACGACGGCGGTGATCTGACTCCTCACCTAGCTAAGCCATACCGGAAACTTCCTTGTTTTCTTTCTCTCTTCACCTGACTCCTCACCTAGCTAAGCCATACCAGAATTTCTCCTCTTGCTTGTTGCACTCGCCAACTTCTCCAACTCTTCAATCTATGTACCTAAGGAATAACTTGCCTCTTTCTATATGAGTTAAGTTATTTGAAGTTAACCTTTTATTATGCTTATATTGTATGGTATCTTATTATGCTTATATTGTGTTGTTGCGGGTTAAATGGTTGAATTATTGTAGTTGGTAAGACAATTGATAAGCTTAATTTTCATAGCAATTAACCATGCATGGGTTATTAAAAACTCACTGTTAGTTTGTTGATATCAAACCTTTAAAATAATGAAAGGTTAGTAGGTATTTAATTATTGCTCACAGTCAATATGTTTGGTTTAACTGTGAAGCCAACTGCTATTGGACGGTGTTAGTTTCTGGAGGCACAATAGTTATCTAGAAGGGGGGGGGGGGGTTGAATAGATATTTAAAAAACTTTTCTTTTGAACCAATTAGAATGATTGATTAATGCACAGCGGAGTGAGTATATGATACACCTTCTTTTAGATATCTTGAGTTAATGGGAGTAAGGCAGTTATAGCAGTTATAGCAGTTATAAATAGAAATAGTTATTTTTAAGTGGTTCGGAACACTTAAAGCTCCTAGTCCACTCTTCTACTCCTCGAGTACGAAATCCACTAAGGATGTCTTTTACACTTTCTGAATCTCACAGATTCCTTCTAGACCGGTCAATCTAGGCACTTCTAAGTTCACTCTTGAACTCTTCAAGTCCAGCAAACTTGGCTCTTCACAGTTCACTTAGAACTCTTCAAGTCCTTCTGACTTGAAACTTTTACTTCAGTTGATTGATAGTTGTTGAGTTGTGATTGAGGCTACTCAGTTTCAGTTAAGCACTTGTTCAAAAGAACTGAGTAGCTAAGCAAGCTTCCCCTTTTTCTCAGATCATAGAGTTGAGCGTTGAGTGTTCTTGTGCGTTTTGTTCAATACTTGCTACTATCTCTCATATGTCTGTATTCTGTATATATGTGATCTTTTAAATCTATCCGTTAAAGTCATCTGATGAAGCATTAAATGCGTTTGACATTTCTGAGCTTTGATGGAGACATTTCTGTGAGCAGCTGAAATTTCTAGAGAATAAGCATTAAATACAGTTGCAGCAAAGTAAATATGACTTAGTATTTCAGTGAGCAGCTGAAATTTCTAGAGAATAAGCATGAATTTATTGATGTATGAGGCATGAATTTATTGATGTATGAGGATAGATGTTACATTTAAATTTGACTACATCAATAAGAATTAAAATTCAACTTATCTTTATTTCTTCGGCCTTTTGCTTCTCAGAGGGTTTGCATATTCCTCAGCTCTCCTTTTTCTGCTGGCTTTATCCCTTCTGCTAAGTCTTCCAGTTCACTTGGGCTTAGTCTAGGATTGTGATCATGCCTATTCATGAATGCAGGATCTCCAATTGGCATTCTTAGGCTGTTTGTTATTACTTATGAGAGTCGGTCGTTGGCCTAGACTCTTAAAGGTTGAGCCATTAAAACTTTCTGTTGATCGATCGTTAAGTCGATGCATTTGGATTGTGGAGTCTCTTTGGTGGATTTGCCTTGCGGCAGGAGGATTCTTGAGGAGTGAGGTTGGAGTTGACTTCGCCTTTTCCCGCGCCTCCCCGATCTCCTTTCCATTTATTCTCCCCTTTATGTCAAAGATCAAGGGTTTGAATGTCTTCTCGAGGCGAGTGACTCCTTGGACAAGCTCGTTGAGTTGACTCGAGTTTGAGCAATGTCCTCACGATTCTCTTGGATCAAAGCATCGAGCGAAGTTTCACGTCGTTGAAGAATGTTGAGGACAATTTGATGCTTCATTTGATCCGTGGAGAAGTCTTGAAATTCTTTGATTGCGGTTTGAAGACTTTTGATGCTCCTGATCGTTAGATTGTTTCGAGATTCTTGAGTTTTTCAGAAGATCAAGACAAACATCCCGATGTTTTTTAGCTGCAAGAAAGTGAATATCGTCCCTATCTTTTATGCTTTGAAGCATTTCTTTGATGATCTCTTTGAGCGTTTTAGAAAGCTCAGAGCTTAGGGAGCTTGGGAGATTGTTTGCAGCATTGATCATTGATGTCAATCTCAGCTGTATAAGTGTAGTATGATCTTTAAGACTCTCGTCGAGTTCCTTGATCACTTTCTCAGACATTGCTAACAAATCAGCCTTTGTGGATAGTTCTGACAGGAGTTCATTTAGATGGGGAGTTTGTGAGGGAGGTGATGTGCTCTTAAATTGATCTTGCAATGAGTAGAAGGCAAGTTCAAGATTGAAATATTCATTGTTGGATGAGGAGGGAATATCTGACGTAGGGGCCTGGGTTTGGAGGTTAAAGGTTGGTGACTCTACGATTTGAGGTAGAGACTCTACCATGGGCCTAGAGTCAATGATTGTAGAGATGGGATGTGAGAGCATTAGGGAGTTGATCTTATTTGGTTCCTCAGTTATAGAACTTTGGGATTCTGCAACTGGAAATTGGTTTCTTGGATGAAGAATTACTTCCAACCATTGTGGGAATTCATAAAATTGATTGAATGAAGATGATGGCAAGTGATTGACTCTAAATAGAGTTGGAATAGACAGTACCTCAGATTCATTCTGTAAGGAAGATTTGTTTGTAAGTAACTTTTTGGCAAAGTTGATTCTTCCTGGAAATCCATTAGCTAGCACTTAGATGGCCGGATACTCTTTGCAGCTCCAGAACATGTGATCCCAAGAGTTCAGAATTTAAGCTTGGTGGAAAGGCATCATGGGAAGATATGCAAACAGTTACTCATAGTTGGCTCTTCTATGCCCATTAATGCCTACAGCTATGATCTCGACCTCATCATCTTCTCCTCTATTTTCACTGGAGGATTCCATTATGTCAATGGCCTCAGGATGTTCTTGTACTGGTTCTTCATCATTTCCTGCAGGAGTCTCTTTTTCTGCCATGGAGGTGTCATGATCCTCCCCCTTAGCTTGATCATTTTTTTGTACGATCAACAGCTCCCCCTCAGCTGGAGCATCTTCTAGCAGCTCCCCCTCAGCTGGAGCATCTTCTAGCATAAGATCTTCAGGCATCTCCCCCTCAGCAGGAGCCATGACTTCTTGGCTTTCATTTACTGGTTCCTTTTTAGCACCTAATTCTTTGGCTTCCCTTTTTAGCACTTCTTCATTGACAAGAATGTATTTCTTGACCAATTTTCTTCTTGGCTTTCTAGGCTGAGCCTCAACCTCAGAACTTTCTTTAATTTTATCCTTCTGATCAGCCAAAATGTTTGTTGCAGCTACTTCCTTGTTTGGTCTGGTCTCTACGATCGACTGAGACTCTACGATCATTGAGATTGATGGCCTTTTGGTCTTGTGGCTGATTTTATTCTTCTTCAGCTGAGATATGGTTGCTCTATCTTCTTCTACCTCATTTCATTGTTCCTTTCTTCTTAGGATCCTTAGAGTCTCAATGTCCGATGACTCTCTGAGCTCATTAGTAGTGGATCCCGAGGTTCTTCCTGTACTTACGGTTATCGCTTTTTCTTTTGCCCTTGCTTTTTCTGACCAAAGCAATGGGTTCTTCTTTGTAAGCTTCTTCTTCTTCTTCTTCTTCTTCTTCTTCTTCTTCTTCTTCTTCTTCTTCTTCTTTTCTCGACGACAATGATATATTTCCTGGTACTCCTGATCCCTTTATCTCACCAGTTCTACCACTGGATTCAGACATCATCTTCACATTTTCAACTGGATTCCTTTTCCAGTTTTCAAATAATTGTTGGGACATTCATCGATTTGGATTGATGTCTTCTCCTTCATCATCCTCAATTAGGTCACCAAGAGTAGCCTTTAGGATAATGCTTATAAATCGTCCGTAGAGCATCTTCTGTGAGCTCTTTGTTTTCTTTGAGCTGATTAACCACTTCCCAATCCATTTAAGTAATAGAACCCCATAGTTAAGTTGTATTTTATAACATATGGAAGTCATGAGTTTGAGTTGTACCTCATTCACAGAGTCATGACCTGAGATCTTACAACATATACATTTTCCAACAATATCAGCTAGAAACTCATACCTCTGTGGAAACTCCTTCTTCTTGTATCCTTTGACAGAGGGTGATTTCTTGTGATGCATCTTCTTGAGACCCTTATGGAAGTCTATGCCATCTAAGGACGGATACCCTTCAGATTTGAGACCTAGGGCTAGATTGATGTCCTCAGCCTTTAGTCTGATTTGGACGTTCCTGACTTTCGCAGTGATGGTGTTGTTTTCAAATACCCCATTATTGTAGAATTCTTTTACCAGCTTTGGGTAAATAAATGTGTCTGTACCCAAGGCTTCTTCGAGACCTGCGCTTCTTGAAGAATGACAACGTCTTGTGAAATTGAGGTTGGTGATTTAAACTCACAAAACAGAAGTCTCAGAATGTGAGATAACACACTAGAAGCCGCCATTAATTTTCTTGCAGGAAGTGTGGTTTACTGAGCTTTCTAGATAGGTTAGGGTTTCTTCTTATAGACATAAGGAGAGGGATAAGCTTTTGAACTTCTGGTTTCAAAAGGGCGCCTTCAAATGGTACAAGTAACTTCCCTCTCTCCATTTTGCTTAGTGGGACAAGTATCGAATTTTGCTTGGCTCTACGAATTTGACAGAGAGGGATTGTATTAAATTACCCTTGACTTTTTTTGGGTTGATATATTCTTAGTGTAGGACTACGATCGTTGAGATGGTCCTTGGAATCGTCTGTTCTACCATTATTGAGTCTGTGTAGCAGTCGTCGTGTCTGACCTGTAAACGTAGAGTTTGAACTGCGATCATTGAGTCTAAACTAGTCCTCGTGATGAACTTTTTGACTTAGCATTCTTCTTAGTTTAAGGTAGCTCAGGAAGGGCTAACCTCATTGATTGAATCAAGGGTTAGGTTTGTCCCTGAGGTACTTATCAGAAAGATTGCTTTGATTTATGTTTGATCATCATAGGGTGCTCCTTTGGTTTGTTGATGTAGCTCTGCTATCGTTGAATCTGCACCATGATCGTTAAGTCTTTACTGCCATCGTTGTCATTTTGTGACACTTTGGTTCTACGATAGTGGATTTCATTTGATCATGCTTATGATTTCAAACATAGCCTTTAAACCTGTATGGTTAGCACATACTAGAGCATATTTTTCATGGTTATAAGTTAAGCATGCCTAGCTCACTTATTAACATTTTAAATCTGGATTCATCTAGAGGCTTTGTAAAGACATCAGGAAGTTGATTCTCAGTAGGGATATATTGTAAAGATATAGTTCCATTTTGCACATGATCCCTAATGAAGTGATACCTTATTTCTATATGCTTAGTCCTAGAATGTATGACAGGATTGTGAGTTATAGCAATTGTACTTGTGTTATCACAGTGAATAGGTATGGATTTGAATTCAAACCTATAATCTGCTAGTTGATTTTTCATCCATAAGATTCGAAAGCACAAAGAATCGCCAAAGAAGAATGTATTCAAATTTTCCGCAGGTTCAAGTAGATATCGAATTTTGTTTTTGCTAAACCAGGGATTTAGTCTGCTTCTCTAGCAATTGATAAAAGTGCCACTAGTATTTTTTTTCTATCAATTTTGCAAACTGCAAAATCAAAGATCTCTGTGGTATCCTGATAGCTCAAATGAGGACTCCTTGGGATACCAAAGCCCCAAGTGGAGTGTACCTTTGAGATACCTGAAAATCCTCTTTACAACAGTTAAATGGGATTCTTTTGGACTAGCCTGAAATCTAGCTCAAATGCATGTTGCAAACATTATATCTAGTCTACTGGCAGTTAGATATAAAAGAGAACCTATCATACCTCTGTATTGAGTTATATCAATACTTTTACCTTTTTCATCTTTGTCAAGCTTGGTTGCATGAGAAATTGGGGTTTTCATGGGAGAGGCTGACTCTATGCCATACGTCTTAAGTAGGTCTTTAATGTACTTGGCTTGGTTAATGAAGATTTCTTCATCAGTCTGCTTTACTTGTAGTCCAAGGAAGAAGTTCAGCTCACCCATCATGCTCATTTCAAACTTTCTCTGCATAAGCTTGGAGAATCTCTTGCATAGCTTTTCATTAGTAGACCCAAAGATAATATCATCAACATAAATTTGAACTAATAGGACTTATCTTTATGTTTTCTAAGAAATAGTATGGTATCTACTCTACCTCTAGTGAATCCATTTTCAATAAGAAAGTTAGTTAATGTTTCATACCATATTTTAGGTGCTTGTTTAAGACCATATAAGGCTTTGTCTAGTCTAAAGACATAATTAGAAAGAGATGGATTGATGAAACCTGGAGGCTGTTCTACATAGACTTCTTCTTGGAGTTCTCCATTCAAAAATGCACTCTTGACATCCATCTGAAAGACCTTGAATTTCATGTGAGCAGCAAAGGCAAGAAATATTTTGATGGCTTCCAGTCTAGCAACAGGTGCAAATGTCTCATCGTAGTCAATGCCTTTTTCCTAAGAGTAGCCCTTGGCCACTAGTCTTGCCTTATTCCTGGTGATGACTCCATCTTCATCCATCTTGTTTCTGAAAACCCACTTGGTTCCAATAACAGGATGATTTTTTGGTCTTGGAACCAATCTCCATACTTTACTTCTTTCGAACTGATTAAGTTCTTCTTGTATGGCCTCTATCCAGCTGGAGTCTTTCATAGCATCCTCTATCTTCTTTGGTTCTATTTGAGATAGGAAGCTTAGATAGAAGCATTCATTTTGAGTAGAAACTCTTGTTTTGACTCTGCAGATTCTGGATCTCCAATGATTAGATCTTGAGTGTGATCTCTTGCCCATCCGCTTCTGCTGGGACACATCGTTCTTATGCCTTCTTGTCTCTCGAGATCTTCAAGATCTATTTCTTCTTCTTGATGTGGATGTTCATTGTCTGGCATAGGCCTCTCTACGATCTCATTCCCTTGATCAACGATTTCATTGTCAGGCATTACGATCGCAGTATTGGGCTCGATGACCTCGTTCGTAGTGTCTGAACTGTTAGTCATAGTGTCTTCGAGGCATTGTTTTGTCTAGGTGCATTTCATCAAAGATGATGTGAATCGAGACTTCAACGCCAAAGGTTTTTTTGTTAAACACTGTAGCTTTTTATCATCTGTGGCATATCCAAGAAAGATTCCTTCATCTGATTTCAGTTGAAACTTTGTCAAGTATTGCTTTCCATTGTTGAGAATGTAACATGCACAACTGAAGATATGAAAGTAGCTGACACTAGGTTTTATTCCTTTCCACAGTTCATAGGGAGTCTTCTTAATCGTAGAGTGTATGAGTGATCCGCTCGAGTATAACATGCAAAGGTGACCGCTTCTCGCTGTAAGTACTCAGTCGATGAGTCGCCGCTAGTAGAGTCCTTCCAGCCTCTATTAATGTCCTCGTTTTTTCTATCAAGAACTCCATTTTGTTGAGGAGTTCGTGGAGTCGAGAAGTTGTGACTAATGCCATTGTCATCTGCGAAGAATTGGTCCATTTCGAGAAGTCAAATTCTACCATGATCACTCCTTATAGCCTTGATTTTCTCTCCTTCTCGCTCATCACAAGCTTGAACATTTTGATCACGGGAACTTGTCTCATCTTTCGAGGTTAGAAAAGAACACCCATGTAAATCTGGTGAAGTCATCAACTACTTACCGTAGAGTATCTCTTTCCTCCAAGGCTCGTTGTTAGAATTGGCCCAAAAAGATCCATGTGTAGCAATTTGCAACGGCTTGTCAATTGAGTTGATGATTTGCTCTTGAATGTGCTTTCCGGTCTGCTTTCCAAGTCAGCGGTGCATCGCACTACCTTTCTTTAACGGGTTAAACTTGGGTAGCCTTTGTAACTAGATCTTTTGAAGCTAATTTGGACATGCTTTTGAAGTTGAGATGAGATGCCTTCGATGCCATAACCAAATTTCATTTCTTCGTAAGCTTTAGCCTGTAAAGCATATTGTCTCTTCCGAGCTCAGTGTTCCAAGATTTACTGTGTAGACATTTCCTTCTCTTATTCCGGTTAGCTTCACTGCAGATGTCTTCAGGTCTCGAACATGACATTGATTGTTGAGAAATGTTACTTGATGGCCCTTGTCGCAGAGTGGCTAATGCTTAGAAGATCAGGTTGTAGTCCTTCCACATAGGCCACCTTGCTTTAAGGATACCACACCATTTCCAGTTGAGCCATAGCCTCTTGTCTTGCCAGAGCCATTATCTCCAAAGATGACCGAGGACCCTCCTTCTATGTAGTTAGATGTAAGGGCTTTGTTCTCAACCATGTGTCTTCAACATCCACTATCCAGATACCAAGTGTTGTGTTCGTATGGAGCTCTTTTTCCGAGGTAACATTAAACCTTCATTTTGGTACCTATACTTGCATGGGTCCTACTATGTTAAGTACCCTTGGGGACCCAAATCGCTTGATTTTGGGTCTCACATGTATGGAATTATAATGACACTTTGCGTACTTTGTGGTTAACTCTCAGAACACACAAAACATTTGATATGATGTATGTTAGTGTGTGTGTGTGAAAGTTCTTCCCCATTTAGACTTTTTGTGGGTTATTGGTCATCCTCTCGCTAGTCGATATTCCCTTTCCATGCGTTCTTTTGTTTCATTATTTGTGAGGAGTGTATCTTACTTCTATCAGATCTTCTCTGCTAGTTCAGAGAGTTGTTTTATTGGATTCTACGATCCTTCGAGGTTGATGAGTAGTAGCTAGATTACTCTTCTCTTTTCTAAAACCTAGACCAGCATGAGATCCCTTACTCTTGGGAATATGAATTGAATCACCAAGGTGGCTTGATGTGCTCATCCTTCTCGTGAGGATTTCACAAATATAATGCCTCTATTGAAACCCGAGACATTACCAAGGCTAGTTTCCTTTGCTTTTTCCACACATGACTCGAGGTAGATTCCCAAAGCCTCAACCCCGTTTCTATCGTAGACACTTCTCTCGTTAGAGATTAAGGAGTCCATGAATGAAGAGGATTTATTCCATGTAGAGACCGCCTTTTCTAGATCCTCAATCTTAGAGGTTGGGACTAGACTCTCTTCGAGTAATCGAGCTCATTTTTCTCGTCTCAAGAGCTTATTCTCAGCTTCAAACTTGGAGAGAGAATCAGTACTGAGAAGGGCTGTTTCTAGTTCCTCTTGAACCTTTTCTTTCTCCTTTTGAAGAAGTGAATAGTCTTTAGACAAAACTTTAAACCACTTCATGTATTGGTGCAGATCAGATGTTATGCCATGTAATGCAGTTCTAAGGTCATCAATATCTACATCAGGAGAATTGAAGTCAAATACCTCATCGATACTTACTTCATGTATGTTGGAGTTCTGTTTGTCCCTTGCATCTTTGGCCATCAGGTAGAGATTAACCATTTGAGGATCTTCATCATCTCCGCATTCTAGAGTTGAAGTCATTATCGAGTCACTCCACGATCCTCCTCCCGCCACAAGGCCTTTGTCTTTCTTTTACCGGGCCTTTTGTTGCCTTTTGTATTCCTTCTTCGCATGTGATTTCTTCTCGAGTTCTTCTCTCGAGAGGTTTGTTGCAGCTTGGCAATGAAGTGACTGTGTTTCTTGCAGCTTGTAAGATAGTCATTCATTTGCTCCTCGGTTGTCAGAAGTTGCTAACTTTCTTTGGCTTGCTGGTTTTGCCTTGTCGCATGAATCTTCTTAGTCTTTTAACCAGCATTGCAAAGTCCTCATCATCATCTTCATCGTAGTCAAAATCAATTTCAGTGTTGACTTTGGAGATGTTTTCGGTTACTTTGAGAGCAACACCTTTATCCTTCTTTCTTCCTTCGCATAACGCTTTTCGTCGTTGTGTTAGCTCCAACAGACGTGAGGAGGTTGCCATATAATTGTTGAACAGTCATTTCATGTAGATTCTTTGATTCTCTAATAACAGTGGTTTTGGCATCCCACTTGCTTAGTAAAGCTCTCATGAACTTTATGATCGATCTTTGTTTCGATAGATCTTTCCATAGGCTCAGAGAGTTGAGCGTAATATTGAATCTCCTGTATGTGGCGTTGACGCTCTGAACTTTGAACATCTCATATTGAGTCAAGAGAGATTGTTTGTTTTCTCTGACTTCTTCTGTTCCTTCATGCATAATAAGCAGTGCTTCCCAAACCTCCTTTGTTGTTTTGTAGTTGACCACGTTTTCAAATAGATCATCTTCTAATGATTGAAATAGGATGTTCTTGGCCTTTTTGTCAAGCTGGACAACTCTTTTCTCCTTCTCTGTCCATTCTCCTTTGACCTTGATCTGTATTTTGTTTAGGTCCTCTGTAGTTGGTGCAAGCTTTGTAGGAACGTAGGGCCCATTTTGAACAGTTTCAAATAGATCTTCATCAATTGAATCCATGTAAGCTTGCATCCTAACCTTCCAGTTAGTGAATTTATCTTTGTTGTACATAGGTGGCTTGCTGCCTCCTCCAGTCTTTGATTTGCTTGGTAAGTGTGCCATTGGATCTACTTAAGCTTTGTAGGCTGTATTATAGAACCTGCTTTGATACCAATTGTTAGTTCCCGGAGGCACAATAGTTATCTAGAAGGGGGGGTTGAATAGATATTTAAAAAACTTTTCTTTTGAACCAGTTAGAATGATTGATTAATGCACATCGGAGTGAGTATATGATACACATTCTTTTAGATATCTTGAGTTAATGAGAGTAAGGCAGTTATAGCAGTTATAAATAGAAACAGTTGTTTTTAAGTGGTTCGGAGCACTTAAAGCTCCTAGTCCACTCTTCTACTCCTCTAGTAGGAAATCCACTAAGGATGTCTTTTACACTTTCTGAATCTCACAGATTCCTTCTAGACCGGTCAGTCTAGGCACTTCTAAGTTCACTCTTGAACTCTTCAAGTCCAGCAGACTTGGCTCTTCACAGTTCACTTAGAACTCTTCAAGTCCTTTTAACTTGGAACTTTTACTTCAGTTGATTGATAGTTATTGAGTTGTGATTGAGGCTACTCAGTTGCAGTTAAGCACTTGTTCGAAAAGAATCGAGTAAATGAGCAAGCTTCCTTTTTTCTCGATCGTAGAGTCGAGCGTTAAGTGTTTTTGTGCGCTTTTGTTCAATACTGCTCTTCTATCTCTCATATGTCTCAGATTCTCAGATATATGTGATCTTTTAAATCTATCCGTTGAAGTCATCCGATGAAGCATTAAATGCGCTTGACATTTCGAGCTTTGATGGAGACATTTCGCACATCTTCAATTTCATTTCGCCCACCGACACGGTAGATCGCTTTTCACCTAACACCGAAAAGGTGTTTTCTCTCCGCCCAATGGTCCTTTTCTTATCTTCTTGAACACGCTCTTTTGATGAATACTAAGGATATCTTTTGTACCATTGGGAATGGTGAGTGCTTTAACGTTTGAAAACCCATTCTTATTTGTTGGAATTTATCTCCAAATGTAAGAGAGAGCTCGATGCTTTCGACACAAGAGAGATGATACTCTACGATCCATATCGTGGTGTCTTGTCATATTTGTGCTTGGGTCCGAACACCGCGATTCCTTTCAAGAAATTGCACACTATGATCTTTGCACACTACGATCTTTACTTGTTCATCTTGTAGACTCTACGTTTCTGAAAGCACACTATGATCTCTGAGTTAGCTCGAAAGTCCGGATTACTTCGATTCCGAAGAGGTCCTCCTAAGATTATACACTACGATTCCGCGAAGAGATCCCTTTTCAAGGCGTTATACACGATAGGCTACGATTCTTGCTAAGCTTTTACGATCCAAGTCATAGATCAACCTAACATCTTTGATCTCTTAATCTATACATTGACTGTGTAATGATGAACATTAAGAGCTAAGATCAACCAAACAAATTTGAAAGACTAAACCCTTGTACATATATTCTCAAGGGCTTTATATAATCATAGATTTGCTTTAAACATCAAATCAAGATATGCATTCTTTAATCTATACAACAAAGGAGAATGTGGTTTGATGAACAATAAGGGAGCTAAGTTTTAAAACAAACCAATAGCTATGAAAATTTGATCTATCACTGAATGTAAGCTGTTTGTTAGAATGCTCCAATGAACTATTTTATCTAAAATCAAAACTTTGGTAGAATTAGAGCTTGGGCTTGATTTATTAATCATATGTGATGCTAATTAGAGGGTTTGAGTGTGTCAAGCTAGAACAAAGCTCAATTTTTAATTAACAATGAAAAGATAGACTTAGTATGTCAATTCATTTGGAGATTCTGTTTTGGCAGCATTTTAAGACTGAAATGGTGGGATTTTATAAGCTTGAAATACTTCCATATGCTATATATAATATGTTAAAATTGGGTATAACTGAACTTAAGTTTCAAAGGTTGCAAAATAGAAAGAAGGGGGTCAAGGGCTGCTACCTATGGGCAGCAGCAGAATGCAGCAAAAAAGGGTGGTGATACCAATAGATAAATTGATTTAGAAACCTTGGTCTGATTAGTGAATGACTTCTACTGACAAATGAACTCTAATCTTTATTATTATTATTATTATTATTATTATTATTATTTTCTTGACTAGTTATGCAATTTCAGGCAGTAGGTGTTTAGATATTCAGATGATGTTATTGTTACCAACCAGAAGCCCAATATTCAATATTACTAACCAGTAAGTAAGTCGATAGAGAGACATGATTTCCTTGCCATAATTGTGATTGCAGAGGAACAATAAAACAAATAAGTCGCAGATAAAAATCAAAGTCAGTGTCTGGTTTCTTTACGTTTGTTGTATATATACACCTTGTCAAAGTAAAGTCCTTTGGAAGAACTACATAACGATTCTTACTACGTGCATACCAGCTTCTTGACAAATAGCTGCCTGCAATCTGTAAAAAAGTAATCTAGTTTAAAATCCATCCCAAATTTATATAAACCTGCCTCCAATTTGGTCAAATAATAAAATGGAGTTTGACTTTCAAATTGGTAGTGGACTGGCCCAAGCTTACTACACTACGGGTTGAGTCTCGGGCCCAACTTTACGCTCATATAATCTCTACTAGGTTAGAAAAGGGATGCAGTCAATCTACTTCTCACCGACAACAACCAGTCCACAAACGCAGAGTTTGAGTTTCAATATCCGAGGTAAAATTCTCCGACTGATCTGTTAATATCGTGAAAGTATCGAATCATCACGATGTTCCGAATCAATTTCAAAAATTTCCTTTTTCTTTTAGATTTTTTATTTCTTTGTTCAATGTTTGATTGCCATTTGTATATCTGTTTGGAAAGATATAGATACGTATTTTTTGTTCTCTCTTTAAAAAATAATTTTTTGTTGCAGATTAGAGTAAAATCATGGCTGACGAAGAAAATCTCAATGAAGTGAAGGAAGAGGTGAAGGAAGATGCGGCAGATGTAAGTCTTTTTTTTTTTATGGTTGGTCCCATATGGATGATAGTTGGTCCGTATGGGTCATTATAAATGAAAAATATGGCTTGAAAGGAGGAGCACAGCTGCTACCCATTGGCAGCAGCAAGCGTGTGACAGCAGTAGTATTGGCGATGGGCAAAAAGTTGAGGCTTCCCTTGGGCTGAGTCTTGGGCCCATTGGCAGCAGCAAGCGTGTGACAGCAGTAGTATTAGAATCTAGAACTGCTTGTCAATATTTTGTATATTAGGAGATAGAACTTTCTTATTTGATCATCTTGTTACTTTTTTGTAGTAATGTTCTGTAACACTGCAAGTTTCCATTCATCATTTCAAATACATAGTATTACCTGAAACTAATTGCCCTTTCTATCACTACTATTGATAAATTGAATGAAGATTACTTCTTAGGATTCTTTCGGAAAATGGGAGTGCTTCTTTCAAAATTGAACTTGTGATTACTTGATACTGCAAACAAGTTAGTTAGGTTTTCATGGAAGTCTCTTATAATGCCATAATAATATCTACTTAGCAATTGATACTGGTATCATTTTGCTCATTAGAAAAACTATTTTTTCCCACCATATTTTGTTATGTCTTTTAACTCTGATTCCTGTTAATTATCAGACTCTAGACCTTATTGCTCAATTATGCCGAGAAAGAAGATACCCATTTCTAAGGCTTGATGGAAGTACATCAATCAGTAAAAGACAAAAGTTGGTCAACAGTTTTAATGATCAATCAAAGGTACTTATGTTTTCTACCTTTGAATTAATATTGAACAACAATATGCATAACAAGATTCTAAGAACAGATTCTAATAACCAAGTATGTGAGTCTTTGCTTTCTTCTCATCATGTAATTGACATTGCTCTCAAAGCATAATGACAAGTATTTTATTTGCAGGGGAATTTTCTTTCAACAGAAGATTTACGCGACCTGTTTACATTCCATGAGAATGTGAGGCAAGTTTATCCTCTTTTCTTAACTACTCATTGACATTGAAGAAAAAATTATGTTATTTGAGTGACACACTAATATGTTATTTGTATGCATAGTATCTATTATGTTAAATATTTACTATCATTTTAGGTCTTGGAGCAGTTTGGAACACTGCCAAAGTAGAACCAGGTTCCTTTGTTGCTGTTTTTGGTCTTGGGACTGTTGGTCTTGCAGTAAGTTTCATGTAAAAGAATATGTATAATGTATTTGTGTTATCCCCTCTCTCACAGGTATTATGTATGTTTTTGGTATTCTAGGTGTTCACTTTCAGCACTAGGAGAATTATCAATAAAACAGTCTTTGACAGTGAGGTTACCTTTATGGACCATGACCACACTGGCCAGCTTATTTTCTGTGGCGATGGTCAGGTGTGTGCCTGCTTATTAATTTGACTCTATGTTGCTCACTTAAATTGGCTGCACGACTGCGTAAACAAGCTACAGGAACAGTTATGCAGGGTCACGGTTATGCAGTTAGCTGTGCAAGGACCTTTAATATTAAATCTACCATGCAGCTACCATTAATATTTTGTATACCATGTGATAAACTATAAAGTTGTATATAAAGGAACATGTGAAACATCACACGGGACAAACTTTCCCATACTATAATTTTGATGGTTTGTTCTTTTGCATCAATGGACAGGAACAACCTTTGCATCAGGAACATCAAGTACTCTGGGGAACATCAGTTATTGTGGGTGTTGCAGCATCTGGTCAAGAGATCTCCACTCGTCCATTCCAGTTGGTGACTGGTCGTGTTTGGAAAGGAACAAACTTTGGTGGTTTCAAGAGTCGTTCACAAGTAATCAAATTCAATATAGTTTGGTTTATTTTGTGGATGTATGTAATCATTCACAATTCAATATAGTAGTAATTTATATTGGAAAGTAAATTTGAGATGCATATATGGATACATTTTGGTATATATTTTATGGATGTAGTAATTTGAAACTGTAAACGAATGGTATTATTTGGATGTATTTTGAATGGTTGATACATTTTGGCTATATATAATGGTATTAGCATATTGCAGGTGCATTGGTAATATAGGTGAACCACATCCTTTTTTTTCTTTTTTTTATCTACAACATTTAAAAAACGTTTTCTGATATACTAAACAACAACATTTTTGGTGAACCACATCCTTTTTTTTATCTACAACATTTAAAAAACGTTGTCTGATATACTAAACAACAATATTTTTATCCAAAAAACGTTGTGGAATCATATATTCTACAACGTTTTTAAGCATCTGCTAATTTTTGAAAAATAAATCTACAACGTTTTTTCCTAAAAAACGTTATGTATTGTGCTAAACTACAACGTTTTAAAAAGGTTGTGTAAGGGTGTCAAATAGATGACACCCTTAACCACGACGTTTTTCTGACTGAAACCACAACGTTTTTTCCGTGTTGTCTATTTACTATTTTATAGTAGTGAAAGTTCTGTCAAGGAGAGTTTTGGTCACCTAATTGCGCGCCAGTAAGGAGAAATCCTTATTGGAAAGCCTCTTCTTTCCTGGGAACGACCTGGTTGTCATAATTGTGATTCCGTAATATTATTTGTGAATAATTAATTATTGATTTATATGATAAGGAAATATTTATTTGATGCGGATATAAATGATGGATTTATTTATGTGGTTATAAATGAAGGAGTTAATGTTGAGGTGTTTTATCAGTATTTTGTCGGATTTGAGGTATTAAAAGATCAAATCGGTGTTCTTAAAGCTCTATTGCATGAGTTATAATCCGACCGTTGGATCGCTTTGATTTTTGGATATGTTATACATATATAAGTTGAGTATATGTCCACAAATTTTGAACCGTTAAAAATTAACCTATGATTTGTTATGAATTTTATGAGGTATTGAAAATCATCCGTTTGTGGATTTCGGATATTTTTGGTTTGGAATTTGGAAACAATTAAAGCTACAAAGTTGTAGAGAATTCGATTTCGTGTGAAATGGATATAAAATTCGTATTTTTCTGATAAATTGGCTATTTTCTATGAATTACTGAAGTTTCGGAAATTAAAATATTTTTATTAAAATTATGGGTGGGACCCGCTTTTGTTTGAAAATATGTGGGTTGCTAATTTTTGTTCAAAGATGGTTGGTCTTGATTTTCCAACCTAACATGCGTAGAGAAAAAGAAAGCAATATTATATTTTATTATTTTAGTCTCTTATAGCGTTCTAGCATTTTTCTATAAATATGCGCTTAGTTTAGAATTGAAAATCACACCAGAAATAAGTTTTCTTTCTCTCTATATTGTCGAGCATATTTTAGTGAGTATTTAGATACTTTGAGAGTTGCTATTCAGTGCAAGTTCCCTTCGACTTTATATCCGATATTCCGAACAGAAGTACTATTATTTTGAGGTAAGGGATGTTATTCGTAATGATATTATTCTTTCAATATCATTATATCGAAATATTGGTATGGATTTTATTGTGGAATTTTTACCTTTTTGTGTTGGGGGTTCTTATTCACGATATCTATTAATTATTCACGATACGACACTATTCAAGAATACTAAGACTATTCATCGAAAAATGAAAATTTTCCTTTTTGTCCAAGATGTCTATTATGGTTACTATCTTTGATTGTATCCATGTTTTGATCTTTATTTTTGAATTCTGCTTCACAATTGGTTATTATGAAGTATTATTAATCTTGGATAAACTGTTATACGAATCCCTAACATTTATCCTTTTGTCTCACTGGATTCATTTTTTTTAAAATATTTTTCATCATCCTCAGTCTTAAATGATGATGTTACTGAATATCTTTGGCCTGTAGTACGAAGATGAATGATTAATTGATGAATATCTTTGGCCCGTAGTGCAAAGATGAACAGGTGTTGAGATGAACATGACCGACTGGTGATACAAATCAATATCTTTGGCATGTAGTGCAATGATGAATATTTGATTCAAGATATATATTGATTGATGTTACAGGGATAAGATATTGATGATGGACTTTTAAATCTTAGAAGATAATAGAATTCATTCTCTACGTGACCCTTCTAATGGATTCATTGTTTCACCGCATTTGTTGATCTAAAACTTGTTGTCTATTATATTCTATCGATTTTTTCCTCATTGAAGACTAATGATAATTTGTTGTATATTATCTTAGTCATAATATTCTTTCTTGGGCTAGTTGAGCTCACCTTTTCCTTTTGTTTTATTTTTCTTCTCATGAGGTGAGAACATAGTAGAGATCTAAATCGGGGTATGGAGTGATGATTCTAGAAAGATGTTTTAGTAGTCCTTACTATTTCTATAAAATAGTGTATGAATAATTATAATGAGGACTTATTTGAGTGTGGATATTTTCTAGAAGACAATATTTGTATTTAAACTCACAAGATGTGTTGTCGTATTTTGCACGACAATCAGATTATCAAAGTTGTAGTTGCTTTTACGCATCATGTATTTGGCGCACTCGTAATGGGTGTTGTATACCTATTTTGGGGGCGTCACAGTTGGTATCAAAGCTTAGGGATATGATCCCTGGTTGAGATGTGAGACTAGAACTAGGAGGGGAGAGACGGGTAAATCCATCGCTAGTGTGTCATACCTAAACTTATTTGGTAGTCGGTCATAATATAAGGATATTATGTGATATGTTAATTTGTTTAATTAACCCTTGTTTTATGACAGTATTTAAGAATGGCTGCTGAGAATGTTAACAATGGAGTGTATGAGACTGTGGAACAACCTTTAGTCACAAACCAGGAGAACGTGCAACAGGAAGGCAATATTCCTCCTGTAAACAACACTACCAAGTAAACGATGAATGATGGAATGTTTAGGAGCTTTTGCGGTTTATGCAAAATCGACGAGGAGACTTCGTGATGCGAGAATACAGTGAAAATGATAAGAACGCTGCAGCTTTCATCCTGCCAAGCAAAGTTCAAAGAGTTGGGACCACCGCACTCGGGGAAAGCCGGATTCGATTAAGGTGGAGACGTGGGTCAAGCAAATTACCAAGATATTTGATGTCTTGGGATGCACGGAGGAATGAAGGTTCCATTCGCCACTTTTATGTTCCAGAATGAGGCGACATCGTGGGAATCGTGAAACGTACTCCATCCAATTTTGCACTCGTAATGTCTTGGGAGACATTTCAGAATCGTTCAACGACAAGTACTTTCCGAAAGTATTCGGCTCATATGAAGGAAGTCGAGTTTATTATAATCGAACAAAACAACATGACGGTGTCCCAGTACGAGGCGAAGTTCGCAGAGTTATCCAGGTTTGCACCTCATTTGGTGGAGAATGAGGAACGTATGACGGATGTTTCGAGAGGTCCGAAACCCGATATACGTTAATATCTCATTTCTCATAAATTTTCTGTCGTGTTGGATGTTGTCAATGTGGCTCAATTATTAGAGCGAGATAATGAGTACGCTCAACCGAGGGACAACAACTGGGGATTCGATCGATGACAAAGCAATATCTGGAGCAATGATAACCCGTGGGGAGGAAGGAATACTGAGACAAAAGCAGTAACCACTCTGGTGGTAATCGTGGCCATGATAATAGAAGAAGTTTAGCCGGGAGGAGATTTTAAAAAGAGAAGGTACAACAACGACAATGTGAAGACGTTAGCACCAAAGAAGAATGCTTTTAAGGGAGAGAGAACGACCACCGGTCGTATGCTATTAATGCGGAAAAAAGAGGGACATATCAGCCCAAACTGCCCATAACAGTTCAAGGTATGTTATAATTATGGAAAGGAAGGTCATATCGCTCGAGATTGTACTATAGCAAAACCAAGTTTAGCGGGAATGGTGACTCAAAAGGCTGTCCCAGAAAAGTCAAAGTCAACGGTTCCTGGTAGAGCGTTTGTCGTGACTGGCCAAAATGTGAGGAACCCAAACGAGGTGATCACGGGTAAGCTAGTCATAAATTCTTGCAAAGTTTATACCTTACTAGATACCGGTTCTACCCATTTATTTATCTCTCCTGCTTGTGCTCAACGTTTAAACTTGACTCCGGAGAAATTAGACTTTGACCTATCTGTGGAGAATCCGTTAGGAGAAACTTTCATTACATCCACTGTTTATAAATCTTGTTTGAACCAAGTTGGCACCATCACATTACCTATTGATCTTATCTCTTTAAAGATACTTGCTTTTGATGTGATTTTAGGGATTGATTGGTTAACCACTCATCATGCCAAAATTGATTATTTTCGTAAGGTTGTTAGTTTTCATATTCCTAACCAACCTGTTATGCGAATTCAAGTAACTAAACCACTAAAATCAATCACTGTCATATCCGGCCATAATGTGACACCCCCAAATCCGGTACTTCCATTTCCACAGGATTTGGTGTTCACTGTACAAGCATCATCTATCTATCTACCCATAAATAAATTTCAAACCATGCAATAGATAGAATAAATAATAAATCTCTCCCTTATTGGGTTACATCAATCAATAATAAATAAATCCTGTGTTACTCTAACCTTAAAACATCTGCAATGAAAACATAAACAAATAAGTCTTAGTAACATCAACTCTAATTACATCAGATAACCACATTAATAAAACAATCTTCATTACTTGCTAAGCTTGCATTTCGCCTCTTACTAAGTGGAAGGTTCATCTCGCTCTTTCGTTTTAATCGCAATGTTATTATTACGCAAGAGTGAGCACGATTGCCCACAAGTATACAATAATATAACAATGAATAATAACATGCGAGAGAAATAATAACTTATGATATAAAGCTCAACTTTTGAATCAAGAATGAATAACAAGAATCAAAAGAAATTCGAGGGTCATAAGACCTTGAACTATGTTTTAGGTTATCAAGTGTTATTACCGAAACCTTTAATGATCATATAAGACTATGGACTCTTCTTCTCGCACTTAGGGGATCACCCTTAGTACCACATCGCAGCATTAATATCTTAACGCTTAAAGCGTAATTAATCCCCTATCTGAGGTTGTTCATCTCGGTTTGACATTCAAGTCCGCACCAAAGGAAGTTTGGTTTGGATAATTCATCAAGGGGATTCTCAAATTTAGAACGCTTCATCAACTATGGACTAGTCGAATCAATAAGGGTTCGCTAGTCTAATAATGTTTAACGATAAATGAATATTTAACTTGAATAACATCTCAAAAGGTATACAATTGAATAATTATTGTATAACAACATCATGCTTCAAGATTAATAAACTTTAATATCCAAGACAAAGCTTGATCAATAATAATGAGAACTTGCTCAATATCGAAAGAGGAATTAATCAATTTATATAACGATAACAAATAAGGTTAGGAAACTTGCTCAACGAAAGTTTAGGGTAAGAAACTTGCTCAACGTAAATGTAGAGTTAGAAAACTTGCTCAATGTAACAAGATAAGGTTTAGAAACTTGCCTCGCAATGCGTAGATTACACTTAAACAAACTCGTTCTTTGAATTAAATCCTACTTATCAATTACGTTCACAATACTACCAATAATAACGTATCTTAAACATCATAAGTTATTCTTTGTCTAATCTCGACTTCATGACTATACTTAGTCAAATTACCATACTTGTTTTCACATAATATAATACTACACGACCAACAAGTTATTTACATAATCAACGATTCAAATAACATTTAATTGTCTTCTTGACTTGGTAAAAACTCATTTTAATATCTCATTATATGCCTACAAAGTTTTTATATTCATTAGACTAGGTCACTAACTCATTTCTATACTTGAACATTAAAAATTTGCATTTTCTGGACATTCTGCTAAGTGGTATTGCCATGCACCACATTTTATTTTTATGTTCTTGGCTGTAGACTGTGAAAGTAGAAATAGTAGTGATCAAGGCCATTGTATGCGAGAAATGAATCGGGAGTTCAGCCATGGCATGAAACCCCAGATCAATTTCCAGATTCATGATTTAACACGTAATTCAAATAAAACAACACATCCTAAACACTAATTTCACCAAATTACACATACCCACATGTTATAATTGCATACATAATCATTACTTAACATCTATGGAGTGATTTTAATCCATTAAAACACATAATCACAGGATTAAAACATGAAAATTGGATCGTTTTGATGTTCTTGAAGTTTTGAACACAAATTCTAAAATTCATCGCCATAGATTCGTTATAAGACCAAATCCAACCATTCAAATTTTCTTTTGTTCATTTTATCATGCATAATCATATACAAGTGGAAATTTTGCAAAACCATTTATGTTTGACATACTAAAAACACGATAAGGCCATATGGCCATATAACATACTCGAAATCTTTTAATCAGTATAATTTCATGAAATCAAGATATGGAAACCCATATAATATATATAAAACATGCTATGATGTTATATATTAACACATAATCACATAATTGTTACCCTTTCCAACTACAGAAACTTTATAGAAGACTTAGGCCATATTCATGAAAACTTAAAAAGACGTAAAATAGGAATTTGGGTTGGAGAGAATTACCCAAAGCGTAAAGCGTAGATTAGTGTGTGAATGAATTCCTTCTAAACTCTTCTTCAATCACAATTCTCACTTAACACTTCTCAATCTCTCTCTGAAACTCTCTCTATTTCTATTTTTCTAGACTTAGGAAAAATGAAGAAGAAGGCGTAATAAAGAAAATCAACTGACGCGTTGTGATCAGTTACCCAGTCATGGGTAACTTCCCTTAACTCCCATTAAGGCCATGTTTTGGCTAGCATACTAGGTTTCAAAACCCATTATTTTAATAAAACATTATCATATAGTTTAAAAAAAATGTCACATCCATTATAAAATAAATCAAATATCTAGTTTAATTTATTTAAATAAAATAAAATAATTTCTCATTAATTCACATAGTTACATGATTAAATTTTCTCATTTAATAATAATATCAATTATTAAATCTCTAATTAATAATTAAATTAATTAAAATAACAAAAGGCTTATTAAATATTTCTTTTTAATTCAATAAGCTCACATAATCACATACTTGAATAATAATAAAATTTTCCACATTAAATTAATAAATGTAACACATATAATTAAATTAATCTATCACAACTTCATCAATTAATTATTTAATCTAATAATTAATTCATCGAGAAATATTTATTCAATCAAATAAATATTAAAATTAAATTACAAAATTACGGTTGTCACACATAAAGCTATTCGTTTATTGAAAAATGGATGTCAAGCTTTCTTAGCCCATGTTATGGATTTGAATAAAGACACGTCAGATTTGAATAAAATTTCTGTTGTTAGTGAATTTCCTGACGTGTTTCCTGAAGAACTTCCTGGTCTACCCCCAGAACGTGAAGTTGAATTCTTTATCGACCTTCAACCGTACAAAACCCATTTCTAAAACCCCATATCGAATGACTCCTATTGAACTTGAGAGTTAAAAGTCCAACTACGAGGAGTTATTAGACATTGGTTTCATTCGCCCCTAAGTACATCTCCTTGGGGTGCTCTGTTTTATTTGTAAAGAAGAAAGACGGAGTATGCGACTTTTGTATTGACTACTGAGAATTAAACCATGTCACCATCAAGAATAGTATCCGATTACCTCGAATTGATGACTTGTTTGACCGATTTCAAGGAGCACAATTCTTTTCAAAGATCGATCTTCGATTCGGATATCATCAATTGAAGATTAAAAGCGAGGATATTCCAAAGGCGCTTTCAAAACTCCTTGCAGGCATTATGAATTCTTAGTTATGTCTTTTGGATTGACTAATGCTCCCGCCGCTTTCATGGATATGATGAACCGAGTATTCAAGGAATATTTGGATCAGTTCGTTGTTGTCTTTATTGATGACATCCTCATCTATTCCAAAAGCCGTGAAGATCATGAGCACCATTTGAAGCTGATACTTAAAAGGCTTCTTGAAAACAAGCTATATGCCAAGCTGAAGAAATGCGAGTTCTGGCTTAAGGAAGTGGCATTCCTTGGGCACGTGGTGTCAAAACATGGAGTATCTGTTGACCCAACGAAAATTGAAGCAATACAAAGTTGGGAGCAACCGAAGTCGGTGACCGAAGTGCGTAGCTTTCTGGGCTTAACTGGTTATTATCGGAGATTCGTGGAAGGATTTTCTCAAATCGCTACTCAGCTAACTCAAATTTGACTCGGAAAGATACAAAATTCGTATGGAAGCGAGGAATGCGAGAAGAGTTTCAAGAGCTCAAGAGGAGACTCATTTCTAAGACTGTTTCGCAATACCATCTGGTTCGGATGGATTTGTTATCTATAGTGATGCTTTAGGCAAAGGGTTAGGATGTGTTCTCATGCAACATGGGAAAGTCATAGCCTATGCCTCGTGACAACTCAAAGAATATGAGAGGAATTATCCTACTCATGATCTGGAGTTGGCAGCAGTCATTTTCGCGTTAAAGATATGGAGACACTACTTGTATGGGGAGAAAGTGGAGATTTATACGGATCATAAAAGCCTCAAAAATTTCTTCACCCAAAAAGAACTCAACATGCGGCAACAACTTTGGCTTGAGCTGTTGAAAGATTACGATCACACTATTCAATATCATCTTAGAAAAGCGAACGTAAGAGTCGACGCATCGAGTAGTAGAAGATCATATGCGAGTCTGAAAGCGATATTGTCAACGCATAAAGGCCCATTTTGTATGACTTGCAAAGGATGGAGGTAGAATTAAAGACTCCAGGGACCCACATGATGATGGCGAATATACGAGTAGAACCGACTTTAATCGACAAAGTTAAAGCTGCTCAAGCTACGGACCTGGGGCTAATGCGTATGAAGAAGAAAGTGCAAGAAGGTGCTATTTCAGAAGCAAGAATCGATGAAGAAGGAATACTTCGAGTCAACTCTAGACTTTGTGTTCCTAACGATTCTGACTTGAAGCATAGAATCATGATGGAGGCACACAACACACCGTTTGCAATCCATCATGGGAGTACCAAAATCCATCATGAGAGATCGCGAAGTTTATCTCGAGATGTTTAACTTGTCAACGTGTAAAGGCGGAGCATCAAGTGCCAAAGGGTCCATTGCAACCACTTGAGATTTCGGAATGAAAGTGGGAACACATTACTATGGATTTCATTACAGGTCTTCCCAAGGTTTCTCAAGGTATTGATGCGATTTGGGTTATTGTTGATAGATTAACCAAGTCTGCTCATTTCTTACCTATACGAGAAACTTATTCCCTTGAACGTCTTGCTCGTATGTACGTGAATGAGATTGTGAGATTTCATGGCATGCCAGTATCCATAGTTTCGGATCGTGACCCAAGATGCACTTCACGATTTTGGGTTAGCTTGCAGAGAGTTATGGGCACGGATTTATGATTCAGTTCGGTATACCATCTTCAAACGGACGGACAATCAGAGAGGACTATTCAAACTCTTGAAGATCTATTAAGACTCTGTGTCCTAGACTTCAAAGGGAGTTGGGATAAGTATTTACTATTGGTGGAATTCTCCTACAACAACAGTTATCAAGCAAGTATAGGCATGGCTCCATTTGAGGCATTGTATGGACAAAAGTGTCGTTCTCCAGTATGCTGGGACGAGGTGGGTGAAGCAACTTTGTTGGGACCAGAATTAGTACGCATGACTACAGAAAAGATCCAAATGATTCGGCAACATATTCAAACCTCACATGATCGACAAAAGAGTTATGTGGATCTTCATCGAAAGGACGTGGAATTTGGTATTGGGGATCATGTATTGTTATGTGTTGCTCCATGAAAGGGAGTTACAAGATTCGGGAAGAGAGGAAAGCTCAATCCACGATTTATTGGTCCATTTCAGATTCTTGACCGAGTAGAAAATGTGGCCTATAGACTCGCGTTACCTCCAAACATGTCTCGTGTTCATAATGTTTTTCACATATCTATGCTTCGTAAATATGTGAAAGACCCGAACCACATTATTGAGTTAGAACCAGACGAGATAGTCGAAGATTTAACGACGCGAGGAGGTACTGTTAAGATCTTGGATAGGAAAGAGCATGTCCTACGCACCAAGGTTATACCCAAGTTAAGGTTTTGTGGAGGAACCATGCTATTGAGGAAATGACCCAGGAGTTGGAATCGGAAATGAAAGCGAGGTACCCTCACCGTTTGAAAACACCAGCACGCACGACGTCAATTTCGAGGATGAAATTTTATAAGGAGGGGAGGTTGTAAGACCCCAACTTATTATAAATAAAATTGAATTTTTCTCTAGTCATTATTCTAAATTAATAAGGTGTTAATTTGATATAATGCTTTTTGGTTATGGGTGAAATGTGCAAATTTTACAAAATAAGCAAGTGGTTATAAAATATTCATTGTTATTTGGGAATATTCGTTTGGTCGTGGAATATTCTTATTGTTTGGGAATATTCGTATTGACCACAAGCAATGACCATTTGTGGGCCCCATAACTTGAAAAACGGTTGGATGAAGGAAAATGACAAAGTATGAGTTTTTATAAAATAACGGCGTAATTATTCTATTAAGTAACCTTCGTTGAATACGGTGGTTAAAATACTGAATACGCATGGTTGCATAAGAAGACAGTAGACGCATTAAAGATTTTGGAATTATTGATTCTTACGTAAGAAGGCACTACTCAATAATTGTTACGATAATTATCGCTCAATATTTTATTTTATTGATTCAATAATTCTTTGCGTTGATATTTTATATTATTATTGTTTCAATAATTGTCATTGCACAGTATTTTCCATTATCAGATCAATAATTCATATTAATTGAATAATATTATTAGATAGCATTATTGGCAATGTCTATAAAGTTTTATCAAGGAGAGGTTTGGTCAACTAATTGTGCGCTAGTAAAGAGAAATCCTTATTGGAAAGCCCCATCTTTCCTAGGAACGACCTGGTTGTCATAATTGTGATTCCGTAATATTATTTGTGAATAATTAATTATTGATTTATATGATAAGAAAATATTTATTTGATGCAGATATAAATGATGGATTTATTTATATGGTTATAAATGAAGGAGTTAATGTTGAGGTATTTTATCAGTATTTTGTCAGATTGGAGATATTAAAAGATCAAATCGGTGTTCTTAAAGCTCTATTGTATGAGTTATAATCTGACCGTTGGATCGTTATGATTTTTGGATATGTTATACATATATAAGTTGAGTATATGTTCACAAATTTTGAACCGTTAAAAATTAACCTAGGATTTGTTATGAATTTTATGAGGTATTGAAAATCATCCGTTTGTGGATTTCAGATATTTTTGGTTTAGAATTTGGAAAAACTTAAAGCTACAAAGTTGTAGAGAATTTGATTTCGTGTGGAATAGACATATAATTCATATTTTTCTGATAAACGAGCTATTTTCTATGAATTACTGAAGTTTTGAAAATTAAAATGTTTTTATTAAAATTATGGGTGGGACCTGTTTTTGTTTGAAAACATGTGGGCTGCTAATTTTTGTTCAATGATGTCTGGTCTTGATTTTCCAACCTAGCATGCGTAGAGAAAAAGAAAGAAATATTATATTTTATTATTTTAGTCTCCTATGGCGTTCTAGCATTTTCCTATAAATAGGCGCTTAGGTTAGAATTGAAAATCACACCAGAAATAAGTTTTTTTTCTCTCTATATTGACGAGCGTATTTTAGTGAGTATTTAGATACTTTGAGAGTTGCTATTCAGTGCAAGTTCCCTTCGGCTTTATATCCGATATTCTGAACAGAAGTACTATCATTTTGAGGTAAGGGTGTTATTTTTTTCGTAATGATGTTATTCTTTCAATATCATTATACCGAAATATTAGTATAAATTTTATTGTGGAATTTCTACCTTTTTGTGTCAGGGTTACTATTCACATATACGGCACTATTCACATATATGGGCACTATTCACGAATACGACACTATTCACCAAAAAATGAAATTTTTCCTTTTTGTCTAAGATGTCTATTATGGTTACTATCTTTGATTGTATCCATGTTTTGATCTTTATTTTTGAATTTTGCTTCACAATTGGTTATTATGAAGTATTATTGATCTTGGATAAACTGTTATACGAATTCCTAACATTTGTCCTTTTGTCTCACTGGATTCGTGTTTTTTAAAAATATTTTTCATCATCCTCAGTCTTAAATGATGATGTTACTGAATATCTTTGGCCTGTAGTGCAAAGATGAATGATTAACTGATGAATATCTTTGGCCCGTAGTGCAAAGATGAACAGGTGTTGAGATGAACATGACTGACTGGTGATACAAATCAATATCTTTGGCATGTAGTGCAACGATGAATATTTGATTCAAGATATATATTGATTGATGTTACAGGGATAAAATATTGATGATGGACTTTTAAATCTTAGAAGATAGTAGAATTCATTCTCTACGTGACCCTTCTAATGGATTGCTATTTTTGCTGCATTTGTTGATCTAAAACTTGTTTTCTATTATATTCTATCAGATTTTTCCCTGTTGAAGACTAATGATAATTTGTTGTATATTATCTTAGTCATAATATTCTTTACTGGGCTAGTTGAGCTCACCCTTTTCCTTTTTGTTTTATTTTTCTTCTCATGAGGTGAGAACATAGTAGGATCTAGTCGGGGTATGGAGTGATGATTCTAGAAAGATGTTTTAGCAGTCCTCACTATTTCTATAAAATAGTGTATGAATGATTATAATGAGGACTTATTTGAGTGTGGATATTGTCTAGAAGAAAATATTTGTATTTAAACTCACAGTATGTGTTGTCGTATTTTGCACGACAATTGTATTATCGAAGTTATAGTTTGCTTTCTGTACCATGTATTTGGCGACTCAGAATGGGTGTTGTATACCTATTTTGGGGGCGCCACATAAATCAATAATTAATTATTCACAAATAATATTACAGAATCACAATAATAACAACCAGGTCGTTCCTAGGAAAGTGGGGGCTTTCTAATAAGGATATTTTCTTACTGGCGCGCAATTAGGTGACCAAACGTCTCCTTAGACAGAACTTCCTTAGACATTTCCAATAATGTTATCTAATAATATTATGCAAATAATATGAATTATTGATCTGATAATTTAAATATTGTGCAATGACAATTATTGAAATAACAATAATATAAAATATCAACGTAGCAATTATTGAATCAATAAAATAAAATATTGAGCGATAATTATTATAATAATTATTATTGTAAAGGCCTTCTTTACGTAAGAATCAATAATTGGTCTAATCACTGTGTAATCATGTGCAACATACAACAGACATCAGTATTTTAACCACTGGGTATTCCAACAGTGTTAACGGTAACAACTACGCCATTATTTAGGGGTGAGCATTCGGTTATTAACCGAACCGAACAAGAAATTCGGTTATAATCGAAACCCGAAAACATCCTATTTTAATTACCCGAACAAGTAGCCAAAATTTGTAATAACCGAATAACCGAATTGGTTATTCGGTTATTCGGTTAATAACCGAATTTAAACATAATCCATAAACAGTTCAGTTCCTACAACCCATTTGGATGTATCTGAAAAATCCTCCCAGTAGCCCACGTTCCTCCACTATTGCGAGGCCATTCAAAGCGGGGAGTGAAGACACTCGCCTTCAATCTCACAAAATTTCCAATAGAACATGGCTTGGCCAACTGAAGCTCAGAAGAATCCCCTTCACAGTTCCCATAGAGTCTCCAGCCCTATAAAACCAACAATAACATTTCCATCACGATGTATTGAGTGTAGAATACCAACAGATGAGTGATTGTTAATTTGTTATTTTCCTCCGTCAATCGTACCCAATCCCCAGCAGCCAAACCAAATGTGACCCTCTCAAGGGTCGACACAGAAAACTTTCTGCTTTCTAGACCAATCGATTCACCATCATTGTAAACAGAGATCGAGATGAAGGATTGCCGCGATGAGGCGATGGCCGTCGGCGTCGACCGTCACCGATCAAAGAATTCGAGATCTGGATCTGGTCGTCTGGGTTTGAGAGTTTGAGATATGAGAGAAATCGAGATCTGAGAGAGTCTGAGAGAAATCAAGATCTAAGAGTTCAAGACGACGAGATCTGAGAGAAATCGAGATTTGAGAAATTATGATCTGTAGTGTTTAGACTCTAGCGTGCTTTGTTGATTGTTCAGAGACTGAGAGTAGGAAGGAGAAGGACTGAGCAAATTAGTAATTAATTTAGTAAAGTAGTTCGGTTATATAAATATTTCACTTTTACAAAGTTTTGTGTACGGTTCTTCGGTTATATCCGTTTTTTGCTCAGTCCTACCGTTATTTATAAAAATTCAAACTTATCGTTTTCTTCATCCAATCACTTTTCGTTATGGGGCCCACACAAGGCTGCGCCGTCGTACGAATATTTCTCGACATTAAGAATATTCCACGACCAAACGAATATTCCCTGACAACAATGAATATTTTATAACTACTTGCTTATTTGAAATATTTGCGCATTTTACCCACAACTAACCACATTAATCAAATCAACCCTTACTATTTTAAAATAATAAATAGAAGAAATTCTATTTTATTAAAAAATATTTGGGGTCTTATATATATATATATATATAATTATAATTATTGAAAATATTTTAAGGGATATGAAGAGTTTATACATTGTAAATAAAAAATATATATATAATCTTGAATTGACTAGTGATCAACTAAAATAATTCGGTTAAATTATAAAATTATTGGATAAGATATCTTAATTTCTAGTAATATATAGTTATTAAAGAGGGTTCTTTTGCAAAAAATAATTAATATTTTTTTGAAAATTTAAGAAAAATTTAAAAGATTCAAATTTCAAATTTGAAATATTTAATTATCACATGTTAAAAAAATGAAAACATAAAACTACATCCGTTTCAAATTATAAAATAATTATTAAATTTTTAAATCTAACTTAATATATTTTCATACATAAAATTAACTTGAAATCATTTAATTTTAATCAATATAACGATGAATATTATAAATTATTTAAAGAATATTATTTATTGAAAAATTTATTATTTTATATTTTAATGAAATATCTTTATTTTAAAATTTGAAAATATTTTAAATTAATTTTAAAAAATTAATATTTTTTTTTATAATTTGAAACTATGGGAGTATTAAACTACCAACCGAAAAATAGGCATCTATTTTGACTAAAAATGGCCTGTATCAGCATAAGACATGCCGCCGGCCTGTATCAGCAATGACATAAATTAAGAAATCGACTTGTCCATTTGTACCCACCAGATTTTCCAACTTTGACCTCGCAATCATCAGCAGTGACAAACCAATCCCTTAATTGGATAAACAAATAATTTCTTTATATATTTTGCTATAAATATCCATTTGGGTGTTTATAACGTTTTTCATTTCTCATTCTTATAGTCAGAGAAAATTGAGAAATCATCAAATATCAGTTTAGAAGAACTCAGCAGAGGTAAAAATGGGAGAAAGCACCCTTCAAGTCCCTCTTATCACTCCATACAAAATGGGAAAATTTCAACTCTCTCATAGGTATGGATCTAAGTCTTACATATAGGCTTTGTATGGGATTTGTTGTCTCTTAGCACTCAAAAATTGGGTTTTTTGATTTTTGAAATTTATAAACAGAATTTATTCTATTTTAGGAAAACCCAATATGGGATACTATTTCATTGTGTCGGATTGTTTGTTGTAGTTATTATGTAGTGAATTAAGGGTGCATAGTGAATTTCATTTTGGATAGTACTATTTGCTATTTTGGGTATCAATTTTGCATTATTTTTCAAATTTCTTGATGTTTGAGGTGAATTTTAATTTTTACTCTGATCTGTTTTCTTTGGTAGACTACTAGACATTGATGTAGTAATTTGCTGGAAAATCAATTTTTGTGAGATTAAAAATTAAATTATGGTTTTATGGGTGGCCTAATCCTAAAATGCAGACACTCTTTCAAAGAGGATAGTCTATGCCCTAAACAGACTATATATTTATTCAAAATGGAATTGCCAAAATACATAAAAAGTTCAGGATTGTATAGGCATAAGAACGAAGAATGTCCAGAATGTATATTGTTTGAAAGGGTGCGCTCTGGTGGCTTATATTAGCTACCAAAGTTGTACTATATTAGGTACAAGTCGTGGTTACCTCAAGCCTGACATCATACCAGGAATACTAATGTTTGAAACTAGTTACTTCATGTTTGAAATTTGTTTCCTGATTAAATGCTCCCTGCTTCTGAAATTTATTCCTAGTCTGAGTTAATGTCGAAGATGTGAATAAAAAAGGTAAGAACTCTAGCCTTTGACATTAAACAATCAACGTGACCTTGGATATGGTGCCTTAAGCAAATTGTGTGCGGTGCCATGTTGAGAATGATTTACTTCTTTTTTTAGCTCTGACTTCTTATGAATGTGTCCAAGGCTTCGCATCATTTACCCATGATATTGGAATGCCATTTAAGGCTATCCTTACCTAGACACCATTTTGTTTTCAGTTTACTATCTGTTGCCTACAATACCGATGATTTTTTTATTTTATTTTATTGTGCCTCTGAAGCACTGGTAGTGTTTGAGTCTATTTGCTATGAATTTAGCCTTTTCTCTAGAATAGATAATCTGGCTCCAGTCCGACCCTTGGGGCATATCAGTTTCCCTTTTATATTGCTTTATTACTTGTCATCTTCCAATGACAATTCCTAATGAATCTCTGATGCGTATTCTCACTGGCTTACATATACTGCCAAGATGTTTTTCGGTGGTTGTGGTTATATTGGACTCATTTTTCTCGTATAATATTTATTCTTCTTCAGTTTTTTAGAGTTCTTTCCTGTGCCCTTTAATGCTCGGTGGTGCAGGACGTCCTTAGTCATGAAATAACTTACTAGTGAAAATTTTAGATGTTTTCTTGAGGATCTCACTCTTACCTTTTCTTTTCATCATGATTGCTTTTTAATTATTTTTGTTTAACTCGGTCATGAATCATGATAACTTATGATTTTATTTTATTTTTTATAATTTTTTATAATTTTTTAAAATAAATTCGTCATAAATTGTTACATATATGTCTTGGACTCTTCAATGCAGAGAAATATATTATAGTGAATGACACTTAACAATGAAAAAGTATTGATGAATCACAGTTCAAAGGCTGAGTTCTGCTTGTTTTGGTAATCCTTTTGTCTGAAAAAAGTTTTTAAAAGTCTTTTGCCTTATAATTGTTTTTCTCTTCATTTATTACAGAGTAGTTTTGGCACCATTGACAAGACAAAGATCTTACAAGAATGTTCCTCAGCCACATGCTATATTATATTACTCCCAACGAACCACGAAAGGGGGCCTTCTTATTGCTGAAGCCACTGGAGTTTCGGACACTGCTCAAGGGTAAAATATGACATCTGTGATTATTTTAGCCTGATATTTTAGGTATAAAAACAATTTTGCATGCAAATGTATAATATTGTTAGTACATAACTAAGGTATGTGATTCTTGATTGAAGTTATCCAGATACACCTGGAATATGGACAAAGGAACAGGTTGAAGCGTGGAAACCCATTGTTGATGCTGTTCATGCCAAAGGCGGTATCTTTTTCTGTCAGATTTGGCATGTAGGGAGGGTTTCAAATCAGAGTATGATTTTGACTAATTATTTCCTTTAACTATTTTCTTTGTCGTTGTTTAAACCGGATAATATTTACCAGCTATGATAATACAAGTCCAACATTTGAAGCAAGCATTAAGTCAATAACTTAATTGGTCTGTTTCTTTCGGCTTAATTTTAACCAATAGGCAATTCTGGGCTGTTTGTTTCAACTTATTTGAGTAAGAATAAGTCAATATGGTCAAATAAGCGAGTAAAAGTAATTTTGCCAAGGCTGCCTTTTTGGGTCATCTTAAACCTACTTATTTGAGTTCATATATTTCAGATTCTTCTACCCCACAATTTATTATAGTACCAAGAGTATTCCTATAGAATAATAATACCATTATTTGCCATATACTTTGGCAACAATTTTTTTTGTTAGGAATATATTCAAATTATTGACAAACAGATAATTGTGAATATTACAGTGATGACTTCAGCAATTATAACTTCAGAATATATTATACTTCTGCAATTATCTTCAGCTAAAATAAACAGGTTATTGAAAGGGTTTGAGCAATTTGTTCTACAATGTTTTCTACGTAGCCAATGAACTGTGTTGAAGGTTTACGATATACTTTATTTCTTTTATCTTTCGTATTTATTTTGGAAAGACCCACTTTTTTGAGGAATATAATTTAATTATCGAGTGCATCATCACTATTACAATATTAAGAACCAATCAAACCTCACTAAAGGAGGAAGAAATAAACTCACAACCAAGACTCACATAAAAAAGAAACAAGTTTCTCATAATAGAAAAATAAACTCACCTAAGTGAGAATCGAATTGAGACAACCACTAGGTAAAGGCATTATCGGCTTTATCTTTTGTTTTTATTTCTTGGGTGTGGGGGGTTCCAAGTATAAAGTGTCTCATGAATTGCTTTAGTAGAGTTCAGCTTACATTATTGAATTTTTACTTCTACAATATTTTTTCTCCTTCCACCCTATTTATGATATTGAATTTACAGGTTTTCAGCCAAATGGACAGGCTCCAATCTCTAGTACAGACAAGCCATTAACTCCTCAACTTCGAAGCAATGGTATTGATGTTGCTCAATTTACACCTCCACGACGACTGAGTACTGATGAAATTCCTCACATTGTGAATGATTTTAGACTTGCTGCAAGAAATGCTATTGAAGCTGGTATGTTTTTGAGCTAAATCTAATTCCAGTCAGCACAAATTTTCTTTGATTTTATGTGTGGTGAATGGAATATGATGTTCCCATCTACAACTCTAGAAAAAAAAACATAATTGAGACGAATTACGGCTACATCTCCAATATATATCTATCCTATAAATATGTGTTTGTAGTTAATTAAATCAAAATGCAATTATTTCTACATGGAAAATCTAATATTTTCACAGCCTTACTCAAATGAATGTGGGTCCCATTTATTTTTCATGTTAAGGGTTTTGTGGAACTATCAGATTCCCTTGTGAACCCTTTTTATTTGGTGTGTGATATGTGTCATTGTGTGTTTTCGATTGGGAATTTGTTGCAATGATACTTTTTCCTCAAAATTTAGGTTTTGATGGGGTTGAGATCCATGGTGCTCATGGATACCTAATAGACCAGTTCATGAAAGATGAGATTAACGACCGAACAGACGAGTACGGAGGCTCATTGGAAAATCGTTGCCGATTTGCTTTGGAAATTGTCGAAGCAGTGTCAAAAGAGATAGGAGGAGATAGGGTAGGCATTAGGCTTTCACCCTTTGCAAGCTACATGCAATCAGGGGATTCAAATCCGAAAGCCCTTGGACTCTATATGGTTGAATCGTTGAACAAATATGGCATTCTTTACTGCCACATGGTAGAGCCGAGAATGAAAACGGTGGGCGAGAAAACCGAATGCCCGGATAGTCTTTTTCCGATGAGAAAAGTGTTCAACGGTACTTTTATTGGCGTTGGCGGTTACGACAGGGAAGATGGCAATAAAGTTGTGGCTGAAAACCGCGTCGACCTTGTTGCGTTTGGCCGATTTTTCTTGGCAAACCCGGATTTGCCAAAACGATTCGAGCTTGATGCTCCTCTCAACAAGTATAACATGAGATACATTCTATATATCTCGATCTCATTTATCAGTTAATTGATTATCCATTTCTTGAAACAACTGCTTAAATGTTAGAAATTGTGAAGCAGAGTTTTAAAGTTGGTTATTGTTTTCCTCATTCTTCAAGCTTTCAGTGGTATTGTTGTGTTTGCCTGAATGTAGTTAAAGTATTCATAATACAAGTCTTGTGTGCAAAACAAACTCATTAAGTACTTGATATATGAAACTTAATTTTGAAGTATAAGATCAAGTTTGATTCTTTAAGTTAATATAAAATATTTTTAAATTTAAAATTTGATGTGATTCATAGTTCAAGTTTGATTCTTTAAGTTAATATGAGATATTTTTAAATTTAAAATTTGATGTGATTTCACTTGTGAAAACAATAACTGTTGCAATTAGTTTCAGCTTTTACATAGTTTAGCATTTTCAAATTTTAACTTTTAAAGTCCATAATAATCTTATATTTTATGAATGGGACTAAAGAATAATTAAGAGTTTGTTTGGTTATTAGCGTTTCTTTGCGGTGATACACATTCAGCGTTTGAATCTCCAATTGCACTGTATCATTTTTGAACATTCAAACACTTCGAACACAGCAAACACTCTAAATACTGTGTAATCAAACATACACATAAAAGTGTAAAATGCAAGAGATTAGTATAATAAAACCAAAGATAAATAAGAAAAATTGAGCCATTTACAAATTTACCAAACACTCAACTAAAATGCCACTGAAGGCAGAAGCTGAAAAGATAAAACCAAATGATATTTTAAAATGGATGAAAAAAAAGAAAAAAAAGGTAGAATATTTTTCATTCAATTCTCGTGTTATTTAGTTTTTTAATGAACATAAAAAAAATACTGAAAACTTCATCAGTTTTCTTACCGAAGTGTTCCATGGAAAAATGGATGAATTTGAACCAAAAACTAAATAACATAAATGTAAATAGTTTACTTTTTTCCTTTTTTTCGATTATATTTGAAAGAAAACTTACAAAACATAACATTATAATTAATATATTTTTTAATATAAAATAATAATCAAAATTAATAAATAAAATAAAATTTAAATGTTTACTTTCCTTTTTCCTTTCAAAACTCGATTATAATTTGAAAGAAAAACTTACAAATTTACTATAATTTTTTTCTATTATAATTTTAGTTTTTTATTTTTTTTCATCCAAAACCTAGAAACATAGTGCAACCAGAACAACATAACCATAAATTAAAGTACCAAATTGAGAAAGAAAAATGGAGGAGGGAAAAAGTCTTTAAAGACCAAACAGTGAACCTCAATAATAGTAAAGATTACTGATACGTTTGGATTGAATGAATAAACGTGAGAATTGAATAACTTATTTTTATAAAAAGAGAAAAAGTATGTTTGGTTGTTTTATTTTATTCCCTTTTCTATAGCACCAATTCTAACCAAACAATTGAGCCAACCCAAAAGGTGTCATCTTCCGATGCACAAATAAGTGACTTAAGATCCCAAACAACTAAACCAAACCATATCAGGCCACAGAATCATGAGGCCCATGAAATTGAAGAATTTTGAGATTAGAAAAGGCCTGCCATTTTAGAGGTGAGAGCTAGGCTTTATACAATATCCTAAGGTCATTTTAGGCTTTATACGCAAGAATTCTATGTGAGTTCTCTTTTTGCAGTCTCTACTAAGATTCCTATTAAGTTATATCTTAAGGTTCTCTAACCTAAGGGTTATAACCTATTATTAGGGGTGTTTAAAATTATCGGTTTTTTTTCGATCGGACCGAACCGGTTCATTCAGTATAAAAAAGAACTGGTCCGATTTGATACAAAAAAATCAGTCTGATTCGATACAAAAAAACCGATATAATAATAATAATAATAATAATAATAATAATAAAATAATGATTATAATAATAATAATAATAATAATAATAATATTAATAATAATAATAATAATAATAATAATAATAATAATAAAATAATGATAATAATAATAATAATAATAATATTAATAAAAACAATAATAATAATAAAAATAGTAATTATATTAATTTTCGGTAAAAATCGGTACCGATATCAAAATTTGGCCGAACCGGTCCGGCCCAATTTTTATCGGTTGAATACCCCTACCTACTACTCTAATACTAACTTGTGACACTCTCACATCCGTGTAAAAGCTACAACATACTCGATGCATCACTATTCATTCACATACATGCTAATTAGCTATTATTATAAGCTAGGCTACACGATATATTAATTGTTTATATTATTTACACATACATGTCTAGGTCTTATTTATACAATATGAACTAATACATTTGTTCCAAAATATTATATCATTAATTATTTATTTAACTACTACATTATTATTTATTGATTTCCTCGTTAGCATTGCCCTTTCCTTTATCTTTTATACCTGACCCCTTGGATTCCTCTATCTTAGCTACCAACATAAAGTTTATGCAAGAGTAAGCAACTGATTTGCTTAGCAAGTATAATAGTTTAAAATAAAAATGACTAACAACAAATCAATACTTAAGGATTTAGAAAAAATTAATGTTATCAACTGTGACGCCCCCAAAATAAGTATACATCACCCATCTTGAGTCACCAAATACGTGGTACAAAATTCAAATACAACTTAATTATACAACAGTCGTGTAAAATTCGACAAAACATATGTTGTGAGTTTTAATACAAATATTGTCATCTAGACAATATCCACACTCAATTGAGTCCTCATTACATTTATTATCACACTATTTAACTGAATAGTGAGGACTACTAATGCTATTATCTGGACCATCACTCCGTTCCTCGATTAGTCCCCTCGCCACGTTCTCATTTTCCAAGAGAACAATGAAAGTAAAAAGGTGAGCTCAACTAGCCCAAGAAGAAATATTATGACTAAGATAATCTGAGAATAAATTATCGTTAGCCTTCAACAAAGTTGTTAAAGCGATACAATATAACAAACATCAAGTTTAAGCTGCAGTGAACAAGCAATCCATTAAAAAGAGTCAAGTAGAGAATAAAATCTACTATCTTTTATGATTTAAAAGGTTTTCATCACTTTTATCTTTGGGACTCGACTTAATAAATAATCCACATCATCCTTGCACTACGGCCAAGGATATTCATTAGTATGACAACCACAAATTTTCCATGCACTACGAGCCAAGTATATTCATGTATTCATCAATGGTCATGATCATGCCAACAAGCGTCCATCAATGCACTACGGCCAATGAGGACTTTTACCACATCATTTGTAACATTTATTGGCCATGATTATCTTGGATTAATCCTGGTCATAATCATACCAAGTCCATCTATGCACTATGTGCCACATATGACTTTCAACATAATATAAACATGAGGATGATGACAATGATATAAGAATTCAATAAAACAAGTTCAAGAATTAATTTATCCGAGGAACTAATAACGCCCAAATTGTCAACATGAAACTTCTTTGTAGAGTAAATTCAAGAATGCTCGGAAGAATATTTCCATGAAAAGATCTTGGATGAAGCACAAATATCGAGGATATTCCACTAATTTCATGGAGTATAGAAGTCAAAACTTTAACCAATGTAGTATAATAAAGAATGGAATAATGGAAGAAATCACCAAGCATGCGATGACCGCATGCATGACATGTTATTCCAACGAGAATAATAAATAACGAAATCGGTCATGCGTAAGCGCGCATTTAATCGTAAGACCCAACTTTTATGAATAAAATGAATTTTCTATAAATATCATTTTTTGAATATTATGGAATAAATTTGATATAATGTTATAGTTGTGGGTAATATTTATAAATTTTGCAAAGCATGTAAGTTGTTATATAATATTCGATTGGTCGGGGAATATTAAATGCGATGGCACAATCATTGGTGGACCCCATTAATGTAATTATTGGATTGAGAAAAAACGCAAAAATATATTTATGAAAATAACTACGAAAGTTTTACTGGTTGATCTTTGTTGAACTACTCGGGTAGTAAAAATACGATAATCTGCGTGGTTGCATAAGTAGACACCGGCATTGATTATTAATGCTTATGTGAGAAGTCACTCGGTTTGATTCAATTATTGTCGATATTTTATATGTTATTAAATCAATAATTGAGATGACGAAGTTGTTAATATTATTATTTGCATTATTAATGATGTCAGAAGTTACGCCAAGGAGGGTTTGGTCACCTAATTGCTGGCATGATAAGGAGAAATCCTTTATTGGAAAGCCCCTCTTTCACGGGAATGACATGGTCGATTAATAAGCGTGAATAATAATAATAATGATGACGTTTTGTTTTTATTCAGATTATTAACGTAATAAAAGCAGAAAAACTTTTATATAAAATAGAATACTTTTATAAAATTATTCGTTTTATTAGGCTAATAGTAATTTTTTTTTATATAAAATGAATACTTTTATAAAGTTATACATTTTATTAGACAATAATTAGAATATATTATATATTTTATTATGCATAGTATTTGCATAGTGCTTGCATAATGTTTGCATAGTAAAATCTTTTTAAAAGTTATTCGTTTTATTATATTATAAATAGAATATATTATATTTTATTTAAAAGATTTTGCTTTAAATATGGATGGTCTCGATTAAAGTAAATCAATCGGACCGAAGTTCATGGATTGATTATTATTCATTCCATTCTTCTAATAAATAAGCTCATTCCTTCATTATTTTTACTTGAATTCACTAAAACTCTGAGAGAGAGAAACTATAGAGAGAAACTATAGAGAGAAAGAAGAAAAGTATTCTCGCTACTTCACTACTCAGATATCAAGTTTCTTTTACGGTAAGGGGTATTATTTCTTTTGTATTCATGAAGAGAACTTCATTATTCCATCTTTATTATTCATTGGAATAACTCAGATACGCTGCTACCCTATACTTGGTGAAATTCTTACGTATTCCATTCTTTATTATTTTGTTGGAATATCCAACAGGCTTTACTGCCTGGGACACAGTTCCATCTTTATTATTACATTGGAATATCTTGTCGGTCGTATTATGTGACACAGTTCCATTATTTATTATTCGATGGAATAACTGTTCATCTGAAGGACCACATGCATGGTGATTTCTTTTGTTATTCCATTCTTTATACTCGGTTGGTTAAAGTTTTGACTTTTACACTCCATGAAATTAGTGGAATATTCTTGATATTTTGCGCTTCATCCAAAGATTTTTTCATGGAAATATTCTTACGAGCATTCTTGAATTTTACTTTACAAAGAAGTATCATGTTGATAATTTTGACGTTATTAGTTCTGAATAAATTAATTCTTGAACTTGTTTTATTGAATTCTTATATCATTGTCATCATCCTCATGTTTATATTATTTTTGAAAGTCATCTATGGCCTGTAGTGCATAGATGGACTTGGTATGATTATGACCAGGGATTATTCGGTGTAATCATGACCGTAATATTACAAATGATATGGTAAAAGTCCTTATTGGTCCGAAGTGCATTGATGGACAGTTGTTGTCATGATCATGACCATTGATGAATACACGAATATCCTTGGCCCGTAGTGCATGGATAATTTGTGGTTGTGATACTAATGAATATCCTTGGCCGTAGTGTAGGGATGATGTGGATTATTTATTAAGCTGAGTCCCAAACGATAAAAGTGATGAAAAACCTTTTTAAATCATAAAAGATAGTAGATTTTATTCTCTATTTGACTCTTTTAATGGATTGCATGTTCCGCTCCAGTTAAACTTGATGTCTATTGTATTTTATCAGTTTAACACTGTTGAAGACTAATGATAATTTATTCTGCATTATCTTAGTCATAATATTTTTTACTAGGCTAGTTGAGCTCACCCTTTCTTTCAACATTTTCTTCAAGAAATGAGAACGTAGCGGGACTAATCGGGGAACAGAGTGACGGTCCAGATGATAGTATTAGTAGTCCTCACTATTCTGTTAAATAGTGTGACAATAATTGTAATGAGGACTTATTCTGAGAGTGGATATTGTCTAGAAGACAATAATTGTATTAAAACTCACAGTTATCTTGTTCTATACTAAAGATTGTATTCGTATTCTGTACCATGTATTTGGAGACTCAAGATGGGTGATGTATACCTATTTTGGGGGCGTCACAGTTGGTATCAAAGCTTAGGGATATGATCCCTGGCTGAGATGTAAGATAAGAACTAGGAGGGGAGAGACGGGGAATTCCTTCGCTAGTATGACCTACCTAAGTTTATTTGGTATTTAATTGGTCGGTCAGAGTATAGGGATAATATGTGATATGTTAATTAACCCTTGTTTTTTGTGGTGTTTGAAAATGGCATCCGAGAATGTTGAGAACATCAATGGAGCACAGAGACCGTTGAGTCTCCATGAGATCAATAACTAGGACAATGTACATCGTGAGGCGATAATCCTCATGCAAACAACAACACCGACCAAATGATGAACGATGGAATGTTACGAGGCTTCATGCAATTCATGCAACATCAAAGTAGAGGCGGCTCTCGCCCAAAATATGGTGGAAACACCGGCAACAGCTCGGCCGGTCACCGCTAAACAGTTCAAAGAGCTGGGACCACAGGAGTTTTTTTGGAGAGCCAAAACCACTTAAGGCGGAGACGTGGATAAAACAGATCAACAAGATATTTGATGTCTTGGGTTGCTCCGAGGAGCAAAAGGTTCCCTTTGCCACCTTCATGTTGCGGGCGAGGCAGATTACTGGTGGGAATCTGTAAAGCATACTCAACCTGCTGCACTGAAGATGTCTTGGGAGAAGTTCCAAGAAATATTCAATGACAAGTACTTTCCCGAAAGTATTCGTCACATGAAAGAGGTAGAGTTCATTAAACTGGAACAAAACAACATAACCGTGTCACAGTACGAAGCCAAGTTTGCGAAAGTCAGTCCGATTTTTGTGTCCCATTTGGTTGATAATGAGGAGAGAATGACGCGAATGTTTCTAAGAGGTTTGAAACCAGAAATACGTCAATATCTTATCTCTCATAAACTGTGTTTGTATTTAGATGTTGTTAATAGGGCTCAGTTATACCAGTGATAGTAGTCATCGAAGTGGTGACAATAAGCGTGGAGGGAATCAAAATGCCAGAAATGGTAACCACTTCGGTGGTAATCATGGCCAAAACAATAAGAATGGACATTTCAAGAAAAGAAGATTCAACAATGATGCAGCAGTCGTTTTTGCACTAAAGATTTGGAGGCATTACTTGTATGGGGAGAAAGTGGAAATCTTTACGGATTATAAAAGCCTCAAATATTTCTTCACTCAAAAGGAACTCAACATCACGACAATGACGTTGGCTTGAATCTGTTGAAAGATTATGATCATACCATCCAATACCATCCTGAAAAGCGAACGTAGTAGGCGGCGCATTGAGTAGAAGATCATATCTTGCATTTGAGTACGATATTGTCAACGCAGAGGCCCAATTTGTATGACTTGCAAAGGATGGAGATAGAGATAAAGACTCCAGAGACCCACGTGATGATGGCGAATATACGAGTAGAACCGACTTTAATCGATAAAGTTAAAGCTTTCAAGCTACGGACACGAGCCGATGCATATGAAGAAGAAAGTACAAGAAGGTGCTATGCCGGAAGCAAGAATCGATGAAGAAGGAATACTTCGAGTCAACTCTAGAATTTATGTTCCTAACGACCTGATTTAAAGTATAAAATTATGATGGAGGCACAGAACACAATGTTTGCAATCCATCCTGGGAGTACCAAAATGTATCATGATCTTCGACATACATTTTGGTGGGGCAATATGAAGAGAGAGATAGCGCTGTTTATCTCAAGGTGTTTAACTTGTCAACGAGTCAAGGCAGAGCATCAAGTACCAAAAGGTCCATTGCAACCACTTGAAATTCTAGAATGGAAGTGGGAGCACATTACCATGGATTTCGTTACTGGTCTTCCCAAGGTTTCTCAAGGCATAAATGCAATTTGGGTCATTGTTGATAGATTGACCAAGTCTGCTCATTTCTTACCTATACGAAACTTATACACTTGAACGTCTTGCTCGTATGTACATAAACGAGGTTGTAAAGATTGCATGGTATGTCAATTATCCATTGTTTACGATCGAGACCCAAGATTCACTTCACGATTTTGGGTTAGTTTGCAAAAAGCTATGGCACGAATTTTACGATTTAGTTTGGCATATCATCTTCAAACCGGACGGATAATCGAGAGGACTATTCAAACTCTTGAAGATTTATTAAGACTCTGTGTCCTTGACTTCAAGGGAAGTTGGGACAAGTTCTTCTGGATTGGTGGAGTTTTTCAACAACAATGATTATCAAGCAAGTATTGGCATGGCTCCATTCGAGGCGTTGTATGGAAGAAAGTGTCGTTTCAAAGTTATCTTTGGGATGAGATGGGTGAAGCAACGTTGTTGGGAAGGGAATTGAGTACGTATATGACTACAGAAAAGATTCAAACGATCCGACAACGATAAAACCTCACAAGAGGCCGATAAAAGAGTTATGTTGATCTTCATCGAAAGGACGTGGAATTCGATATTGGAGATCATGTGTTGTTATGTGTTCCCCGGCCAATCGAATATTATATAATAACTTGCGTACTTTGCAAAATTTATAAATATTACCCACAACTATAACATTATATCAAATTCATTCCATAATTTTTAAAAATGATAATTATAGAAAATTCATCTTTATTCATAAAAGTTGGGGTCTTACAATCTAAGCTTCTTCTTATGAAATTTCACCCTCGAAAATTAGGGTACGCACACGGTATGTCGGAAGAGGTAAGGATACCTTGATTTCATTTCAGATTCTAACTCCCAGGTCATTTCCTCAACATCATGGTTCCTCCATAAAACGTTGACTTGAGTTATAACCTTGGAGCGTAGAATATGTTCCTTCTTATCCAAGATTTGAACAGGAACCTCTTCATACGTTAAATCTTCCGCTATTTCGTCCGGTTCTAACTCAATATTGTGGTTGGTCTTTTCACATATTTCGTAACATGGATATATGAAAAACGTTATGAACACGAGACATACTTGGCGGTAAAGCGAGTCTATAGGCTACAGTCCCTACTCGATCGAGGATTGAGCTTTCCTCTCTTTTCAAATCTCATAACTCCTTTCCATGGAGCAACACGTAACAACACATGATCTCCAATATCGAATTCCACGTCCCCCAAATGGCAAGACGTTCAAGTGTATCTTCGTACGGTAAGAAATATATGGTGCTTCCATATATGGTGCTCTAATTAATCCATACAATCATTCCATTGAAATACAATAAAATGAATGTAATTACTATCTTCTTATTTCAATCAAAGTATAATCCTTCCCGGGTTATATAAGCCGGTTACATCGTTCATTGTTCATAATGTATAATACATACAAACTTACTAAACTATTACACAATGCCTAAGCATCCATCTTAGCTTTGCCCTTATCTCTCTTGGCATTCAGCGATCGTTCATCCTTAGCTGCGGTTATATAATTTCACATGAAGTGAGCATGATGACTCAACAAGTTTAATCAAGGATACTTGATAATACCACATTCGTGAATTATATAACAATTCCGACATAAGCGAACAATAGTTATGAAGTATTATGAATCAATAATACTTTAATGATTCATAACATCAATTCCCAAAGTATAGAATAGATTAGGAATTACGAGCCGAATTCGATAGACCATGAATAAGTAACTTTCGGTTTTCATACTTGAAAAGGAGTCCATGAAGACTAAGGTCGTTCATCCGCATAACTTACGAGAGCACTTCTAGGTGATCGACCTATAGTACTCTATGTTGATCAACACTCATTCATTAAGCGTATTTACATTTAATATTTTTTGCAAACTTCGGCGTGCCCATCGAATAATCGATGAAAAATACTTTTGTTTGTTCATAGACAAACCTTACCTTCACGTCCGTACCAATTACTTGGCATAGGATAGCGTTAACATTTCTATATAGAATGATATGAATAATAATCAATCTATATATTACGAATAGTCTAGTAGAGTTAAAATCTAAAGCATCGACCCTTTCTTTAAAACAAGTCTTGCAATTCAGTTCAACGAATCACATAAAACTTGGCTAACTTGAAAGTTAGAAAAGCATTAAGAAAACTTGCCTTTCAGCATCTTCAAATAACTTAATCGACTGACCACAACCTTTACAGAATCTACATGATATATTCACATAGCACACTATAATTAGCTAACAAACAAATGTTCACATTGTTTCTACAAGCTTCTTTCTCTTCTATGTCTTAGTTAACTTAATATCAATAATAAAGTTAACTCGACTTTTTACCCTTCGTCCCGGCTTATTAACCAACTTACGTTATTAACCGGACTCTAACATTGTCGGCGAAGTACCAACGTTGTTCATCACTCATAACTCATTAACATGCATTCAATTTCCTAAGTTCAATACCATATACCTTAGTATAGGTAGTATAGGAATAGCTTTAATACACTTATGAAGTGTACAAACATTACCCCTATAGGTCCCTGAACAATTGAAGTTCAAAACCTAAGTCAATATCAAAGCTTCAACACTACTTGGCTGCTGGTGCTGACCATCTAATACTTAGGGGTTGCGGCGCCCGATTAGCGATGTCTGGGCTTGGTCTCGGCATTATGGCCTACAGAAAACGATGGCTAATCGCGGCACCATTTAGTGATACTCAACTTTATTATGTGCGGTATTGCATTTGACATTGCACACCTCGTCATGCGCTGGCGCACGGACCTCGATCTCGAATCTCAACAGTTTTGAAAATTTTTGTGAAATTCCCGGGGCCGTAACTTCTTCATTATAATCCCGATTTGGTTCGTTCAAAAGCCTACACGTCATAAATGATATACTCTACGCGGTTATATAAGAATTCGACACTTTCGAATCTAATAACTAAAAATTCACTATTGAGTTCCATTTCAGAGCGTTAAGTAAGCGTTAATGAGCGTTGATGCTCGTTTTCTTCGTTTTAAGTCGAAATCGAGCGATTCTCGAACCCACAACTCTTAATTACCCTATCTCACGTGTTGACATTGAAAAACAACATTTTCAAGTCTCACGTCAACTTTCGACCTCCAATCCGGAATTTCAACGTTTTTAACGTTTAACGTCTATTTACGTAAAATTCGCCATAACCCGTTACTAACGTTCTCTAAGCCAAATCTCATGGAATACTCCATGGATTTCATATCTACATCCTAACCAAGCAAGATGCATATATAACGTATTGATGGAGTTCAATCGTTTAAAACAATTGATCTCAACAAACAATATTTTCATGGTTGAAAAACTATATCGAACCTTATGATTCCTACGATCTCATGACTTATAGAGATTGAATCTATGGTAAGTCATCTTTAATCCACTATACAAGACATATACCACCCATTTTATGATTCTCCAAGTAAAAGAAAATCAAAAGAGATGGAAATGAAAGATAAGGATTATTACCTCAAGAACTTCTTATGAACTCTCTTGAAAACTGTAAGTCAAAGCTTCCAAAATATATGATTTGTGTATTCTATCTTTCTTTCTCTCTCAAATAATCTAAGTTGGCAATTGAAAAACTCACAAATGGCCCAACCTAGCTTCTTATTTATAGGAAAATAGAATGGAGGGTAATTTGGACAACTACCATCACCTCCTTACTATTCAACACTTTGTCACCAAGTAAAATACTTGGTGACCAAGTGATTTTCTTGACTTACACACCAAGTGGTGGCCCACCACCCCATGGGTCATCCCCATGGGTTGCCCATGGTTTTACCCATTCGGTGACCCCCGGTTTGATCCACAGTTTGATTTTTTCATACATTGGGCAACTAACGATCTAATATTGGGCCTTGAATTGGAAGCAACCAACTAATCCCTTGGGCTTGCTCCTTTAATTGATTGGACTAAATATAATCCAACCCAAATGAATTAACATTAAGTCTTAACTTAATTCTATAATACTAAATCGTATCCATATATGCATAATTCACGTATTCTCTCAGTATACTACTAAATAATAATTGTATTGTACTTCGTATTTACTCAACGTATTATACATAGATACTAAATAGTATCATAAATGTATAACACTCGCATTAAACCCTAACACCATTCCTTCTACGCATATTATTTCCTTCTAAAATCAATATATTCAACCCTTAGGTTTTTTTCAAGTAAGTAAAAGCGAAAGCGCGTTGCCATAAATGAAATATTATCAGATATTCCATCTAATCTCAATATTCTATCATCACACGTTTCTCAGAATTTCAAAATAATTCCCCGAACAGAAACGGATGAATAGTGTTTTTACGAAAATTTCTCGGAAAACAATTATTTTCGTCTTGGAAATTCCAAACAAATAATTCTAGCACGAAGCCAGAATACTAACCACGTTAGCACATTCTAGGTCATAGAACGACCTTCACATAGCTTACTCACATCATAATCAATTAAATTCATTTAATTCACATAATCAAATAAAAATTTAATTGTCATAAAAATCCAATTTTCTCGGGCGTTACATCCTCTCCCCCTTATAAGGATTCTGTCCCCAGAATCTTAACTTATAATTACATAAACAAATGAGGAAAATCTTCCTTTATTTTTACTCTCGAGCTCCCACATTGCTTCTTCAGCATTGTGGTTTCTCCATAACACCTTCACTGAAGGTATTACCTTATTTCTTAAAACTTGTTCCTTCCTATCAATAATTTGAACTGGAAGTTCCTCGTAGGACAAGTCTTTCTCTATCTGAATAGATTCATACTCTATTACGTGTTTATAGTCCGGTTTATAAGGACGCAACACTGACACATGAAACACATTATGAATGCGTTCCATTTCTGGAGGTAAGGCTACTTCATAAGCCACCTCTCCTACCCTTCTTAAAATCTCAAAAGGTCCTACAAACCTTGGACTTAACTTCCCTTTCTTCCCAAAACGTATCTTCCCCTTCCAAGGTGATACTTTTAGAAAAACAAAGGATCCTACATCGAATTCTCTCTTTTCTCTGTGAGGATCTCGCATACTTCTTACGCTTATCTTGGCGTGCAACTAATCGAAGTACGTAATAACTTCACCATGTCCGCATGTCATTGTACCAACTCAGGTCCCAACATCCGAAGCTCACCCACCTCATCCCAACATAATGGAGTTCGACATTTCCTTCCATACAATGCTTCGTAAGGCGGCATGCCTATACTAGCGTGAAAACTATTATTGTACGAAAATTCCACCAATGGTAGATATTCATCCCAACTCCCTTTGAAATCCATAAAGCAAGATCTTCACATATCTTCTAGCGTTTGAATTATCCTCTCACTCTGACCATCCGTCTGAGGATGATACGCCGTACTCAATCTTAACTGCGTTCCCATTTGCTCTTGCAAACTCCTCCAAAAGTTTGATGTGAATCGTGGATCACGATCTGACACGATCGAAACAGGTACTCTATGTCTAGAAATAATTTCCTTGACATACAGCTTAGCTAACTGATCCAGGTTATACTTGACTCCTATTGGTAGAAAATGAGCCGATTTTGTCAGTCGATCCACTATCACCCAAATAGCATCGTATCCTTTTCTGGTTGTCGGAAGTCCCACCACAAAGTCCATTGTGATGTGCTCCCACTTCCACTGGAATTTCTAATGGTTGCAACAACAACCAGCTAGGTCGTTGGTGTTCAAAGCCTTAACTTTTGACAAGTTAAGCACCTCTTAACGATGATCGCTATCTCCTCTTCATATTTGGCCACCAAAAGTTTTGACGAAGGTCTTGATACATCTTCGTGCTACTGGGATGTATTGAGTACCTCGAACTATGAGCCTCCATCATTATTTCCTCCTTTAATTCGGGATCATTTGGAACCCAAATTCTTCCTTCAAAACAAAGTAATCCCTCCTTATCGAGGTTATACCTAGTCTTCTCTTCATCTTCTACCCTCTTCTTCATTTGCTTGCATTCCTCGTTGCTTGATTGTACTCCCCTAACCCGCTCCACTATGGTCGGTTGGGTTTCCATGGAATATAACATTTCCACTGCTTCCTCCGGTAACTTAACTTCTAATTCCATGTTTGCCATCGCTGTTATCAACTCATTCTGAGTTGTTAACATTGACAGTTTCTCTCTACCCTTCCTACTTAGCGCATCGACTACTACATTTGCTTTCCCCGGATGATATAAAATATCACAGTCATAATCTTTTATCAGCTCTAACCACCTTCTCTGTCTCATGTTCAACTCCTTCTGTGTGAAGATATATTTCAGACTTTTGTGGTCCGTGTATATCTCACACTTCTCACCATAAAGATAATGCCTCCATATCTTTAAGGCAAAAACTACAGTTGCCAATTCCAAATCATGAGTAGGATAGACCTTTTCATAATCCTTCAATTGACGTGATGCATACGTAATGACTTTTGCCATCTTTGCGTGAGCACGCAACCAGATCCTTTATGAAGCATCGCTATACACTACAAAATTCCTGTATCGTCGTCTGTAAGGACAATACTGGTGCCTCACTTAATCTCTTTTTCAACTCCCTAAAACCTGTTTTCACATTTTTGATCCACATACTTCACCAACTTTCTTGTCAGATTTGTGAACGGAGTAGCTATTTTAGAAAAGTCCGGAATGAACCTTCTATAGTATCCCGCTAACCCCAGAAAACTTCGAACCTCAGTTGGCATTTTTGGTTGCTCCCATTCATTAATTGCTTCTACTTTTGCTGGATCTACGAAAATGCCATCCTTATTAATAATATGCCCTAGAAACTGCACTTGCTCAAGCCAAAATTCACACCATAACGAGTTCTGAACGCCGTCTTAGGTACATCCTCCTTCCTCACCTTTAATTGATAATATCCCGTGCATAAATCTATCTTAGAAAAATACTTTGCCCCTTTCAACTGATCAAATAGATCATCGATCCTGGGCAACGGGTATTTATTCTTAATCGTTAACTTGTTCAACTCTCGATAGTTGATACAAAGTCTTAACGATCCATCCTTTTTCTTTACAAACAACACCGGTGGTCCCCAAGGAGACACACTCGGTTGAATGTACTTCCTATCTAATAGTTCTTGTAATTGAACCATTAACTCCATCTCAATTGGCGCTATCCGATATGGTGCCCTTGAAACTGGTGCCATTCCCGATAACAGATCAATTACAAACTCCACCTCCTTGTCTGGTGGAATACCCGGTAACTCCTCCGGAAATACATCCGCGAATTCTTGCACTATAGGTATCTGGTCCAAGGATGTTCCTACTCTTTGGGTATCCACAACATGGCACAGATAACCTACACACCTTTTCTCAACATCTTCCTAGCTTGTGTCATGTGAGCAGACAACAACAAAGCGTCTCGGTGATTTACTACCGAAGAACACTACCTTGGTTTTCTTAGAAAGCCGAAGGTTTACACTTTTTCTATGGCAATCTATAATTTCCTTATGGTTAACCAACCAATCCATACCAAGAATTACATCGAATTCTTTTAACCTTATCGGTACCAAATCTACCGATAACTTATTCCCTCTAATTTCTACGCAACAATCCTTATGAATATGTTCAATGTGGATTATCTCTTCGTTTGCTACCTTAACATCTAAAGGTATAGGTAACTTCTCAGGGATTAAACCTAATCGCTTAGCAAATTCACATCTTATAAAAGAACAAGTAAGCTTTTCGAGTCAAATAGCATATAAGCATTTATCTTATTGACTGGAATGATACCTGCTACCACATCCGTTGATGCAACCGCATCTTGGATAGTCATATTAAACGTACGAGCTGAGGGTCTACCCACCGATGGTGTTGGTCCAATAATGGCTAATTTACCACTACCAGAACTCTTATTCCCCTCTAAACCCTTCATCGGGTAATTTCTTGCCATGTGGTCCATTGACCCACAGACAAAACATCCCTGGTTCTTCTTAGGGTTAGGACAGTTGGGTGACAAATTCCCCTCCTACCTACAGTTGTAGCATACTGCTTTCCCCTTTAAACAGACTCCCATGTGAGGCTTTTCGCATGTCTTACATGCTTCCTTCCTCCGTTTGGGATCTCCCTGCTTTACCCCGATATTCCCAGGGTTAAAACTCTTTCTCTTTGGCAAGCTGTCGCTTCCGCTGGTAACTTCGGCCTTACTACCTCCCTATAACTTGCTCTTGATCTTTCCCTCTTTGTGGTACTAAGACAATGCCTCACCACCACCTTCAACTATTATTGCCTTTTCCAGAATGGTCCCGTAGAAAGCACTCTGAAAAACTGATATCCTACTATAGAGCCAGGGTTTTAAGCCTTGCTCAAACCTACGCGCCTTTCTCTCCTCTGTATCCACCTGGTGTAGAGAAAATCTCGCCAATTCGTTAAACTTGGCGACATACTGGGGAACTGTCATATCCCCCTGCTTAAGTTCTAGGAACTTAATTTCCATCCTACCTTGCATGCTAGTAGGGAAGTAGTTCTCGAAGAAAACCTTCTTAAAGCTGCTCCCATGCAATGACCTCTGCCCTAGTCCCCACCACTGGTGAGCCTCCACCGATGGTTGGCTTCCCCCTTCATCATGTAAGTCGCAAAAGAAGTCTTTTGCGCCTCACCTACGTTTGTTATCACAAACGCCTTTTAAATCTCCCTAACCCATGTCTGGACTTCTAGTGGGTCCGTCGTTCCTCGAAACTCGGGAGGACCCACACTTTTAAAGTCCTTAAAGGTAGTTGTTCTTGCTACCCCAGGAGCTATAGGAATCCCACCCCCCACTTGGTTAAATGCAGCCGTTAATAAATTAACGAACTCTTGCATAGGGTTATTAGGACCCCCCTGATTCTCATTATGAGACTCGGCCTCTTAGTTACGTTATCTCCTTCTCGGCGGCATAATTCTGATTAAATAAATAAAGCTTCGTTATTATCTATTTAACTACTCGGTTATCATTCTCAATCAACAACAACCATTCATACCACAATAAGCACATTTAATAAAAACTTCATTATATAAATATGCTTTCATAGTCAAAACTATTTACATCATGTTCCCTTAGCCAAAAGCTATTACATACTATCCCACGATTGCCTTCTACAAAAATTGGGATTTACAAAAAGACTACCCTTAAATTATACAAAAGAGGGTTTTACGTCACTACTACATACAAAAATATCTAATGATCTATTAACACTATCGAACGACATCCTCATATTTTTGATTTTCTAGAATCGACACTATATCTCGACTTATGGTATGCTGAGTCTGTCCTGACTCAATAGAATAACAAGCAATTTTCAGCTTGAAATCCTCATAAGCGCATTCGTGGATGTATGACATCCTATCTATCTTCTGGTCTTTCTCAACCAGTTTCTTTTGTAGCTCAAGGACATCATCCTTATAGTCACGAGCCTTATCAGTCATAAGCACTTTTTCGTCGTGCTCTGACTCAAAGTCTGCCTCTGCAGATTCTTTCGCCTCATATAAGGCAGTTATCTCCTCATTCTATGTCTTTACTACTGTGCGCAGTTGCACATTCCTATCCAACATGGCTAGATACAATGCTCTCATTGCATTTGGAGTTGTTGGCTCCTGAGTAGGCACCACCATATCAACCGATGTCGCCTCCATCTCCTCCTCCACGTCTAGCATCTCGTTAAGGTATGATGCTAACCCCATGGTCTCCTCAAAGATATACTCCTCAATGTCTGAGTCATCTAGTACAACTATCGGTACCTCCGCCACTGGCATTGGTACAATCTTAACTTGGTTAACTGAGTCCTCACTTATCATTTCCACGTTTCTAAACATCAAGCTATCAGTTGACATCTACAAACACATAACACGTTGATTAGTACATAATATACAATAGTATAATCACAAATCACATTTAATATCTTTAAGATTAATTTCCATCTTTTAATCCTTTCGATACTGAGTTATCTCAATACCTTATTAATTCAATGGACTTGAATTTCATTCTTCGGACTTTACCTTCCTTACGAGGTTATTAGCCTAAGGTTCTTCCCCCCTTAAGTTTTATAACCTAAAGCTTTGATACCAACCTGTGACGCCCCCAAATTCGGGTATCTTCCAACCCGACATATGGTACTCCACTGTACTAACTTCCATACAATCATTCCATTGAAATACAAAAAAATGAATATAATTACTATCTTCTTATTTCAATCAAAGTATAATCCTTCCCAGGTTCATAAACCGATTACATCATTCATTGTTCATAATGTATAATACATACAAACTTACTAAACTATTACACAATGCCTAAGCATCCATCTTAGCTTTGCCCTTATCTCTCTTGGCATTCATAGTACGTTCATCCTTAACTGTAGTTATATAATTCACGCAAGAAGTGAGCATGACAACTCAGCAAGTTTAATCAAGGATAACAGTAATACCACATTCTTGAATTATATAACAATTCTGACATAACTGAACAATAGTTATGAAGTATTATGAATCAATAATACTTTAACAGTTCATAACATCAATTCCCAAAGTATAGAATAGATTAGGAATTCTGAACCGGTCGATAGAACATGAACAGTAACTTTCAGTTTTCATACTTGAAAAGGAGTCCACAGCACTAAGGCCGTTCATCCGCATAACTTATGAGCACTTCTAGGTGATCAGCCTATAGTACTCTATGTTGATCAACACTCATTTATTAAACGTATTTACATTTAATATTTTTGGCAAACTCGCGTGCCCATCGAAAAATCAATGAAAAATACTTTTGTTTGTTCAAAGACAAACCTTACCTTCACGTCCGTACTAATTACTTGGCATAGGATAGCGTTAGCATTTCTATATAGAATGCTATGAATAATAATCAATCTATATATTACGAATAGGCTAGCCGAGTTAAAAATCTAGCATCGACCCTTTCTTTAAAACAAGTCTTGCAATTCAGTTCAACGAATCACATAAAACTTGGCTAACTTGAAAGTTAGAAAAGCATTAAGAAAACTTACCTTTCAGCATCTTCAAATAACTTAATCGACTGACCACAACCTTTACAGAATCTACATGATATATTCACATAGCACACTATAATTAGCTAACAAACAAATGTTCACATTGTTTCTACAAGCTTCTTTCTCTTCTATGTCTTAGTTAACTTAATATCAATAATAAAGTTAACTCGACTTTTTACCCTTCGTCCTTATTATTAACCAACTTACGTTATTAACTGGGACTCTAACATTGTAATGAAGTACCAACGTTGTTCATCACTCATAACTCATTAACATGCATTCAATTTCCTAAGTTCAATACCATATACCTTAGTATAGGTAGTATAGGAATAGCTTTAATACACTTATGAAGTGTACAAACATTACCCCTATAGGTCCCTGAACAATTGAAGTTCAAAACCTAAGTCAATATCCAAAGCCTAACACTACAGTTCACTGCGCTGACCATCCTAGATACTAGATTGGCTGCCATGCGCCAGTTAGCGATGTGTCCGGGCTTCGTCTCTCTGGCTATTGCCAGCTAGAACATCAACAATCATGCGGCACCACTTAGTAGTACTCAACTTTTTTTGTCTGCGCCGTGGCATTTAACTGCAAGGTGAAGAATTCAACCACAATGTTTGAAATTTTTTGTGAAATTCCGGTATAACTGAATCTCAAGCAGAATTTTTGAAAAGTTTTGTGAAATTCCGGTAATGCGTTCTTCGTTATAAGACACGATTTGGTCCGATAACTCAAAATTCACACGTTCATAAATGACATACTCTACGCGTTCAATGCTCGTTTTCTTCGTTTTAAGTCAGAATTCGACGATTCTCAAACCCACAACTCTTAATTACCCTATCTCACATGTTGACATTGAAAAACAACGTTTTCAAGTCTCACGTCAACTTTCGACCTCCAATCCGGAATTTCAACGTTTTTAACGTTTAACATCTATTTACGCAAAATTCGCCATAACTTTGTTACTAACGTTCTCTAAGCCAAATCTCATGGAATACTCCATGGATTTCATCTCTACATCCTAACCAAGCAAGATGCATATATAACGCATTGATGGAGTTCAATCGTTTAAAACAATCGATCTCAACAAACAATATTTTCATGGTTTGAAACTATATCGAACCTTATGATTCCTACGATCTCATGACTTATAGAGATTGAATCTATGGTAAGTCATCTTTAATCAACTATACAAGACATATACCACCCATTTTATGATTCTCCAAAGTAAAAGAAAATCAAAAGAGATGGAAATGAAAGATAAGGATTATTACCTCAAGAACTTCTTATGAACTCTCTTGAAAACTCTAAGTCAAAGCTTCCAAAATATATGATTTGTGTATTCTAGCTTTCTTTCTCTCTCAAATAATCTAAGTTGGCAATTGAAAAACTCACAAATGGCCCAACCTAGCTTCTTATTTATAGGAAAATAGAATGGAGGGTAATTTGGACAACTACCATCACCTCCTTACTATTCAACACTTTGTCACCAAGTAAAATACTTGGTGACCAAGTGATTTGCTTGACTTGCACACCAAGTGGCCGGCCCACCACCCCACGGGTCATCCCCATGGGTTTTACCTATTCAGTGACCCACCGGTTCGATCCACGGTTCGATTTTCATACATTGGGCTTAACCAATCTAATATTGGGCCTTGAATTGGGCTTAACCAACTAATCCCTTGGGCTTGCTCCTTCAATTGATTGGACTAAATATAATCCAACCTAAATGAATTAACATTAAGTCTTAACTTAATTCTATAATACGAATCGTATCCCATACGTATAATTCACGTATTCTCTCCGTATACTACTCATACAATAATCGTATTGTACTTTGTATTTACTCAACGTATTATACATAGATACTAAATAATATCATAAATGTATAACACTCGCATTAACCCTAACGCCATTCCTTCTACGCATATTATTTCCTTCTCGAAAATCAATATATTCAACCCTTAGGTTTTAAGTCCGTAGGCGAAAACTGCGTTTGCCATAAATGAAATATTATCAGATATTCCATCTAATCTCAATATTCTATCATCACACGTTTCTCAGAATTTTCAAATAATTCCCCGAACAGAAATAGATGAATAGTGTTTTTACGAAAATATCTCGAAAAATAATTATTTTTGTCTTGGAAATTCCAAACAAATAATTCTAGCACGATGCCAGAATACTAACCACGTTAGCACATTCTAGGTCATAGAACGACCTTCACATAGCTTACTCACATCATAATCAATTAAATTCATTTAATTCACATAATCAAATAAAAATTTAATTGTCATAAAAATCCAATTTTCTCGGGTGTTACATGAGCAGACTTGGTCAATCTATCAACAATGACCCAAATTGCATCTATGCCTTGAGAAACCTTGGGAAGACCAGTAACAAAATCCATGGTAATGTGCTCCCACTTCCATTCTGGAATTTAAAGTGGTTGCAATGGACCTTTTGGTACTTGATGTTCCGCCTTGACTCGTTGACAAGTTAGACACCTTGAGATAAGCAAATTAATTATCTCTCTCTTCGTATTGACCCACCAAAATGTATGTCGAAGATCATGATACATTTTGGTACTCGAGATGGATTGAAAATCTGTGTGTCATGCGCTCCATCATGATTTTATACTTTAAATCGTGGTCGTTAGAACACAAAGTCCGGAGTTGACTTGAAGTATTTCTTCTTCATCGATTCTTGCTTCCCAAGATAGCACCTTCTTGTACTTTCTTCCTCATACGCATCGGCTCCAGTGTTCAGTAGCTCGGAAAGCAACTTTAACTTTATCGATTAAAGTTGGTTCTACTCGTATATTCGCCATCATCACGTGGGTCCCCTGAGTCTTTATCTCTATCTCCATCCTTTGCAAGTCATACAAAATGGGCCTTCTGCGTTGACAATATCACACTCATTTGCATATGATCCTCTCACTCAACGCGCCACCTACCACATTTGCTTTTCCGTGATGGTATGGATGGTATGATCATAATCTTTCAACAGATTCAAGCCAACGTCATTGCCGTGATATTGAGTTCCTTTTGAGTGAAGAAATATTTGAGGCTTTTATGATCCATAAAGATCTCCACTTTCTCCCCATACAAGTAATGCCTCTAAATTTTAAGTCATGAAGATAACAACCGCCAACTCTAGATCATGAGTAGGATAATTCCTCGCATATTCTTTTGAGTTGTCGAGGCATAAAGCTATGACTTTCCCATGTTGCATGAGAACACATCCTAACCCTTTGCATCAAGAAGCATCATTGTAGATGACAAATCCCTCCGAGCAGGATGGTATTGTCGAGCAGGTCTTTGAAATGAGTCTCTTCTTGAGTTCTTGAAAACTCTTCTCACATTCCTCGTTCAATCAATTTTGTATCTTCCGAGTCGGTGAGTTAAGGGAGTAGTAATTCGAGAAAACCCTTCTACGAATCTCCAAAATAACCAAATAAGCCGAGAAAGCTACATACTTCGATCACTGATTTAGGTTGCTCCCAGCTTTGAATAGCTTCAATCTTTGTTGGGTCAACAGATATTCCATGACTTGATACCACGTGCCCAAGGAATGCTACTTCCTTAGGCCAGAACTCGCATTTCTTCAACTTGGCGTAAAGCTTATATTCATGAAGCTTTTGAAGTATCAACCTCAAGTGTTGCTCATGATCTTCATGGCTTTTGGAATAAATAAGGATGTCATCAATAAAGACGGATGTCATCAATAAAGACGACAACAAAGTGATCCAAATATTCCTTAAATACTCTGTTCATCATATCCATGATGGTAGCAGGAGCATTAGTCAATCCAAAAGACATGACTAGGAATTCATAATGCCCGTACCGAGTTCTGAAAGCCGTCTTTGGAATGTCATCGGTTTTAATGTTCAATTGGTGATATCCGGAACGAAGATCATCTTTGAAAAAAATTTGGCGCCTTGCAATTGGTCAAATAGGTCATCAATGTGAGGCAATGGATATCTATTTTTGATAGTGACATGGTTCAACTCTCGATAATCAATACAAAGTCACATACTCCCATATTTCTTCTTCACGAATAGAACAGGAGCACCCCAAGGAGACATACTAGGACGAATGAAACCGATGTCTAACAATTCCTGCAGTTGGGTCTTTAACTCCTGAAGTTCAATAGGAGCCATTCGATATGGGGCTTTGGAAATGGGTTATGTACCGGGTTCAAGGTCGATACAAAATTCAATTTCACGTTCTATGGGTAGGCCATGAAGTTCTTAAGGAATACGTCAGGAAATTCATTAACAATAGAAATATCATTCAAAACTGACATATTTTTGTTTAGATCCGTGACATGAGCTAAGAAAGCTTGACATCCATTTTTCAATAAACGAATAGCTTTATGGCTTGAGATGACAGTGCTTTATTTTAATGGTTTGGTTGGTTGAATTTGCATAATAGGTTGGTTAGGAATATGAAAGCTAACAACCTTATTTAAAATAATCAATTTTTGCATGATGAGTAGTTAACCAATCAATCCTGTAATTACGCTAAATGCAAGTATTTTTAATGAAATAAGATCAACAGATAATGTGAGGGTACCGATTTGAACCAAACAAGACTTATAAACAGTGGATGTAATGAAGGTTTCTCCCAATGGAGTTTTAACAGATAATTCAAAGTCTAATTTCTCCTGAGTCAAATTTAAAGCGTTGAGCGCAAGTAGGGAGAGAAATAAAAGAATAGGTAGAACCAAATTATCAAATATGGTATAAACTTCGCTAGAGTTTATGATAAGCTTACCCATGATGACCTCGTTCGAGTTCTTTTTGCTTTCCGGGAGGTCACGACAAACGCCTTCTCCTCAGACCACTGGCTTTGACTTTTTGGGACGCCCTTTGGTGCCTCTATCCCCTGTTGAACTTTTCTTCAAGAAATGACAAAATCGGGCTAGGTGACCTTCTCTTCCACAATTATAACATGCTTTGGATGACATCGCTAATTTAGATCGATGTGTCCTCCCTCCGCATTTGAAGCATATGATAGTGGTCATTCTCCTTCCTTAACAACGGTCTTTGGTGTCGACGTCTTTCCATTATTGTTGAATCTCCTCTTTTGAAATGTCCATTCGTATTGTTTTGGCCATGATTACCACCAAAGTGGTTACCATTTCGGCATGTTGATTCCTCCACGCTTATTGTCACCGCCGATGATCATTATCTTCGGTATTATCATTTTAAATTACCGCTTTTGGTTGGGTTGACTCATTATCGCGCTCCAATAATCGAGCCCTATTAACAACATCCGAATACAAACACGGTTTATAAGAGATAAGATATTGACGTATCTCGGGTTTCAAACCTCTTAGAAACATTCGCGTCATTCTCTCCTCATTATCAACCAAATGGGACGCAAACCAGGACAACTCGACAAACTTGGCTTCGTACTGCGACACGATCATGTTGTTTTGTTCCAGCTTGATGAACTCTACCTCTTTCATGTGACAAATACTTTTGGGAAAGTACTTGTCATTGAAAAATTCTTGGAACTTCTCCCAAGTCATCTTTAGTGCGGCAGATTGAGTACGTTTTATAGATTCCCACCAGTAATCTGCCTCTGCACGTAACATGAAGGTGGCAAAGGGAACCTTTTACTCCTTGGAGCATCCCAAGACATCAAATATCTTGCAGATTTACTTTATCCACGTCTCCGCCTTAAGTGGTTTTGGCTCTCCAAAAAACTATGGTGGTCCTGGGCCTCGAACTGCATGCACGATGACCGTCAGAGAGTCACGGTTTGTTTCCACTGCATTTCGATGGGACAAGAGAGTCTCTTGCACGATGTCGCATGAATTACAAAAAGCTTCAACATTCCATCGTTCATCATTTGGTCGGTGTTATTTTTGCATGAGGATTGTCGCCTCGATGCACATTGTCCTGATTATTGATCTGTGGAGACTCAACGGTCTCCCTGTGCTCCATTGATGTTGTCAACATTCTCGGATGTCATTTTCAAATACTGCCACAAAACAAGGGTTAATTAACATATCACAAATTATCCCTATACTACGATTGAACCAATTAAATACCAAATAAACTTAGGTAGGTCATACTAAATAATGAATTCTGCCTCTCCTCCTAGTTCTCTTCTCTCACATCTCACCAGGATCATATCCCAAAGCTTTGATACCAACCTGTGATGCCCCAAAATAGGTATACATCACCCATCTTGAGTCGCCAAATACGTGGTACAAAATTCAAATACAACTTAATTATACAACAAATGTGTAAAATACGACAAAACATATGTTGTGAGTTTTAATACAAATATTGTCATCTAGACAATATCCACACTCAATTGAGTCCAAATTACATTTATTATCACACTATTTTTAATGTAATAGTGAGGACTACTAATGCTATTATCTCGGACCGTCACTCCGCTCCCTCGACTAGTCCCTCGCTACGTTCTCATTTCAAGAGAACAATGAAAGTAAAAGGGTTAGCTCAACTAGGCCAAGAAGAAATATTATGACTAAGATAATATGTAATAAATTATCGTTAGCCTTCAAAAAGTGTTAAACCGATACAATATAACAAACATCAAGTTTAATCTGCAATGAACAAGCAATCCATTAAAAGAGTCAAGTAGAGAATAAAATCTACTATCTTTTATGATTTAAAAGGTTTTTCATCACTTTATCATTTGGGACTCGATTTTAATAAATAATCCACATCATCTCTCGTGACTCACGACCAAGGATATTCATTAGTATCACAACCACAAATTTTCCATGCACTACGGGCCAAGGATATTCGTGTATTCATCAATGGTCATGATCATGCCAACAACTCATCCATCAATGCACTACTAAGTTAATGAGGATTTTTACCACATCATTTGTAACATTACAGTCATGATTATACCGACTAATCCCCGGTCATAATCATACCAAGTCCATCTATGCACTACAGGCCACAGATGACTTTCAACATAATATAAACATGAGGATGATGGCAATGATATAAGAATTCAATAAAACAAGTTCAAAAATTAATTTATCTAGGAACTAATAACGTCCAAATTGTCAACATGAAACTTCTTTGTAGAGTAAAATTCAAGAATGATCAGAAGAATATTTCCATGAAAAGATACTGGATGAAGCTCAAATATCAAGGATATTCCACTAATTTCATGGAGTATAGAAGTCAAAACTTTAACCAACTGAGTATAATAAAGAATGGAATAATAAAAGAAATCACCAAGCATGCGATAAACCGCACAGACAGGTTATTCCAACAGAATAATAAATAATGGAACCAAAGTCGCGCAGAACGCACATACAAGATATTCCAATGTAATAATAAATAACGGAACTGTGTCAAAGTAAATTTGCACATACAGGATGTTCCAATGTAATAATAAACAATGAGAATCTCAGTCATGCGCGAACGCCTTCGACAAGATGTTCCAATCGGAATAATAAAGAATGGAATAATGTAAGAATTTCATCATGTATGCAGATTCTTGATATAGACATGTTATTCCAACATAATGATAAAGAATGGAATAATGAAGAATTTCACCAAGTATAGGGTAGATCACATGATACAAAGTTATTCCAATGGAATAAAAAAAAAATTGAATGACAGAAGTTCTCTTCATGAATACGAAAGAAATAATACCCCTTACCTTAGAACAAACTGGATATAAGAGTAGTGAAGTAGTATAATACTTTTCTTCTTTCTCTCTATAGTTTCTCTCTCTAGAGTTTCAGTGAATTCGTAAGAAATAATGAAGGAATGAACTTCTATTTATAAGAGAATGGAATGAATAGTAACTAATTCCTGAACGGTCCAGATTGATTTACTTTTAAACGGACGGTCCAGATTGGTTTACTATAAAATATTCTAATAAAACAAAATCTTTTAAATAAAATATATTATATATATATTATAGATATTAAATATATATATAACATGTGCCAAAAAAAATCACGGGATACACTCTCGTGATCAATATTTTCCTTCCTTCACCAAATTGTCAACAAAGTATATATATATATATATATATATATATATATATATATATATATATATATATATATAATAACCTTAATAATACACCTCCCATCCAAGCAATCCAATTCCTTTTGATTTCCCGAGAACCATCCCAATATTTCACCAACATGTGGGCAACACTTGCCCCACTTATGGCCCCCCACCAATATTATATATATATATACACTGAATAACTTCCTACCGATTATTTTGAAAAATGGGTAAATGGGGGTCCAACTAATAAGCAAAATTTACAACAAATACTTCATAAAAATTTCTTCAATATTTTTAACAACATTTATCATCATTATTATAATTCACAATATTAATCGACCAGGTCGTTCCCAGGAAAGAGGGGGCTTTCCAATAAGGATTTTTCCCTATTGACGCGCAATTAGGTGACCAAACCTCTTCTTGGCAGAACTTCTAGACATCGTTAATATTGTAAATAATAATATTAATAACTCAGTCATCTCAATTATTGATTTAATAATATATAAAATATCGACAATAATTGAATCAAATAATATGAGATACTATACAACAATTCATTGAGCAATAATTGAACAAAACCGAGTGACTTCTCACGTAAGCATCAATAATCAAAACCGGTATTGCTACTATGCAACCATAGCGTACATCAGTATTTTTTACTACCGAGTAGTTCAACAGTTTTAACTGTAAAACTTCCGTCGTTATTTTCATAAAATATTTTTGTCATTTTCTCAATCCGACAATAATTCCGTTGTAGGGTCCACCAATGATTGTGCCGTCGTACGAATATTCCCTGACCAATCGAATATTATATAACAACTTGCGTACTTTGCAAAATTTATAAATATTACCCACAACTATAACATTATATCAAATTCATTCCATAATATTTAAAAATGATAATTATAGAAAATTTATTTTTATTCATAAAAGTTGGGGTCTTACATCAACAATTCGAGGAAGTTAACAAAAATATCTTTACAAAATAATGAACATCAAATTTCTGAATAAGATTAAAATTTTGGAATCTCAAATTTAATTAAATGTCCACAAGGGGAAATATTTATTTTGAGGGTCACTTTACGACCATGAACTCTTTACACAAATGTTCAACAGTTAGAAAGACTGTGAACTTTTACGCCCCGGAGTATCATTAGATGATCAACCCAATAATACCTCCATGTTACGCGTAATATTTAATCACGTTGTAATTACACAGTGTGATAATGTCGATTACCCGACCACAACACAATACCCCAATTTATAGGGTTGTTCAGTCATAATCCTCAGGATCCGCACCAAAGCAATTTGGATTGGATTAACATATCATCAAAGAATTATAAATAGTTCAATAAATTGATAGAAACATAACAATTGAGTTTAGTCGAACAAATGACATAAGCTCATTTTATAGACGATCCAATAAGCTTTTCAAAAAAAATTTACAATTTTAATAATGAGCGAAGTTCAAATGTATGGGAGTGAGGGAATTTGCCTGTTGTGGACATACTTTCCCCGAGTAGGGTATTTCCAGTCCCGGAATGGTAACCTACACCATCCATAAATATTTATTTAATTATTAGTTATCGTCGGTAACTGTTTGAAAGTTTGTTTCGGTATTTTTGGATATCGTAATTTATCTTTAAGTATATTATTACACCATTAAAATTTCATTACAATATTTATATATTAATCACGTAGCCTCATACGTCCCTTTTGGACAAATCTTTAGCCGATAAAATATTTAATTTATTTATCGGCTTTTCTTTAATTAATTTTTCATATATTTTTATACTTTACTTTATCCATTAAACCACTCTAACTATTTTATTATTTTTTTTTCCTTCTAGCCCCACCTAGATAATTATAATTTAGTTAGTTTATGATTTTTTCATATTTTCCCAACAATGTTACTATTTATTTTAAGCCCATTTCTTTCCAAATTTGTGAAATCATTAAAATTTGAAATTAAGTCCAAAAGTTATAAATTTTGCTAAGTATCTTTATCACATCAAATTACACTTTTAACCAAAATTTCATCTTAATCTGAATTACAAAACTCAAGTTATTACTATTTTAATTTTTAAAACCCTGATTTTATTTTGGTCATAACTCTTTCATTACAAGTTCGTTTATGCTCATTCTTGGGCCAAAATACACTTTATACTTTCAAGTTTCATTCCCAAAAGCACGTAATTTTTCTCCATAGCTATATGCCTAGAACTTACTTTTCTAAAACTAGGTTAGGGAGTTGTCCAGTCTGCCATGTTTTACTAGAAAATTCACCAAAAATAATTTATAAGGAATTTTGACTTGAAACTAGTGCAAAATTTTAGTTAACTTATAGATCTATCTTCTCTAATAAATTTCACACAAACATTCGAAATATGCTAAAAGTTCTGTTTGTTACAAAATTAGTCTTTGTTTTACGATTTTTACCCTATATGCTGAAAATGTTCTTCACTTGTTTAATTTTTCTCTTTCCTTGTGTCTTGTAAGATCTTTGATTTATTTTGTCATAGTTCATGTTAACATACTCCAATATATTATTATCTACCCTTAGCATGAACAAATTCATATACACACATATTTACTTCATAAATTATTTATAGAAGATAGTTTAGAGTTTTCTTTAACTAGTTTGTGTCGCTTTCTTGTTTTTATTTGTTCTTTCAATTCCTACATGATCCATGGTTGTTTGCCTAATTTCGTACTAGCAATTAAACGTAAGTATACATGATCAAATATGAAATATAATGGCAAACAATGTATCGTCACATAGAGAATTGTAAATAATACTGTCAATTACCAATTTTATATTAAATTAATTTTATTAAACAAATATCTTAAGTTGTTGAATTTTGAAAATAAAGTAAACTAATCACTAATTACCAAGAATTGAATTCAAATTTAAAGACTTAAGATTATAATTTCCCTTGATGCTTTGCTTCAATTAAATCACTTCCTCTTTAAGTACGACAATTATGATGGATTGTTAACTAAGAACTCATTAGTATTCATAAACACCTCTCGATGAACTTATAAACAAATCTTCCTAAATCCACAAAAGATAGAATTAGAAAGAACACCTTAGTTAACTAACTCACTATATCTCTATATGAATTACAATTAAAATAAAGGATTTCAAGTACATGTTCTCTTAAGATTACATACGACATATATAGTTATATTTCTATCCTATACACAAATGATAACCAACAATATTAACAAGGAAGCAAAATTAACTAAAACTACACATTAAGTTCCACTGCAATCCTAAAAGGAAATTTAGTTCATAATTGAATTAAAACCATCATCCACAAGTTAAACATCATCTAGGAATTACAAAATAAAATTAAAAGAAGAGAGTTAAGAACTAGTATGACGCAATTCTTGAAATCCTTCATAGCCTCCTATGTTGCTCTTCCTTTGTGATCAAAATGTTGCTTCAAGCCTTCGATTTGTCTTTAATCTAGGGTTCAATGTGTCTAAGATGAAGTGTTTATAATCCTCAGAATAAAGTCCTAAACCCTTAAGAAGTAACAAAATCAATTCCTAATCAAAGTTTTCAAACATTACAAAACTAGAAATTTTTTGTAGCCGACCTGGCACTGTCGCGCCAGGTTGTAGTACTAAACTGGCTCTGCCGAACCAAGTCTCCAGAGAAGATTCTCCTAGTCTGACACACGGCGCTGCTGCACCATTCCTAAGTCATTCTTGCCGCTACTGTGCCTGGCATCCAACAACGCTTTTTCTGCTCTTTTCCTGCTACTTCCACCCCAATTCATCTAGTTCCTTCCACCATACCATGCAACCTACAAAATACTCATAAATGCATCAAAAATAACACAAAACACTTAAGGATAATCAATAATTCAAGTTAAAATGCATTTGATTCGTATGTATAAAACCTACTCATCAATATATATTACTACAACATATATATGTTCAACATAATCTTAAATACACAAAGTCTAATTATTCTTATCAAAGAAATATTTTTAAGCTTTAAAAGGTTAGGGTTTATACCTAGTTTGTGTGTGATTGCTTCTCCTTGCTTGGATCCTTTTGTTTCTCTTTGTTAGTTGCTGAGTTTTTCCTCACTTTTTCTCTTCCTTTTGCTGCCAAGCTTTCACTCTCTCTTCTCTTGCTTGGCTTTTTTTTGTGTTGGATGAAAAGTGAGGAAAAAAGTTTAGTATTTAAAGTAAAAAATTGGACCACTTTTTCCACAAAATATCCCTCCTCCCTTATCTCATTGGGCAGCCGAAAATTGCTAGTGTTGTCTTTTTTATACCTTTTCTAGCTTTGTTGAAAAATTTGATATATATATATATAGGGGACTGATACATAATTAACATGGTCAAATTAAGATTGTCATTGCAATAGACCATGAGCGTCCATCTGTAGATCGAACGGTTAAATAGATCACCCCCATCCTTAGTTAAGTTTTTAGTATTCCACAGTTTAATACTACGGGTGAGACAAATGTTCAAAATACCCCTCGTTATACAAGTTCCCTGTCTGCAGTATTAAAGTACTGCGGAGCTTGGAACTTTTTTTTTAAAAAAATCTTTGGCATCCGCAATATTAAACTGCGGAGCCTGGTGCAACATTGAAGAAAGGAGAAGAAAGTTCTTTGGAAGAAAACCCACCTAAAAGACTTGTGGCCCCAACTCACTTACAATAATCAAACCATGAATCATCTTCCCCAACTCTAAATTCCCAGTTTGAACACAAATGCTCAACATAAAGTAACATTAATATCAGACCCTTTCAAAACAAATATTTTGTTATTTAGAACGTTTCAAGACAAAGTATATAATATGCATAGTAGAGAAAAATAAGTAAATAGAGACTATAATTTTGAGAGAGGAAATTGTAGAGTGAGAATATAGAAATCGTAGATTGAGAATAGAGAAATTGTAATGATCGAGATTGTAGAGTTTTCTTGTAATTGGGTTTTTAATATTTATTAAATAAAATAAATATTTTGATGAAATAGATTGTGTGTTATGTGTTTATAGGTTGATTAATGACCGAGTTTACGTGTTACGTGACTAAGTATAACCGATAATTTTTTCCGAGAAAAACGCTAAAACATTATTCATAAAATGCAGAAAGCGCTAATAAACATTTTTTTCGAGAATTTTGAATTACTTCATAACATTTATTTGAGAAGAGAGAAGAAATCTCTAATAAAAAAAATTCAGAAAAAGCCATAAAAACACTATTCACGGAAAAAGTGCAACTTCGTTTTTTTGAATTTTCGAAGAATGAAATAACATTTTTTTAAGAAATGGGGATTGGTGGTGAAATTGTATTTTCTCAAATCGAAAGTCAGTTTTTTTGGCTAACCGAGCGAGTTACGAGAACGTAACCGAAAAAAGCTAGAAAATCTAACTAATTAAAAGAGAAAATGACTAATTAAATTTAATGGGTTAACTAAGCCTAGGATTTGAATGACTTGGTTAGGAATTGAAAAGGCTTAGGCTAATGGGCTAGTTAATTTACTAGCTTAAGTGTTCTTAACACTAATATACAACAATTAGAAAGCAATTACAAAAATAAAATACACACAAAATAATTACAAAAATAACAAAACACAATATATTACGTTGCTAAAATCATGTATCATTAACTCCTACACGTCAGTTACCGTCTTTCATATTTGTAACTAACCGCACCTAAATTCAAGCAACTGAAGAAACATGCAACTTTGATATCAGAATAACATATCAACGCCAAATCAATTGGAGAAGACAAAATCTTCTGTCGCGACACAACTCTGATATCTGAGAAGACGAAGCCTCCTGTCGCGACGCAACTCGTAATCGGAGAAGATGAAACCTGTTGTCGCGACGCATCGCTAAGATCAAAAATAGCATACAAAATCAACAAAACCTTCAAGTTCAGTAACCAAAAACTTAATTACTGCAGTGATTGTTGAATACAAGTTCAACATCAGCTTCGATACAAATACTGAGGTATGTGAGTTTAAAATTTATAAGCATATAGTTACCTATGGTTATTACGAATAACTATATTGGTTACCTTCCTTAAGTTTTTCGAACTTAAAATTGTCACAATGTTTGAATACTGAATGTTTTGATTGCAAAATGTATTTGAAAACATGTGTTATATTATGGTTACTAAGGTTATATAAATTGGTTATCATCTAATGTTGTCTTCGTTATCGATTATTTTGTTTTGTTATTGTGTAACATTATACCGCTCTAATGTTGTCTTTAGTTATCGACTAATGTTGTCTTGGTTAATCGATAATATTACTAATTAATGTTGAATTGGTTATCGACTAATGTCGATTGGTTATTGTGTAACATTATAATGTTTCTTGACTAATGTCGATTTGATTATCTTGGTAAAACTATAATGGATAATGATTAATGCTCGACTTGGTTATGTAAAATTATAATGCCGATTTAATTATGTGTAAAATTATTATTTAGTGACTAATGCCGACTTGGTTAATGACTAATGGAAACTTAATTAATGCAAACTTAATTAATCGAGTGATTAATTGGTTATCAGAGTTGGTTGTCAAGCATATTAATGTACACTTCTACTTATGTTTTTTATATTAATGGTTACTTGTTAGCTACATTGGTTACATTCTTACAAAAGTTTGCCTTTAGTTGGTAACAAACAAATTATACTGGTTGTTTTTTACTATAAAAATGCAATGGAAAATGTGTTTATCTTGTGGTTACTAAATAAATATGTGTCAAGTTATAGCCTAAAATGGATTTGGTTATCGATAAAGTTGTTATGATTACTGTATAATGTTATGGTGTTTTATATTGGTTTGTTTTAATATGGTGGTTACTTATTGGCTACATTGGTTACCTTCATACAACTATTATAATTTAATTGGTAACAAATATCAATATACCGATTATTTCTATTGTAAGATGAATGTACAAATGTGTTTTTTGTTCTGGTTACTAACATCATGTAGTTTGGTTACTAGCTAACATTGATTTGGTTACTTTACAATACTTATTATTTGTTGTATTTACAATGGAGATGATTCCAGTTGTACTTTATTTCAACTCATACAGACATGGACCGATAGTAACCAATACACCAAATTTGAAGTTACCTAAGATACTAGTTCCATCAACTTGTTCGTTCAGAGAAATGCAAAACATGATATGCAAAGGCATTACTGATTAAACACAAACGCAACAACATTGTCAATCAAATTTTAGATTAGAAGTTTATATTCCACCGATCATTATATCAGATGAAGCAACCTTAAGATTCTTTATTGAAATCAGTAGAAAATCTGATGAGCAAAGTAAATTCTCACTGATTATAGAAACTGAACACAGAAGGGGACGCACAACAATCTTGCATAACTTGACATATGTAGAAGAAACTATAATTCACAATGTAACTCCAATCAGATCAACACAAGGGAATTCAGAACTAGTTCCACTAGCAACACAAGATTGCCAAATTGGAACGCAATATGCCAATCACCTAGCAATGGAAATTATTGAACAACAACGAGATGACAACATGATGATCATACACGTAAGAACGATATGATGATGTAATAACAGATCCGAATGAACGTGAAGTACAATTACATCAAACCTACAAAGAAAAAAAATCCTATCACAAGCTATGAGGTCAGCATTCAATCAGAAAAGCAGATAACACAAAGTTCAACGAAACAGTCATAGAGACTTTTGTGCTAGTGTGCGAGAGATGATGAAAATTGCAAATGGAAGATGAGAGCATCAAGTTTTCGAAAAACCAGTATGTTCAAGGTGAGAGAATTCAACGACATCCACATGTGTTCAGTCAACGTATTGCTGGGAGACCACAGACAGGCAAATAGTGAGTTGGTCAGTGAATGCATAATGCACAAATTAACAAATTTGAAAAAAATATACACACCAACCGATATTGTGGAGGACATGATGACATAATATAATGTGTCTATCTCTTACCAAAAAGCATGGAGATCGAAGGAGAAAGCGTTGGAAAAGGTAAGAGGAAATCCACACGACTACTCAATGATCCCATCATGGTTACACATGCTGAAGAAAACAAATCCAGGTAACAATTAAAAACATTTTATTGGTTTTTCATAATTAGTTGGTTACCCAACTAAACTGATTTGGTTACCCAACTCAACTGATTTGGATACCATTAACCAACTGAATGGTTACCAACTACTAGTGATTTGGATACTGTATACTACTTGTAATTCTAATGATAATGCTCATGTTTCATATCAGGTTCCGTCACATCCCTTGAGTTGGAAACAAATGGTCGTTTCAAGTATTTATTCTTTGCCATTGGAGCATCCATTCAAGCATGGCACCATTGCTTTCCAATAATTGTAATCGATGGAACGTTCATACAATCAACTTATGGGGGGACACTACCGATAGCAAGCATACAAGATGCAAACCAAAACATTGTTCCGATTACTTTTGCAATGGTTGACAGCGAAAATGAATTATCTTGGAGATGGTTTTTCATAAATTTGAGAATTGCTTGTGGAGTTAGGGAAGGCCAATACATTGTCTCATATAGACATAAAGCCATTATACAAGGACTGAATTTTGTGTTTCCCAACGTCATGCATGGTTCCTGCACATATCATGTACTAAAAAATATAAAAAATAGATTTAGAAAGAGAGGAGACGAACTTAAACAGGCTTACAACGGGGCTTGTAGAGCTTACACTATTGAACAATTCAACAAACACATGACTGAACTTGATGCCATTGATCCTCGAATAAGGACATATTTGGAGGAAGAGGTCAAGTTAGAGAAGTGCACCAGGCTCCATGGGACTATAAGCAGATACTCAACAATGACTTCAAACACCGCCGAATCTATTAACAACGCAATCAAGATGATCAGGGATCTTCCAGTTGCATCAATGATTGAATGCCTACGTTGTATGGTTCAAAGATGGTATTTCACAAACAAACAAATAACCATATCAACATTCACAACACTTTCCACAACAGCTGAGGGAAGGTTGCAATCTAATATCATTAAATCAAAGAAACTTAAGGTAACTAATACAAATTTTAAATTATTGCATCATAAGTTGTATTTGCATTTTATGGAAACCTATTTGTTCACTATTGGTTACTGTGTAATATTATACTGTCTAATGCTGTCTTAGTTACTGACTAATGTTGTCTTGGTTACTGCATAATATTACTAATTAATGTTGAATTGGTTACTGACTAATGCTGACTTGGTTATTGTGTAACATTATAATGGTTACTGACTAATACTGACTTGTTTACTGACTAATGCTAACTTGGTTACTATGTAATATTATATTGGTTACTAACTAATACTTAAATGCTTACTGCATAACATTATAATGGTTTATCGACTAATGCTAATTTGGTTCTTGTGTATCATCAGATCGATACTGACTAATGCTTGTTTGGTTACTCTATATAATTATAATGTTATTGTGTTTTGTAATTATAACATTGAGTTGTTTACTTTTTACTATATTTATTCTGTTTTCAGACAATGAAAATGATTCCAGTTGTACTTTATTCTAACAACACTTAATTTGTGTTGTAGGTTGAGACATCAAACTTAGTGATTTTCACTGTTTACGATGTCGCTAAACAATATATTGTGGACATCGATCAAAAGACATGCACATGTCGTAAATTTCAGTACCATGAGATGCCTTGTCAAGACACGTCTGCTCGCATTATGAATGAACAAGCTTAAATTTGAGCTGTTATGATTTTTGCTCAAAAAATTACTCTAAAACAACTTTGGTCGACACATATTCAGCTTCCATCATGCCGTTAGATGACAAAGAAAACTGGGATATACCAGAGGAAGTAAGAAACATATGTGTAAAACCACCGAACACAAGAAGACCAGCGGGAAGACCAAAAATAGGGAGGTACAAACACACTGATCTCAAATCAAAATTCAAAACAAATGCAAAGAAAAGCAAGAAAAAGGACACAACAGAAAACATGCAATAATCCACTGCTTTAAGACCAAAAAGGTCCGATATAGTGAAATTACATTAAGAGTGTAAATACATGAATATATAATTGTTTACTATAAGTAACCATTATCAATATGGTTGGTAACATTTTTGATTGTGTACAGTAAACAAAATTGTTATTGATTAATATTTTGATTTCTGATTTCATTATGAGTTTCCAATATAAAGCACACATATATATACATTGTACAATTGTTAACTATTCTAAAACATTTTTATGTAAATTTGTTTACCACCTAAAATAAAATGGTTACCACTGCATTAATGTTTAATTACTACCAGCTAGATAACTATGTAATTTAAAAGTATCCATCAGCTAGATAAATGGGAACCCACACATGTACACTATGCACTTGACTATAAATCAGACACATACATTTAACACTTTATAACATTCGTGATACAAACTTATAACTGTTTGGTTACCAACAAAAACAAAAATTGTTAACATATATGTAGGTTTGGATATCAACCTAACATTTCAACTTAAATAGCTGATATATACTGATTTTAACAAATTTTATGTCAATTTGTTCACTAATATGTAATAAAATGGTTACCTATATAATAAAAATAATGGTAACTAGAACAAAACAAGAATCCATCTTAGGAAATCATGTATAATAAACAATTGCATATTAACCAAAAAAATATTTTTTTAACTAAAATCCCTCATTGATTGTACAAAAATAGTACTCAAAAACCATTAAATAACAGTAAAACAAATATAATACATAAGTAACCAAATAGTTACATAAAAGTAACCATAACATGTTTTAATGGTAACCAAAACATAAAACAACTTGTATATCCAATATCCTGTAATGAAAGTGATATTGTTTGTTTAGGCAACCCAAGTATACTCTGACATGTACATTTCACAATTGATATATGTCCTGAAACAAGCTTGTAACTCTCTGGTTACTATCAAAACAATAGTTGGTTACCTTTTTATACATATTTGGTTACCAACTGTACATCTCAAACAATGTAGCAAACACAACTTAAAAGAAACAAATACCAACCAACAAACAATGTTACTTTCATTACTGCTAAAATTCTCAAATATGTAATCCCATCTACATAAGATCCAATAAACATCACAAACTCATAAACCATACAAAAATGTTGTGTATATCCCAAAAAAAAAAAAAAAAAAATACAAAACACAATTCATAAATACAAAACAACGAGATCGAAACTAATCAAATCTGGAACAAATCTTCCCGGAAATTCTCCGTCGGGCCTCATATCCCTCCAACTATTTGTTCCTTGCATGTATATATAGGTTTGTGCATAACTTCTTCCGACATCAAGAATGGGGAATGGAATAGGAATTTCATCAAATTTCTGATGAATGACATGCTCAGAGAAACAAATCGTGAACATCCCGCAATCACTGCACAAACAGACAAAAGATAACAAAAATCAAAACTAAAATCAACCTATATGTAATAATTAAAAAATGTAAACAATGTAACCCTTACCCTCCTCGACTTGTTCAGAACCGCCTCCGCAAATTCCAACTCAATTATATCATCTTCCTCCTTGTCATGATATTTGGTTCATCGCTAAAGTCAATGTCGACCTATCCTCCAAAAACCCACTTCTTGCACAATAAAGTGGGAAGAATGAATATGTATGGCTCACAAACATCCATAATTTTTGTTTGCATGGATTTCTTTTTTGGCCGCAAAGAATTATAAACAGTTAGACGTCTATGATGCACATCAAATGTCAACAAAAACCAATGTTCCGGTGATGACATATGAATGGGGAACAACACGTAGTCAAAATTTCTCCATGGTGTGTTGACATCCATAAACAGCCCATGGATGTATTCAGCAACATCACCCTCCCCAGACAGAACACTCTTATATGCATTTTTACTTGTATACTCCTCGAAAAGAGCGGTCATCTTGTTATGAAACCAACAATCTGTAGTCGTTGCCCTTATATGAACACTGTCGGAATGTCTGGCCAATTTACGGAAATAATATAACGCAACATTGATGTGCTGAACCAGAAAAAAACATATAATATTACACAATTGCTAAAAAATGTAAGAATGTAATGAATGTAACCAACTATGTTAACACTAGTTACTACCCCAACTAAAAAATGTAACCATATCTAGAAAAACATAATTTTTTTAAAAAAGAACTCACATCGTCGTCTAACCATTGTCCAAGAGTCTTTAATTTGTAGAACCACATTTTTGATGATATTGGGATGCACCCAAATACAAAAGCAGTTCAATATTATCGTTTTTTTCCAGGAATTTGTTGGTCCTTCAATATAAAAGCATATTAGTATACACGCTAACATTAACAATTATCGTATTAGTATACACTACCCAAAATTAGACTTGAACAAATAATAATTAATATACTAATCAACAACTTAATTGTAAATAAAGAATCTCGGTAACCAACAAATATTAATATAATAACCATAATCAAATAGTAACCAATACATAACAAAAAACAAGAACCAAAATATAAAATAATAGTAAACCATAAAATAATTTAATAGTAACCAAAACAACAACATCATCTACTCAATAATAATTTTAAACAACATGAATGTACTAAACAAATACCTAGTAATCAATCAAAATATAATATAAAGTAACAAACACTTTACTTCAATGGAACATTAACATAAAACAAATATTACATGATAGTAACCAAAATATAATATATTAGTAACCAAAAACATAATATGACAAGAACCAAAAAATATAATATGACAAAGAATAAAATAAAAATATAATGTAATCAAAAACAATTTAACCAACATGCATATACCTAACAATTACATAGTAACCAATATATAATATGATAGAAACCAAAATACCATTTTGAGAAAACAAAATGGTATCCAACTCATAATATAACAAAGAACTATAACATGATAAAGCAGAACCAAAACATAAAATAATAGTAACCATAACATTTATTTAATATTAACCATATGTTTTACAAAGAAAACAAATTTATTTGTTTAATAAAAAACTATAGCATTGTTAACAATAAAAAACAAACATTTTCCTGTTGTTTAGTCCAATTTTAAACCATTGTTCAAACAATGCCTCTTCAAACATTGATGGCATATCCATGCATACTTTTGGGAACGCAGAAAAGACATGCAAGTGTTCGACTAGCACCCACGGTAGTAGATTTATGAACCAAAATAGATCCAAACGTTGATGTATATGGAGACCGCAAACGACACACTCTTTGCATGTTCACGGATTAAGTCTACCAACCGCTTTTATGGACACTTTTCTCCAACTCATCACATCGAACTATGTCCCGTGTGGTTAAAACCATCGATCAAGGGCGCATTTTTTTCTTTCGCTTCACATTTATTCCCTATTTATATTGACATAAAAGGTAACAAATACAATTATATTTTCAACATAAACACATGCAGATTAATAACTATATGCAATAAAAACCGAATGAACAATAATCGATATATTAAAGTGAACATATCATAATAGTAACCAAAACAAAATAAATTACTAATCAAATTATAATATAATAAGAACCAACACACAATGTAATAAGAACCAACCAATATTATAATAGTAAACATAATATATATAATAGTAACCATATCACAATATAACAAAGAACAAAACCAATAGCATGTAAAAAAAGGATGGCATGTCATTATAACACTAACCTCAAAGAAGAACATACACAACAATCTCTTTTCCCAAAGGTATCGCTTAATATGTCAAAACGATGGCATGTCATTGTTCTTGCCAATCTGTACAAAATAAAAAACAACCAATTAATCATTAAAAAAAAGACATATAACACAACAAAACAAACAAATATGTCTAACCTTGACATTTTGTACATCATCATTAATTTTTATTTCATGATGTTCTTCAACCATAACATCACATTCAACTTCATCACCAATTACAATTTTATTCCCATTCTTTTTCTCAACAAAATTCAATACATCATCACCATCATTATTCTTATTTAGTTTTGAACCATCATCAACATCCTCATCAACATGGGGGTCTTCACACTCTTTAACAACTTCATCATCTTTAACAACTTCATCAACCATAACAACATCTTCACACTCTTTAACAACTTCAGTTTCAAACTCATCATTCTTCTCATCAAATTTCAACCCATCATCACCAACCTCATCATCATCATTATTATTACCTTTAAAACATCATCATCATCATCAACAACAACATCATCACTTCATCTTCATCATCATCATCATCATCATCATCATCATCATCATCACCGCCATCATCATAATCAGAATCATCATCAGAATCACCATCAACTTGTTTGTCCCCAACATCTTTGATCCCGCGTAACTCATCTCTAATAATGGACCTAAAGTCCCTACATAACTGAACATGTAAAACATGCATATCATCCTTAATATCAGCCCGCAATTTTACAATGTCTTTCTTAATTTCAGACACTTTCTTCTCCAATGGCCTAAACCGTGCATCAATTGCATCTTTAACTTCAGATATATCAAATCCAATGTTGTCACCCTTCACTTTTTTTTCAACCTTCTTATCAGCATCCTTCCCATTGAAAAAGTGAAGCCCGCCCAAATCAAGCTTCGATCCTTTCCCTGACATGGGAATCAAACTTTTATCCTCAATGAAAAACATTAAGTACATTTAGTATAACATCGACAAACATTGTACAAATATAAAAAAAAAAATAGTAAATAAAGAATCATGAAACATAATTAGTAATCAAATACATATATATAGGTAACCAAATGTATATAAATCAAGAACAAATCAATGAATAAAGGTAGCCAATATTTGTATAACCGTAACCAACAAAATTGTTATTAGCAACATGAGGGTAATTTAATTAAGAACCAAATGCGTATATTCAGTAACCAAATACATTGTTATTATTAACATACACATAAATAATCAGTAACCAAATGAGTATATAAAGGTAACTAACTACTTTGTTAACAGTAAACTTCACAAAATATAATCAGTAACTAAATATATAACTAAAGGTAACCAATTATACTCTTAGTAGTAAACTGCATACCTGTCCGGAACAAAATACTAAATCATTCAACTTGTCATTCGTAGGGGGCTTCACTAGCTCCTTCCATCTAAATAAACGGACATCCGACGGATGCTCATAATTGCATATGCCCCGAGTTTTGAATGTCGAAATGGTTTCAAACATAAACACTTGGAATACATAAGGTAGCCCATTCAACTTGTACAATTTTGTATAATGATCCTTGTAGAAATTATATATCGACCCACCATTCCTTCCTTTCTTCAAACGCCCCTTCAAAGCATTAGACAAAGAGTACTTTGTCATCTCGAACGCGACTTTTCCCCAAGGAAAACTACTAACATCAGCATAACATAAAAAATTGACCATTGCCCCATCCACATAATTTTCAGAAACTGTGGATAAAATGAAATTAAACACCAAAAAAATCAATGACATCTTAATAGCCTCATCATCGTCATCAAAAATTGCCTTCCGATAAACCCTACCTATACTACTACGCGTCACAGCTTTATCCCCAAAAAACTTTTCAATAAGCATATTCTCCATACCTTTATACGCAGTTATATCATCCTCACCCTGCCATCTCAACCCAGAAATTAGACAGAACTCAGGCAAACCAAATCTGACCCTTTTATCCCCAAACAAAAACCACATTTCACCATCATCACTCTGGTGAACCTCCCTTACAATAGCATGGTGAATAATCTGGGAATACATTTGGTGCTCACCAAACTCCAAAAATTCCCAAAACATGTTGCCTTAAACTTCTCCAATCGACTTTCATTCGGTTTCGGGCAATAATAATTGGGGACTTCCACGTCGCACCAATATATAACTTTTCCAAGAATTTTTTTGTTTGCATCCCTCATAATACAGATCCCATAACTGCAAATAAACAAAATCAGATTTGCACAATTATTAGTAACCAATATAAAACATTGTTTATACCATAAACAGTTATATAGTAACCAACAAATAATATCATACTAGCAAAAACATAATATAACAATTACACAGTAGCCAAAACAGACTATAAAAAGTATCCAACATCCCACATTGACTGCACAATAATAGTTATCATATCATAATATAACAGTAACCATAACATAATAAAGCAGCAACCAAACAATTATATTATATAATCTAATGCTAACCAAAATATTAACAAGATGTAGTACATATCACTTTATATAGTAACCAAACAGTTATATATAGTAACCAAACAAGTTATATCATAAGAAGAAAGTTATATCATAAGAACCAAAACATGTTTTCATGGTAACCGAAACATGATCAACATGTAGACCAAATCCATTTCAGCCAACAAATGTATACTACACAAATACATGGTAACCAAAACAACATAAAAAAGTAACCAAAATACCAAATTGAGGGAACAATAATAGATTCCAAATCATAAGCAAACATTAACAACAAACATACTAAACAAGTAACCAAATAGTTATATGATAGTAACCAACATATTTTTCCATGGTAACCAATACATAAACAAACATATAAATCAACCGCATTTTAGTCAAACCATGTACACTAAAGCAAATATATGGTAACCATAACAACAACAAAAACAAAGAACTCAAAGTCCCAACTCAAGGGAACAAAAATGGTATCAAAATCATAATCTTATATTAACCAAAAACATACTAAACAAGTAACCAAATATACCAAATCGATTGAAAACAAATGGTATCCAAATCAAAATCTAACAGTAACCGAATAATTATATGATAGTAACCAAAACATCTGTTAATGGTAACCATAACAGAATAAAAAAAGTAACCAAATATACCAAATCGATTGAACATAAGTGGTATCCAAATCAAAATCTAATAGTAACCAAAAATATACTAACTAAGAAACCAAACATTTATATGATCGTAAAATAACAAAATTTAAATTAACAAACCTTTAAAATTCTTTCTGTTGGAATTATATTCTAGCTAAGCACTTGTCCTTCTGACTTAACTACATGGACATCAAAATCAGAATCTAACTGCACTTCAGAATGCTTGATATCACTATGTATCACCAACCTATCTTCACTCTTACTCGATTTCTGACCTACATTCTCCCCCTTCCCCTTCCTCTCCACAACAAACTTCTTCAAGCCCTTTATAGAATCATCCTCCGTGATTCTCTTCCTCTTCCGCATTTCTTCCTTGACGCCCATTCTACACAAATCGAACAAACAAACATAATAACAACTAATCAATCTAATGTAATAACGAAAATGGCAATCAACTAATGTGGAGTTGTTCGTACGTGAGTAACAACAATAACAATAAACAACGATAAAAAGTAACAACAATAACTATACAACTAGACAAAAATGGTGATCACGATAACTAACAACGATAACAAGTAACAACACTTAGACACGATCAACAGAGAATAACATGAACAGAGAGAGAAGAAAGGGTTTCAGCATGTAAACAAGGGTTTAAAATCGAAGAGTCCTAATGGCGGTTATCACATCTTTAAAAAAAACAACCCATTTTAAGTTGGACACTAATTTGCCATGTCAGCCATTAATATTAATCCCCTAAATTAAGGACTTATAATTGTATTAATATTGTAAGTAAAAATGAAAAAGTGTAATATATTTGTAATTATTTTATAGAGGTATGATTTTTGTAATTATTTTTTAAAATGTACTAATATATGTAATTAATCCTTAATTTAATTAAAAGTCCAACTAAGAATTAAATGTGAGTCCAAGAGTATTATTTTAATTAATTGAGCCAAGTGTAGAATTATTTGTGACCCAAAGCAAGTTGTAGTAAAAGTGGTGGGTTACCCTATGGGGAAGTTCAAACTAATAAAGGGAGTCCAAACCTAGTCGAATTGAGGAAGTCAAAATTGGGTCAAAGTGTAGGATGATGAAGATAATATAAGAAAATAAATAAATAGATAAATAAAATGGAGGACATGTGTTATGTGTGGAATTTCAACATATAGGATAAAGGAGAGTGGAAAAGGCTAAAAGGATGAGTCATGGGCGAGGGAGGACAAGTGCTTCTTGCTAGCTAATTAACATGAGATTAAATGAATGAAGAAAAGAGGCAAGGAAGAGGAGGGGGTCGGGCATGCAAGGAGGGGAGATAAGGTTGGATGGAAAATTTCCATTTTTAGTAAGTTTGGAGCTAGAGGGGATAAGCTTTTAATGTGTGTTCCGTTCCTCCATTTTGTTTTAACCAAACATGACCTTAATGCTATAATTTTTTCTAGCTTAAGTTAGTTGATCATAGATGGTTAACCCTTGGTAGTATGGTTAGGTTAGTTGGTGGAGGATTTAATTAAGTCAAATCATCTAACACTTGGCCATTTATTCATTCATTTTATTATATGAGCTAAGGAAGGAAGAGAAAGAAAGCAAGAGAGAAAAGTAAGAGGGAGGGAGTGCACGAATGGAAGAGGAGAAAATAAGAGCAAGAAGTTTAAGTTTTGATCAAGCATGAGCTAGTAAAAGAATAAGATCATCAAAGGTAAGAAACTTTAGAAACCTATATTCTTCATCTTTTTCTTTTAAAAGCTTTATAGTATGATATGAAGTGCCTTGTTGGTGGTTGCTGATGTTCTAATAAAGATCATTGGAGGATCTTGGAGAAATAAGGATGGGTGTGGTTTAAACATCTTAAAAAAATTGTTAGTTTGCATGAAAGTGGAACAAAATAATGAAAACACAAAACCTATGTGAAAAGGATGGAAAAATTCAAGTAGTGGACAGTTTTGGAGTGCTTTTTGTGTGGGGTTCCAAATGTAAAAATTAAGTTCTAGGGTGTTGTAATATGCTCCTAGGAGTTATGAACAATTCTCAATGGGACAGAAACAAAAGCTTATGTAACGAAGTCATGACGAATTTTTATGTAAAACAAGTTAAAAGCTAAAAAGAACTAGTGTAACCCCTGACTTTCGGACAGATTTATATTCTGATTGGTTTGCTAATTTTTTTTCCATTTTAAGGGTTATGTATTACATTAAATAAGGAGTCCGGAGACATAAGAATGATCTTATTGCGAGTTCGGATGTAGGAGTTATGCCCTTAGGAAGGAGTTAAAACTGCCAAAATAGAAAATTATTTCGGGTAGGGACTTTTATGCTCCTGTTTTAGCTTGAAAATGAACCTGAAAAAAATTCCACTTGGGGTGATTTTTAGTAGATGTTACAAGGAAGAAAATGACGCGATAATGGACTAATTTCGACTTATAACGACTAAATTATGAGGTTTCGAAGGAGGGGTCAGAACAGTCAAAACAGAGTCGTGCATCCCACGCCGCTAAGGCCACAGACATCTGAGGCCCTACCGGGCGCCATGTGTGGAATACTAGGCCTTGATGCGGTGATGGGGCCTCATTGATAATGATCAAGGCATGTGGTTCAAGGGGGGCATGTCGTGGGTTGTTTTTGGACATCGTGTAACGTTGAGTGACGTGATGCACATCGGGGCGTGTCGTTGGACGCAGAGCGACGTGGTGCAAGTTAGGGAGTGTTGGGCGACGCTGAGAGATGTCGTGCATGTCGGGCGTGCCACGGGCGAATCGTTGTCCCATGTCAGAACGACATGCGATATTTTGGAAACTGTCTTGAAATATTCTAACTTTAAAAAATAATAAAAAATAATAGTAATAAATAGTATGGAATATAAACCATCCTAGGGAGTTGCTAACAGGGTTGTGACGTTCCCAAATGTCGTAACGCCATACGACGTTTTTAAGTAGATTGTTGCGTTATTTAAATTATAAAACGTGAACAACATAAAATGTTTAATAATGCAATGTAAACCAATATGTGGAGTTTTTATGTGACTAATTGGGATATTATTGTTACTTAAATGTGTAGAATTATTGAATGACATTTTTCAAGTAATTATTAGAGGACGCTTCAGGCAAGTATCCTTAAACTTTTTTCCAAGTTTTTAACTTCCACAATTTATTTTATTGTGCGAGTTTTTTAGTTTCATTCAAAGATTGTATTGAATTTCTAATTTACGCAATATTTACATATTATGTGAACTCTAAACTTATACAATTATTTTGATAATTATACAAGTTATTCAGCTATGCTAAATTGCATTTTTATTTAAGATTTAAATTTCTATATTCATGAACTATTTAAGATGTGCGTCAATGTCAATTTTTCCAGCTAGATGAAGATTTGAATATTTTATCAATTTAAAAATAAATCTTTGAAATATTATTGATGTTAGGTAGAGCTATCCAACCTGAATTGTTTCGGTACGAATTCAGATCGAAAAAATGAGATGAACAACCCTAATAATGATTTATTTTACGTCGAAAAAATTTTGACAAACCCCTGAGGTGGTCAAACAAATGTATATAGTCGTTTAGCTAGAATGTTGTACAACATAGGGTACACTTGGCTGATCACCCAACGTGCCCGTAAGCCAGACGGTTCATAGTTGAATTACTATCAAACCATTAAAAAAAATAAAAAGTTCAAGGTCTTTTGACCGCTCAGTATGTCGTTTCAAAAATGTTCAATAAAAGGAATTTATGATTATTATTCCTAGTTATTTGAAATGCTTTCACAACTATTATTCATATTGTAGAACTAGTGGCATGATTCTTGATTGGCAAAACTAATGATTTAGCCATCGAAGTTGGCACGTTTTATTGAATACCTGATTGAACTTTTAATTTTTTAAATTAACTCACTGAACTAATTTTTATTTTCAAATTGGGTCATTCTGTTAAAAAAAGTTGACAGACGTTAATTTTTTTATCTACGTGACGATGACGTGGACGTTAAAAAAGGAAAAAAGAAAAGAAAATAACATAGAAAATAAAAGACAACATAAAAAAAATAAAAAATATTGCTTATGTGGCAAAAAAAACTTGAAAATAAAAACAAAAAAATCAAAACATTTTTTTGCAAAACAGATCTAACCATCTTCTTTATTTGATTTCTTTTATTCTTCATCAAAACATATCTAACCAAAACAGATGAACATACAACCAAGATATAAATACACAAAATCAAAATCAAAATTTTCATGTTCCCCAAATCTTCCCTTTTATTAAAATCTTCAGCTTTCCCAAATTTTCATCAAATTACACAGCAACCAATTCTTTAAAATTATAAACCAAAAATAAAAGCAATTCGAATTAATACAATGATGAACATGATGAACATGCTGGGCTCTGGAAACACACCCAATAAAATCCAAAAAGAAAATAACATGATGAAATAGTCTGATTTTATAATTAAAATTAGTGTTGGAAGAAGAAGGAACATCAACACGTAGTTCGATGAACTGAGCCATCTTAGCTTGCATCTGTTTAAGCGTTTGATTTCTGCCATGAGAGTTTGGGATTTCATAAGTCCGGATATTATCGAGAGTTTCTTGATTGCCTACGGAAAGAGATACATTCTATGTATCTCTCGTTCGAGTCGGAAGCAATTATCATCTAGTTTTGTACCTCATTTAGAGGATGAACAGAGAGAGCTTTTGGAGACGATAATTATAATCTCTACACTGTTCTGGGAGTCCAAACCTTTTCTCCATATCTTCTAATCCTCTCACTCCTCAAATGCTCTTACAATGGACGATCATTCAAGACTCATAACCGGCTACCCGGCCCAACTGAACACCGTCTCAAACAGCAACACCACCGCCACTGGCATTGCATACCCTTACACTGCCCCACCGCCATAACAAACATACTATCCACCACAGCCAAACCCCTACTACATCGACCCCTACTACTCAGCCCAACGCGCCACCTTATGAAGAAAATGAAGAAAACCTAAATTTTGGGGAAGATGAATAAAATAAAGAAAACCCTAAATTTTTCCTTTTGTTTTGTTGAAGATGGTTAGATCTGTTTTGAAAAAAGTTGTTTTGATTTTTTTGTTTTTATTTTCCATGTCATTTTCTTTTTTTTCCCCTTTTTTTCCCTTTTTTTTACGTCCACGTCAGCGCCACGTAGATAAAAAATTAACGTTTGTCAACTTTTTTTTAACAGAATGACCCAATTTGAAAATAAAAATTAGTTTAGTGAGTTAATTTAAAAAATTAAAAGTTCAATCAGGTATTTAATAAAACGTGCCAACTTCGGTGGCTAAATCATTAGTTTTGCCATTCTTGATTTTATTGTGTATTCAACTATTTATACTTGCTGAGCTTTGTAGCTTATCCTTGTTTTAAATTAAATATTTTCAGCGAAGCTAGAGAGGGCTGAAGGTTCCGGTAAAGATAAAGGAAAAGGGAAAATGAACGAGTAGCAGATGATGTGAGCTATTTGTAATAGTTAGAAGTTTGTAATAATATATATATATATATATATATATATATATATATATTATCATATGATAAAGATTTAAAGGTCTAAGAACCTGAGATTTAGAGTGAGACATATTATAATAATTAGTAATTACATTATGTCATTATTATTATGTTAGATAAATTGTACCATGGAGCACCATATTCAGGGTTTAAAGGTGCCGGGATCTGGGGGCATCACAAAAATTATAAAGTGAGATACATTCATATCCACCTAATATATCTAATTATTTTGTGGATTTACTTGCAATATCTCATACACATTTATCTATGATCAACCATCGAAGCATCAACAAAAAAAAGAGTGTAGAGCAGACCCTATTAAAGGAAAAGAAAAAAAAAGTAGCATGGAATGCTTCTTCACCTTATTTTTGAGTTTTCTATTTATTTTTAGTGTTTGCTTTGCCCAACCTTCTATCGTGATCATAGGAGGTAGTTCTTCCATTTCTACGGCTAGCTCTATGGTCTACCTTAACTCAACCATTCCTTCAATTTGGTACAAGAGCAATTTAATCAACATGACTCTTAATGGCGATGACGGATTGGTGATACGAGTAGTTATTTCAAGACAACAAAACATTGGTTTTGCCTGTGGATTCTACTATATAGACTGCAATAAATATTACCTTTTCACCGTTATTGTTGGTGGAAGACCAGAGGTGATCCCAGTGTTGTTTGGTCAGCAAATAGAAATAATTTGGTACAGAAAAATGCTACGCTACGACTTACTCAAAGCAGAGATTTAGTGCTAAGAGATTCAAATGGAATAAAGATATGGTTAACCAATACATCTGGAAACTCTGTAATGGGAATGAACATAACTTACTCAGGAAACTTGCTTCTCTTTAACGACAAAGGCTCCGTAGTTTAATACTGTGGAAGTTAACTTTTTTAAAAAAAAAAAAATTAGGCTCCGCAGTTTAATACTTAAATAGCGGATGCTAATTTTTTTATAAAGTTTTTAAAGCTTCACAATTTAATATTGTGGATGCCAATTTTTTTTAGTTTACTTAGGGTGCTTGCAGCTTAATATCTGCAAGTGAGGACTTATATAAGGAAAGGTATTTTGGATATATATATATATATATATATATATATATATATATATATATATATATATATATATATATATATATATATATATATATATATATATATTGATAGATAGATGACAAACATGTGTATGTATGTACACATATAATTTATACATGTATGTATTCTTGTATTAATTGTATACATGTATTTGTTTTAATTATACTTGTATTAATTTATAAGCATACTTGTATTATTTATATGCATGTATACTTGTGTTAGTCGTATTTATGTAAGTATACTTGAATTAATTATATTATTTGTTATAATTATACTTGTATTAATTTGTAAGCATACTTGTATTATTTGTAGCGTCCCCAAATCGGTTACCTTTTATCTCGGATCTGGTACGTCATGATACATCATTTCTATAACTACTGCAGAAGATATAAACATAAATTGTTTATACAATAAATGTAAGACCCCAACTTTTATGAATAAATAATAATTTTCTCGAAATATATTTTTGAATATTATGGTGTGGATTTGATATAATGTTATAGTTGTGGGTAATATTTACAAATTTTGCAAAAGTTAGCAAGTGGTTATATAATATTCAATTAATTGGAAATATTCGTTTTAACAGGGAATATTAAATATCGAATCAAGCACAATAATTGGTGGACCCCCATAACTAAGTATTGTCGTAGTTAGAAAACGACATAATTATCTTTTTATAAAAATAATGGCGGAAGTTTTACCGTTAAAATGTTGAACTACCCAGTAGTAAAAAATAAAGAATGTCTGGCGTGGTTGCATAGAAGTAAGCACCTGTATTGATTATTGATGCTTACGTGAGAAGTCACTCAGTTATACTCAATTATTGCTACAGTAATTACTGCATCATATCTCTCATATTATTGATTCGATTATTGTCACAATATCATATGCATTATATGATATATTATAAATCAATAATTGAGACGACAAAGTTATTTATATTATTAAATTGCAATATTTACAATGTCAGTAAGTTACATCAAGGAAAGGTTTGGTCATCTAATCAGTAAGCCAATAAGGAGAAATCCTTATCTGAAAGCCCCTCTTTCCTGAGGAACGACTTTCGTTGTTAAATATTGTGAGTTATAATATTAATGATGAATAAGTTTGTTTTGATTAAAGATGAAATTGATAGTTCCATTGTGTTGGAATTATTAGTGTTAGAGGAAATCGACATCTATTCCGATGATAATTGATGTAAGGGTTATATTGATAAATCGGATACTTAATCAGATAAATGAGCAATTAATTGCTACTAATTCACATGCTTATATAACTATTTGTTCACATGTGTGTACTATTAAATCACATTCATGTACTATTAGGGGAGTTGGTGCAAGATTGATAATACTTGCATGACTAAGTTAAAAATGGAGGTATAGATGGAGGTACGATACTGTAATTCGTATTTTCACATGATTATAACTATTGATTCACATGATTGAACTATTGATTCACATTATTTACTATTAGGGGAGGTGGTGCAAGTTTAATAATACTTGCAAGACTAAATTAAAAATGAAAGAAAAGTTGAAGGTATCAGATCAGTAATATTTCGAGCCCCAAAACGTGCAATTATCGAAACTATATTTTCCTATAAATAAAAGCTCATTCTTCCTTCATTTCTCACTAATTCACTAAAGCTATAGAGCAATTATTATAGAGAGAAATTATAGAGAGAAAGAAGAAGAGAAGTCTGTTACCTCTCTACTCTAGTATCCAGTTTCTTTCTAAGGTAAGGGTATTATTTCTTTCGGTATTCATGAAGAGAGCTTCGTTATTCCATTCTTTATTATTATGTTGAATAACTTTTGTCTGTCTAAGTACCGCATACATGGTGAAATTCTTCATTATTCCATTCTTTATTATTTTATTGGAATATCTTGTTGCAAGTGATTACGCTAGACACTGGTTCCATTCTTTATTATTCTATTGGAATAACACATGTCATGTGATCTATCGCATGCATGGTGAATTCTTACGTTATTCCATTCTTTATTATTATGTTGGAATATCCGTCTGCCGTGCAGATTACGCATTAGACCGGTTCCATTCTTTATTATTATGTTGGAATAACTCCGTCTGTAAGGGCCTATCGCATGCATGGTGAATTCTTCGTTATTCCATTCTTTATTATTCTGTTGGAATATCTTGTCTGTGCGGATTACGCATGACCTGGTTCCATTCTTTATTATTCTTTTGGAATAACCTATCTATGTGGATTATCACATGCATGGTGAATGATCATTCGTATTTATTCCTTATTAAATTGTTGAAATGATCTGTCTACGTGGATTACCGCATGGCGGCTAAAAATCCATTTGCAGTTTTATATATTCTATGATACTCATTTGGTTAAAGTTTTGGCTTCTATACTCCATAAAATTAGTAGAATATCATGGATATTTCAAGGCTTCATCCCAGATCTTTTCATGGGAATATTCTTACGAGCATTCTTGAATTTTACCCCACAAAGCAAAAGATCATGTTAACAATTTGACGTAATTGATTTCAAGATAAATTAACTTATAAATCTTTAAAATTTATTCTTGAACTTATTTTATTGAATTATTATGTCATTGTCATCATCCTCGTGCTTATATTGTGATGAAAGTCATCTTTGGCTTACGTGCATAGATGGACTTGGTATGATTATGACCAGGGATTATTTGATATAATCATGACCTGTAATATTATAAATGATGTGGTAAAAGTCCTCAAGAAATTTCGTTTGCATTGATGGATGACTTTTTGGTATGATTATAACTAGGATTATTCTTATGATTGTTATGACCATTGATGATTTAATGTATATCCTGGCCCGTAGAGTGCGAGGATAACTCGATGATGTGGTTTATTTATTAAGTCGAGTCTCAAATGATAATAATTGATGAAAACATTTTAAATCATAGAAGATAGTAGATATCATGCTCTACTTGACTCTTCTAATGGATTGCTTATTCCATCGCAGCTTAAACTTGATGTCTATTGTATTTTACCGGTTTAACATTGTTGAAGACTAATGATAATTTATTCGCATTATCTTAGTCATAATATTTCATCGGGCTAGTTGAGCTCACCCTTTCTTTCACCTCTTTCTCTTGTGAAATGAGAACGAAATCAGGACTAGTCGGGGAGCAGAGTGACGATCCAGATGATAAGATTAGTAGTCCTCACTATTCTGTTAAATAGTGTAACAATAAATGTAATGAGGACTCCATTGAGTGTGGATATTGTCTAGATGACAATATTCTTATTAAAACTGTTAGATTATGTTTTGTCGTATTTCACATGACTGTTGTATAATTAAGTTGTATTTGAATTTTGTACCATATATTTGGCGACTCAAGATGGGTGATGTATACCTATTTTGAGGGCGTCACAATTGGTATCAAAGCTTAGGGATATAATCCCTGGCTGAGATGTGAGACAAGAACTAGGAGGGGAGAGACGGGGAATTCCTTCGCTAGTATGACCTACCTAAGTTTATTTGGTATTTAATTGGTCGGTCAGAGTATAGGGATAATATGTGATATGATAATTAACCCTTGTTTTGTGGCAGTATTTGAAAATGGCATCCAAAAATGTTGAGATAAGCAATGAAGCACATGAGACCGTTGAGTCACCATAGATTAATGCCTAGGATAATGTGCAACAGGAAGACAATAATCCTCATGTAAACAATAACACCGATGAAATGGTGAACGATGGGATGTTCAGAGGCTTTATGCAATTCATGCAACATCAGGCGAAAGCGGCTCCTGTCCAAAATGCAGGTGGAAACACTGACAACTCTCGGACCAGCACCGCTAAGCAATTCAAGGAGCTGGGACCACCGGAGTTTTTTTGGAGAGCCAAAACCACTTAAGGCGGAGACGTGGATAAAGCAGATCAACAAGATATTTGATGTCTTGGGATGCTTCGGTGAGCAAAAGGTTCCTTTGCCACCTTTCATGTTGGAAAGCAAGAGGCAGACATTGGTGGGAATCTTTAAAGCGTACTCAACCTGCCGTACTCAAAATGTCTTGGGAGAAGGTCCAAGAGCTATTCAATAATAAGTACTTTCCTGAAAGTATTCGTCACATGGAGGAGGTAGAGTTCATCAAGCTCGAGCAAAACAATATGAGCGTGGCAAGATGAAGCTAAGTTTGCCGAAGTTATCTCTTTTCAAGGCCCCACTTGGTTGATAATGAGGAGAGAATGACGCGGATTTTTCTAAGAGGTTTGAAACCCGAGATACGTTAATACCTAATTTCTCACAAACTATGTTTGTACTCAGATGTTGTGAATAGGGCTCAGTTATTAGAGCGTAATAATGAGTCAACCCAAGCAAGAGAAAGCAACCAACAAGTCGATAATACCAGTGGTAGCAGTCATCGAAGCGGTGACAACAAACGTGGAGGGAATCAACATACAAGAAATGATAATCACTTCGATGGTAATCATGGCCATAACAATAAGAGTGGACATTTTAAGAAAAGGAGATTCAACAAGGATGGAAAGACGTCAGCACCAGCACCTGTTGTTAAGGAAGGAGAACGACCACCGGTTGTATGTTACAAATGTGGAGGGGAAGGACACATAAGTCCAAACTGCATGATACAGTCCAAAGCGTGTTGTAATTATGGAAAAGAAGGTCACCTGGCCCGATTTTGTCATGCACCAAAGTCAATTCCAGCTGGGATGGAGGCATCAAAGGGTGTCCCAGACAAGACAAAACCAGTAGTTCAAGGGAGAGCGTTTGTCGTAACCTCCCAGAAAGCGAGGAATCCAAACGAGGTGATCACGGGTAAGCTAATCATAAAATCTAGCGAAGTTTATACTTTATTTGATACCAGTTCTACCCATTCCTTTATTTCTCCTACTTGCGCTCAACGTTTAAATTTGACTCCAAAGAAATTAGACTTTGACTTATCTGTTGAAACTCCGTTGGGAGAAACCTTCATTACATCCACGGTTTATAAGTCTTGTTTGATTCAAATCGGTAACCGCACGTTACTTGTCGATCTTATTTCTTTGAAAATACTTGCATTTGATGTGATCTTAGGGGTTGATTGGATAACTACTCATCATGCTAAAATCGATTATTTTTCGTAAGGTTGTTAGCTTTCATATTCCTAACCAACCTATTATGCGAATTCAAGCAACCAAACCAATAAAATCAATCACTGTCATATCAAGTCATAAATCTATTCGTTTATTGAAAAACGGATGTCAAGCTTTCTTAGCCCATGTCATGGATTTAAATAAAGATACGTCAAATTTGAATGATATTTCTATTATTAATAAATTTCCTAAAGTATTCCGTGAAGAACTTCCTGGCCTACCCCCAGAGCGTGAAATTGAATTTTGTATCGACCTTGAATCCGGTATAAAACCCATTTCCAAAGCCCCATATCGAATGGCTACTATTGAACTTCAGGAGTTAAAAAACCAACTATAGGAATTGTTAGACATTGGTTTCATTCGTCCTAGTACGTCTCCTTGGGGTGCTCCTATTCTATTCGTGAAGAAGAAAGATGGAAGTATGCGACTTTGTATTGATTATCTGGAGTTGAATCATGTCACCGCCAAAAATAGGTAAATTCGCTTCACATTGATGATGACCGTTTTGACCCGGTTGCAAGGAGCCAAATTCTTTTCAAAGATTGATCTTCGTTCCGGATATCATTAGTTGAAGATTAAAACTGATGACATTCCAAAGACTGCCTTCAAAACTCGGTACGAGCATTATGAATTCCTAGTCATGTCTTTTGGATGACTAATGCTCCTGTTACCTTCATGGATATGATGAACTGAGTATTCAAGGAATATTTGGATCACTTTGTGGTCGTCTTTATTGATGACATCCTCATATACTCCAAAACCCGCGAAGACCATGAGCAACACTTGAGGCTGATACTCCAAAAGCTTCGTGAAAATAAGCTTTATGCCAAGTTGAAGAAATGCGAGTTCTCGCTTGAGGAAGTTGCATTCCTTGGGCATGTGATATCAAATCATGGAATATCTGTTGACCCAGTAAAGATTGAAGCAATTAAAAGCTGGGAGCAACCTAAGTCAGTGACCGAAGTACGTAGCTTTCTCGGCTTAGCTGGTTATTATCGGAGATTCGTAGAAGGGTTTTCTCGAATCGCTACTCCATTAACTCAGCTGACTCGAAAAGATATAAAATTCGGTTGGAGCGAGGAATGTGAAAAGAGTTTTCAATAACTCAAGAGGAAACTCATTTCAGCATCTGTTCTGACAATACCATCTGGCTCGGAGAGATTTGTCATCTACAGTGATGCTTCAGGCAAAGGTTTAGGATGTGTTCTCATGCAACATGGGAAATTCATAGCCTATGCCTCTCGACAACTCAAAGAATATGAGAGGAATTATCCTACTCATGATCTAGAGTTGGCAGCAGTCATTTTTGCGCTTAAGATTTGGAGGCATTACCTATATGGAGAGAAGGTGGAGATCTATACGGATCATAAAAGCCTTAAATATTTCTTCACTCAAAAGGAACTCAACATGCGGCAACGACAATGGCTTGAGTTGTTGAAAGATTATGATCATACCATCCTGGAAAAGTGAACGTAGTAGCTGACGCATTGAGTAGAAGATCATATGCGGGTACGAGTGCAATATTGTCAACACAAAGACCCATTTTATATGACTTGGAAAGGATGGAAATAGAGTTAAAGACTCCAGGGACCCATGTGAAGATGGCGAATATACGAGTGGAACCGACTTTAATCGATAAAGTTAAAAGTCGCTCAAACTACGGACACAGGAGCCGATGCGTATGGTAAGAAGAAAGTACAAGAAAGGTGCTATTTGAAGCAAGAATCGATGAAGAAGGAATACTTGAGTCAACTCCGCACTTTTGTTCCTAACGATTCTGACTTGAAGTATAAAATCATGATGGAGGCGCACAACACACCGTTTACAATCCATCCTGGGAGTACCAAAATATATCGTGATCTTCGATATACATTTTAGTGGAGCAATATGAAGAGAGAGATAGCGAGGTTTATCTCAAGGTGTCTAACTTGTCAACGAGTCAAGGCGGAGCATCAAGTGCCAAAAGGTCCATTGCAACCACTTGAAATTCCAGAATGGAAGTGGGAGCACATTACCATGGATTTCAATTCATCGGTCTTCCCAAGGTTTCTCAAGGCATAGATGCGATTTGGGTCATTGTTGATAGATTGACCAAGTCTGCTCATTTCTTACCGATACGAGAAACTTATACACTTGAACGTCTTGCTAGTATGTATATAAACGAGATTGTAAGTTTGCATGGTATGCCAGTATCCATAGTTTCTGATCGAGACCCAAGATTCACTTCAAGATTTTGGGTTAGTTTGCAAAAAGCTACGGGCACGGATTTACGATTTAGTTTGATATATCCTCCTCAAACGGATGGGCAGTCAGAAAGGACTATTCAAACTCTTGAATATTTATTAAGACTCTGTGTCCTTGACTTCAAGGGAAGTTAGGACAAGTTCTTACCATTGGTGGAGTTTTCCTACAATAATAGTTATCAAGCAAGTATTGGCATGGCTCCATTTAAGGCATTGTATGGAAGCAAGTGTTGTTCTCCAGTATGCTGGGATGAGGTGGGTGAAGCAACATTGTTGGGACCAGATTTGGTACATATGACTATGGAAAAGATTCAAACGATCCGACAACGTATAAAAACCTCACAAGATCGACAAAAGAGTTATGCTGATTCAATATTGGAGATCATGTGTTGCTATGTGTTGCTCCATGGAAAGGAGTTATGAGATTTGGAAAGAGAGGAAAGTTCAATCCTCAATTCATTGGCCCATTTATAATCCTCGAACGAGTAAGAACTGTGGCCTATAGACTTACCTTACCGCCAAGTATGTCTCGTATTCATAACGTTTTCCACATATCTATGTTACGTAAATATGTGAAAGACCCAAACCACATTATTGAACTAGAACCAGACGAGATAGAGGAAGATTTAACTTATGAAGATTTACCTGTTAAAATCTTGGATAAGAAGGATCATATTCTACGCTCTAAAGTTATACCTCAAGTCAAAGTTTTATGGAGAAACCACGATGTGGAGGAAATGACCTGGGAGTTAGAATCTGAGATGAAATCATGGTATCCTCACCTCTTCGACATACCAGGTACGCACCCTAATTTCGAGGATGAAATTTCATAAGAAGGGGAGGTTGTAAGACCCCAACTTTTATGAATAAAGAATAATTTTCTCGAAATATATTTTTGAATATTATGGTGTGGATTTGATATAATGTTATAGTTGTGGGTAATATTTACAAATTTTGCAAAGTAAGCAAGTTGTTATATAATATTCGATTGGTGGAAATATTCGTTTTAACAGGGAATATTAAATGCGACCAAGCACAATAATTGGTGGACCCACAATGGAAGTATTATCGTAGTTAGAAAAGCGACATAATTATCTTTTATAAAAATAACGGCGGAAGTTTTTACCGTTAAACCGTTGAACTATCCTGTAGTAAAAGTACAAGAATACGCGTGGTTGCATAGTAGCACACGGTATTGATTATTGATGCTTACGTGAGAAGTCACTCAGTTATACTCAATTATTGCTACAGTAATTACTGCATCATATCTCTCATATTATTGATTCGATTATTGTCACAATATCATATGCATTATATGATATATTATAAATCAATAATTGAGACGACAAAGTTATTTATATTATTAAATTGCAATATTTACAATGTCTAGAAGTTCTGTCAAGGAAAGGTTTGGTCATCTAATTGTGCGCCAATAAGGAGAAATCCTTATCGGAAAGCCCCCTCTTTCCTGGGAACGACCTGGTTGTTAAATATTGTGAGTTATAATATTAATGATGAATAAGTTTGTTTTGATTAAAGATGAAATTGATAGTTCCATTGTGTTGGAATTATTAGTGTTAGAGGAAATCGACATCTATTCCGATGATAATTGATGTAAGGGTTATATTGATAAATCGGATACTTAATCAGATAAATGAGCAATTAATTGCTACTAATTCACATGCTTATATAACTATTTGTTCACATGTGTGTACTATTAAATCACATTCATGTACTATTAGGGGAGTTGGTGCAAGATTGATAATACTTGCATGACTAAGTTAAAAATGGAGGTATAGATGGAGGTACGATACTGTAATTCGCATTTTCACATGATTATAACTATTGATTCACATGATTGAACTATTGATTCACATTATTTACTATTAGGGGGAGGTGGTGCAAGTTTAATAATACTTGCAAGACTAAATTAAAATGAAAGAAAAGTTGAAGGTATTGTCTTTGTAATATTTCGAGCCCCAAAGCGTGCAATTATCGAAACTATATTTTTCTATAAATGAAGCTCATTCTTCCTTCATTTCTCACCAATTCACTAAAGCTATAGAGCAATTATTATAGAGAGAAAGAAGAAGAGAAGTACGCTCACCCTCTCTACTCTAGTATCCAGGTTTCTTTCTAAGGTAAAGGGTATTATTTCTTTCATTATTCATGAAGAGAGCTTACATTATTCCATTCTTTATTATTATGTTGGAATAACCTATTTATGCTGATACCACATACATGGTGAAATTCTTACATTATTCCATTCTTTATTATTCATTGGAATATCACATGCATGCAGATTATGCTAGACACGGTTCCATTCTTTATTATTCTATTGGAATAACTCATGCATGCGATCTATCGCATGCATGGTGAATTCTTCCGTTATTCCATTCATTATTATTCTGTTGGAATATCTCATGCATGCGGATTACGCTAGACACGGTTCCATTCTTTATTATTACATTGGAATAACACATGCATGCGGATCTATCGCATGCATGGTGAATTCTTCATTATTCCATTCTTTATTATTCTCGTTAGAATATCCCATCTGCATGCGGATTACGCATGACACAGTTCCATTCTTTATTATTCTATTGGAATAACTCCATCATGTGGATTATCACATGCATGGTGAATGATCCTTCGCATTCATTCCTTATTAAATTGTTGAAATGATGCATCACGTGGATTCCGCATGGCGACTAAAAATCCATTGCGAGCTTCATATATTCTATAATACTCATTTGGTTAAAGTTTTGGCTTCTATACTCCATGAAATTAGTAGAATATCCTAGATATTTGCGCTTCATCCGGTATCTTTTCATGGAAATATTCTTCTGAGCATTCTTGAATTTTACTCGACAAATCAGTATCATGTTGATAATTTGGACATAATTGATTTCAAGATAAATTAACTTATAAATCTTTAAAATTTATTTTTGAACTTGTTTTATTGAATTATTATGTCATTGTCATCATCCTCATTCTTATATTATGATGAAAGTCATCTTTGGCTTACGTGCATAGATGGACTTGGTATGATAATGACCAGGGATTATTCGGTATAATCATGACCTGTAATGTTATAAATGATGTGGTAAAAGTTCTCAGTTGTTAGACCCCAGATTTTACGAATAAAGATTTATTTTTCTCAAAATATTTTTTTCAAAATTATGGTATGGATTTGATATAATGTTATATTTGTGGGTAATATTTATAAATTTTGCAAAGTATGCAAGTTGTTATAAAATATTCGATTGGTCGGGGAATATTCTTTTTGTCGGGGAATATTCGTACGACTATTAATAATCATTAGTGGACCTCAGAGCGGAATTATTGCCGGATCGAGAAAGCGACAAAAATATTTTATAAATAACGGCGGAGGTTTTATTGTTAAAGCTGTTGAACTACCCATTAGTAAAAGAAATGAATATGTCTGGCGTGGTTGCATAAAGACACCGGTATTGATTATTGATGCTTACGTGAGAAGTCACTCATTTATACTCAATTATTGCTAAGATAATTCTTTGCATCATATCTCTCATATTATTGATTCGATTATTGTCACAAGTATCATCGCATTATATTATATGTTATTAAATCAATAATTGAGGCGACAAAGTTATTCATATTATTAAATTGCAATATTTATAATGTCTAGAAGTTCTGTCAAGGAGAGGTTTGGTCACCTAATTGCGCGCCAATAGGGAGAAATCATTATTGGAAAGCCCCCTCTTTCCTGGGAACAACCTGGTTGTTAAATATTGTGAGTTATAATATTAATGATAAATAAGTTCGTGTTGATTAAAGATGAATTTGATAGTTTCATTATGTTGGGATTATTTATGTTAGTAGAAATCGACATCTATTCCGATGATAATTGATGTCTGGAGGTTATATTGTTCAATCGGGTATTCGGGGAACTTTTCGTGTCGGAGTACTATTCACGAATTACTATTCATGAGTTACTATTCATGGTTACTATTCACGAGTTACTATTCATGAGTTACTATTCATGAGTTACTATTCACTCACTCTAGTATTGTGCATTCGGGTATTTGGGTACAATATTATTCCATGAGGAGATGTGCTAATTTTTCAGACCGTTGGTTGAAGTTATATTAGTGAATCATTATGAAATTTCTTTGGTGGAAAGTTATAATAGTGAATCAATATGGACCATTTGGTGGAAAGTTATAATAGTGAATCAATATGGATCGCTGGTTTAAAGTTTTAATAGTGAATCAGTATGGACCGTTGCTTTAAATTTTAATAGTAAATCGATTTGGACCGTTCGTTTAAAAGTAAATCGATCTGGACCGTTCATGAATTAGTTACTATTCAATCCATTCTTCTATAAATAGAAGCTCATTCCTTCATTATTTCACGAATTCACTTTGAAACTCAGAGAGAAATTATAGAGAGAAAGAAGAAGAGTATTCTCGCTACTTCACTACTTCGATATCCGATTGTATTTTTACCGTAAGGGGTGTTATTCTTTCTTATTCATGAAGAGAACTTTTGTTATTCCATTCTTTATTATTACATTGGAATAACTTTGTATCTGTGACATACCCTATACTTGGTGAAATCCTTATGTTATTCCATTCTTTATTATTACATTTGGAATATCTTTATGCATGCGTTTTGCATGGGACTGATTCTGCCTTCTTTATTATTTTGTTGGAATAACTCGTATACGCGGATCTACCCTATACTTGGTGATTTCATTGTTATTCCATTCTTTATTATTACATTGGAATAACTCTATCTGCTGCTACCTTATACTTGGTGAAATTCTTACATTATTCCATTCTTTATTTTTTTTGTTAATATATCACATGCATGCGTTTTTATGGGGGACTGGTTCCGTCTTTATTATTCATTGGAATATATCACATCACAGACATGCTTTTACGTGGGACCTAGTTAAAATCTTTATTATTACATTTGGAATATCCACATGCATGCGTTTTCTAATGGGACTGGATTAAAATCTTTATTATTCTGTTGGAATAACCTTTATACGCATGAACTCCCTATATTTTGTGAAATTCTTATGTTATTCTATTCTTTATTATTACATTTGGAATATCTCGCATCAATGCGTTTTACCGGACACGGTTCGTATTTATTATTCTATCGGAATATCACATGCAAGGCGTTTACCTGGGACTGGTTCCATATTTATTATTACATTGGAATAACTTGCATGTACTATCTATCACATGCCTGGTGATTTCTTTTGTTATTCCATTATTTATTATACTCAGTTGGTTAAAGTTTTGACTTCTATACTCCATGAAATTAGTAAAATATCCTTGATATTTGTGCTTCATCCAGTATCTTTTCATGGAAATATTCTTCTGAGCATTCTTGAATTTTACTCTACAAAGAAGTATCATGTTGACAATTTGGACGTTATTAGTTCCTGGATAAATTAATTCGTGAACTTGTTTTATTGAATTCTTATATCATTGTCATCATCCTCGTGTTTATATTTTTGAAAGTCATCTGTGGCCTGTAATGCATAGATGGACTTGGTATGATTATGACGAGGATTATTGGTATAATCATGGTAGTAATGTTACAAATGATGTGATAAAAGTCCTCATTGGCCCGTAGTGCATTGATGGACAGTTGTTGGCATTATCATGACCATTAATGAATACACGAATATCCTTGGCCCGTAGTGCATGGATAATTTGTGGTCGTGACCCTAATGAATATCCTTGGCCGTAGTGCAGGGATGATGTGGATTATTTATTAAGCTGAGTCTTAGCAATAAAAGTGATGAAAAACTTTTTAAATCATAAAAGATAGTAGATTTTATTCTCTACTTGACTCTTTTAATGGATTGCTTATTCCGCTCCAGTTAAACTTGTTGTCTATTGTATTTTATCAGTTTAACATTGTTGAAGGCTAATGATGATTTATCCTGCATTATCTTAGTCATAATATTTCTTACTGGGCTAGTTGATCTCACCCTTTCTTTCATTGTTCTCTTCAGGAAATGAGAATATAGTTGGGACGAGTCGGAAAGCGGGAGTGACAAAGGATGATAGCATTAGTAGTCCTCACTATTACATTAAATAAAGTGTGATAATAAATGTAATGAGGATCTGAATTTGAGTTTGTATCTTTATCCATGAGGACTCCATTGAGAATGGATATTGTCTAGAAGGCAATATTCTTGATTAAACTCTCAGTTTATGTTTTATCGTACTTTACACGACAGTTGTATAATTAAGTTGTATTTGTATTCTGTACCATGTATCTGGCGACCCAAGATGGGTGATGTATACCTATTTTGGGGCGCCCGAGTTAATATCAAAGCTTAGGGATATGATCCCCACTAAGATGTGAGATAAGAACTAGGAGGGGAGGCGGGAATTCCTTCACTAGTATGACCTAAGAGGTGCAGATTGATGCTTCTCAAATAAGCAAATAAGATTTAGTACAGATTGATGCTTCTTAAATAAGCAGATATCAATTAAAGAGCAAATATATATAAAAGTTCAAAGACTTTTATACTTCAAAAAATATGCTTCTTTATAAGCAGATATTAATTTATGCTTTGATCAAATAATGCTTTTGTGTAAGCAAATATGTAAATTATGCACTGTTATAAAAGTTTAAATAACTTTAATATTTTGTGTAAAAAAGTGCTTCTTGAATAAGCAGATATATCAATTTTAGCTTTAGCTCAAAAATGCTTCTGCATAAGCAGATATATAGTTTAATGCAAATTTATAAAGAATTATTTATTTTTTATGGAGTAAAAAAAAGTCACTTTAAGTTTAAATAACTTTTAGAGTGAAAATGCTTCTGAATAAGCAAATAAGTTGTTTTAAGCTTTGAATCAAATATGCTTCTATTTAAGCAGATATATTCACTTAAGTTTGTGAAATAAAAGTTTAAATAACTTTTATATTATGCAACAAGTATTTTTATGAATAAATTAATTTATGATCAAATACTTGTGATGACAGATATCAAGTATAATAAATAAATCAGTTAAGCAATACTTGATATAACAAATATATTTGTTTAACTAAAATAATATATAAGAATATTTTATATATTATGTGAACTTTTATAAATAATGTCACTTAGTACTATAAGGAATCGTACAGTTTGAATTCCTCTTTGTAGAGGTGTATCTCCGTAGCTTTGTGGCGTCTAAGTACGACAAAATTTATATTTTCACAATTGATATTTATATAAATATTTTCAATAGATCACTACGATTCTCAAATCCGATTCGGATGATTCCCATTTTTGGAGGAATATCTCAGTGTTATTTTGACCTATCAAGTGTCGTATCTATTTTACGATATTTATATAAATAATATCAATAAAAGGTTACTGAAGACTATAAGGAATCGTACGATTCAAATTCCTCTCCGTAGAGGTATATCTCCATAGCATTTGGACGCCAAATATCCTTTTATTTGATAAATAGATGAAATATAGATATATAGAATTGTGTATAAAAAATTATATTCGTATATCTATAAATATAAATAAGCAAGAGATAATTAAAATAAAATAAATCAAATAACTTATCTCAATATGCTTAGACCAATTTCCTCTTCTCAAATAATCATATTTTTTGTAAGAAGAGATAGAGAAAGCTTTTTAGAGAGTATGTTGGAGAGAAATAAGCTTTTCTTGAAAGTGAATTGGCAAATTGAGAATGAAAGAAATGCCTCCTATTTATAGATTTTTAAAATCAGGGGTAAAATGGTAATTTATAAAAAAATTATTTTAAAAGTATGGTTTGAATGATGTATTTTTGAATTTAACGGTCCAGATAAAAAAAAAATTACGCGGAAGAATTCTTCTTTTCGCCTGGGCAAAGTTACATCAACTTAGCATTTAATGTAAAGTTTGACCACAAGTTTTTAAAGCTTCCAATTGGTTTTTAAAGACAGCCAGCTCATACACGGGTTTTTAGTCCCACAATAAATGTCACAGTTTTGCAAGAACATAAGCACACACTTATATAAGTTGCATGTACTAAATCACACATATTTTTATATATATTACCTGACACATGCATTCAAACCTATATATATATATATATATATATATATATAAATACGGTTTCTTTCAAAAACGTACCAAAGACGCGGACCAAAGACGGACTAAAAGAAAAACGAGTAGAAGCCAACAAAGAACCCATGCCATATCAGTTTCAGAGAACACCACTCCCTCTCGCTCTTCCCTTTCTCTCTCTCTATCAGCGACCTTGTCCCTCTCTCTATCAGCGAGCCTAAAGCAAATCGAAAGGGTAAAAAGACGATCGAACAGGTGGTGTTGCAAATCAGAAGGTAAAGATTCCTACAAAGAGAATTGGAAGGTAAAGATTCCTACTTAATTTTGTAATTTCTGTTTGATTCGAAAGAAATCTAGGGTTTGTTTTAGGGAAAGTGTATTGTTGATGTGAGGGCTTCTTTGTTCTCTGTTTTCTCCATATACAAGCACCATATTCAAGCCCTATTTTGTTCTCTATTTACTACATCTCCATCTTAAGGGCCTCTTTCTTATGTTTATATTTTTATTTTTATCTTAAGGGCCTCTTTCTAGTAATTTTTAGTTTCGATTGGTAATGCTTCTAATTTGATTATTCTAATTATTATTTGAAGAGATTATCGTGTGTATACTTTCATTAATGTATAACAGACTATTTGTTTTATTTTATTTTTGAGTTGTCTCTTGAATTTTTTTTTTTTTGAGGAAATTAAGAGCTAGACCTGCGTGTGTGTATATATATATATATATATATATATATATATATATATATATATATATTGATTTCAATCTTCCTTTCTTTCTTTTATTGGGTTCAATGTCAAAATTCAATCTTTCCTTTTGATAAGGTATTTGGTTCTAAGTTCTAATTTGCCTTTGTTAATTATTACTACATTTTCAAAGGCTGCTTAAGTCATGCAAGTAATAATTATGGGATACATCTAACTTTGTATTAGTTTTTCTTATAAATTAGACCAAAAACAATGAGATTTTTAAACAGTCACCGGGTTATTTTTTTTCAGTTTAGTTATCTTAGTGTGAGATTGTTTTTTTATCTTAGATAAGGAAAAATATAGCATTATGTGAAAATTTTCAATCATAAGCTAAATTTATAGTTCATAATATGTAAAGAAATTTTTGTAGTGATGCATAATAAATAACCTGTAATAAATTGTACACCACTTCGAATATTTGTTTGACATTTTGGCAATGCTTTGATATATAGTGTAATGCATGTTTGGGGACTTCTTGTTGTTTAGAGTGCATGATAACTGTAATCTTTGGGGAATCCTTGTTTGCACTTCTAAGTTCTAAAAAGTTTTGGCTTGATTTTTGCTAAAAGTCATGCCCTTCTCCTTGAAACTTCTAAAAAAGGGAATAACAAGCAAGAGCCAAAAGAAACCATTGGAATTCTTTCTTTTGAAGTTGCTAATTTGATGTCCAAAATGTTATTCTACATAAATCTCTTATTGATTCTAAAATTTTTAAGCTTAAAAGTGAGATCTTGAATTCTGATGGCATAAAAGCCCTGATATCTGCCGATGAGGCTTTTCTTTTGGAGCTTGCCCTGGTGGAGAAGCTTGATGAGCTGAACCGTGTGGCTAGAGTTATTTCTAGGTTTGGGAAGAAATGCTCCATACCAGCGTTGCAAGGCTTTGAGCATGTATATGGGGGATATAGTGGGTGGAGTGATTGAAGTGGGAGAATTGGGGTTTTTGGTGAAGGATATAGAGGCAATGGTTAGGAAAATGGAGAGGTATATGAATTCTACCGCAAACCTTTATGGGGAAATGGAAGTTCTGAGTGAGTTAGAACAAGCAACGAAGAAGTTTCAATTGAATCAACATGAGGAGAGTAGAAGGGCTTTTGAGCAGAAACTGGTGTGGCAGAAGCAAGATGTGAGGCATCTCAAGGACGTTTTGCTTTTGAACTAGACTCATGATAAGGTTATGGAGTTATTGGCATGAAACATTTATACACTTTATGTGCGACTTTGTCATGTTTTTTGGCAAACCTCAGTTGTCATGTTTTTGGCAAACCTGTATTGAGGCGAGAATTTAACCTGTATAGATTTACCTTTTCTTTTGTTTAGCTGTTGTTATTATCCTAAATTGGGAAATCTGTGTATTTTGGAATATTTTGAAATTTGTACCATTCAACACTAGTCTTTTAAAATAAGTCTCTTAATGAAAACTGGTTTATGTTGGGAGTAGGCTTTTCATTTATCATTTTATGTTTCTATATATTTTCGTAAATGTCTTCATACCAATTTGCCAAGGACATGTGGTTTTAGCAGACCAAGCGATCTGGAAATGGCAATTGAAGTATAGTCCCTCTGCTCATAAACCATATTTTTTCTTCGCAAACTTTATAACTTCCTCATGGTAATGATACTTCTTATCTACGTAAATCAACTCTGATTCACAACACTAAAAATTTGGAAACCCATCGAGAGAAAATGAGCAATGATTTACTACAAGTAAAACAACAATCCAAAGACAAACAACTACATTTAGAGGCACTCAACGTTACGAGATGTGATGAGAAAATAACATTTGACCAATTAAATGGTAAAAATCGAATTCAAATTTATATAAGCGACCATCGATATCTCCAAGACACCAACACATATCAAACACTTGGACATCCGGATCTCATGAAAGAAATATGTAAATAACTCTACTGAAGCTAATGTCTTCCTTTTCTCAGGCTCTGTCACTTCTCTTCTTATCCACCTGAACAGTCCTTGAATCCAATGTTGATAGGATATGGGGCATTGACATACACCGGACACAACAATTCTACAAAATCAAAACAAAGTAAAATGTTGGTAACCCCAAATGAAGGGCCAAGCGTAAAACAAATCAATAAGCTTGCATAAGAAATTTATATATTTCCACTTTTTCTTTTCTTTTCCTTTAGTTTGCTTCCTGGAAACTAATACACATGTACCCATGACCCGCACAACTAGATGTTTCCATTTGTACCTAACAGAAAATATAACAAACATTTCCTTTGTGTCATATCCCAATATTGCATTAATATAATAGTCATATACAACAATGAAACGAACTAGCAAGATATTTAAAAACTTACTAGCAAGATATTTAAGACAATTCTACCTGTTACATCATCTAGTGTAACCAACATCAGTAACCCAAAAGAATAGCATCCCTCTTTTCATCAAAACCAAGAAATCTAGTATTAAGAATGTCTTACAACACAACATCATCTTGCATCTCTGAACCTGTAAATAAAATATATGTATATTAGATTCAGCCAATATGTAACCCATAATTAACATCTGAATTTAAACTGTATAATTAAGTTTGTCCTATTTTTCCCAACATAGAATGCCATCTGTGAAATTATACTAGTTTAATTATATTTGCATTAAACTAAAGTATGCTTAAATATATCAATTTAATATAAATAAGTGAAAATATTTTAATATGCAAAATAACTGCAAACAAACGAGTACAAACATTGAGATATCAACATTTTCCATTTATCATGTTAAACTAGGATTGGTTTAGTAAGAAAAGAATAACAATAAAGAAGGGCCGAAGTATATAACCATAGAAAAATGTACTTCCCATCTATATAAGCTTTTTTTTGGTGATTTTCTAGGTTTCTGAGTTTCTTATCTCTGAGAAATTATAGTCAAGCAAACAAAGTCCCGATCACACCACGTGTCATTTGGACCCAGGAAGGAGGACTACAATTACCAATCTGATGCTACTATTAACATCGAGTTATTTGGCATAATCTTAACCCGATAGTCTGGTTCTCTATAAACAAGATTGATTCCTTACTATATACAAACATGAGTAAAAGTTAAAATAATCCGGTCGTAATAATCCTGGTACATAGACGGATATAATCAACCGCAATGATAACTGAAATGGTATCTAATCGTACAAACGACCAAAATCAGCGCGCAGACAAGCTTATAAAGAAACAATTAATAATCAAAGAACAACTACGAGATGATCGAATTTCTATGTATACGCAACCAACAAGTTTTGCAAGCATTCATATTAAACTATGTGTATTAGAGGAGAATAAACGAGCTCAATTTAAACATATAGCTAAAATGAAAAAAAAACTATACTATGTATATTCGATGTCCGGCGATTTCCAAACCCTAGCTTCAACTTCAGCGCTTTGAATGAGAATCAGGGAAAGGGGGTTTGAGAGAGAATCGGCAGAGAGTGATGGATTCGCGAACTGATGAGAGTGATTTCAAATGGGTCGCGTACAATCCAAGCTTTATCGATTTTGCGAACTGATGAGAGTGATCTCACTGAAGAACCAATTTGGAAACCCTAGCTTTATCATCGTTTTGAGAGAGAGAGAGAGAGAAGGGCAACAGGTTCTGTTCTGTACGAATTGGAAGAGTAAGAGAGAGGGAGGGGTTGAAACGGTTTTCATATGGGTTTTTGACCCGGTATTTTTGACCCGCGAATTTTGTTGGCTTCGATTTCGTTTTTTCTTTTAGTTAAATCTTTTGAGTAAAAGCGTCTTTAGTACGCTTTTGAAAGAAATCGTATATATATATATATATATATATATATATATATATATATATATATTACAACTCTACGATCGGTCCGGACTCGATTTGATCATGAACCGAATTTTTTTTTTTAAAATAACTAAAAAAATATTTAATATTTTATGGAACTGAAATTTTTCCATAATACAATGTTTTTGGGCGTGTTTTGAATACCTATACCAAAAAATAGTAGTACGGTGCATGCAATTGTACATACATATTATGTTATCGTCTCAAATCACACTTCAAAACATCAGTATTATATAAAAAAATTCAATTCTATAATTTTATTTTATTTTTTTGTGTTTTAAAAAAAAAAAAAAAAAAAAGACGATTTTTTAAACTGTCGGGAGTCAGGACGAGATCCGACTCCTATATATATATATATATATATATATATATATATATATATGAGAAAATGGGTATGCACAGTCGTGCATTTTTTTTACACAGTCAACTAAAAACGACGTCGCTTTGGCTATGTTGTTTTAAAACAAAAAAAAACACCGTTTCTCAGTTCTCTCCCACGTTCCTGATCGCGGAGAAGGGCTTCATCCTCCCAAATCAGAGGTTTCTCTCCTCCCTAATCGCAGAGAAGGGTCCCAAATCAGAAAGCGAAGAAACCTTAAGCGAAGAACCCTAGGTGTAGCCATGTCGGTGCGAAGAAGATGAATACGAAGAAGAATTTAATGGTCCAGGTTGGAGCTGGATTGTGTATCGGATCCTCAAAACCTGTATTGCCTATTCGAGTGGAGTCACCACTGCAATTCCTTTCTGATCTCTCTCAGGTCCGTAAAATTGATTGATTTCTGTGTTTTATTTCTGTTTTTGTTTAATTTTGCTGCTTTTGTTATTTTCGTTACCATATTTTATGTATAGGCTTGGAGTGAACAGTACTAGAGTGGTGTTCTCGAAGAATTTCTTATCATTGAGTAGTGTTCTCGAAGCTGTTATAGTTTATGCTTTTCTTCTTCCAGGTACAATTTATTTTGTCTTTCAATTGAATAAATTTGCATTTTCATTTCTCAACCTTGCAATTACATACTAGGGTGAAACTATCAATTATTTGCTATGAACTCAATTAGTTGTGGAGCTATTGTATAAATATTTGTGCGGATTTGGATTTGACAGATTGAAAGTTAGTTTATGGATGGTGTTATTTTTTACAATAGGATTCATTGATTCTCAATGGTATGAGTTTTAAATTTCTGTAGGTTTTTCATGAATGTTATTAGTATTAATACTAAATGTGTATTTCTCTTAGGGACAAATATATACATGTTTACCTTGGGGGATTATTAGAGCTGTAATACCATTGATCTATATCTTCATCGCAGGTAAATGGAGCTACTATAGTGGCCAAATCATATATTTGCATCTAATTTTTGCTTATGAATTGCAGATTTTCTCTTTATAATCTTCCATCTTCATTAACTAACTGACTTCAAGCACTTGGGAGATGTTGTAACAAGTTAATTGCAAATGGGTTGATTTAGTTTGGAAAATTAAGAAATGGGTTTGGTTTAATTTGAAAGATTTGTTCTTTTCCTGTGATGGGTCAATTTGTATGAATTTAGAGGGTAATGGGGCTAATTTTGAGACTTGTATCTAGGGTTTTGGGTTCTAGTTAATACGGATTGGTTCAATTTTTAAACCTAAGAAAGGGGTTATTTTCACAAAGATTCAATCATATACATTGCTTGTTCAATTTTTTAAGTGGTTTAGCGAATTCAATTTCCAGAGATGTGTAATTAGACTTTTGTATGTTAATAAATGTTGGGGTTTGCTGTAATTGAATTTGTTTTCTAAGAAATGGATTGCTAGTGATGCTATAAACATTAACCATTTTGACTGTTAGGACTTATTAGTTTGGACATATATATTACTACCAAGATCTTGAATTTAAATTAATTTGGGTGTTGTATTCAGATGGAGACAAAAAGAAGACCATTGCCAGATTATATTGAAAAGGTCCAGAAGGATGTGCCATTGGTGGATTGGTTGGTTGAGGTTTCAGTGGAATACAAGCTTCTTTCAGACACTCTGTATCTAGCTGTTTCTTACATTGATAGATACTTATCAATGAATGCTCATAATAGGCAGAAGCTTCAGCTTCTTGGTGTCTCTTCAATGCTCATTGCCTCGTAAGCATCTAATGCCTAGTTTTTAGTCTAATTGTTTGGCAACGTTAGTCTGCTCTCTGCTCATTGATAAATCTTTAATTTTGTGATTTATGAACAGAAAATATGAAGAAAGGAAAAAAAAGGATGGTTTTAAACTTCTGGAGCATGTTGGACTCGAGATGGACCTTCCTGTATTCTACCCAGCTTGTAAGATGTCAGAAAGAGCTCAACAAGAAGCATTTGATGTCAGTCCTCTGTGCTAGAAAACATAACCAGCCCAGAACAGAGGATAATCATGTTCTTCAACATCAGCTAATTGATCACAACCGAGATAACTAAGACACTAGTAAAAATTTGATTTCATTTGATAAGCATTTGATGTCAGTCCTCTTATGTTGTTGGATTGCTATAAACTTGGAGATGCAGCTATATTATCCTTGGCAAAATTCTGTAAAAATCCACCGTGTAAAATATTCAGACTTGGAGCTTGATGTGTATATCAACAGATTCTTGGTATGATGGAAAATCTAGAAATGTATATATATAAGGATATAAATTGAATTGGTGGGTCTAAGCTTTTATTTGGATGAATCATCTAAATAAAGAATTTGTTTATAGTACATATAGTCTATCTCAATTTGTTTATAGTACCACCTGCTGATGAAGGTTTCAAAGATTTTGATTATGAATTAAGCTCTATGGTTCTATATATTTGGATTTGTTGTTGGCTTATGCGGGTGTTTACTATTTAGCTCTTTTTGTAAAGATATAGATATTTAGTTGGGAAGTGAAACTATTAGTTACAATTTTATACTTATTCTGTTGAAAATCTTCCCCAAGACCTCTGTGCAATTTTATACCAGAATTAATCTCACTTTACATATTGCTGAACATACAACAATTGAGAACTCTTCCATTTTACCAACATACATAACTGCAAAAGTACAAACCCAACATTTGCACACTAGCTTCTCATTAACAATGGCATTCTTCCAAAGCTGATCTTTGTTGATTAGTGTCTGCAAAAGTACAAATTTTTGTTGAGTAATTACTTTAAAAGAGAAGATTATGCAACCCCACAAAAGCTGATCTTACTCTGAAAAGAACCGACTTCTTTCCCCCACTATCATTCTTCCAAAGCAGCACCATAAACAATAAAAATAAAAAACACTGTAAGAACAACCCCAACCCTAGTCTGCTCTGGACTGGCCAGCTATAGAAGACAAGATGATGCCAACAATGAGACCGTACAGGGCAAGAGCTTCAGCAAAGATGAGTATAAGGATCATGCCAACAAAAAGCTTAGGCTGCTGTCTGCAAAACAAATCATACTCAGAGAGTAAGCAGTTGACCAGCTTCCAAGCCTTTTCATTACATTAATACCTCAATCACCTATAATAATAGTCTACTGGACATATTTGCTTCAACAACTAAACATTCATAATTCATATTCCAAACCCAATATATATAACAAATTACACAAACTAAATACCAGCAGGCCTCCTAGGGGTAGCTCTCCCAATGGCATCACTTGTGTAGCAACCAAATTACAAGGCAGTTGACAAACAATAATAATTTCTGCATGCAAATTAGCAAAGCCAATATTCGCACAAAAAATGATGAGTTAATCAAAAGACTACTTTGTGATTCAGAATTTTGTTATAACATTCAACTTCCATTACTAATATGATTTTCTCAAATCTTTTCAAAGAACTACAAAAACATAACACAAGTTAACATGAATGAGATTGTGAAAACACAACGAGAGTGTCGCTCTTGCACATTGAATTATCACAAAATTCATCTACCAAAAATTTTAAACATTGCGCTTCCTCCTGATTTCCCCCAAGCATATCCTTTTACCATGCTTGATTTTCTTTTTCAACTTTTTCCCTATACAACCAACTGGTTTTAAGGATCTCAAGCTTTGACTGCCCTCAACCATCTCCACATCTGTTTAATGATAGTCAAGAAAAAAATATGATTCAAACTATTGTCAAGAAAAACATAGAGCATAACTATGTATATGATTGAATCTTTGTGAAAAAAACCCATTTCTTAGGTTTAAAAATTGAACCAATCCGTATTAACTAGAACCCAAAACCCTAGATACAAGTCTCAAAATTAGCCCCATTACCCTCTAAATTCATACAAATTGACCCATCACAGGAAAAGAGCAAATCTTTCAAATTAAACCAAACCCATTTCTTACTTTTCCAAACTAAATCAACCCATTTGCAATTAACTTGTTACAACATCTCCCAAGCCTATACATAAAATATGGTAACGAAAATAACAAAAGCAATTTAAACAAAAACAGAAATAAAACACAGAAATCAATCAATTATACGGACCTGAGAGAGATCAGAAAGGAATTGCAGTGGTGACTCCACTCGAATAGGCAATACAAGTTTTGAGGATCCGACACCCAATCCAGCTCCAACCTGGACCATTAAATTCTTCTTCGTATACATCTTCTTCGCACCGATATGGCTAAACCTAGGGTTCTTCGTTTAAGGTTTCTTCGCTTTCTGATTTGGGACCCTTCTCCGCGATTAGGGAGGAGAGAAACCTCTAATTTGGGAGGATGAAGCCCTTCTCCGCGATCAGGAACGTGGGAGAGAACTGAGAAGCCGTGTTTTTTTTTTGTTTTAAAACAAGACAGCCAAAACGACGTCGTTTTTAGTTGACTGTGCAAAAAAAATGCACGGCTATGCATACACTCTTAGTGTATTAGTGTGTGTGTATATATATATATATATATATATATATATATATATATATATATATATATATATATATATATTTCCTTTAAAAAATTTGAAGAAAAACTTTAAATACTAAAATTAATTTTGAGAATAAATAGAAAATGCCCATAAAAAAATTTAATCAAAATCTTTAGCTTTTTTTCAAATTCGGTCAAACAAACATTTGATGATCAACATATGATTTTTGTCCCACAATGCATGACCCAATTGATTTAACATATTAAAACATCAAGATCAATAAAATCAATTAAATAAGATTTAGAAAATATTTTTGGTCAAAGTAAATAAGATAATTAAAACAATTATAATAAAAAATCCTATGGATAGGATTCTACCATTTTTAATTAATTTATTTACTAATTATTGTTATCATCAAAATAAACCTAAAAGTTAGAGACCCAACAATCTCCCCCTTTTTGATGATGACAATCAACTAAAAATATTTTTCATAAAAGCTCCCCCTCAATTTATGTAATCATCAAAAAATTTAAATTTTTATATTTTTGAAAAACTAACATACAACAATATATAACAGCTATTTTTCTTCTTTCCAATAATATTTTTCTTCTCCCCCTTTGTCATCATAAAAAATATAGGGAGGAGAGTAGTATACATTACTTTTCAGATCCTGCAGAAAAAGATATTAGGAAAAAAATTCCTTTTTAAAAAAAATAAATTTAGTTGCCTCTTGCATGATTTAAATTTGTGTGGTTGCCTTTGATTGACCAAAATTACTATACAAGAATGGAGATTATTTACCGTTAGATGTATAGGAATTTAAAAGAATGTTCCATAGTCAGATGACCTGCATAGTCAGAATCTTTTTCACCTGATTTCATTTGCACTCCTAGGAAGATATTTAATTCTCCCTTCATTCTTATTTCAAAATCCTTAGTCAGACTTTCAGAGAAATTATTTCTCAAAGTAATATCAATAGACCCAACAATGATGTCGTCAGTTATTTTTACTAGAGTAAGCTTCAAGACATACCTGCAACATTTATCAATTTCAAGAACTGGTACCCTTTAATAAGAAGGGTCCTTTGGGTGAGTTTTCCATTTTGTATAAGGAACATTTATGTTTTCCTTTACAAAAATGGGTACAGGATAATCAATCTTAATAGACAAGAGCATTTTATAAGTAGCAGGTCTATAAGATGTATGATTTACTTTATTTTTATATCCTGAAAAACTTTGATAAAAATTTTTGTGAGATTTTTGACTTTTATTATAAAACTTTTTTCTTGTATTAATAATTGGTGCAATATACGTTCCTTTAGGCACCCAAATGATTTTTCCTTTATAATTTCCATTTCGAGCATTACACATTTGAAAAGAATGACCATTTCTGTTACAGTAAGAACATTTAGTAAATGGAGACGTATAATTTTCTTTTTCTTTACTTTTAACATGATAAAGTCCTTTATTTTTTCTTTTACTAAATTCTCCAATGTATCCTAATCCTTCTTTGTTAAATCCACATCTTTGTTGATTAAGCATGACATCAAGGTTTTCTTTCCCTTTTGTGAACTTAAGAACTATAAAATTTAAATCATCACGTTCTTTAGTTAAAATATTAATTTAATCTATTAAAGAATAATTTTGTTTTTCTAATTCTATCTTTAGAGATGCATTTTCAAAATTGAGATTTTTAATATCTTGACTTAACACTTGATTTTTTATTTGAGTATTTTTATTAATTACAACAAGTTTTGAATTTTCTATTTCAAGATTTTTATTTATTCTTTTAAATTGTTCTAATTCTTCTTTTAAGGAATCATTTTCCAATTTTACTTCATTTAAACTTTCATTAGTTATAATCAAGTTTGTATTTTCCATTTCCAGATTTTTGTTAATTTTAATTAAATTTTCTAATTAAATTTTTAATTAAATAAAATTTTCTTTAATAATTTTATTATCTTCATATAAACAATTATATGCTTCTTGTAGTTTATGATGTTTTTCATTTATATTATCTAAGGTATGCATGACAAATGTACCTCAGGTCTTGGTGATGACTCATTGTTTGCCATTAAGCACAGATTTGCAATTTTCTCAGTTTGTTCAGCAACTTCTTTGTCATATCTTTCTTGATTTATAAGTAAATTTTTGAAAGCAATTCCTTTTCTTTTTGATATCTGTATCCAATCTCGCTTTTTCGACTAACATATCGAACTTAGGTAGACACGCATGATTTCAATAAGGCTATCAAGAGGATAAGTAGTTAGGTCTTGCCTTTCCTTAATAGCAATAACCTTCATTTTCTAGGTGGATGGAAGGGCTTTGAGAATTCTTCTATTTTTCTCATTAGTTGTATATGCCTTCCCCAGATGTTTCAGTTTATCAATGATTCTAGAAAAACGTGTTTCCATATCAATGATCTTTCCACCTTCTTTCAGCTTGAAACTTTCATACTCCTGGATTAGAGCATCTTTTCTGGTTTCTTTGATATGACTGGTTCCTTCATAGGTTAGAATCAATTTTTCCCAGATTTCTTTTGCATTCTTCCAATTTCTAACTCTTTTGTATTCTTTTTCAATGAGAACACTAGTCAGCACTTGTTTAGCTATGGATGCAATGTTCATAGCCTTTTCATCATCAGTAGTGAATTCATCAATATCTTTCTCAACGATCTTTTCTCCCACGATTTTTTGTCGGAACTTTTACACCTCGTTCTATTGCAAGCCAAACTTTGATTCCTTGTGATTTGACATAGATTTTGAATCTGCTCTTCCAGGTGGCAAAGTTTGTACCATCAAATAGTGGAGGTCTGGTCATTGATAGTCCTTTCCGCAACCAGTATCATTGTAGGCCATAGATGGATTTACTCTTAGGTATGCCTGTATTTACTCAATAAACAAGTTAAAGAGCACTGCTCTGATACTAATTGAAAGTCCAATAATAATCTAAAAGGGGGGTTGAATAGATTATTACAGATTTAAAAATTATCTAAGGCCTTTTTGAATAATTAATTTGCAGTGTTAGAAATTAATATGCAAGACAGTAAAAAATCAATCATCTGATGCACGAGAGATTTATGCGGTTCACAACATACATCCGGGTATCTTTTGCTACGTCGATCTCAAGCTCCTCTCCAGGACTTGAGATCCTAATATTATCAGTAATAAATACTCCTTCAACAGGCGGAGAAAGCTTTACAAAGTTTTATAGACAAACTTCCAACTATTCTCAACTAATCTATCTTGGACAGCAAGCTCCCAGCTCCCTCCTCAAGCTTAGTTGTACTTCTTTTAAGTTTAGTTCTATTATATGATCTGGTCTTGAAACAACAACCTCTTCCTCACCTCACAAGTACACTAGAGACCCAACTTCCCGCTGGCCTCTCTAAGACTCTGGTCTTGGTCGAAGAATTACTCGTCTTTCTCACAAGTACATAAAATAAACTAACTCTGACCTTTTCTGTTTTTACAAAAGGTTTTACAACAATATGCTTCTTAAATAAGCAGATAAAAATTTAATACAGATGCTTCTCAAATAAGCAGATAAGATTTAGTACAGATTAATGCTTCTTAAATAAGCAGATATCAATTAAAGAGCAAATATATATAAAAGTTCAAAGACTTTTATACTTAAGAAAATATGATTCTTTAAAAACAGATATTAATTTATGCTTTGATCAAATAATGCTTCTGTGTAAGCAAATATGTAAATTATGCACTGTTATAAAAGTTTAAATAAATTTTATATTTTGTATGAAAAAGTGCTTCTTGAATAAGCAAATATATCAATTTTAGCTTTAGCTCAAAAATGCTTCTGTATAAGCAGATATACAGTTTAATGCAAATTTATAAAGAATTATTTATAAATATAAATATAAATAAGCAAGAGATAATTCAAATAAAATAAATCAAATAACTTATCTCAATATGCTTAGACCAATTTTTTCTTTTCAAATAATCAGAACTTTTGTAAGAAAAGATAGAGAAAGATTTTTAGAGAGAGTATGTGAGAGAGAAATAAACTTTTCTTGAAAGTGAATTGGCAAATTGAAAATGAAAGAAATGCTTCCTATTTATAGATTTTTGAAGTCAAGGGTAAAATAGTAATTTGAAAAAAAATTATTTTGAATGTATGGTTTGGATGATGTATTTTTCAATTTAAAGGTCCAAATAAAAAAAAATTTATGCGGAAGAATTCTTCTTTTCGCCCGTACAAAGTTACATCAACTTAGCATTTTATGTAAAGTTTGACCACATGTTTTTGAAGCTTCCAATTGGTTTTTAAAGATAGCCAGCTCATACACAGTTTTTTAGTCCCACAATAATTGTCACAATTTTGCCGGCACATAAGCACACACTTATATAAGTTGCATGCACTAAATCACACACATGTTTTATATATATTACCTGACACATGCATTCAAACCTTATATATATATATATATATATATATATATATATATATACACACACACACACACACACAAACCACACATTGCACTATTAATATATATTTCCTTTAAAAAAATTTTAAGAAAAACTTTAAATACTAAAATTAATTTTGAGAATAAATAGAAAATATCCATAAAAGAATTTAATCAAAATCTCCATCTTCTTTCCAAATTCGGTCAAACAAGCATTTGATGATCAACATATAATTTTTATCCCACAATGCATGACCCAATTGATTTAACATATTAAAACATCAAGATCAATAAAATCAATTAAATAAGATTTAGAAAATATTTTTGGTCAAAGTAAATAAGATAATTAAAACAATTATAATAAAAAAAATCCTATGGAGAGGATTCTACCCTTTTTAATTAATTTAATTACTAATTAATGTTATAATCAAAATAAACATAAAAGTTAGAGACCCAACAATTATTAATCTTTTAATAATATTTTAATCATTTATTATACTTATAAACAATTTAATTAATTTTTTATCCTTTACAATTACATTTATTTAACAAACCTTAAATGTCATAGATATAACATTTATTAGAAATAACCAAACTACCCTCTAAAAATCTGGTTTTCTCATATCAAGGGTCTTTGGTCCAAAAAATTATATTTTTACCCTTTTTAACATTACATAACTTAATTTATCTATTAATTCACAACTCAAACAATTACATGAATAATACCAAAACAGATTCAAAAATTTTTACTTTTCTGGAAACTAACAGAATATGGTTTCCTTATGAACATATAATTTTTCTGGTTTTCAATTTTATTTTCTATTTTTAAATGGTTAAAAACAGTCCGAAATTGCAACAATTATCATAAATCTTCTTTTTGTCCAAAATTTTTGAACTTTTTAGGGTTACTCACTGATATATACATCTACTTCCAATAAATATTTTACAATTTGTGGTGTTTCCAATAAAGAGTTATTCACTTTTTAATTTAAAATATATAGTCATTTCTCGTAACATTCATATCTTGAGTTCTATACATCCAAAAATCTCCATCTTTTAACTGGAGTCATTTTGTGAAGCCCCCAAAATAGGTCCACACGACCCATTCTGAGTCACCAGATATAATAATATAAAAATCTAATACAAACTTCATTTATACATTTGTTGAGCGTAAATGCAGAATACGACCCACAGTTAAGCGTGAGTTTTAATACAAATGTATGTAACTCTCGTGGTGCCTCGACCACAACCTTAAAATGGTACTTTACATAAAAGTACAGTCAAAAACTGTTTTAGAAATTAAAATCTTTGAAAAATACTCAAGGAAACCTTAAATACATGGGAAGCCGTAAATACAGGTTATGATAGATATCATATGTCCACGGAAATTATCCTTGGTTGACCCAATAGTCCCCAAAGAAAAACAAGAAGATTGCTATCATCTTCTTTCCAATGGTGAGTCTTCTCTTGACATATAATTATCTCCGTTGTCTCCAGTGAGAATTATATTTCAAATAAACTCAAGATTATATAGGTAATGCTCGTAGATATACTCAAAGAATAGTGGATGTACACAACCCTGTCTTATGATAACACGAGGTTGTATGTCATTAGACATCTTGTATGATAGTGGCAAAACACCCTTCAAAGTTGGGTTCACCTCATCTATTTGGTTCACCAAAATTAAATATCAAAGCGTATACAATACGACAAACTTATCTAAAGTTCTCAATAAAATTATTTTTATACTATTTAGGGAGAACCTCAATGACTATAGACCACCGATTATTCTCCTTATTACCCCAGCTCGACCCAGTTACACTCTTATTACACGAAAGGAATTGTGAAGCAAAAAGGGTGAGCACAACTAGCCCGATAAAGAATATCATGACTAAAGATAATTTACATCATCAATAGCCTTCATCGGTAATAAATCGGAGATTTAGAACATATGGTAGATGATAAAACTTTTCAACCATAGTTGCGGTGAACGAAAGCAATCCATTAGAAGAGTCGAATAGACCATCGGATCTATTATCTTTTCCATGTTAAAAGTCCACTAATAATGTTTTATCCTGTAACATCAATCAATCAACAATTCCGTCCCACAATCATATGAATAACTCATAATCATAATTGTGATTCTAACTTCTCTTACTTTTGAAACATATAAAAATCATGGTTATACCAAATCAAAATTTCGCTAATAATCATACTAATAAATTCATCTTTTGCACTACACGGCCAAAGATATTCATTAACAATTCATCTTTGCACTACGGGCCAAAGACATACAATCAGTATTTTAGAAGAGTCAAGTAGAGCATGATATCTACTATCTTTACTGAAGTAAGAGTATATAATCAATATTTTATTCTTTGAGACTCAAATTTTTAATAAATAATCCACATCATCGAATCATCCTCACACTATAACCGAGGATATTCATGTAATCATCAATGGTCATGATTATCTTGAATAATCCCTGGTTATAATCATACCAATAAGCATCCATCGATGCCTTCTACAGCCAATGAGGACTTTTACCACATCATCTATAATATTACGGGTCATGATTATACCGAATGATCCACAGTCAATAGTCATACCAATAAGCGGTTCATCTATGCATATAAGCGAAGATACTCATGATCAATAGTACATCTTTGCACGTAAACCAATGATATACAATTGTAAAATAAATAATCAACGATCCATCCTTGCACGTAAGCCAAAGATATACAATTATAAAATCAATAATCAACGATCCATCTTTGCACGTAAGCAAAGATGACTTTCATCACAATATAAGCATGAGGATGATGTGATGATATAAGCATTAATCAAGCGAAAATAAGGATAAATATTAAAGACTTTAAATTTATCCAAATATTATCAATCACTTAATAAACTCATAATTTAATATTATTAATATTATAACAATATTTTAATCACTTCTTAAACTTATAAACAATTTATTTTAATTGTTTACACTTTTTCAAATAATACATTTAATCATTCAAAAATGTCATGCTCATAAGATATCATCATCAATGATCAAATCCCTCATTAAAAATCTGTATATACCCTATATAGGATTCCCAAGCCATAAAATCTTATTTTTCAATTTTGTTACTTCACATAACATATTTAATTAATTTACTCATAACTAATTCATTTTTATGAAAAATACCAAATCAGTTCCAAAAATATTTCTTTTCTGGGATTTAGCATAATATAGTCCCATATTGAACATATATTTTTCTCGGAATTTTTAAAATTCATTTACTATTTTTCATATGGCCAAAACTGCTGAATATTTAGACATTTATCATAAATTATACTTTTGTCCAAAAATTCCAAAATTTACAAGGTATACTCCTGTTATATACATGTACTCCCAATAAAAATTTCACCAATTTTGGAGTTAACCACAAGGAGTTATAAGGGTTTACTTTTAAAATAGTATTTTCCCATAAAATTCATAACTCCTAATCTATACATCCAAAAATCATCATTTTTGGACACAATTTAGAAAACTCAACAAATTATCATTTCAAATTTTTTGAGAATTTTTGAGGGTCGAGAAAAATTATTTAAAGCGCAAATGGATTTTAGCCCATGTATACGGTAATCCACGTAAGCGAGATCATTTCCACAATATAATAAGGAATGAATACAAGGATCATTCACCATGCATGCAGTAATCCACATAGACAAAGTTATTCCAAGCGAATAATAAAGAATGGAATAATGAAGAATTCACCATGCATGCGATAGGCGCTTGCAGACGAGTTATTCCCAGCAGAATAATAATAAAGAATGGAACCGAGTCATGCGAAATTCGCATGCAGAGCGAGGATATTAAACGAGAATAATAAAAAAATGGAATATAGCAGAATTCACGGGCATGCGATAGACCGCCATGCGAGACGAGTTATTCCAATGAATAATAAATAATGGAACTGAGGTTATGCATAATCTGCATGCAGAGCGGGATATTCAACAAAATAATAAAAAGAGTGAAACGAATTAAATGCATGTAACATGCATGACGGGATATTCAAATGAGAATAATAAAGAATGGAATAATAGAAGAATTTCACCATGTATGCGGTACTTCGCATAGACATATTATTCCAACATAATAATAAAGAATGGAATAACAATAGCTCTCTTCATGAAAATAAAAGAAATAATACCCCTTACTATAATAATAATATCCCTTACCTTAGAAGAAACTAGATACTGGAATAGTGAGGTAACAGACTTCTCTTCTTCTTTCTCTCTATAATTTTTCTCTACAATAATTACTCTATAGCTTTAGTGAATTGGTGAGAAATGAAGGAAGAATGAGCTTCTATTTATAGGAAAATATAGTTTCGATAATTGCACATTTTGGGGCTCGAAATATTACAGAATAATACCTTCCTCTTTTCCTTTATTTTTAATTTAGTCCTGCAAGTATTATCAAACTTGCACCACCTGTAAGATCCCAACTTTTATGAATAAAGATTAATTTCTCTCAAATTATATTTTTTGAATATTATGGTGTGGATATAATATAATGTTATAGTTGTGGGTAATATTTACAAAATTTACAAAGTAAGCAAGTGGTTATATAATATTCGATTGGTCGGGGAATATTCATTTTAATAGGGAATATTCGTACGACGACATAATCATTGGTAGACCCCACAACAGAAGTATTATCGTAGTAAGAAAACGACATAATTATTTTTTTATAAAAATAACGGTGGAAGTGTTACCGTTAAAACTGTTGAACTACCCAATAGTAAAAAAAAATGCGATGTCTGGCGTGGTTGCATAGTAGCACATGTATTGGTTATTGATGCTTACTTGAGAAGTCACTCGGTTATACTCAATTATTACTCTGATAATTGATGCATCATATCTCTCATATTATTTATTCGATTATTGTCAAGATTATCATCGCATTATATGTTATATTATTAAATTAATAATTGAGACGACAAAGTTGTTCATATTATTAAATTACAATATTTACAATGTCTAGAAGTTCTGTCAAGGAGAGGTTTGGTCACCTAATTGCGTGCCAATAGGGAGAAATTCTTATTGGAAAGCCCCCTCTTTCCTGGGAACGACTTGGTTGTTAAATATTGTGAGTTATAATATTGATGATGAATAAGCTCATGTTGATTAAAGATGAAGTTGATAGTTCCATTGTGTGGAAATTATTAGTGTTAGTAGAAATCGATATTTATGTCGATAATAATTGATGTCTGGAGGCTATATTGTTCAATCGGGTATTCGAGGCACTTTTCATGTCGGAGTACTATTCACGAATTACTATTCACGGGATACTATTCACCTAAAAAATATATTTCTTTTCGGTCCAAATCATTTTTGGGTACAATATTATTCCATGAGGAGATGTTTAATTTTTGAATAGTTGGTTGAAGTTATAATAGTGAATCAATATGGACCATTTGGTGGAAAGTTATAATAGTTAATCAATATGGACCATTTGGTGGAAAGTTATAATAGTGAATCAATATGGATCATTTGGTTTAAAGTTTTAATAGTAAATCAGTATGGACCGTTGCTTCAAGTTTTAATAGTAAATCAATATGGACCGTCCATTTAAAAGTAAATCAATCTGGACCGTTCATGAATTAGTTACTATTCAGTCCATTCTCCTATAAATAGAAGCTCATTCCTTCATTATTTCTTACAAATTCACTGAAACTCTTGAGAGAGAAATTATAGATAGAAAGAAGAAGAGAAGTCAGCTACCTCTCTATTCCAATATCCAGTTTCTTCTAAGGTAAGGGGTATTATTTCTTTCTTATTTATGAAGAGAACTTTTGTTATTCCATTCTTTATTATTATGTTGGAATAACCTGTTATGCAAAGTACCGTATACATGGTGAAATTCTTATGTTATTCAATTCTTTATTATTATGTTGGAATAACCTGTTTATGCTAAGTACCGCATACATGGTGAAATTCTTCTATTATTCCGTTCATTATTATTCTGTCAAAATATCCTATCTATGCGTTTCGCATGGGACTGGTTCCATTATTTATTATTCTCATTAGAATAACTTCGTCTGTCATGATCTATCGCATGCATGGTGATTCTGTTGTTATTCCATTCTTTATTATTAGCCGGAATATATATGTCATGCACGTGCGTTCTGTGGGACCTAGTTCCATTATTTATTATTACATTGGAATAACTTCTCATGCGATCTATCGCATACATGGTGATTCTGTTGTTATTCCATTCTTTATTATTACGCCGGAATATCCTGTTTTTGTGCGTTCTGTGGGACTGGTTCCATTATTTATTATTACATTGGGAATAACATGTCATGCGATCTATCGCACGCATGGTGAATCATACATTATTCCATTCTTTATTATTACGTTGGAATAACGCATACATGTGGATTACCACATGCATGGTGAATGATCCTTTGTATTCATTCCTTATTAAATTGTGGAAATGATCTCAGATATCGTGGATTCTGCATGGCGGGTGAAAATTCATTTGCAGTTTCATATACTCTATTATACTCAGTTGGTTAAAGTTTTGGCTTGTATACTCCATGAAATTAGTGGAATATCCTTGATATTTGCGCTTCATCCAGTATCTTTTCATGAAAATATTCTTCTGAGCATTGTTGAATTTTACTCCGCAAAGAAGTATCATGTTGACAATTTGGACGTTATTAATTTCTGGATAAATTAATTCTTGAACTTGTTTTATTTAATTATTATGTCATTGTCATCATCCTCATGCTTATATTATAATGAAAGTCATCTTTAGCTTACGTTCATAGATGGACTTAGTATGATTATGACCAGGGATTGTTCGGTATAGTCATGACCATTGATGATTTAATGAATATCCTTGGCCCGTAGTATATGGATGATTAGATGATGTGTTTTATTTATTAAGTTGAGTCTCAGGGATAAAAATTGATGAAAATATTTTATACCATAGAAGATAGTAAATTTTATTCTCTACTTGACTCTTCTAATGGATTGCTTGTTCCACTGCAGTTAAACTTGATGTCTATTGTATTTTATCAGTTTAACATTGTTGAAGACTATTGATAATTTATTCTGAATTATCATAGTCATAATATTTCTTCTTGGGCTAGTTTAGCTCACCCTTTCTTTCCTTTGTTCTCTTGAGAAATGAGAATATAGCTAGGACTAGTCGGGGAAAGGAGTGGCCGGTCGGATGATAGCATTAGTAGTCCTCACTATTACATTAAATAGTGTGACAATAAATGTGATGAGGACTCCTTTGAGTGTGGATATTGTCTAGATGACAATATTCCTATTAAAACTCTCGATTTATGTATTGTCATATATTTACGACAATTGTATAATTAAGTTTGTATTTATATTATGTACCATTTATTTGGCGACTCAAGATGGGTGATGTATACCTATTTTGGGGCGTCACAATTAGTATCATGTGGCGCCCCCAAAATAGGTATACATCACCCATTTTGAGTAAATCAATGATAACATGGTATAGAAACAACTACAACTTTATTAATCTGACATATAAAGCTGTGAGTTTAAATACAAATATTGCCATTTAGACAATATTCACACCCAAATAAGTCCTCATTATAATTATTGGTACATTATTTTACAAAAATGGTGAGGACTACTAAAACAACTTTCTAGAACCATCATTCCACACCCCATTAGAACTCATTATATTCTCGCCTCACGAGAAGAAAAATGAAACAAAAAGAAAAAGGGTGAGCTCAACTAGCCCGATAAAGAATATTATGACTAAGATAATATAGAACAAATTATCGTTAGTCTTTCAACGAGGAAAAAATCGATAAAATACAATAGACAACAAATTTCGGATCAATATTCGCGGTGAAATAATAATTCATAGATGAGTTCGTAGAGAATGAAATCTACTATAATCTATGAATTTAAAAGTCCATCATCAATATTTTATCCCTGTAACATCAATCAATATTCATCTTGAATCAAATATTCATCTTTTTACTTCTGGGCCAAAGATATTCATCGATTAGTCGTATTCATCTCAACTTTGTTCATCTTTGCACTACTGGGCCAAAGATATTCATAAGAAAATCATTAATCTTTTCACTACTGGGCCAAAGATATTCGATAATATCATCATTTAGGGTGAGGATGATGAAAAATATTTTAAAGAAAATGAATCTAGTGAAACAAAAGAACAAATATTAAAGATTCGTACTTTAAACAATCGAGTTCAAAAATACTTCATAAATAATCATAGTGAAGTAAAATTCAAGAATGATCAAAACATGGATACAATTAAAGCTAGTATCCATAATAGATATTTTGGACAAAAAATAAAAATTTAATTTTTTACGTGAATAATTAATGTATGATAGTGAATAATATAGTATCGTGATGAATAGTCTGTAGTATCGTGAATAGTAACCCCAACACTAAAAGACAAGAATTTCACAAGAAAAATCTTACAAATATTTTGGCATAATGATATTAGAAGAAATAATATCATTTTAAAAAAATAAAATCCCTTACCTCGAAAAGATAGTACTTACATTTGGAATCTGGGATATAGTCTTTGAAGGAAACTTGCAACTTAGTATAGCAACACTCAAGGTATCAAAATACTCACAAGAATACGCTCGATAATATAGAGAGAAAACTTTAGTTTACGGTGTGATTTTCAATTCTAACCTAAGCACCTATTTATAGGAAAATGCTTAGAACACCAAAGCGAGAAAATTTAATAAAATAATATTATTTATAAACTAAATTCTCGCACACCACCAAATTTGATTTCAACCACTTAACACATGTCCCACAAATGAAAAAAACGTTTTCTTAATTAAAATATTTTAAACTTCAAAATTAATTATTTTAGAACTTGGAACTTCAATAATTCATAAAAAAATAGCCTTTTATTAGAAAATTCAAACCTTATGTCCTTTCCATATGAAATTCCATTATCTACAACTTTGCGGAAGAAAGTTTTCCAAATTCAAACAAAAATTGGTAAGAAATCCATAAGCAGAGGCGATTTTCACTGTTTATAATCAAATTTCGGTTAAGAAATGGGCCCCACAAACATGTTTAACATGTTTTAAACAATTTTAGTGACAAAAATACTCTTCCTCTTATTTATTCATATATCCCACATTCATTGTAAAAATATCACCATTATTATATTATTAAAATATAATAATATATTTAAATGAATTATTTTATCGAAAAAGATAAAATATCAATTTTCAACAATTGTCACATTAAAATTTTCTCCATCTATATCCACATAAAATGAATATTTTCCTTATCATAATAATCAATAATTAATTATTCACAAATAATATTACGAGAATCCGCAATCACAAACAATGACGGTAGTTTCCAGGAAAGGGGCTTTCGATAAGGATTTCTCCTTCTTGGTAGCTTGATTAGGTGACCAAACCTCTCCTTGAGCGAGAACTTTCTAGACATTGCCAATAATGTTATCTAATAATATTATTCAAATAATATGAATTATTGATCGATAATGAAAATCTTGTGTAGTGACAATTATTGAAACAACAATAATATAAAATATCAAGCGTAGCAATTATTGAATCGATAAAATAAAATATTGAGCGATAACTCTTGTAACAATTATTGAGTAGTGCCTTCTTACGTAAGAATCAATAATTGGTGCAATCTGGTAATCTTCTTATGTTTTAAACCGGGTATTTTAACGAGTATTAATGGTAACAACTTCTGTAGATTATTTATAAACAACTTATACTTGTCATTTTCTTCATCAATTGCTTTTCGTTATGGGGCCCACAAGAAAATTTTTGCTTGTCGAGTAAATGCGAATATTCCCGAGCGGTAAGAATATTCCACGACCAAACGAATATTCTCGATAAAAATGAATATTTTATAACCACTTGCTTATTTGAAATATTTGCGCATTTTACCCATAACTAACCACATTAATCAAATCAAACCCTTACTATTTCAAAATAATAAATAGAGAAATTCAATTTCATTTTATAATAAGTTGGGGTCTTCTGACCTCCCTCCTTATGAAATTTAAGTCCTCGAAATTGGCGTACGTACACAGTGTTTGAAAAGGTGAGGATACCTCGCTTTCATTTTCGTTTCAACTCGGTCATTTCTTGATAGCATGGTTTCTCCACAAAACTTTGACTTGGGGTATGACCTTTTTGCGTAGAACATGCTCCTTCTATATCAAGATCTTAATGGTACCTCCTCGTCGTTAAGTCTTGACTATCTCGTCGGTTCTAACTTCGATAGCGTGGTTCGGGTCTTTCACATATTTACATAGCTACGGATATGTGAAAAATATTATGAAACACGAGACATACTTGGAGGTAATAGCAGTGAGTCTATAGGCCACATTTCTACTCGGTCAAGAATGCGAAATGGACCGATAAATCGTGGATTGAGCTTTTCTCTTTTCCCAAATCTTGTAACTCCCTTCCATGGAGCGACACACAACAATACATGATCCCCGATACTAAATTCCACGTCCTTTCGATGAAGATCCGCATAACTCTTTTGTCGATCTTGTCTTGGTTTGTATCGTTGTCGAATCATTTGGATCTTTTACGTAGTCATACGTACCAACTCTGGTCCCAACAATGTTGCTTCACCAACCTCATTCCAACATCTTTGGAAGCGACACTTACGTCCATATAATGCTTTGAATGGAGCCACACCTATACTTGCACGATAATTGTTGTTGTAGGAGAATTCCACAAAGGTAAATATTTATCCAACTCCTTTGAAGTCTAGGACCACGAGTCTTAATAGATCTTCAAGAGTTTGAATAGTCCTCTACGATTGTCAAAAGTCCGTTTGAGGATGGTATGCCAAACTAAATCGTAAATCCGTGCCCATAGCTTTTTGCAAACTAACCCAAAATCGTGAAGTAAATCTTGGGTCACGATTGAAACTATGGATCTTGGCATGCCATGCAATCTCACAATCTCATTTACATACATATGAGCAAGACGTTCGAGGAATAAGTCTCCGTGTCGGCAAGAAATGAAGCGGAACTTGGTTAATCTATCAACAATAACCCAAATAGCATTTATGCCTTGAGAAAGCAGGTGGGAAGACCCATGCTTGAAATCCATGGTAATGTGTTCCCACTTCCATTTCGGGATCTCAAGTGGTTGCAATGGACCCTTAGGCACTTGATGCTCGCCTTTACTGCGTTGACAAGTTAAACACCTCGAGATAAACTTTGCAATCTCTCTCTTCATATTGTTCCACCAAAATGTATGTCGAAGATCACGATACATTTTGGTACTTCGAGATGGATTGCAAATGGTGTATTGTGTGCTTCCATCATGATCTTGTACTTCAAATCGAGTCGTTAGGAACACAAAATGCAGGTGTACTCAAAGTATTCCTTCTTCATCGATTCTTGCTTACGGAATAGCACCTTCTTGTACTTTCTTCTTCATACGCATTAGCTCGGGTTTGTGGCTTGAGCAACTTTAACTTTATCGATTAAAGTTGGTTCTATCGTATCTTGACATCATCGCTTTTCGTTCTGCATGATGATCTTCTACTCAATAGCGTCGGCTACCACGTTTGCTTTTCGGGATGGTATTGAATGGTGTGGTCATAATCTTTTTAATGACTCGAGCCAGCGTCGTTGCCGCGTGTTGAGTTCCTTTTGGGTGAAGAAATATTTGAGGCTTTTATGGTGCGAATATATCTCCACTTTCTCCCCATATAGATAGTGCCTCCGGATCTTTAAGCGAAAATGATTACTTGCTTGACTCTAGATCATGAGTAGGATAATTCCTCTCATACTCTTTAAGTTGTCATGAGGCATAGGCTATGACTTTCCCACGTTTCATGAGAACACATCTAACCCTTTGCACGAAGCATCATTTGTAGATAACAAATCCATCCGAACCGGATGGTATTGTCGAGCAGTGCGAAATGAGTCTCCTCTTAAGCTCTTGAAACTCTTTTCGCATTCCTCGCTCATCTGAATTTTGTATCTTTCCGAGTCAATTTGAGTTAGCAGAGTAGCGATTGAGAAAATCCTTCCACGAATCTCGATAATAACCATGCTAGCCCGAGAAAGCTACGTACTTGATTCTGCAAACTTTGGTTGCTCCCAACTTTGTATTGCTTGATCTTGTTGGGTTGACGAGATACTCCATGTTTTGACACCACGTGCCGAGGAATGCTACTTCCTCAAGCGAACTCGCATTTCTTCAACTTGGCATATAGCTTGTTTTCACGAAGCCTTTGGAGTACCGACTTCAAATGGTGCTCATGATCTTCACGACTTTTGGAATATATGAGGATGTCATCAATAAAAACAACAAAGGTGATCAAATAATCCTTGAATACTCGGTTCATCATATCCATGAAAGCCGCAAGAGCATTAGTCGATCAAAAGACATGACTAAGAATTCATAATGCTCGTCTGCAGGAGTTACGAAGGCGGTCTTTGGAATATCCTCGATTCTAATCTTCAATTTGATGATATCGAATGAAGATCGATCTTTGAAAAGAATTGTGCTCCTTGCAATTGGTCAAACAGGTCATCAATACGAGGTGGCGGATACTATTCTTGATGGTGACATGGTTCGATTCGATAGTCGATACAAAATCGCATACTCCGTCTTTCTTCTTTACAAATAAAATAGAAGCACCCCGAGGAGATGTCTAGGGGAATGATGAAACCAGATGTCCAACAACTCACTGTAGTTGGACCTTTAACTCACGAAGTTCAATAGGAGCCATTCGATATGGGGTTTTAGAAATGGGCTTTGTACGGGTTCAAGATCGATAAAGAATTCAACTTCACGTTACGAGGGGTAGGCCAGGAAGTTCTTCTTGAAAATCGTCGGAAATTTACTAACAACGGGAATATTATTCAAATCAAGCGTGTCTTTATTCAAATCCATAACATGGGCTAAGAAAGCTTGACATCCATTTTTCAATAAACGAATAGCTTTATGACTTGATATGACAGTGATTGATTTTAGTGGTTTAGTTGCTTGAATTCGTACAACGGGTTGGTTAGGAATATGAAAACTAACAACCTTACGAAAACAATCAATTTTGGCATGATGAGTAGTTAACCAATCAATCCCTAAAATCACATCAAAAGCAAGTATCTTTAAAGAGATAAAATCAGCGGGTAATGTGATGGTGCCAACTTGGATCAAACAAGATTTATAAATAGTGGATGTGATGAAAGTTTCTCTATGGAGTCTCCTGAGATAAATCAAAGTCTAATTTCTCAGGAGTTAAGTTTAAGCGTTGAGCACAAGCGGGAGAGATAAATGAATGGGTATGCCGGTATCTAGTAAGGTATAAACTTCTTGAGAATTTATGATTAGCTTACCGTGATCACCTCGTTTGGGTTCCTCGCATTTTGACCGATCACGACAAAGCGCTCTTCCGAGGAACCGTTGACTTTGACTTTTTAGGATGACCTTTTGAGTCACCATCATTCTTTGGACTTGGTTTTATTCTTTGTCTGATCTCGGCGATATGTCCTTCTTTTCCACAATTATAACATACCTTGAGCTGTTATTGTGGGCGGGTTTGGGTGATATGTCCCTCTTTTCCGCATTTATAGCATCGATGATGGTGGTCGTTCTCCTCCTTAGAACCGATTCTTTCTTTGGTCTTTGGCGTCTTCATGTTATCATTGTTGAATCTCTCTTTTAAAAAATCTTCCCCAGGCTCGCTTCTTCTATTTTCATGGCCATGATTACCCACGAGTGGTTACCATTTTTGTCAAGTATTTTTTCTTTCTCCCATTGGTTATCGTTGTTTTGATGATTTCTTGCATCACCGGTATGATCTGGTTGTGGTCCCTCGGTTGAGCGTACTCGTTATCTCGCTCTAATAATTGAGCCATATTGACAACATCCGAATAGAGAAAATTTATGAGAAATGAGATATTGGCGTATCTTGGGTTTCAAACCTCTCGAAACATCCGCGTCATCGTTCCTCATTCTCCACCAAATGAGGTCTGCAAACTGGATAACTCTGCAAACTTCGCCTCGTCTTTGGGACACCGCGTCGTGTTATTTTGTTCAATCTAATAAACTCCACTTCCTTCGTATAGCCGAATACTTTTGGGAAAGTACTTGTCATTGAGCGATTCTGAAACATCTCCCAAGACATCTTTGAGTAATTTGGATGGAGTGCGCTTCACATATTCCCCCGATGTCTGCCTCATTCACGGAACATAAAGGTGGCGAATGGAACCTTACATTCCTCCGTGCATCCCAAGACATCGAATATCTTGGTAATTTGCTTGACCGCGTTTACGCATTAATCGGATCGGCTTTTCCCCGAGTGCGGTGGTCCCGACTCTTTAAAGCTGCTTGCATTTGTGACAAATAAATGCGTTGTTATCATTTCCACACTATATTTTGAACACGAGTCTCCTTGTTTGATTTTGCATGAAGCGCAAAAAGCTTCTAAACATCCCATCGTTCATCATCGCTTTCGGTGGTGTTTGTTACTGAGAGGAACATTGCCGACTGTTGCACATTCTCCTCGTTGGTAAGTAAAGGTGTCTCCACGGTCTCATTTTACTCCTTTATTAACATTCTCGGTTGACATTCTCAAATCATCGCCATAAAACAAGGGTTAATTAAAGAAATTAACATATCACATAATATCCCTATATTACGACCCGAACCAACAAATAAGCTTAGGTAGGACACTTTGCTAGCGAAGGATTTACTCGTCTCTCCCCTCCTAGTTCTATTCCCCGATCTCGCCGGAGATCATATCCTAAGCTACGATACCCATTATGACACCCCAAAATAGGTATACATCACCCATTTTGAGTAAATCGATAACATGGTATGAAACAACTACAACTTTATTAATCTGACATATAAAGCTGTGAGTTTAAATACAAATATTGCCATCTAGACAATATTCACACCCAAATAAGTCCTCATTACAATTATTGGTACATTATTTTACAAAAAATGGTGAGGACTACTAAAACAACTTTTTAGAACCATCATTCCACACCCAGAAATTAGAACTCATTTACATTCTCGCCTCACGAGAAGAAAAATGGAACAAAAAGGAAAAGGGTGAGCTCAACTAGCCCGATAAAGAATATTATGACTAAGATAATATAGAACAAATTATCGTTAGTCTTCAACGAGGAAAAATCGATAAAATACAATAGACAACAAATTTCGGATCAATATTACATGGCGTGAAAATAATAATTCATAGATGAGTTACGTAGAGAATGAAATCTGATTATAATCTATGAATTTAAAAGTCCATCATCAATATTTTATCCTGTAACATCAATCGATATTAATCTTGAATCAAATATTCATCTTTGCACTTCTGGCCAAAGATATTCATCGATTGGTCGTGTTAAATCTCAACTTTTGTTCATCTTTTGCTTTATGGCCCAAAGATATTCATAAGAAAATCATTAATCTTTTTGCACTACTGAGGCCAAAGATATTTGGTAATATCATCATTTAGGTGAGGATGATGAAAATATTTTAAAGAAAAGCGAATCCGGTGAAACAAAAGAACAAATATTAAGGATTAAGTACTTTAAACAATCAGAGTTCAAAAATACTTCATAAATAATCATAGTGAAGTAAAATTCAAGAATGATCAAAACATGGATACAATCAAAGCTAGCTAGTATCCATAATAGATATTTTGGACAAAAATAAAAATTTAATTTTTACGTGAATAGTGCAAGTATTCGTGAATAGTCAGTATCGTGAATAGTATAAGTATCGTGAATAGTAACCCGACACTAAAAGACAAGAATTTCACAAGAAAAATCTTACAAATATTTTGGCATAATGATATTAGAAGAAATAATATCATTTTTAAAAAATAATATCCACTTACCTCGAAAAAAAGCGAGTACTTATTTGGAATCTGGGATATAGTCTTTGAAGGAAACTTGCCAAGTATAGCAACACTCAAGGTATCAAAATACTCACAAGAATCGCTCGATAATATAGAGAGAGAGAGAAAACTTTAGTTTACGGTGTGATTTTCAATTCTAACCTAAGCACCTATTTATAGGAAAATGCTTAGAACACCAAAAGTAGAAAATTTAATAAAATAATATTATTTATAAACTAAATTCTCACGCACACCACTAAATTGATTTCAACCACTTAACACATGTCCCACAAATGATAAAAATGTTTTTCTTAATTAAAATATTTTAAACTTCAAAAATTAATTATTTTGGAACTTCAGAACTTCAATAATTCATAAAAATAGCCCTTTTATCAGAAAAATTTGAACCTTATATCCTTTCCATAGGAAATTCCATTCTCTACAACTTTGCAGAAGAAAGTTTTTCCAAATTCCAAATAGAAATTGACCGAAATCCACAAACAGGCGATTTTACAGGCTATAATCAAATTTCAGTCAAGAAATGGGCCCACAAACATGTTTAACATGTTTTAAATAATTTTTAGTGACAAAAAATACTCTTCGTCCTTATTTATTCATATATCCCACATTTATTGTTAAAATATCACCATTATTGTATTATTAAAATATAATAATATATTTAAATGAATTATTTTATCGAAAAAGATAAAATATCAATTTTCAACAATTGTCACATTAAAAATTTTCTCCATCTATATCCACATAAAATGAATATTTTCCTTATCATAATAATAAATAATTAATTATTTACAAATAATATTCTGAGAATCACAATCACAAACTGACGGTAGTTTCCGAGGAAGAGGGGCTTTTCGATAAGGATTTCTCTCTACTTTGGTTGATTAGGTGACCAAACCTCTCTTTAGGCGAGAACTTTCTAGACATTGCCAATAATGTTATCTAATAATATTATTCAAATAATATGAATTATTGATCGATAATGAAAATTTGTGTAGTGACAATTATTGAAACAATGATAATATAAAATATCAGCGTAGCAATTATTGAATCGATAAAATAAAATATTGAATAGTAACTTTTTGTAACAATTATTGAGTAGTGCCTTCTTACGTAAGAATCAATAATTGGTGCAATCTGGTGTCTCTCTTGTGTTTTAACCATAAGGGTATTTTAACGATATTACTTGGTAACAACTTCTGTAGATTATTTATAAACAACTTATACTTGTTGTTTTCTTCATCAATCGCTTTTAGTTATGGGGCCCACACACAAATTTTCTTGCAGTAAATACGAATATTCCCAAACGGTAAGAATATTCCACGACCAAACGAATATTCTACGATAAAAATGAATATTTTATAACCACTTGCTTATTTGAAATATTTGCGCATTTTACCCATAACTAACCACATTAATCAAATCAACCCTTACTATTTCAAAATAATAAATAGAGGAAATTCAATTTCATTTAATAATAAGTTAGGGTCTTACAGAAGTTAAGTCCAAATTGGGATGGTGGCATCAAAGGCGGATCTACGGACAAAACAAAGTCGGTGGTTTTGAAGAAGCGTTTTTGTGACTTCTCAAAAGCGAGTAACGAGACGAAGAAGTTTACGCGGGTTAGTTAATTATAAATTTTTGTGAAGTCTATACCTTATTAGATACCAGTTCTACCCATTCTTTTATTTCTCCTACTTGCGCTCAACGTTTAAATTTGACTCCGGAGAAATTAGCCTTTAACTTATCGATTGAAACTCCATTGGGAGAAACCTTCATTACATCCACGATTTATAAGTCTTGTTTAATTTAAATCGGTAACCGCACGTTACATGTCGATCTTATTTCTTTAAAAATACTTGCATTTGATGTGATTTTAGGGATTGATTGGTTAACTACTCATCATGCTAAAATTGATTGTTTTCGTAAGGTTGTTAGCTTTCATATTCTTAACCAACCTATTATACGAATTCAAGCAACCAAACCATTAAAATCCATCACTGTCATCTCAAGCCATAAAGCTATTCATTTATTGAAAAACGGATGTCAAGCTTTCTTAGCTCATGTCACGGATCTAAACAAAAATAAATCGAGTTTTTGAATGATATTTCTATTGTTAATAAATTTCTGACGTATTCCCTAAAGAACTTACGGCCTACCCCCAGTGTGAAATTGAATTTTTTTTATCGACCTTGAATTGGTACAAAACCCATTTCCAAAGCCCCATATCGAATGGCTCTATTGAACTTGAGTTAAAAACCCAACTCTGAGGAATTGTTAGACATCGGTTTCATTCGCCCCAAATCGTCTCCTTGGGGTGCTCTCATTTCTATTCATGAAGAAGAAAGATGGAAGTATGCGACTTTGTATTGATTATCGGGAGTTGAATCATGTCACCATCAAAAAAAGGTACCCGTTACCTCGTATTGATGATCTGTTTGACCAGTTGCAAGGCGCCAAATTCTTTTCAAAGATCGATCTTCGTTCTGGATATCATCAGTTGAAGATTAAAACTGATGACATTCCAAAGACTACTTTCAGAACTCGGTACGGGCATTATGAATTCCTAGTCATGTCTTTTGGATTGACTAATGCTCCTGCTGCCTTCATGGACATGATGAACTGAGTATTCAAGGAATATTTGGATCACTTTATGGTCATCTTTATTGACGACATCCTCATATACTCCAAAACCCGTGAAGACCATGATCAACACTTGAGGCTGATACTTTAAAAGCTTCGTGAAAACAAGCTATATGCCAAGTTAAAGAAATGTGAGTTCTGGCTTGAAGAAGTTGCATTCCTTGGGCACGTGATATCAAATCATGGAATATCTGTTGACCCGACAAATATTAAAGCAATTCAAAGCTGGGAGCAACCTATGTTAGTGACCAAAGTATGTAGCTTTCTCGGCTTAGCTGGTTATTATCGGAGATTCGGAGAAGGGTTTTCCCGAATCGCTACTCCATTAACGCAGCTGACTCGAAAAGATACAAAATTCGGTTGGAGCGAGGAATGTGAGAAGAGTTTTCCAGAACTTAAGAGTAGACTCATTTCAAAGACCTATTTCGATAATACCATCGCACGGAGGATTTGTCATTTCTGATGATGCTTGAGTAAAGGGTTAGGATGTGTTCACATGCAACATGGGAAAGTCATAGCTTTATGCCTTGAAATAACTCAAAGAATATGAGAGGAATTATCCTACTCATGATCTAGAGTTGGCCGTTGTCATTTTTGCGCTTAAGATTTGGAGGCATTACCTGTATGGAGAGAAGGTGAAGATTTATACGGATCATAAAAGCCTTAAATATTTCTTCACTCAAAAGGAACTCAACATGCGGCAACGATGATGGCTTGAGTTATTGAAAGATTATGATCATACCATCCAATACCATCCTGGAAAAGCGAACGTAGTAGCTGACGCATTGAGTAGAAGATCATATGCGAGTACGAGTGCGATATTGTCAACGCAAAGGCCCATTTTGTATGACTTACAAAGGATGGAGATAGAGTTAAAGACTCCATTGACCCATGTGATGATAGCGAATATACTGAGTAGAACCGGCTTTAATCGATAAAGTTAAAGCTGCTTTCAAGCTACGGACACTGAGGTGATGCGTATTAGGAAGAAAAGTGCAAGAAGGTGCTATTAGGAAGCAAGAATTGATGAAGAAGGAATACTTGAGTCAACTCCGGACTTTGTGTTCTAACGATTACGACTGAAGTATAAAATCATGATGGAGGCGCACAACACACCGTTTGTAATCCATCTGGGAGTACCAAAATGTATCATGATCTTCGACATACATTTTGGTGGAGCAATATGAAGAGAGAGATAGCGGTGTTTATCTCAAGGTGTCTAACTTGTCAACGAGTTAAGGCGGAACATCAAGTGCCAAAAGGTCCATTGCAACCACTTGAAATTCTAGAATGGAAGTGGGAGCACATTACCATGGATTTCGTTACTGGTCTTCCCAAGGTTTCTCAAGGCATAGATGCGATTTGGGTCATTGTTGATAGATTGACCAAGTCTGCTCATTTTCTACTGATGCGAGAAACTTATACACTTGAACGTCTTGCTAGTATGTATATAAATGAGATTGTAAGATTGCATGGTATGCCAGTATCCATAGTTTCTGATCGAGACCCAAGATTCACTTCAAGATTTTGGGTTAGTTTGCAAAAAAGCTATAGGCACGCATTTATGATTTAGTTCGGCATATCATCCTCAAACGGATGGACAGTCGGAAAGGACTATTCAAACTTTTGAAGATTTATTAAGACTTTGTGTCCTTGACTTCAAGGGAAGTTGGGACAAGTTCTTACCATTGGTGGAGTTTTCCTACAACAATAGTTATCAAACAAGTATTGGCATGGCTCCATTTTAGGCGTTGTATAGAAGAAAGTGTCGTTCACCAGTATGCTGGGATGAGGTGGGTGAAGAAACGTTGTTGGGACTAGATTTGGTACGTATGACTACAGAAAAGATTCAAACAATCCGACAACGTATAAAAACCTCACAAGATCGACAAAAGAGTTATGCTGATCTTCATCGAAAGGACGTGGACTTCGATATTGGAGATCATGTATTGTTACGTGTTGCTCCATGGAAAGGAGTTACAAGATTTGGAAAGAGAGGATAGCTCAATCCTCGATTCATTGGCCCATTTATAATCCTCGAACGAGTAGGAACTGTGGGCTATAGACTCTCCTTACCGCCAAGTATATCTCGTGTTCATAATGTTTTTCACATATCTATGTTACGTAAATATGTGAAAGAGCCGAACCACATTATTGAATTAGAACCGGACGAGATAGAGGAAGATTTAACGTATGAAGAGTTACTGTTAAAATCTTGGATAAGAAGGATCATATTCTACGCTCCAAGGTTATACCTCAAGTCAAAAGTTTTGTGGAAAAACCATGATGTGGAAGAAATGACCTGGGAGTTAGAATCTGAGATGAAGTCAAGATATCCTCACCTCTTTGATATATCAGGTACGCACCCTAATTTCGAGGACAAAATTTCATAAGAAGGGGAGGTTGTAAGACCCCAACTTTTATGAATAAAGATTAATTTCTCTCGACTTATATTTTTGAATATTATGGTGTGGATATAATATAATGTTATAGTTATGGGTAACATTTATAAAATTTGCAAAGTAAGCCAGTGGTTATATAAAATTCGATTGGTCGGGGAATATTCGTTTTAATAAGGAATATTAAATGACGACAAGACAATCATTAAGTGGACCCCACAACGGAAGTATTATCGTAGTAAGAAAATGACAGAATTATCATTTAATAAAAATAACGGCGGAAGTGTTACCGTTAAAACTGTTGAACTACCCAGTAGTAAAAGTACTGTAATACGCATGGTTGTATAGTAGCACATGGTATTGGTTATTGATGCTTATGTGAGAAGTCACTCTGTTATACTCAATTATTGCTACAGTAATTGATGCATCATATCTCTCATATTATTGATTCAGTTATTGTCACAGTATCATCTGCATTATATGTTATATTATTAATTCAAAAATTGAGATGACAAAGTTGTTCATATTATTAAATTGCAATATTTACAATGTCTAGCTGTTCTATCAAGGAGATGTTTGGTCAACTAATTGCGCGCCAATAGGGAGAAATCCTTATTGGAAAGCCCCCTCTTTCCTGGGAACGACTGGTTGTTAAATATTGTGACTTATAATATTGATAATGAATAAGCTCGTGTTGATTAAAGATGAAATTGATAGTTCCATTGTGTAAAAATTATTAGTGTTAGTAGAAATCAATATTTATGTCGATAATAATTGATGTCTGGAGGTTATATTGTTCAATCGGGTATTCGGGGCACTTTTCATGTCAGAGTACTATTTATGAGTTACTATTCATGAGTTAATATTCACGAGTTACTATTCATGGGGTACTATTCACTAGAAAAATATATTTCTTTTAGGCCCAAATCATTTTGGGTACAATATTATTCCATGAGGAGATGTGCTAATTTTTCGAGACATAGTTGGTTGAAGTTATAATAGTGAATTAATATGGACATTGGTGGAAAGTTATAATAGTGAATCAATATGGACATTGGTGGAAAGTTATAATAGTGAATCAATATGGATCATTGGTTTAAAATTTTAATAGTAAATTAGTATGGTATTTGCTTTAAGTTTTAATAGTAAATCAATATGGATAAAGTCTAGTTTAAAAGTAAATCAATTTGGACCGTTCATGAATTAGTTTATTAGGTCCATTCTCCTATAAATGAAGCTCATTCCTTCATTATTTCTTACTTAATTCTTTGAAACTCTTGAGAGAGAAATTATAGAGAGAAAGAAGAAGAGAAGTCAACTACCTCTCTATTCCAATATCCAGTTTCTTCTAAGATAAGTGGTATTATTTATTTCTTATTCATGAAGAGAACTTCTGTTATTCCATTCTTTATTATTATGTTGGAATAACCTGTTATGCGAAGTACCACATACATGGCGGAATTCTTCTGTTATTCCATTCTTTATTATTATGTTGGAATAACCTGTTTATGCGAAGTACCACATACATGGTGAAATTCTTCTATTATTTCGTTCATTATTATTACGCCGGAATATCACCGCCTCGTGCGTTCTGTGGGACTTGTTCCATTATTTATTATTACATTGGAATAACTGCCTTCTTATTGCGGTATGGTGATTTACATTGTTATTCCATTCTTTATTATTCGATTCGGAATATCACATGCATCATGCGATCTATCGCATGCATGGTGATTTCTATTGTTATTCCATTCTTTATTATTCTGTTGGAATATCATGTCGGTGTGTATTACACCTGACCTGGTTCCATTATTTATTATTCTGTTGGAATAACTCATGCGTGTGGTCTATCGTGATACATGGTGATTTACATTGTTATTCTATTCTTTATTATTACGTTGGAATATCACTGTCGGTGCGTATTATACGCTGACACGGTTCCATTTAATTATTATTACATTGGAATAACTCCGTCATGCGGTCTCATCGCATGCATGGTGATTTCGTTGTTATTCCATTCTTTATTATTACATTGGAATATCCCGCTTGGTGCGTATTCACCTGATCCGGTTCCATTATTTATTATTTTGTTGGAATAACTCGTATGCATGGATTATCGCATGCATGGTGATTTCTGTTGTTCTTTCTTTCTTTATTATTCTGTTGAAATAACCTGTCTATGTGGATTACCACATGCATGGTGAATGATCCTTCGTATTCATTCCTTATTAAATTATGAAAATGATTTGTTTACTTGGATTACCGCATGGAGGTTAAAATCCATTTGCAGTTTCATAATTTTTCGGACATTCAAAAATATTAAAAAAAATTGGGAGGATATTATGATAAGTTTTCTAACATCTCCAAGTGGAATCACTGAAAGAGGAGTTGTAGAATTTTGTATAGACTATTTTTAACAAAGCATGAAAAAGTGAAAAAGATCACCCACAATTTTGTAAAAATTTGTTTCACCACTTAATTTGTGAGAAAAATTAGACCTTTTGGGACATGGAAATATATGGTATAAAGTACCTCTGTCCAAAAATGAGCTCATTCCGACTTAAAATGAGCAAGTTATGACTATTTTTCAATATTTAGGTTTTCGAATTTAAAACGCTATAACCGTGAGTCCTATAACTCAGATGACCATGAAATTTAAGCGGAAGCTCACGTTAACATGTGTAAGATCCCGCCAAGATTTGGAAATTTTGGAGTTAAACTTGAGGTAGCTAATTTCTTAAGGAATTAATTAGAAATTGATTTTTGAAAAATACTTAAGGGAGTTGAAAAATTATAAAAAAAATACTTGTTGTGTATGAAATATATGTATATATGTTTGGACAAAGGATAGAAAAATAATAAGTTGATTTGGTAATTTTTCATGAAAATGGTTTAGTTACAAACATATGAGTTAAATATGTTATGTGAAGTTGAAGAATTGGTAAATAGGATTTTAGGGCTTGAAAATCATATATAAGGTATATGCAGATTTTTGATGAGTGATTTGATAATTGGTGATGAAATCTTATGAGTATGACATTTTTGAATGATTAAATGCATTATTTGGTAAAGTGTAAACAGTTAAATTAAATTGTTTATAAGTTTAAGAAGTGATTAAAATATTATTATAATATTAATAATATTAGATTACGAGTTATTTAACTGATGGATAATATTTGGATAAATTTAAAGTCTTTAATATTTATCCTTATTTTCGTTTGATTAATGCTTATATTATTGTCATCATCCTCATGCTTATATTGTGATGAAAGTCATCTTTGGCTTACGTGCAGAGACGGACTTGGTATGATTATGACCATAGATTATTCGGTATAATTATGACCGTAATGTAATGAATGATGTGGTAAAAGTCCTCATTGGCTTGTAGTTCATTGGTGGACAGTTGTTGGTATGATTATGACCAGGGATTATTCGGTATAATCATGACCATTGATGATTACATGAATATCCTTGGTCGTGGTGCAGGGATGATGTGGTTTATTTATTAAGCTGAGTCTCAGCGATAAATTTATGAAAATCTTTTTAAATCATAGAAGATAGTAGATTTTATGCTCTACTTGACTCTTCTAATGGATTGCTTATTCTGCTGCAGTTAAACTTGATGTCTATTGTATTTTATCAGTTTAACATTGTTGAAGGCTAAGTATAATTTATTCTGCATTATCTTAGTCATAATATTTCTTACTGGGATAGTTGAGCTCACCCTTTCTTTCACTGTTCTCTTCAGGAAATGAGAATATAGCTGGGACGAGTCGAGGAACGGAGTGACGGTCCAAATAATAGCATTAGTAGTCCTTCGCTAGTATGACCTACCTAAGTTTATTTGGTATTTAATTGATCGGTTAGAGTATAGAGATAATATGTGATATGTTAATTAACCCTTGTTTTGTGGCAATATTTGAAAATGGCAGCTGAAAATGGTTACAATGAAGTGAATGAGACCGTTGAGACACCTTTAATCACTAACCAGGTTAATGTGATGTCAGACGGAGAAGAAATTAGTGATATCTACGTGGTGAGCGAAGAACTAATAGTTGCGCCCGAGCTAGTCGCAGAGGTTGCAGCTGAGAGTGAAGAAGAAGATGAAGAAGGGGAAGAAGAGGAACCTGAGGAGAATTTTTATTAGAAGAATTTTATGATCAAAATTTAGAATTACAAAATCGTGTTCATGAGTTAGAAGAGCAGTGTGACACCCCCAAATCTAGGTACTTCATTCCCGCAAGATTTGGTGCTCACTATTCAAACATTCATACTATCTACCCAAAGAAAATAATATTTAAACCATAAAATCCTCCCTTTAAGTAGGGTTACATAATTAAACTCAAAACATCCCAGGTTATCTAACCTTTAAACGTCATTCAAATGCGGAATTAAATTATTACATAACATCATTAAAATAAAGTCTAAGATCATCATAATAAATAAAAGTACAAATCAGCATCACTTGTACAATTTTCCCTTTCTTTTGCTAGTTGAAGGTTCATCTACCTTCTCCACTTTAGCTGCAATAAGTTTCTAAATATGCAAGAGTTAGCAAAACAATTGCTCACTGGATAAAATAATGAATCAACAGGAGAATAACAATAATAACTGCCAACAAAAGGCTCATCAAAACTGAATAGTACTATAATGATGACAATCAAAAACTGGAATCCATAATATGGAATATATCTAACTAAGGGTCATAAGACCATGAACTATGTCCACAGTTGTGAGTAATCTTTTAACTCCAACTTTAACAGTCATAAGACTATAAGGACTCCTCGTACTTAGGGGGATCAGCCCTTCGTACCATGTTTTGTGCACAAACATTTAACTCTACGCGTAAGTTATCCCCTAATAATAATAGGGTTGTTCATCTTAGTATTTAGAGTACAAGTCCGCACCAAAGAAAGTTTGGTTTGGATAAGCTTTCAAGGGTAATTTGGAGTTTAACGATCATCAACTAGAGGACTAGTTGAATCAATAGTGTTTGATAATCACAACAGATGTTTTAATACAACATAGAACAATTGAGAAACATAAATGAATTGATTATACATATTAAACTCATGCTTGAAATAACTATAGAGCATAAGTATTCAACAAAATGAGTAAAATGGTAAACCTTTGCTTGAATAAATAAATAAATAGGCTAAGGTTAGAGTTTTATAATATTAGAAATGAAATTATTGAACGTACATTAACTGATAGCAAGCTGAAAACTAGAACTTGCTCAACAAGGTATTGACTCATGCAAAGAATTAAAACAGTTCAATAATAAGGACGAGAATTCAAAACTACATTCATTATACAAGAATAGAACTTATGAAACTTGCTTAACTATAAACAAGTTAGAATGAATCAATCAAATGAGAATTTCAAATAACATTAGAGTTAAAGTTTACTCGAATGAACTTTAGGAACAATTGACTTATTCAATAACAGATAAGATAACAAAACTCGCTCAATCAAAAGAATAAAGCTACACAATATAATAATAGAACTAAATCAACGAAAGTGTAGAGTTAGAAAGCTTTCTCAATGTAAAAAGATAGGGTTTAGAAACTTGCCTTGAACGTAAGCTATAAAATTAAACTCACGATCACCTACACATAATTTTAGAACCACAATACCTATTAGATATGCTAACATACCATAACATGTTCATTTCTAGCTAAAATTATCATTTAAGCATACGTCTTTCATTACCCTTTACATTTCAGAAACTCTAAATGTTTTACTTCGCAACACTTGTTTAATGTTCATTATGTATACTAGATTATCCCATAACGCGTTCTTGATTCACTACTCATCTTTGCAACTTTGAACTTACTAATCACAATTCACTATGTTATGTTAACCTTAACATTATCCATTTAACATGCTAACATAATTTTAGACCATGCCATATTGCTACCTCAAATCTGCAGCAACAACAGAAACCAGAATCTCAAACCAGGGTATGGCGCAACTGCGCCATACAAAGGCTTGGGCCAAGCCTTGCAATCGCCATTTTTTTGCTTAGCACACTCAGAGTACATGCTTGGCAAATTGCTCAGACAGACGCAGAGAGGCTAATGAACAGTAGCCGACTTTAGCCCAACAAATACAAATTTCACCCACCAAACAGTGATAATAACACGTAAAATAAATATACAACTATCATAAACATGATTGCTAACATATACAACCTCTTAAACATAATTTAACAACCACTAAAACTATTTTAATTTCTCAATTTTCATGTTTTTCATATAAAACTCCATTTTTGATATTCATCCCAAAAATCATCACTGTGAATTCATTATTTGGCCAAATCACTCCATTCAAATTACGTTATGCTCGTATCTCATTGAACTAACATATACAAGCTTCAATTTATAATTTCACATACTAATTGTCCACTAAAATTGATACTTTTCATGAACATATGAAAAAAATACATATAAACATACACTGTCAAATTTCTTTTCTATTGTAAACTGAAATTAGCATACAAATTCTTGTTTAGACATAAACTCTTTCATTATAAGCATGTATAACCACCATAACTTAGTTATATAACAACAATTCAAAAAAACTAGAATTCACAGAGCATAGAAGAAATATAATTCACAGAGCATTGCAAAACTTTGTCGTAATTCACATATGTAGACATATATATATATATATATATATATATATATATATATATATTAAGATTTTATAAGTACCTTCAAGTGCTTGAAATCCTTTTTGTTAGACACTGCAAATACTCTGAAATCCTTCTCTCTCAAATTCTCTCAACTCTCACAAACTCAGTATGCTAGAATGCGTATAGCTAGGCCAAGCCAAATAACATTAAGCGTATTTTAAAACTAACAAACCCTACTAATACTAATTGCATTATCAGTTGCTAATGTATATAACATAAATATATTATATTTATTATTTTATTTTGTTTTGTTTATTTTATTAAATTTCAAAAAATAAGAAATATCAAAAGCCATAAGGCTTGTTTGGCAAACCATTTAAATTTTAAAGAATTAAAATACTTAAGCCTTGTTTGGCAAAAACTAATTTAAACCCTTTTTAATTTATTTTAATAAACACTTTAGTTTATAATATTTATTTGAATTTTCATATCCAACACTAACCCATTACATTAATCACATACTATATTTTAATTAAATATAGTATTTCAACAAATATCACAAAATTATACTTTTCATTATAAATTTATTTAATAATTTAATAAATCATTTAGATTACCAATCACAATATGTCACAATAAAACATCTTATGTTATAATATAAATCTCTAAATTATAAATTTATTTAATTTAGAAAATCCTCTAATGAATTTAGATTCATCAATTCCACAATAGACACATCAAATAAATATTTATATTATTCAATAAATATTTAATATTGCACTTTAAAATTTCGGATCGTTACAAGCAGGCTGAAGAACGGCAGGTGGTCATGGATCAAAGAGATGTAACAATTCAAAATTGTGTTACCCGATGAACGATGCTTGAATAGAAGCACTATTTGGCAGAGTATAAGATATTAGAGCTGGAATCTGAGAATGCTATGATCAAAGTTCTGATGAAAGAAGAAACAAATGAACGAAGGAGAATAGATGATGCATCGGTAAAATCTGCATGACGCGTAGATATTGTAGAAAAAGACGTCCGATCCAATAAGGCCAAAATAGATGAAATGGATTTTGCTTTTTGGACAGCAATTGGGAGAATCCAACATCGAATTTGGAATTACCCTGTGCAGAGCGGTCAACCCCAATTTGATATGGATCGGAGAATAATGATTCAAATCATGGATCAGGAATGTGACGAAGCAATTAAGGGTGGAATGTACTCTATAGCAAGTCAAAATTCGGTAGTTTAAGTGAGAGCATTTATCGAGGAACCCGAACGAAGTTATTACGGGTAAGTTAATTATAAAGTCTTGCGAAGTCTATACCTTATTCGATACCGATTTTACCCACTCTTTTATTTCACATAGATGTGTTCAATGTTTGAACTTGGCTCTTGAGAAATTAGACTTTGACTTGTCTGTTGAAATTCTGTTAGGAGAAACCTTCGTTACATTCACTGTTTATAAATCTTGTTTGATTCAAATAGACACTTTCACGTTACCTGTCGATCTTATCTCTTTGAAAATACTTGCCTTTGATGTGATTTTAGAAATCGATTGGTTAACTACTCATCATGTTTTTCATAAGGTTGTTAGCTTTTATATTCCTAACCAACCTGTTATGCGAATTCAAGCAACCAAACCACTAAAGTTAATCACTGTTATATCAAGCCATAAGTAAAGAGCCCTGATCCTTTCATTGTTGACTTCCTTATACGGAATGCACTGAAGCCAAACTTTTCGTAGGGGACGTTGTGAATGACGATGACAAGTTAATAGGTATCAATGTGACGTGTTATCCAAGTCTTGGATGAGAGTCACAGTTTTGAATGATATTTCTATCGTTAATAAATTTCTTGACGTATTTTTGAAGACTTCTTAGCCTACCCCAGAACGTGAAATCGAATTTTGTATTGACCCCAGTACAAAACCCATTTCTTCAACCCTTAAATATTTTTTCACAAAAAATGAACGTATAATGCGCCAAAGACGATGGCTCGAGCTGTTGAAGGTTACGACCATTCAATATCATCGTGGAAGAGCGAACGTGGTAGCTGACGCGTTAAGTAGAAGATTGTATGCGTTTACGAGTGCGATGTTGTTAACACAAAGACCCATTTCGTATAACTTACAAATGATGAAGATAGAGTTAAAGACTCTAGGGACCCACGTGAAGATAACGAATATATGATTAGAATCGACTTTAATTAATAAAGTTAAAGTCGCTCAAGCTACAGACTCAAATCTGATGAATATAAAGAAGAAGGTTCAAGAGGGCGTTATTCTAGAAGCAAGAGTTGATGAAGAGAGAAAATCTCAACCCTCGATTTAATTGGCCCATTTGAAATTCTTGATCGAATAGGAACTGTGGCCTATAGACTCGTTTTACCGCCAAATATGTTGCGTGTTCATAACGTTTATCACGTACCGATGTTATGTAAATATGTGGACAACCCGAATCACATTATTGATTTAGAACCAAACGAGATAGCGGAAGATTTAACGATGATGAATATCGTGTTAAAATCTTGAATACTGAAGGATCGATTCAACACTCAAAGGTTATACCTCAAGAGTTAGAATCGAAATGAAGTCAAGGTATCCTCATCTATTCTAAGATATACCAAATAACGCACGTAAATTTTGAGGTGAAATTTCATAAGGAGGGAGATTGCAAAAACCCCAAATTTTACGAATAAAGATTTTAATTTTCTTGAAATATATATTTTTTAATATTATGGTATGGATTTGAGATAATATTATAGTTGTGGGCAATATTTATAAATTTTGCAAAGTACGCAAGTTGTTATATAATATTCGATTGGTCAGGGAATATTTGTTTTAACAAGAAATATTCGTACGACGACACAATCATTGGTGGACCCCACAACGGAATTATTGTCGGATTGAGAAAATGACAAAAATATTTTATAAAAATAACGGCAGAAGTTTTACCGTTAACTGTTGAAACACTCAGTGTTAAAAGTACAGTAATACGCGTGGTTGTATAGTAGCACACGATATTGATTATTGATACTTACGTGAGAAGTCACTCAGTTTTGTTCAATTATTGCTACCATAATTGTTGCATAGTATCTCATGTTTTTTGATTCAATTATTGTCGATATTTTATATATTATTAAATCAATAATTGAGATGACAGAGTTATTAATATTATTATTTGCAATATTAACGATGTCTAGAAGTTCTGTCAAGGAGAGGTTTGATCACCTAATTGCGCGCCAATAGGAAAAAATCCTTATTGGGAAGCCCCCTCTTTCCTGGGAACGACCTGGTCGATTAATATTGTGAATTATAATAATGATGATAAATGTTGTTAAATATATTGAGGTGTCTTTTTATGAAGTCACGGAAGTTTATATATATATATTATATATATAAATTTTGTTTTATTAGTATTATTAATGTAATAAAACAGAAAAGCTTTTTTATATAAAACATAATACTTTTATAAAGTTATTTGTTTTATTAGACAATAATTAGAATATAATATATTTTATTATGCATAGTGTTTTGCATAGTAAAATCTTTTTATATAAAACATAATACTTTTATAAAGTTATTTGTTTTATTAGACAATAATTAAAATATATTATATTTTATTATGCATAGTGTTTGCAGATAGTGCCTATATAGTGTTTTCCATAGTAAAATCTTTTTATATAAAAAATGAATACTTTTATAAAGTTATTTGTTTTATTAGACAATAATTAGAATATAATATATTTTATTATGCATAGTATTTGCATAGTACTGATAGTATTTGCATAGTAAAATCTTTTTATATAAAATAGAATACTTTTATAAAGTTAATTATTTTATTAGATTTTAAATAAAAAAATATATATATTATTTTATATTTTATTGCATAGTATCCTTTCTATTTTCCTATAAATAGGATGCTTAGTTAGAATTGAAATCACACCAGAAATTCAGAGAATTCTCTTCTATAATCTTGAGCGTATTTCTTTAGAGTTTTAAGAAACTTTGAGCGTAGTGCAGGTTTTCTTCAAGTATATCCCCGCCCTACCCGTCAGAGTACTCTTCTTTATAAGGTAAGAGATATTATTTGTTGTACTCGTAAGGGGTATTATTTCTTTCGTATTCATGAAGAGAGTTATTGTTATTCCATTCCTTATTATTACATTGAATAATGCATACATCGCAATACCGCATACATGGTGAAATTCTTCTGTTATTCCATTCTTTATTATTCTGTTGGAATATCCTGTCGGTGCGTATTATGCCTGACCTGGTTCCATTAAATATTATTCTATTAGAATAACCTGTCTGTACGGTCTATCGCATGCATGGTGATTTCTATTGTTATTCCATTCTTTATTATTCTATTGGAATATCCCCGGATACAGACACGCTCGACACTGTTCCATTATTTATTATTTCGTTGGAATAACTCATTCTTGTAAGCGGTCTATCGCATACATGGTGATTTCTATTGTTATTCCATTCTTTATTATTCTGTTGGAATATCCTGTCGGTGCGTATTACGCCTGACCTGGTTCCATTAATTATTATTCTATAAGAATAACCTGTCTGTGCGGTTTATCGCATGCATGGTGATTTTTGTTGTTATTCCATTCTTTATTATTCTGTTGGAATATCTTGTCGGTGCGTATTACGCCTGACCTAGTTCCATTATTTATTAATCTGTTGGAATAACCTGTTTGTGCGGTCTATCGCATGCATGGTGATTTCTGTTGTTATTTCATTCTTTATTATTCTGTTGGAATATCCTATCGGTGCGTATTACGCATGACCTGGTTCCATTATTTATTATTCTGTTGGAATAACATGTCTATGTGGATTACCACATGCATGGTGAATGATCATTCGTATTCATTCCTTATTAAATTGTGAAAATGATTTGTTTACGTGGATTACCGCATGGAGGTTAAAATCCATTTGCAGTTTCATAATTTTTTGGACATTAAAAAATTCTAGAAAAATTTGGGTGGATATTATGATAAGTTTTCTAACATCTCCAAGTGGAATCACTGAAAGAGGAGTTGTAGAATTTTGTATGGACTATTTTTAACAAAGCATGAAAAAGTGAAAAAAAGAGAAAAAGCTGCTGCCCATAATTTTGTAAGGACTGTTTCGGCCACTTAATTTGTGAGAAAACTTCCGGCCTTTTGGGACATGGAAATATATGGTATAAAGTACCTCATGTCCAAAAATGAGCTCATTCCGACTTAAAATGAGCAAGTTATGACTATTTCAATATTTAGGTTTTTTTGACAAAAAATGCTATAACCGGAGTTCTATAACTCAGATGACCATGAAATTTAAACCGAAAGCTCACGTTAACATGTGTAAGATCCACCTTTGATTTGGGAATTTCGGAGTTAAACTTGAGGTAGCTAATTTCTTAAGGAATTAATTAGAAATTGATTTTTGAAAAATACTTAAGGAGTTGAAAATTATAAAAAAATACTTGTTGTGTATGAAATATATGTATATATGTTTGGACAAAGGATAGAAAAATAATAAGTTGATTTGGTAATTTTTCATGGAAATGGTTTAATTCAAACATATGAGTTAAATATGTTATGTGAAGTTGAAGAATTGGTAAATAGGATTTTAGGGCTTGAAAATCCTATATAAGGTATATCTTGATTTTTTGATGAGTGATTTGATAATTGGTGATGAAATCTTATGAGTATGGCATTTTGAATGATTAAATGTATTATTTGGTAAAGTGTAAATAATTAAATTAAATTATTTATAAGTTTAAGAAGTGATTAAAATATTATTATAATATTAATAATATTAGATTATGAGTTATTTAAGTGATGGATAATATTTGGATAAATTTAAAGTCTTTAATATATATCCTTTTTTTCGTTTGATTAATGCTTATATTATTGTCATCATCCTCATGCTTATATTGTGATGAAAGTCATCTTTGGCTTACGTGCAGAGATGGACTTGGTTTGATTATGACCATAGATTATTCGGTATAATTATGACCGTAATGTAATGAATGATGTGGTAAAAGTCCTCATTGGCCTGTAGTTCATTGGTGGACAGTTGTTGGTATGATTATGATCAGGGATTATTCGTTATAATCATGACCATTGATGATTACATGAATATCCTTGGCCGTGATGCAGGGATGATGTGGTTTATTTATTAAGCTAAGTCTCAGTGATAAAGTTTATGAAAATCTTTTTAAATCATAGAAGATAGTAGATTTTATGCTCTACTTGACTCTTCTAATAGATTGCTTATTCTGCTGTAGTTAAACTTGATGTCTATTGTATTTTATCAGTTTAACATTGTTGAAGGCTAAGTATAATTTATTCTGCATTATCTTAGTCATAATATTTCTTACTGGGCTAGTTGAGCTCACCCTTTCTTTTCTTTATTCTCTTGAGAATGAGAATATATTTGGGGACGAGTTGGGGAACGGAATGACGGTCCAGATGATAGCATTAGTAGTCCTCACTATTTTGTTAAATAGTATGACAATAAATATAATGAGGACTCCATTGAGTGTGGATATTGTCTAGATGACAATATTCTTATTAAAACTCTCAGTTTATGTTTTGTCGTATTTTACACGATAGTTGTATTATTAAGTTGTATTTGTATTCAGTACCTTGTATCTGACGACCCAAGATGGGTGATGTATACCTATTTTGGGGGCGTCACATTTGTCGTCTCAATTATTGATTTACTAATTTATAACATATTATGCAGATGATACTGTGACAATAATTGAATCAATAATATAAGAGATATGATGCAACAATTATTGTAGTAATAATTGAGTATAACTGAGTGGCTTCTCACATAAGCATCAATAATCAATACCGTGTGCTACTATGCAACCAAGTAGACATTGTACTTTTTTTACTACCGTTTATTTTATGACAACTTGCTTATTTTGAAAAATTTTCAAATATGACCCTTAACTTTAATTTTTTATCAATTTAACTATTTACCAAAATAGAAAAATTAAATACTTTTATTTCATAAAATTCGGGATCTCACAATCTCCCCTCCTTATTAAATTTCACCCTCAAAATTTATGTACCTGGTAGTTCGAAAAGATGAGAATACCTTGCTTTTTTTCGGATTGTACCTTCCTGGTTATTTCCTCTGTATCATGATTTTTCCATTGCTCATCTCCTGTATTTCAGATATCATTCTAGAATATATCTTCAAAACAAAGGTTAATTGACATATCACAATTTGTCAACTTATCAAGTAAACAATTTCAGCTTAGGTAAGTCACACACTAGCGAAGTATATAACTCGTCTCTCCCCTCCTAGTTCTAGACTCTTATCTTCGCCAACGACCATATCCCTAAGCTCTGATACCATTTGTGATGCCCCCAAAATAGGTCCACACGACCCATTCTGAGTCGCCAGATATCATACTATAAAAATCAAATACAAACTTCATTTATATTAACTGTTGAACCGTAAATGCAAGAATCGACCACGATTAAATTGTGAGTTTTAGTACAAATGTATGTAACTCTCATGGTGCCTCGACCACAACCTTACAATGGTACTTCACATAAAAGTATAGTCAAAAACTGTTTTAGAAATTAAAATCTTTGGAAAATACTCAAGGAAACCTTCGTACATGGGAAGCCATGCGTCTAGGTTATAATAGATATCATATGTCCACAGAATTATCCTTGGTTGACCCAATAGTCCCCAAAGAAAAACAAGAAGATTGCTATCATCTTCTTTCCAATGGTGAGTCTTCTCTTAACATATAATTATCTTCGTTGTCTCCAAGTGAGAATTATATTTCAAATAAACTCCAAGATTATATAGGTAATGCTCGTAGATATACTCAAAGTAAAGTGGATGTACATAACCTCGTCTTATGATAACACGATGTTGTATGTCATTAGACATCTTATATGATAGTGGCAAAACACCCTTCCAAAGTTGGGTTCACCTCACCCTATTCGGTTCACCAAAATTAAATATCAAATGACGTATACAATACGACACACTTATCTAAAGTTCTCAATAAAATTATTTTCATACTATTTAGGAGAACCTCAATGACTATAGACCACCATTCTATTCTCTGCTAACTCCCGCTCACTCCAAAGCCTACACTCTTATTACCTTAAAGGAATTGTGAAACAAAAGGGTGAGCACAACTAGCCCAAAGAAAGAATATCATGACTAAAGATAATTTACATCATCAATAGCCTTCATCAGTAATAAATCAGAGATTTAGAACATATGGTAGATGATAAAACTTTTCAACCATAGTTGCAGCGGAACGAGTAATCCATTAGAAGAGTCAAATAGACCATCAGATCTATTATCTTCTCCATGTTAAAAGTCCACCAATAATGTTTTATCCCTATAACATCAATCAACAATTTCTGTCCACAATCATATGAATAACTCATAATCATAATTGTGATTCTAACTTCCTCTTCGCACCTGAAACATATAAAAATCATGGTTATACCAAATCAAAATTCCTGCTCATAATCATACTAATAAATTCATCTTTTCACTACGACCAAAGATATTCATTAACAATTCATCTTTGCACTACAGGCCAAAGACATACAACTGTATTTTAGAAGAGTCAAGTAGAGCATGATATCTACTATCTTTTACGAATTAAGAGTGTATAATCAATATTTTATTGCCGAGACTCAGCGAGAAGTGAATTCCAAAACACCACAATTAAGCAAGCCCTTCGAGCTTGCCTCACTTCCATGCATGCGATAGCTTGTCCCAACCAAAACTTGCCGCTTCTATCAATCAATGCACACAAATATGCTTGCTTGGGATGGAACACAAACATATGCTTGCCCTATGTAACTAGAGCCCTGTAGGTCCTCCTATATAGGGCTAGGTTTCAACACCATTCACTGGTAAGGCCCCACATGTAGCATTCCCGACGGCGGCTATCCCGAGCTAGCCATCCATAGTTGTAAGCCTCCCTTACCCAGCTTAATAAATAATCCACATCATCGAATCATCCCTGCACTATAACCAAGGATATTCATGTAATCATCATTGGTCATGATTATACTGAATAATCCCTGGTTATAATCATACCAATAACTGTCCATCAATGCACTACAGGCCAATGAGGACTTTTACCACATCATCTATAACAATACGGGTCATGATTATACCGAATGATCCCTGGTCATAATCATACCAATAAACAGTTCATCTATGCATATAAGCCAAAGATACTCATCAATTAATAGTACATCTTTGCACGTAAACCAAAGATATACAATTGTAAAATCAATAATCAACAGTCCATCCTTGCACGTAAGCCAAAGATGACTTTCATCATAATATAAGCATGATGATGATGACAATGATATAAGCATTAATCAAACGAAAACAAGGATAAATATTAAAGACTTTAAATTTATCCAAATATTATCAATCACTTAATAAACTCATAATATAATATTATTAATATTATAACAATATTTTAATCACTTAAACTTATAAACAATTTATTTTAATTGTTTACACTTTACCAAATAATGCATTTAATCATTCAAAATGCCATACTCATAAGATATCATCACCAATGATCAAATCCTCATCAAAATCTGTATATACCCTATATAGGATTCCCAAGCCATAAAATCCTATTTTCCAATTTTGTTACTTCACATAACATATTTAATTAATTTACTCATAACTAGTTCATTTTTATGAAAAATACCAAATCAGTTCCAAAAATATTTCTTTTCTGGGATTTAACATAATATAGTCCCATATTGAACATATATTTTTCTCGGAATTTTAAAATTCATTTACTATTTTCATATGGCCAAAAGCATTGAATATTTAGACATTTATCATAAATTATACTTTTGTCCAAAAATTCTAAAATTTACAGGGTATACTCCTGTTATATACATGTACTCCTAATAAAAATTTCACCAATTTTGGAGTTAACCACAAGGAGTTATAAGGGTTTACTTTTAAAATAGTCTTTTCCCATAAAATTCATAACTCCTAATCTATACATCCAAAAAGCACCATTTTTGGACACAATTTAGAAAACTCAACAAATTATCATTTAAAATTTTTTCAAAATTTTTGAGGGTCAAAAAAATTACAAAACTGCAAATGGATTTTCGCCCGCCATGCGGTAATCCACGTAGACAGATCATTTCCACAATATATTAAGGAATGAATACAAGGGATCATTCACCATGCATGCGGTAATCCACATAGATAGGTTATTCTAACAGAATAATAAAGAATGGAATAACAGAAGAATTTACCATGCATGCGATAGACCGCTTATGTATATGTTATTCCAAATGTAATAATAAAGAATGGAATCGGTCAATCGAAATCCCAGATAGAAAGGATATTCCAACAGAATAATAAAGAATGAAATAACAACAGAATTCACCAGGCATGCGATAGACCGCACAGGCAGGTTATTCCAACAGAATAATAAATAATGGAACCGAGTTATGTCAATAACGCACGCATGTGATATTCCAACAAAAGAGTGGAACCAAGTCATGCGTAATACGCATGCATATTGATATTCCAAATGAATAATAAAGAATGGAATAATGAAGAATTTCACCATGTATGCGGTGCTTTCGCATAGACATGTTATTCCAACATAATAATAAAGAATGGAGTAACAATAGCTCTCTTCATGAAAATGAAAGAAATAATACCCCTTACTATAATAATAATATCCCTTACCTTAGAAGAAACTAGATTTGGAATAAAGTGAGGTAATGAGGACTTCTCTTCTTCTTCTCGCATCATAATTTTCTCTCACAATAATTGCTCTATAGCTTTAGTGAATTGGTGAGAAATAAAGGAAAAATGAGCTTCTATTTATAGGAAAATATAGTTTCAATAATTGCACGTTTTGGGGCTCAAAATATTATAGAATAATACCTTCCTCTTTTCCTTTATTTTTAATTTAGTCCTGCAAGTATTATCAAACTTGCACCACCTCCCCTAATAGTAAATCATGTGAATCAATAGTAAATCATGTGAATCAATAGTTTTAGACATGTGAAAATACGAATTACAGTATAGTACCTCCATCTATACCTTTATTTTTAACTTAGTCATGCAAGTATTATCAATCTTGCATCAACTCCCCTAATAGTAAATGAATGTGAATCAATAGTACACACATGTAAACAAATAGTTATAAGCATGTGAATTAATAGCAATTAATTGCTCATTTATCCGGTGATTTACCCGATTGATCAATATAACTTCCAGACATCAATTATTATCGAAATAAATGTCAATTTCCACTAACACTAATAATTCTCACACAATGTAACTATCAATTTCATCTTTAATCAACACGAACATATTCATCATTAATATTATAATTCACAATATTTAACAACCAGGTCGTTCACAGGAAAGATGGGGTTTTTCGATAAGGATTTCTCCTTATTGGCGCGCAATTAGGTGACCAAACCTCTCCTTGACAGAACTTCTAGACATTGCCAATATTGCAAATAATAATATGAATAACTTTGTTGTCTCAATTATTGATTTAATAATATATAATATATTATGCAGATGATACTGTGACAATAATTGAATCAATAATATGAGAGATATGATGCAATAATTATTGGAGCAATAATTGAGTATAACTGAGTGACTTCTCACATAAGCATCAATAATCAATACCGTGTGCTACTATGCAACCACGCGTATTACTATACTTTTACTACCGTTTATTTTATGACAACTTGCTTATTTTGAAAAATTTTCAAATATGACCCTTAACTTTAAACTTTTATCAATTTAACTATTTACCAAAATAGAAAAACTGAATACTTTTATTTCATAAATTTGGGATCTCACATATTTACCTCATCATATTATCACCCCAAATGTTTCTAGAAATTTTAGAGCAAAAAATTTGGATTAAACTGCCCCTGCCAGAAAGCTGCTCAAAACAGTTCCATTTTTCTCTTTTAAAAAAATCTGGACAGCTTTGTTAAAACAGTCACGAAAGCTTGTAAAATCAACATATTTGAGTGCTACCACTTAGGTTTGAAAGATAATTCCCATGTCTAGCACCCCTCTTTGACGGATCATAAATAGGAGGTGTAGATTTAAAATGGTAGCATTTCAAAGTGAATACAAAGTTTTAGGGTTTTTATTCCTTAAAAAACTAGTTCCTTTCCTTACCTTTGATCAAAATTTTAACATCAAAAATGGTTGTTTCTATACATGAAACACTCATAAACATATAGATCTAAGGTTTTAGAGTTTTAAAACCTTGGATCTCTATTTCACCATAAACAAATTACATAAAAGGAATAAACTAGATTATGTTTTTTTTACCTTGATCTTTTGGGCTAGTCTTCCTTCTTCTCCTTCACAATATACTACAAAGCTAGATGATATACTAGGATGGCATGAAGCTCCTTCCCTCCCTCTCTTGGTCTCTCTCCCTTTCTTTTATTTTCTATTTTTGCTTTCTTTTGTTCATAGCTTTTTAGGAGAAATGAGAGGTAAAACTTTTCTTAGTAAATGGAAGGAAGGCTATTTATAGATAGTAAATTGTATACATATAATAATTATATATCTATACTATATCTCTTGCAATCTTCCAATGAAATCCCACTTTACTTGTAAATCTTGTTTAACTTAATGTGGCCCAACAATATGGAGACACCTAGCTTGGGTTTGTGACCAACTTAGGAAGACAGAAAAAACATCACATGTTCAAAATACTCCCTCCTCCTAGCTGGGTAATTCCCCCCTCAAATTGTCCAATTTTTGTTTTATTTTATTTGCCTTATTTTGCTACTTGAAATGACCTAAAAGTCCCTTACCACATGGGCTAAATATTGGGCTCACAATTAAATTGTTTGGGCTCTCTACTTAAAATATTTGGGCCATGTAAATTAACATGGGCCCAATACACAAATTTTATCTTCCCTAATTATTTAATTAGGGTTTCCATTCCACTCATTGTGGAATTTAGATAATTACTCATTTACATTTAATTTTTATAACCCCATTAAACTTGCTTTGATTAAGTTATAAAAATTAATTAGTTGAGCGGTATAAAATAAATCTCTTAAGTAAATTTACTAGTATGTAATTTAAATACTAAAAATCTCAAATAATGATAACACTTAGGTTAATTAATTCGTATACCTAATATATAAAAATTAGGTTATAAGGCTTCTAATTTGTAAGAATTCAAGACCAATGGTCTTTAACCATTACTAGAGAAGGTCAAGATGGTCTTTAAGTCATCTCGAGAAAATTTAAAAATTTTCTCATACGACATATTGGTCATAATCAATTTTCTTTAAGGACAAAATTGTCATCTAACTATAATTAGGAAATTTCCTAGAAATTTCCTTCAAGGACGCCATGGTCATTACCAAATTTTTCTTGGGGCAAAATAGTCACTTCCCCATTACTAGGAAACTTCCTAGCAATTTCCTTCCTAGGGCACAAAAGTCATTAACAATTTTCTTTTGGGCAAAGTAGTCATTTCCCCACTTCTAGGAAATTTCTTAACCATTATCACCAATTATCACACCCTAGTGGGGCCCACCATCCTTGACTTCTCCCAATTTAATATTTTTGGGTTCTATTAAATTACCCTTCAAAGCATAATTTTTACAAGCTTCTATAATTAAGTTTTTAATTTATTCTTGTATGATTAATTTAATTAATCATTCATATTGGCTAAAATATAAATATCACATCCTTAAGTATATATGTATCTATACATATGTACATTTTCTTTAACCTTTTAATATCTCTTCATTTGAAATTTATTTCCTTAATAAAATTTTTCCCACATACACAATCCCTTTCTTACTTTTCAAAATTTCTATCATTCTCATTTAATTTCTTTACATTGCTTAAAAATTCAAATCAAACCATTTATGTTCCTTAAAAATTTTAATTAATCCTCTATTTCCCATCTAGGTTTTATTCTTTAACCTTTATTTTAATCATTCAAGATCTTCTAAATTTTCGGGTTGTCACAATATTTATATGCATGTATACTTGTGTTAGTTATATATATGTAAGTATAATTGAATTAATTATATGTATATACTTTCATTTTATTTAGTATGGTTATGTGATTTTTAAAGTGTTATATTTTTTGATGTTGGAAGTTTTGAGTCCGACGATGCTGACCTATTGGATAACACATTGTCGACATTAAAGTACCATGAATTGGAGGATTGACATAAGAAAGGTGGTAATTGAAGTCATCAAGGTTAGATGGATTTCAGCGATGACAGATGTCTTCGAGAAATCGGAACGATGGATGTCTTCGGGAGATCGGGATCAGATGTCTGGCCTTGGGTCATTTACTTCGGATTCGTGGCGGACTTCTTCTGGAGTTCGAATAATTTTTATTGGCAATCTTATTTTTAGAAATGTTTCGTTCTTTGATGGTAGTGTTTTATTAGAAAGTAAATTCTTTTATAATAGTAGTGTTTTATTAGGAAATAAATCTGTTATGATATCACGTAATTAAGTTTCGGCATAATTATAGGAAGTTGTTACCTATTAGACGTTTGTTTCCATAGTTTAGGAATTTTGTTACAATCTGATAAGGAAACTTTATAGCTATAAAACCTGGCTTGTGGGTTGAATTATTGGGGGGAGGGGAGTTTTGTTTTGGTAATATTATTTCAAGCATTAGAAAAGTTTCTCTGTGTTTATTGTAATTCTTTTGCTTCCTTTTCCTGTGAATTTATTTGATTACATATCCCGTAGGATAATCGCTATTCTGCCCGACGTCAGTTGCTATCGGAGCATCACTATCTTCTTGGGGTTAGATTTGATCAGTCTAATGGCTGGTGGTCGTGGTCGTCGAGGGCAGGTTCAGATTGAGGAAGTCTCGCACCGTGATCGTAACTTTCAGGACGTGATGATTAAGGATTTACAAATAAAAGTTGCAATCCAGCGTCTAACAGCGCAAAATCTCGATCATCGTGGACAAGTTTTGGCGGAGGAAGTCCCGTAACTTGATCGTGACGAGGAATCTAATTATTCTTAATCAATTTTTGACAATCTTACCACTATAGGGAGAAGCTATGGGAATGACGTGGTTAAATAGAACATTATCAAGATTAGGGCTTTAAGGTGGAGCTACCAGAGTTTTCTGGTACGTTGCAAGCAGAGGGATTCATCGATTGGATGAACGAAGTTAAACGTATCTTTGAGTACAAGGAGATTCCAGATAATGTTAAAGTAAAACTGGTAACAATTAAATTGAAGGGTCGAGCATCTGTTTGGTGTGAACAGATGATGCATTCGGGGGAGAGACAAGGGAAAACTAAAATAACGAAGTGGGAAAAGATGAAGAAGATGAAAATTGATGAGTGAGTTTTATACTTATAATTTAAGTAATTTTAACTTGATGATTTGTGAGTTTTCGAGTATTTTCTGTTCCTGTTTATGTTCTTTTGTGTTTTTTTGTAGGAAATGAAGTTGGAAGCCATTTGGTTGCATTTTAGCTAAATTGGAGCTTTTAGGTTGCATTTTAGTCAAATTAGAGAAGCATTGCAATTTTTAGGTTTTAGGCAAGTTGACATTCAGAGCTTCAATTGAGGTTTGGACTATTTTTGAGTTTCAGAATGTTAAAATAGTCTTAATGATGCTGTAGAGAATGTCTCAAGCATTTCAGAAAGGTATGGTAGTCAAAAATCCGAGTTCGTTTGGGTCTCCAAATAGTGCCAAAGTACAGTTAGTTGGAGTTGGATTCCTGTTCGAACGTCTTTTGGTAAAATGGTCAGAACTTGAGATCTGGGAGGAGTTACGGGACGAGCCACCTATCAAATCGAACAAGACAAAATTTTCTACAATTTGGTGTATAGATCCGAGGCGCTAGTTAGCAGAAAGGGTTGGACGAGTTTATGGATTGTAATGGAAAGAAGGTTGATTTCTATTCTGATTAGAATTTGATTAAGGGATTTGACTTGTAACCTATAAATACATGATGTGAGCCATAGAGTAGGAGATTGATTAGTTTAGGGATACACTCCATTAGATTTTATCTTTTATTCACAAACCCTAGTTTAGATTGGATTGGAGATTGAAGCAACTTGGAGATCATTGAAGATTCAAAGCAGGAGCAGGAGGGAGATTCAGATTTGCAGAAAATAGATTCTATCTTCTTCTCTACTTCTATTTTTATCTTTTAAGGGTTATTAAATTGTGGATCCTAGACTTTAATTCAATAACAATGAACTAATTATCTTGTTTAAGATTGCAACGGATCTCACTGCGCAACTTATTTTAGTATGCTTCTTTATTAATTATTGTAATATATTCTAGGGATTGTCTATTATGATTTGTGCATAATTGATTAATTGTCTGATCAACAATTAATGTGATAATTTATATGAATTCAAGAGATGAAATATAGATTTAGATCGGATCATAATAATATGTGATTATGTTTTCTGCATGGTGATGAAATTCATGATTTGTATTTAGGATATAGATATACTTTTAAGCCGCATATAATCTTAATAGGGAACATGTGCTTTAAATCCTTTTAATTTAATTCACTTAGGAATATAGTGAATTATTTAATTAGGGTGTTTGACTGTGGATTTGGATTAATATGTTTGTGATGCATCAGAAGGTGTTAATAAGTTCCTGATTAACAGTCCAGAATTGTGAGCATAATTAATAAGAAGTGTATTGATATAAGTGAGAAATAAGTTAAGTTGTGATCTTAAATCTCCATAATCTGATTTTAAACTAGTGGTAATTATAATTAGTTTAATTAAATAATAATTCAAAACCTTAAATTAATTGTTTAACTAAAATTAGTTTGGTTAAGGGTTGGTATTTGGTAATTTTTATTAATAATTCCTCGTGGGAACGATATTCCACTTTCACTTTCTTACTTGTTGACCGTGTATACTTGCACGTAATTATTGATTATGAAATAGATCAACACAAATCCACTTTCTTCCTTTTGATTACACTTAGTCCCTGTTCAAAAGATTGCACCTATTGAGGCAAGGAACTAGATCTGTAGATGACTACACATAAGAGTTTAACCAATTGATAGCCCGTAATGACCTGTCCAAAATAGAGGAGCAGTTAGTGGCACGATATTTGGGTGGTTTATAACAGTCCTTGCAAGATGTCCTCAATCTTCATTCACTGTGGACGGTTTTTGAGTCATACCAACGAGCATGTGATGTAGAGCAACAACACTGCAGGAGACTGGTAATGAGGAGCAATATAAATAGTAGACCAGCACCCCCTCTACAACCTTGTTTTGCACTACAACAACCGCAAGGTACTCCCAGCCCCACTATTCGATATTTTAAGTTTGGCGAATAAGGGCACAAAATGCCATCTTGGGTTCACCAAACCAGTTTTAGAGTGTTATGCAAATTTTTGATAAGCTACTCAGTTTTTTAGTGTAGAGTCCATATAAGTAATCATTTGGTGACACTTTTTGGACAATCCAAAAAGTGTGAATTTGGATTTGGAAGAAGTTAAGAAATTTATGATGTGTGTTAGCGCGATATACGATTAAAATGAAAAGCTCAATAAGTTATAAATGTTAGTTAATTAATAGACCAACATATTAATTGGGTAAGTCCTATGACGAATGCGAAACATAGCCATTAGACGGATAGGCGTATTAGACAAGTCTTTTAGAAGTTATGTTATGAACAATTGGTATGAGATAAATGGAATTCATAAGAACCTGTTTTAATAAGCATTATGTGCAACTCTTTGGTAATTGTATCAATATCTAATTGATAGTTTAAACGGATAGTTAAGGCGAGAAGACAATTCAAAGATATGCTAAGAGCATGCGTTATGGACGTCAAGGGTAATTGGGATTATCATTTACCATCAGTCAAGTTCGCGTATCATAATAGTTATCATGCAAGTATAGTAATGCCACCTTAAGAGGCATTATACGGAAGGAAATGTAGAACACCAACTGTGTTGGGATGAAGTAGGAGAACGTAAATTGTTAAGATCAAAAATGGTTCAAAAGACAGCATAGATTGACCAAGGAATACGAGCAAGATTGGTAACAGCTCAAGACAAGAAGAAGAAGTACGCAGATTTGCACCGCAGTGCAAGAAACTAGCCACACTACAAGAAAAAGCCATAATTCCGATGGAATTTATCCTCAAACATAAGACTATTCCATCGGAACTAGCTTATGTCCAACAGAATAGTTCGTCAGAAATTTGGTCGTATATACATACGTCAAAGATAAATTCCATCGTAAATTCCGTCGAACTTATGTTATCTTCGACTGACATATTTCTGACGAATTTTCATCGGATATATCCTATCTTTGATGGAATTATTACGAGGGACCACTTCCGTCGAGGATAACACCAAATTATGTCCGACGGAATTTTCTTTCGGTTATAGGTTATCTTCGACGCAAACATAAATTGCACGAAATATTCCCTCGAAACAAAGATATTTCCGACGAAAATTAAAATAATAAATTATTTAGAAATTAATCTGGGCTTATAAATCTGACGGAATATCAGTCCGAAATAGCTTATTCCATCGAAATTAAGGAATTGTTTTTTTAATAAATTTTCTAAAAATGCAATTTCCAGGTATTTAAACCCATTTATGTACCTATAACCTGTTTTATCCCAATACAGACAGACAATAATTTATTTCACATTTAAATATTCAACGTAGTGTTAAAAACATGTACCATGTTGCAACAACAACGTAATCGACTAACTGATAACAAATAACATCAACAACGATAACAAATATAAGCTAATGTATCATCACATCAACAACAATATTTACAAATGTTCTACAAATAAATGAATACAACAAAATCTCATTATATAGACGCAACTATATAAACTACAATATGTTTAAATGTTCTACAAATGAATAACATAAATACGTACTAATGAACTAGAATGAATAACATAAATACTAATGAACTATAATCTAGTAATAGTATCATCATTGGGCGGAGGTGGACGATGCCCAATCGGTGTCTGAAAATCCAACCGTCCTCCTCGGAAGTCATCATCATTTAGTCGCATTCGTCATCACCACACCCTGTTGAAAGAATTATAAATAAAAATCATTAGTTCATATATATGTGAGATTTAACAAGCTAACCTTAATTAAAAAACATAAACAATAAGAATACTTGAGTAGGCGGGGGCAGACGAAAAGCCTCCTCCAAGAGGGTAATCACCATCCGGGGCATCTTGCCACTGAAAGCGTCGAAATGCTCCATGATAATCCGTACTCTCGAGGAGGCCCCTCGCTATAATATCTCGAGCAACTTTGGTGAAGGCGAGAGGCGCTAGGCAAATTGTTGACGTCGAAAGACCGGATCGGTACAGAACCTATCCGACATAGCCCCTATCAGCCTCTGGAAGATCTCGTCATCCAAGCTAGCGCCCATATGAGATGGTCCGACATGTGCTCTCGAACGCTAGCGCTAGCTGGAGCCTACAAAAAGAGACAAATTCCATTACTAATAATAATTTATATAATGTGATAAATTATGATAATTTCGTGAAACATAAAAATTATTACCTCTAGGAAGTGTATATGCAGATATCCTCGGCAAACCCAACACTCGATACCTATCGGTACTGCTAGTAGGGGGATCCTGAGACGCGACCCATAGTCTAAGCTCCTCATCCTGATATAATGCAATATCGGGAAGGGGGTGGCAGAATTTAATGGCTCAGAACCCCTTCTAATAGCCTCCAGCTTAGCTATACGTTGATTCCAAAACCTCTGAAATTGGTCATATAATTTATTTTATATATATATGTTAATTATATCATTTTATTTACGATTGAATATTACTAAAAGCTAAATATTAAGATGAGTTTTACCCATATAGCTAAAGCTGCCTGAGACAAAGCACGCTTGTCCTTAGGCGTGTGGGCTCTATCCCAAAACTCTAAAATAATGGAATCTCGGCCCAAGGTCCTCCTCAAGGCCTAATAAAAACATTCATAAAACATGTATTAAGTATTTGTGTGAGAACTTGATAACTAAACAACTAAATACAGCGCACTTACCGTCTTCTTCTCCTCAAACGATTGAGAACCAGTGGTGTGTACTATATGGAGCTGACCACAGTTCTTCTTTGCCTGCTTAGACTTTTTCTTGAAGTCATCAGCATCCCAGTGCGCATAAATAGACTCCCAGGCTAAATCGGAGACTATGCGAGGCTGGTGAGATCTGATGGTGGTCCCGAGCTAGTCCTCAATTGCCCGGGCTGCCCTCTGTCACATCTTATACAGCCAACTGGAGTAATTCTTAGCGATATGTGAGATAATCACATCGTCTCCAGCTGTCTGAGAGATGCTCGGGTCAAATCTATAATAAACCTATAACAAAAGTTTAAAAATTAGGAACAATTGATTTTGTCATCCTTATACAACTATGTACTAATTAATATAATATGCTTAACTTACGTGAAACTCCCGCAAGATAGTCTATATAAAGGTGGCATCGTTCTATCCCGTTCTTGGATGCGTCTCGTCACTAGTGCCAACAAGTTGAGTACGTTTCATGAGTTTTAAGAAAATTTTGGCAGCACCTCCCCATGGTCTCCAAGCACACAAAATAGACTAAGATAACTTAATCTAAGTATTCACTCGAAGAACATATAGAGATAACAATAAAAAAATCCTCAAAATAAAAAAATATACCATTTTGTATTAGCACTGGCCTATGTGCAAGAGACATAACATCCAGTAACAGTCCCAAACTGGGGACTGTTCGACATTCACTTCTACTAAATGAATGTCAAATGGGTTTCTAAGTTCTAAAGTATATATATATATATATATATATATATTATTAAGTGTATTGAAGATTGAAGAGAGAGTATTATTGAGTTTATTGAAAATTATGGAAAACTAAGCAAATCCTACTTAGTTTATTTTGCTAATGAAAAACTAAGTGGTACTTAGTTTATGAGAATTATTATTTGGAATATATGGAGACTACTGTTCGACATTCACTCATACTTGTTAAACTGGTTTCTAAGTTTTATATTATAGTACATATATGTATATATATACATATAGTACTTATTGAGTTTATTAAATATTATGATAAACTAAGCAATTGCTACTTAGTTTATTTTGCCAATGAAAAACTAAGTAAGTGCTACTTTGTTTATGAGTAACTCTCAGTTGGTCGTTAGTAGGTTTCGGGGGAGTACGAGGCTTGCGGTTCAAGGATGGTAAAATATCTGGCAGAGTTAAAGGATCGACTTCAGTGTTTTGATTCTTATGTGTTTTAAGGGATAAATAGATAAGATAATGCAACAACCGATGCATTGGCGAAGTTTGCTACCACTGAAGTAATTACCTTCGACGGGGCAGTTTATTTAGAGGTTCTGAATCAGCCCAGTGTTCAGCATGTGGAGGTGATGTGTGTGGAACGGTCTAATTGTTAGATGTCTCCATACCTCGACTATTTGGAAGATGGCGTACTACCTTCGGATCGAATGCTGGCAAAGAAAGTTAAGTACAGAAGCTCAAACTTCGTGCTTATTGATGGGAATCTTTATCGACGGGCTTATTCGTCTCATTTACTGAAGTGTTTGGTACCATCTGAAGCTGAGTATGTTCTTCGAGATATTCATGAAGGGATTTGTGGCGATCATATGGCGGCAAAGTCATTAGCGTATAAGGTGCTTCGGCAAGGGTATTATTGGATGAAGATTTTCAAAGAAGCAACTGATTATGTAAAAAAGTGTTCGAAGTGTCAACTGAACAGTCCGACCCCATATCAGCCACCAGAAGAATTGTATTCAGTTTTATCTTCCATACCTTTTGCTATTTGGGGGGTGGGGGGTGGACATACTAGGTCCATTGCCAAAGGCTAAGGGAAGGTCAGTTTTGTTATAGTGGCAATTGAATATATGACTAAATGGGTGGAGGCCAAACCCCTTTGGGCAATCACAGAGTAAGAGTGTTTAAAATTTCTAAAGGAGTATATGGTGTTCCGGTTTGGCATTCCCATGATGGTGGTTTTAGATAATGGACATCAGTTCGTGGGTTCGAAGTTTGAAGCGTTCTTAAAGGAGTTGGGAATTCAACATCGGAAGACTATGGTTGCGCATCCACAATCAAATGGGCAGGTTGAAGTGACCAACAGAAACCTTCTGAATGGTATTAAAAAAAGACTTGATGAGGTAAAAGGAAGGTGGCCAGATGAGTTACTTAGTGTATTATGGGCTTATCGAACCACACCAAGAACTACTAAGGGAGACTCACTTTTTAGGTTGGCTTATGGTTCAGATGTTTTGGTTCCTGTGGAGGTTGGTTCACCATCTCTTCGGGTCAATCAGTTTCGGGATGTATATAATGATGAAGGACTTCGGGTTAATCTAGATTTGCTTGAGGAAGTCAAAGAAGCAGCTTTGGTGAAATTGGCAGTATACCAGCGCCGAGTGGAAATGTATTATAATAAAGGGGTGAAGCTCCAAAGGTTTGAAGTAGGTGATTTGGTTCTTCGGGAGGTGGAAGCTTCTATGCCTCAGAATATGGGAAAGTTGATGCCGAATTGGGAAGGCCCCTATGAAATTATTGAAGTACTAAAGTTGGGAACTTATCGGTTGAGAGCAATGGATGGGACTGAAATAGAGAATACTTGGCATGCGGGAAGACTTCAAAAATATTTTCAGTAGAGTCGTTGTCAGAATTTTGGAGTCTGTAAAACTTTCAACACTTATCAATAAAAGAAGCATTTTTCTCCACTATTGTTTTGTTTGATTGCTATTCGATAAGTTGCACCTGTTCGTCCTTAAGATGGCGAACAAGGATCGTTGGGAGGTTTGGTGGAATCTGTTCATCCTAAAGATGGTGAACAGAACCTGTTCGTCCTAAAGATGGCGAACAAGATCATTGGGAGTTTTGATGGAATCTGTTCATCCTAAAGATGGTGGACATGATCTGTTTAACCTTAAAGATGGCGAACAAGATCGTTGCGAGGTTTGGTAGAATATGTTCATCCTAAAGATGGTGAACCTAATATGTTCGTCCTAAAGATGGCGAACATGATCGTTGGGAGGTTTGGTGGAATCTGTTCATCCTAAAGATGGTGAACATGATACGTTTGTCCTAAAGATGGCGAACATGATCGTTGGAAGGTTTGGTAGAATCTATTTATCCTAAAGATGGTGAACAGGATCTGTTCGGCCCTAAAGATGGTGAACAGGATCGTTGGGAGGTTTGGTGAAATCTGTTCATCCTAAAGATGGAATAGGATCTGTGCAGCCCTAAAGATGGCAAACATGATCATTGGGAGGTTTGGTGGAATCTGTTCATCCTAAAGATGGTGAACATGATCTGTTCGGCCCTTAAAATGGCGAACGAGATCGTTGGAGATTAGGTGGGATCTGTTCACCCTTAAGATGGTGAACAAGATCTGTTCAGCCCTAAAGATGGGGAACGAGATCATTGGAGATTAGGTGGGATCTGTTCAACTCTACGATGGTGAACAGGATCTGTTCGAACCTATGATGGCGAACAAGATCGTTTGATGTTTGATAAGACTTGTTTAACCCTTTGATGGTGAACAGAGTTACTTAGTAATATTTATTTGATTTATGTTAAGTGTTGAGTTCAAATTTTTTAATTCATTGTTGATGTAAAATATGTGAAATTTTCATGGAAGAATAAGTATGAAAATTTGTATTTCATTAAAATATAAGAAAACAATAACAATATTATATTTTTACAAGTTTGGAGTTATGTTTGGGGAGGGTCATCTTCAGCATTATCCTCGTCTTTGTCTTCAGAAGAATCAAGGAGTAATGGGTTCAGTGCGGCGGCAGCAAGCTTTGATTTTTCTTTACTTCGGGTTGCTTCATAGCCTTCAGCATACATCTGAACTATTTTGTTGGTGAGTTCAGGTGATTTTCGATACTCACTTTGGATTTCGTTTCGTAGTTCATGGGTTAATGGAGGGCCGAGGGCTTTGAGCTCTTGAAGTTCTTTTTCTACTTTGCTTCGAAGTTGAAGATGTGATTGTTCTTGTATCTTTGTGTCATTGATTATGCGGGTGAGGGTTTGGTTCTTCTGCTTCAACACTTTGTTTTCTGTTGATAGCTCCTGGTTCTGATCAGAATTAATTTGTTCAAGTGTTTCGGCTATTGTCAGTTGTTCTTTAGGTTTGGCATTGTCTTTTTTGAGGCCTTCAAAGAAGAATAAGGCATCACCGTGCAGACTCCTCTCCTTCGCTAAGACAGCTTTTAAGAGTTCATTTTCTGTTCGGGCAACTTTTTCTTCGGCTTCAATTTCCTTGTATCTTTGGTTTAGCCGCCTGAAGATTCCATTAACCTGCAGATGTTTAGATTTTAGTATGGGTATCAAAAAGTTGTTCATAAATGAAAGTGGTTAACGATAATTGACTTACCCGGGCTTGATGAATCATGTCGGCACGGACGAGTTTAGATGTGGAAATGTCCCTAAAGCAGTGGTCATCGGTTCCAAGAACAAAGTGGTCGTATAGATGCAGAGGGAATTCTTCGTTGTCGTCTGGCCATAATGTGGGTGAGTGAACGGCTTCAGGTATGTGTGGTATGGCTTCGGAGGAAGATGTCGCTGGGGAGGAGGTGTTGGTTTTTCAAATGGAGTTGGAATATGGGATTCTATTGGTTTTTCAGTTGGTGGGATTGGATGACTTTCTGTAGTATATTTTCATTTTCTAATGAGTGGAGGGATGGATTCGGCTGGTTCGTCGATTTCGACAAGCGTGTTTTGGGATTGGTTGGCTTCGGATGAAGGAACCCTCTGCTCTTCGGCTGTGAGAGGGGTGGTTTTGGCACGCTTCTTTTTGGTTCGAAGAATTTGGGTTCGTTCAGAAATGGGCATGTCAAGGAGGCTTTCGGTAAGAGTAGGAACATGGATGTTTTTGGGTTTTTTTGTGGCTCTTTTCTTCAGTCGAGATTGATTTGGGTCTTCGGTTGTAGATGGTTTTGGTTCAGGTTTGGTGATTTGGGGCTGAGCAGGTGTTTCAATTGATTTTCTAGAAAGGAATTCCTTGAGGTCTCTTTGGTCGCTTGAGGTTGGTTTGACGAGGGATATTGTAGAAGATAAGGAAGGATTTCTTAGAATAATTACTAAAAAGAATTTAAAGTTATGCAAGTATCAAATTCAGAACTTATGTTTATGGTCGTACGACCATGCTTGTTTGCTCAAGAGGCCGAAGCTCCATTCCTTCAGAGGAATTTTTTCATTTAACTTCGCCATCTCCATCACACGTTTGTCAGAGATGTCGCCGAAGTCAAGAGAGGGGCGTTTGTGCCAAGTCCATTCTGGGATCTTGGGAATCTCTGGTCCTGTGACGAAGAACCAGTCCTTATGCCACCATTTGTTGCTCGAGGGAGTGTCCATCAGGGGGCGTTTGTCAAATTTAGAGTTGGATTTTGGGGACTGTTTACTTAACACTTTGAAACCCCGTTCACGGGAGTTTCCGATTATAAATAAGGAGAAGAAGAAGTTGATTGAAGGAGGAACTCCAATCTCATGGCAGAAGGCGATGTAGGAATTGGGCACCAGTTGGGCTAGTCCGATGCCCATGAACCCTAGAAGGGTGATGATGAAGGCGTGGAGAGGTAGACGAACCCCTTTCTCAAGAAGGGTGAGGGTATGGCGATCCCACCATCGGAGACGGTGAAATACATCTGATCGGTGGGTGTGGGGGTTCTCAGGTGATGGGTTTCTGGGATTTGATAATGTTCCTGGATTACGAGGATATCATCCTCTGTGAGTTTAGAGGGGGTGTTGGCGTGGGGGATTTGGTCTTCCTTATAATATTCAAGTGGTGTTTTCTGTGAGTCGGTCATTGGTGGGTTTTTCTGGAGGATGGAGTGGCGTTTTGGGTTTGTTCAGGCATGGTGGTAGGGAGGTTGGAAGTAGCGGGGATGCTAGAGAGGGGAGTTGCAGAAATGGGGATGGAGTTTTCTGGGTTTTGGGAAGCCATTGTTGCAGTTTGGAGAGAGAAAATCAGAGGAGGGAGAGAGCAAAAATATCTTTGAATTTCAAATGGGCACAAGTGAAACCGTATGAATTAGAGTAGACGGGTTTTTATAGTGTTGTCTTTTCAGTTGTTTTTTGGATCTCGAGGGTGACATATTAATGGGGCTAATAATGATGGATTTGAAGGGATGACTTGGTATCTGGTGTTGGGTCTCTTGGATGATTGGGCTTTATTTAGCCTTGTTTGGGCTTTTCGGTGAGTAGGCTTTGTTGGGCCTGGCTTAGGTGCTCTTGTTGCTGTTGGGCCATATTTTGAGTACTCTTCCATCAAATATTCTATTTGGTAGAAGACTGGGGGGCAATGTTGGGCCACGATTATTTGATTTTTATTTTATTAAATCGGATTAAATTTATTATTATGTTTTAATTTAATTTATTTTATTTTGTATCATATTATATAATTTTTAATTTTTTTTATTAAATTCAATTAAATTCGTTAAATTCAATTTATTTAAGTTTAATTTAATTTAAATTATTTTAATTAAATTAAATTAAATTAAATTTATTTTATTAAATTTTATTTTTTTATTTTTTTATATTTTTTTATTATGTTTTATTGTGATGTATTTTATTTGTATTATATTATATATTTTAAAATATTTTTTATTAAATTTGATTTAATTTAAATTTAAATTATTTATTAAATTAAATCAAATTTATTTTATTTTATTCAATTCAATTCAATTAATTAATTTATTTAATTTGTACTATAATATATAATATATATATATTTGATTATTTTATTTTATTTTATTAAATTCATTTATTTTATTAAATTAGATTAAATTTAATATTATGTTTTAATTTATTTAATTTTATTTTGTATTATATTATATAATTTTTTATTTTTTAAAATTAAATTAAATTCTTACAATTAAATTTATCTTAAATTAAATTAAATTTAAATTATTTAAATTAAATTAATTAAATTTATTTTATTTTATTATATTTTTATTTTTAAAATATTTTTATTAAATTTAATTTATTTATTAAATTAAATCAAATTTGTTTTGTTTTATTCAATTTAATTTAATTTATTATTTTATTTTATTTTATTTTGTATTATATTATATTATCTAATTTTTAAAATTTATTTAATTTAATAAACTAAATTAAATAAAATTTATTTTATTTTATTTTAGTAGTAAAAAACTAAGTAAATGCTACTTAGTTTATATTTTAATATTGGAAAACTAATTACTAATATAATACATGCATGGCCCACAAATCTTGCAAATTAATAATTCTGACAGAAATTCTGTCGAGAATTCTGTCAAAAATAGCAAATATCCAAATCCATATACACAGTATCAAACAGTTTAAACATGATCAGTCCCAAAATCAGTGGCAAGTTTAATATGGCAAACCCAAAATCAATGGCAAAATAAATGAATATTTTGATGTTCAATCCCAATTAAGTCATGAATTAGCATACACTATCAATAAAAATCAATGGCTGTAATCCAAAAACACAATAACAGTCCCAAATTAATTATAATATACCAAATAACAATAACAGTCCCAATTTAATTGATATATACCAAATAAGGCTATCCAAATTAGGCATAAATTAGGAAATTATTCCAACATGTTAGAAATTAGGGCAGAAAAATTTGAAGGGGAAGATGGTACGTACCTGTTTTCTGGAAATTAGGGCAGAAAAATTTGAATGTTGAACAATTAGGGCAAAAATTATTCCAAGCAGGGAGGCCTGTGATAGGTGGCGGTGGCGTGGTGGAGTTAGCTGTGGTGGGGGGTGGGGGTACCAGTGCCAGGGGGGCAGAGTGTGGGGTGTGACGCCCCCAAAATAGGTCCACACAACCCATTCTGAGTCACCAAATACATGGTACAAAATTTAAATACAACTTCATTTATACAACTGTCGTGCAAAATACGACAATACATAAGCTGTGAGTTTTAATACAAATATTGTCTCGTAGACAATATCCAAACTCAAATAAAGTCCTCAGTACAATTATTGTCACACTATTTTACACAATAGTGAGGACTACTATAAGAACCATCTTGGACCATTACTCCACTCCCCGACTAGTCCCAGCTACATTCTTGCCTCCTGAGAAGAACAATGGAACCAAAAGGAAAATGGTGAGCTCAACTAGCCCAGTAAAAATATTATGACTCAGTCCTCAATAGGGAAAAATCTGATAGAATACAATAGACAACAAGTTTTAGATCAACAACTGCAGCGGAAATAAGAATCCATTAGAAGAGTCAAGTAGAGCATGTTGTCTACTATCTTCTATGATTTAAAAGTCCATCATCAATATTTTCTCCCTGTAACACCAATCAATAATTATTCCAATCAATGAATTATCTATGCAATACGGGCCAAAGATAATCACTTTTATCATTAGTGGTCATGATCATGTCAAACACCTGTCCATCTATGCACAACGGGCCAAAGATGACTTTCACCACGAACCTTTATCTGTAACATTAAAGGTCATGATTATACCAATACACAATTCCTGGTCATAATAATACCAATAACGGTCCATCTTTGAACTATGGACCAAAGAAAATTTCCAACACAATATAAGCATGAGGATGATGACAATTGTAAGACCCCAACTTTTTTGAATAAAGAATAATTTTTCTCGAAATATATTTTTGAATATTATGGTGTGGATATGATATAATGTTATAGTTGTGGGTAATATTTGGAAAATTTTGCAAAGTAAGCAAGTTGATATAAAATATTCATTGTGTCAGTGAATATTCGATTGGTCGGGGAATATTCGTTTGAGCGGGAAATATTCATACGACGACATAATCATTGGTGGACCCCACAACGGAAGTATTATCGTAGTTAGAAAATGACATAAATATCTTTTTATAAAAATAACAGCAGAAGTTTTACTGTTAAACTGTTGAACTACCCGGTGGTAAAAGTACAGTAATACGCGTGGTTGCATAGTAGCACACAGTATTGATTATTGATGCTTACGTGAGAAGTCACTCAGTTATACTCAATTATTGCTACAATAATTGTTGCATAGTATCTCATGTTATTTGATTTAATTATTGTCACATTATCATCTGCATAATATTTTATATTATTAAATCAACAATTGAGACAACAAAGTTATTCATATTATTATTTGCAATTTTGACAATGTCTAGAAGTTCTGTCAAGGAGAGGTTTGGTCACCTAATTGCGCTCTAATAAGGAGAAATCCTTATCGGAAAGCCCCCTCTTTCCTGGGAACGATCTGGTTGTTAAATATTGTGAGTTATAATATTAATGATGAATAATTGTTGAAGTATTAAGAATGTGTTTATTGAAGATAAGTGAATTACAAAAGTTAGAGGGGAATAATGCAAACTTGGAAAACTTTAGGGGTACTAAAGTGTAATAAGTTAAATCAATCTGGACCATTGGTGGTGATTTTAATAGTAAATCAATCTGGACCATTAATGGTGGTTTTAATAGTAAATCAATTTGGACCATTGATGGTGGTTTTAATAGTAAATCAATGCGATAAAGTCGGTGGTGGTTTTAAAAGTAAATCAATCTGGACCATCGTTTGTGGTTTTAATAGTAATCAATATGGACCGTCCGTTCTAATAGTGAATCAATCTGGACCGTTCGTGAATTAGTTACTATTTAGTCCATTCTCCTATAAATAGAAGCTTAATTCTTCTATCGTTCTCACCAATTCATTGAGATTCACAAGAGACACTATAGAGAGAGAAACTATAGAGAGCAAGAAGAAGAGTATTCTGCTACTTCACTTTTGTAGTATGCAGCTTTCTACTAAGGTAAGTGGTATTATTTCTTTCGTATTCATAAGGAATACTATTTTTCGTATTCATCCTTTAGTATGTCAGAATAACCTGTCTACGCGGATTACGTACCGTATGACGGGTGAAAATCCATTTGCAGTTTTTGTATGTTAATTCTTTTCATATTCTTAAATCTACACTTACTATGGTAAGTATTGCTTCTATAATCCTTGAAATTAGTGGAATATCCGTGAGTTTTGCGCTTCATCCAGTATCATTTTATTGGAATATTGATATGAACTTTTTTTTTATTTTATTAAATATCAATATTTTCACCCAAAGTACTATTCACGGGTTAGTATTCACCCGATTACTATTCACTATAATATTATTCACTCGAGTATTCAGGATACTTTTCATGTCGGGGTACTATTCAATAGTTACTATTCATGGTATTACTATTCACCCGATTACTATTCACTCAAATATTGTTCACTCGGGTATTTGGGCACTTTTTATGTCAATTTACTATTCACGGGGTACTATTCCCGAAGTACTATTCATAGGGTACTATTCACCAAAAAATTTATTTCTTTTCTGTCTAAATTCTTTTTGATACATGGATATTATTCTTGAATTTTACTCTACAAAGCAGTATCATGTTGAAAATTTGGACATTATTGAATTCTGGATAAATTAAATTATAAATCTTTAAAATTTATTCTTTACTTTCTTTTAATTGAATTCTTATATCATTGTCATCATCCTCATGCTTATATTGTGATGAAAGTCATCTTTGGCTTACGTGCATATGTAGACACTCAAAATTTTCTGCACTTTTATTCACATCGACATTGCGGGGAGAAGGCGATTCGTTTTTCGAGAGATAACCTTGGAAGGCAGTGACATCCATTTAGGATACTACCAGGAAGTTCGATTTCAACCACGAACTGGCTGGGAACATCAGTTCTAACCCGGAACATAAACCGGGAACATCAGTTTCAACCCAAAACACAAACCGGGAATGTCATTTCCAATCTCGGAGATAACCTCGAGATACGCAGATCAAAAAGAAGCAACAACACGAGAAGGGCGATTCTATCTCGGCGATAACACCGCATGACGCTTTCGGTTCGATCCCAAAAACAACAACTTTGAGAGTAGCGACTCCATCCTTGGTGATAGCCCCGAGGATGCTTTTGCGATTAAACGATAACTCGAATTGTTTGTTTCAAATACATGCGATCAGCTTCAAGCTCAGACCTCCCGCCGAGGCACTCATACCTCAGACTCGGAGCTAACACCAAGCAGACAGGCACACCCATAGATGACCTTGCGACATTCAAACACTTGCAGCAGTCCAATCTCAGATGTAACCTCGGTGAGGAGTCAAACGTCATCTTACCACCTCAACGTTTTCTCTCACAAGATGATATCGCAGCATACCAACAAGTAGTCCAATCTCAGATGTAACCCTGAGCAACGTTTACTTTTAACTCAAACCGACGATAACCCTGGCGAAGAGTTAAACATCATCTTGTCCCTTCAACACCTGCGCGTCATCTCAACACTTCATACATACATACATCCAATAATGTCCCACAAGAACCGAGAAGTAACAATCCTGAGTGACTATTACGCGTGGCAGTACTTTGGACAGAATTTGAAGCTTGAAGACCATGGGCATAGACCCCTCTTCCTGACTTCGTACAACCTTTAATCCATGTCATTGCGTAACTCTCGACACAAGCAGTCCAAAGAAGGTTAGATATACCTTGTTCGGATGCTCGGATTGAAGTTTTGCAAGTTCGAGCAGACATTACAGTGCATGAGTGCACGTCTTGAGATATGAGGACCCATGAGGCTCGGATGCAAGATTTACGACCGGTATTGAGTAGTGCTGCGGGTGCCTGCAGTGTACCTACGACCATCCGTCTATAAATATGAGCCTTGGGGTCAGCCATTTTAGAGAGAAAAGGAGAGGAAAAGGCGAGGAAGCCCTATCCATTTTACTCCGTATACACATCTTTTGAGTGTTTCCTCATCTTTAAACACTTGTTAGCTCACATATAGCTATCTTTTATCCGACGGGAGCTGAGTGTTTATCCATTTAAAGTCATAGAAGTCTACATTGGCAGCCCATTGTAAGCCTTCTCACATTATATAAAGCCTTCTTCTCATATTAGCACACCTTTGTTTATACACATTGAGAGTCGTGTTGTGTGCGTTTGCGGGACTTGATTAAAGTGGTTTTCATTACAATCTGTATATATATACTTATATATGTATATATTTCATATATGGACTAACATTATCGAGTTATGCCTCGATTAAGCCTAGACTTCGGTCTGGAGCGTTTATTGATTTTATATATATATACACTTATATATATAATTGTTGTCAGACATATCTGATGAGCCTGGATTTTACATCCGGAGCATTTACTTGCTTATATATATATATATATAATTGTTATCAGAATATATCTGTTGAGCACTGGATTTTACATAAAGCATTTACTCGCTTATATATATATATATATATATATATATATATATATATATATATATATATATAAAATTATATATATAATTATTGTGGGACATATCCGATGAGCTTTGGATTTACATCCAGATGCGTTTATTGCTTATATATATATATATATATATATATATATATATTTGTACATATATATATTTATATTTACATCGGGGCAGTTCGGAGTTTACTCGTGGCCTTTTACGATTTTATTTACATTTAAATCACTCGAGTTTACTTACGTGGCGGTTGATCGCTTCTGACTTTATTTACATTTCGTCCGCTGAGAGTTTACTGTGGCGCGTTGATCGCTTTTACAACTTTATTTACATTTTGTCTGCCTGAGTTTACCGTGGCGATTGATCGCTTTTTCTGACTTTATTTACATTTTCGATCCCCATGGAGTTGCTTCGTGGTGGTTGATCATGTCCATATATATATATTTACCGCTTTTATATATTTACATTTCTGATCCCCCATGGAGTTGCTTCGTGGTGGTTAATCATGTCTGTATATATATATATTTACAGCTTTTATATATATAACTGCTTACTGCTTTCCATACAAATTGTAGTATCATGTGAGCCTATGAATCATGTGATCACAGATTCAGTCTATTGAATCTAGATTCGGTTCCCATGATGGACATTTTTCATTTATGGCGACTTGTACATTATTTTACGATTGTCGAATTTCCTTGGATGGTTGTCATGCCCATGAGGAGTTCAGCACTGCTGTATATTATTTTCTCGAGAATGCTTCGCATCTCGAAAATAAAAGCAAACAAGCCAAACATTTAATAATAAAATGGAAGTATCAAAGGCCTCAATTACTATTGAGCACATGCTTTGAAAAACCTCTTTTACAAAACGTCATTGCCATATCTTGTTTAAAACTGAATTTTTCTATAAATTCAAATCCTATGTATATAGGTGCGATCGAGGTACATCACTACTTCCAAATAATTGCACATTGATCCACACACACACACACACACACACACACATTCATATAATAGTTTCTTTGAAAAGTGGCGGTCACCGTGGCAACACGAATGTCGGGGGGTGCCCAACACCTTCCCTCCGCATAATCAAGCCCCCAGACCTAAATGAATCTCGGTTTCACAGACCCATTTAGCAGTGTCACATCACTGGGTCAATGTGCAAACCTTTTTTGATTGCGTTAGTGCAACCGATTAAATACACTGTTGCGACGACTCTTAAAGTCAAATCAAATCGACATTATACATGTCGGACCTTTTTCACTTGTTTTTTCAAACAAATCTCACATTAACATGAGAACACCAAAGAACAAGTAACGAAAAGGGACACTCAAAAATCCCGAAGTCGACAGGTGGCGACTCTGCTGGGGACTCCAGTAAGAGGGCTTAAGCCGCTATTACAAGCTTTTCAAAATTGTTATATGCTTGTGTGTGAATGTTGCATTTACATTTCTGATGAATGTGTACGAATGCATTTTTATTTACTGCACTGCTAAATATCTATCTGTGATATTAGTGCTTCACACATGTCATCATTTTGCATAAACGGTATTTGTTTACTTGACTCGCAGGAAGAATAATTCCAGCGAGGCTCAGGAAAGGCACCACCTATATTCGCTCCAGTTTAAAGACCGGATTAACTTCCCGTCAAGTAAATTGCGATGATCTGGGAACCTTCATGCCAAAAAGCCGCGAGAGTAACCCTAAGATAGGTCAACCTCTGATAAACCAAATGCGGAGGAAAGTCTCTTCATACTTTCCATTTTCAATTACTTGTAAAAGCATTTACTTGTAATTTTATTCTATGTTCATCCATATGTAATGGAAAATATGAAGAATATCTGTGCATGCATTCATGTTATCAATTAATAACCGGTTTTACAGGAAAAAATTCCTAAAACAGACATGTTATGATAACATTTACATTACCCTAAGACTAAACTACGTAAGTCTTTTGTAGGGAAGCAATTGGGCACATGTACGCTCAAAATCCAAAAAGGCCACAGCCTACGATCACTCATGTCTTCTTGACCCGGTCCCTAATGCTATTTCCCGAGAAGAATTTGACGGATTGAGTAAACACATTATAGACTTGGCTGTTTTACTAAAAGAATTGCACCAGTCCACTCAGGGTACGAAGATCCCTCCACATACAGAATCCTCTACACAAGGAGGTTTTCAAGGTCTGGAAAAGACAATTCTAGAACCTCAGTTTAGGAGTGAGCAAAAAACGGATATAACCGAATTATCGAACCTAATCGTAATAATTCAACCAAAATTTTTTGATAATTCAATTATTTGTAAAAATTCGGTTATATCCGAATTATATTACGGGTTTCGGTTAGTTTATACGGGTTTTATTTTTAATCTATTCGGTTTAACCGAACACCAAAATAATCCTTAAAAGAGAATGATGAATTTCATCGCCTTCAAACCCATCGCTATGAGTTAGCCCAAACATTTGTCATCTTTTCCCATCACCGAACAACCTAAATGCCATTTGACCGTATGCGTGAATGATGATGTCTCAATCTCTTATCTTCTCCCATCATTTCCCATCTCTATCTCCATCTTCATCTTCTCTCATTCATTTTTTTTCCTTACCCAATTGAAAACCCTAAATTAAAACTCCAAACCTAAATCTACTGTCATCTTCACCCATCACCATCACCACCAGTCACCACCACCATCACCATCGTCACCCCCTCCATCTCCACCATCATTGTCACCCCCTCCATCTCCACCATCATCGCACATGCACTGATGCACAACTCATTCATTTGATATTCTCACCAATAGAAACACCATTTTGAGGCCGGATCTCAAACCCTCAAGTCTCAATCGACCCTCATTGTTGGGATATATATGTGGGTTTGGAATGAATGTTGTGTCTCTCTTGTAAGGGAGACACGAATAGATACCAAATACATATCAATAACTTGTGTATAAGAAGAAATGAAGAAAGCAGTTGTATATCCCTCTTTGCTGATCCCTTTGAGACTCGCTTATTTTCAAGATTGGAGTAGCTTTTAAATTGGGTTAGTACAAAATTCGGTTATTTGTTCGGATAACTAAAACAGGGTGTTTTCGGGTTTTGGTTATAATGAAATTACAGTTGGTTCGGTTATTAACGAAGAATACTCACCTTCCTCGATTGGATCGACCAACAAAGACCACAAAAACACTCATCTCAAAGGAGATCTAGACACCGGTGATATCAGGAAGAAGGTCCTTCAAATGGAGGAAACTATTCGTGTTCTCAAAGGGATTGGAACATGTGGCAGTGTTTAATATGCAGACCTTTGCATATTTCCTGGTGTTCATTATCCAGAGAAATTCAAGACCCCTGATTTTGAGAAATATGACGAATTAGGGGATCCTTATACACATTTAAAGGTGTTCATTGGAGAACTTCGGATCTTATGCGGAAAATGAAAAGCTCGAATCACATTTATTTGAGAAAAATCATTTGGAGAAGCCCGTTCATGGTATACAGATTAGACAACTCAAAGATCCATATTTGGGAAGAAGTGGCTCACGCCTTCCTCACTCAATCTGATTTTCAATCTCGGATGGCTCTGACGGTATCAAATTACCAAGGTCGAAAGCGATCTAATGAGTCATTTAGAGAGTATGCTCAAAAGGTGGAAGCGCCTTCTTTGCTCAAGTTATTCCTTCCATATGTGAATCAAAAATGGTCATGACTTTCATAGATGTATGCAGAGCTCCATTCTATGAAAGAGTTCTAGATGGTATTGGCAAACCATTCTACGAAATGATCAAGCACGGAGAAATGGTGAAATGGGATTGAAGTCGGTAAAATTCAAGACCTAGCCAGCTCTTAAAGTCATTGTTGAGCACATCCGATCCGGATCTTATGGAAACAACCCCGGAGGGTCCATAAAAAGAAAAGGAGGATGTTTCCTTGATACTACAATGACAAAAGGCAATCAAAGCATGCCTATATCACGGAGGAGAAACTTCTCCCCTTTTCAAAGCACAATCTTCAAACCCTCCATTGCCTAAAAGTGAGAAGTAAAGCGACCTCGAGCGTTCACACCCTTAGGGGACTCGCTCGATAATATTCTTGCTCTTCTGACTGCTCAGAAGAAAATTACACATCTTCTTCTACCAACCAACTCTAATGGGAGGGGTTTTAATGCTACTCGGAAGTGTACTTATCATGCCGGAGCACCTGGACATGATACTCAAGATTGTTGGGCCTTGAAACATAAGATTCAAGATCTAATAGACAACGGTGAGATCGTGCTCACCAAACTAGATCAACCTCACGTGCAAGACAACCCTCTCCCTCAACATAAAGAAGAAGAGGTCCACATGATCAGTTGGAGCACTGGACAGGGTTCCAATTCTAATGGCGAGTCATCCCAAACCATTAAAGATGGTGTTAATAGATTGGATTATGCAAAGTTCCAATTTACAATAGAGCGAAAGATGAAAGCTCTTTGCAAACAAATTGAGCAATTGGCGAAGCGGTGACCCACCATCATCAAGTCACACGCCAATTAATCAGGCAAGAGCATGCTTGTCTCCTTCCTTTTGTTATGAATGTCTCCTCACCACCTTCAGAAAGCGAAGCTATGGAGGATAAGGTTGTGAAGAGAGCAAGTGCTAAAGCCCGTCGGGATTTTGCCAATCGGAGGAATTTACCTATTTGGGCTAATCTATGGAGGAATCTGCGGATGTTGATCAGCGAAGGAAGAATTACCTTCCTTCTCCCTCAATCAATCCCGTTTCGGGACGGTTTAATTACGATGAAGTGTGTCGATATCATTCACATTCTCATGGTCACGTACGGAGAAGAATCTTTGGGCACTCCGCCATCTCATTCAAAATCTTATTGATAGCGGTGTCTGCAAATAGCGAGATGATTACACTATGCAACTCAAGGGTGGGAATGCATGTCCTACCAAATGGAAGGGATCGATGGCAGATTATATCAAAGAAGTGGATGATGAGACTATCAAGTATTTCCCATACAACCAATTCAACTCAAAAGGGTGACAATCCTTTGAAAGTGGCGCACAGAGCCAATTTCTTTATCTTTCGGACCACAATATCTGTTGTCGACACACAAAGTTCCATGGAATTATGGAGAAAATTTGAAGGATCCACGTCTCATACTACTCTACTCTACGATTGTGAAGGAAAAATCACTTGTATCTTCCTCAATGGGTTATTAAACCTACTTGCGAAAGCAAAGGGAAGTTGCCCATGGAGAAGATTGAAAAATTCCTCCGCACTATGGGCCACAATGAAGCCAAAGTGGTTTTAAGCTTGCGAGAAGCTCCACACGATTTCAATCTTGGACTTGGTTTTTCTCTTACGAGGATCATCGGAAGATCTTCTTGAAGGTTTTGGAAGAAGCCTACTTGCCAAAATCGGTGGATGTGGAAAAATTTCAACATTTGGTTGATCACATTTTCAACAACAATGTGATATCCTTCTTGATGATGACATACCTCCGAAGGGACCGGGTCATTACAAGCCTTTGCATATTGCGATTTTGTCTTACGGTACATGCTATTTGGAGTTTTGATAGATGGAGGCTCATCTCTAAATATCGTCCTTATGCCACCTTGGTGAAGATGAATATCAATCTCAAGCGGATCCAAAGCGACCCATACGGTCATCGAGAGCTTTTGATGGATCCGGCGAAATTCCGTTGGAAAGATTGAATTGCCAATTGAGATTGGTCCAAATACATTCAATGTATCCTTCCGTCCTCAAGATAGACTCGAGGATACAACTTTGCTTTATTGGGAGACCATGGATACACATGCATTTTGGGTTATTCCTCCACCTTACATCAACAACTCAAATACATTATCAACAACGAGTCTAGTCACTTTATCAGCTTTGGTAGAATGTCTGAACAAGGAACTCTACCAATTATCGACTTCAATTAGGAAGTTGAGCGGCGGTTCCATACTGCGGAAGTGAGTACCACATGATACCATTCTATTGGGCGCCACTTTCCGTACCCAAGATTTTCTGCGAGGGTTATATCGGCCACTCAAGAAATGATGTTATTGGGTCATCAACTTTGGACAAGGCTTGGTAAAGATAAGCGGGGTATTAAGCACCTATCCAAATGTCGGTCAAATTGGAGCAGTAGGACTAGGATATTACGCGATTCGGAACACGAGGAATCCTCATAAGCACAAGCAGGTTCCTCAAGCTTTTGCTTGCGGCGATTTTCTATACCTTTACCTCATGAGTTGATGCAATCTCGGTAAAGGTTCCGGCCCATGTTGTGGCTATCTTTGTTTCGAAACCGGTGCCAATCAAAGCAAAAGAGGTCTTTGATTCACGATCCGAGGTGGAAGAAAAGGAACGAAAATGTAAACATGACCTTGCCTTGATGATGGCAGGTATACGCGTCATTGTTCATGATGAACATACAAACAGATACACCCAGACGATGATTGCCCAGATGTCATGGTTATCATTCGGGAAAAGGAGGACAATGATGATCCTTCCATCACTGCAGTCCTTCAGGACTTTTCCCTCGACAATTGGAGTAGCACTCCATGCATTGGTCGACGAGGATAAAATTGGCAGAAAAATCCCTCTGCCTTGTAGATAACTTTAATTGCTTGCTTTCTTTTATAGTACTAGCAGTTATTTTATCAAGTACATGCTAACACTTTTGTATGATCGAACAGTTGCATATATTAAGTGAAAGCATCTTTTGTTTGAGGACTTTGAATTTAGATGTGCATGTACTTAGCGATGAGGTGCCTTCTCTCCAAGGGTTTGTAACTTTGATGCAAAGTTGGACTCGAGACTTGATGGACATACAAGAGGACATTGAGACACCTCGAGAGATTAAGGAATGGGTCATGAGACAAACCCAAACCCAATCTTGATCAAACCACTTCTTTCAATATTGGAACCTTAGACAACCTAAGCTAATCCAAATTGGTTTGAGGACCTTACCACAAATCGGCGGAATGACATGGTTGCACTATTAACCCAATTCGAGGATGTGTTTGCATGGTCTCATGAAGACATGGTGGGTTTGTCCTTGACATTGTTCTTCATCGCCTTCCCATTAAAGAAGGATTCAAGCCGGTTAGGCAAAAGCTCGGTGATTGAAACTGAGTGGAGTTTAAAGGTTAAAGAAGAAATTGTGAAACAATTTCAAATTTGGCATACGATATCATGGTGTCTACATATCAGGAGTGGATATCAACATTGTTCCGTGCCTAAACCGGGGGGAAAGGTGCGAGTCTGCGTGGATTATCGGGATTTGAACAAAGCTTGCCTTAAAGATAGCTTTCCGTGCCCTTTATCCACATTCTTATTGACAATCTTTGCTCAATACGGCATGTACTCCTTTCTTTGATTGCTTTGCGGGGTACCATCAAATTATGGTCATTTGAGGAAGATCGTGAAAGAAAAGCTGCTTTCATCACGCCTTGGGGAACTTTTTGCTCTAGGCGGTTGTCATTCGGCCTCATCAATTTGGGGCAACCTATCGGTGAGCTATGATGGCTCTTTTCCACGATTTAATGCATAAAGAGATAGAGATCTCGTGGATGACATCATTGTCAAATCCGAAAGGAGGAAGACCACTTAGACCATCTCGAGAAAACTTTTCAGCAGGTTGCGTAAAGTCTGACTTGAAGTTGAATCCACTTGAAGTGCGCCTTTGGTGTTAAGTCGGGCAAGTTGCTAGGTTTCTAGTCGAACCACAAAGGTATTGGCTGGATCTACCAAAATCCAGGCCATCGAGGAAATGCCCATTCCTCGAGACGAGAGAAGGAAATCTGGGGATTTTTGGGAAGGATCAACTTCATTAGCGATTCATTTCTCAACTCACGACAACTTTGTGAGCGATCTTCAAGTTGTTAAGGAAGAACTCCTCCATGAAATGGAATGATGAGTGTCGAAAGCCTTCCTCACCAATAAAAAAAGCAAGTGATTAACGCTCTATTTTGGTACCTCCGAGGATGATGTTCCCCTGTTCATGTACTGTCCATAAATGACAATGCCATGGGGTTTGTATCTTTGGGAAAAAAAGACGATAGAGGCGAGCGAGCTATCTATTACCTCGACAAAAGATTGACATCGGTGAACACAAGTACACTCGATTGAGAAGACTTGTTGTGCTTTAGCATGGGCTTCCATGAGGTTACAACATTACCTCCATGGTCACACAACCCATCTCATATCCGAATGGATCCTCTCAAGTATGTGTTGATAAGCCCATCTTGAATTGTCATTATCGGATGGCGAGTTGATCCTACTGACAATTTGACATCGTCTACGTGATGCAAAAAGTCTCATCAAGGTCAAGGAATTGCGGATCAATGGGCGCGCGCTTTTTGAGGAGGACTACAAACCCTTGAAACATACTTTCCCGATGAAGGGATAATGGCCAGATTCAACTCTGACATCGATACGATACATGCCGTACGTGGAGAATGTATTTTGATGGGTTATTAACACGAGAAGGCTCGGAAGCTGGGGCGGTTCTAATATATCGATATGCGGGGAAGCGGTATCCGTCGCCGTCAAATTGCGGTTTATCGGCACCAACAACACGGTGAGTATGAAAGGTTGTATCATGGGGCTAAAACTTTGCAGATTCGATGGGCATCGGTGGTTAAGCTATCTTTGGGGATTCGAATTGGTAATCGAGACAATCCACAGGAATATATCAAACAAAAAATTACATTTCTTTGCCTTACCATCGGCAAGTTTCTGAGATGGCTTTGGAGTTGAAGAAATCTCCTTTCTACACATTCCTCGTAATAGGAATGATTTTGCGGATGCATTAGCAGCGTTGGCCTCCTTGGTTTACATACGACAAGGAAAACATGCCAAACATCACGTTTACTCTGCAAAAAAGCCCGATCTATGGGAATTACGTTGGAGAAGTATCGGATGAGCTACCTCCATCCACAACCCTTGGTATCGACACATCAAGGAGTATCTACGAGATGGATCTACACACCATTGAGGCGAGCCTAAGCGAGAAGAGGCGGATTCATCGACTTCTTTATGAAATTCTACTGGCGGAGATGCACTCTACAAAGAGATCTTTGGATTAGGTCTCCTCGGATGTCTAGATAAAGACCAAGCTCGAGAGACTCATGGATGAGATCCGTGGTGGAGTATGTGGCCCTCACATGGCGGACCCCTACTCAAGAAGATCCTCGAGCGGGGCATTATTGGCTTACACTCAAGGTATTTGTGATGATCACGTCGAGAGGTGCTATCAATGCGATTCATGGGAATGCTATCCACGCCCCTCGAGGGAACTCCCACAATATGAGTTAGCCATGGCCCTTCTCGATGTGGGGAATGGGCGTGATCGGGCCCATCGAGCCCAAAGCGATAATGGACATCGATTTATATTCACCATGATCGACTACTTCACCAAATGGGTGAAAGCGACCTCCTTCCCCGGGGTTACTAAAGAAGTCATCATTGCTTTCATCGAAACAATGTTGTTTTGTCGATATGGACAACGAGAGGTCGTTGTGTGTTGGAGACAATGCTAAGAACCTCAACAACAAAATGATGGAGGAGTTATGCGAGAAAATTCCACATCAAACACCTCAATTTCATCTCTAAGTCAAAGATGAATGGTCTTTGTTAAGCGGCTAATAAAAACATCAAAAGATCATCATGCGAAAATGTCAGCGATCACAAAGGATGGCACGACCTCTTGCCTCGACTTTATTAGCCTCTGAGAACTTCCATGCGTGCTTCTTTGGGGCAACCCCCTACTCATTAGTCTATGGGATGGAAGCGGTGCTCCCCATAGAGGTGGAAATGGAATCCCTCGAGTATTGATGGATGCTCGGTTGGGTGAAGACCAATGGGTACAAGGCAGGTATCACCAATTGTCTCTAATAGGCGAAAAGCGATCGCGACTATCTTCCATAGTCGAGTTATATCGACCAAAGGATCATACGATCCTATAAAAAAAAAGTCGACTAAGGCAATTCAAACAACATGACTTGGTTTTGAAGAAGATCATTGACAACGAAGATCAATCTAAGGAAAATTCGCTCCCTAGCTGGGAAGGCCCATTTGTTGTCAAGGAGGTATTATTGGGGAGGTGCTCTCAGATTGCGAGGAAATGGATGGCGATGAATTTCCACGACTTATCAACTTCGGACACAGTGAAAGCGGTACTATATGCGAAGTTACCATCAAACAAACATCTGGTTTTGATCATCAAATCACCGGTCATTTCGGTTTTGAACCCTCTCTTTTTGCATACTCTTACGCCCCTCGAGGAAACATACACTTCAAACCCGGTGACTGGTATCACTTCATTTCAAACCTTCCATACAATTTTGGTTATCACGACGAAGGCGAGATTTAACCTTTCACAATTTTGGTTATCACGAAGGCGGGATTTAACCTTTCACACTTGCGGTTTATCACGAAGGCGGGATTAAACTTTTCTACGCTGCGGTTTATCACGAAGGCGGGATTAAACTTTTTTCTCGCTTGCGGTTTGTCACGAGGCGGGATCAAACTTTTTCCACACTTGCGGTTTATCCCCATTATGGGATCAAACTTTCTTCTCCCATGATATAGCTTTGCACATGGGATTCACTTTTTTTCTTAATTGCGATTACGTCACGAGGCGAACTTCGTCGACTGATCTCCACGATACACGAGAAGTGCGTAGGCAACCATATTCTATATGGCCCGGTCATAATAAAAAAAAACAACAAAAACATTTACGCCCTTTCTATACAAAAACAACAAAAACATTTCTACACCCATACGCCTTTCACATTCGACGTTGAACCTCTTACACGAGGTTGAACTACATGAACTTGATCTCTCTTCAATAGGATGCGTGGCGAGCCATTTATGGTTCGATCTAACCCTACCGAACAAAAATTCTTGTCTGCGATCTTTGGGATCAACCTTGATTCGCCACATTTCATCGGTTTTGAGATCAAAGGGATGGAATTACTGACCTCTTCTCACAAATAGAAGATTCGGTGACCATCTAAGCTGCGATCGTGCCTCGAAAAGCAATACCAACCCATAAGAGATGGAATTAACTAGGCTTCTCACAAATAGAAATCTTGGCGACCATCGTAGTGCGGTCGATCTCGAGAGAGGAAGAAACTACCCTCCTCTCCACTTTTCCATCTGAGATACCGGTCCCAAGACACACAAAGATGGTAGGATTTCTAGAAATCAATGATCCGATTACGAGAGATCTTGCGGCGTCTCAATGTCCATCTATCGAGGATAAGTTGAGAATGCATCAAGATCACAAGGCCACTGAAGAAGCGAGGCAAATATCAAGCAAGTATCAAGGCATAACTAAAGGGAAGTGAATCAAAATATATCCACTGCCATACATAATCTTATTTGATATATACATATGTGTTGTACATGACAAAATGGCTAAGCTGATGCATGCGGGGAAAATACAAAGCTATCTCTGAGATCTGTATGTATCACGGACTATCGGATCTAACATAGCATCCCTCTACGAAAAGCGGAGAGGTATGTTTTGCAAGCTCACCTTGAGGTATCTACGAGCTAGCGGATCGAGGAGGCTAAGCTGCATGGTGGCATAATGCTCATCAATGTAAGCACTCATATCGGAGGCCAGCGGTCATCTGGGATCTAATGGAAGTACTATATCTGCAATGGCCACATCCCTAGCGAGATAAGGCGGCATCCGCTCCCCAATCAATGCATCCACTGGTGATATAGCCTCATCCCTCTCTAATAGGCGGCGTCTCTCTCTCATCGAAAGTTTGTCGACGCAGCGGCCCTAGCTTTGATCTCTCTCATAGGTCATCGGATGTAAGCTCTGCTCCAATGTTTGTCTTAGAATCTTGAGTAATGATGGCTTTTCGGGGTGGGAGAATCCATCACAAATCTTTGGTGACCCAGTGATCGAGTCGAATCATCGATGGGAATAATAGCCTCCTCTATAGGCTCCTCATCGTCGAGAATCAATCCCTGCACTTGTGGATCTTCCATGGTGATCGATCTCTCTGTCTCCATCCATGCGGAATACTCTGTGAGAACAACTGGATGGTGACGAGAAAACTTCGGCCGACCCTCTCATTTGATCCCAGCGAGCATACTGACACTGGATCATCTCTGTTTGATAAGCGGTGTGAAGCGAAGCGTTGACTCACTTGCCCCCTCATAAGGATGAAAATCTAAAAGCTGGTCAGCCCGACACATGCATGGCCGATGGGTGGTAAGTGATCATGCCCCTCAAACCAGCTAGAGGAGATAATCCATGCATGCTGGAGCATGAGTAATGAAAGTTGTAGGGTGAGCTAAGCCACGAACACGACAATATAGCAAATGGATCTCTAATCCTGCCGGAAAAGTGACCCACGATGCGACATCATATACACTCTGAAATTTGGAAGAATGCGACATGGCTATATCATGGGTGAACCAAAACCCCTGCCGTCTAAATGTGCCAATCGGTCTCAAGTGTGACATAAACCACACATCTGACATGGCAAAGAGCTACTGTAAACACTCTGCTTGGGATAAGTGCGGCGGTATGTAGGTGACCTCGAGTCTCTGCAATGATCATCGGTACAATGGTATGACCCTCCACGAGAGCTCTCTTTGCCATAATGATGGCGATATCCAGCTCATCCATGTCTGTGGCATGAAGGCGTATGACAATCGCATAGAAAGCGATACATCTACTACTTTGAGCATGATGGTCCTCCGGTGTGGTGAAATCCCCGGAATGCCGTGCATAGCTATCCTCGAGCCAAACACATCAAAAGCGAAATATTTGGGATATCACGTGGCGGATGTAATCTCGTCTGGACCACTCTACGTCTCAATCCGGTGAGGGTCATGGCTATATCTGCTCATGTCTCCGATAGCCATATACGCTTGAGAGTACATCCGGTGGCGACATCGTCAACCGTGCGTACTACTCCTCCAAAGTAGGAGTCGACTCTGGGTCCCAAATCGGAAAACTGCCTCTCCGATACCCGGTGCTCTAGCATACCCTCTACAAATCCTGGGAACTGAAACATCAACAAGGGTCATAGTATCTTGCGAGCAAATCATCATCTACGATCACCATATCGATGGTGATATACTATCATACCATGGCGCATACGAGATACCACCAAAAATGGTGGGGTATGATCAATCTGACTAAGCTATCGAAGAAGACAGACATATGGGCGGTCGTGTCATAAGACCATCCGAGGTCGATCTTTGAATATCTCTGGACATACATACATATGCATAACATAATAACATGCATGATACAATAGATGGCAATATGATATAGGGAATGGAAAAGCGTACATACATTCCTAAGTATATCATCATCTAATACATCTCTATCTGACTAAAATACGAGGAAATGGGGTGAAGCTACCCAACATCTAACTAAGAGAGGCCTATCAAAAGATATAGCGAGAATGGGGTGAAGCTACCCAATGACTAATGAGAGGCCTATCAAAGAGATAACGAGAAATACATCGAGAAAAAAAGTCAATGGTGTGATGTGTACACATCATCGATCTTCATCCACTGATGTAACTCCTCTGAGTCTTTGGATCTCTATCTCTATAGGGATGTCGGGCCCGATCTGAGGAGGATCTGCTGTGGCAAAAGCCATATGGGTCACTGAGGGGCGGCCTTGAGCTGGAAGGATCAAAAAAAGTATCTACCTCTGAAGGATCTACTGCCCAAATGCGAATGAAAAGATGTGCCGGTCCATTGCTGCCGAGTCGATCATCAATCATGTCACATGAGTCGGATCTACGACACGAGGCTAGCCAATCCATCATCATCACGGATCTGGAACCATATCCCCCGTAAAAAGTGTGTGTGGCGGAGTGCGAGCTCCGATAGTCTGAGGATCCACCAATCTTTGGAACATCTCCACGAGACCGGGGCCCTCGACAATGTAAAAGCCGTCAATCCCCATCAATGGGATGTCGATGACGGGTGGCTGAAGCAGGCCCAATAGCGCTGGCGGGGAGGCAAGATCGGCATCTGGATCTCTCTGTAGTGCTCCTAATATACGCGCTCTCTAAATAGAGCTCCCATCCTCCATCTGTGAAAGAGGAATCCTGCGGGTGGAAATGGCGTACTCTCTCTCGGTCGGTACCCATCCTCAAAACCAACTCCCAAATGCTCTCTCGAGTAGGGAATCCATGTGATGACATCATTTGTCAACAACTCGGTTGTGGCGACAATGAGTGAAACCCTAAATAGACAGGGACCTCGCCCGGTATGGAATGATGCCATCTCCGTCCTCGTGGATAGGTATCTAAACCTAACATGCTCACGGGATGCAAACAGGGAAGCCTCTCATGGGGCCCCAAAGCGCCAACACAAAGGCAAACATCTGCTTTGTCGGTCGACACTCTTAACCTATACATGGGGAAAAGAGAGAGAGAAACACTCACCGAGAGAAATGGGTAGAATCCTAACCACGCCTCGGTCAAGCCCTGCGATCGCATCGCATTCCCACGAGGAAATAGGCAAAGGTGTAGGAACCCCAATCATACTCTCTATACGGTCCACGTGTCGTGTGGTGGTGATGATCAAAGCGAAGGACACCAGTAGAAGAGTTATCTGCTATAAGCGACCCCTAATGATCATCGGGAACAATCGTAGAAGAATGCGATCCACGACTCTCACATCATCGGGTATGGGCTCACTCAATGACCCTTTCATAGCATCTACGCTCAAAGGACCGTCTGAGCAGTCACGCCCTTGGCGCCTCCGCCGGAACTCCCAACAAGGATCGGCGGCGATAGGGGTGATATCCGCCGTGCAGAGCCTTTGGCTCCCCTCAAACTCCATACATGATAAGCAGCCGATCCATCGGCGTCATCATCACCTCACAGTCCAACAAATGAGTGGTGAGTGCAGGTGAAACCACGCTTTCGAGATAATGCCACGAGGTAACCGAGGGGGGACGGATGGGGTAGAATGGAGAAGAACATCCCAAATCTGACCATGGGCGATCGCTCTGTAGTCATCATGCAAAGCACGATACATAGAGTGGATGCTAAACCAGTTCCCTCGGTTTGTGTGAAGCGGGAACCTACATCAAATCAGATCAACATCGAGAATCCTTGACTCCTCATCGATAGGAAATAAGGAAGATTAAAGATCTAACTTCATACCTCGTTTGCGTGCAGGTATACTGAAGGATGCCTACTCAAGTCACCTAGAAGATCTGGGTTTGCCACTTGAATACCTGGCAATTCCCTACGGGGAACACGTACGGCAGGAGTAGGAACCTCGATCGGTACATCCTCCTCCTCGTCCTCGACATTCGGCACTTCAACACGAATAGGGCGTATCACACGCCTCCACTAAGCAGCGAAGGGTACATCAGCGAGCGGCGTTGAGGCTCTTGAAGCTCTCCTCCGTACACGAGAAGTGGTCTGCGGGAACTACTCGGGTGATCCGGATCCATAATATACGGACAACAAGTCTCAAATCACCTCGAGAAAGGGTGTGGTAATTTCTTACGGAGCTTTTCAAAATGCATTATGATTTTTAACATACATCTCTGAGTAGAGTTAAAAATGCATGACTACCCAATACCTACATTTTGGGAAAATTTTGCCATAGCCCCCTTTGTAAATGGGACTATCCACATGCACATAGGCATGACTAGGTGGCCATTCGGTAGCACACCTGTACACAATCATATACATCCTACATGCATTAATCACATCACAAAAAAAATCCGTAAGTGTAGTCTAATTACCAGATTATTTTACTTTTATGCCTTTACTCATTTGTCCTCGGATAGGATAAGAAATGGCGGTAAAAGGTGCCAATTTGTATTTCAAAAGTCAAATTTTTTCACATCATTATGTTGACATGGTTTAATACTAACATTTGCTATGTTGAATATTTTTATCAAATCATATCGGCATGCATATTCACTACTATGTATCTAAATGCATTTCATGTGATAAGTCATTTTTCAGCGGATAGAAAGCTGGAAAAAAAATACATGCATACGTTACCGGGGCGGTGAAGAGCGGCTTATGCGGTGGCGAGAATATCGAGAAAGTTACCCGAACTTCAATGAGATCCGAAGAAGAGCTCTGATTTCCTTCATTTGCATGACTTGAAAATGACTTATGAAAGCAACCATTGGGCTATACATAAAGCGCGGTTGGTAGCATGAGCTCACTGCTGGCTCCTGCGGTGTACTGCGGCACACTTACATGGGTCCCACACCTCGGCTCGCTCGGTTAGAGTTGCAAAAGGAGGTCTCCTGGTGAAAAAGGCGAATCGGGAATAAAAATGCTTTCTGCGATTGGCGGAATAGCACTTTGAAATCTGGTTTCTTGTCGATCGAGTTAAACTCCGTCGTCTCAATGGTATTACTTTGAAATAGGGTATCTATACCAATGAGCTCGACTTTTCCAGAGATCATGCTCGCAATACCCACAAAGGGTCGATCGATGCCGTCATTTTGAGTCTGACCCTAAACCTCCCGGTGGGGGTTCTGATATAAAAACCACGAAATACCAAACCTCCCGTGAGGAAGTTACAATGCAGAAGTTATGAAAAACATCCCGGTAAGTATGTATCCCCGTGAGAAGTCGTATCCGTGAAGTCAGCGCACATCTTTCAAGCATCTACGTATCCCCGGGTGGGGATTTACAACATAATCTGACCATTGATACACACATCGATGAAGGTCAAGCAACCTTGGCGTCATGTCGGTAGATGGCAAGTAAACCCATCGAAGCAACTCATCCACGTATCCCGGCGGGGGTTACAACGCAATGCTACCATTGACACATACATCAATGAAGGTCAAGCAACCTTGACAATGCACCCAGCAAGGATCTATCCGGTGATACACACATCAGCGAAGGTCGGGCATGACCACAGCGACGACAAAGCTATTGGCGATAACTCAAACGAGAATGAGGAAATATGTTATACACATCCTCAAATAGACAAAGCTTTATCCCCACGGATCTCTTTACACAAAGAGGTACCTCTATGGAATATAAGCGAGTGTCTAGGATTCAAGACTTTGGTGATAGCCCCAGCGTCGACATCCTTGGAGACTTGGATCGCATGTCAAGCCATCATTGATTGTCATCCCAGCGGGATTACACGATCAATCATGCATCATACATTTGCATCATGTTTTTGCATATAGCATCATGTTTATCTTGCTTGCATTTCAAGTGTCTAGGATTCTTTATCCTATCCATGCCTTGCATTGCATGAATATGATAAAGAGGGCATCTGTGAACACTCAAAATTTTTACTGCGCTTTATTCTTGACATTGCGGGAGGAAGATTTGTCTTTCGAGAGATAACCTTGGAAGGCAGCTTGACATCCATTCGGATACTACGGAAGTTCGGTTCAACCCGAACACAACAGGAACATCGGTTCAACCCAAAACATAAAGCGGGAACATCATTTCAAAAACCGGAACACACAGCAGAATGTCATTTCCAATCTAGGAGATAACCCCAGGTATCAGATCAAAAGGCCAAAGCAACAACAACACAGGAGAGGGCGATTCTGTCTCGGCGATAACACCATGACATTCGGTTTCGGTCCCAGAACAACAACTTTGGGAGTAGCGACTCCATCCTTGGTGATAGCCCCGAGGATGCTTTTTGCGATTTCGTGATAACTCGGAATTGTTTGTTTCAAACACATGCGATCGACTTCAAGCTCGGACCTCTCCTAGAGGCACTCATACCTCGGACCGGAGCTAACAGCAGGCGGGAGCAGGCACACCCACGAGATGACCTTGAGGCATTCAAACACAAGCGGTCAATCTCGGATGTAACCACGAAGCAGCGTCGCTTTCGCTCAAAGCCGGCGATAACCGGTGAGAGTCAAAGCGTCATCTTACCGCCTCAACATTTTCTCTCACAAGATGATATCGCGGCATACCAACAAGTAGTCAATCTCGGATGTAACCACGAGCAAGCGTCTACTTTCAACTCAAGCCGGTGATAACCCGGTGAAGAGTCAAACATCATCTTGTCCCTTCAACACACTGCGCGTCGTCTCAACACTTCATACATACATACATCCAACAATGTCCCACAAGAGGCGAGGAGTAACAATCCGAGTGACTATTATGCGTGGCGATACTTTGGATAGAATTTGAAGCTTGAAGACCATGGGCATAGACCCTCTTTCGACTTTCGTACAACCTCTAATCCATGTCATTGCGTAACTCTCGACACAAGCGGTCGAAGAAGGTCGGATATACCTCGTTCGGATGCTCGGATTGAAGTTACGCAAGTTCGAAGCGGACATTACGGTGCATGAGTGCACGTACTTGAGAGCAGATGGGACCCGTGAGGCTCGGATGCACCACGACCGACCCGCGAGGTACAAGCCTTGGCTACCGCGGTGTACTGCTGACCATCGATCTATAAATATGAGCCTTGGGAATTGACCATTTGAAGAAGAGAAGGAGAGGAAAAGCGAGGAAGCCACATCCATTTTACTCTGTGTATACACATCTTTTGAGTGTTTCCTCATCTTTAAACACTTGTTAGCTCACATATAGCTATCTTTTATCCGTGGGGGGTGAGTGTTTATCCATTTAAAGTCATAGAAGTCTACATTTTGTGAGCCTTTGTAAGCCTTCTCACATTATATAAAGCCTTCTTCTCATATTAGCACACCTTTGTTATACACATTGAGAGTCGTGTTGTGTGCGTTTGCGGGACTTGATTAAAAGTGGTTTTCATTTACATCTATATATATATATATATATATATATATATATATTTCATATATGGACTAACATTATCGAGTTATGCCTCGATTGAGCCTGAACTTGATGCAGGCATTTATTGCTTATATATATATATATATATATATATATATATATATATATATATATATATATGTTATCGAGACATATCGATGAGCACAGATTTTACATCTGGAGCATTTACATTTTATTTATATATATATATATATATATATATATATAATTGTTGTCGGACATATCGATGAGCTTTGGATTTACAATTTACATGCATTTTATATTTATATATATATATATATATATATATATATATATATATATATATATATATATATATATATATATTTATATATATATATATATATATTATATTATATTTTATCTATTGGAGTTTACTTACGTGGCGTTGATCGCTTTTTGACTTTATTTACATTTCACTCAGGTTTACACGTGGAGTTTACTTTCGTGGTGGTTGATACTTATATGGTATATATATATATATATATATATATATCGCTTTTATATATTTACATTTTAGATCCCCATGGAGTTGCTTCGTGGTGGTTGATCATATATATGTATATATATATTCTGACTTTTATATATATAGCGCTTCTTTACTTTCCATACAAATTGCGGTATCATGTGAGCCTAGGAATCATGTGATCCTGATTGATCTCTTGAATCTAGATTTGGTTCCCATGATGGACATTTTTTAATTTGTAAGCGACTTGTACATTATTTTCTGATGTCTGCGAATTTCCTTGGATGGTTTGTCATCATGCCCATGAGGAGTTCGACAACTTTCTTGTATATTATTTTCTCGAGAATGCTTCGCATCTCGAAAATAAAAACAAACAATAGAACATTTAATAATAAAATGGAAGTATCAAAGGCCTAAATTACTATTGAGCACGAGGTTTGAAAAACCTCTTTTACAAAACGTCATTGCTATATCTTGTTTAAAAGCTGAATTTTTCTATAAATTCAAACCCTATGTATATAGGTCTGTGCGAGCAGTACAACACTACTTCCAAATAATTGCACATTGATCCACACACACACACACACATTCATATAACGAGTTTCTTTGAAAAGTGGCGGTCACTGTGGTAACACGGATGTCGGGGGGTGCCTAACACCTTCCCTCTGCATAATCAAGCCCCCGGACCCAAAATGAATCTCGGTTTCACAGAGACCGTTTAGCGGTGTCAAATCCTTTTGGGTCGATGTGCAAACCTTTTTGATTTGCGTTGGTGCAACTCTTAAATTAAATACACCACCTTTTCATATTTTTTGGCGACTCTTAAAGTCAAATAAATCGACATTATACATGTGGGACCTTTTCACTTGTTTTTCAAACAAATCTCACATTAACATGAGAACACCAAAAAGAACAAGTAACGAAAAGGACACTCAAAAATGAATTAGTTACTATTTAGTCCATTCTCCTATAAATAGAAGCTTAATTCTTCTATCATTCTCACCAATTCTTTGAGATTCACAAGAGACACTATAGAGAGAGAAACTATAGAGAGCGAAGAAGAAGAGTATTCGCTACTTCACTTTTGCGATATCCGACTTTCTACTAAGGTAAGGGTATTATTTCTTTCAGTATTCATAAGGAATACTATTTTTCGTATTCATCCTTTAGTATGTCGAATAACTTTGTCTCGCGGATTACGTCATAGTATGATGGTGAAAATCCATTTGCAGTTTTCGTATGTTAATTCTTTTTAAATTCTTAAATCTAAACTTACTATGGTAAGTATTTCTTCTATAATCCTTGAAATTAGTGGAATATCCGTGAGTTTTGCGCTTCATCCAGTATCATTTTATTGGAATATTGATATGAACTTTTTTTTTTATTAAATATCAATATTTTCACCCGAATTACTATTCACGAGTTACTATTTATGGGTTACTATTCACCCGGTTACTATTCACTATAGTATTATTCACTCGGGTATTCGGGACACTTTTCATGCCGGGGTACTATTCACGAGTTACTATTCACGGGATTACTATTCACCCGATTACTATTTACTCAAATATTGTTCACTCGGGTATTTGAGACACTTTTCATGTCGGGTTACTATTCACGGGGTATTATTCCCAAAGTACTATTCACATGGTACTATTCACGGGGTACTATTCACCAAAAAATTTATTTCTTTTCTGTCCAAATTATTTTTGATACATGGATATTATTCTTGAATTTTACTCTACAAAGCAGTATCATGTTGAAAATTTGGACATTATTGAATTCTGGATAAATTAAATTATAAATCTTTAAAAATTTATTCTTTACTTTCTTTTAATTGAATTCTTATATCATTGTCATCATCCTTATGCTTATATTGCGATGAAAGTCATCTTTGGCTTACGTGCATAGATGGATTTATTAATTGGTATGATTATGACCGAGGATAATTCGGTATAGTCATGACCGGCCGGTGATGATTTACGAATAATTCTTGGCCCGTAGTGCAAGAATAATTTGTGGGACGTGATCTTAATGAATATCCTTGGCGTAGTAGTGCAGGGATGATTCGATGATGTGATCTATTTATTAAGCTGAGTCCCAGCAATAAAGTTAATGATAAACTTTTTAAATTATAGAAATAGTAGATATCATGCTCTACTTGACTCTTCTAATGGATTGTTTGTTCCGCTGCAGTTAAATTTGTTATCTATTATATTCTATCAGTTTCACATTGTTGAAGGCTAGTGATAATTTATTCTGCATTATCTTAGTCATAATATTTCTTATTGGGCTAGTTGAGCTCACTCTTTTACTTCCATTGTTCTCTTGAGGAAATGAGAACGTAGCCGGAACTAGTCGGGGAATAGAGTGATGGCCCGAGATGGTGTTATAGTAGTCCTCACTATTCTATAAAATAGTGTGCCAATAAATGTAATGAGGACTCCATTTGAGTTTGGATATTGTCTAGAAGACAATATTCGTATAAAAACTCTCAGCTCATGTTGTATAATTAAGTTTGTATTTGTATTTTGTACCATGTATTTGGCGACCCAAGATGGGTGATGTATACCTATTTTGAGGGCGTCACAACAATGACGTAAAGAATCAATCAAGTGAGATCAAGGATAAATATTAGAGATTTATAATTCAATTTATCCAGAGTTCAAGAATGTCCAAATTGTCAACATGATCACTAATTGTGGAGTAAACTTCAAAAATGATATTCATGTATCAAAAATAATTTGGACCAAAAAGAAATCAATTTTGTCATGAATAGTACCCCGTGAATAGTACCCTGAATAAATAGTACTCAAATAAAAAGTACCCCAAATGAATAGTGCCCCGAATGAATAGTATCCCGAATGAATAATATTCTAAATGAATAGTACTCTGATATAAATAGTATCTCGTCAATCAATAAGAAAATTCAGACCAATATTGGAATGATACTAGATGAAGCACAAACTATTAAGAATATTCCACTAATTTCAAGGGTTTTCACCATTTACTAATAAGGTTATGGAAACAAACAATAAATTCGTACCATAAATGAAGAAATATGAAAGAAGACGATATCCCTTGATGAGTACAAAAGAAATGACATCTCATACGAGTATAAAAGAATATACGAAACTGTAACTAGATTTTCACCCGTCATGCGGTAATCCACGTATACAGATCATTTCCATAATTTAATAAAGAATGAATACGAAGGGTTATTCACCATGCACGCGGTTATCCGCGTAGACAGGTTACTTCCGCAGATTAATAAAGAATGCATACGAAGGGTCATTCACCATGCATGCGGTAATCCGCATAGACATGTTACTCTCGCAGATTAATAAAGAATGAATATGAAGGGTCATTCACCATGCATGCGGTAATCCGGGTAGACAGGTTACTCCCGCAAATTAATAAAAAATAGAATGACAACCCTTATGAGTATGAAGAAAATATCACCCTTTACGAATATAAAAGAAATAATACCCCTTACCTTAATAGGAGATTGGATACTGCAATAGTGTAGCAGCAGAATACTCTTCTTCTTTCTCTCTATAGTTTCTCTCACTATAACTTGTGATTATAACTTTTCTCTTCAAATTGGTAGGAAATAATGAATGGATGGAGGAGTATTTATAGGCTAGGAAGAGGTGGTAAATTACAAGGTTAATTATACTTTAGTACCTTCATCTTTGTCTCTATTTTTAATTTAGTCCCTCAAGTATTATCAATCTTGCATAACCTCCCCTAATAGTACTTGCATGTTAATTAATAGTTCCTTGCATGTGAACCAATAGTTCCTTGTTGCTCATTTATCCGATTAATTACCCGTTTGGTCAATTTAACATCCAAAAACCAACTATCATAAAAAAAATCGATTTCCACTAACACTAATATTCCCAACACAATGGAAATATTTTTATCAATAATTATTCCTCACAATATTTACAACCAGATCCTTCTCATAAAAGAGGGGGCTTTTCGATAAGGATTTCTCCTTATTGGCGCGCAATTAAATAACCTAACCCCTTTCTTCGACAAAACTTTCTAGACATTGTCAATAATACAAATAATAATATGAATAACCGTGTCTTCTTAATTATTGATTTAATAATATAAAATATTATACAGATGATACCGTGACAATAATGGAATCAATAATATGAGATACTATGCAGCAACTACTGTGACAATTATTCAATGAAACTGAGTGACTTCTTACGTAAGCATCAATAATCATAGATACTGTGCAATACCGTGTGCTACTGTGCAACAACGGTAATTTTTATCACGGGGTATTTCAACAGTTTAACGGTAAAATTCTTACCGTTATTTTATGAATAGTTTATTTCTGTCGCTTTCTATATCCCACAGTTAATCCGTTATGTGGTCCACCAATAATTGTGCCGTCGTACGAATATTCTCCGACAAAAAGAATATTCCCCGACCAAGAGAATATTTTATGACCACTTGCTTACTTTGCAAAATTTGTACATATTACCCATAACTATAGCATTATATCAAATCAACACCATACTATTCAAAATAATATTTAGAGAAAATTAAATCTTTATTCATAAAAGTTGGGGTCTTACAACCTCCCTTCCTTATGAAATTTCGTCCTCGAAATTAATGTATGTACCTGGTGTGTCGAAGAGGTGAGGATACCTTGTTTTCATTTCAGATTCTAATTCCCAAGCCATTTCCTCAATTTCCTGGTTTCTCCATAAAACTTTAACTAAGGTATAACCTTTGAGCATAGAATATGCTCCTTCTTATCCAAGATCTTGACAGGTACCTCCTTATATGTTCAATATTGGCTATCTCATCTGGTTCTAATTCAATAATGTGGTTTGGGTCTTCCACATATTTACGTAACATAGATATGTGAAAAATATTATGAACACGAGACATACTTCGCGGTAAGGTGAGTCTATAGGCCTCAATTCCTACTTGATCGAGGATTTCAAATAGAACAATAAATTGAGAGTTGAGATTTCCTCTATTCGTCGATTCTTGCTTCTAGAATAGCACATTCTTCTTCATATTCATCAGCTCTGAGTCTATAGCTTTAGCAGCTTTAACTATATCGATTAAAGTCGGTTCTACTCGTATATTCGACATCATCACGTGGGTCCCTGAAGTTTTTAACTCTATCTCCATCCTTTGTAAGTCATACAAAATGGGTCTTTGTGTTGACAATATCGCACTCGTAGCCGCATACGATCTTCTACTCAACGCGTCAGCTACCACGTTCGCTTTTCCAGGATGGTATTGAATGGTATGGTCGTAATCTTTCAATAGCTCAAGCCAATGTCTTAGGCGCATGTTAATTTCTTTGTGAGTGAAGAAAAATTTAAGGCTCTTATGGTCTATGTAGATCTCTACTTTCTCTGTAACACCCCAGAAAATTGAACCTTTGTAAATATTTTTAATAATGAATAAAATAATATTATTTATTATTATTACGTGTGGATAAGACGAATGTCGTTTTATAACCAAGAAACGTTGGATTGTCATAGTATTTTAACTACGCGAGAGAATTAAAGTGTTTGAATTTCTAAGACGAAAATAAAAGCTTTTCGAGAAATTTTTTGAAAAACACTATTCATAGATTTCTGCTAGGGAATTATTTTTGAACTTCCGAGAAATATGTAATGTTATAATATCAAGGTGATATGGATTATGTAATAATAACCTTAGTATGGAAAACGTAATATTTCGCATGCGGACTTAATTTGGGAACGTTAGGTTTATTAAGAGTTAAAGGAAGAAAGTTGTGATCGTATAATGTGTATTCATTATATGAAGGTAATGAATGTAAGTATAATATGACGTATTGTACTATTATGTATGAAGAATGAGATAATGTATATTACGAATTAATATACGAGCTAGCATATGAGGATTATATATGGGGTATAAATTTTAAGTTGTTAAATCTAAGGTAATGGACTTGTAGGATTATCAGCCTAATAAGAGAAGTCCAATAGAAGGTGACAATCAAGCCCAAGTGTTTGATAGATCATGAGTCCAAACTATGGTAGCATAAGCCTAATAAGGAAGTAGTTACATTTAATTAACAATCCAAATGAGAAGTCATGATCCATGGGGCAATCCAAGTGTAAAGTGGGTAAACTTGATGGGCAAACAATTAGTGTGATGACCAAGTGTTGTGTTGAGCAAGGAATGAATAGTAAGGAGGTGGAAAGTAAGGAGGTGGAATGAAGAGGTGGAATAAGGAGGTGGGATGTTTAAAGACCATTCTACCCTAGCTTTGAGTTGCCTATAAATAGAAGGCTCCATTTCATTTTTTTGGTTGTTATTCATCCAACACTTTCCTCTCAAAGATAAGCAACTTATTTGGTAGAGAGAATAAGCCACTTAAGACTTATAAGCCACTTCAACTTTTGCTAGATTTTCCAAAGTGAATTAAAGTCATAGTCTTCAAGGGTAAGACTCATATCTTTTATCTACATCTCTTCTATGATAGGATTGATAGAGAAGGGAGATAGTTTGTTAAGAATATGTAATAAGTTATTAAGGAATGAACTTAAGCTGAATAAGTTGAATAAGCAACTTGAACTTTAATAAGTTGCTAGAATCATGAAGAACTTATCATATGTTTGTCATATGATTTTAGTATATTGAATATAGCATGAGAACATTGATTGATGGACTTAAGTTCATAGTAAGTCATAAGCATGAGGAATTGTAGTTCATAAGTTAAATAAGACATTGACTTATGAGAATAAGTCAAAACCTAATTTGATTATAAGTTGGTGTAATAAGTAACTTGTAATGATCATATGTTGGTTAAAATCCATTTAGAATCATTAAGAATGTAGTTTTGCCGGAATTCACACGATTGGACGATAATCGTCGAATTCATGAAATTCTCGGAATGGAAGTCATATTTTGTGTTTGAAGTCGAAAACGTTGGTTTTCGATGGAGACAAGTCATATTTGGCATTAGAGAGTTGCGGACTTGAAAATGACCGAATTTCGACTTAGAACGAAGAAACGAGCGTTGAACGTTCACGGAAGTTTATCGTTTTCGTTAAAATTGAACTCATACATGAAATTTTAGCAAACGAAGTCAAATAGATAAAATTCTTTGCATGAACGCATAGCGTATGTAATTTGCGAATCGTAGGCTTTTGAACGAGCCAATTCGGACTTATAACGAAGAAGTTAGGAGTCCGGGAGTTTCGTAAAATTTTCAAAAATTGCAAACTATCTGAGGCACAGAGTTGGCCATGCATGGCCAACCCAAGGCCTAAAGAGTATGCCATGATCTTCGTAATAAGATGTCCGAGCACACTGCTAACTTGTGCCGCAGCGTGAGATAAAGAACAAAGTGTGGCACCGCAACGCTAGATCCGGATGTTAGACTTCTTTAACTGGCCAAATTGTGCATCACGAGATGAAAGCGATGGGTGTGAAGGCCTTAAACCCTAGGCAATGGTCAGTAAAGAATGTTTTCAAGTACAGAATGAAAGAAAACTTGTTAGTAATGAACTAAAATATAAGCATAACATTGTGAAGGCATTGTAAGACACTTAAGTATGATGGTTAAGAGTTAATAATCAATTGAAGATGAATGAAATATGAATGACGTAATGAAAGCCGGAAACCCATAATAGTAGATCTAAGTCAGGATTTTCATTGAGATGAAGGGTAAGATATAATAGTATACATACTTGATTATATATGACCTAATGTAGTACGTTATATGATCATGTATTGTAGAAACGTAGAAACTTAAAGTGTACGTGTGTTTATCAGTAAGCAGACGCTGAAGGCGAGTATTCTAACCCTTGTTCCAGTTTAGTCTGGACAAGTTTTTTAATTCATGTATTCTTTCACATGAAGTCTTGAATGATGAAGTCTAAAGCCAACTCTTTCAGCTAGACTTATATTATGATTCTGTCAAGCATGATTTATGTTTATCGAGTTATATTGGTATGGTTTTCAATCGAAGACCAAGTATGCTAAATTGTTTTTGTCATTTAATGACAGGCACGTGAGGTTGCCACAACTTAAACGTATACACATTTAATAAATGTAGTGTTGATCAACATAAAGTACTATGGGCTGATCACCCAGTAGTGCTCTTAAGCTATGCTAGACTTACGGACTTAGTGTCGGGTTGTCCTTTTCAAAAGAAATTATGAACTGCTCATAGTTTTGAGCCTTAGTTGATATTCTACTGAATATTGTTGTTGGAAAACGTTTTGAATTAAAAGAAGTGCTATTTTGAATTATCGATAGTACTTCGTAACTATTGTTCGATTCTTGAAGATATATGAGTTCTATGTTTCAAGCATGTTGTTTATTAGAATTGTAGTACTTGCTGAGCTAGTCATGCTCACTCTTGCTTGAACCATATGAACACAGCTAAGATCGAGGGGACCGAAGGCTCAGGCAAGGACAAGGGCAAGGCGAAGACGAACCCTTAGATTGCTTATGTAATGGAATAGTTGAATGACTGTAATATATTGAATATTATGACAATAACAAACAAATGGGTTACAAAGAACCTGGGAAATGTAATATTATTTTGGATATATAGAAGTTATATTATTCCTTTTGAGACTATTCAATTAAATGAATGAATGAATGAATGGTTGTACCGTGTAGCACCATCTGTCGGGTTGGAAGAGACCCGAATTTAGGGGCGTCACATTCTCCCCATACAGGTAATGTCTCTAGATCTTTAACGTAAAAATGACTACTGTCAACTCTAGATCATGAGTAGGATAATTCCTCTCATATTCTTTGAGTTATCAAGAGGCATAGGCTATGACTTTCCCATTTTTCAATAGACCACATCCTAAACCTCTGCCTGAAGCATCGTTGTAGATGAAAAATCCCTCCGAACATGATGGTATTATCAGAACAGGTGATGAAATGTGTCTCCTCTTGAGTTCTTGAGAACTCTTCTCACATTCCTCGCTTTAACCAAATTTTGTTTCTTTTCGAGTCAGTTGAGTTAATGGAGTAGCGATTTGAGAAAATCCTTCCACAAATCTTCGATAATAACCAGCTAAGCCTAGAAAGCTACGTATTTTGATTACTGACTTAGGTTTCTCCCAACTATGACTCATATCCCAACCTTGGATAGCACCTCACAATGGCACCTATCAGTTTGCCAACACACAAAGATGGCATCCTTTACGGAGAGTCTGGCTTCGGTGCATTCCATAAAGGAAGTCACCAGATTGAGGCTCGGGTACCAACTCCTGTAGTTGGGTTTTTAACTTCTGAAGTTCAATAGGAGCCATTCAATATGGGGTTTTGGAAATGGGTTTTGTACTTATTTTAAGGTCAATACAAAATTTAATTTCACGCTCTAGGGGTAGGCTAGAAAGTTCTTCGGGAAATACATCAGGAAATTTATTAACAACAGGAATATCATTCAAATCTGACGTATTTTTGTTTAAATCCATGACATGTGCTAAGAAAGCTTGACATCCGTTTTTCAATAAATGAATGGATTTATGGCTTGATATGATAGTGATTGACTTTAGTGGTTTGGTTACTTGAATTCACATAATAGGTTAGTTAGGAATATGAAAGCTAACAACCTTACGAAGATAATTAATTTTAGTATGATGAGTAGTTAGTTAACCAGTCGATTCCTAAAATCACGTCAAATGCAAGTATTTTTAAAGAGATGAGATCAACAGGTAATGTGAGGGTGCCTTTTTGAATCAAACAAGATTTATAAATAATGGATGTAACGAAGGTTTCTCCCAACGGAGTTTCAACAGATAAGTCAAAGTCTAATTTCTCTGGAGTCAAGTTCAAACGTTGAGCACAAGTAGGTGAAATAAAAGAATGGGTAGAACCAGTATCTAAAGCCAACTCTTTTCGCTAGACTTATATTATGATTCTGTCAAGCATGATTTATGTTTACCGAGTTATATTGGTATGGTTTTCAATCGAAGATCAAGTATGCTAAAATGTTTTTGTTGTTTAACGACATGCACGTGAGGTTGCCACAACTTAAATGTATACACATTTAATGAATGTAGTGTTGATCAACATAAAGTACTATGGGCTGATCACCCAGAAGTGCTCGTAAGCTATGCCGGACTTACGGACTTAGTGTCGGGTTGTCCTTTTCAAAAGAAATTATGAACTGCTCATAGTTTTGAGCCTTAGTTGATATTCTACTGAATATTGTTGTTGGAAAACATTTTGAATGAAAAGAAGTGCTATTTTGAATTATCGATAGTACCCGTAACTATTGTTCGATTCTTGAAGATATATGAGTTTTATGTTTCAAGCATGTTGTTTATTAGAATTGTAGTACTTCTTTGAGCTAGTCTTGCTCACTCTTGCTTGAACCATATGAACACGACTAAGATCGAGGGGACCAGAAGGCTCGAGCGAGGACAAGGCAAAGCGAAGACGAACCCTTAGATTGCTTATGTAATAGAATAGTTGAATGTACGTAATATATTGAATATTATGACAAGAACAAACGAATGGGTTACAAAGAACACAGGAAATGTAATATTATTTTGGATATATAGAAGTTATATTAGTCCTTTTGAGACTATTCAATTGAATGAATGAATGAATGGTAATGCTTAGTGTAGCACCATACATCGGGTTGGAAGAGACACGGATTTGGGGGCGTCACAGGTTGGTATCAAAGCATTAGGTTATAAAACTTTAAGGGGATTAAAAACCTTAAGTCATAACCTTAAGAGACGTCAAAGAAAGTAAAAGAAGAAAGTAACCTTATAAAAATGCATTATGATTATGTTATGTGTTTTTATTATTCTCTTGGCGATGTACTAATCAACTTAACTATTTTGTGTAGATGTAGGGAGTAAATGGAATGTATGTAGATGGTCAAGCCATTAGTGAAGAATCGGTGAACCAAGTAGAGGTTATAAGAAACCCCATAGCGGAGAGCTGAAGTTGTGGTTATTGAGTGCGGAGACTCGGATGATGATGACTACATGTCGATTATTGATGGGATGATAGAGGAGGAAGTAGAGGCGGTGTCCTTTAATCCGGTGGCTATAGCGTGGAGATAGCTCTTGGGGGTCGATGATGTCTCTTTTTATATCGGTGTTGGATAGAAATATCCATTCTTGTCGAGGAAGTCAAGGAGTTGAAAGCGAGCTCAAATGGTTATAGAGGACAAAGGCGATGTCGAGTCCATGTGGGGGCGAGGAACATGACGAAAGGATTTTGGCTAAGGACAAAGTCCACAATTTAAAGCCACGAGGTCTTTGAGCTCAAGGAGGAGCTAAAGACCAAGGTGCAAAGAAGATAGGGAGGATGTCTATATCTATAGGAGTTCTCATCTGATTTCCGATGAGCGGTAGCTAGATATCGTGTGTAGAGGTGGGGCAAACACGACATCTTATTTAATAGTGATATCATTCTTTCGGTCTTGCCAAAGTAGATTTTGAGAATGCCTTGAGGCGAGATGTAGACTAGTAGTAGTTAGAGTAGTATGTAAATATTTTGTAAGTAGTAGTGACGTAAAGCCCTTTTTGTATAGTAAAGGGTAGTCTTTTGTAAATCCCAATTTTGGAAAGCGATAGCGGGAAATTAATGTAATCGACTTAAGTGTGTGTATGTAATCGATGTAGTATTATACTACAAAGAATGAATATAAGTCCTTTTTATGAAAAGCAATGAGTTATGGATGTTGGAGTTATTGTTAATATTAATGATAACTAATAAAGAAAGGAATAATAATGAAATGTGTTTATTGTATCAGCAAAATGCCGCCAAGAAGAGTGCAACGTAATCAAGGTGTGAGTGTAAATAAACCGGAGGGAGGTCCGGTTAATCCAATGCAGGAGTTTGTTAATTTAATAGCAGCTGCCTTTAATAGAACAAGGGCTAATATCCCCGTAAATTTGGGAGTAACACGAGCTACTACCTTTAAGGATTTCAAGAGCGTGGGTCATGGGAGTTCAAAGGAACTACGGACCTATTGAAAGCCCAAGCGTGGGTTAAGGAGATAAAGAAGGCATTTGTAATAGCAAATGTCGATGAGGCCCAAAAAGGTTGCTTTTGCGACCTATATGATGAAGGAGAGGCCAACTTTTGGTGGGAAGCCAATCAAAGGCTAGGGCTGGGATAAGCGAATCGGCGTGGGAGAGGTTCGAGGAGATATTCTTGAGAACTACTTTCCCACGAGCATCTGAGGAGGATGAGATGTGGTTTTTTGGAGTTGAAACAAGGGGACATGAGCGGTTCCCCAATCGCCGCCAAGTTTAATGAAGCTGGCAAGGTTCGCTCCACATCAAAGTGGATCTTGAGGTGAGGAAGCACGATGGTTCGAGCGGGGCTTGAAACCCCAGCTCTATAACAGCATATCGGTGTTCAAAGTACTTCTTTTGGGACCATTTTAGAGAAAGCGATAATCGTCGAGGGTGGTAGTGAAGCTTTAAGTCAATACCACAAGGACAAAAAGAGCAAGGTTAAAGTAGGCGGAGAGTAAAGATCGAGGGGGAGCGAGTGGTAGTGGCGAGGGAGGAGGAAGAGGAAGGTATTTAGCTCTGGGAATACGGAGTGAAGCAAGGAGACAGAAGAGAAGAATGGAGGCTGCAAGACTGTGGGAAGACTCACTTAGGAGTGCATCTCAAGGGAAAGCCATCTGTTACAACTATGGATGGGAGGGCATATTGCAGCCTAATTGTCAAGTCGAGAAAGAACCACGGATGCTTTGTGTGTGGATCAGTGACCACATGGCAAAAAGCTGCTAGAAGAAGGGACGAGATGGGAATCGAGGGAGCTAATAGCGGTAAGTTAGCTATTAGTGGACCGGTAGCTGGTAAAGGTAGGCCGATGGGTCATACCTTTAACATGATGATCAAGATGCGATCGCATCGAGGACGTCGTCGTCATGAGTATTATTCCGATCAGCGATATCAATGCGTACGTCTTTGTTTGATTTGGGTGCTACTTGTTCGTTTATAGCATGCGATTTTGCTAAGCGATTAGGATTACTTCCGAAAAGTTGCTTATACCTTTAAATATTAAGGTAGCAAATGAAGAAATAATTCTGTTGAAGATGTTCATAAGAGTTGTTGTGTAGATATACGGGGTTGTAAATTATCGGTAGATTTATTCTGGAAATAAAGTTAGGAGAATTGATGTAATTCTCGGAATGGATTAGTTAGTAAACCATGGGGCAATTATAGATTGTCAAAATAAATGTGTGAACATTAAGGCGTTAGAACAACCTCGGGTAGTATTTTACGGTAATAGATCATGGGACGTTCGTGTTGTCTAACCATGACACAAACTAGGAAATTCTTGAGAAAGGGATCGTAGGTTATCGTGTCATGTTGTTGATACCCAAAGAGTGGTAGCAACCATGGAACAAAATACTGTAGTGAGAGAGAATTTGTCGATGTATTTACGAGTGAATTATCGGGTCTTCCACCGGATAGGAGGCGAGTTTGTGATAGACATTGTGCGGGGGCGGCACCGGTTTCGAGCAACGCCGTATCGTATGGCTTGAGTGGAGATGAAGGAGTTGATGGTGCGATTGCAAGAACTATTAGCGGGAAGTACATTCACCCAAGTGTTTTTTAGTAGGGAGCACAAGTCTTTATTTGTCGAAGAAGAAGGACGGATCGTTTAATTGTGTGTATCGATTATCGAGAGTTGAACAAGTTAACGATAAAGAATAAATACCCATTGCCGGGATCGATGATCTCTTTGATCGAGTTGAAAGGGGCTAAGTATTTTCTAAAATAGATTTAAACGGGTATCATCGGTTGAAGGTTAGGAAGGAGGATGTGCCAAAAAGGCGACATTCGAGGACTCGTTATGGTCATTCTGAGTTTCTGGTGATGTCGTTTGGGTTGACAAATGCACCATTTGCATTTATGGATATGATGAGCGAGTGTTCAAACAATATTTGGACAAGTTCATCGTGGTGTTTATAGATGATATTCTAGTCTATTCTAAGGATGGGAAGATCATCTTTGAACACCTTAGATTAGTGTTGGAGACACTAAGAAAGGAGAAGTTGTATCTGAAATTCACTAAGTGTGAATTTTGGTTGGAGAAAAATACTGATTTTTAGGTCATGTCATTGACCATGAGGGATTTCGATAGATCCGGTGAAGGTGGAAGCCGTGATGAATTGGGAGCGACCGAAAAGCGCCGGTGAGGTGCGGAGTTTCCTAGGGTTAGCGGGTTACTATCGAAGATTCATCGAGGATTTTTTGAGATAGCTACTCCGTTGACTAACTTAACAAGGAAGGCGGTGAAATATGCTTGGGTGACAAGTCACGAGGATAATTTTCAAGAACTAAAGAAGAGATTGAGTGAAGCGCTTTGTTTTGTCATTGCCCGATGACACGGGAATTTTTGTAGTTTATAGCGATGCTTCGCATAGAGGACTTGGTTGCGTGCTCATGCGGCATGGCAAGGTCATTGCTTGCGTATGCATCTAGGCGATTGAAGGATTATGAGAAAGTTTACCTACTCATGATGCAGGAAGGCTGGCGATGATTTTTTTCTAAAGATATGGAGACATTATCTTTATGGAGAAAAATGTGAGATATATACGGACCACAAAAGTCTTAAATATATCTTCACACGAAGGAGTTGAATATGAGGCGAGAGGAGATGGTTGGAGTTGATAAAGGATTACTGTTGTGAAATCTGTATCACCTGGAAAAGCCGATGTAGTTCTTAAGCGCCTTAAGTAGAAAGGGTCGGGAAAAGTTGTCTATGTTAACGGCTCAAAATGAGTTAATAATGAGAGATGGCTAGGATGGAGATAGAAGTGAAGTTGCCAAGTGAATTGGAGCAGATACTTTTTACGACGGAGATGCGATCTACTATCGTAGAAAGAATCAAGGAGGTCTGACTCAAGAGCGGATGAGTGTGATCGAGTAATAAAGGAGGCGATTAACCAATGAAAAAGAGACTAAATATAGTCTTGATAATGAGGGGTTATTAAGATTTGAAGGAAGAATTTGGGTTCGAATGAGAGGCGGAATTAAGGAAGCGAGGTTCTACAAGAGGCTCATAGTTCAAGGTTTTCGATTCATCTGGTAGCACTAAGATGTATCAAGATCTTGACGAGAGTTTACGGTGGCCGAACATGAAGAGAGAGATCATAGAATATGTGAGTAGGTGCTTGACTTGTCGGAGAGTTAAGTAGAACATCAAGCGACCTAGTGGCTTCACTACGGTCATTAGAAATCGGAGTGGAAGTGGGAGAATATCACGATGGATTTTGTGGTAGGACTTGAGCTACTCGGAAGGGGTATGATGCGATCTGGGTAATAGTAGCCGATTGTGAAAGTTGGCTCACTTTTTACCAATTAGGGTTAAGTATAACTTAGACCGATTAGCTAGACTCTATATTAAGGAAATAATCTCGGACATGGAGTACTTGTATCGATTGTGTCGGATCGTGATTCACGATTCACGTCGAACTTTTGGAGGAGTACAAGTAGTTGGGAGCAGCGATTAAAATTTGAGTCTGACGTATCATCCACAAGCGGATGAATGAGGCGAGAGGACAATTAGGGCGTTAGAAGATATTTGAGATCTTGCGTCATGGATTTCAAGGGTAGTTGGGATGATCATCTACCATTAGTGGAGTTTGCGTATAACAATAGTTATCATGCAAGCATAGGTATCTGCGCCTTACGAAGCTTTGTATGGGAGGAAATCTGAGCATGCCACTGTATTGGGATGAGGTAGGAGAATGCAGAATGTTGGGACGAGTTTGGTACAACAGGACAGCGGACATTGTCGAGAAGATACAAATCGTCTTCTAGCGAGCTCAAGAGGCAGACGAGAAGAAGTTTACGGATCGCGTAGAGAGAATCGGGAGTTTGAAGTAGGTTAAATGCGTATTCTAAAAAGTATCTCCTGGAAAGGAAAGATACGTTTTGGGAAGAAGGAAAGTTAAGTCAAGGTTCATAGGACCTTTTGAGGTATTAAAGCGGGTAGGTGAGGTAGCTTATATGATAGCCTTACCTCCGGACCTAGAAACGAATACATAATGTATTTCACGTATCGTATTACGTCCTTATAAGCGGATTATAAGCGCGTGATAGAATATGAGCCTATTCATATCGAGAAGGACTTAGCGTATGAGGAAGCAGCAGATTCAAATTGTTGATAGAAAAAAGAAAGTTTCTGAAATAAAAGTCATACCTTCGGTAAAGGTGATATGGAAGAACCACGATCTGAAGAAAAAGCAGCGTGGGAGTTAGAAGAAATGATGAAAAGAATTACCCTCATTTATTTGTGTAATTTTTTTTTAGCGAGATTACGGGGACAGAATCCTTATAAGGGAGAGAGTGTAGCATGAGAAAAATCGAACCTTTGTAAATACTTTTAATAATGAATAAAATAATATTATTTATTATTATTACGTGTGGATAAGATGAATGTGGATTACATAACCTAGAAAGCGTTGGAATGTAAGTAGTATTTTAACTCGTGGGAGAATTAAAGTGTTTGAATTTCTAAGGCGAAAATAAAAGCTTTTAGAAATTTTTGAAAAACACTATTCATAGATTTACGCTTTCAGGAATTATTTTTGAACTTCGAGAAATACGTAATGTTATAATATCAAGGTGATATGGATTATGTAATAATAACCTAAGTATGGAAAAGCGTAATATTTTGCATGCGGACTTAATTTGGGAGCGTTAGGTTTATTAAGCGTTAAAGGAAGAAAGTTGTGATCGTATAATGTGTATTCATTATATGAAGGTAATGAATGTAAGTATAATACGACGTATTGTACTATTATGTATGAAGAATGAGATAACGTATATTATGAATTAATATACGAGCTAGCATATGAGGATTATACATGGGGTATAAATGTTAAGTTGTTAAATATAAGGTAATGGACTTGTAGGATTATTAGCCTAATAAAGAAGTCAATAGAAGGTGACAATCAAGCCCAAGTGTTTGATAGATCATGAGTCCAAACTATGGTAGCATAAGCCCAATAAGGAAGTAGTTAGATTTAATTAACAAGCCCGATGAGAAGCCATGATCCATGGGGCAATCCAAGTGTAAAGTGGGTAAACTTGATGGGCAAACAATTAGTGTGATGACCAAGTGTTGTGTTGAGCGAGGAATGAATAGTAAGGAGGTGGAAAGTAAGGAGGTTATTGAGGAGGTGGAATGAGGAGGTGGAATAAGGAGGTGGGATGTTTAAAGACCATTCTACCCTAGCTTTGAGTTGCCTATAAATAGAAAGGCTCCATTTCATTTTGTTGGTTGTTATTCATCAACACTTTCCTCTCAAAGATAAGCAACTTATTTGGTAGAGAGAATAAGCCACTTAAGACTTATAAGCCACTTCAACTTTTGCTAGATTTTCCAAAGTGAATTGAAGTCATAGTCTTCAAGGTAAGACTCATATCTTTTATCTACATCTCTTCATGATAGGATTGATAGAGAAGGAGATCGTTTGTTAAGAACATGTAATAAGTTATTAAGGAATGAACTTAAAAGTAGAATAAGTTGAATAAGCAACTTGAACTTTAATAAGTTGCTAGAATCATGAAGAACTTATCATATGTTTGTCATATGATGTTAGTATATTGAATATAGCATGAGAACATTGATTGATGGACTTAAGTTTCATAGTAAGTCATAAGCATGAGGAATTGTAGTTCATAAGTTAAATAAGTCATTGACTTATGAGAATAAATCAAAACCTACTTTGATTATAAGTTGGTGTAATAAGTAACTTGTAATGATCATATGTTGGTTAAAATCCATTTAGAATCATTAAGAATGTAGTTTTGCCGGAATTCACACGATTGGACGATAATCGTCGAATTAAGTGAAATTCTCGGAATGGAAGTCGTATTTTGTGTTTGAAGTCGAAAGCGTTGGTTTCGATGGAGACAAGTCATATTTGGCATTATAGAGTTGCGGACTTGAAAATGGCCGAATTCGACTTAGAAACGAAGAAAGCGAGCGTTGAACGTTCACGGACGTTTATCGTTTTCGTTAAAAATGAACTCATAGGTGAAATTTTAGCAAACGAAGTCAAATAGATAAAATTCTTGCATGACGCATAGAGTATGTAATTTGTGAACCGTAGGCTTTTGAGCGAGGCAATTCGGACTTATAACGAAGAAGTTATGAGTCAGGGAGTTTAAATAAAATTTTCAAAAATTGCAAACTATCGAGGCCGCTGAGTTGGGCGTGCATGGCCAACCCAAGGCCAAATGAGTGGTGGTGCATGTTGTAAATGTGATGTCTGAGCACACTGCTAACTAACTTTCTCAGCATATGCGAGATAAAGAACAAAGTGTGGGCGCAGCATGGCGCCGGATCCGGATGTTGAACACTTTGCTAACTTTCATGTGCATGTATGATGAGATGAAGAAGCGATGGAAATGCCATGCGCCAACCCTAGGCAATGGTCGATAAAGAATGTTTTTCAAGTACAAAATGAAAGAAAACTTGTTAGTAATGAACTAAGATATAAGCATAACATTGTTAAGGCATTGTAAGACACTTAAGTATGATGATTAGAGTTAATAATCAATTGAAGATGAATGAAATGTGAATAGCGTAATGAAAGCGAGGAAACCCATAATAGTAGATCTAAGTCGAGGATTTACATTGAGATGAAGGGTAAGATATAATAGTATACATACTTGATTATATATGACCTAATGTAGTACGTTATATGATCATGTATTGTAGAAGCGTAGAGACTTAAAGTGTCGTGTGTTAATCGATGGAAGAGAATATTTGAAGGCAAGTATTCTAACCCTTGTTCGATTCGATGCGGACAAGTTTTGTAATTCATGTATTCTTTCACATGAAGTCTTGAATGATGAAGTCTAAAGCCAACTCTTTCGGCTAGACTTATATTATGATTACATCGAAGCATGATTTATGTTTACTAGAGTTATATTGGTATGGTTTTCAATCGAAGACCAAGTATGCTAAAATGTTTTTGTCGTTTAACGGCGAAGCGCGTGAGGTTGCCACAACTTAAGCGTATACACGTTTAATGAATGTAGTGTTGATCGACATAAAGTACTATTTGATCACCCGGAAGTGCTAAATAAGTAAGCTATCTTGGGACTTACGGACTTAGTGTCGGGTTGTCCTTTTCAAAAGAAATTATGAAGCGCTCATAGTTTTGAGCCTTAGTTGATATTCTCTTGAATATTGTTGTTGGAAAACATTTTGAATGAAAAGAAGTGCTATTTTGAATTATCGATAGTACTTACGTAACTATTATTCGATTCTTGAAGATATATGAGTTCTATGTTTCAAGCATGTTGTTTATTAGAATTGTAGTACTTGCTTTGAGCTAGTCATGCTCACTCTTGCTTGAACCATATGAACCACGACTAAGATCGAGCGGATAGAAGGCTCGAGCGAGCGAGACAAGGGCAAGCGAAAGGCGAACCCTTAGATTGCTTATGTAATAGAATAGTTGAATATACATAATATATTGAATATTATGACAAGAACAAACGAATGGGTTACAAAAAGAACTTGGGAAATGTAATATTATTTTGGATATATAGAAGTTATATTAGTCCTTTTGAGACTATTCAATTGAATGAATGAATGAATGGTAGTGGTAGTAGTGTAGCACCATCATCGGGTTGGAAGAGACCCGGACCAAATTTTGTTTCTTTTCAAGTCAGTTGAGTTAATGGAGTAGCGATTTGAGAAAATCCTTCCACAAATCTTCGATAATAACCAGCTAAGCCTAGAAAGCTACGTATTTTGATTACTGACTTAGGTTTCTCCCAACTATGACTCATATCCCAACCTTGGATAGCACCTCACAATGGCACCTATCTGCTTGCCAACACACAAAGATGGCGTCCTTTCTGTAGAAGTTCCGCTTCGGTGCATTCCATAAAGGAAGTCACCAGATTGAGGCTCGGGTACCAACTCCTGTAGTTGGGTTTTTAACTTTTAAAGTTCAATAGGAGTCATTCGATATGGGGTTCTGGAAATGGGTTTTTTACTTATTTTAAGGTCAATACAAAATTTAATTTCACTCTCTGGGGGTAGGCTAGAAAGTTCTTCTGGAAATATGTCAGGAAATTTATTAACAACAGGAATATCATTCAAATCTGACGTATTTTTGTTTAAATCCATTGACATGTGCTAAGAAAGCTTGACACGTTTTTTAATAAATGAATGGAATATGAAAGCTAACAACCTTACGAAGATAATTAATTTTAGCATGATGAGTAGTTAGTTAACTAGTCGATTCCTAAAATCACATCAAATGCAAGTATTTTTAAAGAGATAAGATCAACAGGTAATGTGAGGGTGCCTTTTTGAATCAAACAAGATTTATAAATAATGGATGTAACGAAGGTTTCTCCCAACGGAGTTTTAATAGATAAGTCAAAGTCTAATTTCTCTGGAGTCAAGTTCAAACGTTGAGCACAAGTAGGTAAAATAAAAGAATGGGTAGAACCAGTATCTAATAAGGTATAGACTTCGCAAGAATTTATGATTAGCATACCCTTAATAACTTTGTTCACGTTCCTCGCTTTTTGGGAAGTCACGACAAACGCTCTCCCTTGAACCACCGACTTTGACTTGTCTAGGACAGCCTTTGGTGTCACCGTCCCAGCTGGACTTAACTTCGCTACAGGACAAAATCGATCTATGTGACCGTTCTTTCCACAACTGAAACACACCTTGGAAGATTATGTACAGTTTGTACTGATGTGTCCCTCCTATCTGCACCTGTAACATTTAACCGGTGGTCGGTCTCTTTCCCTAGAAATGGGTGCTAGTGCTGCTATCTTTCCGTCATTGTTGAATCTTCTCTTTTTAAACTTTCCACTTAATTCACCTTTCTTACTATCTAGGCTATGATTACCACCGAAGTGGTTACCATTTCTGGCACGATAATTTCCTCCATGATGGTTATCATTGTTCTGATGGCCGTTGCCACCGGTACGATTATAATCGTGTTGTTGGTTGTTGTCTTTTGGTTAAGCTAACTCAATATCGCGTTCCAATAATCGAGCCCTATTCATAACATCTAAATATAAACAAAGTTTAAGAGAAATGAGGTATTGATGAATTTCAGGTTTCAAACCTTGCAGAACCATTCGTGTCATTCGCTCCTCATTATCTACCAAATGGGATGTAAATCGGAATAACTCCGCAAACTTAGCCTCGTATTGTGATATAGTTGTGATCCCCCAAAATAGGTATACATCACCCATCTTGGGTCGCCAAATACATGGTACGAAATACAAATACAAAATTAATTATACAACATGAGCTGAGATTTTTTAAACGAATATTGTCTCATAGAAAATATCCAAACTCAAATTCAATCCTCATTACATTTATTATCACACTAAATAGTGAGGATTACTAAAACAACCATCTCGAACCATCACTCCTTTCCTCAACTAGTTCCGGCTACGTTCTCATTTCCTGAAGAGAACAATGGAAGTAAAAGGGTGAGCTCAACTAGCCCAGTAAGAATTATTATGACTAAGATAATGCAGAAAAAGTTATCAATAGCCTTCAACAATGTTAAACTAATAGAATATAATAGACAACAAGTTTAACTATAGCGGAACAAGCAATCCATTAGAAGAGTCAAGTAGAGCATGATATCTACTATCTTCTATAATTTAAAAAGTTTATCATTAACTTTATCGCTCGGACTCATCTTAATAAATAAATCACATCATCAAATCATCCCTGCACTACGGGCCAATGATATTTATTAGTATCATGTCCACAAATTATTCCTGCACTACGGGCCAAAAATATTCGTGTAATTATCAATGGTCATGATCATACCGAATTATCCCTGGTCATAATCATACCAATCAATAGTCCATCTATGCACTACGGGCCAAAGATGACTTTCATCACAATATAAGTATGAGGATGATGACAATGATATAAGAATTCAATTAAATGAAAGCAAAGGATAAATTTTAAAGATTTATTATTTAATTTATCCAGAATTCAATAATGTCCAAATTGTCAACATGATACTGCTTTGTGGAGTAAAATTCAAGAATAATATCCATGTATCAAAATAATTTCGACAAAAAAGAAATAAATTTTTTGATGAATAGTACCCCGCGAATAGTACCCTGTGAATAGTACTTCAGGAATAGTACCCCAACATGAAAAGTGCCTCGAATACCCTAGTGAATAATATTTGAGTGAATAGTAACTGGGTGAATAGTAACCCATGAATAGCAACTCATGAATAGTACCTCGACATGAAATGTGTCCCGAATACCCAAGTGAATAATATTCTAGTGAATAGTAACTGGGTGAATAGTACCCCGGGTGAAAATATTGATATTTAATAAGAAAGTTCAGATCAATATTTTAATGAAATGATACTGGATGAAGCGCAAAACTCAAGGATATTACACTAATTTCAAGGATTATAGAAGCAATACTTACCATAGTAAGTTTAGATTTAAGAATATGAAAAGAAATAACATACAAAATCAAGAATGGATTTTCACCGTCATACGCAGACGTAATCCGTGATAGACAAAGTTATTCCGACATATTAAAGGATGAATACAAAAAATAGTATTCCTTATGAATACGAAAGAAATAATACCCCTTACGAATATAAAAAATAATATCCCTTACCAAACAAAAATAACATCCCTTACCTTTGTAGAAGATTGGATACTGCAATAGTGAAGTAGCAGAATACTCTTCTTCTTGCTCTCTATAGTTTATCTCTCTATAGTTTCTCTTGTGAGTCTCAGTGAATTGGTGAAAATGAAAAAAGAATTAAGTTTCTATTTATAGGAGAATGGACTAAATAGTAACTAATTCACGAACGGTCCATATTTATTCACTATTAGAATGGAAAGTCCATATTGATTACTATTAAAACCACAACCGACGGTCCAAATTGATTTATTTTTAAAATCACCACCGACGGTCCATATTGATTTAACTTATTACACTTTGGTACCCCTAAAGTTTTCCAAGTTTGCATTATTCCCCTCTAACTTTTGTAAATCACTTATTTTCAATAAAAACATTCTTAATACTTCAACAATTATTCATCATTAATATTATAACTCACAATATTTAACAACCAGATCATTTCCAGGAAAGATTGGGCTTTCCGATAAGGATTTCTCCCTATTGGCGCGCATTTAGGTGACTTAACCTCTCCTCGACAGAACTTTCTAGACATCGTCAATATTGCAAATAATAATATGAATAACTTTATCGTCTTAATTATTGATTTAATAATATAAAATATTATGTAGATGATACTGTGACAATAATTGAATCAAATAATGTGAGATACTATGCAATAATTACTGTAGTAATAAATGAGTAAACTGAGTGGCTTCTTACATAAGCATCAATAATCAATATTGTGTGCTACTATACAACCACGCGTATTACTGTACTTTTACCACCGGGTAGTTCAACAGTTTAACGGTAAAACTTTCGCCGTTATTTTTATAAAAAGATATTTCTGTCATTTTCTAACTACGACAATAATTATGTTATGGGGTCCACCAATTATTGTGTCGTCATACGAATATTCCCTGTTAAAACAAATATTCCCCGACACAACGAATATTTTATATCAACTTGCTTACTTTGCAAAAAATTTCAAATATCACCCTTAACTTTAACCTTTATCATTTATCAATTTAACCATTTACTAAATAACATAATAATTATAAGAAAATTGAATACTTTCATTTCATAAAATTTGGGATCTCACAATCTCCCCTCCGTATGAAATTTCGCCCTCGAAATTTATATACGCATACTGGTATCTTCAAGAGGTGAGGATACTATAAATCGATTCTAACTCTTGAGATATAACCTTTGAGCGTAGAATATATTCTTTCTTATCCAAGATTTTAACAGGTACCTCTTCATATGTTAAATCTTCCGCTACCTCATACGGTTCTAATTCAATAACGTGGTTCGGGTCCACATATTTACGTAACATCGATACGTGAAAAACGTTATGAACACGCGACATACTTGGCGGTAAAGCGATTCTATAGGCCACACTTCCTACTCGATCGAGGATTTCAAATAGACCAATAAAATCGAGGGTTGAGATTTCCTCTCTTCGTCGATTATTTCTTCTAGAATAATGCCCTCATGAACCTTCTTCTTCACATTCATCAGCTCTGAGTCTGTAGCTTAATCGGCTTTAACTTTACTGATTAAAGTCATTTTTAATCGTATATTCGCCATTATCACATGGGTCTCTGGAGTCTTTAACTCTATCTCAATTCTTTGCAAGTCATACAAAATGTGTCTTTATGTTAACAATATCGCACTCGTAAACGCATACGATCTTCTACTCAATGTGTCAGCTACCACGTTCGCTTTTCTAAGATGGTATTGAATGGTATGGTCATAATCTTCAACAGCTCAAGCTAACGTCTTCGGCCCATGTTATGTTCGTTTTGGGTGAAAAAAAATATTTGAGGGTTTTGTATCGGGTTCAAGGTCGATACAAAATTTGATTTCACGCTCTGAGGGTAGGCCAGGAAGTTCTTCGGGAAATACATCAGGAAATTTATTAACAATAGAAATATCATTCAAATCTGACGTATTTTTGTTTAAATCTGTGACATGAGCTAAGAAAGCTTGACATCCGTTTTTCAATAAACGAATAGCTTTATGGCTTGAGATGACAGTGATTAACTTTAGTGGTTTGGTTGTTTGAATTTGCATAATAGGATGGTTAGGAATATGAAAGCTAACAACCTTAAGAAAACAATCAATTTTAGCATGATGAGTAGTTAACCAACCACATCGAATGCAAGTATTTTCAAAGAGATAAGATCGACAGGTAATGTGAAAGTGTCGATTTGAATCAAACAAGATTTATAAACAGTGAAGGTAACGAAGGTTTCTCCTAATGGAGTTTCAACCAATAAGTCAAAGTCTAATTTCTCCGTAGTTAAATTTAAACGTTAAGCTCAAGTAGGAGAAATAAAAGAATGGGTAGAATTGGTATCGAATAAGGTATAGACTTTGCAAGAGTTTATGATTAACTTACCCGTGATAACTTTCTTCGGGTTCCTCGACAAATGCTCTCACTTAAACTACCGGCTTTAACTTGTCTGGGACATCCTTTTGCGTCACCATCCCAGCTAGACTTGACTTCACTACACGAAAAAAATGAGCTAGGTGACCTTCTCTTTCGCAATTGTAACACGCTTTAGACTGCATTGTGCAGTTTAGACTAATGTGTCCCTCCCCTCCGCATTTGAAGCATACGATCGGTGATCGTTCTCCTTCCTTGAAAACCGGTGTTGGTGCTGACGTCTTTCCATTATTATTGAATCTCCTCTTCTTGAAATTTCCACTTCTATTATCTTGGCCATGATTACCACCAAAGTGGTTACCATTTTTGGCATGTTGACTCCCTCCGCGTTTGTTGTCACAGCTTCAATAACTGCTACCACTGGTATTATCGACTTGTCGACTGCTCTCTCTTGGTTGGGTTGACTCATTATCGTGCTCCAATAACTGAGCCCTATTTACAACATCTGAATACAAACACAGTTTGTGAAAAATGAGGTATTGACGTATTTCGGGTCTCAAACCTCGCAAAAATATTCGCGTCATTCTCTCCTCATTATCAACCAAATGGGATCCGAACCGGGACAACTCAGAAAACATAGCCTCGTACTACGACACGGTCATATTATTTTGCTCCAACTTGATAAACTCCACATCCTTCATGTGACGAATACTTTCGGGAAAGTACTTGTCGTTGAACAGTTCTTAGAACTTTTTCCAAGAAATTTTGAAAGTCACGTAGAAAGTGAGCACGTTTCATCGATTCCCACCCGGTAATATGCCTCTCCTCTTAACATAAAGGTGGCAAATGGAATCTTTTGCTCCTCGGAGCATCCCAAGACATCAAATATCTTGGTGATCTGCTTTATCCACGTCTCTACCTTAAGTGGTTTTGGCTCTCCCAAAAACTCCAGTGGTCCTAGCTCCTTGAACTGCTTAGCGGTGACCAACCGAGAGATGCCAGTGTTTCTGTAATAACCCGAGATTTTCTATATAAAATAATTAAGAATTTTTGCGTATAAATTTTTTTTATTTATTTAATGACGAGAATAAGTGTCTAGTAATGTGAACGATAAATGCGAATATATTTATTACTTGAAAAATTAGAAATAATTTTGGAATTATTAATTACTACAAATTATATTTTATGGTAATTAATTTTACGTAGCGTAAATATTTTTATTAATTATTTTCCATGATAACATGATTGGAAATAATATATGAAGTGATAATTAGAATTATATAATAAATTTTTTATTATATGATTTGTTCGAGAATATTTAAGTTAATTATTTTAACTTGATTATTGATCTTTGTGTAAGAAAGAGAAGTCGATATGAGATCCAAACCCCGAATTGGGATTGTGATCAAGAGATGAGAATAATAAAATTATATTATTGTTATAATGATTTTACAAAGACAATAATTATATCGTGTATGTCTATGGACAGATAATATCGAAAGCAATGACATACCAATTAGGTCATAGCATATTATCGTGTCTTGTGAAACCCTAATTATTAAACTCGCCATTTAGATATGACTAAGTAGTGGATTGTGTATATGAAGGTTATTCATGTATAAGATGTCAGTAATTAGAAGAAAACCCTAATTACTGTTGTATATCGATAATTAGGACAAACCCTAATTATTACAACCCTAATCGGTTGAAGTTAGAGACCGTAATGACTATGTTAGAACATACACAGATAATTAGAGAACCCTAATGGTCAATTAGGAACCCTAATTGATGGCGTTAAGAAACCCTAATTAGAAAATCCTAATTTTCTATAGAAAACCCTAATTTAAAATTATCGGGTTTAATTACAATGTTAATGTATAAAAGTTTTAATTTACCAAAGGATAGAAATAATTGGTAAATGATAAGAATTACCATCTAGTGATTAAATACTACATTTAATTGCTATGTATAAAAATGCCCATGAAATTATATGCAAAATTACCAAAATGCCCTTTTTGGCTTATTAGTGTATTATTGGAGGAATCTTGCTAGCAAAGCATGGCAAACATACTTACCCTACCAATTAAGCATCCAAGACTCAATTATGCAGATTCAATCAACCATTGAGTAGCATCCAATGCATCTAACTTGGTTTATATATAGATTGGAGAGAGATAATATATTTTGTACACTAAAATTCATCCAACTCTCATCCTTAAGCTTCTCTCTAAAACCTATTTAATTATTGTAGCATATGGTCCCTAAACAAAGCCCAACCATCACAAACAACAAATCAAGCATCAAAGCCAAAAAAAAAAATCAAAATCGAAGCTAGAAAAGGTATGAAATTCTCTAATTTTGAAATCCTTCGATTCGATGTTAATTGATGCAATTGATTGTTTAAAGTAGTATAATGGGGAGTCTATTAATGTTCTGGGTTGTAAAAACACAGACCCATAACATCAAAGTGCACGAATTTGAAGATTTAAACAAGTTGGAAAAACCGAATTCTGTTATTTTTCACCAAATGTCAGAGGCTATAACTCTTTGGTCGATCACGAGTTTTGTTGTTTAAAAGTTGTTATAGGTATCTTGTTATGTGGTCTTTAACCTCCAAAAGGAATAAGGTCTATATCTATTGTGGATCAAAAGTTATTTAAGGTCAAAGTGAGTTGACCAGCATTGACCGGCTGTTCATCAAACCCAGAAAATATTCTAAGTGTCCAGAAAATATTTTTTTTGAAAATGTCAGGCCTTATATCTCGGTTATCTTTAATGTGTTTTGTGTTCTAAAGGTTGTTATGTGTATCTTGTCATGTGTTATATAAGCTCCAAAACGAATCAGGTCCATATATATTATGGATTAAGAGTTATTTAAGGTCAAAGTGGGTTGATTTAAGATTTAACCGAGAAAATTCTCATGACCTGTAATTTTCTAAGTGTTAATTTTTCCCGACAAGGTTTGACCATACTTTATCTCGCATGATTTATTGTTTTTATGATGATTTTAAGTGTTAGAGTTGTATTCCTACATGTTGTATACATAATTGGAATTGATAGATCACATAAACGTTACACGATCGCCAAGTTATAGAGGCCCAAAGTAGGCATCACGAATCGTTTCTTCACGAAGACACACTCGGCAAACTACTTTGAGGTTCGATTTTCTCCCATATCTAATGTTGTTTAGAGGTTATGTTTATTGGATCTTGTAGTCTTGTATTTCCTCTACAAGACCCAATTTATAGATTGTCCAAATTCGTTAATATGAGAGAGTTATTCACTCACCAAAGTAGCCCTACCGGTTACGCCTTATGAAGATCAGGTAGGCTCAAGAACACCTATAGCGACGGTTACATCACTACTATAGGGCCTTTAATGACAGCTTTTAATTATTTTAATTTCGATTTTAGGAAATTAATTTAAAAATTAGAAAAATTAGTTTTTAATTATTAAAATACCAAATAAATTATGAAAAATTATTTTAAAGTCCGAAAAGTAGTTTTTAATTATTTTGAGTATATTTCATAAATATTTAATATTTTTTGAAATATAAAAGGTATTTATTTATTTAATTATAGTATTAAATAAATGATTTAAAAATAGTTTTAATTCATGAAAAATCATGAAAAATTATTTTATGGTATAAGAAAATATTTTGAGTTATTTTCCATGACTTTTAATATTTTGTGATGAATTTCATTAATTAATTATATATTAATGATATTAAAGTTATTTAATGATTATATTAAATAATTTAGTTTAAAAATGATTTTAATATTATAAAAATTATTTTAAATGAAATTAAGGTATTTAAAAATATTTTAAGTTATAAAATATAACTTTTAATATTTAAAGGATAATTTCATTAATAATTTAATATTAATGATATTAAGATAATATTAATGATATTTAGTTTATTTAATAATTATTATTAAATAAATAGTTTAAAATGGTTTTATTTATTTAAAAATCATTTAAAGAGGATATTAAGGATTTAAAAATATTTTAAGTTATAATTAATGACTTTTAATATTTGGATAAATAGTACATTAATATTTAAATATTAATGGTAATTATTTAAAATAATTTTAATTATTTTAAAAATCATTTAAGGTAATATAAATGTTTTAAAAATAGTTTGAGTTATTATAAATAACTTTTATATTTTGGCAATGGTTTCATTAATAGTTTAATATAAATTAATTATTAATGATAATGGAATTGTTTAATGTTTAAGTCATTTAATTATGATTAGATGTTTGAAAGTTATAATGCCAAGGCCAAACTAGTGACTAGAAGGCAGGTTATGAAGTCCAGATTTGATGAAGAGCACCCATATAACATGCTTATATCACTATAAGCCCTCGAGTGATGATTTAATTTATTTTAAATTTTTCAATTTACGGAAAATTCGAAAATGATTAAAAGTAAAATGTTTGATATTCTGAGATGTTGAGGTATAGGATAAGAGTCTTAGACTCAAGTATTTACCGATAAAGTCAGCCGATGCACGCCGGACAATTTGTCGAGATTCTATAATAGCAAAGAAAAGGCTATCAGTAAGAGCATGGATGAGATATTTGAAAAATGTATAAAAATATTTCAAGTATAGAATATGAACTAAAAGTATGATCACTGCGATTATGTGATGGCGTGATTAGACTATGTGATGGTCGTAATAGAGGCAGATTACTATGTGTTATGATATATTGTTCTAATCGAGCGAATGATCCGATTATTGATAGGTTGTGATAAAGAGATAAAACCTAAGTTGAGATTTGTAATCGTTGAATCGGTGCAAGTATCTTACCTTTGCATTTCCTTTATGCAATGGACATGAGTAAGAAGTTTTGAATTTTCTATTCTGCATGATTATATGCGCTTTGATTATCAATATGTTAGCTCGGATATATATTACGTTAAGTTGATTTCTAAATGGTTATACAAGTGTCCCCACTTGGATAATCATGGCATTTATTCACATGTTGATACACTTTTTCAATTACCCGTATACATATATGTTGAATTACATATTATTGTTGAGCAAGATTAAAAACCTTCGGGTTTGGAACCAGGCATGTATGAACATCCCGATAATGGGAAAATTTTTATGCGCTTCGGCGGACAAAGGGTGAGCGATGAATTTCGTTCAAGTTATGTAGTATTGATCAATACAGGGTCTGTGAGGGTGATCACCCTCCGTACTTCAGTAAGTTATAACGATTTTATGGATGAATTTCGCTAAACCTTTTCGAAAATGAAAACCATGTTCATAGTATGTTTCTTAAACCCTATTCATGGGTGGAGCCTCATTTCAAGAATTTGAAAGAGAGTTGTTATGTGAATTTTTATCAAGATCTGATTACTTCACAACTTTCTATTCGTTGTAGAAGTGTTATGTAAAGAGAATACTTATATTCTTTCAACTTATATATATAATTGCTATTACTTCTTTGGGCACTCAAATGCTCATCCTTGCTTAAACTAAATGTTTTCGATTACGTGACGATCGACTTTGAAGGCTCGAGCACGCGAACAAGGGAAAAGAAAAGCTATTGAATGAGATTTAGTATGAGTTAATGGTTATAGTTAGTAAAGACAATGGAATCTATTGTCGGTATTGTAAGGAATGTATTTGAAGGTCACGTGCACGGGAAAGTAAACTTTGATGTATGTAAATTAAGTTCGAATTATATTATTATTATTTAGTATTATTCAGCTTAAAGAAATGGTATCATGGAGATCCGAGTTCGGGTTTCAAGTATCCTGATTTGGGGTCGCCACAGTTTCCACCTGCATTTTGAACAGGAGCCGCTCTCGCCTGATGTTGCATGAATTGCATAAAGCCTCTGAACATCTCATCGTTCATCATTTGATCGGTGTTGTTATTTACTTGAGGATTATTGTCTTCCTATTGCACATTATCCTGGGTATTGATCGTTGGTGACTCAACGGTCTCATATGCTTCATTGCTGATCTCAACATTTTCAGATGCCATTTTCAAACACTGCCACAAAACAAGGGTTAATTGAAATGTCACATATTATCCCTATACTCTGACCGACCAATTAAATACCAAATAAACTTAGGTAGGTCATACTAGCGAAGGAATTCCCCGTCTCTCCCCTCTTAGTTCTTGTCTCACATCTTAGCCAAGGATCATATCCCTAAGCTTTAATACCAACTGTGATGCCCTCCAAATAGGTATACATCACCCATCTTGGGTCGCCAAATACATGGTACGGAATACAAATACAAAATTAATTATACAACATGAGCTGAGAGTTTTTCCACGAATATTGTCTCACAGACAATATCTAAACTCAAATTCAATCCTCATTACATTTATTATCACACTAAATAGTGAGGATTACTAAAATAACCATCTCGGACCATCACTCTATTTCCCGACTAGTTTCGACTACGTTCTCATTTCCTGAAAAGAACAATGGAAGTAAAAGGGTGAGCTCAACTAGCCCAGTAAGAAATATTATGACTAAGATAATGCAAAATAAGTTATCATTAGCCTTCAACAATGTTAAACTGATAGAATATAATAGACAACAAGTTTAACTGCAGTGGAATAAGCAATCCATTAGAAGAGTCAAGTAGAGCATGATATCTACTATCTTCTATGATTTAAAAAGTTTATCATTAAATTTATCGCTGCGACTCGGCTTAATAAATAAATCACATCATCAAATCATCCCTGCACTACTGGCCAATGATATCCATTAGTATCACGTCCACAAATTATTCCTGCACTACGGGCCAAGAATATTCGTGTAATCATCAATGGTCATGATCATACCGAATTATCCCTGGTCATAATCATACCAATCAATAGTCCATCTATGCACTACGGGCCAAAGATGACTTTCATCACAATATAAGCATGAGGATGATGACAATGATATAGGAATTCAATTAAATGAAAGCAAAGGATAAATTTTAAAGATTTATAATTTAATTTATCCAGAATTCAATAATGTCCAAATTGTCAACATGATACTGCTTTGTGGAGTAAAATTCAAGAATAATATCCATGTATCAAAATAATTTGGACAGAAAATAAATAAATTATTCGGTGAATAATACCCTGTGAATAGTACTTCGGGAATAGTACCCCGTCATGAAAAGTGCCCTGAATACCCGAGTGAATAATATTTGAGTAAATAGTACCCGAGTGAATAGTAACTCGTGAATAGTACCCCGGCATGAAAAGTGCCCCGAATACCCGAGTGAATAATATTCTAGTGAATAGTAACCGGGTGAATTGTAACCCATGAATAGTACCCCTGGTGAAAATATTGATATTTAATAAGAAAGTTCAGATTAATAATTCAATGAAACGATACTAGATGAAGCACAAAACTCAAGGATATTCCACTAATTTCAAAGATTATAGAATCAATACTTATCATAGTAAGTTTAGATTTAAGAATATGAAATGAAATAACATACTGAAAATCAAGAATGGATTTTCACCGTCATACGATGACGTAATCCGCGTGAGACAAAAGTTATTCCTAAGATATTAAAGGATAAATATGAAAAATAGTATTCCTTATGAATACTGAAAGAAATAATAACCCCTTACTTAATACAACAAATAATATCCCTTACCAAACGAAAATAACATCCCTTACCTTAGTAGAAGGTTGGATACTGCAATAGTGAAGTAGCAGAATACTCTTCTTCTTGCTCTCTATAGTTTCTCTCTCTATAGTTTCTCTTGTGAGTCTCAATGAATTGGTGAGAATGAAAGAAGAATTAAGCTTCTATTTATAGGAGAATGGACTAAATAGTAACTAATTCATGAACGGTCCAGATTAATTCACTATTAGAAATGACGGTCCATATTGATTACTTTTAAAACCACAACCGACGGTCCAGATTGATTTACTTTTAAAACCACCACCAACGGTCCAGATTGATTTAACTTATTACACTTTGGTACCCCTAAAGTTTTCCATGTTTCCATTATTCCCCTCTAACTTTTTAAAAGCACTTATTATCAATAAACACATTCTTAATACTTCAACAATTATTCATTATTAATATTATAACTCACAATATTTAACAACCAGATCATTCCCAGGAAAGAGGGGGCTTTCCGACAGAACTTTCTAGACATCGTCAATACTATAAATAATAATATGAATAACTTTATCGTCTCAATTATTGATTTAATAATATAAAATATTATGCAGATGATACTGTGACAATAATTAAATCAAATAACGTGAGATACTATATATGCAATAATTACTGTAGTAATAATTGAGTAAACTGAGTGGCTTCTTTTGTAAGCATTAATAATCAATACCGTGTGCTACTATGCAACCACGCGTATTACTGTACTTTTACCACCGGGTATTTCAACAGTTTAACGGTAAAACTTTCACCGTTATTTTTATAAAAAGATATTTCTGTCATTTTCTAACTACGACAATACTTCCGTTATGGGTCCACCAATGATTGTACCGTCGTACGAATATTCCCTGTTAAAACGAATATTCCCCGACATAAAAAATATTTTATATCAACTTGCTTACTTTGCAAAAATTTTCAAATATCACCCATAACTTTAACCTTTATCAATTTAACCATTTACTAAATAACATAATAATTATAAAAAAAATTGAATACTTTTATTTCATAAAATTTGGGATTTGTAATGACCGAGAGATTCAGATCTTATTGTAAAATAATTTTATTAAATTAAATAATAATAAAATTATATTCTATGTGTTATCAAGATGGTTGTCAGTCTATAACCTATTGATATTGGAATGTCGTAGTATTTGAGCTACACGAAGGAATTAAAGTGTTTGAATTTCTAAGACAAAAATGAAAGTTTTTCGAGAAATTTTCTGAAAAACACTATTCATCGGTATTTGCTCGGGAGTTATTTTTGAATTTCTAAGAAATACGTAATGATAGAATATTAAGGTAAGATGGATTATGTAATAATAATCTAGTTATGGAAAACGTAATATTTCGCTTGCGGACTTAAGTTATAAACGTTAAGAAAAGCGAAGTAGGAATGAGTAAAGTAATAATTGTACAATACTTTAGTATTGTGCAAAGGAATGAAAACAAGTATAATACGATGTATTATACCAGTTGTATGAAGGATAAATTATCGTATATAAATTCTATATGAATTAGAGTACGAGAATAAATGCATAAACTATATGTATATGTATTATGTAATATTAATGGACTTGTAAAGATTGGTTAGGATTTTGTACAAGCCCAAGTTAATTAAGGTTAAGGCCCAACTTTTGGAATTAATAAGCAAGTGAGAGTTTGTTAAAGCAAAGCCCAAGGTTTAGTTAAATCTAAGCCCAAGCTAGAATCCATGAGTTGACAAACCTATGGGGCAAACCATATTAATATGGTTAATATGAAATGATCAAGTTTATGAGTGGTGATCAAGTTAGTGTGGTAACCAAGCTTAATAAGTGGTGACCAAGTAATGTAATGACCAAGTAAATGAAGTAATGGCCAAACAAAGGATAAGATTAGAGCTAGCCAATCAATGAATAGTAAGGAGGTGGCTTAGTGTTAAGACTAATCTACCCTAAACTTGCAAGTTCTATAAATAGAGAAGCCTTGTTAGCCATTTAACATTTGTTCAAACAAGTTAGCTATTTCAAAGTGCTTAATTGGTAGAGAGTTTAAGTTACAAATAAGTTAACTTCCATAAGTCAAGAAGAAGAAGAAAGTTACTTACCAAAGACTTCAAAAGTAAGATCCCTTATCCAATTATCTTTATCTCTATCATGATAGGTTGATAAGAAAAGCTTGGATTAAGGAACATGAATGATAAAAAGAAAGAAGTATGTGTAAGTAATGAACTTAAGCCATATAAGTTGGTAATAAGTCATTTAAGCTAGCATAAGTTATAAACTTATGTGAAAGTATTATGAACTTGTAATGAGTTTAGTAATATAAGTAATATGAAAGTAAAAGAACTTGTATGATCATATGTATCAAGTATACATAAGTAAAGTAGTATGTTGAGAACATATATGTATGATGATTAAGAAACTTTAATTATCATAAGTCATGAATGATGAGATCATAAGTAGTTTATGATTTATAAAGTTATAAGCTTATGAAGAAATAAGTCAAAATCCAACCATGAGTATAAGTTGTTGGTATAGGTATATTAAGATGTTCACATGATGAATGGAATTCATTTGTAATGTTAAACAAATCATAAGAATAAAGATTTGCCAGAAATCGCACGATTAGACGATAATCGTCGAATTCGTGAAATTCCCGGATTAGAAGTCAAATTTTGAGTTTGAACTCAGAAAGGTTATTTTCCAATGGAGACAAGTCATGTTCGTCATTTAAGAGTTGCGAACTCAAAAATGAGTGAATTCTGACTTAGAACGAAGAAACGATCGTTGGACGTTCACGAACATTTATCGTTTACGTTAAAAATGAACCAATAGGCGAATTTTTAGCAAACGAAGTCGAATAGATAAAATTCTTGCATGAACGCGTAGATTACGTAATTTGTGAACCATGGACTTTTGAACGAGCCAATTCGGACTTATAACGAAGGAGTTATGTGTCCGGGAAGTTCACAAAATTTCCTGGTTGAATTTTTACGGTGCCTGAGTTGGCTTGCATGGCGCCAACCCTAAACCAAATTGGTCATGCCATATCTTGAAGCGATGTCAAGAGCACACTAGAAACTTCTTGTGGAACAATAGAACCTTAATCTTGTTTGTGGTAGCATAGCTACCATGTACTGAGACCATGACACATTGAAACTTCATGGTTGCAATACGACCCATTAAATAAGGACTCACGGCCATGGCGCTTAAGTCATGGGGACTCATACATCGTTAACTCGCTTGCAGCGCGTGAAATTAGTTAGTTATAAAGTTGGTGCCACCGCGCCAGTCTTTGATGGAAGATAGTGAAGAATAGACATGAATGCAAAGCAAGAAAATGTAATTAGTTTGAAGTAAACCTACCTTAAGGAACTTGAAGTAACATTATTAAAACATTGTTAGACCTTAAGAGTAATGAGTAAAGGTTGAGATAACCTAGTCAAATATGAATGTAAGTATAATGATAAACCGGAATGAATAGCAAATGAATCTAATACACAATTAGATTGAGATGAAGGGTAAGATATACCATATACATACTTGATTATATATGACCTAATGTAAGGTATTATGTGATCATGTATTGTAGAGACTTGAAAGACTTGAACGTAAAGTATTTATACCATAGCAGACGCTAAAGGCAAGTATTCTAACTCTTGTCTCAGTTCAATCTGAACAAGTTTTTGAAGTTCATGTATCCTTACGCATGAATTGAAGTACAATGAAGTTAAAGCCAGTTCTTTTGGCTAGACTTGACATATTGAGTGGATTATTGATAATCTATTCATCTGTTATCAAATGTGATTATCTTTTGTCAACTACTTGATATGGTTTTCAAAGAAGACCTGAAATGTTAAACAAAAGTTTTTTTCGGTAAAGCAGATGAGCACGTGAGGTTGCCAAATGATTAAAAATACATACGTTTAATGGATGTAGTGTTGATCAACATAGAGTACAATAGGCTGATCACCTAGAAGTGCTCGTAAGTAATACCGGGCTTACGGACTTAGTTCCAGGTTGTCCTTTTCAAAGAAAGAATGAATATTCGAGGTCTTTGACCGGAGTGAATGTTTTACTGAATATTATTCATTGTGAAACATTTTGAAAGAAAGATGAAGTGTTATTTTGATTTATCAATGAGATGCTTCATAACTATTATTCAGTTATCGAAGATATACAATTCATATGTATCAAGCATGTTGTTATTGAAATTGTTATACTTGTTGAGCTAGATATGTTCACTCTTGCTTGAACCATATGAATGCAGCTAAGATTGAACGTCCCGAAGGATCAAAAAAGGATAAAGGAAAAGCTAAATGATTATTAAAAGTCGTCTTGTAATAATATAGGTCTATTATTATAATCTGAGAATATTATGACAAAGAACCTTCAGAATGTGAATATATAACCTAGGAAATATAAATATTACTTTTAATATATAGGCGTTATGTTCGTTCTTTGAGACTTTTCAATGGAATGAATGTATGAAAGTTTGTATAGTATATAGCACCATCCGCCGGGTTGGAAGATACGGATTTTGGGGCTTCTGAGGATCTCTAGCGATTATATTGTTCGTTTCAGCTTGATGAATTACACCTCCTTCATATGATGAATACTTTCTGGAAAATACTTTTCGTTGAACAATTCCTGGAACTTCTCCCAAGACATCTTAAGTGCAAAAAGATGCATATGTTTTACAGATTCTCACCAGTAATCTGCCTCTCCACGGAACATAAAGGTGGCGAAGGGAACATTTTGCTCCTCTGTGCGTCCCAGGACATCAAATATCTTGGTGATCTGCTTAATCCAAGTTTCTGCATTGAGTGGCTCTGGCTTTTCAAAAAACTCCGGCAGTCCCAACTCCTTGAATTGCTTAGAAATGACCAACCGTGAGTTACCATTGTTTCCACCTGGAATGGATCTGCAATGTTATCTTGAGAGACCACACGCTCTAGGATGACGTCTCCTCTTTCAATGATCTCTCTAATCAAATAAAAGTGCCACAACACGTGTTTGGATTTCTGATGATGAGACCTGGGTTCCTTAGCCTGCGCATTAGCTTCAGTGTTGTCACAGAATAAAGGTACTGGTCCTCTAATGCTAGGAACCACATCAAGTTCGGTTATGAACTTCTTCATCCAAACAACCTCCTTTACAGCTTCAATTGTAGCTATGTACTCTGCCTCTATCATTGAATCAACAACTATTTTCTGCTTGGAACTTTTCCAACTCACTACGCCATCATTCAAGGTAAACACATACCCCAAAATGGATTTACTGTCATCTTGGTTCGTTTGAAAACTTGATTCTATGAAGCCCTTTAGTTTGAATTCAGACCCACCGTAGATAAGAATTACATCCTTAGTTCTTCTTAAGCACTTTAGGATACTTTTCACTGCCTTATAGTGTTCTTCCCCTGGATTCGACTGATATTTGCTTGTTACACTGACTGCATGAGCGACATCCGGTCTAGTATATATCATACCGTACATGGTAGATCATATTGCTGAAGCATAAGGAATCTTACTCATATGGTCTCTCTCTTCAGGTGTCTTTAGGGCCTGTTTCTTGGAGAGATGTATTCCATGGCTCATTGGCATGAGACCTCTTTTGGAATCTTTCACGCTAAACCTCTTTAGCATCAAGTCAATGTACGTTCGTTGGGACAAGCCAAACATCCTTTTAGATCTATCTCTGTAGATCTTTATCCCTAAAATATAGGATGTTTCTCCCAAGTCCTTCGTGGAGAAGTGTTTAGATAACCAGATTTTAATCAATTTTAGCATAGGAATATCATTCGCTATCAGTAATATATCATCAACATATAATACAAGGAATGAAATAGCGCTCCCACTAACCTTCTTGTACACACATGGTTCATCATCATTTTTGATAAAATCATACTCTTTAATTGTCTTATCAAAATGGATGTTCCACCAACGAGAAGCTTACTTTAATCCATAAATGGATTATTGCACCTTACAGACTTGATTTGTTCCAACCGTTGAAAAAAATCTCTCTGGTTGTGTCATATACACATCCTCCTCAAGTTTCCCATTGAGGAAGGCCGTTTTAACGTCCATCTGCAAGATTTCGTAGTCGTGGTAAGCTGCAATCGCAAGAAAAATCCAAATGGACTTGAGCATAGCTATTGGTGAAAAGGTTTTGTCATAATCAACTCCTTATCTTTGTTTGAAACCTTTTGTGACCAGTCGGGCCTTATAGGTCTCTACCTTGCCGTCCACTCCAGTCTTTCTTTTAAAGATCCATTTGCACCCAATAGGCTGCCTTCAGGTGGTGAAACCAAAGTCCATACTTTGTTTTCATACATGGAGTCCATTTTGGATTTCATGGCTTCTAGCCATTTCCCTGAGTCTTTACTACTTAAGTCTGTTCATAATTCAATGAATCACCATCATCTATGATGCGTACCTCATCGTTATCCTCTATGACGAATCCATACCTATCAGGTATCTTCAGTACTCTCCCAAATTTACGAATAGGGTGTGGTACAGAAGGTATCTATACTTGGGCAGGTTCATCCATTTAACCTGTAGTGGTTGTGGTTCTTGAATTTCTTTAAGATCTATTTTCCTCCCACTGGCCCCTTCAAGGATAAAATCCTTAACCAAGAAGGCAACATGTTTGGCAACAAACACTTTTTGCTCAGTAGGATTGTAAAAATAGTATCCTAAACTTTCTTTAGGATATCCCACAAATGTGTACTTATCAAATCTTGTTCCAAGCTTATCATTTTGAAACCTTTTCATATAAGCTGGACATCCTCAAATCTTAACATGCTTAAGACTAGGTTTCCTCCTTGTCCACATCTCATATAAATTCTTGGGGACACATTGCATGGGGACCTTATTTAGTAGAAAATGCAGCCGCTTCTAGGGAACAACCCTAGAATGATACTGGAAGATCGGTAAAATTCATCATGGAACCTTATTTAGTAGATATGTTCAATTTCTCCTTTCAGATACACCATTCAACTGTGGTTTTCTTGGTGGAGTCCATTGTGAGATTATACCAATTTCTTTGAGATAATTGAGAAACTCACTGCTTACGTATTCACCTCTTCGATCTGATCTAAGAATCTTGATACTCTTGCCAATTTCTTTCTCTACTTCACTTCTGAACTCTTTGAACTTTTCAAATGATTCAGATTTGTATTTTATTAAATACATATGTCCAATACCCAAGTAGAAGTTTGACTTTTAGAAAAATTAATTTCAATCATGAACAAACCTTGATTAGAAGTCGAAGCTTCTCCAAGTTTCTTCTGCTTTTATTCCGCAAGGAACTCCTTGCAGTTCCTCTTCCAGTGACCTGGCTTGTTGCAATGGAAGCATATTCATTTGCTATCTGGATCAGGTTTCTTATTATCCTTTCCTTTCACCTTTCCCTTAGCCTTCTTAGATTTCTTCTTTTCAGAAGATACCTTGGGCCTCTTCCTTTTCTTGGAAGAATCATCCACCAGTAAGACTTAGTTCTTCTTGGATGGGAAGTGACCTTCAACAATTTTCGACATGTTAAGTAACTCAGGCAAGCTGAAGTCCAACTTATTTATGTGAAAATTCACAACTGAATATATTTACAATCACAAAGAAGGTAAACTACTCTGCTAGTACGTTAGGTGATCAGCCTATTGTGCGCTTACGTCATGCACAATGTATCAATCTTGTTTTACGACTATTTGAGCTACTAGATTGGATTATTTTATCCAATCAGGGTTGTTCACTTTAGACTTAAGATAAGAGTTCATACCAAAATAATTTTGTTCGGGATAAATTCTCAAAGAGATATTTGAATTTTCATAAACATTTTTCTAGTTGAATCAAATAGCTTAAACGTATACCAATAATTCGAATTTTAATCGAAACATTTGTCTAACAAGTTTAATTGGCATTGACTTTTTTTTAACTGGTTTAAAATTCTGAAAATCATTTTATGACATCATGATACCGCATTGTATTTCTAGTTCATTTGAGGATTTTGTTATTTTGTGACTTTGTCATACTACAACATAGCATAGTGGGCTGACGATCCTTAGATCACATCTAACACTAAGTAAGACTGCATTGATAAATCCATCATTTTTATCATCTCTGCACCATGTTCAGTGATGCATTAATGATATAAAAATACATTTTGATATTTTTAAATCATGTTTGTCTAGCCGAAACAATTAGCATAAAAATAATAATAGAACTTTTAAAACTCATTGGTTCAGGAATTTGACCTAATATTTTTCAAAAATGCTTTCATTAGCACGATGTCAATAAATTTCAAAGTCTAGTATAGCTAGAAGATTAGGAATACCTATGTTTCCTCCATCAATATCCAATTTTCTTCAATGCTTCATTGCTTAATAATTCTATCTATTTCTATCCTTAAAGCTTACTACACTAAAAATCCTCAATCCTCAATTCTCTATTCACTACTTTTCTAGCTATACCCAAGTATAGTTCATCAAACTTACCACACATTATGAGTTCAGGACCTTACCATAATAATATGAGTTTAGGAACTTGTCCTAGCAATACGTAGTCGAAGAACCAATCAGGAACTATCCATACGCTTTAGGGATTCAAAAACATGTTGTACGACAACAACTTTTTATGAATAAAGATTTAATTTCTCCAATTATTATTTTTTGAATAATAAAGTGTTGATTTGATATAATGCTTTAGTTATGCGCGATATGTTCAAATTTTGCAAAGTAAGTTGTTATAAAATATTCTTTTGGTCGGGGAATATTCTTTTTGTCGAGGAATATTCGTACAACGATGCAATCATTGGTGGACCACATAACAGAATGACTGTCGGATATAGAAAGCGACACAAATAACATTTTTATAAAAATAACGACAAAACTTTTATCGTTAACTATTGAAATACCTGGTGATAAAAGTACAGTAATACGCGTGATTGCACAGTAGCACACGGTATTACACATTATCTCTGATTATTGATTCTTCTGTAAGAAGACATTCAGTTTTATTCAATAATTGTCACAGTAATTGTTGCACAGTATCTCATATTATTGATTCAATTATTGTCACAGTATCATCTGCATAATATTTTATATTATTAAATCAATAATTGACACAACACAATTATTCATATTATTAGTTAGCATTATTCGCAATGTCTAGAAAATTCTATCGAAAAAGGGGTTAGGTTATATAATTACGTGTCAGTAAGGATAAATCCTTATCGAAAAGCCCCCTCTTTCCTGGGAATGATCTGGTTGTTAATATTATGAGCTTATAATATTATTTATGAATAATTATTATGTGGTGGATATTGGTCCAATTTTGATATAAATGAATGAATTTGGCATGAAATATTTGTTAAAAGTTTGGCAATTATCTTCTCCAATAAAATATTCATTTAAATATATTATTATAATATTACATTATAATAGTATAATGTGATAATATAATAGTATAATTTTATAATTTAAATTTATAATATTTTTATAATAATATATTATTTTTAGCATGTGAATAAAAGTGAAGTAAAGGTTATCATTTTGATTTGGTATTCTTTCAAAACCATGTGTTGGTATCCTGCGTAGTTTTTTTTCTTTCTTCCAATTTGGTGGGCAACTTCTCATGCAATTCTTTCTCCAAATTGTGGGCCCCAACCATTGAAAGTGAGAGGTTAGGCATTGAAAGAAAAGGTTAGGCAGAGATGAAAATTAAAAGTTAGGCGGGTTAAATTGTTTCTTCCTCTGAATTTCACTATAAAAGGGAGGTTACCCCTCCTTCCTAAACACGCCATCACAATATCAGAAATTCTTATTCTATAGTATTGTGAGTATTTCTCTTGAGTATAAGGATACTTTGAGTGTAACTTTTTGTGCAAGATTTTCTAAGAATAATATCCGATATTCCAAGTCAAATCTAGTTTCTACTAAGATAAAGGATATTATTTTATTTCAATACTCGTAAGAAATATCATTTTCTTTCAAACTCCATATTATGTAAGGGATATTATTTCATTTCATATTCTTAAATTTAAACTTACTATGGTAAGTATTAATTCTATAATTCATGAAATGATTAAAAATTCCTTAAATTTTGCGCTTCATCTAATATCATTTCGTTAGAATATTGGTATGAACATTCTTATTAAATTTTAATCTTTTTATGTTGGGGTACTATTCATGGGTACTATTCACGAGTAATGTTCACAACATAATTTAATTTTCTTTTCTATCTAAATTATTTTTGATACATGAATATCATTTTTAAATTTTACTTCAAAAATAGTTATCATGTTGACAATTTGGGTTTATTTTAAACTCTGGATAAATTTAATTATAAATATCTAATATTTATCCTTTATCTCACTTGATTGAATCTTTATATCATTGTCATCATCCCCATGCTTATATTGTGTTGAAAGGCCCGTAGTGCAAATATGGACTGTTGATTGGTATGATTATGATAAGGAATTATGTATTTGTATAATCATAACCTTTAATGTTATAGATAAGGTTTGTGGTGAAAGTCCTATTTGGCCCGTAGTGCATAACAGGTGTTTGGCATGATCATGACCACTGGTGATACCAACAAATATCATTGGCCCGTAGTGCATGGATAATTCGTTGATTTGAAATATTTATTGATTGGTGTTACAGGGATAAAATATTGATGATAGACTTTTAAATCATAGAAGATAGTAGATTTCATGCTCTACTTGACTCTTCTAATGGATTATTATTTCCGCTGCAGTTGTGATCTAAAATTTGTTGTCTATTGTATTCTATCAGATTTTTCTTTATTGAGGACTAAGGATAATTTGTTATCTTAGTAATAATATTCTTTACTAGACTAGTTGAGCTCACCCTTTTCTTTTTGGTTCCATTGTTCTTCTTAGGAGGCGAGAATGTAGCTAGGACTAGTCGGGGAGTGGAGTGATAGTCCAAGATGGTTATTTTAGTAACCCTCACTATTTTGTAAAATAGTGTGAAAAGAATTATAATGAGGATTTTATTTGAGTTTGGATATTGTCTACGAGACAATATTTGTATTAAAACTCACAGCGTATGTCTTGTCGTATTTTACATGACAATTATGGGTTTTATAAATGAAGTTGTATTTGAATTCTGTACCATGTATTTTGCGACTCAGAATGGGTTGTGTGGACCTATTTTGGGGGCGTCACACGTGCCAAAGGTTATGAGTCACAAACATATCATAAGTATGAGTTTTAAGAACTCGTACCTAATTCATACATCCTATACCTACCCAATATACACATGAGAAAAGAATCATCTTCTCAACATCCATATAACGAATAGCGTGACACTAGGTTCCAATGATTATCAATGTGATAAACTGAGTAGTCGTTAGACCAAGCACAAAACCCCTGCCCATACAAATGTTTGTACACCTCAACTATCACATGAGTCCTCAATTAAAATCCCACACAATTTTAGCATCCTCTTTACTCAATATAGATTTCATTTAATCCGTATCTCACCATCTACACCTCTTTCCTGAGTTTACATGGTACAATTTCATAGTACAACTTTCTTACAACAATTCTACTATAAAGTCTTCAATCATTCGATTAATCTTTTATCCTTCTATGACCTCATCAGATCACGTTGTGATCTCTTCTTATAATCGTGTTATATTACAATTCTTTCATATCATAGGACCGTTTTATTTTGTGATCTTCATATTTTTCACTTTAATCATATCATATTATGATTTTATTTAAGCTTTTCATCTTTATTATTAGAGTCAAGTAAATTCGAATTTTTATCTTTTATATCTCATTGAGATTCTTCTTTGAATCTTATTTATCTTCTTCTTTACTTAATAATTGTGACACCCCCAAAATAGGTATACATCACCCATTCTGAGTTGTCAATACACGGTACAGAAACAATTACAACTTTATTATTACAATAGTAAAACTGTGAGTTTAAATACAGATATTGCCATCTAGACAATATCCACATACAAATAAATCCTCATCATAATTATTGATACATTATTTTACAACAATGGTGAGGACTACTAAACAACTCTCCCTAGAACCTTCATTCCATACCCCCAGCTCGTACTCATTTATATTCTAAACTACGAGAAGAAAAATGGAACAAAAAGGAAAAGGGTGAGCTCTGACTAGCCCCGATAAAGAATATTATGACTAAGATAATATACAACAAAATTATCGTTAGTCTTCAACGAGGAAAAATATAATAGAATACAATAGACAACATGTTTTAAATCAATATTCGCAATGAAAATAATAATTCATTAGAAGAGTTAAGTAGAGAATGCAAACTACTATCTTCTATGTATGAATTTTAAAGTTCATCGCTCTTTTTTTTATCACCGTAACATCAATCAATATATATACGGAATCATATATTCATCCTTGCACTATGTGCCAAGGACATTCACCCGATTGGTCATGTTCATCTAAACACTGTTCATCTTTGCACTACGCCAAAGATATTCATCGAAAATCATTCATCTTTGCACTACAAGCCAAAGATATTCATCGAAATCATTCATCTTTGCACTACGGGCCAAAGATATTCAATAATATCATCATTTAAGACCCGAGGATGATGAAAATATTTTTAAAAAAGCGAATCCGGTGAAACAAAATGACAAGGATTAAGGATTAAGGATTAGTACTTTGTTTTATCCACGCCCAAAAATACCTCAAAAATAATCATAGTGGTGTAAAATTCAAGAATGATCAAAACATGGATACAATCAAAGCTAGTATCCACAATAGATATTTTGGACGAAAAGAAAAATTTTCATTTTTGATGAATAGTGTCGTGATTCGTGAATAAGATCAAGTATCGTGAATAGTGCCGTATACGTGAATAGTAACTCCGACACCAAAAGTTCCAAATTTGATAAAAAAAAACTTCAGATCAATATTTCAGCATAATGATATTGAAGAAATAATATCATTCTGAAAAAAAATAATACCCCTTACCTCGGAAAAGGCAAGATACTTAAGCTGGAATCTTTGGATATAAGCTATAACTTGAACTTTCACCGTATAGCAATACTCAAAGTATACTCAAAATACTCACAAGAATATGCTCGATAATATAGAGAGAGAAAACTTCAGTTTCTGGTGTGATTTTTAATTCTAACCTAAGCACCATATTTATAGGAAAATGCTTAGAACACTAAAGCAGAAAATTTAATAAAATATTAATTTATATTAAAATTTTCATACGCCCACTTAGACTTCTGATTTCAACAACTTAACATGTGATTCATGAGGCTTACAAATGTAAAAAACGTTTTTGTTAATATAAATATTTAAAACTTCCAAAAATCAATTATTTCGGAACTCCGGAACTTCAATAATTCATAATAAATAGCCCTTTTATCAGAAAATTCAAATCTTGCGAGTTTTTATAGGAAATTTAATTCTCCACAACTTTACAGAAGAACGTTTTTCCAAATTCCCAACAGAAATTGACCGAAATCCATAAACGGGTGATTTTAGAGGCTATAATCAAATTTCAGTCAATAAATGGGGTCCACCGACATGTTTAACATGTTTTAAACATTTATTGCAACAAAAATACTCTTCCTCCTCATATACTCATATATCCCACATTCGTTATAAAAATATCACCATTATTATATTATTGAAATATAATAATATATATATTTAAATGAATTATTTTATCAGAAAAAGATAAAATTTCAATTTTCAACAATTGTCGCATTAAAAATTTTCTCCATCTATATAAAATCAATATTTTTCTCATCATATGAATCAATAATTAATTACTCACAAATAATATTATAGAATCACAATATTGACAGCGCCTTCAGGGAAAGAGGGGCTTTCCAATAAGAATTTCTCCTTCATCAAGTAGCAATTTAGGTGACCAAACCTCTCCTTAGACAAAACTTTCTAGACATTGCCAATAATGTTATCTAATAATATTATTCATATAATATGAATTATTGCTTCGATAATGAAAAATACTGTGTAATGACAATTATTGAAACAACAGCAATATAAAATATCAACGCAACAATTATTGAACCAATAAAATATCGAACAAGAATTATCGTAACCATTATTGAGTAGTGCCTTCTTACGTAAGAGTCAATAATTGGTGCAATACCGTGTGCTACTGTGCAACAACGCGTATTACTTTGTTTTAACCACTGGGTATTCCAACAGTGTAAACGGTAACAACTACGCCGTTATTTTTAAACAACTTATATTTGTTGTTTTTTTCCTCCAATAAACTTTCAGTTATGGGGCCCACATTATTGGCTTTGGCGTAAATGCGAATATTCCCCGACAGTACAAATATTCCACGACCAAACGAATATTCCCCGACAACAATGAATATTTTATAACCACTTGTTTATTTTGAAATATTTGCGTATTTTACCCATAACTATCCACATTAATCACATCAAACCTTACTATTTCAAAATAATAATTAGAGGAAATTAAATTTTATTTATTAATTATTTGGGGTCTTACAATAATGAATTTCCCAAATTCATCTCATAGCACTTAAACTCTATTTGAGCTTATTCTTTATCCTTATCTCTGCGGTTATAGCCAAAGGTACTCCTACCTAAGGTTTATAATCTACATCTTTAATAGAAATTGTAGCGCCCCCAAATTCGAGTCCCTCAAACCTCGTATCTGGTGCATCACGGTACAACATCTTTTTACACATTCTATAACTAATGCGGAATATATATAAACATACATTATTCATTTCAAATGATTCTACAACATTTTCAAAAGTTCTACAACTTAACTTATTACCTTAAACAATTAAAAAGGTTTAGATAATCAACCTATTTATGGTAACATAATAGTTAATTGCATAATAAGCTACTCTTGGAATTTATCCTTGTCTTTGTCTTTCTTCGAACCTTCATCTTAATCTGAAAATGTTATCATAATATAGCAAGAGTGAGCAACTACTTTGCCCAACAAGTTTAAATATAAGAATGATATATCATGATTGAAAAGGAATAAGCTTTCAAATTTTCAACAATGTAATATAATTGTGAAAGAGCATAAATCAATTTCAATGATTGAATGATTGAATCAATAATGCGGAGTGTTTAACAATGACCATGAAAAAATTTAACTGAACCTTATGGTAATCAAGGTGATCAGCCTTTCATACCTGATGAACATATGCAACATGCACTAAGTGGGAATCAATAATCATAGATGTGGAATAATCAATAATAATTATCCATTAACATGCTTTGAAATAAAAACTCGAGTTTGAGTTAGAGAAATTGCTTGTACCATCGATTACTACTACGCAATCTAATTTAAACTCTTTATTGTAAAGATCTATCATTGTTAAGATTGGTACTTCAATCAGCATATCATATTATACCTCATAATACTACTACTTCTATAAGTAAATTATCTAACATTTAACCACATAATCAAATATTAGATAACACCTTAAAACCTCAGTATTATTATCTTTCTTTGATAATTTTTCAATTACTTTATCATATACGTTATGATTTAACACTTAATCTTTCATTTTATAAGTTCTTTTTTATAATCCAAAACCGAATACCTAATCTTGCAAACCGAATACACTAATTCAGCAAACCGAATATACTAATTCAACAAACCGAATATACCAATTCAGCAAACCGAATACACTAATTCAGCAAATCGAATACCTAATTCAACAAACTATTTTCCCTTTTTAAATCTTTTTCCAATATATCACTTCATAATATCGTTTATAAATATTATTAACCCTTTAATAATATTTTAATCACTTATCAACATCTTAATCATTTATGAATATTATTAATCATTTAATAATATATTAATCACTTACTAATATTATTAATCTTAATAATATTTTATTCAATTCTTAATTAGTATTATAAATCAATAAATAATACTTTTATCACTTTCTAATATTATTAATCACTTAATAATATTCAACCCACTATCTAATAATATTAATCATTTAATAATATTTTAATTAACTTCTAATATTATCGAAGCTGCTCTCGGGAAGCTAGCAACGAAAGTAGGGGTCGGGAAAGGCGAGAGTCGTCCCCCCGAGGAGGAAAATCCAAACGGAGAAGGCGAGAAGCCTGTCCGGATCATGGCAGCGACAGGCGAGAGTCGTCAACCAAAGGAGAAAGGTCTGAACAGAGAAGGCGAGATGCCTCTCCAAAAATCAGGGGTCGGGACATGCGAGATCCCCCCCCTGAAGAGAAAGATTTGATAGAGAAGGCCAGACGCCTCTCCGGATCATGGCAGGGACAAGCGAGAGTTGTCTCCCCGAGGAGGAAGTTTTAAACGGAGAAGTAAGACGCCTCTCCAAAAATAAAGGGTCGGGATAGGCGAGAGTCGTCCCCCCCCCCCCCCCAAGGAGAAAGTCTTAAGGCACTCGCCCTGTAGGTTGCTGAGCTGGTGGAAAAGTTCACAACAACCAATCAGGAGGACACTTTGATTGACCTGATGTCACCATTCTCTCCAATAATCGATCGGGAATGAGAATATCCAAACAAGAAGGCCCCTCATATGGATAGTTATGATGGCACCGGGGACCTGTACGAGCATAGCCAGGTGTATGACCGGTTGATAAATTATTTTATCTATTTTGATGCATCCAAGTGTCAGATATTTATTACGACCTTGAGGAAGGAGGCTCGGTAGTGGATGAAGTAATTATAGCTAAACTCAGTCTCATTATGGAAGGAGCTCTATGACCAATTCCATAACCTCTTCGGGAGTTACAAAAGGAGGGGTAAGCCGACCGGTTCTCTAGTCTAGATCCGGAAGTATTCCAATGAAATCCTCGGACAGTACGTAAAGATATTCCGAGAAGCGATCGGACAGATGAGACAGTTGGATTGTCCACAAGCCCTTGGGTACTTCCAGACAAGATTAGACGCGGTGAAGTCCCAAAAACTAGTAAAGAATCTAATGTTCAACATCTCGAAGATCTAGCGAAGGCCTATGATAAAACAACAAAGTTCATCATGATTGAAGAGGCTATAGGCAGCCTGAAATCGAACACAATGGAAAAACTAAAAGATCAGGATAGAAATTACCATCTTGAGACAAATAATAATAATAGCAGATCAGACAGACAATAGAAGAAAATTTTCAATGAGGGTTCGAGAGGAGGACGACCTTCTTTCCTGAACCATGGTATTAATAAAGTTCATAATCATTATTGCAACTATGGCGCCCCCAAAATAGGTATACATCACCCATTCTGAGTCTCCAAATACATGGTATAGAATTTAAATACAAACTTCATTTATACAATACGAGAAAAGCGTAGCTGAGAGTTTTAACACGAATATTGTCTTCTAGACAATATCCACACTCAATGGAGTCCTCATTACAATTATTATCACACTATTTCATAGAATAATGAGGACTACTATAGCCACTTATCCTGGACCATCACTCCATTCCCCAACTCGTCCTAGCTATATTCTCATTTCCTAAAGAGAACAATGAAAGAAAAGGGTGAGCCCAACTAGCCTAGTAAAAAAATTTATGACTAAGATAATGCATAATAAATTATCGTTAGCCTTTAATAGTGTTAAACTAATAAACAACAAGTTTAACTGCAGCGGAACAAGCAATCCATTAGAAGAGTCAAGTAGAGCATGATATCTACTATCTTCTATGATTTAAAAAGTTTATCATCAATTTTATCGCTGAGACTCAGCTTAATAAATAAACCACATCATCAAATCATCCTTGCACTACAAGCCAATGATATTCATTAGTATTACGACCACGAATTATCTATGCACTACGGGCCAAGGATATTCATGTTTTCACCAATGGTTATAATCATACCAGCAACTGTCCATCAATGCACTACAGGCCAATGAGGACTTTTATGACATCATTTGTAACATCACGGGTCATGATTATACCGAATGATCCCTGGTCATAATCATACCAATCAATAGTCCATCTATGCACGTAAGCCAAAGATGATTTTCATCACAATATAAGTATGAGGATGATGACAATGATATAAGAATTCAATTAAAAGAAAGAAAAGGATAAATTTTTTATAGATTTATAATTTAATTTATCCAAAATTCAATAATGTTCAAATTTCCAACATGATACTGCTTTGTGGAGTAAAATTCAAGAATGATATTGTATCAAAAATGATTTGGATCGAAAAGAAATCAATTTTTGTCATGAATAGTACTCCGGGAGAATAGTACCTGGGTGAATAGTATCCTATGAAAAGTACTTCGGGAATTGTACATCGTGAATAGTACTTTATGAATAGTACTAATGAATAGTACTTTGTGAATAGTAACTGTGAATAGTACTTTGTAAATAGTACCGTATAAATGGGACAAAGACTCATGGATGAGATCTCTCGGCATTAAAAGCTTAAAATTTAACAAGAATGTGCAGAAAATATCCTTGTGAAACGATACTAGATGAAGTGCAAATTTCAAAGATATTCTACGAATTTCACAGAGTATAGAAGCAATACTTTAATAAAATGAGGGTATAATCAGGAATACGAGACGAAAAAATATTACTCACATACTACAGAGTATGGAAGAAAATATTTTTCCTTATGAATACTGAACAAAAATAATATCCCTTACCTTAGAAGAAATTTGGATCTTTGGAATAGTGAAAGTAGCGAATATACTCTTCTTCTTTCTCACTATAGCTTCTCTCTATAATTGCTCTTGTGAGTCTTAGTGAATTTGTGAGAATGAAAGAAGAATGAGCTTCTATTTATAGGAAAATAAAGTGTGATGCCCCCAAAATAGGTATACATCATCCATTATTAGTCGCCAAATACATGGTATAAATCAAATACCTACAAACTTAACTTATACAACTGTTAAGTGTCGTGCAGAATACGACAAAACATAAGTTATGAGTTTTAATACAAATATTGTCTTCTAGACAATATCCAAACTCAAATTCAATCTTATTACAATTATTATCACACTATTTCACAGAATAGTGAGGACTACTAAAATAACCATCTGGACCGTCAATCCATTCCCAAGACTAGTTCCGACTATATTCTCATTTCTGAAGAGAGCGATTGAAAGAAAGAGGCAGCTCAACTAGCCCAAGAAGAAATATTATGACTAAGATAATGCGAGAATAAATTATCCTTAGCCTTCAACGATATAATTGATAGAATATAATAGACAACAAGTTTTAGATCAATAAATGCGTTGAATAAGCAATCCATTAGAAGAGTCAAGTAGAGCATGATATCTACTATCTTCTATGATTTAAAAAGTTTATCATCAATTTTATCACTGAGACTCAGCTTAATAAATAATTCACATCATCGAATCATCCCTGCACTATGGTCAAGGATATTCATTAGTATCATGACCATGAATTATCCATGCACTACGGGCCAAGGATATTCGTGTCTTAATCAATGGTCATAATCATGCCAACAACTTTCCATAAATGCACTACGGGCTAATGAGGACTTTTACCACATCATTTGTAGCATTACGGTCATGATTATACCGAATAATCCCTAGTTATAATCATACCAAGTCCATCTATGCACTACGGGCCACAGATGACTTTCATCATAATATAAACATGAAGATGATGACAATGATATAAGAATTCAATTACAAGAAAGCAAAGGATAAATTTTTAAAGATTTATAATTTAATTTATCCAGAATTCAATAATGTCCAAATTATTAACATGATACTGCTTTGTGGAGTAAAATTCAAGAATAATATTGTATTAAAAATGATTTGGACAGAAAAAAAATCAAATTTTATCATAAATAGTGCCCCGGGTAAATAGTACCTAAGTGAATAGTACCCCATGAATAGTACTTCAGAAACAGTAACCCTGTGAATAGTACTTTGGCATGAAAAAGTTAAAACTTATCAAGAATGCTCAAAATAATATTTTCATGAAAAGATATTGGATGAAGCGCAAATATCAAGGATATTCTACTAATTTCATGGAGTATAGAAGCCAAAACTTTAACAAAACAAGTGTAGAATTCAAAATTTGAAACGAAATAATATTACTTACCTACTACAGAGTATGGAAGAAAATATTATTTCATACGAATATTGAAAAAAAATAACATCCCTTACCTTGAAAAGAAGAGTATTCCAACTAGTATAGCGGCGAAATTCTTGAAGAAAACTTTCACTGTTTTCTACGCTCAAAGCTTTCTAAAAGTCAAAAGAAATACGCTTAATATTATAGAAGAAGAATTATCTGATTCTGGTGTGTTTTTCAATTCTAACTAAGCATCCTATTTATAGGAGAATGGAAGGATACTATTTAGAAAAAAATTCACGGATCAACAGTAGGAAACTCACGGGTTAATCTTTGTTGATCACCAGACGCCCACTTTTCAAATGATAACATAATAGTCAAATTAAACAAAATTTTATAATAAATATATATATATATATATAAAAGCACATGCCAGATTGAAAAAAAACTCCCCACCCATGAGTTCCTTTAGATTCCCCCCCAAATTTTTTTTCTTCCACCGTGGGCCCCACTTTTTTCCCCCCACCAACATATCACCATCACAGGTGGATCCCACCATAATATATATAATGAAAAACTTTCTACCGATTATTTTGAAAAATGAGTAAATGGGGGTCCATAAAATAAGCAAAATTTACATCAAATACTTCATAAAAATCAGCTCAATATTTTCAACAACATTTATTCATCATTATTATTATTCATAATATTTAATAACCAGATCATTCCCAGGAAATAGAGGGCTTTTCGATAAGGATTTCTCTCTATTGGCGAGCAATTAGGTGACCAAATTTGTAGACATCGTATCGGAAATAACTGTATTATCTCAATTATTGATTTAATACTATATAAAATTATTGACAATAATTGAATCAAATAACGTGAGATACTATGCAGGAATTACTGTAGCAATAATTGAACAAAACTGAGTGACTTCTCACGTAAGCATCAATAATAAATACAGTGTGCTACTATACAACCACGCGTATTACTGTACTTTTACCACCGGGTATTTCAACAGTTAACGGTAAAATTTTCGCCGTTATTTTTATAAAAAGATATTTATGTCATTTTATTATTGCGATAATAATTCCGTTGTGGGGTCCACCAATGATTGTGTCGTCGTACGAATATTTCCTGTTAAAACAAATATTTCCCGAATAATCGAATACTATATAACAACGTGCTTACTTTGAAAAATTTATAAATATTACCCACAACTATAACATTATAAAAAAATCACACCTTAATATTCAAAAATGATATTTATAGAAAAATTTATCTTTATTCATAAAAGTTGGGGTCTTACAACCTCCCCTTCTTATGAAATTTTGCCCTCGAAATTAGGGTACATACCTGGTATGTCGAAGAGGTGAGGATATCTTGATTTCATTTCAGATTCTAACTCCCAGGTCATTTCCTCAACATCATGGTTTCTCCACAAAACTTTGACTTGAGGTACAACCTTAGAGCGTAGAATATGTTCCTTTTTATCCAGGATTTTAACAGGTACCTCTCCGTACGTTAAATCTTTCGCTATTTCATCTGTTTCTAAGTCAATAATGTGGTACGGGTCTTCCACATATTTACGTAGCATGGATATGCAAAAAACGTTATGAACCCGAGACATACTTGGCGGTAAGGCGAGTTTATAAGCCACAGCTCCTACTCGATCAAAGATTACAAATAGACCAATGAATCAAGGATTGAGATTTCCTCTCTTTCCAAATCTTGTAACTCCCTTCCATGGAGCAACACGTAACAACACATGCTAACCAACATTGAATTCCACATCTTTTCGATGAAGATCAGCATAACTCTTTTGTCGATCTTCTGAGGTTTGTATACGTTGCCGGATCATTTGAATCTTTTTCATTGTCATGCGTACCAATTCTGGTCCCAACAACGTTGCTTCACCCACCGCGTCCAAGCATACTGGAGAATGACACTTTCTTCCATACAACGCCTCAAATAGAGCTATGTTGATACTTGCTTGATAACTGTTATTGTAAGAGAATTCCACAAATGGTAAGAACTTGTCCCAACTTTCTTTGAAGTCAAGGACACGGAGTCTTAATAGATCCTCAAGAGTTTAAATAGTCCTCTCCTACTGTCCATCTGTTTGAGGATGATATGCCGAATTGAATCATAAATTCGTGCCCTTAGCTTTTTATAAACTAACCCAAAATCGTGAAGTGAATCTTGGGTCTCGATCAGAAACTATGGATACTTACTTACCATACAGTCTTACAATCTCGTTTATGTACATACGTGTAAGACGTTCAAGTATATAAGTTTCTCGTATAGGTAAGAAATGAGCAGACTTGGTCAATCTATCAACAATGGCCCAAATTGCATCTATGCCTTGAGAAACCTTGGGAAGACCAGTAACGAAATCCATGGTAATGTGCTCCCGCTTCCATTGTATAATTTCAAGTGGTTGTAATGGACATTTTGGCACTTGATGCTCCGCCTTAACTCGTTGACACATTAAACACCTTGAGATAAACTCTGTGATCTCTCTTTTCATATTGCTCCACAAAAATATATGTCAAAGATCACAATACATTTTGGTACTCCCAAGATGGACTGAAAATGGTGTGTTGTGCGCCTCCATCATGATTTTATACTTTAAATTAAGGTCGTTAGGAACACAAAGTCTGGAGTTGACTCGTAGTATTCCTTCTTCATCAATTCTTGCTTCCGGAATAACACCTTCTTGTACTTTCTTCTTCATACGCATCAGCTCCAGGTCTTTAGCTTGAGCAACTTTAACTTTATTGATTAAAGTCGGTTCTACTCGTATATTTGACATCATCATGTGGGTCCCTAGAGTCTTTAACTTTATCTCCATCTTTTGCAAGTCATACAAAATGGGCCTTCGCATTGACAATATCGCATTCGTACCCGCATTTGATCTTCTACTAAATGCGTTAACTACCACGTTCGCTTTTCTAGGATGGTATTGAATGGTATGATTGTAATCTTTCAATAGTTCGAGCCAACGTCGTTGCCACATGTTGAGTTCCTTTTGAGTGAAGAAATATTTGAGACTTTTATGATCCGTATAGATCTCCACTTTCTCTCCATACAGGTAATGTCTCCAGATCTTTAGTCCGGAAATGACTGCTGCCAACTCTAGATCATGAGTAGGATAATTCATCTCATATTTTTTGAGTTGTCGTGAGGCATAGGCTATGACTTTCCCATGTTGCATGAGAACACATCCTAACCCTCTGCCTGAGGCATCACTATAGATGATAAACCCCTCCGAACCAGATGGTATTGTCAGAACAGATGCTGAAATGAGTCTCCTCTTGAGTTCTTGAAAACTCTTTTCACATTCCTCGCTCCAACCGAATTTTGTATCTTTTTGAGTCAGCTGAGTTAATGGAGTAGCAATTCAAGAAAACCCTTCTACGAATCTCCGATAATAACCAAATTTAAGCCGAGAAAGCTACATGCTTGATCATCGACTTAGGTTGCTCCCAGCTTTGTATTGCTTCAATCTTCGCTGGGTCAACAGATATTTTGTGATTTTATATCACGTGCCCAAGGAATGTTACTTCCTCAAGCCAGAACTCGTACTTCTTCAACTTGGCATAAAGCTTGTTTTCACGAAGTTTTTAGAGTATCAGCCTCAAGTGTTACTCATGTTCTTCACGGCTTTTGGAATAAATGAGGATGTCATCAATAAAAACGACCACAAAGTGATCCAAATATTACTTGAATACTTAGTTCATCATATCCATAAAGGCAGCAGGAGCATTAGTCAATCCAAAAGACATGACTAAAAATTCATAATGCTCGTACCGAGTTCTGAAAGCAATCTTTGGAATGTCATCAGTTTTAATCTTTAACTGATGATATCCAGAACGAAGATCGATCTTTGAAAAGAATTTGGTGCCTTATAACTGATCAAATAGGTCATCAATACGAGGTAACAGGTACCTATTTTTGATGGTGACATGATTCAACTCTCGATAATCAATACAAAGTCGCATACTTCCATCTTTCTTCTTTACGAATAGAACAGGAGCACCCCAAGGAGACGTACTAGGATGAATGAAACTGATGTCTAACAATTCATGTAGTTGGATTTTTAACTCCTGAAGTTCAATAGGAGTCATTCGATATGGGGCTTTAGAAATGGGTTTTGTACCGGGTTCAAGGTCAATACAAAATTCAATTTCACGCTCTGGGGATAGGCCAGGAAGTTTTTCAGGGAATACGTCAGGAAATTTATTAACAATAGAAATATCATTCAAATCTGACGTATTTTTGTTTAAATCTGTGACATGGGCTAAGAAATCTTAACATCCATTTTTCAATAAACGAATAGCTTTATGGCTTGATATGACAGTGATTGAATTTAGTGGTTTGATTGCTTGAATTCTCATAATAGGTTAGTTAGGAATATGAAAGCTAACAACCTTACGAAAACAATCAATTTTAGCATGATGAGTGGCAACCAATCAATCCCTAAAATCACATCAAATGTAAGTATTTTCAAAGAGATAAGATCGACAGGTAACGTATGGTTGCCGATTTGAATCAAACAAGACTTATAAACAGTGGAGGTAATGAAGGTTTCTCCCAACGGAGTTTCAACAGATAAGTCAAAGTCTAATTTCTCTAGAGTTAAATTTAAACGTTGAACGCAAGTAGGAGAAATAAAAGAATGGGTAGAACCGGTATAAAATTCACAAGAGTTTATGATTAGCTTACCCGTGATAACCTCGTTCGGGTTCCTCGCTTTTTGGGAGGTTACGACAAACGCTCTCCCTTGAACTACTGACTTTGACTTCTCTGGGATGGCCTTTGGTGCCTCCATCCCAGCTGAACTTGTCTTCGTTGCATGATAAAATCAGGCTAGGTGACCTTCTCTTCCATAATTGTAACACGCTTTGAATTGCATTACACAGTTTGAACTTATATGTCCCTCCCCTCCACATTTGAAGCATACAATCAGTGGTCGTTCTCCTTCTTTAACAACGGGTGCTGGTGCTGACGTCTTTCCATCATTGTTGAACCTTTTCTTCTTGAAATTTCCACTTCTATTGTTTTGGCCATGATTACCACTGAAGTGGTTACCATTTCTGGCATGTTGATTCCCTCCACATTTGTTGTCACCGCTTCGATAACTGCTACCACTGGTATTATTATTTTATCGGTTGCTCTCTCTTGGTAGGGTTGACTCATTAACGCGCTCTAATAACTGAGCCCTATTCACAACATCTGAATACAAGCAAAGTTTGTGAGAAATGAGTTATTAACGTATCTCAGGTTTTAAACCTCTTAGAAACATCCGCGTCATACGCTCCTCATTATCTACCAAATGGGATGCAAACCGGGATAACTCCGCAAACTTAGCCTTGTACTGCGACATGGTCATATTGTTTTGTTCCAACTTGATAAATTTCACCTCTTTCATATGACGAATACTTTCAGGAAAGTACTTATCGTTGAACAATTCTTGGAACTTCTCCCAAGACATTTTGAGTGCGGCAGGCTGAGTACGTTTTACTGATTCCCACCAGTAATATGCCTCTCCTCTCAACATAAAGGTGGTAAAGAGAACCTTTTGCTCCTCGAAGCATCCCAAGACATCAAATATCTTGGTGATCTACTTTATCCATGTCTCCGCCTTAAGTGGTTTTGGCTCTCCCAAAAACTCCGGTGGTCCCAGCTCCTTGAACTGCTTAGCAATGACCATCCGAGAGTCTCAGCGATAAAAATTGATGAAAACATTTTAAATCATAGAAGATAGTAGATATCATACTCTACTTAACTCTTCTAATGGATTGCTTATTCTGCTAAAGTTAAACTTGATGTCTATTGTATTTTATCAGTTTAACATTGTTGAAGACTAATGATAATTTATTCTGCATTATCTTAGTCATAATATTTCTTCTTGGGCTAGTTGAGCTCACCCTTTTCTTTCACCGTTCTCTTGAGAAATGAGAACGTGAGTCGAGACTAGTTTGGGAAGCGGAGTGACGTGGTCCGGATGATAGCATTAGTAGTCCTCACTATTACATTAAATAATGTGACAATAAATGTAATGAGGACTCCATTAAGTATGGATATTGTCTAGATGACAATATTCTTATTAAAACTCTTAGATTATGTTTTGTCGTATTTCACACGACTGTTGTATAATTAAGTTGTATTTGAATTTTGTACCATGTATTTGGTGACTCGAGATGTATACCTATTTTGGGGGCGTCACAAATCAATAGTTCATCTATGCACGTAAACCAAAGATGACTTTCATCACAATATAAGAATGAGGATGATGACAATGATATAAGAATTCAATTAAAAGAAAGCAAAGGATAAATTTTTAAAGATTTATAATTTAATTTATCCAGAATTCAATAATGTTCAAATTGCCAACATGATACTGCTTTGTGGAGTAAAATTCAAGAATGATATTGTATCAAAAATGATTTGGATCAAAAAGAAATTAATTTTTGTCATGAATAGTACTCTGGGAGAATAGTACCTGGGTGGATAGTATCCTATGAATAGTGCTTCAGGAATAGTAGCTCGTGAATAGTACTTTGTAAATAGTACTCATGAATAGTACTTCATGAATAGTACTTTGTGAATAGTACCGTATAAATGAATAATACTCATGGACAGTATTCCGGCATGAAAAGCTTAAAATTTAACAAGAATATGCAGAAAATATCCTTGTGAAATGATACTAGATGAAGCGCAAATTTCAAGGATATTCTACTAATTTCACAGAGTATAGAAGCAATACTTTAACAAAATGAGGGTATAATAAGGAATACAAGACGAAATAATATTACTCACATACTACAGAGTATGGAAGAAAATATTATTCCTTATGAATACTGAACAAAAATAATATCCCTATAGCTTTTCTCACTATAGCTTTTCTCTCTATAGCTTCTCTTTCTATAATTGCTCTTGTGAGTCTTAGTGAATTGGTGAGAATGAAAGAAGAATGAGCTTCTATTTATAGGAATATATAGTTTCGATAATTTCACGTTTTGGAGCTTCAAATATTACAGTATAATACCTTCATCTTTTCCTTCATTTTTAATTTAGTCCTGCAAGTATTATCAAACTTGCACCACCTCCCCTAATAGTACATGCATGTGAATCAATAGTACATTCATGTGAATCAATAGTTATAAGCATGTGAATTAATAGCAATTAATTGCTCATTTATCTGATTAATTACCCGATTGGTCAATATAACATCCAAAATTCAATTATTATCGAAATAAATTTTGATTTCCACTAATACTAATAATCACAATACAATGGAAATATCAATTTCATCTTTAATCAACACGAACTTATTCATCATTAATATTATAACTCACAGTTTTAACAACCAGATCATTCCCAGGAAAGAGGGGGCTTTTCGATAAGGATTTCTCCTATTGGTAGCATGATTAGGTGACCAAACTCCTTTCCTCGACAGAACTTTCTAGACATCGTCAATATTGAAAATAATAATATGAATAACTTTTTCGTCTCAATTATTGATTTAAAAATATAAATATTATGCAGATGATACTGCGACAATAATTGAATCAATAATATGAGAGATATTATGCAGCAATTGCTGTAGCAATAATTGAGTATAACTGAGTGACTTCTCACGTAAGCATCAATCATCACTACCATGTGCTACTATGCAACCACGCGTATTACTGTACTTTTACTACCGGGTAGTTCAACAGTTTAACGGTAAAACTTTCTCCGTTATTTTTATAAAAGATATTTCTGTCATTTTCTAAATCCAACAATACTTCTGTTGTGGGGTCCACCAATGATTGTTGTGATGCCCCCAAAACAAGTATACATCACCCATCTTGAGTCGCCAAATACATGGTACAAAATTCAAATACAACTTAATTATACAACAGTCGTGTAAAATACGACAAAGCATAATCTAAGAGTTTTAATAAGAATATTGTCATCTAGACAATATCCACACTCAATGGAGTCCTCATTACATTTATTGTCACACTATTTAATAGAATAGTGAGGACTACTAATGCTATCATATGGACCGTCTCTAGTTCCCCAGACTAGTCCGACCTACGTTCTCATTTCTCAAGAGAACGGTGAAAGAAAGGGTGAGCTCAACTAGCCCAAGAAGAAATATTATGACTAAGATAATGCGAGAATAAATTATCATTAGTCTTCAAACAATGTTAAACCGATCATAAAATACAATAGACATCAAGTTTAAGCTGCGGTGGAATAAGCAATCCATTAGAAAAGTCAAGTAGAGCATGATATCTACTATCTTCTATGATTTAAAATGTTTTCATCAATTTTTATCATTTGAGACTCGACAATAAATAACCCACATCATCTAGTCATCCCGCACTACGGGCCAAGGATATTCATTAAATCATCAATGGTCATGACTATCTTAGAATAATCTCTAGTCATAATCATACCAAAAGCGTCCATCAATGCACTACAAAAGCTCTTGAGGGACTTTACCACATCATTTATAACATTATAGGTCATGATTATGCAAGAATAATCCACGGTCATAATCATACCAAGTCCATCTATGTACGTAAGCCAAAGATGACTTTTATCACAATATAAGCATGAGGATGATGATAATGACATAATAATTCAATAAAACAAGTTCAAGAATAAATTTTAAAGATTTATAAGTTAATTTATCTTGAAATCAATTACGTCCAAATTGTCAACATGTTACTACTTTGTGGAGTAAAATTCAAGAATACTCAGAAGAATATTTCCATGAAAAGATACCGGATGAAGCGCAAATATCCAGGATATTCTACTAATTTCATGGAGTATAGAGCCAAAACTTTAACCAAATGAGTATCATAGAATATATGAAACTGCAAATGGATTTTCACCCACCATGCGGTAATCCACGTAGACATATCATTTCCATAATTTAATAAGGAATGAATACGAAGGATCATTCACCATGCATGTGATAATCCACACTGCAGACGAGTTATTCAACGAGAATAATAAAAAAATGGAACCGGTCGTATGTAATCACTTACGAGATAGGATATTCTAACGAGAATAATAAAGAATGGAATAACAGAAGAATTCACCATACATGCGATAGACCATGAAAGACAAAGTTATTCTAACGTAATAATAAAGAATGGAACAAGGTTGCAAGCGTAATCGCACGATGACGAATATTCTAATGAATAATAAAGAATGGAATAACAAAAGAATTCACCATGCATGCGATGAGATCAAATGCAGGACATATTATTCCAACAAAATAATAAAGAATGGAACCGAGTTTAGCGTAATCGCTTACGAGAGAGGATATTCCAAATGAATAATAAAAATGGAATAATGGAAGAATTTCACCATGTATGCGGTGTCTTAGCATAGGCGGAGTTATTCAACATAATAATAAAGAATGGAATAATGTAAGAATTTCACCATGTATGATGTACTTCGCATAGACAGGTTATTCCAACATAATAATAAAGAATGGAATAACAGAAGAATTTCACCATGTATGTGGTACTCAGATGACAAGTTATTCAACATAATAATAAAGAATGGAATAACAGAAGCTCTCTTCATGAATACGAAAGAAATAATACCCCTTACCTTAGAAGAAATCTGGATACTGGAATAGTGCGGTAGCAGACTTCACTTCTTCTTCCTCTTTATAATTTTTCTCTATAATAATTGCTCTATAGCTTTAGTGATTTAGTGAAAAATAATGAAGGAATGATATTCTATTTATAGGAAAATATAGTTTTGATAATTTCACGTTTTGGGGCTCAGAATATTACATTATAATACCTTCCTCTTTTCTTTTATTTTTAATTTAGTCCTGCAAGTATTATCAAACTTGCACCACCTCCCCTAATAGTAAATCATGTGAAGTAATAGTTCTAGACATGTGAAAATACGAATTACAGTATAGTACCTCCATCTATACCTCTATTTTTAACTTAGTCATGCAAGTATTATCAATCTTGCACCAACTCCCCTAATAGTACATGAATGTGATTCAATAGTACACACATGTGAATAAATAGTTATGTAAGCATGTGAATTAGTAGCAATTAATTGCTCATTTATCCGATTAATTACTCGACTGGTCAGTGAAACTTCCAAACATCAATTAATATCGGAATAAATGTTGATTTCCACTAACACTAATAATTCCAACACAATGGAACTATCAATTTCATCTTTAATCAACACGAACTTTTTTATCATTAATATTATAACTCACAATATTTAACAACCAGGTCGTTCCCAGTAAAGAGGGGGCTTTCCGATAAGGATTTCTCCTTATTGACGCGCAATTAGATGATCAAACCTCTCCTTGACAGAACTTTTAGACATTTTAAATATTACAATTTAATAATATGAATAACTTTGTATTCTCAATTATTGATTTAATAATATATCATATTATGCAGATAATATTGTGACAATAATCAAATCAATAATATGAAAAATATGATGCAACAATTACTGTAGCAATAATTGAGTATAACTGAGTGACTTCTTATGTAAGCATCAATAATTAATATCGTGTGCTACTATGCAACCACGCGTATTATTGTACTTTTACTACCGGGTAGTTCAACAGTTTTAACGGTAACACTTTCGTCGTTATTTTTATAAAAAGTTACTTCTGTCGTTTTCTAACTACGATAATACTTTCGTTGTGGGGTCCACCAATCATTGTGCCGTCGTACTTATATTCCCCGACAAAAAGAATATTCCCCGACCAATCGAATATTATATAACCACTTGCTTACTTTGCAAAATTTGTAAATATTACCCACAACTATAACATTATATCAAATCCACACTATAATATTAAAAAAAATATTTTGAGAAATTTAAATCTTTATTCATAAAATTTGGGGTCTCACAATCTCCCCTCCTTATGAAATTTCGTCCTCAAAATTTATGTGCGTACTTGGTATGCCAAAGAGATGAGGATACCTTGACTTCATTTCAGATTCTAACTCTTGAGGTATAACCTTTCAGTGTTGAATACGATCCTTCTTATCCAAGATTTTAACACGTATCTCCTCATATGTTAAATCTTCTGCTATCTCGTCTAGTTCTAATTTAATAATGTGGTTCGGGTCATCCACATATTTACGTAACATCGATATGTGAAAAATGTTATGAACACGTGATATACTTGGCGGTAAGACGAGTCTATATGCCACAGTTTCTACTCGATCAAGGATTTCAAATGGGCCAACTAAATTGAGGGTTGAGATTTCCTCTCTTCATCAATTCTTGCTTCTAGAATAATGCCCTCTTGAACCTTCTTCTTCACATTCATCAGCTCTAAGTATGTAGCTTGCACGGCTTTAACTTTATCGATTAAAGTCAATTATACTCGTATATTCGTTATCTTCACATGGGTCCCTAGAGTCTTTAACTCTATCTTCATCATTTGTAAGTTATACGAAATGGGTTTTTGTGTTAACAACATCACACTCGTAAACGCATACGATCTTCTACTCAACGCGTCAGCTACCACGTTCGCTCTTCCATGATGATATTGAATGGTATAGTCGTAATCTTCAATAGCTCGAGCCAACGTCCTTGGCGCATAATACATTCGTTTTAGTTGAAGAAATATTTAAGGGTTTTAGAAATGGGTTTTGTACTAAGGTCAATACAAAATTCGATTTCACGCTCTAGGAGTAGGCTAGGAAGTCTTCAGGGAATACGTCAGGAAATTTATTAACAATAGAAATATCATTTAAAAACTGTGACTCTCATCCAAGACTTGGATAACACATGAAATGAAGGTTTCTACTAACGAAGTTTCAACCAATAAGTCAAAGTCTAACTTCTCTGGGGTCAAATTTAAATGTTGAGTGCAAGCAAGAGAGATAAAATAATGGATAGAACCGGTATCTAATAAGGTATAGACTTCGCAAGAATTTATAATTAACTAACCCGTGCTAACTTCGTTCAGGTTACTCCCTTTTTTGAAAAGTCCTGAAAAAGCTTCTTCCCTGAAACCACCAGACTTTGTTTTGTCCATATCAGCGCTTTGGTTCCACCGTCCCATTTGGACTTGACTTTGGTGCACGATAAAATCGGGCTAGGTGACCTTCTTTTCCATAATTGTAACATGCTTCGGACTGCATCACGTAATTTGGACTGATATGTCCCTCCCCTCCCCATTTAAAACATATGATCGGCGGTCGTTCTCCTTCCTTTGAAACGGGTGTTGGTGCTGCAGTCTTTCCATTATTATTGAACCTTCTCTTCTTGAAATTTCCACTCCTATTATTTTGGCCATGATTACCACCGAAGTGGTTACCATTCTTGGCATGATATTTTCCCCCACGATGGTTATCATTGTTCCGATGGTCACAGCCACCGGTATGATTATTATCGTGTTGTTGCTCGTTACCTTTTGGTAGTGCTGACTCATTATCGCGCTCCAATAACTGAGCCCTATTCACAACATCTGAATATAAACAAAGTTTTTGAGAAATGAGGTATTGACGTATATCGGGTTTCAAACCTCTTAAAAACATTCGCGTCATTGATGATTGAGTTATATACCCATAAATTGGATATATTTGGGCTTAATTTATTGTATTCTCAAGGTATTTAGATTCATTTTTACTATGTTTATGTGTTCTTTATCTGATTTGGGAGTATGTAGGGAATGATTAGTGAATTTGAGCTATAAAGGGCATAATAGTAATTTTTTTGCACCTAGCGTAGAAAGGTATATACTCGATACTAATCCCAACAAGGGCGTGAAATTTGGGAAGTCGGTTTGGATATGACGATGCGTTGACTTTTGCTTTGACTGCATAATTGGAGGTTGTTTGAAGCCAATTTGGATTTGGATTGCTAGAGTTGGGATGAATGGAGTATATAAGGTTTATTTACATTGAAGTAGGGAACTAATCTACACAATTGGAGATTGATCAAGGAGGCAAGAGGACAATTTGAAGGATTTTACTTGGAGTTTTTCTTCTTCTTCATTCTTTTAATTTGTGTAATTCTTTAAGGATGATTTGCAAAAGATTGTTGGTTTTAATTTTTGCTATGAACTAATTTCTTTGATTAAGAGTCCAATTGAACCTTTTATGGCTATGAATTAATTATTTGATTTATTCCGATTATTTATATTAAAGTGAATTGTTCATCTTGTTTTGTGCTTATTGATTAATTATCTAGCCAATAATTACCTTATTATTCTAGAAGGAATTGAAAGAGGAATTCTAGGGTTAGAACTGGGCATGGTGACATGTGACTTAGTTATTTGCAAAGTGAATAATTAGGTTTGTGAATTGAATGGAAATATCTGTTCACCGTATGTAACACATAAGGAATTGGGATTGAAAAGAGTTTAATTCAATTGTTTTGCATAGAAATATAGCAAGATTAATTTGGATTAAATAGAAGGCAATTGATCACTTGGAAAAGGACTTTTGGCATTTGAGAATTTCTATTAACAATTCAGTAGGCATAATAATTGGGATAATTGATTTATAGTTCATAATTGGGGATATTGGAGTCTTAATCCTTATTTATCTGAACTCAAACAAATTTTAGTTTTGTTTATTTGCTTTCTTTTAGATTAATTTCTTTTAATTGTTTAATTTAGTTTTCTTTATTCGAAAAATCACAGTTTATGGTTGTTTAAATAAAATTGAATTGATATAGTGCTAGTAGTTGGAATTTATTAATTAGAATTCTCTGTGGGATCGACACTCTATCTTATCACTCTATTACTTGTTGACCGTGTACACTTCCACGTTTGCTTTGATTGTGAAATCAACCAACAAGTTTTTGGCGCCATTGCCGGGAAATTCTTAATTAGTATTAATTCCATATTAGTTATAATCAATTTTGTCTTAATTTAAATGTTACTTATTTTTCTTCTTGTATTTGCAGGAATTCTTTGCGAGTGTATGCACACTAGATCAAGGGCGAAAAAGGAACTTTTTCCTTATACGGACGATATTGAAAGGAAGTTCCGGAAATTGCAGTCGACTAGTGTAGTGTCACCTGTGGAAGAAGAACTGGCAGAACAAGAAATTCCAGCGAACATGGCAGGGAACGACCAGAAATCATTTAGGGACTATGCCATGCCAAATGTCACGGATATACAGTCAAGCATTAGGAGGCCAGCGATCAATGCAAACAGTTTCAAGATTAAACCGAGAACAATTCAGATGCTACAGAATACATGTCAGTTTGGGGGTAGTTCGATAGATGATCCGAATGAGCATATATTAAGTTTTTTGGAAGTGTGCGACACCTTCAAATTCAACAATGTATCGGAGGATGCTACAAGATTGAGGATGTTCCCGTTTACCTTGAAAGATAAAGCGCAAAGTTGGTTACACTCTTTGCCTCCTGGTTCAATCACCACTTGGGACGACTTAGCTCAAAAATTTCTAGCTAAGTTTTTCCCACCAGTGAAGTCAGCAAAACTACGGAACGATATTCACACCTTCGCACAGTTTGACTCAGAATCGTTATATGAGGCGTGGGAAAGATTTAAGGATATGCTCCGTAAGTGCCCTAAATCACGAAATTCATGATGGATGCGATTAGGGATATTTTGTGATGGTTTTCACGCGTCCACGAGGGCGATATTGATCACGGGCGGGGAGTGATCATGTCTAAGAGTTTTGATGAGGCATATCAGTTGTTAGAGACAATGGCCACCAACAACTATCAGTGGCCCATGACGAGGTCTAACCCTCTGAAAACACCGGGAAAGTTTGACGTAGATGCGATGACAGCATTAGTAGCACAAGTGGCCGCAATAGCTAAGCAAGTGGAAACATGGCGTCCACAATCCACACAGAAGGTAGCAATGGTTTATGAATTATGTGTTGGGGGTCATGCTACGGATCAATGTGCCATAAATTCTGAATCAGCTCAGTTCGTAGGGAGCTATAATCGATCTACCCAACCTTACCCGAATCAAAACGAATATAATCCGGGTTGGAGAAATCATTCGGGGTTTTCATGGAGTATCAATCAAGCTCAAGCTCAAGCTCAAGCGCCGAGACAATAAAACACATCCATATTTCAAAATCAGACACAACAACTAGAGACAAAATCAGTGTGGGAGGAAGCCTTGGAAAAATTCATTAGGGCTACTGACAAAAAGAGCGAGGAACAAGAAAAAATTTTTAATCAAATGGAGCTGAATATGCAAAGCCAAGGTGCGTCGATTAAGAATCTGGAAAATCAAGTGGGGCAGATAGCACATGAACTTAGTAACCGACCACTTGGAACACTTCCGAGTGACACCGAGAAAAATTTGGGCAGATATGAGCATTATAAGGCTGTAACTCTACGAAGTGGAAAGGATTTGCAAGAGATAGTCACAGATAGGGAAAAGAGGGACAACACAAAAAGTGAAACAGAGGAAGTTGTGGACACCGGAAAATGTCAAGATGAGACCTTAGAGCAAAAAGAACCGGAACCAACCATCACAATGCCTCCCATACCGTATCCGAAGTGGTTTTAGAAATTCAAGTTGGATAAGCAGTTCTCACAATTCTTGGATATTTTCAAAAAACTTCATATCAACATCCCATTTGCCGAAGCCTTAGAACAAATGCCGAGTTACACCAAGTTTATGAAGGAGGTTTTATCGAGGAAGAGGAAATTGGGTGAGTTCGAAATAGTGGCATTGACCGAAGCAGCGCGATTATTCAGAAGAAGTTACCACCGAAGCTTAAGGATCCAGGTAGCTTTAATATACCATGTGAAATTGGAAATTAGTTTTCGGGTCGAGCATTGTGTGATTTGGGGGCCAGTATAAATTTGATGCCATTATCCGTCTACAGCTAGTTTGGACTTCAGGCTCCACGACCGAGAAATATCAGTTTGCAGTTGGCGGATCGATCGGTTACATATCCACGAGGTATTATTGAGGATGTTTTAGTTAAAGTGGATAAATTCATCTTCCCCGCAGATTTCTTTATCTTGGATTGTGAAGTGGATAGCGAAATCCCAATCATTCTTGGGTGACCATTCTTAGCAACGGGTAGAACATTGATTAATGTGCAAAAAGGAGAATTAACGATGCGAGTTAAAGATCAACAGGTCACCTTTAATGTTTTTAAGTCAATGTCTTATCCGAAAGAAAAAGGTGAATGTTTGCGGGTTGATATCATGGAGGAATTGGTTAATCACAAGCTTAGTGGAAATTATTCGGAGGACCCGCTTAAATCCATTCTGCTCGGGATGGACGAAGATGGTATTGAAGATGACGTGGAGTATGTCAAATGGCTAGATACATCATCTACCTTCCGAAAAACCAATCAATCATTCAACACCCTTGATAGGCCCGAAACAGAAGGTAGAAAGTTCAAACCCTCGATAGAAGAGCCATCGATATTGGAACTAAAACTGCTACCATCTCATCTGCAGTATGCCTACTTGGGAAAAGATGCTACCCTACCAGTTATTGTTTCGACGGAGTTAACTGACATGCAAAAGGAGAAACTACTACGGGTCTTGCGAGAGTTCAAAACAGCAATTGGGTGGTCTATAGCGGATATTCGGGGAATTAGCCCATCATAATGTATGCATAAGATTTTAATGGAAGAGGGGGCAAAACCAACCATTGAGATGCAAAGAAGGCTAAATCCCATTATGAAGGATGTGGTGAAAAAGGAGATCATAAAATGCTTGGATGCCGACATTATTTACCCAATCTCGGACAGTTCATAGGTGAGTCACACAAGTCATGCGTACCAAAGAAAGGGGGTATGCGGTGGTGAAGAATGAAGCTAATGAGCTCATCCCTACTAGAAACGATTCTGAGGATGGAGAGTGTGTATGGACTCATCTGTAAGCTAAATAAAGCCACTCACAAGGATCACTTCCCTTGTCGTTTATTGATCGAGATGTTGGATAAAGCTAAGCGGGACATCAGTTCTCATTGTCTTTTGGATGGATATTTCAGGTATAATCAAATTGCCATAGCACCGGAGGATCAAGAGAAAACTACATTCACATGCCCCTACGGTACGTTTGCATTCTGGCGCATGTCTTTTGGGTTATGTAATGCACCAACAACCTTTCAACGGTGCATGATGGCGATCTTCTCCGATATGGTCAAACAGAATTTGGAGGTATTTATGGATGACTTTTCTGTGTTCGGCGATAGCTTTGATTTATGTTTGAAAATTTTGATTTTAGTGTTGAAACGATGCGTGGAGACTAATCTGGTTCTTAACTGGGGAAAATGTCACTTTATGGTGAAAGAAGGGATTATTTTGGGGCATAAGGTTTCTGCAGCAGGGTTGGAGGTGGACAAAGCGAAGATTGAGACAATTGAGAAATTACCTCCTCCATCATCTGTGAAGGGAATCCGGAGCTTCTTGGGACATGCGGGTTTTTATAGACGCTTCATTAAAGATTTCTCCAAAATTTCAAAACCCTTATGTTCCCTGTTGGAGAAAGACGTGCCTTTCAAGATGGATCAGCCATGTATCGAGGCATTTGAGGTATTAAAGAAGAAGTTAGTCTCTGCTCCAATTATTGTGGCGCCCAATTGGTCTTTACCATTCGAATTGATGTGAGACGCCAGCGACTACGCAGTTGGAGTAGTATTGGGACAACGTCACGACAAGATTTTTCACACAATCTACTATTCTAGCAAGACGTTGACAGATGCCCAGTTGAACTACACAACCACTGAAAAAGAATTACTTGCAGTTGTGTTTGCCTTCGACAAATTCAGAGCATATCTCATTGGGACCAAGGTAATCGTTTATACTGATCATTCTGCCATTAAGTATCTAATTGAGAAGAAGGATGCCAAACCGAGGTTAATACGATGGGTGTTGCTACTGCAAGAGTTTGATTTGGAAATCCGAGATAGAAAAGGAACAGAAAATCAGGTGGCGGATCATCTTTCTCGGTTGGAAAATGCGGAGGGACAGGAGAAAGACAACGCAATGATTAATGAGAAATTTTCAGACGAACAACTTCTCCGTGTAACAACAATATTGTCGTCGTATGTAGACTACGTGAATTACGTGGTTGCTAAGGTGTTACCACTGGATTTGACCTCACAACAACGAAAGAAGTTCCTCCACGATGTGAAGAAATACTATTGGGATGAACCATTTCTGTTTAAGGCTTGTGCAGATCAAATGATTAGAAGATGTGTGCCACACGAAGAAATGGATAGCATACTAGGTCATTGCCACTCATCAGATTATGGAGGGCATTATTCCGGTGATCGAACAGCAGCCAAGGTGTTACAATCAGGATTTTTCTGGCCTTCGTTATTCAAGGATGTGTATCTCTATGTACTGAAGTGTGATCGGTGCCAATGAGTAGGTAATATCTCCAAGCGCAATGAAATGCCACTCAGCACAATCTTGGATGTTGAACTATTTAACGTGTGGGGAATCGACTTTATGGGACCTTTCCCATCTTCCTTTAATAATCAATATATTCTGTTGGCGATCAATTACGTGTCCAAATGGGTAGAAGCCGCAACTTTACCCACGAATGATGCCAACGTCATCCTCCGATTCTTAAAGAAAAAGATCTTCACACGATTTGGGATGCCAAGGGCAAAAATAAGTGATGAGGGAACTTATTTATGTAATAAGTCGTTTACTAAATTGCTTGTGAAATATGGGGTTCGTCATAAAATTGCAGCCGCGTATCATCCCCAAACCAATGGTCAAGCGGAGGCCTCGAATAGGGAGGTCAAGTAAATTCTAGAAAAGGTGGTCAATCCATCACGAAAAGATTGGTCTTTGTGTCTTGACGATGCTCTATGGGCATATCGAACAACATATAAGAACCCGATCGGCATATCACCTTATCGAATAGTCTACAGAAAGACGTGTCATCTTCCGGTCGAATTAGAACACGGTACACACTAGGCCATTCGGAAACTTAATTTTGATTTACAAGCAACGGGTGAGAAAAGGTTACTGCAATTAAACGAGATGGACGAATTTTGATTCAATACGTATGAGAACGCAAAACTCTACAAAGAGAAAGTTAAAGCCTGGCACGATAAGAAGATTCTTGATCGGACATTCGAACCGGGCCAACAAGTCTTTCTTTTCAACTCTCGATTGCGTTTATTCCCTGGAAAACTGAAATCTCGTTGGTCAGGACCTTTCAAAGTTGTATCTGTTGCACCACACGGTAATATGGAAGTCGAGGAACCAAATTCAAAATGCACATTCAAGGTGAACGGTCAATGACTTAAACACTACTGGAGTGGACCCATTGATCGACAATCTACAGCCCTGTACCTCTCTAAACCAGTGGACAATTGAACAACACAGCACAGTCGGGCTGAAGACTATAAACCAAAAGCTTCAGGGAGGGAACCTCGAGAGTTTTAATTTATTTAGCTTTACTTTAGTCCAATTAGTTGCACTTCAATTTATTTCATTTTCAATTTCATGGTAAGTATATTCCCTTGCATGACCTTAACATTGAAATTTGTGTTCCCAGGAAAATTGCAAGAAAGAGGTTAAATGGGCAGAGCCAGGATAATGATAGCGCCCTGGCGCTCGAAAGTACTAAGCAAACAGCGCCCCGGTGGTGGAACACAGTCTGCCTAGCCCACGTTCAGCGCCCCGGCGACCAAAAATGAACTACACGCAGCGCCCCGGTGCTCATCGTCGATGTCGATTTTTTACTCAAAGACACCTCGGTATTTGTAATCCTATATAAATCAAGCACCCAGTATTAAGCCCTTTCTGCGATTGTTTGACTAACAATACCGGCGCTATAAAACGTAGATATAACCGGTAGCCACCGGGGGCTGAAATACTACTAAAAGACTTAATGAACCGCTTTCGGTTCCCATTATTTTTCTTTCTCTTTAAATTCCCACCACGTTTTCTCTTATACATACAAAAGCTTTCACACCATAATTGCATCTGGAATATATTGATATTGCAAAAACGTGTGCTACAATTTCAAATTGCAATTCTTTCTCCTTACATTGGTCAGTAATTCCCATCATCTATCCTCATATACAAGGTATGTACAAATTTAATGTCAGTTTGTATTACAGCAAATCTCAATTGCATACTGGTAAGTGTTAAAAGGATGTCATGGTTTAGATGCATATTATCATTCTATGTGGTTATATTCCCTTGCATGTGTGTAAGCCAATTTCAATTGGTAGGCATATGATGTGTGTCAATGGTGATTGAATACCAGGAAGGGGATTTGATAAAAAAAAAAACTAGTGTGATTCAAAGCAATTTATGAGTTCCCCATAACGTGTTCGATAAATTGCCTGACTCAATGCTAACAGTTAAATTTGCACATATCACCATATCCACACACTGTATTTACTTGCCATCTTGCCACCACAATAGTATAGGCCTACTGTCACACATATTAATCACTATTGTGGGAGGGTACTAAATCGAATTAATTCATACATGGATTATATTGCTGTACATGACAAATCTTTTAGGCATATCTCATGTTTCTTTTGCCGATTATAAAAGTTGAAGAATACATGAATCTAATCGGTATAATTGTGCATTTTCATGCTATTTTATGTGATGCCACCCCCAACACTGTACTCAATGTACACATATATTATGAAGTCTAGGGGTATTATCATGAATGCGGGTATCCTAACTAGAATTTTGTCCAAAACTAATACATGTGTCTGTCTTTATGTGCAGAATTTTCTACATGGCTTCCAAGCGTCAACGTGGCAAAGGTTCAGGGACCGCTTCGACTCCACCTCCAAAATTCAACAGCCGCCGTTTTGTCAGTGCCGCGGCTCAAGAACGCTACAACCGCATGGCTACGCGCTCACTAGTCCTAGAACGCGGTTTGAGACTTGATCAATCAAAGGATGGAGAAATAGCAGTTATGATAGCTAAGCGGAATTGGTTCACCCTCACCAAACAACCTGACCCAGCAGTCATTGTAGTAGTTAAAGAGTTCTACGCCAACGTGCCCGAACACTTCTATTATGGGGTATTTGTGAGGGGCAAAACTGTTGAAATTGGCAACGAGGACATAAACGGGTGCTATCAACTGCCATTAGAGGGACTGAACGACGAGTATGCAAGACTTGTGAGTGATGGACCGGACTATGAGAAGATAATTCACGAGCTTTGTCAACCGGGCACCACATGGACATTGCATGAATGGGGCAGCATGACCTTTCCACTATCTAACATCAGTCTATATGGGAAAACATGGTATGCCTTCATTTGCGCAAAACTCATGCCATGCACACATATGAGCCATGTCACCAAAGAGAGGGCTGTTTTGCTATACTAGATAATTCAAGGCTTGAAAATTAATGGAGGCCACCTGATTCAGCAGTCTATTCTCCGAGCGTCACGCGGAGGGACCACAGGAGGGTTACCCCATCCGTCTTTTATCTGCATTTTGTGTGCTAAGTTTGGGGTAAAATGGAAATTCGATGAGATGATTCAAACGCCTATGCCAGTTTTGGACCATAAGTTGATAAATAGGTATAAAGTGTGGACAGGTGGGGCAAACCACCCTAGGGGATTGGGTTTCATAATTCCCCAAGTTGAAGCTTCTCAAGCTCCACCACCTCATGTTCCACCTATTTATGGCCCTTCCTCCGCAGCTCACCGTGGTGTGGTTCCCGAAGCGGTCCAGCGTGAAATAGACGGATGGTTTTACAATATTGAATCTCAGAATGTCCGTCTTTCAGAACGTCAAGATATCATCTACAAATATATGGTCGACCAATTTACTGCTCAGAATGCCATGCACATTTGTACTCGCATTTAGCTTTTTAGCCAGATTCCTCGCCGCTCCTGATTCGCCTTGTGTTTCCCCCTTCTGATCGAGAGATGAGCGAGGATGAGGATGCTCCACCCGAGGAATAAGCTCGTTAGGGAAGTCCTCTATTTTATGTTATTTTATCTTTCGCATGAGAACATTGCTCTTGTTAAGTTTGGGGGTAGTTAATTTTTATTTTAAATTATTAGATTGTTAATGGTTTTAATTTGGATTTTTATTGTGATTAAGTGTTGCATTTTAGGATTGCATGTTAATTCCAGCCTTTGATACATGTTAATTCCAGCCTTTGATAGTACGTATGTTTGGGGCCAATGATGAAATTAAAATTGCATGAACAAGTCTAGTAAGGATTGTCGAGTCAGTGATATGATTTTCTTGACATGATTTAAATCTTTATCTGTTTGACACTGATATTATAAGGATAGAACGTTTTGAAAAATGACCATGTTCGCTATAATAGTTTAAATGGATAGATAATAGAGTTCTAAAGGATGAATGCTAGTGAAATGAAGGAATAATTTGAATAGCTAGTGAAGGCTGAATACCGTGTGCTACTATGCAACCACGCATATTACTGTACTTTTACTACCGGGTAGTTCAACAGTTTTAACGGTAACACTTTCGCCGTTATTTTTATAAAAAGATTATTCTGTCATTTTCTAACTACGACAATACTTCCGTTGTGGGGTCTACCAATGATGGTGTCGTCGTACGGATATTCCCCGACAAAAAGAATATTCCCCGACCAATCAAATATTATATAACCACTTGCTTACTTTGAAAAATTTGTAAATATTACCCACAACTATAACATTATATCAAATCCACACCATAATATTAAAAAAAATATTTCGAGAAATTTAAATCTTTTTTCATAAAATTTGGGGTCTCACAATTGTGTCGTCGTACAAATATTCATTGTTAAAACGAATATTCCCCGACAATCGAATATTTTATAACCACTTGCTTACTTTGTAAAATTTGTAAATATTACCTACAACTATAACATTATATCAAATTCACACCATAATATTCAAAAATATATTTCGAAAAAAATTAATCTTTATTCATAAAAGCTGGGGTCTTACAGCAACTACCATATGACCATATTGTAAGACCCTAACTTTTTATGAATAAGATTTACTTTTCTCTAAATATTATTCTAAATAGTAAGGTGTTGATTTGATATATTGTTATAGTTAAGGGTGATATATTCAAATTATCAGATAAACAATTTTTTTGGGGAATATTCTTTCTGTCGAGAAATATTATATTCGGTAAAGTATGACGACGCTGAAATAACCAATCATTGGTGGGCCCCACAACGGAATAACTTTCGGATATAGAAAGTGACACAAATAACCTTTTTAAAATTGGACTACAGAACGTTTACCATTAACAGTTAAAATACCCGGTGATTAAAGTAAAATAATACGCGTTATTCCACAATAGTACGCGGTTTTGTATAGTAACACATGGTATTGCACAATATCTTTGATTATTGATTCTTACGTAAGAAGTCACTCAGTATTTCATTCAATAATTGCTACAGTAGAAATTACATAGTCTTTCAATTATTGATTCAATAATTGCTACAGTGATAATTGCATAGTATTTTATATTATTGATTCAATAATTGTCACAGTAAAAACTGAATAGTATTTCACATTATTAAATCAATAATTATCACTACACCATAACTCATATTATTTGAAATGATATTATTAGTTAGCATTATTGGAAATGTCTATAAAGTTCTGTCAAGAAAAGAGGTTAGGTTATCTAATTGCGCGCCAATAAGGATTAAGGAGAAATCCTTATTGGAAAGGCCCATCTTTCCTAGGAACAATCTGGTTGCTGGATTTACTAGTCTATAATATTTTTTATATTAATACATTAAGAGAATAATACATAAAATGGAATAGGGTCGATGATGTAAGCAATGATGTCATAACGGAGGATGAGGTAATTAGTGATGATTTCATAGGGACGATGAGGTAAGAGATGATGTCATAAGAACAATGAGGTAAGCGATGATGCCATAAATTATGGTGAAAAGACTACTATACCCTGACTCTGCCAAGCCTATAAATAGAAGATCATTTCTTCCTTCTTTTTCACCAATTCACTAAAACTAAGAAGAAAAAGTTAAAGAGTGAGAATAAGAAAAAGAAGAGGAATATCCAAGAAGCAAGAACACACCAACAACACAAAGTTCTGCTACTACACTATTGCAATATCTAGTCTCTTATTAACGTAAAGGATGTTATTTTCTTTCAATACTCGTAAATGATATTATTTTCTTCCTTACTCGTAAGGGATATCATTTTCTTTCATAATCCATATTATGTAAGTGATATTATTTCAATTCCTATTCCTAAATCTAAACTTATTATGGTAAGTATTACTTCTATAATTCCTGAAATAATTAGAAATTCCTTGAGGTTTGCGCTTCATCTAATATCATTTCATTGGAATATTTGTCTGAACTTTCTTATTAAATTTTAATCTTTTCATGTCGGGGTACTATTTATTCGGGGTACTATCCATGTCAGAGCACACTATTCACGACAAAATTTAGTTTCTTTTCCTTGTCCAAATTATCTTTAAAATATGAATCTTAAATATCATTCTTAAATTTTACTCAACAATTGGTTATCATGTTGACAATTTGGACATTTCTGAACTTGGATAAAATTAAATTACAAATCTCTAATATTTATTCTTGATCTTACTTTTATTCAACCTTTATATCATTGTCATAATCCTCAGACTTAAATTGTGGTAAAAGTTATCTTTGGCTTGTAGTGCAAAGATGAATCTTTGATTGGTATGATTATGACCAGGAATTGTATATTGGTATAATTATTACATTTGGTGTTATAGATAAATGTTTGTTGTGAAAGTTCTATTTGGCCCGTAGTGCAAAGATTGAATGTGGATTGACATGATCATGAACATTGGTGTACAAATGAATATCTTTGGCCCGTAGTGCAAAGATGAACCGTTGATTGGTGTTACAAATGAATATATTTGGCCCGTAGTGCAAAGATGAACTCTTGATTGGTGTTACAGGGATAAAATATTGGTGTTCTACTTGACCCTTCTAATGGATTGCTATTTCTGCAGTAGTTGTTGATCTAAAACTTGTCGTCTATTATATTTTATCTGATTTATCACTGTTGAAGACTAAGAATAATTTATTCTTCATTATCTTAGTTATAATATTCTTTACTAGGCTAGTTGAGCTCACCCTTTTTCTTTTTGTTTCATTATTCTTCTTAGGAAATGAGAGTGTCGTTGGGACTAGTCGGGTAGTGGAGTAATGATTCGAGATAATTACTATAAAAGTCTTCACTATGTTGTAAAATAGTGTAACAATAATTGTAATGAGGACTTAATTTGAGTGTGGATATTGCCGTATTATATACGTTACAGTATTTGTATTGAAAGTCACAGTATATGTGTGTGATCCTATTTTACACGACACTTTAATAGTTGTAAATAGGAAAATTTGTATTTAAATTATGTAGTATGTATTTGGCGACTTAAAATGGGTTGTGTGGACCTATTTTGGGGGCATCACACATATGACATACCACATAGGATTGTTGGTATTTGAAGGATCTGATTGAGAAGAACATTCAGAACAGTGAGTTGGTCCATTATGTCGTTGGTCGAGAGGGAACGGGAACAAAGAAAATTGGTTCGGATCAGAAATAGAATGTAGAACAACAACCCAAACAAGTACAAGTAGTTCGATAAGTGGTGGATGTGATAATAGGTGGCTCAATCCGGAAGAAAAGAAGAGGGGTGAAAGATTTGATGCTCATAGAGTCCGAACAGTCTGCCAAGAGGGATCAGTAGTAACTTGACACGATCATATCTTTTTCTGATGAGGATTACCCATCGGAACCCATTGAATTGCATGATGGGACGTTGGTGGTTACTGCCCAGGTTAACTTAGTGGATATTAGGAGGATTATAATTGAAAATATATCTTTTATTGATATTTCATATGTTTATGCTTACCAGAAGCTGGATTTGAAAGATCGAAAGATGGAGATGGGTTGGGAAGCTCCTTTGTACAAATTCATCAACAAACTAGTACATGTGGGAAGGATTATTGAATTGTTAGTTGTGTTCGGCACAGAAACCCAATAAGTCGAAGTGATTGTTAAGTTTTTTTGTTTAAGTAGATTCAACATACAATGCCATTTTGGGTCGGCCGACTTTTGCAGCTTTGCAGGTGGTGACATCTATACCCCACTTCAAATTAAAGTTTCCTACACTAAATAGGGTCGAAAAAGTTAGAGGGGATCTCAACTCTACTAAAATGTGTTATCAGAATGCTCTAATCTCTTCAGGAGTGGGGGGGGCAGCAGACCGAGTCAGTCGATAGCGTTATAAGGTCGGAAGGTACTCCAGAACTTTTTCATTAAACCTCCCTAGGGGGTCGGGAGCATATGGCGTTATAAGGTTGGTCTGGTCTTCGGAACCTTTTCATGAAGTCTCCTTAGCGGTCGGGATTATATGACATTATAAAGTCGAACGGTTCTCCTGAACCATTACATAAAGCTTCCTTAGGGGTCGGGAGCAGTATTATTGGGCTTTTGATGATGTACTCTTCCATTAAATGTTCTATTATAACGAAAGAATGGGGGCAATGTTGGGGTCTGATTATTAGGGAACGGATAGTATGGTGGGCTATAGTCCACGTGGAGGAAATATTTCCCACATAAGAATCTGTTTGGGCAGTTGAAGGATTTTAAGGATGAAAGTATTATGCATACAAGCCAATCATATTTAATGATAAAGCATATACTTTATAAACAATCTTATTCATTTATTAATAAAAGTATTTAAGGCATTTAATTTATCTACATAGTGTTGTTATTTAATATGTGATAAACCCATAGTTTTAAGCAATGTTTTTAGAATTATGATGAGATCATGCTAATGAGATCTAAATTCTTAAATAGCTTAAAAACTAAAATGTTCCTAATCGATGGATTGCTAAAAAAGGGATTACTGAATCGGGATAGATTGGTACATACGTTACTTGCTCATTGGATGAGGATGATTAATCTCATGATCATTTGTGTGCAGACACTAAAGCAAGTATGTAGGTGCTTATTAGAGAATAAGATCACTAAACGTGACTCGCTAAGGAATACCTAATGGAGTTTTACTTGCCTATAATAGGAATTCCTGTAGTGATAGTAGTACAAATGATCCTCAAACTTGAGATCATCATAGTATCTTATATATAATGAATTACACTTTGACTTATTCCTTAAGACTCTTAGGGTATATCAAAGGGTATGCTTTGGTGTAATAATTAAGTTATATATGGAGATAATGAGTGATCAATAAAGAATCTACCACTTCTAGTAAAAAAAGAGAAATGTCCTATGTGATTCGATAAATGACAACCCAGGAATCTTTGGCCAAGGTGGAATGAAATTAGAAAGGAGTTTCTAATTTGCATTTATTCGGAATTGTGCATTTGGGAATTGAAATACATATAATTAAATAAAATAAGACTTGACAGTAATTTCATGTCTTATATTTAATTGTGACATTGTATGGTGGAAGGATTGAATTGTACAAAAACTATTTACTCAAATGTTCTTTTATGATTAATGTTGAAATCTATATTATCTGGAAAGTCGTTGATCGCTAAGGAGGCTTATTCTTATTGTAGAATAAATGTTATTTATTTAAATAGATTATTAATTTAATTTATTTATTTAAATAAGATTAGAATTGTTCTAATTGATTTGTTGACAACCGGTTTAATATGGAGAACTTAAAGGGACACCATAAAAGGAAGAATATTTATTTAAGAAGTAAATGACATAATCGTAATAATAAGTTAAGTGTATTTAATTTAGTCTATGGTGATAGAATAAATTAAATAGCTTAATATTTATTATTTCGTATTTTAGAAATATTAAATATAAATTAATACAATGAGTCTTATTATTATTATTACTATTATTATTAAATTAATTCCTAAAGAGGTTTGGGAATTAATTAATTAAGGTACTCTCAATTATTCCTAATTGTATTACGGGCCTAATTAATTAAAGAAGTTTATTAATTAAATCAAAACCCTATTCTAAAAGGTCTAGGAGAGTTGTTGTGACACCCCCAAAACAGGTATACATCACCCATCTTGGGTCGCCAGATACATGGTACAGAACTCAACTACAAACTTAATTATACAGCTGTCGTGTAAAATATGACAAAACATAGCTGAGAGTTTTAACATGAATATTGTCTTCTAAACAATATTCACACTCAATGGAGTCCTCATTACAATTATTATCACACTATTTTATAAAAATAGTGAGGACTATTATAGCCACCATCTCGGATTATCACTCCGTTCCCCGACTAGTCCCAGCTATATCCTCATTTCCTGAAGAGAACAATGAAAGCAAAAGGGTGAGCTCAACTAGCCCAGTAAGAAATATTATGACTAAGGTAATGCAGAATAAATTATCCTTAGCCTTCAACAGTATAACAACTGATAGAATACAATAGACAACAAGTTTTAGATCAACAACTGCAGCGGAATAAGCAATCCATTAGAAGAGTCTAGTAGAACATAATGTCTACTATCTCCTCTAGATTAAAAGTCTATCGTTAATATTTCATTCATGTAATACTCATCAACAGTTCTTTGTTATACCCAAGACAAAAAAAACTCTCATCACCTGTCTTCACCTGAACCACCAAAGATTATAGTTAAATTCACAATTCATATTTATAATCATGTAAATAAACAGTTTCTCCTTGCCACAAAGGCTTAATAGAACGTTTACTCAATATCCTTAACCCAAAGGCTAAAGATATTCAAATGTAATAACAATGATCATACCAATCAGTTGTCTACCTTTGCACTACGACCCAAATATATTCAACTATAAAACCAATGGTCATGATCATACCAATCAATTATTTGTCAGTGCACTATGGCCAAAGACATTCAACTGTTAACTAATGGTCATGATCCTGCCAATCACATCATCAAATTATCCATGCACTACGGGCCAAGGATATTCGTTATTATCACCAGTGGTCATGATCATGTCATACACCTGTCCATCTTTGCACTACGGGCCAAAGCTATCAATCAACAGTTCGTCTTTGCACGTAAGCCAAAGATATAGAACTGTAAAACTAATAATCAACAGTCCATCTTTGCATGTAAGCCAAAGATATACAACTGTAAAACCAATAATCAACAGTCCATCTTTGCACGTAAGCCAAAGATGACTTTTATCACAATATAAGCATGAGGATGATGACAATGATATAAGCATTAATTAAATAAAATAAAGGATAAATATTAAAGACTTTAAATTTATCCAGAGTTTAAAAATATCCAAATTGTCAACATGATACTGCTTTGTGGAGTAAAATTCAAGAATATATTCATGTATCAAAAATAATTTGGACAGAAAAGAAATATATTTTTCGGGTGAATAGTACCCCATGAATAGTACCATATGAATAGTACTTCAAGAATAGTACCCCGGCATGAAAAGTACCCCAAATACCCAAATGAATAATATTCAGGTGAATAGTAATTGGGTGAATAGTAACACGTGAATAGTACTCCAGCATGAAAAGTGCCCCGAATACCGGAGTGAATAATATTTGAGTGAATAGTAACCGGATGAATAGTAATCCATGAATAGTAACTCATGAATAGTACTCCATCATGAAAAGATCAATAATTATCAAGAAAGCTCATAATAATATTTCCATGAAAAGATATTGGATGAAGCGCAAATATTACGGATATTTTACTAATTTCATGGAGTATGGAAGCTAAAACTTCAACAAAATGAGTATAGAATTCAAAATCTAAAACAAAATAATATTACTTACATACTACAGAGTATGGAAAAAAATATTATTTCAAGCTAATATTGAACAAAAATAACATCCCTTACAGCTATTGAACGAAAATAATATTCCAACGAATATTTAACGAAGATAATATTCCTACGAATATTGAACGAAGATAATATTCTTTATGAATATTGAACGAAAATAATATTCATACGAATACGAAAAATAATATCTTTTCAGAATAAATTACTCCTTACGACTGTTGAACGAAAATAATATTCCTACGAATATTGAACGAAGATGATATTATTTACGAATATTGAACGAAGATAATATTCCTACGAATATGAAAAATAATATCTCTTCAGAATATGAAATAAATAATACCCCTTACGACTGTTGAACGAAGATAATATTCCTACGAATATTGAACGAAGATGATATTCCTTACGAATATTGAATGAAAATAATATTCCTTACGAATATTAAATGAAGACAATGAATATTGAACGAAAATGATATTCCTAACAAATATTGAACGAAAATAATATTCATACGAATACGAAAAATAATATCTCTTCAGAATATGAAATAAATAATACCCCTTACCTCAGAAGAAGACTGGATACTAGAATAGTGAGGTAGCAGACTTCTCTTCTTCTTTCTCTCTATAGCTTCTCTCTCTATAATTGCTCTTGTGAGTCTTAGTGAATTGGTGAGAATGAAGGAAGAATGAGCTTCTATTTATAGGAAAATATAGTTTAAATAATTGCACGTTTTGGGGCTCGAAATATTACAGTATAATACATTCATCTTTTCCTTCATTTTTAATTTAGTCTTGCAAGTATTATCAAACTTGCACCACCTCCCCTAATAGTATATCATGTGAATTAATAGTACAATCATGTGAATCAATAGTACACCCATGTGAACACATAGTTATAAGCATGTGAATTAATAGCAATTAATTGCTCATTTATCCGGTTGGTCAATATAACTTCCAGACATCAATTATTATCGAAATAAATGTCGATTTCCATTAACATTAATAATCCCAACACAATGGAACTATCAATTTCATCTTTAATTAACACAACCTTATTCATCATTAATATTATAACTCACAATATTTAACAACCAGATCATTTCCAGGAAAGAGGGGGCTTTTCGATAAGGATTTCTCCCTATTGGCGCGCAATTAGGTAACCAAACCTCTCCTCAATAGAACTTTCTAGAAATCATCAATATTGTAAATAATAATATGAATAACTTTGTCATCTTAATTATTGATTTAATAATATAAAATATTATGACAATAATTGAATAAAACTAAGTGACTTCTTACGTAAGCATCAATAATCAAAAATATTGTACAATATCGTGTGCCACTGTGCAACCACGCATATTACTGTACTTTTATCAATTTAACCATTTACTAAATAGAATAATAATTATAAAAATTGAATACTTTCATTTCAAAAAATTTGGGGTCTTACAGTTGCCTACATCTATAAATAACAAGGTCTTATTATGGATTAAGGTAACGCACTTTATTCAAAGAGTTGGGAGAGTACACATAATTTTATAGAGATAGAACTAGGATTTTGCCAAACACCCATCTTTTTGAATATTTGTTCTTCCTTGGTGGATCACCTCTAGAGGCCAAACACTTGGGTGGCTAATGTTAATCAAAGGAAGGAATCAAACCTGGTGGATTCAAGTTGAACCTGAGAAGGATTTGGAGTTGAACTCGTACCTGAGGAAGCTAGTTTCTACAAGGGTATGAATCTTATTCTTGATCTCTTTCGTTTAATTAATTATTGTGCATAAATTATGTTCCAGGTATATGGTTTGTAAAATTTTAAAACTCTGATTTTTCACTCTTTCGCTCTATGTATGTAATTTGTTACATGTTTATGGATATTACAAACCTAACAAAGGAATCTATGATTCCTCACTATATTTAATTTCCAAATCCTTAGGAAAGTTTCATAATATAATTCGACTTTCTTCCTTTAGGAGATTGAGTTTAATCCCATTAAGGTATCCTACCTAATGAGGAATTCTATTTCCATATGGGCATGTGCATGAAGTTGATTGTGTGATCACTATAAGTAAGGCTATACCCTAATATAAAGGTACACTCAATTATTATTATTATTCTCTAGCACTCAATACCTCAATTGTTAAATCTTGTTCAGTACGTACTTATTCTCACACCGGAGCTATCCCCCGATGGCCCAGTCGTCAAGCCTCTTGTGTGACTTTGTTTCTGTGCAGGATTAGATGTGCTAATTGGTGATTGGGCGCATGAACGAATCTTGGTGTTAACAGAACCCTCAATTTCTATATTAATAAAAATGAGTCATACCAACGGACTAAGTGACTGAGCTATTTTGTTGAAGGTGAATATAGTTCAATTAAAAACAATAGTTATTTTTGAAAAGAAAGTTTTATCTTTTCTATGGACTCATTATAACGACACCATAAATCAGGACAAGTTCCACTCCCGACTTTGATTGTTAACAATACATTCTCATTCTAACTTTACATCATTAATCGATGTTATAATCAATAAAATGCTGATAAATTTAAACTTTTTATAAGTTCTTTCATATTCTGGATTTTCAACATAATTCAATCTTATTCTTACTGTACATAACAATAAATATGAATATAGATATTAAAACTTAGTTATTTCAATCTTTTCTCGATTCCAGAAATTCGTAACTTTTAGCTTCTATACTAATATTCAGGATCATATGAATATAAAGATCCATTTCGAAATGTCATATGTGAACTTAAAGTTCAACTTTTTGACTTTAATCATTCCCTGAATCTTCACGACGTAATCCAATTATTATATATTCACTATACACCATCTTTTATACACCATTTCCATTGTATTAGTTTACTTTACAAAATAATTGTAAGGTTACATTTCGTATTCAAACGAATACTTTTATTTATTATCTATTTATTTAGTATATTTAAATTGGTACAACTCAATTAAATCACATTACAACACGTAGCATCAGCTTGGTACATGCTAAACTCGATGAAGCAATACACCTTTTATACTCATGTTGCATTTCAAATCTTCTATGCTATGATCATCTGATAAATCAGCTTTTATCTGCAAAATTTTATATTTTGCAAGGTTGAGCACAATGGCCCAACAAGGCTAACAGTTTTCACATTTCATACTTCATATAGCATACATACTAACATTTTATTCATACATCATGTTCCTCATTCTATGTATTTATATATGCATCGTAAATCTTATGCAATGCATCTACATATGTTTCAAACATCTCATAGTATTCATTTATCTACATCAAATATTTCATACTTTATATCTACAAAATTTTCAATCTCCACATAGCACAGTATAATCACATAGTTGCACAACATGCACACATTAATCATGCACACATGTAATTCACGTAACAATGAAAGATTGACACATAATTGAGCAATCAGCTCATTTATATTGACATATTCAAATAATTTAATAAGTTACTGAAAGAACTTGCCGTAACTGTTCCTATGATAACTCGTCCTTCAAATGTCTTACACCCATTAATTAACAATAACTTACCATTTAGCCACTAAACTATGCTTGTCAATCAATTATGTAAACTTTACTGTACGTTTTATAATCCTTCCTTTTAACTTTGACACACAATGTTCAATTATGTGTTTAAGGCTTACTCAGACACTTTATTGTCTATTCGGTTTAATTACGTTAATTTTCCTTTCACATCTCATTAAGGCCCTTTTTAATCGACACTTAATGTTCAATTAAGTGTCTAATGGTTGCAACGACTTCATATCATGAGCCTCATGTTCAATAAAATTGTTTAAGATTAATTAAGTAAACCTTTATCTTATGTTCCTCTATACTTCTCTTTGTTTGACACTTAACATTCGGTTAAGTCATTAAAGCTTATCATTACATCATATTAGATGCATACTGATCATTAACATTAATTAAGTTAACATTCGTCTTAGGTTCCTTTATTATTCTCTATAATTATCACGTAACATTTAGTTAAGTCATTAAAGTTTGCCTTTACATCACCTTGGATGTATATTAAGTTTATTTAAATTAATTAAATTAACCTTTATAGCATGCTTTCAAATTCTCCTTTTAAGCCACGCTCTAACACCAAAGTTTTCTTGTCAATAATTGATTTAAACCTTTCCTCAGTTGCTGCACTAACAAATCTTGACCAGTTAAATGATTGTCTGGCACTAAAACTAGTACTTCTTTATCTTTTGGAGGCTATAAGTAAATGTATTACCAAGCCTTGGAATCTAAATACTAGCACAGTTGGCTCAGTCTTTTTGTCAAACACTTGGTGGGCGCTTTTTTGTCTCCCACAAACTTACTTCTTTTTGCACACAATAATCATCCCAACAGTAGAATAATTCAGTAAAATCCTTGGGCCATCAGTAACCCAAGGTATTCCAATAGAATATACTAAGAATCGAACAAAATCAAGCACTGAATTAAGCTATAATTTTTGAGTGCGCCATACTTGAATGTTGTTACCTCAATTGACAAGTTTGAGTTCATGTCTTTGCTGAACTTAACCTTTTATGCTTGTAGCCCCACTCCGTTGTGCAGGAATTGATTGATGCTGGGATTAAACTATTGTCTTGAAGTGTTTCGATTGGTAGGGATATCAATAGTTGAATTGAAGGGGATCGGGGTTAAAATCGGAATGGGGGGTGAGGATTGGTATGGTTATAGTCGTGGAAGAGGCGTGCGATTGAGATGGGAGAGAAATTGTTAATCGCAAAAATTTGGAATTGTAGTAGATTAGGAATGGGATGAAAAAGAGTTCGAGTTGGATTAGGCTTGGGAGAAGTGAACTAACAAAAGAGATTGAAACCCTTGTTTTAAAATTAACTCAGCCGAACGGCGCGGCCCACTCTATGTCTGTTCATGTAGTAGCGTGGCCCACGCCTGTCTGATGAAGTCCAATCTAACTTTCTGCATATATAGCGCTCCCCGCACTTTGGGCGGCATGTCCCACTCCCTTCTGAAGGGTTTTATATTAAGTTTCTGGTGGGGTTGCTCGCCTCGTGCTATATGTACTATCTTTATAGCGCGGCCCGCACCATCCTACCTTTTTGAATGCTTTGTTTCTTCCTTTTTTTTGTCTTTGTTACTACCTCCCACTAAGCGCTTGGTTTAGAGTCGTTAGCCCGATTTTTTTCTGTTTCTTAGCTATGTTCCTCGAGGGTGATCGTGGTGTTTTGTCGGTCAATTTCTCCACCCAAATAATGTTTTATCCTTTGTCCATTGACCTTAAATTGTTGTTGACTTCTTGGATCCTGCACTTCGATAGCTCTATACGGGAAAACCTTTATAATTGTGAACGGACCAGACCACCTTGACTTCAACATGCCTGGGAAGAGTTTGAGCCATGAATTGAATAATAAAACTGACTGGCCTGGCTCAAAGGATCGTTGGACAATTCGCTTGTCATGCCATCTTTTGGTCTTCTCCTTGTAAAACATGGCATTCTCATAGGCTTGTACTTTGAATTCATCTAACACATTAAGTTGCAAAAGCCTCTTTTCGCTTACTGTGTCGAAATCAAGATTGAGTTTCTTTACTGCCCAATAAGCTTTATGTTCTAATTCAACTGGCAGATGACAAGCTTTCTCGAATACCAAACGATACGGTGACATGCCAATAGGGGTTTTGTATGCAGTGAGATACGCCTATAAGGCTTCATCCAGCTTGGTTGCCCAATCCTTCCGTGATGGATTCACTATCTTCTCTAAAATCTGTTTCACTTCCTGGTTTGACACTTCCGCTTACCTATTTGTTTGTGGATGGTACGACGTGATAATCTTATGTCGAACTCCATATTTAGCCAAGAGAGCCGCGAAAGACTTGTTACAGAAATGCGTTCCTTCATCGCTAATGATAGCTCTCGGTGTCCCAAATCGTGTAAAGATATTCTTTCAGAGAAAGTTCAGAACTACCTTGGCATCATTGGTAGGTAAAGCCACTGCTTCACCCATTTGGAGACGTAATCCACTGCAACCAAGATGTATTATTGTTGTACAATGAAAGGAACGATCCCATAAATTTGATGCCCCATACATCAAGTAATTCCACTTTCAGCATTGTATTAAGTGGCATCTCATGGCGACTCGTTATATTTCCCACTCATTGACACCTGCCGCATCTTTTGACGAATGCATGAGAATCTTTGAAAAGAGTTGGCCAAAAGAAGCCATATTGGAGTAAATTTGCGGTTGTCTTATCTCCTCCATAGTGTCCCCCATACAAGGAAGAATGGAAGTGTTTTAAAATTCATTCGATTTCTGTTTCAGCCACACATCTTTGTATCATTTAATCGGCACACTATTTGAAGAGGAAGGGATCATCCCAAATGTACTTTTTAACCTCGAATAAGAACCTTTTCTTTTAGTGAAAACTCAAGTCATATGGCACAATTATGCTAATAATGTAGTTTACATAATCTGCGTACCAAGGGATTTCTGTTACCACCGCAAATAGTTGCTTATCTGGAAAAATTCGTTGATCAAAGTCTTATCTGTTCCTTGTTGTTGTTCATTCTCTAATCGTGACAAGTGATCGTCAACTTGGTTTTCAGTCCCTTTCTTATCTTGAATCTCTAAATCAAATTCTTGCAGAAGAAGGACCCAACGAATGAGCCATGGTTTGGTGTCCTTTTTAGAGATGCGATATTTAATGGCCGAGTGATTTGTGAATATAACTTCCTTTTTATCGATCAAGTAAGCCTGGAACTTGTCGAATGCAAACACTACGGCAAGAAGTTCTTTCTCTATTGTTGTGTAATTTACTTGCACATCATTTAAAGTTTTGCTTGCATAGTAGATTGTGTGGAAGACCTTGTCCTTTCTTTAACCTAAAGCAGCTCCCACAGTGTAATCGCTTGCATCACACATGAGTTGGAATGGAAGGGTCCAATTGGGTGCAATGATGACCGGTGCGGTGACAAGCTTTCATTTCAACAACTCAAATGCTGCTAGACACTCCGAGTCAAATTTGTATAGCACATCTTTTTCAAGTAAGGCACACAAAGACTTAGTGATCTTCGAGAAATCTTTAATGAACCGTCGATAAAACCCTGCGTGAAAAAGAAAACTGCGAATCTTTTTTACCGATGTTGAAGGAGGTAGTTGCTTAATTGTATCAATTTTGCCCAGTCCACCTCTAATCATTCTGCTGAAACTTGGTGTCCCAATATGATCTCTTCTTTTACTATAAAGTGGAATTTTTCCCAATTGAGGACCAAATTGGTTTCCACGCACAGTTGAAGCACTAGTGTTAAATTCTACAAATAAAAATCAAATTTATCCCCGAATACTGAGAAATCATCCATAAATACTTCAACGTTTTGCTCCATCATATCAGAAAATATTGCCATCATGCAACGTTGAAAAGTAGTTGGTGTATTGCATAACACGAAAGACATTCGTCAAAACGCGAACGTTCCATATGAGCAAGTGTAGGTTGTCTTTTCTTGATCTTCTGGGGCTATAAAAATTTGGTTGTATCCCGAATAACCATCCAACAAGCAGTAGAATTGATGTTTTGCTAGCCTATCTAACATTTGATCGATAAAAGAAGGAGGAAGTGATCATTGCGATTTGCTTTGTTCAATTTCCTGTAATCCATGCACACCCGCCATCCAGTCACTATCCTTGTTGGAATTAACTCATTGTTCTCGTTGGCCACGACTGTACTGGGCTAACCCAAGAACTTTTTGATATCAGATAAATGATGTCTGCATATAACCATTTAATGATTTTCTTCTTCACCACTTCTTTCATGATCAGATTTAATCTACGTTGTTGTTCTAATACTAGTTTGGCATCTTCTTCCAACAAAATCTTATGCATACAAAATGAGGGACCGATTCCTTTAATGTCGGCTATCGTCCACCCAATAACAGTTTTAAACTTTCACAGCACTCTCAATAGCTTCTCCTCTTGTGATCTTGCGATTTAGTGAGTGATGCCGAGATGATAACTGGCAACATAGAAAAATCTCCTATATAGGCATACATGAGGTGGTTCAGTAATTGTTTCAACTCTAATAATGGAGGTTTTTCAATGGAAGTCTTTTCCCGTGAATTAGATTTCTTAGTTCTATCCAATGCCTTGAATTGCTTTCCATATGGCACAAATGATGGAGATGCGTTTAGTATGTTCAAATACTCCAACAAAGGTGGGAAATCTACTACATGCAAACTGACTAAAGTTGTCTCAAGCGGATCCACATATGCATTAATCTCCAAAAATTCCTTCACTGCGGATTCAACCCAGTCAATTCTAAAACAATATTCAGCCTCTTTCGCGAACTGCATTGTCTTGAACACATTGAAGGACACCTCTTAATCTTGAACCCTCATCGTGAGTTCCCTTTTTTGTACATCAATCAAAGTTCTTCCTGTGGCTAGAAATGGTCACCCAAGTATGAGTGCGATTTCCTTATCTTCCTCAAAGTCGAGCACAATGAAATCTGTTGGAAAAATAAACTTGTTGACTTTCACCAATATATCCTCCACTAGCCCCCGTGTGTACGTCGGAGATCGATTTGCTAGCTAAAGAGTTACATGGGTATGCTTTACCTCCAATAGGCCTAACTGAGAGTAGATGGATAGTGACATCAAATTAATACTACCCCAAGTCGCAAAGTGTTTTCCCAAAAAACTTATCCCCAATGGTGCAAGGTATGGTGAAGCTACCTAGGTCCTTGAGCTTCGGTGGTAACTTTTTTTCCAGAATCGCACTACACTCCTCTGTAAGTGCAACAATCTTAAAATCTTCCAACCTTCTTTTTCTCGACAAAATCTCCTTCACGAACTTTGCGTAACTTGGCATTTGCTCTAGTGCTTCTTTAAAGAAGATATTAATATGCAACTTTTTGAATACCTCTAGAAATTTGGAAAATTATTTTTCTTCTCTATTCTTGCGGAGTCTTCCTGGGTAGGGGACTGATGGGACATATGAGTCGGGGTTTCTTTATCTCTGCTTTCTTATCTGATTTGCCCTTCTCTGTTGTTTTACCTGATTCCACTTACTCTTGCACTGACTGTTCCGCATTGCTCTCATCAATTAATTTCTTAGTTGAGTTTCCTTTAGTCGGCTCCTCCAAGTCTTTCCCATTCCTCAAAGTTATTTCCTTACAGTGCTCTTTTCCATCCCTTGGGTTCATTTCTGTGTCGCTCGACAATGATCCTTGAGGATGAGTGTTCATAGTTGTAGCCAACTGCCCAATCTGATTCTCAATATTTCATAGAGTTACTTCATGAGTGTTTTTCCATGTCTCGTTATCCTTTATGTATTTTATCAAATAACTCCTCAAGTTCTGGTTTCCTTTCTTGCTGTCGAGGTTGTTACTGTTGTCTTGCCTAAAATCTTGGTGGCGCAGCTTGTCGTGGAGCTTATGGTCAAGCTTGGTGTGGATTTTGGTTGTTACTCCATGAAAAATTTGGGTGATTTCTCCACCCCGGATTGTAGCTATTCAAATTCACCCCATACTACTACCTACTTGAATTCCCCACGAACTGCACTAATTTAGTGTTAATAGCATATTATTCTGATGGATGGTCCCCCGCACATAAATCGCATACTACTTCCACTTTCTGAACATTCTGTACACTCAATGCGACAATTTTTTTTGTCAAAGCAGAAATCTGAGTTGTTACCTATGTTGACAATGTTGTCACGGCGTCCAATTTGAATACCCCTTCCACCTTTGGGTGAGATGTCCTGCTCGTCGGCCATTGGTAGTTTTTGACCGCCATAGTTTCTAACAGATCATAAATCTCCTCACAACTTTTGGCATTCAAAGCTCCACCTACAACGCCATCGATACTGGTCTTTAACTGACTGTCGAGACTATTGTAGAAGGTGTGCACCTAATGCCATAAAGGTAGCCCATGATGTGGACATTTTCAGAGTAATTCCTTGAACCTCTCCCAAGACTCATATAATAATTGTGAGTCAAACTGTTTGAATGAGAGAACGTCGTTCTGCATTTTAGCCGTCTTTGCAGGTGGGAAGAACTTGGCAAGAAACTTCTGCGCTAAATCATTCCAGGTTATGATTAACCTTGGTGGCAATGAATGTAGCCAACTTTTGGCTTTATCTCTCAATGTGAATGGAAATAGTCTCAGCCTTACTGCATCTTCCGACACCTAATTAAATATGAATGTCACAAATTTTTAAGAAACTGATAAGGTGATAATTAGGATCATCGTTCGGAGCTCCCCCAAACTGCACTGAGGTATGGATCATATGAATCGTGTCTGACTTGATCTCAAAACTGTTAGTTGTAATTGTAGGTCATGCTATGCTAGATTGAATCTTCGTAACCTTTGGCATACTATATTCCCGAAGCGATTTATATTCTTCCTCAGCCATGTTAGCCTGATTTTCCATTGTAACCTGTTTAGCTTTTAGTCCCCTCCAAAAAGTTTGTCCAACTTCACTGTTGTAAGGAACCAAATCAAGACCCTTGGATTGTGTTTGCATAAACCACTGACTTTACCCCGGTGCACGCACAATTCCTAGATCACTGCTTGAACAGACTTGAACAAAAGACAGCCTGTACAAGCAAACAAAAATAAAATAAAAATCTGTTTAAATAAACTAAACTAATAACAAAATAATTATTAGAACTGTTCCCCGACAACAGCGCCAAAAACTTGTTGTCCAATTTATATAATGACAAATATGCGCAAGTGCATACGCTCAATCAAGTAATAAAGAAGTAAGAAGAGTGTCGAACCCATATGGAACAATTAATAATAATTATTCTAATTATCCAATTTCTACTAATTTATCTTATTTAAACATTCACTCCAATTAATTTGTGAAAACTGATTAAATTAAAGTGATTAAAAACTAATTAAACTGCCAAATATTGATTACCAGATGATTACAACATAGGAATATAATTTTTCCAATTGTTTTGTTATAATTCCCTTACCTTATTTCCACTTGACTTAACCCAATGAATTGATAACTAGGATTACCTATCAATTTATTAACATTTTTTAATGATTAATAAAAAGACCTATTTCAGTTATTTTGCTATTGTCGTGCACGACACTTAAAATAGACTCATTAAGCACAAACTCCTAACACATGTTATACATGACATACATGTAATTTGGTCTCATACACTGTTATGTTATCCTTAACAAGAATCAACAAATTCATGTGTTATCATATTCAGTTCTAATCTAACATTTTCCTCTTTTCAATTCAATCAAAGATATAAAGTTATGTGTTGGCCAAACAATTATTTAATTAAGTACAAAATATAATAATCAATTCAAAGGAATTATCAAGTGAAAATAACTACAATTGATTAAAGCTTTGGAAAAGGTTCCATTGTATCCCTAATTAAAAAATTAGTTCATCATCAAAATTGAGATTAACAGATAATAATTGAAAAGCATCTTGAGTACATAAATTAAATTAAGAGAAAGAAGAAAAATTCTATCGATGATTTCCAAACTTGCTCTCCAAAATCCAACTTGTGAAGTCTTCAATTCAAGATCCAAATCTCCAACAATAATTTCTTATCAATAGTAACTTCATTGAGTCAACTTTGGCCATTTTGAAAATAAATATGCATAGATCCCGTCGATTTGGCACTCGCCATGACTTCCTTGATGAATGGCATTCCCAAGGCTACCTACTATCGGTTCCTTCTCCAGACTGTAAGACTGGCATTTGGACAATTGAATCTTTCTCAAATGTGTATTTTTTCTTCAGTTGTTCCCTTTCACACCTCATTCCTGTAAATTCACACAAACACCATCAAAAGTAACATGCATACTCAAGAAATCACAAAATACTAAGCCTAAAAATACCAAATGAGTAGGTTTTTAACCCACTCATCGGAGCTCCTCGCTAAATGCATATTTCGCTAAGTTAGTGACTAAATATTTTTTATGATGAATATATTATGAAGAATATGTTCTTCAAAAATTATATATTGTAAAAGATTTTTTTTGTTTGGGGAGGAAATGATTTCCTTACAATTAACATTTTGAAATAACTAGTAAAAACGTCTTCCTTCATAAATAACAATTTGTGAAGAACATATTTACTTTAGAAATGTTAGATTTTCTTCACTAATTACATATTGTGATTTTTTTTAATTTACCGAGAAAAAATTTCTTCGACGATGCTAATATGAAATAATCAAATCATTACAAATTAAAAATATTTTTAAAATTATTTAGTAATTTGTAATCAACATCAAATAAAATATTATATTATATAAATAACCAATTGTATAATCCACAATTAAATATGTAATAATCAAGTAACAAAACGTACAAAACTTGTAATAAAAACAAATGTAGGTGCCTAAAATATTTAATCATTAATATAAGTAAAGAGGTAAGAAAAACAAGCTATAAAAACTTCGTAACTTTGTCACATTAAGTCTTCTATTCATTGTCATAATTTTCTTCAACGCAAGGTTGGTCTTATACACTTTAGTCTGCCAAAGAAAAAAAAAACATCAAAACATAACTTAAAATATTTGAATGAAAAGAATATGACAAAAAATTAAACTGGCAAAAAAATTAAGAGATTCCACAAGTAAAAGTTATAGTTCACAAGATATATGTCTCACAAAAATAGTAAAGTTTTAGTCTGATATATATTTTAGGTATAAAGACAGATTTTAAATGCAAATGTATAATATTATTAATTAGTGCATAACTGAGGTAGGTGATTCTTGATTGAAGGTAACCAGATACACCTGGAATATGGACAAAGGAACAAGTTGAAGCGTGGAAACCCATTGTCGATGCTGTTCATGCTAAAGGCGGTATCTTTTTCTGTCAGATTTGGCATGTAGGGAGGGTTTCAAATCAGAGTATGATTTTGACTTATTCTTTCCTTTTGAACTTTTTTCCTTTGTCATGTTGGACCAGTTTTGTATGATAATATATGTCCAACTTTGAAGCAAGTGTTATGTCAAGAACTTAATGGGCAGGAACCAGCAATTCATATTGGCAAAAAAAAAAAATATTTAGTGATTATACCCCACCCTTACCCCCCCCCCCACCCACCCCACTCCTACCCCATCCACACCCACACTCACACCCACACCAAAAAAATGAATAATGTTTAGTGATTATGAATACACCCCTATCACCCCCACTCCCCAACCCCCAACCCCAACCCTCAACCCTCAACCCCCAAAAAAATATTTATTTATTATATACACTCATTCCGCCCAACTCCTAACCCCACCCCCCCCCCACCCCACCCCCCTCCCTACCCCTACCCCAACCTCCCAAAAAAAAAATAATATTTAATTACTTATTATGTATACACACGCCCACCCTCCACCCCTAGCCCCCACCCAAAATAAAAAAAATAATATTTATTGATGATTATATATCCACCTCACCCCCCTCCACCTCCACCTCCACCTCCGCCCACGCCCACCCATTTAAAAAAATAATATTCAGTGATTATATATACACCTCACCCCCAACCCCCCTCCTCCAAAAAAAAAAAATTAGTTAGTGTACTAGTAAGTTTTAAGTTGCCAGTAATAATAACAGAAATTGCAGGATATTATGATTATTTTAAAAAAAGATTGAGATTAATTTTGTCTAGTAATTTTTAATTCCAAATGGTAGGGATTATAATATCACGTAGAACATGCTATTAAATAATCCAACATCTTAAGCTATTTTATAATTCTAGGACTAATAGTCCCAAGCTCAAATTGAAAAACAAAAGACACTTGAGATTAATAGTTCTATCCAAAATATAATCCTTATAAACAAACATAGCCTAAAAGTATAATTATAATTTTAGAAAATTCGGACCACGTCATGGCGGCGGCCGGCCATACCTAAGGTCCGCCACTGTTCATGGGCCTTTTTTTTTTCATCTTAATTTAATCAATAGGCAATTCTGGGCTGTTTGTTTCAACTTATTTTAGTAAAAGTAGGTGAATATGGTCATAATATATATGGTCAAATAAGTGAATAAAGGCTGCCTTTTTGGATTATCATAAAGCTGCTTATTTGAGTATTTCAAATTCTTCTACCCCACAATTTATTATAGTACCAAGAGTATTCCTAAACAATATTAATACCATTATTTGCCATATACTTTGACAACAGCTTTTTTAAGGAATTTTTTCATTTTATTTACAAACAGATCTATGTGAATATGAGTTATCAACAGTTATAACGTCAGTTTATTAGATTTTTGCAATTATCTTCAGCTGAAATAAACAGGTTATAAAATGAATTTAAGCAATTTGTTCTATTTATGCTTTTTGAATTTACAGGTTTTCAGCCAAATGGACAGGCTCCAATCTCTAGTTCAGACAAGCCATTAACTCCTCAACTTCGAACTCCAATCTCTAGTACTTCAGACAAGCCATTAACTCCTGAACTTCGAACTAATGCTATTGCTAGCGATGTTGATGAATTTACGCCTCTGCGACGACTGAGGACTGATGAAATTCCTCACATTATAAATGATTTTAGACTTACTGCAAGAAATGCTATTGAAGCTGGTATGTTTTTGAGCTAAATCTATTTCAAGTTAATGCAAATTTGCTTTGATTTTATGAATATGATGATGTTCACATCTATATTAGCATGATATACATTGTTGGGCCCTGCATCCAACAATTTAAATTTTTAGATAAGTTGGTTACTTAACATGGTATCAGAATTATTGGGTGTGCAAGGTATTGACTTTTAGATGAGTTGGTTAGTTAACAATCTACGAGTCTAGAAAAAAGAAAATAACTAAGATGAATTGCCACTACATCTCATTTATATATTTATCCTATAAATATGGTTCTATATATAGTTCACGAATTTAAAATGCATTTGTTTTTTTATTTGGTGTATGATATGTGTCATTGTGTTTTCGGTTGGTCAAATTTGTTGGATTGGGAATTGTTATTATTTACAAAAAAAAATTAATATTTTTATGAGGCCTTATTCATATAAATGTGAGTCTCAATTACTATTTATGCTAGAAGAGCTTTGTGGAACTATAAAATTATCTTGTGGACATATCAAGTCCATTTTTATTTGGTGTGTAATTAATACACGTCATTGTGTATTTTCAGTTAAGAATTTGTTGCGATGATACTTTTTCTTCAAAATTTAGGTTTTGATGGGGTTGAGATCCATGGTGCTCATGGATACCTAATAGATCAGTTCATGAAAGATGAGATCAACGACCGAACAGACGAGTACGGAGGCTCATTGGAGAATCGTTGCCGATTCGCTTTGGAAATTGTCGAAGCAGTGTCAAAAGAGATAGGAGCAGATAGGGTAGGCATTAGGCTTTCGCCCTTTGCAGACTACAATCAATCAGGGGACTCAAATCCCAAAGGCCTTGGACTTTATATGGTTGAATCGTTGAACAAATATGGCATTCTTAACTGCCACATGGTCGAGCCGAGGATGAATACCGTGGGCGAGAAAGCAAAATCTTTCGAGATAGTCTTTTCCGATGAGAAAAGTGTTCAACGGTACCTTTATTGGGCGTCGACGATTCTACGATAGGGGAAGATGGCAATAAAGTTGTGGCCGAGAATCATGTGGACCTTGCTGCGTTTGGCCGTTTTTTCTTGGCAAACCCGGATTTATCGAAAAGATTCAAGCTTGATGCTCCTCTCAACAAGTATAATAGAGATACATTCTATATATATATATCTGATTCTGTTATTGGTTATACTGATTATCCATTTCTTGAAACAACTACTGCTTAAATGTTACAAAATGAGAAGCAGAGGTTTAAAGTTGGTTATTGTTGTGTTTGCTTGAATGTAATAAAACTATTTAATAGTTCCGAAATATAAGAACCAAGTTTGACTGAAAGTCAATGTGAGATATTTTAAATATAAAATTTGATGTGATTTGGTTTTATTTATGAAAATAATAAATGTTGTAATTAGTAATAATTTTTACATAATTTACTTTTTATAAAAAAATTAACTTTCACAAAATCAATAAAAATCTTATATTTTTTGAACTGGAACTCGGGAAAATAATTTAAGAGTTTGTTCGGCTATTGGTAATGGTCGCAGTGTTCGGACTTCCAATCATATTGTACCATTTTTATTGCGTTATGTTTGTAATTTAAATAACATGTGATTAAAATAAACTGCTAAACGAATAAGATTTTTAAATGCTTGTTGAACTTCTAAACACATCAAATGTTTTAATTACTGTGTAACCAAACATGCCCCAAAGTGTGCCGCAAGTTTACTGCCCACTAATCCAGATGGCAGGAGTCTTTTGGTACATAAAAATGTTAATTTAAATTTTTGCGAGATTAGTATCAGAAAACCAAGATAAATAAGAAAATTGAGCCATTAACAAATTTACTGCACTCAACTAAAATGCCACTGAAGGGCAGAAGCTGAAAAGATAAAAACAAAATGACATTTCCAAATCTTGGACGAAAAAAAAAGAAGAAAAGATGGAATGTTTTTTATAAAATTATGTTGTTACTGAATTTTTTAATGAATAAAAAAGAAAAAGGAAAAAACGATAGGCTGAAAACTATGTTAGTTTTCTTACCAAAATATTTGTAATAATATGAATTTAATTTGTTAATAATTAAATATTTATTTTATTTTTCCTAAAAGAATAATTGAATTGGAAAGGATAAGTTTTAATTTTTTTATCTCATTTAGAAAGTTAAATTCTTTTAGTAGATAATTAAATAATTAATTTAATTAAACTTGAGGAGTCAATTAGGATTTTAGTTACTCATATATTGTTTTCTATTTATATTTAAAGAGTAGAGATGTAACCCTAATCATATTTTAATTTGATAGTTGAAATCCCGAGTACAATATAGTTTTACGCACTGCAATCCTTTAGAAAAATATAATTAATTCATCCGATGTCGAAATTTAGTGAATTCAAAGCCTATTTCTTCAGTTTTTCGTTTTCTACAATTATAAAAAGGAAGAGAATTTATTTGATGTCATTTCCATTCCTTAAATTGCTAAAAGCCACAACCTGTCCTAATGTCCGTTACTATTTTTAGCCCTAATTTTGAAAATTCGTAACGCAATCATATTAACTCTGAATTGAATGTGTGATATCCTGAATAATCATAAGCTTAGTAAACAATGATATTGAGTTATTATGACAATTAAGGCTTATAGTGATCCGTAGAAAAGGGATGTTGATGGGTTAAATTTTTTTTATAATACTCGAAATATAATCGAGTTCAAATAAAGGTTATGTAGTAAAACCTATAAGAATTAAATAAGGAAATTGTGAGCCCAAGTACAAATTAGGGTTCACATACGACCTAAAGAATTGAATGACAAACAGAAAAGCCGAAAATAAAAAAACAAAACCTGAGAAAATCTTTCACGTGTCCCGAGGCAGAAGACACGTGGAGGCGACTCATTTTGAAAATTGATTGAGGGATTAGATTGGTGGCTAGAAGGGCAGGACGATCTGGGCATTACTCTAATAACTAAGGGTAAATTTGGAATTTCCCCAAGGACATATGCCTAGCACATGACCACTCTCCAAAAAACCCTATAAATACCCCTTTCACTCAATTGGGGAAGGGGACCTCTATTTGGACTCTTGGACCTTTTGAAAGACTAAGAGACTTGGAGATTCTCTCTCAACCCGAAGCACTGAAGAAGACTCTCTGAATCCTTGCTACCCTAACAAGGTTCTCGGATTCTATGAGTTCTGTCACGTGTCGTTGGAGTAATCGCTCACCTGTTCTTCTCCCCTCTTTAATTCATCAATCAATTATGTACTTTTCGTGGATTTCTCTCCTCCTCAGCCAATACAAAACCCTAACCCTAGCAAGATACGATTTCCTTACCCACATTTCTTTGGCGACTCTGCTGGGGAGGTGTAAAATTCGTGAAGGGTATGCCCACAACTCGAAGTGGGAGAACTACAGGAAGAGCTGCTTCACCAACAAATAGCATTACCTCACCGGATCCAGTTCCAAGGCAAGCAACTCAAGCTTTCCAAGGCGCAAATCTGGATTTTGACTAACCAATTATTGAAGAAAATTCGGAAGGGAGTTCAACATCACCATACATGGCCAATCAACAACAAACCAACGCAGGAAAGCAAGACGAGGATGCAAATGAAGAGCAGACGAATGCTGTGCAACTGGAGATGCTCAAGGCATTGAAGGAAGCACGGGAAGGACAAGGGATGATGATGGCCATAATGCTGGAGATGCAGATGAAACAAGAGAAAATGGGGAATTTTCGCTAGCAATTGATGCAGATTCCCACCTTGAAGGCCATTCCCAGGCAGTTCGCAGGGGGAACAACCAAGAGTGGAAGACAACAACAATGACAGCAACAACAAAGAGAACCATATTGTACCTCCATCGACGGAGAATCAGTCGGTTCCAATCATTAACTTGGAGCGCCAGAACAGTGGTGATGCGCCACAACCCAGGTTGGAAGCAAGCCAACCTCAGACACACATCATCCCAACCGCTCTTCCAGTATTTTCATAAGTGCATATGTCAACCATTCCAAGCCATGTCCAGCGAGTAAGCCAGCAACTGCCACAAGTGTCAGCTTTGCACGATGCAAGTGTGCATCAACCAATCTCTTTACCATATACACCGCCGATACAACAATATATCATAACACCCCAGAGAGTTCACTCCACGAGCCAATATATGACAAATGATGATATGATCGATGTGATCAATCAACTTCACAGGCAGACATCCCGACCTTTGGAGTTCTTACCTGGCACATATTCGGAGACAACCTTACCCGACAGGGTATATTGAGCATCCCTCGCAATTTCCAAAATACAATGGAGAGAAAGGAAATGCCATGGAACACATTGCCAGGTTCGTGGAGTCAATGTCTTCGTGGTTAGGATATGATGAAATGAACAATCACAATTTGTTGCTGAGGGAATTCAGCAAGACTTTGACGGATAATGCCTTCAGCTGGTACTACAACTTGGAGAAGGGATCAGTCCATGATTGGGATGATCTAAAATTATAATTTTTTAAGAAATTTTTCTATGTGAAAAAATAGGTAACCATTGTAGAGCTCATGCGATTCAAGCAGAAGTCGAACGTGGAGTTATCAGATTACGTGGACAGGTTTAGGGCCCAAGCATAGAAGTGTGCAGAGGCAATTGAAGAAACAAACTTGGCCAGCATATGCAACAATGGTGCTTTAGACTCCTTCAAGCCCCACCTCATCACCAAGGCTTGTGATTCATTTGCGACCCTCTCATCTTTTGCACAAGACTTGGGAGGAATCATGACGTTGCCCACCAGCCATGCGATGGTTACATAGAAGGGCAAGAGGACCGCAACTGTGGCTTTGGCGGATTCTCAGTCAAAACCACAAGGGGGCAAGAGGGAGAAGAATGAGAAATTTGAGCAAAGCAGAGGAAATCACGGGGATAAGTATACCAGAATGCCAGTTCTGGAGGCTATCACATGCAGCGAAAAGGCATTCAAGGGCCTGTACGAACAATGGGTTGAGCACGGAGTGGTGAAGCCTCCAAGGACCAGATTGGTAGTAACGGAAGAGATAAAAAGAAGGCCGGACTTCTGTGTATACCACCAATACGCAGGGCACTCCACTATGGACTGTTACAGTCTGCAGAGGATATACCATGAGAAGTTGGCGGCTGGAGAGATTGAACTAGGAAACGAAACGTGCAACACTATCACCAATGGTGCAGTCCTGGAAGTTAAGATGATGGACAACCCAAACATTGGCTCTACCATAGAAAGAACTCTGAACTATAGATACAAAAATTGATAAATTAAAAATCCACCCAAATGGTGGTCCAACAAAAACGGTGGTTTAAGTCCTCAGGAGTATTCCTTGCCAAGTAATTGGATGACCAAGGGAGGAGGCACAAGAATTGACAAAAATAAAATCCACCCAAGATGGTGGTCCACTCTAAATGGTGGCCAAGTCCTCGTGAAATACACTTGCCAAGAAATTGGACGACTCAAGTGACGAGGCACCCGATTTCAAGTCCTCCTAGACTGCACTTGCTAAGAAATTGGACGACCCAAGTGATGAGACATCCGATTTTAAGTCCTTGTAGACCGCACTTTCCAAAAAATTGGACGACCCAAGTGACGAAGCACCCGAGTGTTACATTTTATCATCAAAAGTGAATGAGGCACCTGACTATAAGTCCTCAGACCAAAAAGTTATACTTTTAACTTCAAAAGTAATTGAGGCACCTGACTATAAGTCCTCCTAAGTTATACTTTCAACTTCAAAAGTAATTGAGGCACCTGAGTATAAGCCCTCAACCCCGAAAGTTACACTTTATCTTTAAAAGTGACAAACGTTATGCTTTCTTCGACAAAAGCAAGAAAGTTACACTTTATCTCTAAAAATGGCGAACGTTATGTTTTCTTCGACAAAAGCAATATTTATTATATGAAACGTTATGCTTTCCGTTAAAAGTAATCTGATTATCAATGAATTGACAAAATTTCACTTCTACTTGAATGTTTTCTTGATTTCTTAAAAAAAAAGTATAAATTCAAGTGTTAGTTTGTGGAAAATATATATACATGTTTTTGACAAAATTCATGCTTACTTGTTTATAATACCTATTGTTGTCTTGGAGTAATAATGTAAGACACCAAATTTTATGAATAAAGATTTATTTTCTCGAAATATTTTTTTGAGTATTAAGGTATGAATTTGATATAATGTTATAGTTGTGGGTAATATTTACAAATTTTGAAAAGTATGCAAGTTGTCATAAAATATTCGATAAGTCGGGGAATATTCATTTTAACAGGGAATATTCGCATAATGCAATAATCATTGGTGGACCCGAAGCGGAATTATCATCGGAGTTAGAAAAGCAGCGTAAATATCTTTTATAAAAATAACGGCGAAAGTTTTATCGTTAACTGTTGAAATACCCGGTGGTAAAAGTACAGTAATACCCGTGGTTGCATAGTAGCACACGGTATTGATTATTGATTCTTACATGAGAAGTCACTCAGTTTTATTCAATTATTGCTACAGTAATTGTTGCATAGTATCTCACGTTGTTTGATTCAATTATTGTCAATATTTTATATTATTAAATCAATAATTGAGATGACAAGTTATTCATATTATTTTCTGCATAATTAACAATGTCTAGAAAGTTTTATCGAGGAAAGGAGTTTGGTCACCTAATTGCGCTTCAATAGGGAGAAATCCTTATCGGAAAGCCCCCCTTTTCCTGGGAACGATCTGGTTGTTAATATTGCGAGTTATAATAATGATGAATAAATGTTGTTGAAAATATTGAGGAGGTTTTTATTAAGTATTTGATGTAAATTTTGCTTATTTTATGGACCCCCATTTACCCATTTTTTAAAATAATCGGTAGAAAGTTATTCAGTATATATATAATGGGACGCACCTGTGATGGTGACATGTTGGTGGGAGGGGAAAACGTGGGGCCCACGTGGAAGAAAATGAAAATGGGGGTGGGTGGAGAAAACGTGTAAGGGAGGGAGATTATATATATATATATATATATATATAATATATACATATATATGTGCTGGTTATATATATATATGTATATATATTATATACATATATATATATTATAAGTTTTGTTTTATTTGATTATAAATAGAATATATTATATTTTATTTAAAATTTTCATTTTATTAGAATATTTTATTGCATAGTGTTGCATAGTAAATCAAAAATATTTCAGAATTCGTCGAAGGATTCGGCGCCCGTGAAGGTTTCTGTACGTCTGTGATTATAATTTTCAAATAGTATCCTTTCCATTCTCCTATAAATAGGATGCTCAATTAGAATTGAAAATCACACCAGAATCAGAGAATTCTTCTTCTATAATATTGAGCGTATTTCTTTAGAGTTTAAGGAAGCTTTGAGTGTAGAAAATAGTATAAGTTTTCTTCAAGAATATTTCCGCCCTACCAGTCGTAATACTCTTATTTTTAAGGTAAGGAGTATTATTTATTTCATATTCGCTTACGATATTATTTTTCGTATTCGTAAAAAATTTTATTTCGTTTAATATTCGTAAGGAATATTATTTTCGTTCAACAGTTGTAAGGGATATTATTTTTGTTCAGTATTCGTATGAAATAATATTTTCTTTCATACTCTGTAGTATGTAAATAATATTATTTTATTTCAGATTTTGAATTCTACATTCCTTTTGTTAAAGTTTTGGCTTCCATACTCCATGAAATTAGTAGAATATCCTTGATATATGCGCTTCATCCAGTATCTTTTCATGGAAATATTATTCTAAGCATTCTTAATAAGTTTGAACTTTTTCATGCCAGAGTACTATTCACGGGATACTATTCCTGAAGTACTATTCACTCAATTACTATTTACCCGGGGTACTATTCATGATAAAAATTGATTTCTTTTCGGCTCAAATCATTTTTGATACATTATTATTCTTGAATTTTACTCCACAAAGTAGTATCATGTTGACAATTTAGATATTCTTGAATTCTGGATAAATTAAATTATAAAATCTTTAATATTTATCCTTGATCTCATTTGATTGAATTTTTATATCATTGTCATCATCTTCATGCTTATATTATGATGAAAGTCTTCTGTGGCCGTAGTGCATAGATGGACTTGGTATGATTATGACAAGGAATTATTCGGTATAATCATGACCGTAATGTTATAAATGATGTGGTAAAAGTCCTTATTGGCCCGTAGTGCATTGATGGACAGTTTTTAGTATGATCATGACCATGGGTTCTCTTCGGCTAAGGGTGCAAAGATGAATTATTTTATGGCATGATCATGACCATTGATGAAAAAATGAATATCCTTGGCCCGTAGTGCATGGATAATTTGTGGTCGATACTAATGAATATACTTAGCCCGTAGTGCATGGATAATTCAGTGATGTGGATTATTTATTAAAGTTGTTTCAGTGATAAAACTGATGATAACCTTTTAAATCATAGAAGATAGTGGATATCATGCTCTACTTGACTCTTCTAATGGATTGCTTATTCCGCTGCAGTTGTTGATCTAAAACTTGTTGTCTATTGTATTCTATCAGTTGTTATACTGTTGAAGGCTAAGGATAATTTATTCTGCATTATCTTAGTCATAATATTTCTTACTGGGCTAGTTGAACTCAACCCTTTTCTTTCATTGTTCTCTTCAGGAAATGAGAATATAGCTGGGACTAGTCGGGAAATGTATTGACGGTCCAGATGGTTGTTTTAGTAGTCCTCACTATTCTATGAAATAGTGTGATAATAATTGTAATGAGATTGAATCTGAGTTAATTTGGATATTGTCTAGAAGACAATATTCGTATTAAAACTCTCAGCTATGTTTTGTCGTATTTTACACGACGATTGTATAATTAAGTTTGTATTTGAATTCTGTACTATGTATTTGGCGACTCAGAATGGGTGATGTATACCAATTTTGGGGGCTTCACAGTTAATTTTAATAACTTGAGATTCAATGTTAAATATTGATTTTTAAGGATTCATTCAAATTAAAGGCAATCAATAAGGATAAAAAAACCTACCATTGGATGAATGAAATATATGTAAATGAATTTTCTAATACAGGAAATGGAAAAAACTACAAAAGTTCATGATCTAAAGGCCATAACATGTCGACCTAAAGAAAGGGGAATAGCTAAATCCTCCAAGTCAACAATGGCGGTAGCTCGAGCCTTCGTATTTGAGGCTATCAGGCCTTCGAGGTCTTGGGCAGCTGACTCAATTTCCCAAAAGCTTGGTCTTCAGTTTATCCAGGGCATCTTGAAGCTCCTAAAGCTCTACATAAAGTAAGTCATTCTCATGGTGACGTGAAAAGACTCCCCAATGAAGTACAACAACATGATGATGGGAAATAAAGAGATCCAACCTAGCATGGAAGGAAGACATGTCCAAGGAGAGTTAGGAGATGCCACGGGAGACGGAAGGTTATTCAACCCACCAAAAGTGCTATCCACAATACCCTCCCGAGCAATCACCAACTCGGCGGAATCCTCCTTGGGAGGATGAACATCAGTAATAGTCTCAAAAGAATTCCTTCTCAAAGATTTCCCTCTCCTAGGACTTTCATTTTTGAGGCTTGCAAAATATCAAGCTTCAAGAAGTGTAGACTTCAACACTTCAAAATATTTGCGCGATCATCTCCCAAAGGCGTGACTCACGCGTAGGGGGCAAATGCTAACTGGTAGATGACGTAGACATCCTCCAGAGTAGAGGTGCATTCCCCCCCCCCCCCCAAAGCAGTGACGAATATGCATGTAGAGGAGCACCATGGGTCTGTTGGATATAAGTGTCCTTTCATAGCTGGATGCAACGAAGAATGTCAGCCTTTACTTTAGTACATCCACATAATCAACATTCCAAAGTATCTCGTTAATCCAATGCTGCCATTCCTGAAGGTGGCGAGATGAATTAGACAAAAAGTGAAGGTGACTAAAAGGGTACTCTTGTTTCTCTATGCATATGCGGTGAATGCAAACAGAATGGGTAAAGTCACCCAAATCTTCGCAAGCTACAACATATAGAAACAAACCTTCTTTCTCTGGTGAGAGAGAAGTTCTACAGTCATAAGCCTGAACTTACTCCTAAAAAAACATTAGAAGAACCAAAAGAGGGGAGCCCTTCCCCAATCACTGAGGAACGGGGACTCCTTGGCGATTTCTGGGTCTGTAGAATGTTCAATGGAGATCAAGGGCTTCCAAGCAAGAAGAATTCAGTATAAGGGCTCTAAAGAGCAAGGAAAAGGATGGCAAGGAAAGCATTTGTACTTGAATGCTTATCATAGCAAAGAAGGAAGTCTGAGATTTAAGCTTAAAAACACCTGAAAGAAGAAGCAAAAAAGAGCACAAGTATTAGGAGCCATTCAAATAAAAATAGGGTAGAGGAAGAACGAAAAAATGTGAAGGAGGAGGCCACTAGGTTGGTTCCCCTAGGGGTTGGCCCGTAGGGGTTGGCCACCTATAGAGCTCTCCCATCTTACATTTAACTTCTCCTTGCTCGTTGAATCAATTAATTGAAATAAATGCTACTTCGCCAGAATATCCGAGCCAAGATCCTTATTAAGGTGAAATGGCACGGAATAAATTCTTCCTTCTTGTAGTATTGTCCTTTCTTTGAGAATATCCAAGCCAAGATCCTTGTTAAGGTGAAATGGCCTGGAATAAATTCTTCCTCATTGCGGTGTTACCTCTTTTCTTTGAGAATATCCGAGCCAAGATCCTTGTTAAGGTGAAATGGCCAGGAATAGATACTTTCTCCTTGCAGTATTGTCTTTTCTTTGAGACTATCCGAGCCAAGATCCTTGTTAAGTTGTGCTAGTTCCCAGTAGGCACAATATAGATCTAGAAGGGGGGGTTGAATAGATCCTTTTTCCATTTAAATACTTTTCTCATTTATTTTGTATGGCTAATGAATTAGCATATGACAAACATAAGAATCTTTTCAAGCACAACGGAATAAGTAAAAGCTCCCCTTCATTGATATATTCATAATCATACACACATTGTTCTTAGAGTTAGTTCGGTTGTAAGCAGTTAAAACATACATAGCAGTTATAATAGTTAATGTACATAATGTAAATGATATAAAGTAAAAGACACAAGGGGTTTTAAGTGGTTCAGAGACTTAAGCTCCTAATCCACTCTTCTGCTTTCAACTAGCAGGATTTCCACTAAAGAAGGGCAGCACCCAGAATCACTAAGATTCCTTCAAGGCCAGCAGCCTTGGGACTTCAGTTCACTAAGAACTCTTCAAGGCAATGCCACTTGGAACTTCTCTAGTTCCCTAGGAACTCTTCAAGCCCAGCAGGCTTGGAACTTCGTTTAGTCCCTCCGAACAAGGACCTCTCAGGCCCTGGCTTCTTGTTGTTGTAGTTGTTGTTGTTGGTGTTGTTGGTGCTGAGCTGCTAAGATGTCATTAAGCTTGAACATCTTTTTTACTTAGCAGCTTGGCGTGGTCCTCTTTGCATTCTTCTTCGAGTCTGGACCACATCTTCTCTGGTGCAGCTGATCTTTACTCCTATCTGCTCATCTTCATCTGATGTCAGCTGTGCACCATCACCATCTGGATTTGCTAAATCTCTGAGCTTTTGGTAGACTTTGTCTGACACTTTGCAATCCTTGAACCCTTCTTTAATGTTTTGCAGACATGGTTCTGCACTTGTTCAATTTCAGCTTTAGGTTCATGGTGATTCGTAGAGTGGCTCTCTGGATCTTCTTTGTGCTCTGCCACTCTTCTGAATGCTATCTTTTGTCCTTTTCGGCTCTCAGCTTAGCTGCCATTTTCAGTGGCATTCTCATCTTTGTTGAGTGAAGCTTTAGTCTCTTTAAGTCCTTCTACAAAGCTACTTCACTTCCACTTATGTAGTCTCACTATCATTGAGACTTGATTTGTTAATCTTTTCGTGGAACTCGTAAAGTCAATAATAGCATTCTACCAACTCAACGATTCTACAACATTGCAATCATCAGCCAGCTCTTGATCGTTGAAGCTCTGGCTTATTTATACTCCTTCCCAATCTTCCTGCTGAAAAGTAGCCGTTGAAAGAACTTTGAAATACTTCGTAGATCTCGAGTTATTTAGTGTAGACTGCAGATGTGACATGTCAACTTTTTCTGACTTTCTGACATTGCAGTCTATTATTTCACTTACCACGTCAGAGATGTCATTCTGATGTCTTGGGCAGGTCGATAACTTTATGTCCTCCTTCTGATTTCTCGATTAGAGGTTGTCCTTTTTCATTGATGCTCTCTGTTGGAAGAATGCATATTTTGATTTGATGTTTAAAGTTAATGCTCATGATTATATGTAAAGTCCTTCAAAGAATATATGTACAAGGACTTAGTGATAGATCAAATTTGTTAGGTTAATCTTAGCTTTAAATGTTCATCATTCTATAAAAAAATGTATAGATAAAGAGATCAAAGATGTTAGGTTGATCTATGACTTCAAAGGAATAGATAGGCCTCGACAAGAATCACAGTCTATTGAGCTAATCAAGAGATTGCAGAAACCAAGGCAGGATCATAGAGCTTAGAAGATCGTAGTGTATCTGCCTTGAAGGGCCTTTCCAGAAATCATAGAGTGGTCCAGACGTTTGCCGAATCTAACTCAGAGACCGTAGTGTGCTTTCAAAAACGTAGAGTCTGCAAGACAAGCAAGTGAAAATCGTAGTGTGCAAATCTTTGCGAGAGATTGTAGTGTTCTCTTCAGACCAAGCACCAATGTGACAAGACACGACGATATGGATCGTAGAGTATCATCTGCCTTGTGTCAGAAGCATCGAGCCCTACTTTTGCTTGAAGACAAATTCTAACAAATGTGGAATGGTTTTGAAACGTTGAAGTTGTGAGATCCCGAATTTTATGAAATAAAAGTATTCAATTTTTCTATTTTGGTAAATAGTTAAATTGATAAAAGTTTAAAGTTAAGGGGGATATGTGAAAATTTTGCAAAGTAAGCAAGTTGATATAAAATATTCGTTGTGTCGGAGAAGATTCGATTGGTCGGGGAATATTCATTTTAACAGGGAATATTCATACGACAACATAATTATTGATGGACCCCACAACGAAATTATTGTCGTAGTTAGAAAAAGACAAAAATATCTTTTTATAAAAATAACGACGAAAGTTTTACCGTTAAACTGTTGAACTACCCGGTAGTAAAAGTACAATAATACGCGTGGTTGCATAATAGCACACGGTATTGATTATTGATGCTTACATAAGAAGTCACTCAGTTATACTCAATTATTACTACAGTAATTGCTACATCATATCTCTCATATTATTAATTCAATTATTATTACAATATCATCTGTATAATATGTTATATTATTAAATCAATAATTGAGATGACAAAGTTATTCATATTATTATTTGCAATATTGAAAATGTCTAGAAGTTCTGTCAGGGAGAGGTTTTGTCACCTAATTGCGCGCCAATAAGGAGAAATCCTTATCGGAAAGCCCCCTCTTTCCTGGGAACGACCTGGTTGTTAAATATTGTGAGTTATAATATTAATGATGAATAAGTTTGTGTTGATTAAAGATGAATTGATAGTTCCATTATGTTGGAATTATTAGTGTTAGTGGAAATCGATATTTATTTTGATAATAATTGATGTTTGGAAGTTATATTGACCAATCGGGTAATTAACCGAATAAATAAGCAATTAATTGCTATTGATTCATATGATTATAACTATTTGTTCACATGTGTGTACTATTGATTCACATTCATTTACTATTAGGGGAGTTGGTGCAAGATTAATAATACTTGCATTACTAAGTTAAAAATGGAGGTATAGATGGAGGTACTATACTGTAATTCGTATTTTCACACGTCTAGAACTATTGATTCACATGATTTACTATTAGGGGAGGTGGTGCAAGTTTGATAATACTTGCAGGACTAAATTAAAAATGAAAAAAGAGGAAGGTATTATACTGTAATATTTCGAGCTCCAAACGTGCAATTATCGAAACTATATTTTCCTATGAATAGAAGCTCATTCCTTTATTATTTTTCACCAATTCACTAAAGCTATAGAGCAATTATTATAGAAAAAAATTATAGAGAGAAAGAAGAAGAGAAGTCTGCTACCTTACTATTACAGTATCCAGTTTCTTCCAAGGTAAGGGGTATTATTTCTTTCGTATTCATGAATAGAGCTATTGTTATTCAATTCCTTATTATTGTGTTGGAATAACCTGTCTATGCGAAGTACCGCATACATGGTGAAATTCTTCTATTATTCTATTCTTTATTATTATGTTGGAATAACTTTGTACATCAAGTACCGCATACATGGTGAAATTCTTACATTATTCCATTCTTTATTATTCTATTGGAATAACACCATGCATTCGATCTATCGCATGCCCGGTGAATTACATTATTATTTCATTCTTTATTATTCTATTGGAATATCACATGCATGCGGATTACGCATGACACGGGTTCCATTCTTTATTATTCGTTGGAATATCCGTAAATGCGGATTTACGCATGACACGGTTTCATTCTTTATTATTCTCATTGGGAATAACACGTCTGCATGCGGTCTATCACATGCCCGATGAATTCTTCGTAATTCCATTCTTTATTATTCTGTTAGAATAACTTTGTCATGTATGGATTATCGCATGCATGGTGAATGATCCTTCGTATTCATTCCTTATTAAATTGTGGAAATGATCATGCCTCACGTGGATTACCGCATGGCTGGTGAAAATCCATTTGTAGTTTCATATATTCTACTATACTCAGTTGGTTAAAGTTTTGGCTTCTATACTCCATGAAATTAGTAGAATATCCTGGATATTTGCGCTTCATCTAGTATCTTTTCATGGAAATATTCTTCTGAGCATTCTTGAATTTTACTCCACAAAGCAGTATCATGTTGACAATTTGGATGTTATTGATTTTTAGATAAATTAAATTATAAATTGTTTTATTGAATTATTATGTCATTGTCATCATCCTCATGCTTATATTGTGATGAAAGTCATCTTTGGCTTACGTGCATAGATGGACTTGGTATGATTATGACCAAGGATTTTTCGGTATAATCATGACCGTAATGTGACGAATGATGTGGTGAAAGTCCTCATTGACCTGTAGTTCATTGATGGATAGTTGTGGTATGATTATGACCAGGGATTATTCGGTATAATCATGACAATTGATGATTACATGAATATCATTGGTCGTGATGCAGGGATGATTCAATTTTATTTGTTAAGCTGAGTCTTAGCGATAAAGTTGATGAAAATCTTTTTAAATCATAGAAGATAGTAGATATTATGCTCTACTTGACTCTTCTAATGGATTGCTTATTCCGCTGCAGTTGTTGATCTAAAACTTGTTGTCTATTGTATTCTATCAATTGTTATACTGTTGAAGGCTAAGGATAATTTATTCTGCATTATCTTAGTCATAATATTTCTTACTGGGCTAGTTGAGCTCACCCTTTGCTTTCATTATTCTCTTCAGAAAATGAGAATATAGCTGAGACTAGTCGGGAAATGGAGTGATGATCCAGGATAAGTGGCTTTAGTAGTCCTCACTATTATGTGAAATAATGTGATAATAATTGTAATGAGGACTCCATTGAGTGTGGATATTGTCTAGATGACAATATTCTTATTAAAACTCTTAGATTATGTTTTGTCGTATTTTACACGACTGTTGTATAATTAAGTTGTATTTGGATTTTGTACCATGTATCTGGCGACCCAAGATGGGTGATGTATACTTGTTTTGGGGGCGTCACAGTTGGTATCAAAGCTTAGGGACATGATCTCTGGCTGAGATGTGAGACAAGAATTAGGAGGGGAGAGATGGGGAATTCCTTCGCTAGTATGACCTACCTAAGTTTATTTGGTATTTAATTGGTCGGTCAGAGTATAGGGATAATAAGTGACATGTCAATTAACCCTTATTTTGAAACTATATTCTAGAATGATATTTGAAATACAGGAGATGAGCAATGAAAAAATTATGATACAGAGGAAATAACTGGGAAGGTATAATCCGAATAGAAAGCAAGGTATTCTCATCTCTTCGAACTACCAGGTACGTAAATTTTGAGGACGAAATTTCATAAGAAGGGGAGATTGTGAGATCCCGAATTTTATGAAATAAAAGTATTCCATTTTTCTATTTTGGTAAATAGTTAAATTGATAAAAGTTTAAAGTTAAGGGGGATATTTGAAAATTTTCCAAAGTAAGCAAGTTAATATAAAATAATCGTTGTGTCGGTGAATATTCGATTGGTCGGGGAATATTCGTTTTAACAGGGAATATTCATACGACGGCATAATTATTGGTGGACCCCACAACGGAAGAATTATCGTAGTTAGAAACTGACAAAAATATCTTTTTATAAAAATAACGACGAAAGTTTTACCGTTAAACTGTTGAACTACCCGGTAGTAAAAGTACAGTAATACGCGTGGTTGTATAGTAGCACACGGTATTGATTATTGATGCTTACGTAAGAAGTCACTCAGTTATACTCAATTATTACTATAGTAATTGCTGCATCATATCTCTCATATTATTGATTCAATTATTGTTACAGTATCATCTGTATAATATGTTATATTATTAAATCAATAATTGAGATGACAAAGTTATTCATATTATTATTTGCAATATTGACAATGTCTAGAAGTTCTGTTAAGGAGAGGTTTGGTCACCTAATTGCGCGCCAATAAGGAGAAATCCTTATCGAAAAGCCCCCTCTTTCTTGGGAACGACCTGGTTGTTAAATATTGTGAGTTATAATATTAATGATGAATAAGTTCGTGTTGATTAAAGATGAATTGATAGTTCCATTGTGTTGGGATTATTAGTGTTAGTGAAAATCGATATTTTTTCGATAATAATTGATGTCTGGAAGTTATATTGACCAATCGGGTAATTAACCGGATAAATGAGCAATTAATTATTATTGATTCACATGATTATAATTATTTGTTCACATGTGTGTACTATTGATTCACATTCATTTACTATTAGGGGAGTTGGTGCAAGATTGATAATACTTGCATGACTAAGTTAAAAATGGAGGTATAGATGGAGGTACTATACTGTAATTCGTATTTTCACATGTTTAAAACTATTGATTCACATGATTTACTATTAGGGGAGGTGGTGCAAGTTTGATAATACTTGCAAGACTAAATTAAAAATGAAGAAAAAGCGGAAGGTATTATACTGTAATATTTCGAGCCCCAAAACGTGCAATTATCGAAACTATATTTTCCTATAAATAGAAGCTCATTCCTTCATTCCTACTCAATCGAGGATTAAAAATGGGCCAATGAATCGAGGATTGAGCTTTCCTCTCTTTCCAAACCTCGTAACTCCTTTCAATGGAGCAACACATAACAACACATGATATCCTATATCGAATTCCACGTCCTTTCGATGAAGATCAGCATAACTCTTTTGTCGATCTTGTGAGGTTTTTTATCGTTAGCCGGATCGTTTGAATCTTTTCCATAGTCATACGTATTCAACTTCGGTCCCAACATCGTTGCTTCACCCACCTCATCCCAAAGATCATTGGAGAACGACACTTTCTTCCATACAACGCCTCGAATGGAGCCATGCCAATGCTTGCTTGATAACTGTTGTTGTAGGAAAACTCCACCAATGGTAAGAACTTATCCCAACTTCCGTTGAAGTCAAGGACACGTAGTCTTAATAAATCTTCCGGGGTTTGAATAGTCCTCTCGATTGTATCGTCTGCCCCGAGGATGATATGCCAAACTAAATCGTAAATCCACTCCATAGCTTTTTGCAAACTAACCCCAAAATCGTGAAGTGAATCTTGGGTCTCGATCGAAACTATGGATCTTGGCATACCATGCGATCTTTACAATCTCGTTTATGTACATACGAGCAAGACGTTCAAGTGTATGAGCAGACTTGGTCAATCTATCAACAATGACCCAAATTGCATCAATGCCTTGAGAAACCTTGGGAAGACCAGTAACGAAATCCATGGTAATGTGCTCCCACTTCCATTATGGAATTTCAAGTGGTTGCAATGGACCTTTTGGTACTTGATGCTCCGCCTTGACTCGTTGACAAGTTAGACACCTTGAGATAAACAACGCTATCTCTCTCTTCATATTGCTCCACCAAAATGTATGACGAAGATCACGGTATATTTTGGTACTCCCAGGATGGATTGCAAACGGTGTGTTATGCGCCTCCATCATGATTTTATAGTTTAACTCAGGATCATTAGGAACACAAAGTCTGGAGTTAAATCTAAATATTCCTTCATCATCGATTCTTACTTCCGGCATTGCACCTTCTTGCACTTTCTTCCTCATACGCATCAGCTCCAGGTCTGTATTTTGAGCAGCTTTAACTTTATCAATTAACGTCGGTTCTACTCGTATATTCGCCATCATCACGTGGGTCCCTGGAGTCTTTATCTCTATCTCCATCCTTTGCAAGTCATACAAAATGGGCCTTTGCGTTGACAATATCGCACTCGTACCCACATATGATCTTCTACTCAATGCGTCAGCTACCATGTTTGCTTTTCCAAGATGGTATTGGATGGTATGATCATAATCTTTTAACAGTTCAAGCCAACGTCGTTGTCGCATGTTGAGTTCCTTTTGAGTGAAGAAATATTTGAGGCTTTTATGATCCGAAAAGATTTCCACTTTCTCCCCATACAAGTAATGCCTCCAAATCTTTAGTGCGAAAACAACAGCTGCCAACTCTAGATCATGAGTAGGATAATTCCTCTCATATTCTTTGAGTTGTCGTGAGGCATAGGCTATGACTTTCCCATATTGCATGAGAACACATCCTAACCCTTTTCCCCAAGAATCATCACTTTGTAGATGAAAAATCCTCCGAACCGGATGGTATTGTCGAACAGTCTTTGAAATGAGTCTCCTCTTGAGTTCTTGAAAACTCTTCTCACATTCCTCGCTCCAACCAAAATTTGTATCTTCCGAGTCAATTTGAGTTAGTGGAGTAGCGATTTGAGAAAATCCTTCCACAAATTTACGATAATAACCAACTAAACCGAAAGCTACGACTTCGATCATCGATTTAGTTGCTCTCGACTTTGAATAGCTTCAATCTTTCTTTGGGTCGGCGGATATTCCATGACTTGATACCACGTGCCCAAGAAATGCTACTTCCTCGAGCCGAACTCGCATTTCTTCAACTTGGCATAAAGCTTATATTCACAAAGCTTTTGGAGTATCAGCCTCAAGTGTTTCTCATGATCTTCACGGCTTTTGGAATAAATAAGGATGTCATCAATAAAGACTACCACAAAGCGATCCAAATATTCCTTGAATACTCTGGTTCATCATATCCATGAAGGCAAAGAGGAGCATTAGTCAATCCAAAAGACATGACCGAATTCATAATGCCCGTCTCGAGGAGTTCTGGAAGTCTTTGGAATGTCATCGGTTCTAATCTTCAACTGGTGATATCCTAACGAAGATCAATCTTTGAAAAGAATTTGGCTCCTTACAACTAGTCAAACAGTCATCAATACGCGTGGCAATGGGTACCTATTTTTTGATGGTGACATGATTCAACTCGAGATAATCAATACAAAGTCGCATACTCCCATCTTTCTTCTTCATGAATAGAACAGAGCACCCCAAGGAGAAGTACTAGGACGAATAAAGCCAATGTCTAACAATTCCTGCAGTTGGGTCTTGAACTCCTGAAGTTCAATAGGAGCCATTCGATATGGGGCTTTGGAAATGGGTTTTGTACCGGGTTCAAGGTAGATACAAAATTCAATTTCCCGCTCTGGGGGTTGGCCAGGAAGTTGTTCAGGGAATACGTCAGAAAATTCATTAACAATAGAAATATCATTCAAAACTGACGTATTTTTGTTTAGATCCGTGACATGAGCTAAGAAAGCTTGACATCCGTTTTCAATAAACAAATAGCTTTATGGCTTGAGATGACAGTGATTGATTTTAATGGTTTGGTTGCTTGAATTCGTATAATAGGTTTGTTAGGAATATGAAAGCTAACAACCTTACGAAAACAATCAATTTTTGCATGATGAGTAGTTAACCAATCAATCCCTAGAATTACGTAAAATGCAAGTATTTTACATGAAATAAGATCAACAGGTAATGTGAGGGTACCGATTTGAACCAAACAAGACTTATAAACCGTGGATGTAATGAAGGTTTCTCCCAATGGAGTTTCAACAGATAAGTCAAAGTCCAATTTCTCCGAGTCAAATTTAAACGTTGGTATAAGTAGGAGAAATAAAAAGAATGGGTAGGCAGGTATCAAATAAGGTATAAACTTCGTTAGAGTTTATGATAAGCTTACCCGTGATGACCTCGTTCGGGTTCCTTGCTTTTACGGGAGGTCACAACAAACGCCTCCTCCCTTGACTATTGGCTTTGACTTTTTCGGGACTACTTTGGTGCCTCCATCCCAGCTGGATTTGTCTTCGGTACACGACAAAATCGGGCCAGGTGACCTTCTCTTCCACAGTTGTAACATGCTTTGGATGGCATCGCATAGTTGGGACTGATGTGTCCCTCTCCTCCACACTTGAAGCATATGATAGGTGGTCGTTCTCCTTCCTTAACGACAGGTGCTGATGTTGACGTATTTCCATCATTGTTGAATCTCCTCTTCTTGAAATGTCCATTCTTATTGTTTTGGCCATGATTACCACCAAAGTGGTTACCATTTTCGCATGTTGATTCCTCCACGCTTATTATTGTCACCGCCGATGGATGATTGTTATCCTTTGGTATTATCATTTTGCATCACGCTCTCCTTTGGTTGGTTTAACTCATTATCGCGCTCCAATAATTGAGCCCTATTAACAACATCTGAATACAAACACAGTTTATGAGAGATAAGATATTGACGTATCTCAGGTTTCAAACCTCTTTAAAACATTCGCGTCATTCTCTCCTCATTATTAACCAAATGGGACGCAAACCGGGATAACTCGGAAAACTTGGCTTTGTACTGCGATACGGTCATGTTGTTTTGTTCCAGCTTGATGAACTCTACCTCTTTCATGTGACGAATACTTTTGGGAAAGTACTTGTCGTTGAACAGTTCTTGGAACTTCTCCCAAGACATCTTTAGTGCGGCAGAGGTTGAGTACGCTTTCGGATTCCCACCATAAATCGCCTCTGGCACGCAACATGAAGGTGGCAAGGGAACCTTTTGCTCCTCGGAGCATCCCAAGACATCAAATATCTTGTTAATCGCTTTATCCACGCTCTCGCGCCTTTAAGTGGTTTGGCTCTCCAAAAACTTGGTGGTCCCAGTTCTTAAAGCGCATGGTGACCGTCCTAGAGTTTCCAGTGTTTCCACCTACATTTTGGACAGGAGCCGCTCTCGCCTGATGTTGCATAAATTGCATAAAGCCTCTAAACATTCCATCGTTCATCATTTGGTCAGTGTTGTTGTTTGCCTGAGGAATGTCTCCTTCCTGATGCACATTATCCTGATTATTGATCTGTGGAGACTCAACGGTCTCCTGTGCTCCATTGATGATCTCAACATTCTCGAATGCCATTTTTAAACACTGCCACAAAACAAGGGTTAATTATCATATCACATATTATCCCTATACTCTGACCGACCAATTAAATATCAAATAAACTTAGGTAGGTCATACTAGCAAAGAAATTCCCCGTCTCTCCCCTCCTAGTTCTTGTCTCACACCTTAGCCAGGGATCATATCCCTAATCTTTGATACCAACTGTGACGCCCCCAAAATTAGGTATACATCACCCATCTTGAGTCGTCAATACATGGTACAAAATTCAAATACAAACTAATAATACAGCAGTCGTGTATAATATGACAAAACATATGCTGTGAGTTTAAATACAAATATTGTCTTCTAGACGATATCCATTCTCAAATAGAATCCTCGTTATATTTATTATCACACTATTTTACAGAATAGTGAGGACTACTAAGACACCATCTCGGACCATCACTTCGTTCCCCGACTAGTCCCAGCTATGTTCTCATTTTCTGAAGAGAACAGTGAAAGAAAGGGTGAGCTCAACTAGCCCAGCAAGAAATATTATAACTAAGATAATGCAAAATAAATTATCATTAGCCTTCAACAATGTTAAAGCGATAAAATACAATAGACATCAAGTTTAAGCTGCAATAGGATCAAGCAATCCATTAAAAGAGTCAAGTAAAGAATAGAATCTACTATCTTTTATGATTTAAAAGTTTTTATCACTTTTATCACGAGACTCGACAATAAATAATTCAAATCATCCCTGCACTACGGCCAAGGATATTCATTAGGGTCACGACCACAAATTCCATGCACTACGGGCCAAGGATATTTGTGTATTCATCAATGGTCATGATCATGTCAACAACTGTCCATCAATGCACTACGGGCCAATGAGGACTTTTACCACATCATTTATAACATTACGGTCATGATTACACCGATTAATCCCTGGTCATAATCATACCATGTCCATCCATGCTCTACAGGCCACAGATGACTTTCAAAAAATATAAACATGAGGATGATGACAATGATATAAGAATTCAATAAAACAAGTTCAAGAATTAAGTTATTCAGGAACTAATAACGTCCAAATTGTCAACATGATATTGCTTTATAGAGTAAAATTCAAGAATGCTCAGAAGAATATTTCCATGAAAAATACTGGATGAAGCGCAAATATCAAGGATATTCCACTAATTTCATGGAGTATAGAAGTCAAAATTTTAATCAACTGAGTATAATACCGAATGGAATAACAAAAGATATCACCATGCATGCGGTACTTCGCATAGACAGGTTATTCTAACATAATAATAATAACGGAACCAGGTCAGGTAAAAATTACAATCGATTGGGATGTTCCAATGAATAAGAAAGAATGGAATAACAACAGAAATCACCATGCATGCGGTGCTTCAAGATGACAAAGTTATTCTAATGAGAGTAATAATAATAACGGAACCCGTCGTCGGTGAAATTACAAGCAGGATATTCCAACAATGCGGAATAATAAATGATGGAACCGGTCCTGCAGTATAACACGCATGAGGATATTCGGCGAGAATAATAAAGGCGGAATAATAAAAGATGGAACCAGTCCCACAGATATATGATGCATGTGATATTACAGCGAATAATAAAAATAGAATAATAGAAATGGAACTAGGTCCGGCGTAAAGCACAGACATGATGTTCCAACGGAATAATAAAGACAGAATAATAGAAGAATGTCACCAAGTATAGGATATTCCGCGTATACAGGTTATTCCAACAGAATAATAAGAAATGGACTTCATGATTATAAAAGAATAATATCCCTTACCGTAAAAGAAACTGAATATAGGAAAAGAAAGGTAGCAGACTTCTCTTTTTCTTTCTCTCTAAAATTTTCTCTCTCTAGAGTTCAGTGAATTCGTAAGAAAATAATGAAGGAATGAGCTTCTATTTATAGAAAAATGGAATGCATAGTAACTAACTCATGAACGGTCCAGATTGATTTACTTTAATCTGACGGTCCATATTTAAAGCAAAATCTTTTAAATAAAATATAATATATTCTATTTATATAAAAAGATTTTTACTATACAAATACTATGCAACACTATGCAACACTATGCAATACTATGCAACACTATGTATAATAAAATAAAATATATTCTATTTATAGAATAACTTTAATAAAGTATTCTATTTTATATAAAAAGATGTTTTTGTATTATTACGTTAATAATACGAATAAAACAAAACTTCATTATCGCTATAATAATTCATATTATTAATTGACAATAATTGAATCAAACTGAGTGACTTCTCACATAAGCATCAATAATCAATGGTAGTGCTTACTATGCAACCACACGTACATCTTTGTATTTTTACTACCGAAAGTAGCTCAACAAGATCAATCAGTAAAACTTCCATAGATTATTTTTAATAAAATATTTTTGTCGTTTTCTCAATCCGAAAATAATTCTATTGTGGGGTCCACCAATGATTGTGTCGTCGTACGAATATTTCCTATTTAAAATGAATATTCCCCGACCAGTCGAATATTATATAACAACTTGCGTACTTTGCAAAATTTATAATTATTACCCACAACTATAACATTATATCAAATTTACTCCATAATAATCAAAAATAATATTTACAGAAAATTCATTTTTTATTAAAAATTTGGGGTCTTACGACCTCCACTTCTTAAGAAATTTCTCCCTCAAAATTAGGGTACGTACCTGGTATATCGAAGAGGTAAGGATACCTTGACTTCATTTCAAATTCTAACTCCCAGGTCATTTCCTCAATAATTCATAATAAATAGCCCTTTTTATCAGAAAAATTCGAATCTTATGTCCATTCCATAGGAAATTCAATTCTCTACAACGTTGTAAGTTTAAGTTTTTCCAAATTCCAAGCGAAATCAAAGAAATCCACATACGGACGATTTTACAGGTTATAATCAAATTTCAGTCAAGAAATGGGGTCCACAAACATGAAAAACATGTTTTAAATATTTTTAGTAACAAAAATAATCTTCCTCCTCATTTATTCATATATCCCACATTCATTGTAAAAATATCACCATTATTATATTATTAAAATATAATAATATATTTAAATGAATTATTTTATCAGAAAAGATAAAATATCAATTTTTCAACAATTGTCACTTAAAAATTTTCTCCATCTATATCCACATAAAATGAATATTTTCCTTATCATAATAATCAATAATTAATTATTCATAAATAATATTCTGAGAATTACAACATCGACAACCGGTAGTTCCTGGAAGGAGTGGGCTTTCCAATAAGGATTTACCATCTTGGCGCAATTAGTTGACCAAACCTCTCCTTAGACAGAACTTTCTAGACATTGCCAATAATGTTATCTAATAATATTATTCAAATAATATGAATTATTGATTTGATAATGAAAATACTGTGTAGTGACAATTATTGAAACAACAATAATATAAAATATCAACGTAGCAATTATTGAATCAATAAAATAAAATATTAAACAGTAACTACTGTAACAATTATTGAGTAGTGCCTTCTTACGTAAGAATCAATAACAGGTGCAATACCGCGTGCTATTGTGTTTTAACCACCGGGTATTCCAACAGTATTAACGATAACAACTACGTCGTTATTTATAAACAACTTATACTTATCGTTTTCTTCATCCAATCGCTTTCTGTTATGGGGCCCACACAAGGTTGCGTCGTCGTACGAATATTCCCCAACAGTAAAAATATTCCACGACCAAACGAATATTCTCCGATAAAAATGAATATTTTATAACCACTTGCATATTTGAAATATTTGCGCTTTTTACCCATAACTAACCACATTAATCAAATCAACCCTTACTATTTCAAAATAATAAATAGAGGAAATTCAATTTCATTAATAATAAGTTGGGGTCGTACATTGAATCTATACCCATTAATGATGCAGCCTGGAAATACACTAATAAGTTTATACGGACCTGAAATAAATCTCTAAAACTCTTAGAAGCGTTATCTTCTTCAACCCTTCTCTTAAACCACTGTTAGAAATTTTAGTAGTGAACGTTTCCAACTATGTTGTAGTTAGTCTCAGGTTAGAAGCATACGCTTTCGCTTCGAATGAACTGCAATAATAATATGTTATTTAATTGTTGATTATGGGTTTAAATATTAAAGCTTCCACATATAATAATACATACTTGATGTACGATGATACTTCATTCATATTTAGAAGCACGTATGTAGATACAATCTTCAAATCGTTATTGGTTAGGTAAGTCTTCGTTTCATGTGCAAATGGTTTAGTCGGATAAGTGAATACAACCAACTCATTAACACGAGATTGGGGACTGACGACCTCATTCTGACTTAAACAGTTGTGCTTCGTTAAGACTACACCGTCAAACTACAAAGAGCAGAAGTTGACAAGTTCTTCCTCCGTACAGCGTTCAGTTACGTATAGTGTTCAGCAATAGAACCCTCTACATGAGCTTTGTTTTTCACTTTCTGCTTTAATCAAAGCATATACGTGAAATATGACGGTATCAACAGAATTAATTATAAATGTCATGACTATTACATAATGTAGGTGATATTACCTCTCAAAAGGATACATCCACTGATATTTCACCTGCCCTCTAAGCTTAAGTTCATATAGAAGATGAATAGGCAAATGCTCCATCGAGTCAAACAACCCCGACGGTAAGATCATTTCGAGCTTGCACATTGTCAACACTATATTTTTCTCCATCTGCTCCACATCATTGTACCTTATAATCGTTAAGCAAATATCCCGAAAAAAATGTGAAAGTGAGGTCAAGGCATCAATAAAATTCCTTGGTAATATCTCACGAAATGTAATTGGCATCAACTTCTACATGAATACATGGAAATCGTGACTTTTGAACTTAGTAATTTTCAACTGGTTAACCTTACTACAAAGAGATATGTTATAAGCATATCCATTTAGGAGATTTAATGCACTAACCCACTTGCAAATGTCTTCAACTTGTTACTTTGTAAGACAAAAGGGTGTTTTTGGTTTTGAGTTATTTAGTCGGAGCCACAATTATCGCCTAATGTTCATTGCCTCCAAGTATTTACATGTTTTATTATTGTCTTTTGTTTTACCACTCGTATCTAGCATAGTGTAAAACAAGTTCTCGAATACATTCTTCTCTGTATGCATGACATCTATACAATGACAAAGTGCTAGTGTAACTTAGTATGACAACTCAAACCAAATGGGCGAGTGTGTCCAGTTATGAGTTTTTCGTACCCTAGTGCTCTTAACTTACCATATTCCTTCCTTGGCGGTGGAAATGTCAGATCATTTAGCCAGCCCAATACCTCGTTGCTTGATAAGTGACCAACAACCCCATTCTTCTTTGTCTTTTTGTTGAACTGTGTAGACATCTTTTTATAATTGTGCTCAACAGGCAAGAATCTACGAGTAGTTCCAAAGAAACTAGTTTTCCTTCCATGACATAGCTGTGTGCCTTGCACATCCCCCATACAGACTGGACATGACAACTTCTCATGAGTCGACCAACCACTAATCATCCTAAGTGAGGAAAGTCAGTGATAGTTCAAAAAAAGGTTGCCTTCATCATAAAATTATGCTCGAACACATTATCAAAAGTTTGAACACCTGTTTCCCACAACATCTTAAGTTCATCAACTAACGACCTGAGGTACACGTTGATGTCTTTTGTAGGACTCTTATCTCCTGGTATAAGTAAATTTAAGAAAAGATATGGATCCCTCGTGCATATTGACGGTGGAAGATTGTAAGCTACCATGATAACTGGCTAAACAGAGTAGGGCTGACTAAAACTATTAAATGGATAAAAGCCATCTATAGCCATGCCAAGCCTGACATTACCAACTTTGTTGCCAAATTTTAGAAAATTGGCATCAAAATTCTTCCATTCATCTCCATCTGTTGGGTGATTCAGCTGACTAGGCACGACATCCCTTGTTTTATGCCAAATTATATGCTCAGCAATGTGCGATGACATGAATAGTCGTTGAAACCTTGGCGCAAAAGGAAAGTACTATAACATCTTCTTTGGAACATGTTTCTCCTTCTCCCCACGTTTTATCGTCTTGTACCGAGGCAAGTTGCAGATATCACAGTGCACCTTATCTTTGTCGTCCCCATAGTATAACATGCAATCATGCTTTCAAGCATTGATCTTCTCAAACTCGAGATTTAACCACTTAACCATCTTCTTTACCTCATAGTAATTCACGAGCAAAGTATTATTCCTAGGTAAGAACTCGCTGATAATGTGATGCCCCCAAAATAGGTCCATACAACCCATTCTGAGTCATCAAATACATGGTACATAATTTAAATACAAACTTCATTTACACAATTATTAACTGTCGTGCAGAATACGACAAAACAAAGACTGTGAGTTTCAATACAAATATTGTCTCGTAGACAATATCCAAACTCAAATAAAGTCCTCATTACAATTATTATCACACTATTTTATAGAATAGTGATGACTACTATAGCCACCATCTTAGATCATCACTCCATTCCCCGACTAGTCCCAACTATATTCTCATTTTCTGAAGAGAATAATGAAAGAAAAGGGTGAGCTCAACTAGCCCAGTAAAGAATATTATGACTAAGATAATGTAGAATAAATTATCCTTAGTCCTCAATACTGTAAAAACTGATAGAATACAATAGACAACAAGTTTAGATCAACAACTGCAGCGGAACAAGCAATCCATTAGAAGAGTCAAGTAGAGCATGATGTCTACTATCTTCTATGATTTAAAAGTTTATTATCAATATTTTATCTCTGTAACATAACTCAATAAATATTTCACATCAGCGAATTATCCATGCACTACGGGCCAAGGATATTTGTTAGTATCACCAAGTGGTCATGATCATGCCAAACAACTGTCCATCTATACCTTCTACAGGCCAAAGAGGACTTTCACCACATCATTTATGCGTAACATTTACAGTCATGATTATACCAATACACAATTCTTGGTCATAATCATACCAATCAACAGTCCATATATGCATTACGGGCCAAAGATGACTTTCACCACAATATAAACATGAGGATAATGACAATGATATAAGAAATCAATCAAGTGAGATCAAGGATAAATATTAAAGATTTGTAATTCAATTTATTCAGAGTTTAAGAATGTCCAAATTGGCAACATGATAATTAATTGTGGAGTAAAATTCAAGAATGATATTCATGTATCAAAAATAATTTGGACCGAAAAGAAACAAATTTTGTAGTGAATAGTACCTGAGTGAATAGTACCCCAAGAATAGTACCCCGGCACGAAAAGATTAAAATTTAATAAGAAAGTTCAAAAAATATTTCAGTGAAACGATACTAGATAAAGCACAAAATTCAAAGATATTTTACTAATTTAAGGGAGTATAGAAGCAATACTTATCAAAATAAGTGTAGATTTAGGAATATCAAACGAAATGATATTACTTACATATTATAGAGTATGGAAGAAAATAATATTTCTTACAAATATTGAATGAAAATAATATCCCTTACCTTAGTAGGAGAGTAATTCCGATTGGTATAACGGAGATATTCTTGAAGAAAACTTGCACTATTTGCTACACTCCAAGTATCCTTATACTAGAAAGAAATATGCACAATATTATAGAAGAAGAATTCTCTGATTCTGGTGTGATTTTCATTTCTTAACTAAGCATCCTATTTATAGGAGAATGACATGGTACTATTTAAAAGAAAATCACGGGTGAACAGAAGAAACTTCACGGGCGCAGAACTGGCGAATTTGCGTGATTTTTCTGATTTTTACTTTTCATTACTGTGCAATAAAATATTCTAATAAAACAAAAACTTTATATAAAATATAATATATTCTATTTATAATCTAATAAAATGAATAACTTTATATATAATATAAAAAGTATTCTATTATATATAAAAAGTTTTCTATTTTATTACTATTATAATAATAATAAAACAAAACTGAGACAACTTTCTACCGGTGATTTTGAAAAATAAGTAAGTGGGGGTCAATGTAATAAGCCAAACTTACAACAAATACTTCATGACAAACCCCTTTATTTATATCAAAAATTGAATAAATATTTACCACAAATCACTTATCTTCAATAAACACATTTTTAATATTTCAACAATTATTCATCATTAATATTGTAACTCATAATATTGACAACAAGATCATTCTCAGAAAAGAGGGAGCTTTCCGATAAGGACTTCTCCTTATTAGCATGCAATTATTGTGTCGACAATACAAATAATACAAATAATTATGTCGTCTCAATACAGAGATGTTGGCCTCATAACCTAACCCCTTTCCTCGACAGAACTTTCCAGACATTGTCAATAATACAAATAATAATATGAATAATTGTGTCATCTCAATTATTGATTTAATAATATAAAATATTATAGAGATGATACTGTGATAATAATTGAATCAATAATATGAGATAAGCAGAGTCTCAATAGATATTCAAGAGTTTGAATAGTCCTCTCCGACTGCCCGTCCGTCTGAGGTTGATATGCAGAGCTGAATCATAAATCTGTGCTCATTGCTTTCAACAAACTGACCCAAAATCATGAAGTGAATCTTGGGTCTCGATCAGAAACAATGGATACTGGCATACCATGCAGTCTTACAATCTCATTTATGTATATACGAGAAAGACGTTCAAGTGAATATGTTTCTCGTATAGGTAAGAAATGAGCAGACTTGGATAATCTATCGACAATGACCCAAATTGCATAAATGCCTTGAGAAACCTTGGGAATACCAGTAACGAAATCCATGTTAATGTGCTCCCACTTCCATTTTAAAATTTCAAGTGGTTGCAATGGATCTTTTGGTACTTGATGCTCCGCCTTGACATGTTGACAAGTTATCTTGAGATAAACTCCGCTATCTCCCTCTTCATATTACTCCACCAAAATGTATATCGAAGATCACGATACATTTTGTGTGACGCCCCCAAAATAGGTATACATCACCCATCTTGGGTCGCCAAATACATGGTACATAAATCAAATACAAACTTAATTATACAACAGTCGTGTAAAATACGACAAAACATAGTTGAGAGTTTAAACAAGAATATTATCATCTAGACAATATCCACACTCAATGGTGTCCTCATTACAATTATTAGCACATTATTCCGTAGAATAGTGAGGACTACTAAAGCCATTTATCCTGGACCATCACTCCATTCCCTGACTCGTCCCAGCTATATTCTCATTTCCTGAAGAGAACAATGAAAGAAAGGGTGAACTTAACTAGCCTAGTAAGAAATATTATGACTAAGATAATGCAGAATAAATTATCATTAGCCTTCAACAATGTTAAACTGATAGAATATAATAGACAACAAGTTTAACTACAGCGGAATAAGAAATCCATTAGAAGAGTCAAGTAGAGCATAAAATCTACTATCTTCTATGATTTAAAAAGTTTGTCATCAACTTTATCATTTGAGACTCGACTTAATAAATAAAATCGAATCATCCACGCATCACGCCAAGGATATTCATGTAATCATCAATGGTCATGACTATCTTAGAATAATCCCTACTCATAATCACACCAACATTCGTCCATCAATGAACTACTGGTCGATGAGGACTTTTACCACATCATTCGTCACATTACGATCATGATTATCTTGAATAATCCCTGGTCATAATCATACCAAGTCCATCTATGCACGTAAGCCAAAGATAACTTTCATCATAATATAAGCATGAGGATGATGACAATGACATAATAATTCAATAAAACAAGTTCAAACATAAATTTTAAAGATTTATAAGTTAATTTATCCTGAAATCAATTACGCCCAAATTATCAACATGATCTTTGCTTTGTGGAGTAAAATTCAAGAATGCTTCGGAAGAATATTTCCATGAAAAGATACTGGATGAAGCGCAAATATCCAGGATATTCTACTAATTTCATGGAGTATAGAAGCCAAAACTTTAACCAACTGAGTATAATAAAATATATGAAATTGCAAATGGATTTTTGCCCGCCATGCGGTAATCCACATAGACGGATCATTTCCACAATTTAGTAAGGAATGAATACGAAAGATCATTCACCATGCATGCGATAATCCACATAGACAGGTTATTCAACAGAATAATAAAGAATGGAATAACTGAAGAATTCACCAGGGCATGCGATGCATCGCATGCAGACAGTTATTCCCAACAGAATAATAAAGAATGGAACCCGGGTCACGTGCGTAATTCACACAAACAGGATATTCCAACGAGAATAATAAAGAATGGAACCATGTCATGCGTAATCCATTACGCATGTGATATTCCAATGAGAATAATAAAGAATGGACCCGTGTCATGCGTAATCCGTATGCATGAGGATATTCCAGCAGAATAATAAAGAATGGAATAACAAGCAGAATTCACCAGCACGCGATAGATCGCGTAGAGGAGTTATTCAATGAGAATAATAAATAATGGAATTCTGGAAGAATTTCACCATGTATGCGGTGATTATTATAGATAGAGTTATTCCAACATAATAATAAATAATGGAATAACAACCCTTACAGTATTGAAAGAAAATAACTCTCTTCATGAATACGAAAGAATAATACCCTTACCTTAGAAAAGCTGGATACTAGAATAGTGAGTGGTATGACTTTCTTCTTCTTTCTCTCTATAATTTCTCTCTATAATAATTTCTCTATAGCTTTTGTGAATTGGTGAGAAATGAAGGAAGAATGAGCTTCTATTTATAGGAAAATATAGTTTTGATAATTGCATATTTTGGGGCTCGAAATATTACAGTATAATACCTTCCACTTTTTCTTCATATTTAATTTAGTCCTGCAAGTATTATCAAACTTGCACCACCTCCCCTAATAGTAAATAATGTGAACCAATAGTTCAATCATCTGAATCAATAGTTATAATCATGTGAAAATACGAATTACAGTATAGTACCTCCATCTATACCTCCATTTTTAACTTAGTCATACAAGTATTATTAATCTTGCACCAACTCCCCTAATAGTAAATCATGTGAATCAATAGTACACACATGTGAACAAATAGTTATAAGCATGTGAATTAATAGCAATTAATTACTCATTTATCCGATTAATTACCCGATTGGTCAGTATAACTTTCAGACATCAATTAATATCCAAATAAATGTCGATTTCCACTAACACCAATAATTCTAACACAATGGAACTATCAATTTCATCTTTAATCAACACGAACGTATTCATCATTAATATTATAATTCACAATATTTAACAACGGTCGTCATTCCTGTGAAATAGGGGGCTTTCGATAAGGATTTCTCCTTATTGGGCGCTAAATTAGATGACTAAACCTCTCTCGATGTAACTTCTGTAGACATTGTCAATATTGCAAATAATAATATGAATAACTTTTGTCGTCTCAATTATTGATTTAACAATATAACATATTATACGTGATGATCTTTGTGACAATAATTGAATCAATAATACGAGAGATATGATGCGAACAATTATGTAGCAATAATTGAGTATAACTTAGTGACTTCTCACGTAAGCATCAATAACCAATACCGTGTGCTACTATGCAACCTCACGTATTACTGTACTTTTACTACCGGGTAGTTCAACAGTTTTAACGGTAACACTTTCGTCGTTATTTTTTATAAAAAGATAATTCTATAGTTTTCTAACTACGACAATACTTCCGTTGTGGGGTCCACCAATGATTGTGCTGTCGTACGGATATTCCCTGACCAATCGAATATTATATAACAACTTGCATACTTTGTAAAATTTATAAATATTACCCACAACTATAACATTATATCAAATCCACACCATAATATTCAAAAAAATATTTCGAGAAATTTAAATCTTTATTAATAAAATCTGGGGTCTCACATTTTGGTACTCTAAGGATGGATTGCAAACGCTGTGTTGTGTGCCTCCATCATGATTTTATACTTCAAATCAGAGTTATTAGGAACACAAAGTATGGAGTTGACTCAAAATATTCCTTCTTCGTCGATTCTTGCTTCTGGAATAGCACCTTCTTGCACTTTCTTCTTCATACGCATCAGCTCCTGGTCTGTAGCTTGAGAAGTTTTAACTTTATCGATTAAAGTCAGTTCTACTCGTATATTTGACTTCATCACGTGGGTCCCTGAAGTCTTTAACTCTATCTTCATCCTTTGCAAGTCATAAAAAATGGGCCTTTGTGTTGACAATATCGCACTCGTACCCGCATATGATCTTCTACTCAACGCATTAGCTACCACGTTCGCTTTTCCAGGATGGTATTGAATGGTATAATCGTAATCTTTCAACAGCTCGAGCCAACGTCGTTGCCGCATGTTGAGTTCCTTTTAGGTGAACAAATATTTGAGGCTTTTATGATCTGTATAGATCTCCACTTTCTCCCCATACAGGTAATGTCTCCAGATTTTTAGTGCGAAAACGACTACAGCCAACTCTAGATCATAAGTTGGATAATTCCTCTTATATTCTTTGAGTTGTCATGAGGCATAGGCTATGACTTTCCCGACAGGTCATCAATGTGAGGCAACTGGTACCTATTTTTGATGGTGACATGATTCAACTCCCGATAGTCAATGCAAAGTCGCATACTCCTATCTTTCTTCTTTACGAATAAAATAGGAGCACCCCAAGGAGATGTACTAGGACGAATGAAATTGATGTCTAACAGTTCCTGCAGTTAGGTTTTTAACTCCTGAAGTTCAATAGGAGCCATTCGATATGGGGTTTTGGAAATGGGTTTTGTAACGGGTTCAAGGTCAATACAAATTTTGATTTCACGCTCTGGGGGTAGGCCGTGAAGTTCTTCAGAGAATACGTCAGGAAATTTATTAACAATAGAAATATCATTCAAATCTGACGTATTTTTTTTTAAATCCGTGACATGGGCTAAGAAAGCTTGACATCCGTTTTTCAATACATGAATGGCTTTATGGCTTGATATGACAGTGATTGACTTTAGTGGTTTGGTTGCTTGAATTCGCATAATAGGTTGATTAGGAATATGAAAGCTAACAACCTTACGAAAATAATCAATTTTAGCATGATGAGTAGTTAACCAATCAATCCCTAAAATCACATCAAATGCAAGTATTTTCAAAGAGATGAGATCAATAGTGTGACGCCCCCAAAATAGGTATACATCACCCATTTTGAGTCGCCAAATACATGGTACAAATTCAAATACAACTTAATAATACAATTATCGTGTAAAATACAACAAAACATAAACTGAGAGTTTTAATAAGAATATTGTCATCTAGAGAATATCCACACTCAAAGGAGTCCTCATTACATTTATTGTCACACTATTTAACAGAATAGTGAGGACTACTAATGCTATCATCTGGATCATCACTCCGTTCCCCGACTCGTCCCAGCTATATTCTCATTTCCTGAAGAGAACAATGAAAGAAAGGGTGAGCTCAACTAGCCCAGTAAGAAATATTATGACTAAGATAATGCAGAATAAATTATCATTAGCCTTCAACAATGTTAAACTGATAAAATACAATAGACATCAAGTTTAACTGCAGTGAAATAAGCAATCCATTAGAAGAGTCAAGTAGAGCATGATAGCTACTATCTTCTATGATTTAAAATGTTTTCATCAATTTTTATCGCTGAGACTCAGCTTAATAAATAAAACATATCATCGAATCTTCCCTACACTACGGGCCAAGGATATTCTTTAAATCATCAATGGTCATGACTATACCGAATAAGCCCTGCTCATAATCATACCAAAAACTGTCCATCAATGCACTACAGGCCACTGAGGACTTTCACCACATCATTCGTCACATTACGGTGCCATGATTATGAATAATAACTCGGTCATAATCATACCAAGTCCATCTATGCAACGTAAGCCAAGATGACTTTCCATCATAATATAAGCATGAGGATGATGACAATGACATATTAATTCAATAAAACAAGTTCAAGGATAAATTTTAAAGATTTATAATTTAATTTATCCGAAATTAATAACGTCAAATTGTCAACATGATACTACTTTGTGGAGTAAAATTCAAGAATGCTCGGAAGAATATTTCCATGAAAAGAATCTTTGGATGAGCGCAAATATCCGAGGATATTCTACTAATTTCATGGAGTATAGAAGCCAAAACTTTAACCAATTTGAGTATAATAGAATATATGAAACTCGCAAATGGATTTTTTGCCTCGCATTATGCGGTAATCCACGTGAGGCAGATCATTTCCACAATTTAATAAGGAATGAATATGAAGGATCATTCACCATGCATGCGGTAATCCACATAGCAAAAGTTATTTCAACAGAATAATAAAGAATGGAATAATGAAGAATTCACCGTGCATGCGATGGCGCATGCATGACGAGTTATTCCCAATGTAATAATAAAGAATGGAACCAGTCACGCGTAATCCGCACGCATGTGGATATTCAACGTAATAATAAAGAATGGAATAACAATGTAATTCACCGGGCATGTGATAGATCCATGCATGGACAAGTTATTCCAAATGTAATAATAAAGAATGGAATAATGAAGAATTTAACCATGTATGCGGTATTTCTCATGTAGGTTATTCTAACATAATAATAAAGAATGGAATAACAACCCTTACGAGTATTAAAAGAAAATAACTCTCTTCATGAATACGAAAGAATAATACCCCTTACCTTAGAAAAAACTAGATACTTGAATAGTGAGGTAGCAGACTTCTTTTCTTCTTTCTCTCTATAATTTCTCTCTATAATAATTGCTCTATAGCTTTAGTGAATTAGTGAGAAATGAAGGAAGAATGAGCTTCTATTTATAGGAAAATATAGTTTTAATAATTGCAAGTTTTGGGACTCAAAATATTACAGTATAATATCTCCCTCTTTTTCTTCATTTTTAATTTAGTCCTGCAAGTATTATCAAACTTGCACCGCCTCCCCTAATAGTAAATCATGTGAATTAATAGTTCATTCATGTGACTCAATAGTATAATCATGTGAAAAAAACTAATTACAGTATAGTACCTTCAACTATACCTCCATTTCTAATTTAGTCATCCAAGTATTATCAATCTTGCACCAACTCCCCTAATAGTAAATCATGTGAATCAATAGTACACACATGTGAACACATAGTTATAAGCATGTGAATTAATAGCAATTAATTGCTCATTTATTCTATTAATTACCCGATTGGTCAATATAACCTCCAGACATCAATTATTATCGAAATAAATATCAATTTTCAATAACACTAATAATTCCAACACAATGGAACTATAAACTTCATCTTTAATCAATATGAACTTATTCATCATTAATATTATAATTCATAATATTTAACAACTGTGTCGTTCAGAAAGAGGGGCTTTCAGATAAGGATTTCTCCTTATTGGCGCGATTAGGTGACCAAACCTCTCCTCGATGTAACTTCTAGACATTATCAATATTGCAAATAATAATATGAATAACTTTGTCGTCTCAATTATTGATTTAATAATATAAAATATTATGCAGATGATATTATGACAATAATTGAATCAATAATATGAGAGATATGATGCAATAATTACTGTAGCAATAATTGAGTATAACTGAGTGACTTATCACGTAAGCATCAATAACCAATATCGTGTGCTACTATGCAACCACGTGTATTACTGTACTTTTACTGTCGGGTAGTTCAACAGTTTTAACGGTAACACTTCCGCCATTATTTTTATAAAAAGATAATTCTGTCATTTTCTTACTACGACAATACTTTCGTTGTGGGGTCCACCAATGATTGTGTCGTTGTACGAATATTCCTTGTTAAAATGAATATTCCCCGACCAATCGAATATTATATAACCACTTGCTTATTTTGCAAAATTTGTAAATATTATCCACAACTATAACATTATATCAAATACACACCATAATATTCAAAAATATATTTCGAGAAAAATTATTTTTTATTCATAGAAGTTGGGGTCTTACAACCTCCCCTTCTTATGAAATTTCGTCCTCAAAATTAGGGTATGTACCTGGTACATCGAAGAGGTAAGGATATCTTGACTTCATCTTAGATTCTAACTCCCAGGTCATTTCCTCCACATCGTGGTTTCTCCACAAAACTTTGACTTGAGGTATAACCTTGGAGCGTAGAATATGATTCTTCTTATCCAAGATTTTAATAGGTAACTCTTCATACGTTAATTCTTCCTCTATCTCGTCTGGTTCTAATTCAATAATGTGGTTTAGGTCTTTCACAGATTTACGTAACATAGATATGTGAAAAACATTATGAACACAAGACATACTTGGCGGTAAGACGAGTCTACAGCCCTGACGCCCTTTCGATCGAGGATTATAAATGGGCCAATGAATCGAGGATTGAGCTTTCTCTTTCCAAATCTCGTAACTCCTTTCCATGGAGCAACACATAACAACACATGATCTCCAATATTGAATTCCACGTCTTTTCGATGAAGATTAACATAACTCTTTTGTCGATCTTGTGAGGTTTTTATACGTTTTCTGATCGTTTGAATCTTTTCCGTAGTCATACGCACTCAACTCCGGTCCCAACAACGTTGCTTCACCCACCTCATCCCAAAGATAATCGGAATCCACACTTTCTTCCATACAATGCCTTAAATGGAGCCATGCCAATACTTGCTTGATAACTATTGTTGTAGGAAAACTCCACCAATGGTAAGAACTTGTCCCAACTTCCCTTGAAGTCAAGTACACAGAGTCTTAATAAATCTTCAAGAGTTTGAATAGTCCTTTCCGACTGCCCGTCCGTTTGAGGATGATATGTCGAACTAAATCGTAAATCCGTGCCCAAAGCTGTAACGATCCAAAATTTCAAAATTGTAATTTAAATATTTATTGAGTTATATAAATATTATTTGAGGTGTTTATTGTTAAATAAATATTTGTTGATGTGATGGTTGATGAATATAAATGATTGGAATTAATTTATAATTTAAAGGTTTGTATTATAACATGAGGTGTTATGTTGTTGTGTTGATTTAATAATTTAGATGGTATATTAAATTATTAAATAAAGTTATAATGAAAATTATAATTTGGTGGTATTTACTAAAATGCTATATTTAATTAAAATATAGTATGTGATTATAATTCTACTCTAAGGTGTTTATTAAAATAAATTAAAAAAGGATTTAAATTGATTTTTGTCAAACAAGGCTTAAGTATGTTAATTCTTTAAAATTTATATGGGTTGCCAAACAAGCCTTATGGCTTTTGAAATTTCTAGCTTTGAAATTAAATAAAATAAATAAAATAATTAAATAATAAATATAATATATATTTATAACTTAGGCGTTATAACTGATAATGTAATTAGTATTTTGTTAAGGGTTTGTCAATTTTTTAAAATACGTTTAAGGTTATTTGGCCTCCCTATACGCATTCTAGCATATTGAGTTGTGAGAGAGTTCAGAGAATTGTGAAACTTGAGAGAATTTGAGAGAGAACGTGAGCATATTCCAGTGATCGTAGCAAGAATTACACGCTAATTGAAGGTATGTTCTATCACTCTGATATTATTTATGTTTATGAGTATCTCGACGAAGTTTTTCTATGCTCTGTGAATTATATTTCTTCTGAATTGTGTTATATAACTAGGTTATGGTTGTTATACATGCTGTCAATGTTAGAGTTTATGGCTGAACCGGAACTCGTATGCTAGTTTCGCTATAACAGTAGAAAATTTTGACAGTGTTTGTTTATATGTGTTTTTCATATATTCATGAAAAGTATCAATTTCAATGGCCAGGTTGTATATGAAAGTATAAATTGAAACTTGTATTTGGTAGTTCATCGAGATACGAGCATAACGTAGTTTGAATGAGATGATTTGATCAAGTAATGAATTCACAGTGGTGATTTCTAGAATGAATATCAAAAATGGAGTTTTAGTATGAAAATATGAATTTTGAGAAATTAAAATAGTTTTAGTTGGTGTTAAATTGTTCTAATTGGTTGTAAATGTGAGCAATCATGTTTATGATAGTTGTATATTTATTTTACGTGTTGATATTACTGTTTATTGGGTGAAATTTGTGTTTGTTTGGCTAAAGTCGGCTACTATTCATTAGCCTCTCTGCGTCTGTCTGAATCACGGTAGCTTTTGCATATGCCGATGTTGAGGCAAAAAAATGGCGTAGCAATTTACTTGTGGGGTCCCAACCTTTTGTATTAATTGCAATTTGCATACATACTACGGTTTGAGATTTCGATTTCTGCTACATTCTTGCTGAGACTTGGGATAGCATCATAGTATGGCCTGAAATTATGTTAGTACGTTAAATAGGTAATGTTAAGGTTAACACAACATAATGAATTGTGGTTAGTGAGTTCAAAGTTGCAAAAATGATTAGTAAGTTGAAAACGCGTTATGTGATAATTTAGTATACCTAATGAACATTAGATAAGTGTTGCGAAGTTAAACACTTAGAGTTTCTGAAATGTGAATGGTAATGAACATGTTTTGGTATGTTAGCATATCTAATAGATATTGTGGTTCTAAAATTATATGTAGGTGATCGTGAGTTTAATTTTATAGCTTACACTCAAGGCAAGTTTTCTAACTCTATACTTACATTGAGCAAGTTTCTAAACTTCTCTTTTTACATTAAGCAAGCCTTTTATCCTTACATTTCTGTTGAGCTAGTTCTTACTTTAATGTTTCGTTAAACGAACTATTGTATTCTTAATCGTGATTTGAACAATCTAATTATGACATTATTGTATTCAACCAAGTTTGAAGTCCAATACTTATTGATGCATTCTAACTTGTTTATTGTTACACAAGTTTCATTATTGTTATTCGGATATTATGAATGCAGTTTTCTTGAATTCTAATTTCAAATGTCGAATCATTATAGTTCATTTACTTGACACAAGTCATTTTCATGATAAGTGAGCTTTATTTTCAGCTTGCTTTTACTTAATGTTTATTCAATGATTCATAGTCCTAACTTAATTTTATTCAAGCAAGGTTTATTATTGTCACTCAATACTTATGCTTTGTAGTTGTTTCTAAGCATGAGATCAAGTATAGATAGTTCGCTTACACTTATTCATTGTTTCATATTATTATTGATCAACTGCTGTATTATCAAACACTATTGATTCAACTAGTCCTCTAGTTGATGTTCGTTAAACTTCAAATTACCCTTGAAAGCTTATCCAAACCAAACTTTCTTTGGTGCGGACTTGTACTCTAAACATTGAGATGAACAACCTATTATTATTATTGGGGATAACTTACGCGTAGCGTTAAATGTTTTGTGCACAATACATGGTATGCGAAGGGGGTGATCCCCCCTAAGTACGAGGTCCTTATAGTCTTATGATTTGTTAAAGTTGGAGTTGAAAGATTACTTGCAAGCTGTGGACGTAGTTCATGGTCTTATGACCATCAGTGATGTATATTCCATATTTTGGATTCAATTTTCGATTATCATTGTTAGAGTACTATTCAGTCTTGATGAGCCTATTATTGGGAGTTATTATTGTTATACTCCTGTTGATTCTCTATTATATCCAAAGTGAGCAATTTTTTTGCTCACTCTTGCATATTTATAAATTCATTGCGACTAAAAGGAGAAGGTAGATGAACCTTCGACTAAAAAAGGAAAGGAAAAATGTACAAGTGATGAAGACTTGTAATTTTGATTATGATTATGATATTAGACTTTTATTTGTTATGATAATCTTAGACTTTATCTTAACGATGTTATGTAATAACTTAATTCCTCTTTTGAATGATGTTTAAAGGTTAGATAACCTGGGATGTTTTTGAACTTAATGATGTAACCCTATTTATTATAAGAGGATTTTATGATTTAAATATTATTTTATTTGGGTAGATAGTATGAATGCTTGATTAGTGAGCACCAAATCTTGTGGAAATGAAGTACCTAAATTTGGGGGTGTCACACATAGCTGTTTGCAAACTAACCCAAAATCTTGAAGTGAATCTTTGGTCTCGATCAGAAACTATGGACACTGGCATACCATGCAATCTTACAATCTTGTTTATGTACATACTAGCAAGACGTTCAAGTGTATAAGTTTCTCGTATCAGTAAGAAATGAGCAGACTTGGTCAATCTATCAACAATGACCCAAATCGCATCTATGCCTTGAGAAACCTTGGGAAGACCAGTAACGAAATCCATGGTAATGTGCTCCCACTTCCATTTTGGAATTTCAAGTGGTTGCAATGGACCTTTTGGCACTTAATGCTCCGCCTTGACTCGTTGACAAGTTAGACACCTTGAGATAAACCCCGCTATCTCTCTTTTCATATTGCTCCACCAAAATGTATGTCGAAGATCACGATACATTTTTGTACTCCTAGGATGGATTACAAACGGTGTGTTGTGCGCCTCCATCATGATTTTATACTTTAAGTCAGAATCGTTAGGAACACAAAGTAGAGTTGACTCGAAGTATTCCTTCTTCATCGATTCTTGCTTCCGGAATAGCACATTCTTGCACTTTCTTCCTCATACACATCAGCTCCAGGTCTGTAGCTTGAGCAGCTTTAACTTTATCAATTAAAGTCGGTTCTACTTGTATATTCGCCATCATCACATGGGTCCCTAGAGTTTTTAACTCTATCTTCATCCTTTGTAAGTCATACAAAATGGGTCTTTGCGTTAACAATATCGCACTCGTACCCGCATATGATCTTCTACTCAATGCGTCAGCTACCACGTTTGCTTTTCCAGGATGGTATTGGATAGTATGATCGTAATCTTTCAACAGCTGAAGCCATCGTCATTGCCATATGTTGAGTTCCTTTTGAGTGAAGAAATATTTGAGGCTTTTATGATCCGTATAGATCTCCACCTTCTCTCCATACAGGTAATGTATCCAAATCTTAAGCGCAAAAATGACTGCTGCCAACTCTAGATCATGAGTATGATAATTCCTCTCATATTCTTTGAGTTGTCGTGAGGCATAGGCTATGAATTTCCCATGTTGCATGAGAACACATCCTAACCCTTTGCCTAAAGCATCACTATAATAAAAAAAAAATCAATGGGAGTACGTAGGCAGCCATTTATGGTGCGGTTAAACCAAACAAAAACCCAATCAAACACTTTTTAAACCAAACACTTCTCAAACCAAACACTTCTCAAATAAACACTTCTCAAACAAAAATTTCTCAAACTATTTATCTTATCAAGCAAGAGCTACGCAGACTTGATCTCCCACACATCCAGGAGTACGTAGGCAACCATCAGTGGTGCGGTCTGACCCTCAACAGAAACGTCCAAATCCAAACGTCGATCCCAAGAACGATCCTCCAAGTCCGCAACCTATGTGGAGAAGACCCAACAACACTGCAATGTCGTTCCATCAAATCTGGAATAAATCCCAGAAAGGAAGAAACAGTGATATGCCAAGACAACTAGAAGCGAGGACCTCCAAAGATTTAACACCCTTAATCACGAGTCTTCATCAAATCAGAAGAAAATCAAGATCGATTGCAATAACAAGTTAGGAATAATGATTAAAAGCATCAAAACCCAAGTCCTATACTTGTTCACCATCATGTACAGAGGTAAAAGCCTCTTACGATCTCAGCATCTTATCAGCCCATCTGTCGAAGCGACTATCCCAGACAACAACCAAGGCTGGGGAAATTTCAAAATCGACGACAACCCGATATTGCGACCCCTACAACAAGACTTGGGCAATCTCAGAAATAGCGACAACTCAACACTGGGGCATTTATCAATTATCCTAAAGAGGAAAATTCCCCAGTTAACACCATCAGCATGGTCCATCATCATCAAAGCTTCCCTCACATTGGCTCACTAGCGATTTGGATATTTCTCACTTGCGACTTTATCAACAAAGAGAGTTTTTTGTATAAATTCCCGACATCAGTATGCGAAAGGACTGGGGCATTTTCCGATTCCAGGAAAGCGAAAGATTTTATAGCGGGATCAAGCCTCTCATCAAAAGAAGAAAAAATCCTGAAAGAAATCATGGCAACATAAGCGTGCCCCTACGAAAGAATGGGAAAATTCTCAAAAAGTTCTTAACTCAATGCCAACGATGAAAGGTCTGGCGAATGAAATCTACACTGTCAAACAAGTTAATTTGCGTCAAATCCTCATAAATTGAGACCTCTACACTGAAGTTCAAAGTTCAGCAACGAAAGTACAGACGGCACCCTCCAGGGATATCAACGACATTCAGGTAATCAATTCAACCGGGTTGCAAATCAAATGTTCAAAGAAATGGGGCACAAGCACCCAACAGCGAAAGAAAACTCCAAATCACCTTAAAAAGGGTGAGAAAAAATTCTACTCTATACAAATTACAATCTTCATCAATCTAGGATAATATGCTCCTAAGAAAATCTAGATCATCACATCATGCGTGATCTGCCCGTGAGCAAATGCGTTACATCAACGTACATCTCTATTAAGCGTCACATCAAGTATAGTTTGGTGAAAAAAACCTTTGAATCTTAATTCAGCCAAGGTATCAGAAGATCCGATATTCTAAACCATTGGCATCAATTCAGTGCAACATCAAGACAGTTTAGCGATGAAAGCTTTGTATACTACCATTCGAGTGGGAATCAAAACAGGTGGGCGATGTCAACTACCAGCAGGGTAGGATCTATTATCAAACTACCATCAGGGTAGCACCATTGTAAACTACCAGCGTAAGCATCGTCGACATCTCAATTTCTCTTCATCAAACAGGAATTAGCAACACCAACAAAAAGCCAAACTGTTGAAGTCAACACCAGCATAGGCATCAGCAATCCCCGGTAAAGGTAAAGCGATTTGCGAAAACATTTTAAAAATGAATCATAACATTCATTACATTGTGATTTGCGATTTGCGATTTGCGATTTGCGATATGCAAAATGCGAAATGCGATGTGCGAGTTACAAGTTGCGAAGTGCGATTGGCCAAAAGCGAAATGCGACGTGCGATTTGCGAACTGCGATTTGCGAAAACATTTTTAACATTCATCATCACATTCACTACATTGCGATCTGCATCGTTGAAAATACATTGTCATGTTTCAAGTGTCTACTAATCTTTATCATGTCCATTCCATTGCATTACATGAATAAGATAAAGAGGGGCTTCTGTAGACACTCAAAATTTTCTTTTCCTGTTACTAACTATGCAGGAGGGTAAAATCATCTTTTTCACACTCCAGAGGTAATCCTGGAGGACCACAACATCAATTCCAACCTCAGAGATAACCCTGAGTACATTCAAAGTCAACAGCATGACCATCTCAGAGATAACCTTGGGAAAAACCTGCTACAACTGTGAGAAAACTGGAGATAACCCCGGGAGGGGCAAAATGGTTATTTTGCCAACTCAACTTCACTTCAAATCAAATACACTCATGTCAACTCAAATTAATTCAAAATTAGTCCCACAAGACTCATATCTTAACTTTGAGGAAACCACGCTGAATGACTCACCGGATTGCGGACGGAACCCGGAATGCTATTTCGGTCATGGACCCATCTTCCTGGAATAAAAAAGGGCAAATCCCATGTCATTGCGTAACTCTCAACAAAATCAGTCCGAAGATGGTCTTGTACACCTCGTTCGGATGCTCGAATTGAAGTTCTGCAAGTTCGAGCGGATATTACATTGCACGAGTGCACGTACTTCGAGATAACGGGACCCGCGAGGCCCGGATGCACCATGACCAGCCGCAGGTGTATCAGAGGTTGCCGCAGGTACACCTGTAGCCATCAGTTCTATATATATAGGGCTTGGGCTAGCCATTTTAGGGAGAGAAAAGGCGAGAAAGCCCTATCCAATTGGCTTTATACACACCCTATATTGAGTGCTTGCTCTTTTTAAACACCTGTTAGCCCATATACAGTCATATATTTACCGGCAGGAGCTGAGTGTTTATCCATTTAGAGTCATAGAAGTCTACATTGGCAGCCCACTGTAAGCCTTCTTACACTCTATAAAAGCCTCTATCTTCATATTGGCACACACTATTCTACACATTGAGAGTCGTGTTGTGTGCGTATGCCCGGACTTCAGTCCATGGCTTTCATTTTTGTCTGTATATATATACTTATATATATGTATATATTTTTATACCGACTAACATTATCGAGTTATGCCTCGATTGAGCCCTGAACATATGTCGGAGCGTTACTTGCTTTTTATATATATATACTTATATATATGAATCTGTTGTCGGACTTTATCGATGAGCCCGATTTTACATCCTATAATTTATATATATATATATATATATATATATATATATATATATATATATATATATATATATATATATAATTGTTGTTAGACATATCGATGAGCCCGGATTTTACATAGGAGCATTTATTGCTTTTATATATATATATGGAAGTATCAAAGGCCTCAATTGCTATTGAGCACAAGGTTTGAAAAACCTCTTTTACAAAACATCATTGCTATATCTTGTTTAAAACTAAATTTTTCTATAAATTCAAACCCTATATATATAGGTGCGAACGAGGTACAACACTACTTCCAAATAATTGCACATTGATCCACACACACATACACACACACATTCATATAATAATTTCTTTGAAAAGTGGCGGTCACCGTGGTAACACGGATGTCGGAAGGTGCCTAATGACTTCCTCTCGCATAATCAAGCCCCGGACCCAAATGAATCTCGGTTGCCTAAACCCGTTTAGCAGTGTCAAATCACTGGGTCAATGTACAAACCTTTTCGGTTGCGTTGGTGCAACCAGTTAAATACACCAACTAGCGACTCTTAAAGTCAAATCATCGATATTATACATGTCGGACCTTTTTCACTTATTTTTTCAAACAAATCTCACATTAACATGAGAACACCAAAGAACAAGTAATGAAAAGGGACACACAAAAATCCCGACGTCGACACAAATATTATCTCGTAGATAATATCCAAACTCAAATAAAGTCCTCATTATAATTATTATCACACTATTTTATAGAATAGTGAGGACTACTATAGCCACCATCTTAAACCATCACTCCATTCCCCGACTAGTCACAGCTATATTCTCATTTCCTGAAGAGAACAATGAAAGAAAAGGGTGAGCTCAACTGGCCCAGTAAAGAATATTATGACTAAGATAATTTAGAATAAATTATCCTTAGTCCTCAACAGTGTAAAAACTTATAGAATACAATAGACAACAAGTTTAGATCAACAACTACAGCGGGACAAGTAATCAATTAGAAGAGTTAAGTAGAGCATGATGTCTACTATCTTCTATGATTTAAAGTTCATCATCAATATTCAATCTCTATAACAAAACTCAATAAATATTTCATATCAGCGAATTATCCATGCACTACGGGCCAAGGATATTCGTTAGTATCACCAATGGTCATGATCATGCCAAACAACTGTCCATCTATGCACTACGGGCCAAAGAGGACTTTCACCACATCATTTGTCTATAACATTACAGGTCATGATTATACCAATATACAATTCCTGGTCATAATCATACCAATCAACAGTCCATCTATGAACTACGGGCCAAAGATGACTTTCACCACAATATAAGCATGAGGATGATGACAATGATATAAGAAATCAATCAAGTGAGCTCAAGGATAAATATTAAAGATTTATAATTCAATTTATCCAAAGTTTAAGAATGTCCAAATTGTCAACATGATAATTAATTGTGGAGTAAAATTCAAGAATGATATTCATGTATCAAAAATAATTTGGACAGAAAAGAACCAATTTTGTCATAAATAGTACCGCGGGTGAATAGTACCTGAGTGAATAGTACCCGGCATGAAAAGATTAAAATTTAATAAGAAAGTTCAGAAAAATATTTCAGTGAAACGATACTAGATGAAGTGCAAAATTCAAGGATATTCTACTAATTTAAGGGAGTATAGAAGCAATACTTATCCAAATAAGTGTAGATTTAGGAATATGAAACGGAATAATATTACTTACATACTATAGAATATGGAAGAAAATAATATTTCTTACGAATATTGAACGAAAATAATATCCCTTACCTTAGTAAGAGAGTAATTTCGACTGGTAAACCGGAGATATTCTTGAAGAAAACTTGCACTATTTGCTACACTCAAAGTATCGTTATACTAGAAAGAAATATGCACAATATTATAGAAGAAGAATTCTTTGATTCTGGTGTGATTTTTATTTCTTAACTAAGCAACCTATTTTTAGGAGAATGGCAGGGTACTATTTAAAAGAAAATCATGGGTGAACAGAAGAAACTTCACGGGCGCAGAACTGGCAAATTCGCGTTATTTTTCTGATTTTTACTATTCATCACTGTGCAATAAAATATTCTAATAAAACAAAAACTTTATATAAAATATAATATATTCTATTTATAATCTAATAAAATGAATAACTTTATATATAATTTAAAAAGTATTCTGTTTTATATAAAAAGTTTTCTATTTTATTACTATTATAATAATAATAAAAACAAAACTGAGATAACTTTCTATCGACGATTTTGAAAAATGAGTAAGTGGGGGTCCATGTAATAAGCCAAACTTACAACAAATACGTCATGATAAACCCCACTATTTATATCAAAAAATTAAATAAATATTTACCACAAATCACTTATCTTCAATAAACATATTTTTAATCTTTCAAAAATTATTCATCATTAATATTATAATTCACAATATTGACAACCAGATCATTCTCAAGAAAGAGGGGGCTTTCCGATAAGGACTTCTCCTTATTAGCGCGCAATTAAATAACATAACCCCTTTCCTCGACAGAACTTTCTAGACATTGTCAATAATACAAATAATAATATGAATAATTGTGTCATCTTAATTATTGATTTAATAATATAAAATACTGTGCAGATGATACTGTGACAATAATTGAATCAAAATATGAGATACTATGCAACAACTACTGTGGCAATAATTGAATAAAACTGAGTGACTTCTTAAGTAAGCATCAATAATCAGAGATATGGTACAATACCCGTGTGCTACTGTGCAATCACGCGTATTACTGTACTTTTATCACCAGATATTTCAACAGGTAACGGTAAAAGTTTTGCATTAGTTATTTTTGTAAGACCCCAAATTTTATGAATAAAGATTTAAATTTCTCAAAATATTTTTTTAATATTATGGTGTGGATTTGATATAATGTTATAGTTGTGGGTAATATTTATAAATTTTGCAAAGTAGCAAGTTGTTATATAATATTCGATTTTTGGTCTGGGAATATTCTTTTTTGTCGGGAATATCCGTAACGACGACAATAACACAATCATTGGTGGACCCCACAAATGTAAGTATTGTCGTAGTTAGAAAACGATGTAATTATCTTTTTATAAAAATAATAACTACGAAAGTGTTACCGTTAAAACCGCTGAACTACCCAAGTAGTAAAAGTACAAGAATACGCGTGGTTGCATAAGAGCACACACAGTATTGATTATTGATGCTTACGTAAGAAGTCACTCGCTTATACTCAATTATTGCTACAAGAATTGTCGCGATCATCATATCTCTCATATTATCGATTCAATTATTGTCACAAAGATCATCTCGTGATAATATGTTATATTATTAAATCAATAATTGAGACGATAAAGTTATTCATATTATTAAATTTGCAATATTTACAATGTCTAGAAGTTCACAAGGAGAGGTTTGGTCATCTAATTGCGCGCCAATAAGGAGAAATCCTTATCGAAAAGCCCCTCTTTCCTGGGAACGACCTGGTTGTTAAATATTGTGAGTTATAATATTAATGATGAATAAGTTCGTGTTGATTAAAGATGAAATTGATAGTTCCATTGTGTTGGGATTATTAGTGTTAGTGAAAATCACATTTATTTCGATGATAATTGATGTCTGGGGGTTATATTGATAAATCGGGTAATTAATCTGGATAAATGAGCAATTAATTGCTACTAATTCACATGCTTATATAACTATTTGTTCACATGTGTGTACTATTGAATCACATTCTTGTACTATTAGGGGTGTTGGTGCAAGATTGATAATACTTGCATAACTAAGTTAAAAATGGAGGTATAGATGGAGGTACTATATCGTAATTCAGATTTTCACATGATTATAACTATTGATTCACATGATTGAACTATTGATTCACATTATTTACTATTAGGGGAGGTGGTGCAAGTTTGATAATACTGCAGGACTAAATTAAAAATGAAAGAAAAGTTGGAGGTATTGTATCGTAATATTTTCGAGCCCCAAAACGTGCAATTATCGAAACTATATTTTCCTATAAATAAGCTCATTCTTCCTTCATTTCTCACCAATTCACTAAAGCTTTAGAGCAATTATTATAGAGAGAAATTATAGAGAGAAAAAGAAGAAGAAGAAGAAGTCTGCTACCTCACTATTCCAATATCCAGCTTTTTTTTTTTCTAAGGTAAGTGGGTATTATTTCTTTCAGATTCATGAAGAGAGCTATTGTTATTCCATTCCTTATTATTATGTTGAATAACTGCCTATGCTAAGTACCGCATACATGGTGAAATTCTTCTCGTTATTCCATTCTTTATTATTCTCGTTGAATAATGTCGTCTGCGTATATCTATCGCACGCCTCGGTCCAAATTTATTATTCTGTGGAATATTCCATTCTTTATTATTCATTCTTGAATATTCTCGAATATCTCGTTATGCGATTTATCGTATGACTTATTCCGGTTCCATTTTATTATTATTCGTTGGAATATCTATCTCTGTGCGGCTTCGCATTTACGGTTACGACGACCGGTTCCATTCTTTATTATTCTCGTTGGAATATCCGTCTCGCATTTATTTACGCATGACCGGTTCCATTCTTTATTATTTCTCGCTGAGAATAACCCGCGTGTGCTGAGAATCTATCGATGCATGGTGAATTCTTCTTCGTTATTCCATTCTTTATTATTCGTTGAATAACTCGCCTATGTGGATTACCGCATGCATGGTGAATGATCTTTGTATTCATATGAATAGTATTTTCATTCAAAAGGGTTTTCCAGGCGCTTAGCTTAATTTTTTCGACCTCAAAAAATTTTCGGAAAATTTGAAATGATAATTTGATGAGTTTTCTAGATTGTGTCCAAAAATGGCGATTTTTGGATGTATAGATTAAGAGTTATGGATTTTATGGGAAAAGACTATTTTAAAAGTAAACCCTTATAACTCTTTTTGTGGTTAACTCCAAAATCGTGAAATTTTTATTGGGAGTACATATATATAATGAGAGTATACCTGTAAATTTTGGAATTTTTGGACAAAAGTACAATTTATGATAAATGTCTAAATATTCATATAGCTTTTGGCCATATGAAAAATAGTAAATGAATTTTAAAAATTTCGAGAAAAATATATGTTCAATATGGGACTATATTCTCGCTAAATCCCGTAAAAGAAATATTTTTGGGACTGATTTGGTATTTTTCATGAAAATGAACTAGTTATGAGTAAATGAATTAAATATGTTATGTGAAGTAACAAAATTGGAAAATAGGATTTTATGGCTTGGGAATCCTATATATAGGTATATGCAGATTTTTGATGAGGATTTGATCATTGGTGATGAAATCTTATGAGTATGGCATTTTGAATGATTAAATGCATTATTTGGTAAAGTGTAAACAATTGAAATAAATTGTTTATAAGTTTAAGAAGTGATTAAAATATTGTTATAATATTAATAATATTAGATGATGAGTTTATTAAGTGATTGATAATATTTGGATAAATTTAAAGTCTTTAATATTTATCCTTGTTTTCGCTTTTGATTAATGCTTATATCATTGTCATCATCCTCATGCTTATATTGTGATGAAAGTCATCTTCGCTTACGCAAGCATAGATGGACTTGGTATGATTATGACCTGTGGATCATTCTAAGATAATCATGACCGTAATGTTATAAATGATGTGGTAAAAGTCCTCATCGGGGTCAGAAGGCATCGATGGACAATTTTTGGTATGATTATGACTGTGGATTATTTTAAGATAGTCATGACCATTGATGATTTAATGAATATCCTCGCCCGTAGAAAGTGGTGGATGATTCGATGATGTGGTTTATTTATTGTCGAGTCTCAGCCGATAAAAATTGATGAAAACATTTTAAATCATGTAAGATAGTAGATATCATGCTCTACTTGACTCTTCTAATGGATTGCTTATTTCACCGCAGCTTAAACTTGATGTCTATTGTATTTTATCGCTTTAACATTGTTGAAGACTAATGATAATTTATTCTCGCATTATCTTAGTCATAATATTTTTATCGGGCTAGTTGAGCTCACCCTTTCTTTCACTGTTTTCTTCAGGAAATGAGAATATAGCCGGGACTAGCTGGGGAATGGAGTGATGGTCCAGATGATAGCATTAGTAGTCCTCACTATTCTGTTAAATAGTGTGATAATAAATGTAATGAGGACTCCATTGAGTGTGGATATTGTCTAGATGACAATATTCTTATTAAAACTCTTAGATTATGTTTTGTCGTATTTTACACGACTGTTGTATAATTAAGTTGTATTTGAATTTTGTACCATGTATTTGGCGACTCAAGATGGGTGATGTATACCTATTTTGGGGGGCCACACTTGGTATCAAAGCTTAGGATATGATCCCGGCCGAGATGTGAGACAAGAACTAGGAGGGGAGAGACGGGAATTTCTTCGCTAAGTATGACCTACCTAAGTTTATTTGGTATTTAATTGGTCTCACGTAGTATAGGATAATATGTGATATGTTAATTAACCCTTGTTTTGTGACATGTTGTTTGAAAATGGGCATCAAAAATGTTGAGATCAAAGAATGAAGCACATGAGACCGCTGAGTCACCAACCATCAATACCTGTGATAATGTGCAACAGAAGACAATAATCCTCGTGTAAATAACAACACCGATCAAATGATGAACGATGGGATGTTCAGAGGTTTTATGCAATTCATGCAACATCAAAAGAGAGACTCCTGCTCAAAATATAGGTGGAAATAATGGCAACCCACTACGGTCACCGCTAAGCGCTTCAAGGAGCCGGGACCACCGTGAGTTTTTGGGAAAGCCGTAACCACTTAAGGGTGAGACGTGGTTAAAGCAGATCACCAAGATATTTGATGTCTTGGGATGCTCCGAGGAGCAAAAGGTTCCCTTTGCCACCTTTTATGTCATGTGGAAGAGGCAGACATCGGTGGGAATCAGAAACGCACTCAAACCGACGACTCAAGATGTCTTGGGAGAAGTTCCAAGAGTTGTTCAACGACAAGTACTTTCCCGAAAGTATTCGTCACATGAAGGAGGTGGAGTTTATCAAGTTCGAGCAAAACAATATGACCGTGTCGCAATACGAGGCTAAATTTATGAGTTATCCCGTTTGCATCCCATTTGGTCGATAATGAGGAGCTTAATGACGCTAATGTTTCTAAGAGGTTTGAAACCCGATATACGCCAATACCTCATTTCTCACAAACTTTGTTTATATTCGATGATGTTGTGAATAGGGCTCGCTTATTGGAGCGCGATAATGAGTCAAGACAACCAAAAGTAATAACCAACCAACAACACGATAATAATCATATCGGTGGCAACCACCATCTAACAATGATAACCATCGTGGGGGAAATTATCATGCCAAGAATGGTAACCACTTCTATGGTAATCATGGCCAAGATAATAGAGTGGAAATTTCAAGAAGAGAAGGTTCAACAATGATGGAAAGACAAACAAGACCAACACCTTTTTAAAGGAAGGAGAACGACCACCACCAATCAGATATGTTTACAAATGCGAGGAGAGGACATATAAGCCAAACCTGCATGATGCAAAGTCCAAAGCATGTTACAATTGTGGAAAAAAGAAGGTCACCTAGCCCGATTTTGTCGGCACCAAAGTCAAGTCCAACTGGACTGGTGGCACCAAAGACATTGGACAAAACAAAGTTGGTGGTTTCAGAAGAGCATTTTTCGTGACTTCTCAAAAAGCTTAAAGTAACCCGAACGAAGTTAGCACGGTTAAAAGTTAGTTAATTATAATTTTTGCTAAGTCTATATATTATTATTAGATACCTATTTCTACCCATTATTTTATCTCTCTTCTTCAATGCCAACATTTAAATTTAACTCAGAGAAGTTAGACTTTGACTTATCGATTGAAACTTCGTTAGAGAAACCTTCATTTCATGTGCTATCCAAGTCTTCGATGAGAGTCAGCTTTTAAATGATATTTCTATCGTTAATAAATTTCCGACGATTCTTCAAGAACTTCTTAGCCTACCCCAGTAGAGCGTGAAATCGAATTTTGTATCAACCCCAAAGACAAAACCCATTTCTAAAACCCTTAAATATTTCTTCAACCAAAACGAACGTAATAATGCGCCAAAGACGTTGGCTCGAAATGTTGAAGATTACGACTATACCATTCAATATCATCATCGGAAGAGCGAACGTGGTAATGACGCGCTGAGTAGAAGATCGATACGATACTATTTGAGTGCGATGTTGTTAACACAAAAACCCATTTCAGATAACTTACAAATGATGAAGATAGAGTTAAAGACTCTAGGACCCACGTGAAGATAACTAATATACGAGTAGAATCGATTTTAATCGATAAAGTTAAAGCCGCCAAGCTACACACCGTGATCTGAATGATGAATGAAGAAGAAGGTTCAAGAGTATGTTATTCTAGAAGCAAGAATCGATGAAGAGAGGAAATCTCAACCCTCGATTTTATCGCCCATTTGAAATCCTCGATCGAGTAGAACTCGTGGGCCTATAGACTCGCTTTTACCGCCAAGTATGTCGCGTGTTCATAACATTTTTTCACGATCGATGTTACGTAAATATGTGGATGAACCAACCACATTATTAAATTAGAACTAGACGAGATAGTAAGTAAGATTTAACGTATGAGGAGATACGTGTTAAAATCTTCGATAAGAAGGATCGTATTCAACACTCAAAGGTTATACCTCAAGAGTTAGAATCAAATGAAGTCAAGGTATCCTCATCTCTTTGGCATACCAGTAACGCACGTAAATTTTCGAGGGCAAAATTTCATAAGGAGGGAGATTGTGAGACCCCAAATTTTATGAATAAAGATTTAAATTTCTCAAATATTTTTTTTGAATATTATGGTGTGGATTTGATATAATGTTATAGTTGTGGGTAATATTTATAAATTTTGCAAAGTAAGCAAGTTGTTATATAATATTCGATTGGTCTGGGAATATTCTTTTTATTTGGGAATATCCGTGACGATTACACAATCATTGGTGGACCCCACAATGTAAGTATTATCGTAGTAGTTAAAAATGATGTAATTATTTTTTATAAAAATAACGGCGAAAGTGTTACCGTTAAAACTGTTGAACTACCCGGTAGTAAAAGTACAGTAATACGCGTGGTTGCATAGTAGCACACAGTATTGATTATTGATGCTTACGTAAGAAGTCACTCAATTATACTCAATTATTGCTACAAGAATTGTCGTGATCATATCTCTCATATTATTGATTCAATTATTGTCACAAAGATCATCTCAGATAATATGTATATATTATTAAATCAATAATTGAGACGACAAAGTTATTCATATTATTAAATTGCAATATTTACAATGTCTGTAAGTTTCACAAGGAGAGGTTTGGTCATCTAATCGCGCCAATAAGGAGAAATCCTTATCTGAAAGCCCCCTTTCCCGGGAACGACTCGTTGTTAAATATTGTGAGTTATAATATTAATGATGAATAAGTTCGTGTTGATTAAAGATGAAATTGATAGTTCCATTGTGTTGAATTATTAGTGTTAGTGGAAATCGACATTTATTTCGATGATAATTGATGTCCTGGGGTTATATTGATAAATCGGGTAATTAATCGGATAAATGAGCAATTAATTGCTACTAATTCACATGCTTATATAACTATTTGTTCACATGTGTGTACTATTGAATCACATTCTTGTACTATTAGGGGAGAGTGGTGCAAGATTGATAATACTTGCATGACTAAGTTAAAAATGGAGGTATGATGGAGGTACTATATCGTAATTCATATTTTCACATGATTATAACTATTGATTCACATGATTGAACTATTGATTCACATTATTTACTATTAGGGGAGGTGGTGCAAGTTTGATAATACTTGCAGGACTAAATTAAAAATGAAAGAAAAGTTGGAGGTATATCAGATCGTAATATTTTCGAGCCCCAAAACGTGCAATTATCGAAACTATATTTTCCTATAAATAGAAGCTCATTCTTCCTTCATTTCTCACCAATTCACTAAAGCTTTAGAGCAATTATTATTATGGAGAGAAATTATAGAGAGAAAAAGAAGAAGAGAAGTCTGCTACCTCACTATTCCAAGATCCATTTTTCTTTCTAAGGTAAGGGTATTATTTTTTTCAGATTCATGAAGAGAGCTATTGTTATTCCATTCCTTATTATTATGTTGAATAACTCGTCTATGCTAAGTACCGCATACATGGTGAAATTCTTCGTTATTCCATTCTTTATTATTATTCGTTGAATAACCTCGTCATGCTATTATCGCACGCCACGGTGAAATTCTTTATTATTCCATTGAATTATTATTATTCGTCATGAATAATATTCCATTCTTTATTATTCTCGTTGAATATCCTCGTCTGTATTTACGCATGACCCGGTTCCATTCTTTATTATTTCGTTGAATATCCTCTCATGCGTCTTTATTTTGAATCATGACCGGTTCCATTCTTTATTATTTTATTATATCGTTGGAATATCCTTCGTCATTCTTTATTATGTTGAATATTACGACCGTTCCATTCTTTTTATTATTTCGTTGAGAATAACTCGTCTGTGCGGGTCTATCGCATGCATGGTGAATTTCTTCGTTATTCCATTCTTTATTATTCTCGTTGGAATAACTCGCCTATGTGGATTACCGCATGCATGGTGAATGATCCTTTGTATTCATATGAATAGTATTTTCATTCAAAAGGGTTTCGCCAGGGAAAAGTTTCATAATTTTTTTTGACCTCAAAAATTTGGAAAAATTTGAAATGATAATTTGATGAGTTTTCTAGATTGTGTCCAAAAAATGGCGATTTTTGGATGTATAGATTAAGAGTTATGGATTTTATGGGAAAAGACTATTTTAAAAGTAAACCCTTATAACTTTTTGTGGTTAACTCCAAAATTGGTGAAATTTTTATTGGGAGTATATGTATATAACAGAGTATACCCTGTAAATTTTTTGGAATTTTTGGACAAAAGTACAATTTATGATAAATGTCTAAATATTTCATAGCTTTTGGCCATATGAAAAATAGTAAATGAATTTTAAAAATTTCGAGAAAAATATATGTTCAATATGGGACTATATTCTGCTAAATTCCAAAAAAGAAATATTTTTGGGACTGATTTGGTATTTTTCATGAAAATGAACTAGTTATGAGTAAATGAATTAAATATGTTATGTGAAGTAACAAAATTTGAAAATAGGATTTTATGGCTTGGGAATCCTATATAGGGTATATGCAGATTTTTGATGAGGGATTTGATCATTGGTGATGAAATCTTATGAGTATGGCATTTTTGAATGATTAAATGCATTATTTGGTAAAGTGTAAACAATTGAAATAAATTGTTTATAAGTTTAAGAAGTGATTAAAATATTGTTATAATATTAATAATATTAGATGATGAGTTTATTAAGTGATTGATAATATTTGGATAAATTTAAAGTCTTTAATATTTATCCTTGTTTTCGTTTGATTAATGCTTATATCATTGTCATCATCCTCATGCTTATATTGTGATGAAAGTCATTTTGGCTTACGTAGCATAGATGGACTTGGTATGATTATGACCAGGATCATTCTAAGATAATCATGACCGTAATGTTATAAATGATGTGGTAAAAGTCCTCATGGCCTCAGAAAGGTATCGATGGACAATTTTTGGTATGATTATGACTGTGGATTATTCTTGTAGATAGTCATGACCATCGATGATTTAATGAATATCCTCGCCCAGTAAAAGTGTGGATGATTCGATGATGTGGTTTATTTATTGTCGAGTCTCAAACGATAAAAATTGATGAAAATATTTTAAATCATGTAAGATAGTAGATATCATGCTCTACTGACTCTTCTAATGGATTGCTTATTTCACCGCAGCTTAAACTTGATGTCTATTGTATTTTATCGCTTAATATTGTTGAAGACTAATGATAATTTATTTCGCATTATCTTAGTCATAATATTTCTTATCGGGCTAGTTGAGCTCACCCCTTTCTTTCTTTCACCGTTCTCTTCGTGAAATGAGAATATATGGGACTAGCTCTGGAAACAGAGTGATCATCTCCAGATGATAGCATATTAGTAGTCCTCACTATTCTATTAAATAAAGTGTGATAATAAATGTAATGAGGACTCCATTGAGTGTGGATATTGTCTAGATGACAATATTCTTATTAAAACTCTTAGATTATGTTTTGTCGTATTTTACATATAATAATCGTTGTATAATTAAGTTGTATTTGAATTTTGTACCATGTATTTTGGCTAGCTTCACGCCAAATTACGCTTTTATGCGATGTTTTTACTTCAAATCTTCATAACTTCTTAATTTTAAGTCAGAATTAGTTGGTTTTTGACTCTATGAACTCGTGAAACACTGAACTACTCATCTACAGAATAATTATAACACTTTAAGAACATTAACAATTCATTTTAAGGGTTTCAATTCACTGTTCATGCTATACTTTCATGTTTTAATCATATTTAGGGAATTCATTAGCTACAAATTTGTTTTACATCCATTTTGACTCGTTCAACTTGGGTTGTTTTTGTTTTTCAATATACTAACAATATCTAGCACCAATTTCAGATTATATACATGATCTAACCATCAATTTAAGCCTTAAAATAGATCAAAATACATATACTAAGCCATAAACCAAATTTCTTCTTCTAACACATGTTTACATGAATTTGATAACTCTAAAATCGTTTATAGATGACATACCACAGATTATACACACCTATAAACAAATATATCCTTATCATTCATCAACCCAAACTAATTTTATAGAAACCTAATATTTGAGGCAAACACGAGTAGAGGGTTTTAAGGTTGGATTAATACCTTTTGATTCCTTCTTAACCCAATTAGATGATGAATAGGGTTATTTTCTTCTTGTTCTTTCAAAGCTCTTCTCCAATTCTCAGAGAATTCTCTCACTCTCCCTCACTCCCAAACTCTCTCTTCTTTGTTTTCTTACTCTTAGCATTAGGGAAAAAAAATGAGCGTAAGTTTTATTTCCCAGCACGTTACAAAAACCCAAAGTCTCAACAGTTGCAAAAACCAAGGGTCTCAAGGTCATGTTTGGCTAAAACCCAATTATCCTCTTCTAATTTATTTTTATAATCTCCTTATTATATAATATATCTTCTTTTCTCTAAGTGTCACACTTAAACCACACTACTAAATTACTTAGCTAGCTAAATTATATAATTATACAATTATAATATGTATAATTATTATACTTATACATTATGAAATTATATTCATAAACACCTCTATTCAAAATAATAAACATTTCATTAAAATGAGTAGTATTTAATCCATTAATTATTTTAATAAATTATACAATTATTATGTAATATTAATCAATTTCTTTCGTTTCTATAAATTGTCCTAAGACAATTTATTTAATCCACTCCTTTAATCACAACTTAAATATTTATTCACTTCATTAATCCTAACACCAATATTTCTTAATAATTATATTAGTCCTTCTCATTCCTCATAGCTAATTTACATTCACTTGACCAAATATAATATATTAAGCCATTACATAAATGTTTTACATTTATATGTAATATATTACCCTCTCATTTTATTAAAATAAATATATTTATAGTAATTCACTATTTTAATTAAGTGAATTACTCACATTATTTATGAATTTTAATTCATAACAATTTCATCGCCAATCAAGGCATACCAATTAAATATTATTCCATAATATAATTTCTATCTTAATTAACTAATATTATTAGCTTAATTTCTTTTCCCACCATTTTCCTTTTTCATAACTAATTTTTTTCACTTTCTTTAATAGTTTAATCAACTATTAAATCTCATATAAATTTAATTTCTTCATACCAAAACATATAATTCAAAATATATGCATCTCATAATAAGAATTTTAATTATTAAATTCTTATTTTAATAACTTTTAAAAATTTGAGTTGTCATAATTTTTATCAAAAAATTATTTTTGTCGCTTTCTATATCCGACAGTAATTTCATTGTGGGGTCCACCAATGATTGTGTCGTCGTACTAATATTCCCCGACAAAAAAAAATATTCCCCAACCAAACGAATATTTTATGACAACTTGTTTACTTTGTAAAATTTTCACATATCACCCATAATTATAGCATTATATCAAATTCACACCTTATTATTCAAAATAACATTTAGAGAAAATTAAATCTTTATTCATAAAAAAGTTGGGGTCTTACAGATAATAACAAGCAAATCATTGAATCATCTCTCACTGCAGTCATGCTCATTCTTGAAGTGTAAGAGTTTCGTCACTGCAGATAGCCTGGTGTGCTTCTCATTTTCAGGATACAATGGAACCCCCGATTCAAATAGCATCTTGTAGAAAGCAGCAGCTGAATCATTTGACTTTTTCTAAGCACTGCTTGAAGCATGCTCGTTTTCAGCCCAGTCAATATTAGTAGGGTCATACGTATCAACCAACATCTGCACGACATCATAGTTATCTGATTGTGAATCCCCATGAATTGGTTGGTTGACAATACTGTCTGTTAGTTCTTTCAACTCAATTGATTCCCCGTGATAAATCCATATTGAATACTCATCCACAAACCAACGTGAATATAAGTTCAATTTAATTTCATCGGCATTCTTCCAAATCATGTTTTTACATTTGAGACACGGGCATCTCATCTTTTCGTTCGGATCATCAATATGTTCTATTGCTTTGTTCATAAAATTGCACACCCCATCACGGTACGCATCAACTAATCCCCTCCCATCAATCTGTATTCTACGGTACATCCAACTTTGGTCGGCTGACATCTTTAATTGAAAAAAATACCCAATTAAAACAAGAATATTCATGAATGTGGTCCATACATGAATTAAGTTTTTCTAGTATATATCTCCACTCTACAGGGGTTAAACTTCTATCCCATTCTTGGATGCGTCTACTCACTAGTGCCAATCTTGAGCACATTTCTTATATTTTAAGAAAAATTCAGCAGCACCTGCCCATGATCTCCAAGTACACAAAATAAACCAAGACAACTTAGTCGAAGTAAATCCTCAAAAATGTACCATCAAAAGTTTATAAAAACGTACCATGTGAATTGACACCGACCTAAGTGAGAGACAACAACCAGTAACAGTCTCAAACTGGGAACTATTCAACATTCACTCATAATGAGTGAATGTCAAAAAGGTTTCTAAGCTCCTATTAATACTATATGCACAAGTATATATATATGCAGTTTATTGTAATTGTGGAAAAATAAGTAAATGCTACTTAGTTTATTTTTTCAATGATAAACTAAGTAAATGCTACTGAGAACTATTATTTGAATATATTATACTATTTTTTTCATTACCATGTTGTATATTATATTTTATTTAATTTATATGTTATTATATGTTATTATATTATATTTTATTTTAATTTATTCACTTTATTTTTTTTCATTATATCTTTGGATTATATTATATAATAATGGATATTATATTATTTTATTTTATTTAATTATATTAAATTAAAGTATTATTTTTAATTTATTTAATTTTCTTATTTATATGTTATTAAATTATTTTAATTTAATTTAACTTAATTAATTTATTTTATTTTATTTTATTTTGTATTATATTATTTAATTTAATTTACCTTAATTAATTTATTTATTTTAGCTAATTTATTTTTAGTTTTTATTTTATTTTACTTTAATTAATTTAATTTATTTTGTATTATATTATTTATTTTATATTATATCATTTTATTTTAATTTAATTTAAATTCATTTAAATTATTTAAGTTAAAAATAATTAATTTATTTTAGTTATTTTATTTTATTTTATTTTTGGCAAAATTTATTTTGTATTATATTATATTATTTTTCCATATATACATCTGGAGCCATTTTATTTTAGATTGTTTAGGATACTCCCAAACTAAGTAAATGCTACTTAGTTTTTATATAATATTATTTTTATCCTTTTTTCTTACATTATATTTACTATAATATTTATTTATGTTATAGTTAATTATAATTTTTTTTAGTGGTAGGCAACTAAGTAAATGCTACTTAATTAGTTGTGTATATAGTTTACTTTATTTTAGTGGCAAACTAAGTCCTAATTACCTTTTATAGTTAAGTATTAATTTATATATTATCATCTACAACTTTCACAGAAATTCTGTTGAAAAATCTGTCGAAAATAATTCAAACACCCAATAAAAGTAAGTCTTCAATTATTCACACAATGATAGAATCTATAAGCAGAAAAGGGCAGAAATGATAAGCCTGTAATTGAAAAAAAGGGCAAGCATATAACACAATGCAATTCACCCAACACTGCAAATGATAAGCCTGCAATTAATGACACAACCACAATAACCTGTTTTCAGTACTCACAATATCAAAATAACCTTATACTTGCTAAAATGGAATTACCTTACTAACATCAAAATAACCTGCTAACATGGAATTGCCCATAACATATCAACATCAAAATAAAACCTAACCTTACTAACAATAACAAACAACATCATGGAACTAGTCTAGATACCCACAACACAGTGATCAACAATCTAACAGTTACTGAAAAATTACCAACAATTACTAACAATATCAATAATATAACATGGAATCAATTTGGATATATAATCTAATCTTAATTACTTTGGAGAACTCAAGTTCGGAGGAGTTCTCGCTGAGCTGCCGACAAAGGGGGTGCACTGTCGACGGGATGGAGGGAGACGGCGGAGGATGGGTGAGGAGAGAGAGGCTTTTCGCAGCAGAGAGAAAAAAAATGGGGGCAAAATGTTATGTGCGGCATTGATTGAAAGTGATAGGGTTTATATATATATATCCTTATTTTCGATCGAATTCCGTTGCAATTATTTCCCTTGAGAATAACTTAACTTCGACTGAATTTCGTCGGTATTAACACTACATCCGTCGAAATTATTATTGGCGCTGACGGAGAATCTAGCGCCAAAGATGGGCCCTGTTTTCGACGGAATTCAGGAATAGTATATTTACAGTTAGAATTATCTCGATCAGAAATAATCTTATCTCGACGGAATGTATTTAGTTAAAAATAATTCCGTCGAAATTAACTCCTTTTTTTTATAGTGAATTAATAGACTAATCATAAAATAAACTAATTTAAAATAAGAACAATAAATAAATATAAATATTATTATCTCAGCCATCATTTTTTACAAATAACATCTAATATAAGAGTCTTATACAGCACCACCTGCCCGTGATTTGTGGGTGGACTCCACCAGCAGTCGGTGGAAAAGATCGCCTAATTTGTTCCATCATACAATGTAAAAACTGCACATAATTAGACAAAAATAATCTAATTATTTAAAAAAAATATTGATAAATTATACAGTATAATTCATCAATATTTTTTTAAATAAATAAAACCTTTTTATCGAATTACTTAAATATTAATTAAATTAAAATGTCTTGCACACCTACTCAGCTGAAAAGACTAATAAAAATTACAACAAAGCTGAATAAAATAATATGGTGCCATACTATTTACCTGACTTTATGAAAAGTCATCCTAAAAAGGATTGCTCGGATTAAAAATTACTTTTTTCTTGTTTATTTTAGGTGTTGAAGTAGAACAAATTTTAGCTAGAGTGATCTTAAGTTGAGCTAAACAAATTGTTATAAGCAGTAATATAAGATATATGTGTTTAATCAGTTTTAATAAATAAAAAGTGTTTGGAAGTCGGTTTTTTAAATTACTTATAATAATTTTTTTTATAAAAATATCAATTTAGAGTTTCTGATTATTTACCAACTCTTAATCAGGTTTAAGCAAATATTTTATTAATTTATTCCTATTTATTTTTGTAATTCCATCGATCTATTACCCCTACTTACTTCTCCAATCCTTCTTTTTTAGTAACTTACACTTAAAATAGTGATAATCAATTATTTCTATACCACACACTTTTTACTTTTAATTTGTTCAAGTGTTTTTTATTTAACAAACACAAGCTATTTTTTTAATAACAAATTATAAACAGAATTACTTTTTTAAACTATCCCAAATATACTTTAAATTTGCATGATAACTTTTTTATTTTCTGAAAATAATAGATTTAGATAATAATTCAGCACAGAAATGCAAGGCACCTTGTCCCTTCAAATTTTAACTTTCACATGGTATTGATACCTCAAAAATGGGCACCTTGTCCCTACAAATTAAAACTGTGTTGGTACTTGTAACAATATATATATATACAGTACTTATATGGCTACTTTTGAGAATTTCAAAGCAATTATAAATTAGAGTACTCATTTTATTTATACTCCCTCCGTTTCTAAAAGATTATCATTTTAGAAGAAAAACATTTGTTCTAAAATATTTATCGTTTATAACTTTCGAGGAGAATAAATTATTTACTTTCCTATATTACCCCTACCTTCTCTCATTGTTCCAAGAAATTCTCTCCCTTTTATTAATAGTTTTCAACTTTCCATAAAAGGGTAGTGATGAAATTTCAAACAAATTTTACTCCCTCCATCCCATTATATATGACGTTCTAGAGATTTTCACATAGATTAAGAATAGATGTAGTTTTACTATTTTACCCTTAATTAATACTTTGATCTCATTTAATTCTCCATTAACACCAAACTTGATTTCACACCCTCTCTCCTAATTTTCTCTCCTAATTAAAGAATAGAATTTGAACTGTTTTTTAAAAATAGAGAAAATAATCATTAATGGTGGTGGAGAAGGAAGGGTAGAAAAGAAAACAAATAGGCAAAATATTCTTGGTTTTGTAGAACGTCAAATATTTTGAGAAGAAAAAACCCTCTAGAACGTTAAATATAATGGGATGGAGGAAGTTCTTAGTAAATGATACTTTCTTAATTCATGTGTCAAAATCTTAAATGACAATTTTTTAGGAACGGAGGTAGTATTATATACTGTCAAATGAAAGTCTCCATTAACTTTGAGATTTTCTATGACACATTTTGAAATTAATTTAATTTTAGTAAATACATATATAATGATTATTATAAACATATTCCAAAAGTAGTACTATATAAGATTTATTAGATCATAATTTAATGAATCTTATCAATTTTAAAGACAGACATAATATTTTTAAATTTATCATTTTAATTTTAATAACACTGTCATTAGCATTAGATTAATAACTTATTAACCTATAAATAAATATAAACCATAAATATTTAATCTTTATAAAATTCACAAATACTACTTTTTTATGAAATAAAGATAATATTATTCAAAGAAATATTTACCAAAAAATAGGAGTCTTATGTGGATGGGTGGAGAACAATCTTAAAGTAAGAAAATGAGAGAAAATTTAAGAGGGAAAGTGAGGAAATAAAATTTTAGAGAGAAAATAATAATAATAAAAAAAAAATTTAGAGAGACAAAGTCATGAGAAAAATTTTAAAGAGAGAAAATAATAAGACAAAAATAATATAAAAAAAAAACTAAAGTTTTTTGGATCAATGGATCCAATTAAATTGGATTCATGATTTGATCCACTATCCAACGAGTCAAGACAGCAAATTAATGGATCAAAATAGTGTGGAGTTCTGATCCATTAAAGTATATAAGTTGAGGCAAATTAAATCAAGATCATGATTTGCCCATCTAAATGTGTGTCTAAAATTTACTCCAAACAGAAAATCAGAACAAATTATTGAATATAGGGAGCAAATTATACAGAAAATATGAAAGAATTAAAGAGGTGTTTATGGACAAAATGGCCTACCCAAACGAGTCCTATGACTAGGAATAGTAAAATGCCTTATCCTCCCTTCTTCTTCCCTCAGATACCCTTCACACAAAAACCCCTTTGAAAACTTATCCTCCACCGCCCTATCCACATCATGCACAAACACCTCCGTCTCCCCCTCCTCCCTATTCCTCCCCATCATTCCCGCCGTGTACACCGCCTTCATCCGCCCCGGCGCCGCCTCATGATATCCCGTCGGCGCATCCACCATTATCAAATCCCACTCCACCTCATACACCTCCGCCGGCAAACCCTTCATCGCCAGCCTACACTTGGAAAGTCTCAAATCACCCACGGTTGTACACTCCTTGTCCGTCCTACCTACTTCCAACAGCTCATCCGCTTGGGTCAAAACGGTGTCGTATGTCACGTGGTAAGACTCCAAGGAGGGGATCTTGCGTTGTATTTGCTCTATCCATGATTTGTCTTCTTCTAGAAAGACGGTGCGGCCGCCGTAGTTGAGGGACGTCCACATAAGGCTGTCGTGGCCGAGGCCGAAAACCAGGAAATTGCATGGGGATTTCTTGCGGAGCACGTTAAGGGTGACGGAGATTTCGTTTAGGGTTTGTTGAGGAGTTGTATTTGAGGTGGCGTAATGGACGAGGGATTCTGCTAAAGATGGAGGGATTTTGTTGCATGTTTGATGATCATATGGAGGGCAACTTGTTAAGGAATTTATTTGCTGGTTTTCTTGAGGGGAATTTGATGATTTTTTGTGGCCGGTTGATGAAGTGAGGAATAAGATGATGATGAGGAGGAGAGAGAAAAAGCAGGTGAGGATTAGTAGTTTTAGGTTGATGGGGTTTTGGCTTTTGGGAAGTCTCATTTTTGTTTGTTTTTTTGGTCGAATTGATGGGGGGAGAGGAGTTGATATGGAGTTGTGATTTAAAAGGAAATGAAAGTGTGGGGGTTTAGAAAGGGAAAGAGGGTGACTTAATTGAGGAATAAAAGGAAGGGAGTTCAACTACATAGGGGACATGATTTGAGTAAAAGAAATGATCTGCTGAGAATACTGCTATTGGAATCATAACCATCACTATATATAAGGGAATTTATATTTTCACTAGAGAAATTGATATTTTGACAAGTTCTCATTCACATGAATAATAAACGGGATTCATACACATATATATATAGGGTTCTATTCCACAATTAGTGTTATATGGGAGCACCCGATGCAACTCCTTCTCACTGCCAGACTAATGACTATTATGTCTTTACTTTAATTTTTCATACTGGTCGCTAGTAAGACCTGCGGTCAGTTTGAAAAGCCAAAATATTAACTATTACGACTGAAAATAAAAATGTAGTCCAATATCAACATAATAATAAAAAGGAAAAAAATATCAAACTTAAAAATATTTGAGTACACTAAATTTGATATTTTTTTTCTTAAACTTAAAAAAATTAAGTTTGATATTTAAGTTCGAAAAAATATATCAAACTTAGAAAAAAAACTTAAGTACGAAAAAATATCAAACATAAAAAATATTTTTTTTAAGTTTAAAAAAAATATCAAACTTAAAAAATATCAAATTTAGTGTATTTCAATATTTCTAAGTTTAATATTTTTTTTTCTTATTACTATTATGTTGAGATATTGGAGTAAATTAAATATTTTACTCATTTGTTTCATATTCAGCGTAATAATCAATATTTTAACTTTTCAAACTAGTCACAGGTTTTACCAGCGACCAGTTTAAAAAATTAAAACCTGGCCATAAGAAGTTGCACTGGTGCTCCCATGTAACGCTTGTAAGACCCCAACTTATTATTAATGAAATTGAATTTTCTCTATTTTGAAATAGTAAGGGTTGATTTGATTAATGTGGTTAGTTATGGGTAAAATGCGTAAATATTTCAAATAAGCAAGTGGTTATAAAATATTTATTGTTGTCGGGGAATATTCGTTTGGTCGTGGAATATTCTTACTATCGGGAATATTATTAGATGATGCCGCGACCTTTGTGGGCCCCATAACGGAAAGTTTAATTGGATGAAGAAAGCGACAAGTATAAATTGTTTATAAATAACGACGTAGTTGTTACCAATTAATCTTGTTGGAATACCCGGTGGGTTAAAAACAAGAAGACATTTACCAGTATTGCACTCAATTATTGATTCTACGTAAGAAAAACACTACTCAATAATTGTTACAAAGAATTCTTGCTTAATATTTTATTTTATTGATTCAATAATTGCTACGTTGATATTTTATATTATTGTTGTTTCAATAATTATCACTACACAGTATTTTTCATTATCGGATCAATAATTCATATTATTTGAATAATATTATTAGATAGCAATATTGGCAATGTCTAGAAAGTTCTGTCTAAGGAGAGTTTTTGTCACCTAATTGTGCGCCAGTAAGGAGAAATCCTTATTGGAAAGCCCCATCTTTCCTGGGAACGGCCTGATTATCAATATTGTGATTCTGTAATATTATTTGTGAATAATTAATTATTAATTTATATGATAAGGAAAATATTCATTTTATGTGGATATAGATGGAGAAAATTTTTAATGTGACAATTGTTGAAAATTATTATTTTATCTTTTTCTGATAAAATAATTTATTTAAATATATTATTATAATAATATAATAATAATGGTGATATTTTTACAATGAATGTAGGATATATGAATAAATGAGGAGAAGAGTATTTTTGTTACTAAAAATATTTAAAACATGTTTTTCATGTTTGTGGACCCCATTTCTTGACTGAAACTTGATTATAGCTTGTAAAATCGTCCGTATGTGAATTTCGGCCAATTTCTGCTTGGAATTTGGAAAAACTTAAACTTACAAAGTTGTAGAGAATGGAATTTTCTATGGAATGGACATAAGGTTTGAATTTTTTTTGATAAAAGGGCTATTTATTATGAATTATTGAAGTTCTAAAGTTCCAGAATAATTGATTTTTGAAGTTTTAAATATTTCTTTAATAAAAACATCTTTTTGTCATTTGGTGGGCCCCATTGGTGTTGTAAACATGTTGAATTCAGTTATCAAAGAGGCGGGCGTGAATAATTTTTATAAATATATTATTTTATTAAATTTTCTGCTTTGGTGTTCTAAGCATTTTCCTATAAATAGGGTACTTAGGTTAGAATTGAAAATCACACCAGAAACAAGTTTTCTCTATCTTTCTCTCTCTATATTATCGAACGTATTCTTGTGAGTATTTTGATATTTTGAGTGTTCTTTATACTGGTGCAAGTTCCCTTCAAAGACTATTCACGATCTGAAACTATTCACGATATCTGAAACTATTCACGATTATCAAGACTATTCACAGAAAAATTAAATTTTTTGTTTTTTTCCAAGATATCTATTATGGATATTAGCTTTGATTGTATCCATTTTTTGATCATTCTTGAATTTTACTTCACTATAGTTATTTATGAAGTATTTTTGAACATGAACTGTTTAAAGTACAAATCCTTGATATTTGTTCTTTTGTTTCACTGGATTCGTTTTCTTTAAAATATTTTTCATCATCCTCAGTCCTAAATGATGATATTACTGAATATCTTTGGCCTGTAGTTCAAAGATGGTTGATTTTCTTATGAATATCTTTGGCCCGTAGTGCAAAGATGTACAGGTGTTGAGATGAACATGACCAACTGATGAATATCTTTGGCCTATAGTGCAAAGATGAATATTTATTTAAGATATATATTGATTGATGTTATAGGGATAAAATATTCATGATGATGGATTTTTAAAATCATAGAAGATAGTAGATTTCATTCTCTACGTAACTCTTCTAATGAATTATTATTTCCGCTGCGAATATTGATTTAAAACTTGTTGTCTATTGTATTCTATCAGATTTTTTTATCCCTGTTGAGGACTAACGATAATTTGTTCTATGTTATCTTAGTCATAATATTCTTTACTAGGCTAGTTGAGCTCACCCTTTTCCTTTTTGTTCCATTTTTCTTCTCAGGAGGCGTGAATGTAGCGAGTACTAGTCGGGGTATGGAATGAAGGTTCTAGAAAGTCGTTTTAGTAGTCCTCACTATTTTATAAAATAGTGTATCAATAATTATAATGAGGACTTATTTGAGTGTTGATATTGTCTAGAAAACAATATTTGTTTTTAAACTCACAGTTTATGTGTTGTCGTATTTTGCACGATAATTGTATTAATAAAGTTGTAGTTGTTTCTGTACCATGTATTTGGCGACTCAGAATGGGTGTTGTATACCTATTTTGGGGGCGTCACAGTTGGTATCAGAGTTTAGGGATATGATCTCTGGCGGAGATCGGGGAATATAACTAGGAGGGGAGAGACGAGTAAATCCTTCGCTAGTGTGTCTTACCTAAGCTTATTTGTTGGTTGGTCAGAATATAGGGATATTATGTGATATGTTAATTCCTTCAAATAACCCTTATTTTATGGCAGTATTTGAGAATGACAACCGAGAATGTTAACAGCGGAATAAATGAGACCGTGGAGACACTCTTACCCACCAATGAGGAAAACGCAATGTAATTCCAAGAATGTTCCTCTCCGTAAACAACACCACTGATCAAACGATGAATGATGGAATGTTTAGAAGCTTTTTGCAGTTCATGCAAAATCAGACGAAGGGGACTCGTGTAAAAAATACAGGTGGAAATGATAGCAACGCACGATTTGTCACAGCCAAGCAGTTCAAAGAGTTGGGACCACCAGAATTCTGCGAAAAACCAGATCCGATTAAGGCGGAGACGTGGGTCAAGCAAATTACCAAGATATTAGACGTCTTGGGATGCACGGAGGAATGAAGGTTCCATTTGCCACCTTTTATGTTCCGTAACGAGGCAGACATCGGTGGGAATCGTGAAGCGTATCCATCCAAACCGCAATCGGCATGTCTTGGGAAACGTTTAAAATCTGTTTCAATGACAAGTACTTTCTCGAAAGTATTCGTCTATATGAAGGAGGTATAGTTTATTAGACCGGAGCGAAGAACAATGAGCGGTGTCCCAAAGACAAGGCGAAGTTCGCGGAGTTATCCAGTTTGCACCTCATTTGGTGGAGAATGAGGAACGATGGCGCTGGATGTTTCGAGAGGTTTGAAACCCACATACGCCAATATCTCATTTCTCATAATTTTTGAATATCTGGATGTTGTCAAACAGAGCTCAATTATTAGGCGAGATAACGAAGTACGCTCAACCGAGGGACGACAACTGTGGTCATATCGTGTGATGTTAGCAATACCTGAGCAACGATAATCAGCGGGGAAAGAAAAATGCGGACAAGAGCGGCAACCACTCTGGTGGTAATCATGGACATGATAATAGAAGAAGCGAGTCAGGAGGAGATTTTAAAAAGAGAAGATACAACAATGACAATGCGAACACGTTAGCACCAGCAGCAACTAGTTCTAAGGGAGGAGAACGACCACCGGTCGTATGCTATAAATGCTAAAAAGAGGGACATATCAGCCCAAACTGTCCACAATAGTTTAAGGTATGCTATAATTGTGGAAAGGAAGGACATATCGCTCGAGATTGTACGGTAGAGAAACCAAGTCCAACGAGGATGGTGACTCAAAAGGCTGTCCCAGAAAAGTCAAAGTCAACGGTTCCTGGAAGAGCGTTTGTCGTGATTGGTCAAAATGCGAGGAACCCAAACGAGGTGATCACGGGTAAGCTAATCATAAATTCTTATGAAGTTTATACCTTACTAGATACCGGTGCTACCCATTCATTTATCTCTCCTGCTTGTGCTCAACGTTTAAACTTAACTCCGGAGAAATTAGACTTTGACTTATCTGTGGAGACTCTGTTAGGAGAAACTTTCATTACATCCACTGTTTATAAATCTTGTTTTATCCAAGTTGGCACCATCACATTACATGTTGACCTTATCTCTTTAAAGATACTTGCTTTTGATGTGATTTTAGGGATTGATTGGTTAACTACTCATCATGCCAAAATTGATTATTTTCGTAAGGTTGTTAGTTTTCATATTCCTAACCAACCCGTTGTATTTAATTCAAGCTAACTAAACCATTAAAATCAATCATCTGTCATATCAAGTCATAAAGCTATTCGTTTATTGAAAAACGGATGTCAAGCTTTCTTAGCCCATGTTATGGATTTGAATAAAGACACGTCAGATTTGAATATTATTCCTGTTGTTAGTAAATTTCCTGACATATTTCTTGAAGAACTTCCCGGTCTACCCCCAGAACGTGAAGTTGAATTCTTTATTGATCTTGAACCTGGTACAAAGCCCATTTCTAAAACCCCATATCGAATAACTTCTATTAAACTTCAGGAGTTAAAGGTCCAACTACAGGAGTTGTTGGACATCGGTTTCATTCGTCCTAGTACATCTCCTTGGGGTGCTCCTATTTTATTCGTAAAGAAGAAAGACGGAAGTATGCGACTTTGTATCGACTACCAGGAATTAAACCATGTCACTATCAAGAATAGGTATCTGCTACCTCGCATTGATGACCTGTTTGACTAGTTACAAGGAGCACAATTCTTTTCAAAGATCGATATTCGTTCTGGATATCATCAGTTGAAGATTAGAACTAAAGATATCCCAAAGACTGCCTTCAGAACTCAGTACGGGCATTATGAATTCTTGGTCATGTCTTTTGGATTGACTAATGCTCCTGCGGCTTTCATGGATATGATGAACCGAGTATTCAAGGAATATTTGGATCAATTCGTTGTGGTCTTTATTGATGACATCCTCATATATTCCAAAAATCATGAAGATCATGAGCACCATTTGAAGCTGGTACTCCAAAGGCTTCGTGAAAATAAGTTATATGCCAATTGAAGAAATGCGAGTTCTGGCTTGAGGAAGTAGCATTCCTTGGGCACGTGGTGTCAAAACATGGAGTATCTGTTGACCCGACGAAGATTGAAGCAATACAAAGTTGGGAGCAACCGAAGTCGGTGATCGAAGTACGTAGCTTTTTGGGCTTAGCTGGTTATTATCGGAGATTTGTGCAAGGATTTTCTCAAATAGCTACTCCGTTAACTCAGCTGACTCGAAAAGATACAAAATTCGTATGGAGTGAGGAATGCGAGAAGAGTTTTCAAGAGCTCAAGAGGAGACTCATTTCGGCACCTGTTCTGACAATACCGTCTGGTTCAGATGGATTTGTTATTTACAGCGATGCTTCAGGCAAAGGGTTAGGATGTGTTCTCATGCAACATGGGAAAGTCATAGCCTATGCCTCGCGACAACTTAAAGAATATGAGAGGAATTATCGTACTCATGATTTAGAGTTGGCGGCAGTCGTTTTTGCGCTAAAGATCTGGAGGCACTATCTATATGGGGAGAAAGTGGAGATATATTCAGACCATAAAAGCCTCAAATATTTCTTCACCTAAAAGGAATTTAACATGCGATAACGACGTTGGCTCGAGCTGTTGAAAGATTACGACCACACTATTCAATACCATCCTGGAAAATCGAACGTAGTAGCTGATGCGTTGAGTAGAAGATCATATGCGGGAACGAGTGTGATGTTGTCAATGCAAAGGCCCATATTGTGTGATTTACAAAAGATGAAGATAGAATTCAAGACTCCGGGGACCCATGCGATGATGTCAAGTATATGTATAAAGCCGACTTTAATCGAAAAAGCTAAAGTTGCTCAAGCCACAGACCCGGAGCTGATGTATATGAAGAAGAAAGTATAAAAAGGTGTTATTCCAGAAGCAAGAATCGATAAAGAAGGAATACTTCGATTCCACTCCAGACTTTGTGTTCCTAACGACTCTGATTTGAAGTACAAGATCATAATGGAGGCACAAAATACACCGTTTGCAATCCATCCTGGAAGTACCAAAATGTATCGTGATCTTCGACATACATTTTGGAACAATATGAAGAGAGAGATCGCGAAGTTTATCTCGAGGTGTTTAACTTGTCAACGTGTAAAGGAAGAACATCAAGTGCCAAAGGGTCCATTGCAACCACTTGAGATTCCAAAATGGAAGTGGGAACACATTACCATGGATTTCGTTACGGGTCTTCCCACGGTTTCTCAAGGCATAGATGCTATTTGGGTTATTGTTGATAGATTAACCAAGTCTACTCATTTCTTGCCGATACGGGAGACTTATTCCCTTGAACGTCTTGCTCGTATGTACGTGAATGAGATCGTGAGATTGAATGGCATGCCAGTATCCATAGTTTCGGATCGTGACCCAAGATTCACTTCACAATTTTGGGTTAGCTTGCAAAAAGCTATGGGCACAGATTTACGATTCAGTTCGGCATACCATCCTCAAAAGGACGGACAATCAAAGAGGACTATTCAAACTCTTGAAGATTTATTAAGACTCAGTGTCCTAGACTTCAAAGGGAGTTGGGATAAGTATTTACCATTGGTGGAATTATCCTACAACAACAGTTATCAGGCAAGTATAGGTGTGGCCCCATTTGAAGCATTGTATAGACGAAAGTGTCGCTCTCCAGTATGTTGGGACGAGGTGGGTGAAACAACATTGTTGGGACTAGAGTTGGTACGTATGACTATAGAAAAGATCCAAATGATTCGACAACGTATACAAACGGCACAAGATTGACAAAAGAGTTATGCGGATCTTCATCGAAAGGACGTGGAATTTAGTATTGGGGATTATGTATTGTTGCGTGTGGCTCCATGGAAGGGAGTTACAAGAGTTGGAAAGAGAGGAAAGCTCAATCCATGATTTATTGGTCCATTTCAGATTCTTGACCGAGTAGGAAAAGTAGCCTATATACCCGCGTTACCTCCAAGTATGACTCGTGTTCATAATGTTTTTCACATATCTGTGCTACGTAAATATGTGAAAGACCCGAACCACGTTATTGAGTTAGAACCGGACGATATAGCCGAAGACTTAACATATGAAGAGGTACCTGTCAAGATCTTGGATAGGAAGGAGCATGTCTTACGCACAAAGGTCATACCACAAGTCAAAGTTTTGTGGAGGAACCATGATATTGAGGAAATGATCTGGGAGTTGGAAACGGAAATGAAAGCGAGGTATCCTCACCTTTTCAAACACTGTGTATCGTGACGCCAATTTCAAGGACGAAATTTCATAAGGAGGGGAGGTTGTAAGACCCCAACTTATTATTAATGAAATTGAATTTCTTCTATTTTGAAATAGTAAGGGTTGATTTGATTAATGTGGTTAGTTATGGGTAAAATGCGTACATATTTCAAATAAGCAAGTGGTTATAAAATATTCATTGTTATCGGGGAATATTCGTACGACGGCGCAGCCTTGTGTGGGCCCCATAACGGAAAGCGGTTGGATGAAAAAAACGACAAGTATAAGTTGTTTATAAATAACAGTAGTTGTTATTCAAGTTATTATCGTTGGAATAACCGGTGGTTAAAATACAAGAAGATACGGTATTGCACCAATTATTGATTCTTACGTAAGAAAGCACTACTCAATAATTGTTACAGTAATTACTATTCAATATTTTATTTTATTGATTCAATAATTGCTACGTTGATATTTTTCATTATTATTGTTTCAATAATTGTCACTACACAGTATTTTCTATTATCGGATCAATAATTCATATTATTTGAATAATATTATTAGATAGCAATATTGGCAATGTCTAGAAAGTTCTATCTAAGGAGAGGTTTGGTCACCTAATTGCCGCTACCAAAGAAGGTGAAATCCTTATTGGAAAGCCCCTCTTCACCCGAAGCACTGGTTATCAATATTGTGATTCTGTAATATTATTTGTGAATATTTAATTATTGATTTATATGATAAGGAAAATATTCATTCTATGTGGATACAGATGGAGAAAAATTTTAATGCGACAATTGTTGAAAAATTGTTATTTTATCTTTTTCTGATAAAATAATTCATTTAAATACATTATTATCATAATGTAATAATTGTGATATTTTTACAATGAATGTGGGATATATGAATAAATGAGGAGGAAGAGTATTTTTGTTACTAAAAATATTTAAAACATGTTTTTCATGTTTGTGGACCCCATTTCTTGACTGAAACTTGATTATAGCCTGTAAAATAGTCCGTATGTGGATTTCAGCCAATTTCTGCTTAAAATTTGGAAAAACTTAAACTTATAAAGTTGTAGAGAATAGAATTTTCTATGGAATGGACATAAGGTTTGAATTTTTCTGATAAAAGGGATATTTATTATGAATTATTGAAGTTCCGAAGTTCCAGAATAATTGATTTTTAAAGTTATAAATATTTTTTTTTAATAAAAACACTTTTTTGTCATTTGGTGGGCCCCATTGGTGTTGTAAACATGTTGAATTCAGTTGTCAAAGAGGTGGGCGTGAATAATTTTTATAAATATATTATTTTATTAAATTTTCTGCTTTGGTGTTCTAAGCATTTTCCTATAAATAGGGTGCTTAGGTTAGAATTGAAAATCACACCAGAAACAAGTTTTCTCTCTCTATATTATCGAGCGTATTCTTGTGAGTATTTTGATACTTTGAGTGTTTCTATACGGTGCAAGTTCCCTTCAACACTATATCCAAAGATTCCAAATGGAAATCTTGTCTTTTCGAGGTAAGGGATGTTATTTTTTTTAAAAAAATGATATTATTTCTTCTAATATCATTATGCCGGAATATTGGTAAGATTTTTCTTGTGAAATTCTTGTCTTTTAGTGTCGCGATTACTATTCACGTATACGGCACTATTCACGAATACGACACTATTCACAGAAAAATTAAATTTTTTATTTTTTTTCCAAGATATCTATTATGGATACTAGCTTTGATTGTATCCATGTTTTGATCATTCTTGAATTTTACTTCACTATAGTTATTTATGAAGTATTTTTGAACATTGACTGTTTAATGTACGAATCCTTAATATTTGTTCTTTTGTTTCACTGGATTTGTTTTCTTTAAAATATTTTTCATCATCCTCAGCCCTAAATGATGATATTATCGAATATCTTTGGCTTTTGTAGTGCAAAGATGGTTGATTTTCTTATGAATATCTTTGGTTCAGTAGTGCAAAGATGTACATGTGTTGAGATGAACATGAATTAATCGATGAATATCTTTGGCTCTGTAGTGCAAAGATGAATATTTAATTTAAGATCTATATTGATTGATGTTACAGGGATAAAATATTGATGATGGATTTTTAAAATCATAGAAGATAGTAGATTTCATTCTCTACGTAACTCTTCTAATGAATTATTATTTCATTGCGAATATTGATTTAAAACTTATTGTCTATCAGATTCTATCGATTTTTTTTATCCTGTTGAGGACTAACGATAATTTGTTTTATGTTATCTTAGTCATAATATTATTTACTGGGCTAGTTGAGCTCACCCTTTTCCTTTTTGTTCTATTTTTCTTCTCAGGAGGCGAGAATGTAGCGAGTACTAGTCGGGGTATGGAATGAAGGTTCTAGAAAGTCGTTTTAGTAGTCCTCACTATTTTATAAAATAGTGTATCAATAATTGTAATGAGGACTTGTTTGAGTGTTGATATTGTTTAAAAGACAATATTTGTTTTTAAACTCACAGTTTATGTGCTGTTGTATTTTGCACGACAATTGTATTAATAAAGTTGTAGTTATTTTTGTACCATGTATTTGGCGACTCAGAATAAGTGTTGTATACCTATTTTGGGGGGCGTCACAACGCTAGTCGTGAAACGAAAACCCATATATATATATATATATATATATATATATATATATATATATATATATATATATAGAATGACTCATTGTTAAAGTTGATTACTTGCATTGTGTCACTCTATTAGTCAACTCATTTAAGGGAGTATTATTTTATATATATATTTGATATTTTTACGTGATCTTCATTTTATACAAGAATGAGATGAATCTCATATACATGTAAGACTGTAAAATTAGCAAACAGTTCGGGCTCGATTCACACTCGTTCGACTAAAAATTCGATTCGAGCTCGACTCAACTCGAAATATAAATGAGTCAAATATGAGCAAATTTTAAAGTTTGATAAATTACTCGAACCTCCTCAAATTGTAATTGTCTATTGATACTCGGATCATATTCGTTCGAAAAGTTCAAACTGCTCGGACTCGATACGGGATCATGTTCGACTCGGTATCTAAATAAGTCTCAATCAAACCTTATTTTATACAAGATAAATTTTGTGAACCAAATCTAAACAACTCAATACTCAACTCGACTCGGTTCATCTACATGCACCCTTACATACATGTGAGGTTATCATATGAAAATATTAAATTTACTTTTGTAAAATATCATTTTTAATTAAATATCTGATACGCGCGCGTTGTAATAATCAACTAACCAGTCCGGTTTTGGTGCAAACCACTTTATTTTATATACCCTGCTCACCACCTTTAGCGATGGACCGGGCGACGGTTTGATCCGTTGCTATAAAATAGATAGACAGTTTATATGTTATGACGACGGTTCGATCCAGTACTATAAAAACTAAGACGGCGGTTATCTGATATATGCGACGGACCGAATCGTCACCCGATCTGTTGTTAAAGATAGTGAACAGAATATATTAAATAAAGGGTTATGCACCTGCGATCAACTAACTTACTTAAACGTCTGACATATTATATAACGATAGTTTATAGTGCAAATAGCATCATATTTAGACGTTTAAATAACGTTATTATATATGTCAATAAATTTATGTTGATTAAATATATACCATCACATATAGATATATATACATGCATGGGATAGAAGGGCTTAAAAATTATCATATATTACTTATTTATTTTATCACTACCAATTTTATGTTAATCACAATACACGTTTTTTAAAATAAGTCCACATATGAATCATTTTCCTAAATAACTACTGTAAAATTTAACACTAACACAAATGTATTGCAGATGTATTTAATCTTCAATAGAAGCACTTAAACTACCATAACAGAAATTTTAAGTTATATTATATTTAAAATTTAAGTGAATTTATATCAATTTAAAAATCTTAATATTTTATATATTCTAAAAATTAAAAGTATATATCTGTACTTTTAAAATGAATAGGAATTTCATAATAATAAAAGTTCTGCCATTAGGTTGTGCGTCTTAGTGATGCGATATAGAATTAGTCGTTAAAGAGACGTTGACTAATTAACGATTGTCGTGATCTCTCTATTTCTAAATGCTCTTTACAAACTAATGGTTGTAGTAGTATTACTTGTGGATAAATTAGATAAATAAAATTTTGAAAAGGACACTCCACTTGACCTTTATGATTTTTATTTTGGCTAAGGGAAATAAAAAGATGAGATGAGAAAATTATTTAATTTTTTTAAATAAATAAAAAAAAGAAATTTTTTCGGTTGTCAAAAGGATAATTAAAGGTATAAATTTTTTTGTCTCCAAAAAAATGAAATGAAGAATATGTTTTTTTGTGAAGTCCATTAATAAAAAAAAATAAAGGTACTCCAATTGAAGCCTTCCACGTCTCTTTTCTCTTATCTTTTTAGATTTTAATTGTTATAATTATTATTTTTTGTTTAATTGTTATTTTCTCATTTTTAAACAATTTGTTTTTAGATGTTAATATTGTTGAAGCAAAAATAATATTGTCAACTAATAAGTGTTACTTAAAGTATTAAGTGTTGTTAAAATAATTATAAACATGTCTTGAAATATAATTTTACTATGACAACAATATTTTTAATCTGACAATATTAATCTCTAAATAAATAATTTAGAAAATGTAGGGTAATATAAGAAAGTAAATAAAAAAATTCTTAAAATTTAAAATGACAAATAAATTCAAGAAAAAATTATTTTTTTCTAATTATTTTTTTATTATGAAACTGAGGGAGTAAGTAAGGTTGTTGATAATGTGCTTAGTAATAGTTTTATTGTTAGAATATTAAATATTAATAAAAAATATAACTTAACTAAATTAATTATAAACTTATTATTAAATTTATATTTTGAATAGTTGACTAGAGAAGGAAGGATGCAAAGGTGGGAGTATGAATCTTAAAAGTGAAGCAACAGGAGATAATAATTTATCTGTTTGGTGGGAAATCTATTCTAATTTAATAAGTTTATGTTAGGTAGACACATCCATGTGAGAGGGGTCAACTTTTCATTATTTTCTTTTATCTTTCTGTCTCTCTCTCAAACGTGTTGAATGTAAATATCCAATTGTGGTACAGTGGTTGGGATATCAAAGGTGAATCCTAGCTAGGGTATAAATTGGTATATATTGCCTTGCATTAATGTGTTGGTATATCAGATGCCGGAACAATTATTTCTTTTCTTTAAGTTTTTATAGGCTGCATTTATCTCCATTACCAATAATAATTTTTAAATAGTATAGTAAAACATATATCTGTTTTTTTATTGTGGATACACGCTTATAGACTCGAGTTTATCCATCAATAAAAAGTCAAAATAAAACAAGAGTAATAGAAAATTAAAAGGTAAGTTTTTTCTAATTAAGTTCCTCTTCTGGTCCCTTCTCTGGACTCCCCCATAGGCTCTTAGGAGGAAATTTATAATTGAAATTGTAGTATTATAGGTTTTCAAAGAAAAAACAAAAAAAGAAAAAAATTACAATTAGTTCTTGTAGATATATAACCAGTTGCACTAATGGTCCTGTAATGTAAAATTCTTTTAGAATTAGACCACACACACGATAGTAAATAAATAATATAGATATTTACGTTGTTTCCCAATTTAGATAGTACACAAGTGCGACATTCATTTTGTTATTCAACTTGAGTTACTTAAGGCTTTACAATAGATAGTATTTATAACTACTACTCATATTCCAAACCTAATTCATATTATAGCCTAAATACTCATAATGTCTTTATAAATATCGAACCATAAAACTGATGTCCGCCGATCGGAACGGCCTGCGCCACTTTTAGACTGCTAGCGGTGCGCCCCGTGCTAGTACATCAGAGTCTTGTCCGCGCCTCGATGACCTCAAGCCCCTCAAGAAGCTCGATTCGATTCGGGAGCTTCGCTCCCTTACTCCGCTACACTCCGCACTCGGCCTTTTTCAGAAACTTCTCAGTTATGAGTCACAAGTCCCAACAAACTCCACCTTGACGAATAACCTCGCCCATTCAGAAGTTAAGCCGGCCACTTGTTTTAACCTATTTTGAGGAATTTTCCTTACTAAAATTTGGAGACATTAACCAATGCGACAACAATCATTGTCAACATGTCAGCCGCATTTTTAGAAGTGTGCACCTTTTTCAATATCACATCACCCATAGCAATCAACACTCTCACTTTGTGAAACCTTACGTTAATATGCTTGGTCCTTGTATGATACACTTGATGCTTTGCCAAATAAATGGCACTATGACTATCACTATAAGACCCCAAATTTTATGAAATAAAAGTATTCAATTTTTTTATAATTAGTATTCTATTTAGTAAATGGTTAAATTGATAAAATGTTAAAGTTAAGGGTGAAATATGAAAAGTTTGCAAAGTAAGCAAGTGGTCATAAAATATTCGTTTTGGTTGTAGAATATTCTTTTTGAGGAAATATCCGCACGACAGCAATAATGGTGGACCACCCTAACTTAATAACCGCTTGGATATAGAAAGCTATGTAAATAACCTTTTATAAAAAATAACGATAATACTTTTTACCGTTAAACCATTGAAATACCCGGTGATAAAAGTATAATAATACGCGTTGTTGCACAGTAGCACACGATATTGTACAGTATCTCTGATTATTGATGCTTATATAAGAAGTCACTCAGTTTTATTCAATTATTACAACCGTAGTTGCTGCATAGTATCTCATATTATTGATTCAATTATTGTCACATTATCATTTACACAATATTTTATATTATTAAATCAATAATTGAGACGACACAGTTATTCATATTATTAATTGCATTATTGACAATGTCTAGAAAGTTCTGTCGAGAAAAGGGGTTTGGTTATTTAATTGCGCGCTAGTAAGGAGAAATCCTTATCGGAAAGCCCTCTCTTTCCTGGGAACGACCTGGTTGTCAATATTATGAGTTATAATATTAAATGATGAATAATTGTTGAAAGATTATAAATATGTTATGGTAATTATTTATTCAATTTTTTTAATATAAATAGAGGGGTTTTGTGAGACCCCAAATTTTATGAATAAAGATTTAAATTTCTCAAAATAATTTTTATGAATATTATGGTGTGAATTTGATATAATGTTATAGTTGTGGGTAATATTTATAAATTTTGCAAAGTAAGCAAGTTGTTATATAATATTCGATTGGTCGGGGAATATTCATTTTAACAGGGAATATTCGTACGACGGCACAATCATTGGTGGACCCCACAAATGTAAGTATTGTCGTAGTAAGAAAATGATGTAATTATCTTTTATAAAAATAACGGCGAAAAAGTTTTACCGTTAAACCGTTGAACTACCCTAAGTAGTAAAAGTAATAAAGAATACTGCTGTGGTCGCATAATAAGACGCGATATTGATTATTGATGCTTACGTAAGAAGTCACCAAAATGATACTCAATTATTGCTACAAGAATTCACGATCATATCTCTCATATTATCGATTCAATTATGGTCACATTATCATCCGCATAATATGATATATTATTAAATCAATAATTGAGATTTATTAAAGTTATTCATATTATTAATCGCACTATCGACAATGTCTAGAAGTTCATCCAGGAGAGGTTAGATAATCTAATCACAAGGCCAATAGAGAGAAATCATTATTGTAAAGCCCCCTTTTTCGGGAACTACCGTTGTTAAATATTGTGAATTATAATATTAATGATGAATAAGTTCGTGTTGATTAAAGATGAAATTGATAGTTCCATTGTGTTGGAATTATTAGTGTTAGTGAAAATCGACATTTATTTCGATAATAATTGATGTCTGGAGGTTATATTGACCAATCAGGTAATTAATCGGATAAATGAGCAATTAATTGTAATTAATTCACATGCTTATAACTATGTGTTCAAATGTGTATACTATTGATTCACATGATTTACTATTAGAGGAGTTGGTGTAAGATTGATAATATTTGCATGACTAAATTAAAAATGGAGGTATAGATGAAGGTACTATACTATAATTAATTTTTTCACATGTTTAGAACTATTGAGTCACATGATTTACTATATTCACATGATGTACTATTAGGGGAGGTGGTGCAAGTTTGATAATACTTGTAGGACTAAATTAAAAATGAAAAAAAGAGGAAGGTATTACTACTTCACTATTCCAAAGATATCAGCTTTTTTCTAAGGTATGTGGGTATTATTTCTTTTCAGATTCATGAAGAGAGTTATTTTCTTTCAATACTCGTAAGGGTTGTTATTCCATTCTTTATTATTCCATTGGAATAATATGTCTAATGTATGCGGTCTATCATGATGCTCGGTAAATTCTTCCGTTATTCCATTCTTTATTATTTTGTTGGAATAACTCGTCTGCGGTGGTCTATCGTATGCCTCGATGAATTCTTATGTTATTCTATTCTTTATTATTCTGTTGGAATAACCTGTCTGTGCGATCTATCGCATGCCTAGTGAATTCTTATGTTATTTCGTTCTTTATTATTCTCATTGGAATAACTCGTCTGCGGCCGCCTATCGCATGCCCGGTGAATTCTTCGTTATTCCATTCTTTATTATTACATTGAATAACTCGTTTCATGTGGATTACCGCATTTATGGTGAATGATCCTTCATATTCATTCCTTATTAAATTGTGGAAATGATCTGCGCTCACGTGAATTACAAAGATAAATGGGCTAAAATCCATTTGTAGTTTCATATATTCTATTATACTCGGTTGGTTAAAGTTTTCGCTTCTATACTCCATAAAATTAGTAGAATATCCCGGATATTCAAGGCTTCATCTAGTATTTTTTCATGGAAATATTCTTCCGAGCATTCTTGAATTTTACTCCACAAAGCGAAGATCATGTTGACAATTTGACGTTATTGATTTCTAGATAAATTAAATTATAAATCTTTAAAATTTATCCTTGAACTTGTTTTATTGAATTATTATGTCATTGTCATCATCCTCATGCTTATATTGTGATGAAAGTCATCTTTGGCTTACGGCATAGATGGACTTTGTATGATTATGACTGTGGATTATTCAGTATAATCATGACCGTAATGTGACGTAATGATGTGTTAAAAGTCCTCATTGGCCTGTAGACATTGATGGACAGTTGTTGTTGGTATGATTATGACTTGTGGATTATTCTAAGATAATCATGACCATTGATGATTACATGAATATCCTTGGCCGTGGTGTAGGGATGATTTAATTTTATTTATTAAGCTGAGTCTCAGCGATAAAGTTAATGAAAAATATTTTAAATTATAGAAGATAATAGATTTTATGCTCTACTTGACTCTTCTAATGGACTGTTTATTTCGCTGCAGTTGTTGATCTAAAACTTGTTGTCTATTATATTCTATCAGTTGTTATACTGTTGAAGGCTAAGGATAATTTATTCTACATTATCTTAGTCATAATATTTCTTACTGGGCTAGTTGAGCTCACCCTTTTCTTTCATTGTTCTCTTCAAGAAATGAGAATATATTTGGGACTTAGCTCTGGGAATGGAGTGATGGTCCGGTGATAAGTGTCTTTAGTAGTCCCTCACTATTCTATGGAATAAGTGTGATAATAATTATAATGAGGACTCCATTGAGTGTGGATATTGTCTAGATGGCAATATTCTTATTAAAACTATTAGATTATGTTTTGTCGTATTTTACACGACTGTTGTATAATTAAGTTGTATTTGATTTCTGTACCATATTTCTGGTGACCCAAGATGGGTGACGTATACCTATTTTGGGGTCGTCACAGTTGGTATCAAAGCTTAGGGATATGATCCCTGGCTGAGATGTGAGACAAAAACTAGAAGGGGAGAGACGGAGAATTCCTTCGCTAGTATGACCTACCTAAGTTTATATGGTATTTAATTGGTCGGTCAGAGTATAGGGATAATATGTGGCATGTCAATTAACCCTTGTTTTATGGCAGTATTTGAAAATGGCATCCGAAAATGTTGAGATCAGCAATGAGGCACATGAGACCGTTGAGTCTCCAACGATCAATACCCAGGATAATGTGCAACAAGAAGACAATAATCCTCAGGTAAATAACAACACCGATCAGATGATGAAGGATGGGATGATCAGAGGCTTTATGCAATTCATGCAACATCAGGCGAGAGCAACTCCTGTTTGAAATGCAGGTGGAAACACTGACAACTCTCTGATGGTCACCGCTAAGCAATTCAAGGAGCTGGGACCGCCAGAGTTTTTGGGAAAGCCAGAACCACTTAAGGCGGAGACGTGGTTAAAGTAGATCACCAAGATATTTGATGTCTTGGGATGCTCCGAGGAGCAAAAGGTTCCTTTTGCCACCTTTATGTTGCATGAAGAGGCAGATTATTGGTGGAAATATGTAAAACATACCCAGCTTGACGCACTCAAGATGTCTTGGGAGAAGTTCCAAGAGCTGTTCAACGACAAGTACTTTCCCGAAAGAATTCGTCACATGAAGGAGGTGGAGTTTATCAAGTTGGAGCAAAAAAATATGACCGTGTCGCAATACGAGGCTAAATTTGCGGAGTTATCCCGATTTCCATCCCATTTGGTCGATAATGAGGAGCGAATGACGCGAATGTTTCTAAGAGGTTTGAAACCCGAAATACGTCAATACCTCATTTCTCATAAATTGTGTTTGTATTCAGATGTTGTGAATAAGGCTCAGTTATTGGAGCGCGATAATGAGTCAGCACAACCAAAAGGTAACAACCAACAACACGATAATAATCGTACCAGTGGCAATGACCATCGGAACAACGATAACCATCGTGGAGGAAATTATCATGTCAGAAATGGTAACCACTTCGGTGGTAATCATGTCCAAGATAATAGAAGTGGAAATTTCAAGAAGAAAAGGTTTAATAATGATGGAAAGACAGCAGCACCAGCACCCATTTCAAAGGAAGGAGAACGACCGCAGGTGGTATGTTTTAAATGCGGAGGGGAGGGATATATCATTTTAAATTGCATGATGCATTCCAAAACATGTTATAATTGTGAAAAAGAAGGTCACCTAGCCCGATTTTGTCGTGCACCAAAGTCAAGTCCAGCTGGGACGGTGACACCAAAGGCGGATACGGACAAAACAAAGTCGGTGGTTTCAGGAAGAGCATTTTTCGTGACTTCTCAAAAAGTAAAGTAATCGAAGTTAGCACGAATTAGTTAATTATAAATTTTGCTAAGTCTATACCTTATTAGATACCTGGCTTCTACCCATTATTTTATCTCTCTTGCTTGTGCTCAACATTTAAATTTGACCTGAGAAGTTAGACTTTGATTTATTGGGTTGAAACTTTAGTAGAAACCTTCATTTCATGTGCTATCCAAGTCTTGGATGAGAGTCACGCTTTTAAATGATATTTCTATCGTTAATAAATTTCCGACGATTCTCGAAGAACTTCCTCGCCTACCCCAGAGTGTGAAATTGAATTTTTTATTGATCCCAGTACAAAACCCATTTCTAAAACCCTTAAATATTTCTTCACCTAGAACGAACGTATTATGCGCCAAAGACGTTGGCTCGAGCGGTTGAAGATTACGATTATACCATTCAATATCATCGTGGAAGAGCGAACGTGGTAGGCGACGATTGAGTAAAAAGATCGTGATGCTATACGAAAGTGCGATGTTGTTAACACAAAAACCCATTTCGTATAACTTACAAATGATGAAGATAGAGTTAAAGACTCTAGGGACCCACGTGAAGATAATAAATATATGAGTAGAATCGACTTTAATCGATAAAGTTAAAGTCGCTTAAGTTACACACCCGAATCTAATGAATGCGAAGAAGAAGGTTCAAGAAGCCGTTATTCTAGAAGGAAGAGTCGATGAAGAGAGAAATCTCAACCCTCGATTTAATTGGCCCATTTGAATTCCTCGATCGAGTAGAAACTGTGGCTTATAGAATCGCCTTATCGCTAAGTATGTTGCGTGTTCATAATGTTTTTTAACGTATCGATGTTACGTAAATATGTGGACGATCGGAACCACATTATTGAATTAAAACTAGATGAGATAGCAGAAGATTTAACGTATGAGGAGATACGTGTTAAAATTTTAGATAAGAAGGATCGTATTCAACACTCAAAGATTATACCTCAAGAGTTAGAATCTAAAATGAAGTTAAGGTATCCTCATCTCTTCGGCATACCAGGTACGTACGTAAATTTCGAGGGCAAAATTTCATAAGGAGGGGAGATTGTGAGACCCCAAATTTTCTGAATAAAGATTTAAATTTCTCAAAATATTTTTTTTGAATATTATGGTGTGAATTTGATATAATGTTATAGTTGTGGGTAATATTTATAAATTTTGCAAAGTAAGCAAGTTGTTATATAATATTCGATTGGTCGAGGAATATTCTTTTAACAGGAATATTCAGACGACAAAGACAATCATTGGTGGACCCCATAACTAAGTATTATCGTAGTAAGAAAACGACGTAATTATCTTTTATAAAAATAATGCGAAAGTTTTATCGTTAAACCGCTGAACTACCTAAGTAGTAAAAGTATAAAGAATACGCGTTGTTGCATAAGAAAGACACGGTATTAATTATTGATGCTTACGTAAGAAGTCACCGCTTATACTCAATTATTGCTATAGTAATTGCTGCATCATATCTCTCATATTATTGATTCAATTATGGTCACAGTATCATCTGCATAATATAATATATTATTAAATCAATAATTGAGACGACAAAGTTATTCATATTATTAATTGAAATATTGACAATGTCTAGAAGTTCTGTCAAGGAGAGGTTAGATAATCTAATTGCGCGCCAATAGGGAGAAATTCTTATTGGAAAGCCCCCTCTTTTCTGGGAACGACCTGATTGTTAAATATTATGAATTATAATATTAATGATGAATAAGTTCGTGTTGATTAAAGATGAAATTGATAGTTCTATTGTGTTGGAATTATTAGTGTTAGTGAAAATCGACATTTATTTCGATAATAATTGATGTCTGGAGGTTATATTGACGAATCGGGTAATTAACCGGATAAATAAGTAATTAATTGCTATTAATTCACATGCTTATAACTATGTGTTCACATACGTGTACTATTGATTCACATGATTTACTATTAGGGGAGTTGGTGCAAAATTGATAATACTTGCATGACTAAATTAACAATGGAGGTATAGATGAATGTACTATACTATAATTAATTTTTTCACATGTTTAGAACTATTGAGTCGCATGATTTGCTATTGATTCACATGATTTACTATTAGCTGAGGTGGTGCAAGTTTGATAATACTTACAGGACTAAATTAAAAATAAAGAAAAAGAGGAAGGTATTATATTGTAATATTTCGAGCCCCAAAATGTGCAATTATTGAAACTATATTTTCCTATAAATAGAAGCTCGTTCTTCCTTCATTTCTCACCAATTCACTAAGTCTCACAAGAGAAATTATTATAGAGAAATTATAGAGAGAAAGAAGAAGAGAAGTTTACTACCTCACTATTCCAGTATCCAGTTTTCTTTTAAGGTAAGGGGTATTATTTCTTTCGTATTCATGAAGAGAGTTATTTTCATTCAATACTCGTAAGGGTTGTTATTCCATTCTTTATTATTCTATTGGAATAACCTATCTGTGCGGTTTATCGCATGCCTGGTGAATTCTTCTGTTATTCTATTCTTAATTATTCTGTTGGAATAACCTGTATGAGCGGTCTATCGCATGCCTGGTGAATTCTTTTGTTATTCCATTCTTTATTATTCTATTGGAATAACTTGGTCTACAGTCATGCGATTCCATCGCATGCCCGGTGAATTCTTCCGTTATTCCATTCTTTATTATTCTCGTTGGAATAACTTGTTCATGCGGTCTATCGCATGCTTGGTGAATTCTTCTGTTATTTCGTTCTTTATTATTTTGTTGGAATAACTCGTCATGTATGGCCTATTGTATGCTCGGTGAATTCTTTCATTATTCCATTCTTTATTATTTTGTTGGAATAACCTGTCTATGTGGATTACCGCATGCATGGTGAATGATCCTTCGTATTCATTCCTTATTAAATTGTGGAAATGATCTGTCTATTATCCCATTTGCAATTTCATATATTCTATTATACTCAGTTGGTTAAAGTTTTGGCTTCTATACTCCATGAAATTAGTAGAATATCCGGATATTTGCGCTTCATCCAAAGATCTTTCATGGAAATAGTCTTTCGAGCATTCTTGAATTTTACTCCACAAAGCAAAGATCATGTTGACAATTTGACGTTATTGATTTCGGATAAATTAAATTATAAATCTTTAAAATTTATCCTTGAACTTGTTTTATTGAATTATTATGTCATTGTCATCATCCTCATGCTTATATTGTGATGAAAGTCATCTTTGGCTTACGTGCATAGATGGACTTGGTATGATTCTGACCAGGAATTATTCGGTATAATCATGACCGTAATGTGACGAATGATGTGGTAAAAGTCCTTATTGGCCTGTAGACATTGATGGACAGTTGTTGGTATGATTATGACCAGGGATTATTCGGTATAATCATGACCATTGATGATTACATGAATATCCTTGGTCGTAAATACAGGATGATTCAATTTTATTTATTTGTCGAGTCTCTGCGATAAAATTGATGAAAAACTTTTTAAATCATAGAAGATAGTAGATTTTATGATCTACTTGACTCTTCTAATGGATTGCTTATTCCGCTGCAGTTGTTGATCTAAAACTTGTTGTCTATTATATTCTATCAGTTGTTATACTGTTGAATGCTAAGGATAATTTATTCTGCATTATCTTAGTCATAATATTTCTTACTGGGCTAGTTGAGCTCACCCTTTTTCTTTCATTATTCTCTTCAGGAAATGAGAATATAGCTGGGACGAGTCGGGGAATGGAGTGATGGTCTAGGTTAAGTGGCTTTAGTAGTCCTCACTATTCTATGGAATAGTGTGATAATAATTGTAATGAGGACTCCATTGAGTGTGGATATTGTCTAGATGACAATATTCTTATTAAAACTATTAGATTATGTTTTGTCGTATTTTACACGACTGTTGTATAATTAAGTTGTATTTGATTTCTGTACCATATTTTTGGCGACCCAAGATGGGTGACGTATACCTGTTTTGGGGTCGTCACATGTTTGTCATGAGGCGTTTGTTGTAAGTTTGACTTATTATTCCATGGGGGAGATGTACTAATTTTTCAGACCGTCGGTTGAAGTTATAATAATAAATCAATATGGATCGTTGGTTGAATTTATAATAGTAAATCAATATGAACCGTTGGTTGAAGTTATAATAATAAATCAATATAGACCGTCAGTTGAAGTTTTAATAATAAATCAATATGGACCATCCTTTTTAATAGTAAATCAATCTGGACCGTTCATAAATTAGTTACTATTTAGTCCATTCTCCTATAAATAGAAGTTCATTCCTTCATTATTTCTTACGAATTCACTAAAACTCTAGAGAGAGAAACTATAGAGAGAATAAGAGAGAAAGAAGAAGAATATTCTGCTACTACACTATTGCGGTATCCAATCTTCTACTAAGGTAAGGGATATTACTTTTCGTATTCGTAAGGGATATTATTTTTTTGTATCCATAAGGGATGTTATTTTTCGTATTCGTTAGGGGTATATATCTTTTGTATTCATAAATGATGTTATTTTCTTTATATTCATAAGGATTGTCATTCTATTCCTTATTAATATGTGGGAGTAACTTTGCCTACTATAGACATCGCATGCATGACTTAAAGACCCTTCAGATTCATTCTTTATTAATACGCTTGAGTAACTTTGTCCACGCTGGATTACCGCATGCATGGTGAATAATCCTTCGTATTCATTCTTTATTAAATTGTGGAAATGATCTGTCTACGCGGATTACCGCATGACGGGTGAAAATCCAATTGCAGTTTTGTATATTCTTTTATATTCGTATGAGATGTCATTTCTTTTGTACTCATCAAGGGATATCGTCTTCTTTTATATTTCTCCATTTATGGTAAAAATTTATTGTTTATTTCCATAACCTTATTATTAAATGGTGAAAACCCTTGAAATTAATGGAATATTCTTAATAGTTTGTGCTTCATCTAGTATAACTCCACTATTGGTCTGAACTTTCTTATTAAATGGCGGGATTCTATTTATGTCGGGGTACTATTCACTCGGGGTACTATTTATTCGGGGTACTTTGCATGATGGGATACTATTCATTTGGGTACTATTTACGGGGTACTATTCACAATAAAATTGATTTCTTTTCTGTCCAAATTATTTTTGATACATGAATATTATTCTTAAATTTTACTCCACAATTAATTATCATGTTGACAATTTAGGCATTCTTGAACTCTCGATAAATTGAATTATAAATCTCTAATATTTATCATTTATCTCACTTGATTGATTCCTTATATCATTATCATCATCCTCATGTTTATGTTGTGGTAAAAGTCATCTTTTGCCCATAGTGCATAGATGGACTGTTGATTAGTATGATTATGACCAGGAATTGTGTATTGGTATAATCATGACTTGTAATGTTACAGACAAATGATATGGTGAAAGTCCTCTTTGGCCCGTAGTGCATAAATGGACAGTTATTTGGCATGATCATGATCACTAGTGATACAAACGAATATCCTTGGCCCGTAGTGCATGGATAATTTGTTGGTGATACATACAAATATCATTGGCCCGTAGTGCATGGATAATTCGTTGACGTGAAATGTTTATTGATTGGTATTATAGGGATAAAATATTGATGATAGATTTTTAAATCATAGAAGATAGTAAGTATCATTCTCTACTTGACTCTTCTAATGGATTATTATTTTCGCTACAGTTGTTGATCTAAAACTTGTTGTCTATTGTATTCTATCAGATTTTTCCCTGTTGAGGACTAAGGATAATTTGTTCTACATTATCTTAGTCATAATATTCTTTACTGAGCTAGTTGAGCTCACCCTTTTTCTTTTGGTTCCATTGTTCTTCTCAAGAGGAAAAAATGTAACTGAGACTAGTCGGGGAGTGGAGTAATGGTCCAAGATGGCTATTATAGTAGTCCTCATTATTTTGTAAAATAGCACTACTACAAAGTACCTAATAGAACACGTAAACCATAACGTTTTTTAAAAAAACGTTGTGATTTTTTTTACAACGTTTTTAAAAAAAATGTTGTAGATATATATGCAAAAACGTTATCTATGTAAAAGGGCATTTTTTTGATTTTAACTAAAAAACGTTTTTTTTAAAAACGTTGTCTATCAAGAAAAACACGGAGCTAAAAACCGCGCCTATGTGAAAAATTAAAATTAAAACACGGAGCCGCTCACAAAACTAAAACCCTAGTTTCTCTCTCTGCACATTGACGAAAAATAGAGGTACAATCGTTTCCTTCTCAGTTACTACAGTTACCGGTTCACTCTCCGTCTCCTTCGTCTCACTACATCCTCTTCACCACAACGCCATAGAGCTTATATCTTTTTTAGGGTTTTATAATTATGTGTGCTTTGTTTGTAGTGAGTGCGAGATTTTGAGCTAGAAATGAAGAATTCGAGTTTGGATCTATTTGATCCTCGAACGGCCGTGATGGACTCCGACTACTTGTCAGAAGGTGGCCGTGACGGTGATTTTGGATTCGCCTTCAACGGTAGTAACTTCTCCGACCGGACTCTACAGATCGAGATTATTGCCGAGTCCCCAGAGACCCGCTCCGATGGTGAAGGTTGTCAGAGTCTTGCTGATTGGGCCAGGAATCAGAAGCGCCAGAAAGAAGGTATTAAGAAGGAAAATGGTCAGTAATTTTTATTCTGTATCTATTATATCTTCCTATAAAATTTATAATTTTTTTTATTGAATTTAAAGGTATATTAGCTTTGGCAATATCGCCACCCAGCCTTGATGTGAAAATGCTCATATGCACTTGTAGGATGCCAGTTTAGCTGTTAAGAAATATTGGAAGCATAAGAAATTAGAGCTTTGTAATACTTTGTGTATTATGATTTGGGACTTCTGGAAATTAATCTGTATTAGCTGTGTATTATGATTTTGGGCTTTCAGTGTTTTTCAGGCCTGGTATGATATTTATGACATGGTCTTGAATTATGCTTCTGTTTTCTGTGTGTTTTATTGCTTCTTTGTGCTCGTACTCTCCTTCTTTATGACATGGTATGATATTTAGTCAGTGTTTTTTGGTGATGGAGTTGTCCAGAGGTTGATGTATGGAGTGCTGGAGTGATTCTTTACATTCTGTTGTGTGGGGTTCCTCCATTTTGGGCAGGTATACCTATAATTTAGCATGTAAGCAATTTTTGGATGTATATTACGCAACTTTTTGATGTTGGATTCTTTTTGTATTTTTTTAATAATGGTTATGCTTCATCTCTTTTGGTTGCAGAAACTGAACATGGTGTTGCTCTAGCAATTTTGCGTGGTGTAATTGATTTTAAGAGGGAACCCTGACCTCATATTTCTGACAATGCCAAGAGTCTTGTTCGGCAGATGTTGGAGCCAGATCCCAGAAATTGTTTGACTACCAAACAGGTGCTTGGTAAGTGTTTATGAAGTGTATGATACATGAGTCAAGTAATCTAGTTAATATTTGCACAATTATAGCAGAGGACATTGGAGAATAAGGACTAAAGAAGGAAATCAAAACAAAAGGTATTCTTATTAGCTAACTAATGTTCTGAGCAACTGTGCTATGTTTAAAGTCAAACCTAATGGACAAACTTTCATTTGCCTACTTAGTGCATTTGCAGCTGCTGGCCGATGATACAGCTGCTACATAGCAGATGTTGAGTACCTTAAGAGGTCTTTCCAAACACTAGAGGTAAACTTGCCTTCTCATTGTTTGAATATGACTATGCTATCTTTTGTAATTGGTATTAGTATAATGATTGAAAACATGGAGAAATGGTCAACTAGGCTCCCACTCCTGAACACATGCTGTAATAATATCTGTTACCCTGGACCAGCTTCTTGTGTCAAATGTCAATCACACACAAGCTGCAGGCTTTGATGATGGTGTAGTAAATGATGAACTTGAGAAGATGGCTCGAGCATTTTCTGCAGGAGCTTATTCTAATTCTCCTCCATTGCCACTAACAGCACTTTTAGTTCAGGTACTTTATAAAATTTGTATTTTTCAGTTCTGTAGTATCAATTGATTTAAGGTATGTACTTGACTTCATTATCCTCCTTCTTGGGTTTGCATACCAATAATTTTCATTTCACATGCCATTTTTTTATTAAAAAAAATACACTTACTACCCTTAACTAGCACCATCATACAAAGTTACTAGGTTGAGTAGTAACTAGGAATAGTAGATAAAGATAATTTAAAGAATTTAATACAGATTTTATTTTCTTGTCTATTTATTTTTTAAATTGCTGCCTTTGATCTTGAATAATGGATAGTACATACATTTATCATTTTACTACTCTTATGGTGTTTTCATACAGATAGACATGTGGATGAGTTGTAGGATTAGCTCCAAATTCTTCTTTTCTGATCTGGGTCAATTATCAACTAGATTATATTTTGTCATTCTGAATTGTTTTACTAGATTTGCATCTTTACAGGATTGATTAGCCGTCTTTATCTATGCTAATTAGTTCTTAATGTTTGTAATTTACAAGTGTTCTCTATAAGTTTTGTTCAGAGGAATTCGAGCCAATCTCTCCCTCTCAATTTATGTATTTGATATAAGTTTGATTTTGTTTAGTTAATCTAGTGCTGAACTATTTAGAATGTTTGTTTGCTTGGGGAATTGTTTGGTTAATTTCAAAAACAGAGATCGAGCTCATTAACCATTAGAGAGAAACTATGTGGTGTATGCATTCCACTAATAACCATAATTGAAGTTTTGAATTTAGCTGTTTGTGGTTCATTTGATTGGAAAAGCTTACACCGTCGTAAAAAATTACGACTTGGGTACCCTGAGATCTCTTGACTTGCCATTGAATCTCAATGTAAATTGTAATTATGTAATTTTTTTTGGTTTTTGTTTTATTTTTACTTCCAAATTTGCTGATTTTGACACTTGTTTTTTTTTGTTTTGTTTTGTTATGCTGCAGTTACTCTTCAGATTATACTGCTGCAATAGATGTATGGTCTATGGGTTGCATCTACATGGAGCTTATGAACAGAAAGCCTTTGTTTGCGGGTAAAGATCATGTGCATCAAATGCGGTTATTGACTGAGGTAGGACTATACTTTCTAAAGAAATTAGCTACTTTAAAGTTTAACCATTTGTTTATCAACCAAAACATTATCAAGGACGAGACCTAATTCATAGAAAAATATTGTTGTTTGATTTAGATACTAGACACTAGTCAAAGGATATTCATAATGATTATTAAAGCACAAATTTCTCATTATTAGCATACACTACGTCTTTATAGTTATTCAAGAACTACTCAACTATCACATATATTTTTACTACATATTTAAGCATGGAGCTTTGGAATTTATTTATGATTAGTTCACTTTACTGGATGTATGTTGATGCATGCTTTTATTCTTTTAGCTTCTTGGCACGCCAACTGAATCTGATATTGGATTTGTAAAAAATGAGGATGCTAAAAGATATATCCAGCAACTTCCTCGACATCCTCGACAGTCACTAGGACAACTTTTCCCAAATGTTCATCCTTTGACCATTGATCTCATTGACAAAATGCTCTCATAATATCAGAAAGGATCAGACCACTTTTTGGCCAACATGTCATGGGTATGCAATCAAAGACAAACACAGAGTGGAGTTTCAAGGGAGGATCAAGAGCTATTAGTGGACCAACCATTCAAAGAGTTGTTCTTTATAGAAAAAGCTCCAGTGTGTTTGCTTCATGTAATTCCCTTTTTAAGTATGCTCGGATTAAACAAGTGGTTCTTATTGAAAATAAATTGTGAATAGGGATGTATTATTGGGATGTATTTTGAATGGTATTATTGGGATGCATTTTGAATGGTTGATACATTTTGGCTTTAAATTTAAATGAAAATTTAGACCTTTTAGCTATATATTATGGCATTAGCAGATTGCAGGTGCACTGGTAATATAGGTGAACCACAATTTTTTTTCCCAATTCATTCTACAACATTTTAAAAACGTTGTGTAAATGTGCCTAAACATTGTCTGATATACTAAACAACAACATTTTTATCCAAAAAACGTTATGGAATCATACCTTCTACAACGTTTTTAAGCATCTGCTAATTTTTGAAAAACAAATCTACAACGTTTTTTTTCCTAAAAAACGTTGTGTATTGTGCTTAACTACAACGTTTTAAAAATGTTGTGTAAGGGTGTCAAATAGATGACACCTTTAACCACGACGTTTTTCTGACTGAAACCACAACGTTTTTTTTTGCGTTGTCTAATTATTGTTTTGTAGTAGTGTAGTATGACAATAATTGTAATGAAGACTTTATTTGAGTTTGGATATTATCTACAAGACAATATTTGTATTCAAACTCACAGCTTGTGTTGTCATATTTTGCACGACAGTTGTATTAATGAAGTTTGTATTAGGATTCTGTACCATGTATTTGGAGACTCGGAATGAGTTGTGTGGACCTATTTTTGGGGCGTCACAATCACAATACAACTGTACTCCACCTTGATATATTCTTAACTCATTCACAAATGTTTCTTTCCCAGCTTCAACCAAGGCCATATACTCAGACTCTGTAGTAGATAGAGCTACTAGAGATTGTACCATGGATCTCCAAAAAATCGATCCACCTGCTAGTGTAAACATATACCTTGTTGTAAACCTCAAATCATCCAACCTTCCAACATAATTCGTATCTACATACCCGACAACTGATATCTGACCATGATGCCTTACAAACAAAATCCCATGATCTGCAGTACCTTTCAGATATCTGAATTTCCACTTGACCGCTTTCCAGTGCTCTCTGCTCGGATTTCCCATGTACTTGCTCATTGTGCTGGCTGCATGTGCCAAATCCGGTCTTGTACATACCATATCATACATCAAACCACCAACTGCACTCATATAAAGCACATTTTATATATCCTAAATCTCTTCAGTCGACTCCGGACACTGTGTTGTAGACAACCTAAAATGACTCGCTAATGAAGTGCTGAACTGTTTAGCAGTAGTCATATTAAACCTTTCCAACACTTTCTCCACGTAATTCTTTTGGGACAACCACAACTTACCAGTTGACCTATCCCCGTGAATCTCCATTCTAAGTATTTTCTTAACAGCACCCAAATCCTTCATGGTAAACTCCTTTCCCAACAAAGCCTTCAACTTGTTAACTTCAACCATACTTTTTGCAGCAATAAACATATCATCCACATACAGTAACAAAAAAAATATATGAACCATCCTCCAGACTCTTAACATAAACACAACAATCATACTCACAATGAGTGAACCCGATCTGGATCATGAAGGAATCAAACTTCTTGTACCATTATGTTAGTTCCCGAAGGCATAATAGTTATCTAGAAGGGGGGGTTGAATAGATATTAAAAACTTTTCTTTGTTTAAAGAATGTTTTGATAAATCTTTAAGCACAACAGAATTATTGATTCTTTGTAAAACCTTTTAGATACCAGGTTAAAGAGAGAAAGGCAGTTATTGTAGTTATAGTAGTTATAAAGACACAATTGTTTTTAAGTGGTTCGGAGCACTCAAAGCTCCTAATCCACTCTTCTACTCCTTGAGTAGGAAATCCACTAAGGATGTCTTTTACACTTTCTGAATCTCACAGATTCCTTCTAGACCAGCAGTCTAGGCACTTCTAAGTTCACTCTTGAACTCTTCAAGTCCAGCAGACTTGACTCTTTATAGTTCACTTAGAACTCTTCAAGTCCTTTTGACTTGGAACTTCTTACTTCAGTAGATTGATAGTTGTTGAGTTGTGATTGAGGCTACTCAGTTGCAGTTAAGCACTTATTCAAAGAACCGAGTAAATGAAAGCAAGCTCTCCTTTTCTCGATCGTAGAGTTCAGTGTTTTGTGTTTTTGTGCGTTTTGTTCAATACTTGCTTGCCTCTCTTATGTGTCTGTATTCTATATATATGAGATCCTTAAAATCTATCCGTTGACGTCATCTGATGAAGCATTAAATGCGTTTGACATTTCTGAGCTTTGATGGAGACATTTCTGCACATCTTCTGAATTGCATTCTAGCCCACTGACACGACAGACTGCTTTCTCACCTAACACCTGAAAAGGTGATTTCCTCTGCCCAATGGTCCTTTTCTTAGCTTCTTGACTACGTTTCTTTTGATTAATACTAAGGATATCTTTTGTACCGTTGGGACTGGTGAGAGCTTCAACGTTCAAAGCCCATTCCTTATTTGTTGGAGTCTATCTTCAATTGAATGTTAGGGCTTGATGTTTCTGACATAAGGCAGGTGACACTCTACTATTCAAATTGTAGTGTCTTATCATATTGATGCTTGCTCTTAAGAGTACACTACGCTTTCTTCACACGACGATCATCACTTGCTCATCTTGCAAACTCTACGTTTCTGAGAGAACACTACGATCTCTGAGTTAGTTCGGCAAACGTCTGGACCACTCTATGATTCTTGGAGAGGCCCTTCAAGGCAGATACACTACGATCATCTTAGCTCTGCGATCCTGCTTTAGCTTCTGCATTTTGTTGATCAGACGGATAGACTACCAGCCTATTTATTTCTTTCTAGCCATAGATCAACCTAACAGATTTGATCTCTTTATCTATATAGGTAAAACATTTAAAGGCTAAGATCAACCTAACAACTTTGATCTATCACTAAGTCCTTGTACATATATTCTTTGAAGGACTTTACATAATCATGAGATGTTTCATAAAACATCAAATCACAATATGCATTCTTCCAACACATTATCTCGGAGACTGCTTCAGCCCATATAGAGATTTCTTCAACCTGGAAACAATGTGATCATTCTTTGGCTACTTGAACCCCTCAGGCTGCTCCATGAATATAACTTCCTCCAAATCACCATGGAGAAAAGCCGTCTTCACATCGAGCTGCTCTAACTCTAGATCATAGCTGGCCACCAATGCCAAGATAATCATGATTGAAGTATGCCTCAAAACTGGAGAAAACACCTCATCATAGTCAAATCCCTTCCACTGTGAGTATCTTTTTGCAACTAAATAAGCCTTGAACCTTTCCCTTTCCTTTTTCTGATACAACTTCTTTCTTCTTATATACCCATTTGCATGCCACTGGTTTCTTTCCCTCTGGAAATTTTGACAATTCTCAAGTCTCGTTCTTCTTCAATGATTCCATCTCCTCCCCCATGGCCTCCATCCATCTATCCTTTTTAGGACTAACAATGGCCTCCTGAAAAGTAGACAGATCCTTATTAGTGGTAGAGAGTGAATATGCAACCATATCCTCAAACCTATACCTCTCTGGTGGTTTGATAGTACGTCTGGGTCTCCTTGAGGCTATGTTTTCCTGCTGCTGCTGATCAACCTATTCCACTAGTGGTGGATTGCCAGTGTCACAACTTTCCAGCTCAATCTGTATGTCCTGTTGCTGTTTGCTGGTATCTTCCCCAGTCTCGATTTTCTGAACTTCCTGATGTGCCTTAACCATAAAAGCTTCATCAAAAACCACATCCCTACTAATCATTACTTTCTTTGATTTTGGATCCCAAAGCTTGTACCCCTTCACTCCTTGCTTATACCCAAGAAGATACACTATTTGGACTTTGCATCAAGCTTTGACCTCTCATCCGTGGGGATATGAACATAGGCTGGACACCCAAAGATCTTCATACCTGAGTAATCAACCTCCTTGTATGTCCACACCTCCTGTGTCACCTTACTATCCAGAGCAGTACTTGGCGATCTGTTTATAATGTAAAATGCTATACTCACTGCTTCTGCCCAGAAATCCTTTGAAAGCCCTGCATTCAATCTGATACACCGTGCTCTCTCTGATATAGTTTTGTTCATTCTTTCTTCCACCCCATTCTACTATGGTGTATTCCACACAGTCCAGTGACGCTGAATCCCATGCTCCTCACAAAACTTCACAAAAGGCTCAACCTTATACTCTATCCCATTATATTATCTGAGGCATTTAACTTGTTTCCCTTTTTGATTTTCCACTTCAGCTTTCCACACCCTGAATTTCTCAAAAACCTCAGACTTGTGTCGCATGAAGTACAACCAAACCTTCCTCGAAAAATCATCGATAAAAGTCATGAAGTATAGTGATCCTTCTTTTGAGGCTACTCTCACTGGTCCCCATACATCAGAATGTACGTAGTCAAGTATTCCTTTTGTTTTGTTCATTGCACGTCTAAATTGCACCTTACATTGTTTTCCCATAACACAAAACTTCACAAAAGTGTCAAACTTGTACTCTGTCCCATTTTATTATCTCAGGCATTTAACTTGTTTCCCTTTTTGATTTTCCACTTCAGCTTTCCACACCCTGAATTTCTCAAAAACCTCAGACTTGTGTCGCATGAAGTACAACCAAACCTTCCTCGAAAAATCATCAATAAAAGTCACGAAGTATAGTGATCCTTCTTTTGAAGCTACTCTCACTGGTCCCCATACATCAGAATGTACGTAGTCAAGTATTCCTTTTATTTTGTTCACTGCACATCTAAATTGCACCTTACACTATTTTCCCATAACACAGAACTTGCAGAAATATCAAGCTTGCACGATTTCACCCTTTTCAACAGATTTCTTCTATGTAGTTCCAGCATCCCACGTTCCCCCATATGCCCCAACAACATGTGCCACAATGAAGTATTATCAATATCATCAGATGTAGTGGCAGCAGCTCCACCTACAACTATACTCCCTATCAAACGATAGATATTTCCACTAACCTTAGAACCTTTCATAATAACCAGTGCACCCTTAGTTACTCTCATGGCTTCACCACCTGTTTTATACTTATAACCATTAGAGTCTAAGGTTCCCAATGAAATTAGATTATTCCTTAAACCGGAACATGCCTCACCTCAGCAAGAGTTCTCACAATACCATCAAACATCTTAATCTTTACTGTGCCTATTCCAATGACATTGAATGAAGCATCATTACCCACTAGAAAAGTACCACAATTCACAGACATGTACGTGTCGAACCACTCCTTGTTAGGTGACATATGAAAAGAACATGCTCAATTCAGAATCCATGAATATGCCACGTCTGTGTTTTTTGAAATTGACAACATATCCCCATCATCAGATAACTCTTCCATAACATTTACAGATTTCGTTGATTTATTTTTCTTCCATATTCCAATTCCCTCATTCTTATTCTTGTACGGGGAATCTTTCTTGAAGTGTCCTGTCTCGTGACACTTCAAGCATTTAAACTCCTTTGGCATAGGAGTCTTTTCCCTTGACTTCAATTTCCCATGCACTCCTGATTTTCCCCTTTTAGATTTTCTGCCACATTGCTATCCCCCTTTTGCCACCAGCCTTTCACCCGAAACACCCTCGGTTTGTTGCCTGCGCTGGTTAAACATCAATAGAGCATAAGAGACTTCCTCCAATTTTAGAGTCTCTTTTCCCCATAGGAGGGTTGTAACAAGATACTCCATGGAACCCGTTAAGGAACATAACAACATCAACGTTTGGTCTTCCACTACAAGAAAAACGTATATTTTCGACAGAATTATTTCCCACGGAATTAATTCCGTCAGAAATAACTTATTTCCGACGGAAAATTCTGTGGGAAATAACAGTAATTATTAGTCCCCTCTTTTAGGTGAACAAAACTCTCATTTACCTCATATGCTCGATCTGCTGCAGGAAGAGAGAAAAAGAAATGAAAAAAACCTCTCTCAATCTCCTCCGCCTCCTCATCCTCCTCTCTTACTTTCCTCCGCCTCACTACTCCCTTTCCCATCTCTCTCTTACTACTCATTATTGCCCTAGTTTCGAAAAATAGCCCCAATTTTGATTTCTGCAATTTTTAGCGATAGCGATGTAGACACTCGAATTTTTCTACGCTCCTATTACTAACATTGCAGGAGGGTAGATTTGTCTTTTGGAGATAACCCTGAAAAACAGCTTACATCCATTCCAGATACTACCGGAAGTTCAGTTCCAACCCAGAACACAAACCGGGAACATCAGTTCAAAACCCGAAACACACACCGGGAATGTCATTTCCAATCTCGAAGATAACCCCGAGATATGCAGATCAAAAGACCGACAACAACACCAGAGAGAAACAGCTTACATCTCGGCAATAATACTGCATGACTTTCGGTTCGATCCCGAGAGACAACTTTGGGAGTAGCAAACCCATCCTTGGTGATAGCCCCAAGAGATGCCATTGCGATTAAGCGATAACCCGGAAATGCTTGTTTCAAAATATGCAATCAACTTCAACCACGTACATCCCGCCGAGGCACACACACCTCGACCCGGAGATAAAAGCAGGCAGACAGAACACCCATGTAGATGACGATGAGACATACAAACAAACAAAGAATTCAATCTCGGATGTAACCCTAAGCAACGTCGCTGCTTCGCTTAAACCGCAATAACCGGTGAGAGAGTCACAACGTCATCTTACCATCTCAACAAGATGATATCGCGACATATCAACAAGTAGTCCAATCTCAGCTGTAACCCTGAGCAACGTCTACTCTCAACTCAAACCGGCGATAACCACGACGAGGAGTCAAATGTCATCTTGTTCCTTTGACAATGGCACATCGTCTCAACACTTCATACATACATACATCCAACAATGTTTCACAAGAACCGAGGATTGACAATCCCGAGTGACTATTACGTGTGACAGTACTTTGGATAAAATTTGAAGCTTGAAGATCATGGGCATAGACCCCTCTTCCTGACTTCGTACAACCTCTAATCCATGTCATTTCGTAACTCTTGACACAAGCGGTCCGAAGAAGGTCAGATATACCTCGTTCGGATGCTCGGATTGAAGTTCGCAAGTTCGAGCGGACATTTAAAGTGCATGAGTGCGTCTTTACGAGATGACAAGACCATGAGGCTGGATGATGCATCACGACCGACCAGCAGTGTACTGCGGCCATCCATCTATATATACAAGCCTTGGGGTCATTGACCATTTGCGAGAGGAAGAGGGAGGGAAAAAGCGAGGAAGCCTCAATCCATTTTACTCTGCATACACATCTTTTGAGTGTTTCCTCATCTTTAAACACTAGTTAGCTCACATATAGCTATCTTTTATCCGGCAGGAGCTGAGTGTTTATCCATTTAAAGTCATAGAAGTCTACTTTGGCAGTCCACTGTAAGCCTTCTTATATTCTATAAAGCCTTCTTCTCATATTAGCACACACTGTTATACACATTGAGAGTCATGTTATGTGCGTTTTCCTGGACTTTGGTCCGTGGTTTTTATTTTTGTCTGTATATATATACTTATATATGTATATATTTCATATATGGACTAACATTATCGAGTTATGCCTCGATTGAGCCTAGACTTCGGTCTGGAGCGTTTAATTGCTTATATATATATATATATATATATATATATATATATATATATATATACTTATATATATAAAGCGTGGGTCGACTACATCGATGAGCCCAGATTTTATATCAGGGTGAGTTTAATTACTTATATATATATATATATATATATATATATATATATATATATAATTGCTGGTTTATATATCTAATGAGCCCGGATTTACATCCAAATATGCGTTTAATCTCTTTTTATATATATATATATATATATATATATATAATCGCTTCGGACATATCCAGATGAGCTCGGATTCACATCCGGTCGTTCGCTTATATATATATATATATATACATATACATATATATATATATATTTACATTTCACATTAGGCTTGGAGTTCACTTCGTGGCCTTTTACGCCTTTTATTTACATTCCGTCTCTTTGGAGTTTATTTAAGTGGCGGTTGATCGCTTTTACTGACTTTATTTACATTTTGTCCGCTTTAGAGTTTACTTTATATATATATATATATTTCTGACTTTTTATATATATATATCTGCTTACTACTTTTCATAAAAATTGCAAAGATCATGTGAGTTTAGGAATCATGTGACCACTGAGTTCATCTCATTGAATCTAGATTCGGTTCCCATGATGGACATTTTTCAAATTATGCTTGACTTGTACATTATTTTACAAAGGTCTCTGAATTTCCTTGGATGACTGTCATGCCCATGAGGAGTTCGGCACTGCTGTATATTATTTTCTTGAGAATGCTTCGCATCTCAAAAATAAAAGCAAACAAGCCGGACATTTAATAATAAAATGGAAGTATAAAAAGGTCTCAATTCCTATTGAGCACAAGGTTTGAAAAACCTCTTTTACAAAACGTCATTGTTATATCTTGGTTAAAATTGGATTTTTCTATAAAATTCAAACCTTGTGTATATAGGTGCGAACGAGGCCTCGTACCACTTTCAAATAATTGCACATTGATCCATACACACACACACACACATAAACACACACATTCATATAACAATTTCTTTGAAAAGTGGTGGTCATCATGGTAACACGGATGTCAGGGGGTGCCTAACACCTTCCCTCCGCATAATCAAGCCCCCGGACCCAAAATGAATCTCGGTTTCACTGACCCGTCTAGCAGTGTCAAATCAGTGGGTCAATGTGCAAACCTTTTCGATTAAGCGTTAGTGCGACCCGATTAAATACACCAACTGGCGACTCTTAAAGTCAAATCGTCGACATTATACATGTCGGACCTTTTTCACTTATTTTTTCAAACAAAATTTTTATATGCTATTTCAAGTTTTTCAAAATTGTTATATTCTTGTGTGTGAATGTTGCATTTACATTTCTGATAAATGTGTACAAATGCATCTTTATTTACTGTACTGCTAAATATCTATCTGTGATATTAGTGCTTCGCACATGTCATCATTTTGCATAAACGGTGAGACACATTGTATGTGAATGTATATTGTGTGGTCCCTCCACCAGGAGGCTATCTTGTCGGTGTTTGATTACTGGACTCGTGGGAAGAATGATTCCCTAGGGCTCAGGAAAGGCACCACTCAGATTCGCTCAAGTTGAACGACCGGATTAACTTCCCGTCAAGTAGATTACGATGATCTGGGAACCTTCATGCCAAAAAGCCGCGAGAGTAACCCTAAGATAGGTCAGCCTTTGATAAACCAAATATGGAGGAAATTCTCTTCATGCTTTCCATTTTCAAATTACTTGTAAACGCATTTACTTGTAATTTTATTCCATGTTCATCCATATGTAATGGAAAATATAAAGAATAATTGTGCATGCATAACATGTTATCAATTAACAACCGGTTTTGCAGGACAAAATTCCTAAACAGACATGTTATGATAACATTTATCTTACCCTAAGACTAAACTATGTAAGTTTTTTGTAGGGAAGCAATTGGGCCTGTTACCCGCTCAAAATCAAAAAAGGCCGTGAGCCTACAACCAATCATGTCTTCTTCTTACCAATCTAATACTGTTTCCCGAGAAGAATTTGACGGATTGAGTAAAAAAATCACAGACTTGGCTGTTCTACTAAAAGAATTACACTAGTCTACTCAGGGTTCAAAGATGCCTACACATACAGAATCCTCTACACAAGGATGAGTTCAAGGTCTGGAAAAAACAATTCCAGAACCTCAGTTGGATAAGACCAACAAAGACCCTGAAAACACCCATCTCAAAGGAGATCCAGACACTGATGATATCAGGAAGAAGGTCCTTCAAATGGAGGAAACTATTCGTGTTCTCAAAGGGATTGGAACACATGGAAGTGTTTCGTATACAGACCTTTGCATATTTCCTGGTGTTCATTATCCAGAGAAATTTAAGAACCCTAATTTTGAGAAATATGATGGATTAGGGGATCCTTATACACATTTAAAAGTGTTCATTAGAGAACTTGGGTCTTACATAGAAAATGAAAAGCTCCGAATGCAGCTGTTTCAGAAAAGTCTAACTGGAGAATCCCGTTCATGGATACCAGATTATACAACTCTAAGATCCATAGCTGGGAAGAGCTGGTTCATGCCTTCCTCACTCAATACAATTTTCAATATCAGATGGCTCTGACCGCATGCAGATTACCAAGGTCAAGAAAGCAAATCTAATGAGTCATTTAGAGTATGCTCAAAGGTGGAGGCGCTTCTTTCTCAAGTTATTCCTTCCATGATGAGAATCGAAATGGTCATGACCTTCATAGATGTACAAGAAGCTCCTTTCTATGAAAGAGTTCAAGCTGGTATTGGCAAACCATTCTCTGAAATGATCAAACATGGAGAGATGGCTGAAATGGGATTGAAGTCCGGTAAAATTCAAGACCTAGCTGCTCTTAAAGCTGTTGTTGAGCACATCCAGTCCGGATCTTATGGAAACAACCCCCGGAGGGTCCATAAAAAGAAAGAGGAGGATGTTTCCTTGATACTACAAGGACAAAAAGTCAATCAAAACATGCCTATGCAAAGGAGAAACTACTCCCCTTTTCCAGCACAATCTTCAAACCCTTCATTGACTAAAAGTGGAGAAGTAAAGCGATCTCAAACGTTTACACCCTTAGGGGACTCGCTCGAGAATATTCTTGCTCTTCCGCTTTGCGCCGGAAGAAAATTACACATCTTTTTCCACCAGCCAACCCTAATGGGAGGGGTTTTAATGCTACTCGGAAGTGTGTTTATCATGCCAGGGCACCTGGACATGATACTCAAGATTGTTGGGCCTTGAAACATAAGATTCAAGATCTAATAGACAACGGTGAGATCGTGGTCATTAAACCAGATCAACCTCATGTGCAAGACAACCCTCTTCCTCAACACAAAGAAGAAGAGGTAAACATGATCAGTTAGAGCACTGTACAAGGTTCCAATTCTAACAGTGAATCATCCCAACCCATCATAGACGGTGTTGACAAATGGGATTATACAAAGTTCCAGTTTACCATTGAACAAAAAATGAAAGCTCTTTGCAAACAAATTGAACAATTGGCAGAACTGGTGACCCACCAGCATCAAGTCACACGCCAATTAATCAGGTAGGAGCATGCCTATTTCCTTCCTTTTGTTATGAATGCCTCTTCACCACCTTCAGAAAGCGAAGCTATAGAGGATAAGGTTGCGAAGAGAGAAAATGCTAAAGCCCGTCGGGATTTTTCCAATCAGAGGGAATTCACCTATTTGGGCCAATCTATGGAGGGAAGAATTACCTTCCTTCTCCCTCGAATCAATCCCCGTTCAGGATGGTTCAATCCTGATGAAATGTGTCAATATCATTCACATTCTCGCGGTCACAAAGATGAAGAATCTTTGGGCACTCCGCCATCTCATTCGTAATCTTATTGATAGCGGTGTCCGCAAATAAAGAGATGATTACACTTTGCATAACTCAAGGGTGGGAATGCATGTCCTACCAAATGGAAGGGATCAATGGCAGTTATATCCAAAGTGGATGATGAGACTGTCAAAGTATTTCCCATACAACCAATTCAACTCAAAGGAGCTAACAATCCTTTAAAAGTGGCTGCACCAGAGCCAATTCCTTTACCTTTCAGACCACAACATCCTGTTGTTAGCTTACACAAAGTTCCATGGAATTATGGAGAAGCTGAAGGATCTACGTCTTATACTACTGCTACAGTGTCGAAGGAGAATCCACTGTACCTTCCTCAATGGGTTGTCAAACCTACTTGCAAAGCAAAGGGGAAGTTTCCCATGGAGAAGATTGAAAAATTCCTCCGTACTATAGGCCACAATGAAGCCAAAGTGGTTTTAAGCTTGTGAGAAGCTCCACAACAGATTTTGATACTGGATTTGGTTTTCTCTTCCGAGGATCATCGGAAGATCTTGTTGAAGGTTTTAGAAGAAGCCTACTTGCCAAAATCAGTGGATATAGAAAATTTTCAACATTTGGTTGATCACATTTTCAACAACAATGTGATATCCTTCACTGATGACGACAATGTGATATCTCTTCCGGTCATTGCAAGCCTTTGTATATTGCAGTTTTGTCTTCTGGGTACATGATAGCAGGAGTATTGATAGATGGAGGCTCATCTCTAAATATCTGTTCTTATGCCACCTTGGTAAAGATGAATATCAATCTCAAGCGGATCCAAAGCAGCCACACGGTCATCAGAGCTTTTGATGGATCCCGGCGAAATTACGTTGGAAAGATTGAATTGCCAATTGAGATTGGTCCCAATACATTCAATGTACCTTTCCACGTCCTCAAGATAGACTCAGGATACAACCTGCTCTTGGGGAGACCATGGATACACATGGCTGGAGCTGTTCCCTCCACCTTACATCAACAACTCAAATACATTATCAACAACAGTCTAATCATTGTCAACACTAAGCCGGATTGTCCTGAACAAGGAACTCTACCAATTATCAGCTTTAATTCAGAAGTTGAACTGGCCAGTTTCCATATTCTAGAAGTAAGTAACACGCAATACCATTCTATTGGAGCGCCACTTCCCGTACCCAAGATTTTTGCCGAGGTTATGTCGGACACTCAAGAAATGATGTTATTGGGTCATCAACCTGGACAAGGGCTTGGTAAAGATAAGCAGGGTATTAAGCACCCTATTCAAATGTCCAGTCAAATTAGAACAACCAGACTAGGCTATTCTACCGGTTCGAGCATGAGGAATCCTCATAAGACAAGCGGAGTTCCTCAAGCTCACACAAGACGGCGATTTTCTCTACCTTTACCTCATGAGTTGATGCAATCTCCAAGTAAAGGTTCCAAATTTCATGTTGTGGCTATCTTTGTTTCTCAAACCCGCCAATCAAAGCAAAAGAGGTGCTGATTCCTGATCCCGAGGCAGAAGAAAAGGAACAGAAACATAAACATGACCTTGCCTTGATGATGGCAGGTATTCGCAACATTGTTCATGATGAACATACAAACAGATACACCCCAGACGATGATTGCCTAGATGTCATGGTTATCATTCGGGAGAAGGAGGACAATGACGATCCTTCCATCACTGCAGTCCATCAAGACTTTTCCCTAGATAATTGGAGCAGCACTCCATGCATTGGTCGACGAGGGTAAAATGGGCAAAAAATCCCTCTGCCCTATAGATAACTTTAATTGCTTGCTTTCCGTTACAACACTAGCAGTTATTTTATCAAGTACATGCTAACACTTTTGTATGATCGAACAGTTACATATATTAAATGAAAGCATCTTTTGTTTGAGGACTCGAATTTAGAGATGTATGTCCTCAGCGATGACATGCCTTCTCTCCACAAGGGCTATAACTTTGATGCAAAGTTGGACTCAGACTTGATGGACATCCAAGAGGACATTGAGACACCTCAAGAGATTAAGGAATGGGTCGCAGACAAACCCAAACCCAATCTTGATCAAACCACTCCTTTCAATCTCAGAACTTTAGACAACCCTAAGCTAATCCAGATTGGTTCAGACTTTACCACAAATCAACGGAATGACATGGTTTCATTGTTAACCCAATTCCAGGATGTGTTTGCATGGTCTCATGAAGACATGGTGGGTTTGTCCACAGACATTATTCTTCATCGCCTTCCCATTAAAGAAGGATTCAAGCCAGTTAGGCAAAAGCTTAGGCGATTGAAACCTGAATGGAGTTTAAAAGTTAAAGAAGAAATTGTGAAACAATTTCAAGCTGGCATTATCATGGTGTCTACATATCCGGAGTGGATATCCAACATTGTTCCCGTACCTAAACCAGGGGGAAAGGTGCAAGTTTGCATGGATTACCGGGATTTGAACAAAGCTTTCCTTAAAGATAGCTTTCCCCTGCCCTTTATCCACATTCTTATTGACAATACTGCTCAATACGACATGTACTCCTCATTGATTGCTTTATGGGTACCATCGATTATGGTGTTGAGGAAGATCGTGAGAAAACTGCTTTCATCACGCCTTGGGGAACCTTTTGCTACAAACGGTTGTCATTTGGCCTCATCAACGCCGGGGAAACCTATCAGCGAGCTATGATGGCTCTGTTCCATGATTTAATGCATAAAGAGATAGAGATCTACGTGGATGACATCATTGTCAAATCTCGGAAGGAGGATGACCATTTAGACCATCTCACAAAAATTTTCAATAGGTTGCGTAAGTACAACTTGAAGTTAAATCCCGCCAAGTGTGCCTTTGGTGTTAAGTCAAGCAAGTTGCTAGGTTTCCTAGTCAGCCACAAAGGGATTGAACTGGATCCTACCAAAATCCAGGCCATTAAGGAAATGCCCATTCCTCAGACAGAGAAGGAAATACGGGGATTTTTGGGAAGGATCAACTTCATTAGTAGATTCATTTCTCAACTCACAGCAACCTGTGAGCCAATCTTCAAGTTATTAAGGAAGAACTCCTCTATGAAATGGAACGATGAGTGTCAGAAAGCCTTCCTCACAATCAAAGATCAACTGATTAACGCTCCTGTTTTGGTACCTCCCAGGGATGATGTTCCCCTGTTGATGTACCTGTCCATAAATGACAATGCCATGGGCTGCATGCAGGGGCAGAAAGATAATAGAGGCCAAGAACGAGCTATCTATTACCTCAACAAAAGATTCAGCATCAGTGAACACAAGTACACTCTAATTGAGAAGACTTGTTATGCTTTAGCATGGGCTTCCATGAGGTTACAACATTACCTTTATGGTCACACAACCCATCTCATATCCCAAATGGATCCTCTCAAGTATGTGTTCAGTAAGTCCATACTGAATTGTTTGGTATCCGGATGGCGGTTGATCCTACAAGAATTTGACAAATCTATGTGATGCAAAAGTCCATTAAAGGTCAAGGAATTGCGGATCAATCGCCACCGCACTTCGCAGGGATTACAAACCCTTGAAACATACTTTCTCGACGAAGGAGTAATGATAATTTAGCTACAACATCAAGACGATACATCAAATGACGTGGAGAATGTATTTTGATGGAGTCATTAATTGGAAGGCTCTGGAGTGGAGCAGGTTTTAATATCCCGATGACGGGGAGTCAGATCCATCATCGTCAAATTAAAGTTTGTCAACACCAACAACACAACCGAAAGTATGAAGGAATTTGTGTCATGGGGCTAAAACTTGCCTGATTCAATGGGCATCAGCGGTTAACTATTTTTGGGGATTCCAAATTGGTAATCAAGTAATCCACAGGAATCTATCAAACCAAAGAATTGCATTTGCTGCCTTACCATCGGTAAGTTTTACAGATGGCTTTGGAGTTCGAAGAAATCTTCTTTCTACACGTTCCTCTTAATAGGAATGATTTTGCAGATGCATTAGCAACGTTGGCCTCCTTGGTTTACATACCTGACAAGGAAAACATGGCAAACATCACGTTTGCTCTGCAAAAAGCCCCAGTCTATGGGAATTAAGTTGGAGAAGTATCGGATGAGCTACCTCCCATCCACAACCCTTGGTATCAGCACATCAAGGAATATCAACAAGATGGATCTACACCCGCTGAGGTGAGCCTAAATGAGAAGAGGCGGATTCATCGACTTGCTATGAAATTCTACCTGAGCGGAGATGCACTTTACAAAAGAGATGCAGGATTATGTCTCCTTAAATGTCTGGACAAAGACCAAGCTTAGCTTAGAGACTCATGGATGAGATCCATGGTGGAGTATGCGGCCCTCACATGAGCGGACCCCTACTTGTCAAGAAAATTCTCAGAACGGGACATTATTGGCTTACACTCTAAGCTGACTGTGATGATCACGTCAAGAGGTGCTATCAATGCCAGATTCATGGGAATGTTATCCATGCCCCTCCAAGGGAACTCCACAATATGAGTTCGCCATGGCCCTTTTCAATGTGGGGAATGGACGTGATCGGGCCCATCGAGCCCAAAGCCAGTAATGGACATCGATTTATATTCACCATGATCGACTACTTCACCAAATGGGTAGAAGCAGCCTCCTTCCCCAAGGTTACTAAGGAAGTCATAATTGCTTTCATCAGAAACAATGTTGTTTGTCGATATGGACAACTAGAGGTCATTGTGTCAGACAATGCTAAGAACCTCAACAACAAAATGATGGAGGAGTTATGCAGAAAATTGCACATCAAACATCTCAACTCCGTCATCTACCATCCAAAGATGAATGGTGCTGTTGAAGCGGCTAATAAAAACATCAAAAAGATCATGCAGAAAATGTCCGCCAATCACAAAGGATGGCCTGACCTCTTGCCTCTGACTTTATTAGCCTACAGAACTTCCATGCAAACTTCCACTGGGGCAACCCCCTACTCATTAGTCTATGGGATGGAAGCAGTGCTCCCCATAGAGGTGGGAATGAAATCCCTCAGAGTATTGATGGATGCTCAGTTGGATGAAAACCAATGGGTACAAGACAGGTATCACCAATTATCTTTGATAGACGAAAGGCGATCCGCGACTATCTTCCATGGTCAGTTATATCAGCAAAGGATCACACGATCCTACAACAGAAAAGTCTGACTACGGCAATTCAAACAACATGACTTAGTTTTGAAGAAGATCATTGACAACCAAGATTAATCTAAGGAAAATTAAACTCCCTAGCTGGGAAGGCCCATTTGTTGTCAAGGAAGTATTGACAGGAGGTGCTCTCAGATTGCAGGAAATGGATGGCGATGAATTTCCACAGCTTATCAACTCGGACACCGTGAAATGGTACTATGTCTGAAGTTACCATCAAACAAACATCCTGGTTTTGATCATCAAATCACCAGTCATTTCGGTTTTGAACCATTTCCTTTTTGAATACTCTTCTGCCCCTCAGGGAAACATACACTTCAAGCCAGCAGCCTGGTTTTACTTCATTTCAAACCTTTCATACAATCTCAATTATCCTGAAGACGGGATTTAACCTTTCACAATTTCAGTTATCCCGAAGACGGATTGAACCTTTCACACTGCGCAGTTTATCACGAAGGCGGATTAAACTTTTTCTACGCTGCAGTTTGTCACGAGGATTCGGATCAAACTTTTTACACACTTGCAGTTTATCCCCATTATGAGATTAAACTTTATTCTCCCCGCAGTATAGCCTGCACATGGGATTCACGTTTCTCTTTAGCTGCGATTCGTCCTAAGGGGTGAATTACATTGACCTGATCTCCCTGATACCCGGGGGTACGTAGGCAACCATATTCTCTATGGCCTGGTCGTAACAACAAAAACAACAAAAACATTTCTGCCCTTTCAAAATAACAAAAAATAACAAAAATACTTCTACACCCATCTTCCTTTCGCATTTAGCATTGAACCTCTTACACCATGTTCGAACTATGCAGACTTGATCTCCTCTTCAATAGGAGTACGTAGGCAGCCATTTATGGTGCAGTCTAATCCCTACCAAAACAACATACTTGTCACACGGTACCGGGATCTTCCTTCAATTCGCCACATTTCATCGGTTTCAAATCAAAGGGATGGAATTACCCAACCTCTTCTCACAAATAGAAGATTCGGTGACCATTTAAGCTGCGATCGTGCCTCGAAGAGCAATACCAACCCATAAGAGATGGAATTAACTAGGCTTCTCACAAATAGAAGTACTGGCGACCATCTGTGGTGCGGTCAATCTCAGAGAGGATGAAACTACCCTCTTCTCCACTTCTTCATACAGATACAGTCCCAAGACACCAAAGATGGTAGGGATTTACAGAAATTAGTGATCCGTTCTGAGAGATCTTGCGACGTCTCAATGTCCATCTATCAAGGATAAGTTCAGAATGCATCAAGATCACAAGGCCCTGAAGAAACAGGCAAACATCAAGCAAGTATCAAGGCATAACTAAAAGGGAAGTGAATCAAAATATATTTCTCTACCATATATAATACTGTTTGATATATATACATCTGTGCTGTACATGACAAAATGGCTAAGCTAGTCTATGCAGGAAAATACAAAGCTATCTACAGATCTGTGTGTATGCGGACTATTAGATCTAACATAGCATCCCTCTCTGAAGACGGAGGTAGCACTGCAAGCTCCTACCCAAGGGTATCTACACGAGCTAGCAGATCAGAGGCTAACTGTATGGTGGCATAAGGCTCATCAATGTAAGCACTCATGTCGCAAGAAGACCAGCCAAATCATCAGGATCTAGCAAGTACTATCTGCAATGGCCACATCCCTAGCAGATAAGGCGGCATCCCGCTCCCCAATCAATGCATCCCTGGTGATCTAGCCTCATCCTCTCTAACAGAGTGGTATCTCTCTCATCAAGAGAGTGTCAACATCAACGACCCTAGCCTGATCTCTATCATAGGTCATCAGATGTAAGCTCTGCTCCAAATCTTGGGTCGAATCTTGAGTAACGGTGGCACTTTCGGGGTGGGAGAATCCATCACAAATCTTTGGCGACCTAGCAAATCAAGTCATCGATGGGAATAATGACCTCCTCTATAGGTTCCTCATCGTCGAGAATCAATCCCCACACTTGGTGGATACTGCCCTTGATCGATGCGATCTCTGTCTCCATCCATGCGGAATACTCTGCAGAACAAACTGGATGATCGACGGAAAACTGACCAACTCTCCGATTCCAACAGTATACAACCTGGATCTGTCCTCCACTGATAAATGGTGTGACGCGAAGCGCTGACTCACTGCCCCCTTATACGGGTGAAAATCCTAAAACTGGTCAAACTGACACATCACGGCCAATGGGTGGTAAGTAATCATGCCCCTCAATCCAGCCAGAGGGAGATAATCCATGCCCAGAGCATGAGTAATGAAGCTGTAGGGTGAGCTAAGCCCTGAACACGGCAATATGGCAAATGGATCCCTAATCCCTACCAGGAAAGTTGACCACGGTGCAGCATCTGTGCACTCTGCAAGCTAAAAGGAGTATGACATGGCTATCTCCTGGGTGAAACAAAACCCCTGCCGTCTAAATGTGCCAATCGGTCTCAAGTGTGACATAAACCACATATACAGCATGACCAAGCTACCTGTAAACACTCCTGCCAGATAAGTGCAGCAGTATGTAGCTGACCTCAGTGTCTTTGCGATAATCATTGGTACAATGGAACGACCCTCACTGAGAGCTCTCACTGCCATAATGACACCGATATCAAGCTCATCCATGTACCGCGGCATGAAGACGTATGACAATACGCATAGAAGCAGTACATCTACTCTGGTTGAACGCCAATGATCCTCCGATGTGGTGAAATCCTCGGAATGTCGTGCATAGCTATCCTCAGAGCCAAACCTGTCAAACAGGAAATGCTGGGATATCACGTGGCCGGATGTAATCTCGTCCTGGACCACTCTACGTCTCAATCCGGTGAGGGTCATGAACTGTCTGCTCATATCTCCAATAGCCATATGCACGCAAGGTCTGTCCAGCGGCAACATCGTCAACCGTGCATACTCCTCCAAAGTAAGAGTCAACTCCTGGGTCCCAAATTGGAAAACCTGCCTCTCCGATACCCAGTGCTCTAGCATACCCTCTACAAATCCTATGGGAACCTGAAACATCAATAGGGTCATAGTATGTCAGTAAGCAAATCATCTACGATCACCATATCTCGATGGTGATATACTATCATACCATGAGCAAGATATACACCTACCACCACAAATGGTGGGTATGATCAATACTGACTAACTGTCGAAGAAGACATACAGACGGCCGTGTCATAAGACCATCCAGGGGTCAATGCTAAATATCTCTGGACATACATACATATGCATAATACAATAACATGCATAATACAATAGATGGAAATATGATATAGGGAATGGAAAACTGTACATACATTCCTAAGTATATCATCATCTAATACATCTCTGTCTGACTAAAATATCTGAGGAAATAGGTAAAGCTACCCAACATACAATGAGGCCTATCAAAAGATATAGCGAGAATGGGGAAGCTACCAAATGCCTAATGAGAGGCCTATCGAAAGAGATAGCGAGAAATACATCGAAAAAGTCAAGAGTGTCGATGTCTACATCATCGATCCTGTCCACCTGATGTAACTCCTCCTGAGTCACTGGATCTCTATCTATAGGTCACCTGAGGGACCAGCTCTAGAGCTGAAAGGATCAAAAGTATATACCTCTGCAGGATCTCTGCCCAAATGCCGAATGAAAAGATGTGACCCGGTCAAATTTGAAAGTCAATCATCAATTTATGTCACATGAGTCGGATCTCGACACGAAAGCTAGCTAATCCATCATCATCACGGATCTCGGAACCATATCCCCATAAAGCGTAAAGTGCGGTCTGAGCTCCAATGGTACGAGGGATCCACCAATGCTTGAACATCTCCTGAGAACAGGGGCCCTCTGATAATGTAAAGCTGTCAATCCCCATCAATGGGATGTCAATGACGGTGATCGCAAAAGCAGACCAATAACGCTCAAGGAGATAAGATCGGCATACTGAATCTCTCTGTAGTGCTCCGATAGACGCTCTCCTAAATAGAGCTCCCATCCTCCATCTCGTGAAGAGAGGAATCTGCATGGGTGGAAATGATGTACTCTACTCCAAATCGGTACCCATCCTCAAAACCAACTCCCAAATGCTCTCCAGAGTAGGGAATCCATGTGATGACATTGGCTGTCAACAACTCCAACTGTAGGCGACAATGAGTGAAACCCTCAGCAACAGGGACCTCTGCCAGTATGGAATGATGCCATCTCCGTCCTCGTGGATAGGTGTCTAAACCTAACACGCTCATAGGACGCAAACAAGGAAGCCTCGTATAGGCCCAAAACTACCAACACAAAGGCAAACATCTGCTGTCAGTCAACACTCTTAACCTATACATGGGAAAAGACAAAAGAAACACTCACTAGCAGAAACAGGTAGAATCCTAACCACGCCTCGGTCAAGCCCTGCGATCGCATGCGCATTCCCCTGAGGAAGTAGGCAAAGGTATAGGAACCCCAATCATACTCTCCTATACGGTCCACGTGTCGAGTGGCGCTGATCAAAGCGAAGGACACCGTAGAAGAGTTATCTGCTATGAAGCAGCCCCTAATGATCATCAGGAATAATCACGGAGAATACGATCCACGACTCTCACATCATCGGTATGGGCTCACTCAATAGCCCGCCATAGCATCTACGCCAAAGGACTCAGACGAACAATCTCGCCTCGAAGCGCCTCGCGAGAACTCCCAACAAGGATTTGACGGCAGTAGGGGTGATATCCGTCGTGCAAGGCACCGGCTCCCCTCCAAACTCCATACCTGTGACAAACCGCCAATCCATCGGCGTCATCATCACCTCATGATCCAAAGAATGGAGTGGACTGAGTCCAGTGAAACCACCGCCGAGACAATGCCCTAATGTAACCCTCAGGGGACGATGACGTGGTATAATGGAGAAGAACCTCCGAATCCCTCAAACCATGGATGATCGCTCTATAGTCATCATGTAAGGCCTGATACATAGAGTTGATGCTAAACCAGTTCCCTCGAGGATGTGTGAAGCCAGGAACCTACATCAAATGCAGATCAACATCAGACTCCTTGACTCCTCACCAATAGGAAATAAAGAAGATTAAAGATCTAACTTCATACCTCGTTTGCGTGCAGGTATACTGAAGGATGCCTACTCAAGTCACCCAGAAGATCTGGGTTCGCCACTTGAATACCTGGCAATTCCCTATGGGGAACACGTACAGCAGGAGCAGAAACCTCGATCGGTGCATCCTCCTCCTTGTCCTCGACATTCGGCACTTCAACTCGAATAGGACATATCACCGCCTCCGCCAAACGACGAGGCTGTCTAACAGAACGGCACTGAGGCTCTTCAAAAGCCCTCTTCCGTACACCAGAAGTGGTCCTGTGGGAACTGTTCGATTGATCCGGATCCATTATATCTGGACAACAAGGCTCCAAATCACCTCAGAAAGGGTGTGGTAATTTCTTACCTGGAGTCTTTTCAAAATGCATTCTATGATTACATGCATGCATTATTTTAACATACATCTATAGTAGAGTTAAAAATGCATGACTACCCAATACCTACATTTTGGGAAAATTTTGCCATAGCCCCTTTGTAAATGGGATTATCCACATGCACATAGGCATGACTAGGTGGCCATTCAGTAGCACACCTATACACAGTCATATACATCCTATATGCATTAATACATTGCAGTAAAAAATCCATAAGTGTAGTCTAATTACCAGGATTATTTTGCTTGTCTACCTTTACTCATTTGTCCTCAGATAGGATAAGAAATGACAGTAAAAGGTGCCAATTTGACTGTTTCAAAAGTTAAATTTTTTCACATCGATATGTTTAGCATGGTTTAATACTAACATTTACTATGTTGAATATTTTTTATCAAGTCATATCAGCATGCATATTCACTACTATGTGTCTAAATGCATTTCATGCGATAAGTCATTTTTCAACAGACAGAAATTGGAAAAAAAATACATGCATGTGTTACCAGGACAGTGAAGAACACTTGTACGGTGGCAGAATATGCAGAAAGTTACCCGAACTCAGCAGATCTGAAGAAGAGCTCTTGGATTTCCTTCACTGCACAACTTAAAAATGATTTAAGAAAGCAACCAACCGCCTATACATAGGCACGGTTGGCCGCAGGCTAACCTGCGGCACTCTTACATGGGTCCCACACCTCCGGCTCGCTCCAGTTAGAGTTACAAAGGAGGTCTCACAAGCTGAAAAGGCCAAATCAGGAATAAAAGTACTACGCGATTGAGCGGAATAGCCTGAAATCCTGGTTTCTCGTCGGTCAGAGTTAAACTCCTGTCGTCTCAACGGTATTCTCCTGAATGTAGGGTATACTATACCAATGAGCTCAACTTTCACAGATTATGCTCGGCAATACCCCACAAAGGTCTGATGCCATCATTTGCAGGGTCATAACCCTAAACCTCCCCGACAGGGGTTACAATGCAAAACTATGATATATCAAACCTCCCCGATGGGGGTCACAACGCACATCCTTCAACATCTACGTATCCCTGGCGGGGGTCATAACGCACATCTTTCAAACTTCTGCATGTCCCCGGCGGGGGTTATAATGCAATGCAACCATTGATACACACATCAATGAAGGTCAAGCAGCCTTAACGTCATGTTAACCGATGGCAAGTAAACCCATCGAAGCAACTGTGACAACCCGAAAAGTTTCTAAAATCTTGAATGATTAGAATAAAGGTTAAAGAATAAAACCTAGATGAGAATTTGAGAATTTATTTAAAATTTTCAAGAAAAACCTATATGGTTTGATATTCGAATGAGAATAGAGAAAATATGGGTTACAAATTCCAAAAATCCTAGAAATGAATCAATATGTACTTGGAGGAATATCAAGAATAAGGTATTACGATACCTGTAAATTCGATGTGAACTGAATAGTCTAAGAAATGTTATATATGTACATATGGAAATTTTATTATTGGAGATAAAATTTCACAGGGAGAGAGATGCTATGTATATATATATATATATATTTTAGCAAGAGAGGAATGATGAATCAAGTTAATGATCAAGATAAAACTATGTTAGTAATTAACATAGCTTGAGTGTTGGCCTTGATCGACAAATAAGAATTTGAAGAAGTATAAGGTCGTTAGTTAATACGATTAATAATGAGAATGGAGTAATTTAAAACTCAAAATTTGAGTTAGAGATAGAATTTTGAAGCATGGATTTGCTCGATTGCGTCCAAAAGCGTCGAGTTTAGTCGAGAATGGACGAGAAGCACAAAATGTGTAAAGATTGACTTTTGGTCAAAGTCAGCGATTAACTTTTATGGAGAAAAGTCAAAATTAGTGTGAGAAGTGAAATATGTTATGATTATATGAATTATGGATATGAGTAAATAAATATACATTATATAATGTGAATACATTTATTTTGTATATAAGGGTGAAGTAAAATTAAGTTATGTAACCTAATATATATATTAGGTGTGGTGATTAAATAACTTTGAGAGGTTATAATATGGGAGAATATTAGTATATAAATGTATATCTTGACATTAAGAGATTTATTTTATATATCTCCAATAATTAATTTTATAACCAAGTATAATTTGGTTTATGAAATTAAAAGGGCATGAGTAAGAATTTATTTTCTAGAGTGAGAGATGTAAACCCTAATTTAAAGATAAGGGTAGAATGGAATAGAATTAAAAATAATGGACTATAATAAGGTTATAGCCCAATTAATTTGAATAGAGTCCAAGAGAAGTAGATTTAATGGACTAATGATGTTATATCATCTAAATAAGCCCAATTAATTAATTAATTAAGCATGGGACTTGTAGATAAAGTGATTAAGGGCAATTAATTATTTAATCTAGCCCAATATATTATGTATGGGACAAGTATTATAATGACCCAATTAAATTTTGGGTGGAAGCCCAAGTTAGTTTTTGTTAGTAGGTAACACAAGTAAAATGGCTAGCTCAATGGGATTAATTAATGGCCCAAACTAAGCCTACTTGTGGGAGAATAGTAATAATATTAAAATTATATTAAGTTAAGAGATATATTTTTATTATCTCAAGATTTTAATTTTATAACTTAATTAAAATATGCTTAATTGGGTTATAGAATTTATTGTAGTATAGTGATGATTTAAATTCTAATTATTTGGAATGATACTCTAATTAAATATTTAGATTGGATATCCTAATTAAATATTTAGGGTTGGGTAAGATAGAAAAGAATTTGACTATGTTAATTTACATGGTAAAGAATTAAATTTTAAGTCCAATATATTATTTATTGATAGCCCAAAAGATGGAAATGGTGGCCCAAATTTAAGCCCAATTAAGGAGGGACATATTGGACATTTGGTATGCTAAATAAAAAAAAAAGAAAAAGAAAAAGAAATCAATTATTGATATGGAAATGTCCATTTTACCCTTTTGTCCCATTTTGGTGAATAATTGCTAAAGAATCCTATGTTCAATAATTGGCAACTTGTTGGGCAATAATCCAAGCAATATTAGCCCTCATATCAACCAAACCATTTGCATCAATTATTTTCAAGAATTAAAGAGAGAGAAAGTTCATCCATGGAAGAAGGAAGAAGAAGAAGAAGAAGAAGAAGGAAGGCTTAAGAAAAAGGTATGAAAATTTCCTAAATTCAAAACTCTTGTTAGTTTAAAAGTGTTTTGATATGGTGTTTTAGATCAAGTGTTGAACTTATGATTTTGATCCATATGAGGGAAGATCTACATGATATATGATATTTTATGGTTAGATCTTGCCATTTTTAGAGTTGATAGGCTTGAACAAAGAAGAATAACCAAAACAGTTTTTTTTGTTTTAAATGAGTTAGTGGACTGCTGCCCTAAAACAGAAAATTTCGGATTTGTTAGAGTGCTCTAAGAATTCTGGACTTGTGATATGTTATAGTACACTCAATAAGCTTTCCATAGCTCTCGAAGCGGACTAAATCCGACATCGGAGGAGGGAGTTATGGGATTTCTCCCAAACTACACAAAGTTAAGAAAACTGTGAAAAGGACAGTTTTGGAACAGTCACTTCCGGGCTAAATTCCTGGAGCTAAACATATCCAAATATGGATTGTGATATATGAAAACTGTAGTTCGGAAAGATAAGAATCCAACAAAATTGACGGATCATTAATCGGAGTTACAGATTTCGTTTTATTTAAGTTTTGGTGACGGACTCCAAAACTGCCAAAGTGCAAAAAGTTTCTGGCCAAAATTTTCCGAGGGCTGTTTTGGACATTTAGTTAATGAGAAAAATTACAGGCTTTTGGGAAATGAAAATATATGGTAATATGTAGCTCGTGTCCAAAAATGAGCTAATTCCGACTTAAAACGACCAAGTTATGACCATTTCAATTTTTGTGATTTTCCGCGGAAATCGCTATAACGGAGTTCTACAACTCCGATTGCCATGAAATTTAAAATGGAGCATCACGTTAACATATATATAAGGTTATGTCAAAAGATGGGCATCTCTGGAGTTAAGCACGAGGTAGCTAATTTTCTTAAGTCACGCACTAATTATGATTTTTGAAAAATAGTAAAAGAAATTGAAAAATTACGGAAAAATATTTTTATGTATGAAATACATGTATATATGTTTGACCAAAGGATAAAAAAATAATAAGTTGATTTGGTATTTTTCGTGAAAAGAATAGTGATTTCGGGATCTTTGAAATAAAATCCGTCTTCTTGAAATGGTATTTGGTTTACTAAGATGTTATCTAATTTACTAGGATAACATATAAAATGAATAACTTATAAGTATAAGTTATGATGTGATTAAAAAAGAATATCAAAGTATAATAATAATATTAAGACTTAAAACTAATGTCTAATACTTAACTATATGTTATGACTAACAAGAAAGATCTATTATAGGTTTTATATCTTTGTATAGGTGATAGGAGTATGTGGAAATATGTTTAAGTTATTTTATAACAATGATGATATTATTCTAATATTGGAGATCTATATTATTAATATTAGGTCTTGAGGGAGAAGCGTATTATATTGCGTTACGGTAATCAGCAGTTCGAGCAAGTTTTTTTTCAAGTTCTTTTTACTTAAACTCTTTTAAGAGTGGTTTTTAGACGAGATATGCTTATGAATTGTACTCTGTACATATTGCATGTATTCATCGGTATGAAAGGTGATCACCTTCATTACAAGTCGATTCGAGATATAATTGTTATGTTCATTTTCAATGTTCATTCGACTTTGAAATTTTGTTCATGCTAATTCACAACTACATTGTGAAGGATAGCGACTTATTATTCAAACTCTTTCAATCATGATATATCTTTACCTTGTTTTTTTTAAACTTCTTTGGGCAACTTTCATGCTCACCCTTGCTATATCATGATAAAACATTGCGAGATAAAAGCGAATCTGGCGGAATCTGAGGGAAAAGGATAATGCAAGTTGACTTGAGATAGAATGTGAAGTTAAGTTGTAAAGTATGTTGAAGAATAGTATTGTCATGTGTTAGACAGTCATGATTTGTGTATAAGTTAAGGTTACTCGATTTTGGGAATAGTGTAATGTATAAACAATTTATGTTTATATCTTCCGCAACAGTTGTAGAAATAGTGAACCGGATCCGCGGCGATTTGGGACCCGGATCTGGGGATGCCACAGCAACCTTCCCCAGAAAGGGTTACAACGCAATGCTACCATTGACACATACATCAATGAAGGTCAAGCAGCCTTGACAATGCACCCAACAGGGACTTATCCGGTGATACACACATTAGCGAAGATCAGGCAACCCTGATAACAACAAACTGTTGGCAGTAACTCCGACAGAATGAGGGAATATGTTATACACATCCTCAAATAGACAAAGCTTTATCCCCACAGTTCTCTTACACACAAGAGGTACCTTTATGGAGTATAAGCCAGTGTTTAGGATTCACGACTTTGGTGATAGCCCCAACATCAACATCCTTGGAGACTTGGATCGCATGTCCAAGCCATCACTGATTGTCATCCCAACAGGATTACCTGACAATCATTCATGCATTCTACATGCATTTGCATCATGTTACTGCATATAGCATCATGTTTACCTTGCTTGCATTTCAAGTGTCTAGTATTCTTTATCCTATCCATGCCTTGCATTACATGAATATGATAAAGAGGGGCATCTGTAGACACTCAAAATTTTTTGCGCTCCTATTACTAACATTGCACGAGGGTAGATTTATCTTTTGGAGATAACCCTGGAAGACAACTTACATCCATTCCGGATACTACCGGAAGTTCAGTTCTAACCCGGAACATAAACCGGGAACATCAGTTCAAAACCCAAAACACACACCGGGAATGTCATTTCCAATCTCGGAGATAACCCCGAGATATGCAGATCAAAAGACCCAACAACACCGGAGAGGACAGTTCTGTCTCGACAATAATCCCGCGACGCTCAGTTCCAGTCCCAAAGACAACACTGGGAGTAGCAACCCCATCCTTGGTGATAGCCCCAAGAGATGCCATTACAGTTCCGGCGATAACCCCGGAAATGCTTGTTTCAAACATATGCAATCAGCTTCAACCACAGACATCATGCTGAGGCACACACACCTCAAACCCAGAGATAACAGCAGCGATGCAGAACACCCACGGATGAGCGGTGAGACATATAAACAACAGCGGCGATCCAATCTCGAGATGTAACCACGAAAGCAGCGTCGCTTTCGCTTAAACCGGTGATAACCACGGTGAGGAGTCACTGGCGTCATCTTACCATCTCAACAAGATGATATCGCTAAGATACCAACAAGTAGTCCAATCTCATTTGTAACCACGAGCAACATCTACTTTTAACTCAAACCGGCGATAACCCCGACGAGGAGTCAAACGTCATCTTGTTCCTTTGACAATTGCACGTCATCTCAACACTTCATATATACATACATCCAACAATGTCCCACAAGAACCGAGGATTGACAATCCCGAGTGACTATTACGTGTGACAGTACTTTGGATAGAATTTGAAGCTTGAAGACCATGGGCATAGACCCCATTTCCTGACTTCGTATAACCTCTAATCCATATCATTGTGTAACTCTCGACATAAGCGGTCCGAAGAAGGTCAGATATACCTCGTTCGGATGCTCGGATTGAAGTTCTGAAAGTTTGAGTGGATATTACAGTGTATGAGTGTACGTACTACGAGACGACGGGACCCGCGAGGCTCGGATCCATCACGACCAATCAGCCGTAGGTACAACTGCGACGGCCGCAGGTGTACTGCGGCCATCCGTCTATATATATAAGCCTTGGGGTCAGCCATTTGAGAGAGGAAGAGGGAGGGAAAAAGGCGAGGAAGCCCTGTCCATTTTACTCTGTATACACATCTTTTGAGTGTTTCCTCATCTTTAAACACTAGTTAGCTCACATATAGCTATCTTTTATCCGGCGGGAGCTGAGTGTTTATCCATTTAAAGTCATAGAAGTCTACTTTGGCAGCCCACTGTAAGCCTTCTTATATTCTATAAAGCCTTCTTCTCATATTAGCACACACTATTATACACATTAAGAGTCGTGTTGTGTGCGTTTGCCCAGACTTCAGTCTATGGTTTTCATTTCTGTCTGTATATATATACTTATATATGTATATATTTCATATATAGACATATCTGATGAGCCTGGATTTACATCCAGTGCGTTTAATCACTTTTATATATATATATATATAATTAATTATCGGACATATCCGATGAGCTTTGGATTCACATCCGATTGCATTTCTTGCTTTTATATATATATATATATATATATATACATATATATATATATATATATATATATATTTACATTTCTGTCAGGCCTGGAGTTCACTTCGTGGCCTTTTACAACTTTATTTATATTAGTCACGCTTGGAGTTTACTTTCGTGGAAGTTGATTGCTTTTCTGACTTTATTTATATTTTGTCTGCTGGAGTTTACTTCGTGGCGGTTGATCATGTTTATATACATATATATATATATATATATATATATATAACTCGCCATCGCTTTCCATACAAATTGCGAAGATCATATGAGCCTAGGAATCATGTGATCAGTGAGTTGATCTCTTGAATCTAGATTCGGTTCCCATGATGGACATTTTTTAGTAGTACTTTGTACATTATTTTACGAGGTACGAATTTCCTTGGATGATCGCCATGCCCATGAGGAGTTCTAAGATCTTGTATATTATTTTCTCGAGAATGCTTCGCATCTCAAAAATAAAAGCAAACAATAGAACATTTAATAATAAAATGGAAGTATGAAAGGTCTCAATTCCTATTGAGCACGAGGTTTGAAAAACCTCTTTACAAAAACGTCATTGCTATATCTTGGTTAAAACTGAATTTTTCTATAAATTTAAACCCTTTGTATATAGGTGTGAACGAGGCCTCGCACTACTTTCAAATAAGCGCACATTGATCCACACAAACACACACATTCATATAACAATTTCTTTGAAGAGTGGCGATCCAGTGGTAACACGGATGTCGAAGTGCGAACACCTTTCCTCCGCATAATAAAGCCCCGGACCCAAAATAAATCTCGGTTTCACAGACCGCCTAAAGCAGCGGTGTCAAATCATTGAGTCGATGTGCAAACCTTTTTTGATTTGCGTTAGTACAACCGATTAAATACACCAATGGCGACTCTTAAAGTCAAATAAATCGACATTATACATATCGGACCTTTTTCATTTGTTTTTTTCAAACAAATCTCACATTAACATGAGAACACCAAAGAACAAGTAACGAAAAGGGACACTAAAAAATCCCGACGTCGACAAGCGACGGCGACTTCCTTTGCCTCATTCTCTTCCATTGTTGTAAGACCCCAACTTTTTATAAATAAATATTTAAATTCTCTAATTATTATTTTTGAATAATAAGGGGTTGATTTGATTAATGTGGTTAGTTATGGATAAAATGCGTAAATATTTTAAATAAGCAAATGGTTATAAAATATTCATTGTTGTCGGGGAATATTCGGTTGGTCGTGGAATATTCTTGCTGTCGGGGAATATTAATCGTACGACGGTGCAGCCTTTTGTGGGCTCCATAACGGAAAGCGATCGGATGAAGAAAATGACAAGTATGAGTTTTTTTTTACAAATAACGGCATAGTTGTAACCATTAACACTGTTGGAATACCCGGTGGTTAAAACACAAGAATACTGCGGTGTTGCATGATAGTATTGCAGTATTGCACCAATTATTGATTCTTATGTAAGCAGTCACTACTCAATAATTGTTACAGTAATTACTGTTCAATATTTTATTTTATTGATTCAATAATTGCTACATTGATATTTTATTTTATTAATTCAATAATTGTCACTGCACAGTATTTTCATTATCAGATCAATAATTTATATTATTTGAATAATATTATTAGACAACATTATTGGCAATGTCTAAGGAATTTCTGTCTAGGAAAAGAATTTGGTAATCTAATTGCGCGCCAGTAAGGAGAAATCCTTATCGGAAAACTCTCTCTTTCCTGGGAACGACCTAGTTGTCATTATTATGATTCTGTAATATTATTTGTGAATAATTAATCATTAATTTATATGATAAGGAATTATTTATTTATGTGGATATAAATGGAGAAATTTTTAAAAAATCGACAATTGCTGAAAATTGATATTTTATCTTTTCTGATAAAATAATTCATTCAAATATATTATTATATTACATTATAAATGTATAATGTGATAATATAATAATATAATAATGAATGTACGATATATGGATAAATGAGGAGGAAGAATATTTTTGTTACAAAAAACATGTTAAATATGTTGGTGGGCCCCATTTTTGACTGAAATTTGATTATAGCCTGCAAAATTGTCCGTATGTGGATTTCAGTTAATTTCTGTTTAGAATTTGGAAAAATTTAAATCTACAAAGTTGTAGAGAATTAAATTTGGACATTAAATTCAATTTTTTCTAATAAAATGGCTATTTATTATGAATTATTGAAGTTCCAGAATAATTAATTTTTGGAGTTTTAAATGTTTTTTTTTGAAAAACATTTTTTTTATTTTGGTGGGCCCCACTTGCATGTGGTAAATGCTGAATTCAAATTGTAAGGTGTGCGTAGGAAATTTAAATAAATATATTAATATTTTATTAAATTTTCTACTTTTGTGTTCTAAGCATTTTCCTATAAATAGGGTGCTTAGGTTAGAATTGAAAATTACACCAGAATCTGAAGTTTTCTCTCTCTCTATATTATCGAGCGTATTTTTGTGAGTATTTCGATACTTTGAGTGTTGCTATACGGTGAAAGTTTCCTTCAGCATTATATCCAATATTCTAATCAGAAGTACTGTCCTTTTGAGGTAAGGGATGCTATTTTTTTTTTATAAATGATATTAATTCTTTCAATATCATTATGCCGAAATATTGGTAAGATTTTTCTTGTGAAATTTTTGCCTTTTTGTGTCGGGGTTACTATTCATGTATACGACACTATTCACGTATACGGCATTATTCACAGAAAAATTAAAACTTTTTTTCTTTATCCAAGTTGTTTATTATGGTTACTAACTTTAATTGTATCCATGTTTTGATTTTCATTCTTAAATTTTGCTCCACAATGGTTTATTATGGAGTATTTTTGAACTTGGATAAACTAAAGTACGAATCCTTAATCCTTGTCCTTTTATCTCACTTGATTCGTTTTCTATAAAATATTTCCATTATTCTCAGTCCTAAATGGTAATATAACTGAATATCTTTGGCATGTAGTGAAAAGATGAACAATTACATGATGAATATCTTTGGCCTGTAGTGCAAAGACGAACAGGTGTTGAGATGAACATGACCAACTGGGGATACGATTGAATATCTTTGGTCATAGTGCAAATATGAATATTTTATTCAAGATGCATATTTATTGATGTTACAGGGACAAAATATTGATGATGGACTTTTTAATCATAGAAGATAGTAAACTTTATTATCTACTTAACTCTTCTAATGAATTGTTATTTTCGCTACAAAAATTGATCTAAACTTGTTGTCTATTATATTCTATCAGATTTTTCCCTGTTGAGGACTAACGATAATTTGTTCTACATTATCTTAGACATAATGATCTTTACTGGGCTAGTTGAGCTCACCCTTTTCCTTTTTGTTCCATTTTTCTTATCAGGAGGCGAGAATATAGCGGGAACTAATTGGGGTATGGAATGATGGTTCTATTAAGTTGTTTAGCAGTCCTCACTTTTTTTTTGTAAAATAATGTATCAATAACTGTAATGAGGACTTATTTGAGTGTGGATATTGTCTAGAAGACAATATTTGTATTTTAACTCACAGTATATATGTTGTCGTATTTTGCACGACAATTGTAATAATGAAATTGTAGTTGTTTCTGTACCATGTATTTGGCGACTCAGAATGGGTTGTGTGGACCTATTTTGGGGGCGTCACAGTTGGTATCAGAGCTTAGGGATATGGTCTCTGGCAGAGATCGGGGATTAGAACTAGGAGGGGAGAGACGAGTAAATCCTTCGCTAGTGTGTCCCACCTAAGCTTATTTGTTGGTCGGTCAGAATATAGGGATATTATTTGTCATGTCTATTTCTTTAATTAACCCTTGTTTTATGACATTATTGAGAATGACAGCTGAAAATGTTGAGATGAGCAATGAAGTGAATGAGACCATTGAGACACCTCTAATCACCAACCATGATAATGTGATGTCAGGCGAAGAAGAAATTAGAGATATCCATGCAGTGAGTGAAGAATTAATAGTTGCACCCAAGCTAGTCGCAGAAGTAGCAACTGAGAGTGAGGAAGAGGAGGAACCCAAGGAGGATTTATTAAGAGAACTTTATGATCGAAATGTAGAATTGCAAAATCGTATTCATGAGTTAGAAGAGTAGGTTGAAGAACGGCAGGCGGTCATGGAGCAATGGGATGCAACAATTCAAAATTGTGTTACCCGATGTGTGATGCTTGAACAGAAACACTCTTTGATAGAGTATAAGATATTGAGCTGGAATCTGAGAATGCTATGATCAAAGTTCTAATGAAAGAAGAAATAACTGAATGAATGAAAATGGAGGATGCATGGGTAAAAGCCGCACGACGCGTTGATATTGTAGAAAAAGACGTCCGATCCAATAAGGCCAACATAGATGAAATGGATTTCTCTTTTTAGACAACAATTGGGAGAATCCAACATCGAGTTCGAAATTACCCTATGCAGAGCGGTCAACCCCAATTCGATATGGATCGGAGAGTAATGGTTCAAATCATGGATCAAGAATCCGACGAAGCAATTAAGGGTAGAATGTACTCTATAGGGAAGTTAAGTCCAGTTGGGACGATGACACCAAAGGTTGTCCCAGATAAGTCAAAGTCAGCGATTCAAGGAAGATCGTTTTTCTTGACTTCCCAAATTATGAGGAACCCAAACGAAGGTATCACGGGTTAGTTAATTATAAATTCTTGCGAAGTCTATACCTTATTAGATACCGGTTCTACCCATTCTTTTATCTCTTCTGCTTGTGCTCAACGTTTGAACTTGACACCTGAGAAATTAGACTTTGACTTATCTGTTGAAACTTCGTTAGAAGAAACTTTCATTACATCCACTATTTATAAATCTTGCTTGATTCAAGTTAGGACCCTCATATTACCTGTTGATCTTATCTCTTTGAAAATACTTATATTTGATGTGATTTTAGGGATTGATGGGTTAACCACTCATCATGCTAAAATTGATTATTTTCGTAAGGTTGTTAGTTTTCATATTCATAACCAACCTGTTATACGAATTCAAGTAACCAAACCATTAAAGTCAATCACTGTCATAATAAGCCATAAAGCCATTCGTTTATTAAAAAATGGATGTCAAGCTTTCTTAGCCCATGTCATGGACTTGGACAAAAATACGTCAGATTTGAATAATATTTCTGTTGTTAGTGAACTTCCTGACCTACCCCAAGAGCATAAAGTCGAATGTTGTATTGACCTTGAATCCAGTAAAAAAACCCATTTCAAAAACTCCATATCAAATGGCTCCTATTAAACTTAAGGAGTTAAAAACCCAACTATAGGAGTTGGTACCTGAGCCTCTATCTGGTGACTTCCTTTGTGGAATGCATCAAAGCCAGACTCTCCGTAGGGGACGCCATATTTGTGCGGTGGTAAACTGATAGGTGCCATTGTGACGTGTTATCCAAGATTGGGATATGAGTCACAGTTGGGAGCAACCTAAGTTAGTAACCGAAATACGTAGCTTTCTAGGCTTAGCTGGTTATTATCAGAGATTCGTGGAAGGATTTCCTCGAATCACTACTCCATTAACTCAGCTGACTAGAAAAGATACAAAATTCAAATAGAGAAAGGAATGTGAGAAGGACTTCCAAGAACTCAAGAGGAGACTCATTTCGGCACCTGTTCTGACCATACCATCCCAGAAAAGCGAACATGGTAGCTGACACATTGAGTAGAAGATTGTATGCGGGTACGAGGGCAATATTATCGAACACAAAGGCCCATTTTGTGTGATTTACAAAATATGAAGATAGAGTTCAAGACTCCGGGGACCCATGTGATGATGTCAAGTATACGCATAGAACCAAATTTAATCGATAAAGTTAAAAGTACGCTCGAGCCCACGGACGGAGGTGATCGTGTATGAAGAAGAAAGTACAAGAAGGTGTTATCCCAGAAGCAAGAATCGATGAAGAAGGAATACTTCAAGTCAACTCCAGACTTTGTGTTCCTAATGACTCTGATTTGAAGTACAAGATCATGACGGAGGCACACAACACACCATTTGTAATCCATCCTGGAAGTACCAAAATGTATCATGATCTTCGACATACATTTTGGTGGAGTAATATGAAGAGAGAGATTGCGGAGTTTATCTCAAGATGTTTAACTTGTCAACGTGTCAAGGCGGAGCATCAAGTACCAAAAGTTCCATTGCAACCACTTGAGATTCCAGAATGGAAGTGGGAGCACATTAACATGGATTTCATTACTGGTCTTCCCAAGGTTTCTCAAGACATAGATGCAATTTGGGTTATTATCGATAGATTAACCAAGTCTGCTCATTTCTTGCCTATACGAGAAACTTATTCCCTTGAACGTCTTGCTCGTATGTACGTGAATGAGATTGTGAGGTTGCATGGCATGCCAGTATCCATAGTTCAGGATCGTGACCCAAGATTCACTTCACGATTTTGGGTTAGCTTACTGAGAAAGCTATGGAGCGCAGATTCTGATTGATTCGGCATACCATCCCCAGACGGACGCACAATCAGAGAGGACTATTCAAACTCTTGAAGATCTATTAAGACTCTGTGTCCTAGAATTCAAAGGGAGTTGGGATAAGTACTTACCATTGGTGGAATTCTTCTACAACAACAATTATTAGGCAAGTATAGGTGTGGCTCCATTTGAAGCATTGTATGGACAAAAGTGTCGCTCTCTAGTATGTTGGGGTGAGGTGGGTGAAGCAACATTGTTGGTACGTATGACTACAGAAAAGATCCAAATGATCTGACAACATATACAAATGGCACATGATCAACAAAAGAGTTATGCGGATCTTTACCGAAAGGACTTGAAATTTAATATTGGGGATCATGTATTGTTACGTGTTGCTCCATGGAAGGGAGTTACAAGATTCGGGAAGAGATGAAAGCTCAATCCGTGATTTGTTGGTCCATTTGAGATTCTTGATCGAGTAGGAAATATGGCCTATAGACTCGCATAACCTCCAAGCATGTCTCGTGTTCATAATGTTTTTCATATATATGTGCTTCATTGTTGTCGAGGAATATTTGGTTGGTTGTGGAATATTCTTGCTGTCGGGGAATATTCGTACGACGGCGAAGCCTTTTGTGGGCCCCATAACGGAAAGCGATCAGATGAAAAAAATGACAAGTATGAGTTTTTTTTATAAATAACGGCGTAGTTGTTACCATTAACTTAGTTGGAATGCCGATGGTTAAAAACAAGTAATATGCGGTGTTACTTGCAAGAAGCTTATGCAGTATTGCACCAATTATTGATTCTTACGTGGCAGTCACTACTCAATAATTGTTACGGTAATTACTATTTAATATTTTATTTTATTGATTCAATAATTACTACGTTGATATTTTATTTTATTGATTCAATAATTATCACTGCACAGTATTTTCATTATCAGATCAATAATTTATATTATTTGAATAATATTATTAGACAACATTATTGGCAATGTCTAAGGAAGTTTTGTCTAGAAAAGGGGTTTGGTCATCTAATTGCGCGGTGGTAAAGAGAAATCCTTATCGAAAAGCCCCCTCTTTCCTGGGAATGACCTGGTTGTCATTGTTGTTATTCTATAATATTATTTGTGAATAATTAATCATTGATTTATATGATAAGGAAATATTTATTTATGTGGATTACACTTGTCAAGCGGTAAGACCTCGATGGGTAGGCCAAAATAACAGGTTTTGGTGGTAGAAAATGTAAGCCCAAAGCTTGCATGAGTCCAAATGGTCGGTGGCTGCCGATGGGCGAGGGTGTTTTATGCCTATTTTTTGCCATTTTTTGAAATTTGAAGGTGAGCGGTAGAGCCAAAAAGGCCAGTTTCGTGGGCCAAAAATGCGACCTAAAAAGCTTTTTGAGGCCTCCGGACTACCCTTGAGCTTTGGGTCCATTTGCCAGGTCTAATATGGATATAAATGGAGGAATTTTTAGAAAATCGACAATTGTTGAAAATTGATATTTTATCTTTTCTGATAAAATAATTTATTCAAATATATTATTATATTACATTATAAATGTATAATGTGATAATATAATAATATAATAATGAATGTGCGATATATGAATAAATGTGGAGGAAGAATATTTTTGTTATAAAAAACATGTTAAATATGTTGGTGGGCCCCATTTTTTACTGAAATTTGATTATAGCCTGCAAAATCGTCCGTATGTGGATTTCGGTCAATTTCTGTTTAGAATTTGGAAAAACTTAAATCTACAAAGTTGTAGAGAATTAAATTTCCTATGGAATGGACATAATATTCAAATTTTTCTGATAAAAGAGCTATTTATTATGAATTATTGAAATTCCGGAATAATTGATTTTTGGAGTTTTAAATGTTTTTTTTAGAAAAACATTTTTTTCATTTTGGTGGGCCCCACTTGCATGTGGTTAATGCTGAATTCAGATTGTAAGGTGTGCGTAGGAAATTTAAATAAAAATATTAATATTTTATTAAATTTTCTGCTTTTGTGTTCTAAGCATTTTTCTATAAATAGGGTGCTTTGGTTAAAATTGAAATTACACCAGAATCTGAAGTTTTGTCTCTCTATATTATCGAGCGTATTTTTGTGAGTATTTTGATACTTTGAGTGTTGCTATACAGAGCAAATTTTCTTCAACATTATATCCGATATTCCAGTCAGAAGTACTGTCCTTTTGAGGTAAGGGATGCTATTTTTTTTTATAAATGATATTATTTCTTTCAATATCATTATGCCGGAATACTGGTAAGATTTTTCTTGTGAAATTTTTGCCTTTTTGTGTCGGGGTTACTATTCACGTATACGACACTATTCACAAAAAATTTAAAACTTTCTTTTCTTTGTCCAAGTTGTTTATTATGGTTACTAGCTTTGATTGTATCCATATTTTGATCTTCATTCTTGAATTTTGCTTCACAATGGTTTATTATGGAGTATTTTTGAACTTGGATAAACTAAAGTATGAATCCTTAATCCTTATCCTTTTATCTCACTATATTCGTTTTCTTTAAAATATTTCCATTATTCTCAGTCCTAAATGGTGATATAACTGAATATCTTTGGCCTGTAGTGCAAAGATGAACGATTACATGATGAATATCTTGGCCTGTAGTGCAAAGATGAAAAGGTGTTGAGATGAACATGACCAACTGGGGATACGATTGAATATCTTTGGTCGTAGTGCAAATATGAATATTTGATTCAAGATGCATATTGATTGATGTTACAAGGACAAAATATTGATGATGGACTTTTAAATCATAGAAGATAGTAAACTTCATTCTCTACTTAACTCTTCTAATGAATTGTTATTTTCGCTGCGAAAATTGATCTAAACTTGTTGTCTATTATATTCTATCAGATTTTCCCCTGTTGAGGACTAACGATAATTTGATCTACATTATCTTAGTCATAATGTTCTTTACTGGGCTAGTTGATCTCACCCTTTTCCTTTTTGTTCCATTTTTCTTCTCAGGAGACGAGAATATAGCGGGAACTAGTCGGGGTATAGAATGATGGTTCTAGAAAGTTGTTTAGCAGTCCTCTCTTTTTTTTTGTAAAATAATGTATCAATAATTGTAATGAGGACTTATTTGAGTGTGGATATTGTCTAGAAGACAATATTTGTATTTTAACTCACACTATATGTGTTGTCGTATTTTGCACGATAATTGTAATAATAAAATTATAGTTTTTTCTGTACCATGTATTTGGCGACTCAGAATGGGTTGTTTGGGCCTATTTTGGGGGCGTCACAATTGTTATCTTCTATTACCTGTAGTTAATGGTTAGTATTCAATATTGCCATTTTCCCAATTTTACACACATTAACACGCACAATAACTTCTAATTTTGGTTTCACACACATATGCCCTACATTTTGAATGTGTATGATATTATGTATATGTATTGATATTGTGTATATATAATTGATTATATCATGTATATACAATGCATTTGTTGTGATGCCACCAAAATAAGTATACATCACCCATCTTGAGCCGCCAAATACATGGTACAAAATACAAATAAAAACTTAATTATACAACTGTCGTGTAAAATACGACAAAACATAAGCTGAGAGTTTTAACACAAATATTGTCTTCTAGACAATATCCACACTCAATGGAGTCCTCATTACAATTATTATCACACTATTTCATAGAATAGTGAGGACTACTAAAGCCACTTATCCTAGACCATCACTCCATTCCCCGACTCGTCCCAGCTATATTCTCATTTTCTGAAGAGAACAATGAAAGAAAAGGGTGAGCTCAACTAGACCAATAAGAAATATTACGACTAAGATAATTCAGAATAAATTATCCTTAGCCTTCAACAGTATAACAATTGATAGAATATAATAGACAACAAGTTTTAGATCAACAACTGCAGCGGAACAAGCAATCCATTAGAAAAGTCAAGTAGAGCATGATATCTACTATCTTCTATGATTTAAAAAGTTTTTCATCAACTTTATCGATGAGACTCAGCTTAATAAATAAACCACATCATCAAATTATCCCTGCACTATGGGCCAAGGATATTCATGTAATCATCAATGGTCATGATTATACTGAATAATCCCTGGTAATAATCATACCAACAACTGTCCATCAATGCACTACGGGCCAATCAGGACTTTTACCACATCATTTGTAACATTACGGGTCACTCTCACCTTTTTCCTTCTCTCCCTCCCTTCAAATGGTTGACCCAAGCCTTGTATATATAGATGGATAGCCGCAGGTACACCTGCGGCAGCCGAAGTTGTACCTGCGGCTGGTCATGGTGGATCCGAGCCTCGCGGGTCCTATCATCTCGTAGTACGTGCACTCATGCACTATAATGTCTGCTCAAACTTGCAGAACTTCAATCCGAGCATCCGAACGAGGTATATCTGACCTTCTTCGGACCGCTGGTGTCGAGAGTTACGTAATGACATGGATTAGAGGTTGTACAAAGTCGGGAAGAGGGTCTATGCCCATGGTCTTCAAGCTTCAAATTCTATCCAAATCATCGCCCACGTAATAGTCACTCGGGATTATCACTCCTCGATTCTTGTGGGACATTATTGGATGTATGTATGTATGAAGTGTTCGAGATAACGTGCCATTTGTCGAAGGAACAAGATGATGTTTGACTCCTCATGGGGGTTATCGTCGATTTGAGTTGAAAGTAGGCGTTGCTTTCGGTTCTGGTGAGATTGGACTACTTGTTGGTATCGTGATATCATCTTGTTGACATGGTAAGATAGCGTTGTGACTCCTCCTTTGGGGGTTTATCGGCGGTTTAAGCGGAAGCGAGGCGTTACTCGGGGGTTACATCGAGATTGGTGCGCTTGTTTGTATGCCCTCATTGTTATCGTGGATGTTCTTTATACTTGCGTTGTTATCTCTACGGGTGCGAGGTGTGTGTGCCTCGGCGGGATGTGCGAGGTTGAAGGCGATTGCATATGTTTGAAACAAGCATTTTCGGGGTTATCACCGCAACTACAATGGCATCCCTTGGGGCTATCACCAAGGATGGTGTTGCTACTCCCATTGTTGTCCCTAGGATTGGGCCGAGCGTCAGCGGTGTTATCGTAGAGCGAACTATCCTCTCGGTGTTATTTAGATCTTTTTATCTGCATATCTGGGGTTATCTCAAGAGATCGAAATGACATTCTGTGTGTGTGTTTGGGTTGACATGACATTCCGGTTTATGTTAGGGTTGGGCCGAACTTTCGATGGTATCCGGGATGGATGTAAGCTGTCTTTTAGGGTTATCTCCAAAAGACGAATCTACCCTCCTACAATGTTAGTAATAGAAGTGTAGAAAATTTTGAGTGTCTACATACGACAATACTTCCGTTGTGGGGTCCACCAATGATTGTGCCGTCGTATGAATATTCCTTGTTAAAACGAATATTCCCCGACCAATCGAATATTCCCCGACACAACGAATATTTTATATCAACTTGCTTACTTTGTAAAATTTTCATGTATCACCCTTAACTTTAACCCTTTCTCAATTTAACGATTTATTAAATAAAATAATAATTATAAGAAATTGAATACTTTCATTTCATAAAATTTGGGATCTCACAATCTCCTATCCTTATGAAATTTTTCCCTCGAAATTTACGTACGTACCTGGTATGCCGAAGAGATGATGATACCTCGTCAAATTCTAACTCTTGAGGTATAACCTTTGAGCGTAGAATATATTCATTCTTATCCAACATTTTAACAGGTATCTCCTCATATGTTAAATCTTCTGCTATCTCATCTAGTTCTAATTCAATAATGTGGTTTGGGTCGTCCACATATTTACGTAACATCGATACGTGAAAAACGTTATGAACACGCGACATACTTGGCGGTAAAGCGAGTCTATAGGCCGATTCCTACTGATCGAGGATTTCAAATGAGCCAATTAAATCGATGGTTGAGATTTCCTCTCTTCATCGACTCTTGCTTCTAGAATAACGCCCTCTTGAACCTTCTTCTTCACATTTATCAGCTCTGAGTCTGTAGCTTGAGCGGCTTTTAACTTTATCGATTAAAGTCGATTCTACTTATATATTTGCTATCTTCACGTGGGTCCCTAGAGTCTTTAACTTTATCTTCATCATTTGTAAGTTATACAAAATTGGTTTTTGTGTTAACAACATCGCTCTCGTAAACGCATACGATCTTCTACTCAATGCGTCAGCTACCACATTCGCTTTTTCAACGATAATATTGAATGATAAGGTCGTAATCTTCAACAGCTCGAGCCAACGTCTTTAGTGCATTATACGTTCATTTTGGGTGAAGAAATATTTAAGGGTTTTAGAAATGGGTTTTTTACTGGGGTTAATACAAAATTTGATGTCACGCTCTGGGGTAGGTCAGGAAGTTCTTCGAGAATACGTCAAGAAATTTATTAACGATAGAAATGTCATTTAAAAACTGTGACTCTCATCCAAGACTTGGATAACACATGTAATGAAGGTTTCTTCTAACGGAGTTTCAATAGATAAGTCAAAGTCTAATTTCTACGGAGTTCAATTTAAACGTTGAGCGCAAGTAGGAGAAATAAAAGAATGGGTAGAACCAGTATCTAACAAGTTATGGACTTCGCAAGAGTTTATGATTAACTAACCCGTGATAACTTCGTTCGGGTTACTCATTTTTTGAGAAGTCACGAAAAATGCTCTTCCTGAAACCACCGACTTTGTTTTGTCCGTATCCGCCTTTGGTGCCACCATCCCAATTTGGATTTGATTTATTTCTGAGGACAAAATTGAGCTATGTGACCATCTTTTCCACAACTAAAACATACCTTAGAAGGCTGTGAACAGTTTGGACTTATGTGTCCCTCCTCTCCGCATCTGTAGCATCTAACTGGCGGTCGTTCTCCTCCCCTAGAATTTGTTCTTTGGTCTTTGGTCTTTGGTCTTTGGTCTTCTTCTTAAGCGTCTTCCCATCATCGTTAAATCTTCTCTTCTTGAATTTTCCACTTGAATCATTTCTTCTATTATCTTGGCCATGATTACCACTGAAGTGGTTACCATTTCTTGCCTGATAATTTTCTTCACGATGGTTATCGTTGTTCTGATGGCCGTTGCCACCGGTACGATTATTATCGTGTTATTGGTCATTATCTTTTGGTTGGGCTGGCTCATTATCGCGCTCCAATAACTAAGCCCTATTCACTACATCTGAATACAAACACAATTTGTGAGAAATGAGGTATTAACGTATTTTGGGTCTCAAATCTAGCAGAAAGATTCGCGTCAGTCTCTCCTCATTATCAACTAAATGCGATGCGAACTGGGACAACTCAGCAAAGTTAGCCTCATACTGTGACACGGTCATATTATTTTGCTCTAACTTGAAAAACTCCACCTCCTTCATGTGACGAATACTTTCGGAAAAGTACTTTTTGTTGAACAGTTCTTGGAACTTCTCCCAAGACATCTTTGGTGTGGCGAAATGAATCGTTTTCTTGATTCCCACCGATGTCTGCCTCTCTTCACATAGAATATGAAGGTGGCAAAGGGAACCTTTTGCTCCTCGGAGTATTCCAAGACATCAAATATCTTGGTGATCTGCTTTATCCACGTCTCCGCCTTAAGTGGTTCTGGCTCTCCTAAAAACTCCGATGGTCCCAGCTCCTTGAACTGCTTAGCGGTGACCATCCGAGAGTTGCCAGTGTTTCCACCTGTATTTTGAACAGGAGTCTCTCTCGCCTGATGTTTCATGAATTTCATAAAGCCTCTGAACATCCCATCATTCATCATATGATCGGTGTTGTTGTTTACCTAAGGATTATTAACTTCCTATTGCACATTATCCTAGGTATTGATCGTTGGTGACTCAACGGTCTCATGTGCTTCATTGCTGATCTCAACATTTTCAGATGCCATTTTCAAACACTACCACAAAACAAAGGTTAATTGACATATCACATATTATCCCTATACTCTGACCGACCAATTAAATACCAAATAAACTTAAGTAGGTCATACTAGCGAAGGAATTCCCCGTCTCTCCCCTCCTAGTTCTTGTCTCACATCTCGTGAGGGATCGTATCTAAGCTTTGATACCAACTGTGGCGCCCCAAAATAGGTATACATCACCCATCTTGAGTCGCCAAATACATGGTACATAATACAAATAAAACTTAATTATACTGTTTATCGTCTGTGTAAAATACGACAAAAAACATAAGTGGGAGTTTTAACATGAATATTATCTTCTAGACAATATCCACACTCAATGGAGTCCTCATTACAATTATTATCACACTATTTTATAGAATAGTGAGGACTACTAAAGCCTTTATCTGGACCATCACTCCATTTCCCAGCTCGTCCCGACTATATTCTCATTTCTGAAGAGAAAATGAAAGAAAAGGGTGAGCTCAACTAGCCCGATAAGAAATATTATGACTAAGATAATGCGAGAATAAATTATCCTTAGCCTTGACGATATAACAACGATAGAATATAATAGACAACAAGTTTTAGATCAACAATTTGCAATGCGGAACAAGCAATCCATTAGAAGAGTCAAGTAGAGCATGATATCAACTATCTTCTATGATTTAAAAAGTTTTCATCAACTTTATATTTGAGACTCGACAATAAATAAACCACATCATCGAATCATCCCTGCACTACTGGGCCGAGGATATTCATGTAATCATCAATGGTCATGATTATACCGAATAATCCCTAGTCATAATCATACCAACAACTGTCCATCAATGCACTACGGGCCAATGAGGACTTTTACTAAATCATTTGTAACATTACGGGTCATGATTATACCGAATGATACTTGGTCATAATCATATAAATCAATAGTCCATCTATGCACGTAAGCCAAAGATGACTTTCATCACAATATAAGCATGAGGATGATGACAATGATATAAAAATTCAAATTAACGAAACAAAGGATAAATTTTTAAAGATTTATAATTTAATTTATCCAGAATTCAATAACGTTCAAATTTCCAACACGATACTGCTTTGTTAAGTAAAATTCAAGAATGATATTGTAGCAAAAATGATTTGAACCGAAAATAAATCAATTTTTGTCATGAATAGTAATAATATTACCGAAGTGAATAGTATGAATAGATTAAGTAGTGAATAGTACTACTGAATAGAATAAGTACTTTATGAATAGTACTTTATGAATAGTACCCGTGAATAGTACTTTTATGAATAGTACCGTATAAATGAATAGTACTCATAGACAGTACTCCGACATAAAAACCTTCAAATTTAACAAGAATGTTCAAAAATATCTTTGTGAAACGATACTGGATGAAACACAAATTTCAAGGATATTCTACTAATTTCATGGAGTATAGAAGCCAAAACTTTAATAAAATGAGTATAGAATTCGAAATCTAAAACGAAATAATATTACTTACATACTATAGAGTATGGAAGAAAATATTATTTCAAGCGAATATTGAACAAAAATAACATCCCTTTCAACTGTTGAACGAAAATAATATTCTAACGAATATTTAACAAAGATAATATTCCTACGAATATTGAACGAAGATAATATTATTTATGAATATTGAACAAAAATAATATTCATACGAATACGAAAAATAATATCTCTTTAGAATATGAAATAAATAATACCCCTTACCTCAGAAGAAGACTAGATATTGGAATAGTGAAGTAGCAGACTTCTCTTCTTCTTTCTCTCTATAGCTTCTCTCTATAATTGCTCTTGTGAGTCTTAGTGAATTAGTGAGAATGAAGAAAGAATGAGCTTTATTTATAGGAAAATATAGTTTTCGATAAATTGCGTTTTGGGGCTCGAAATATTCTGATATAATACCTTCATCTTTTCTTTCATTTTTAATTTAGTCCTGCAATTATTATCAAACTTGCACCACCTCCCCTAATAGTATATCATGTGAATCAATAGTACAATCATGTGACTCAATAGTTCTATACATGTGAAAAAATAATTACAGTATAGTACCTTCATCTATACCTTCATTTTTAATTTAGTCATGCAAGTATTATCAATCTTGCACCATCTCCCCTAATAGTACATACATGTGAATCAATAGTACACACATGTGAACACATAGTTATAAGGATGCGAATTAATAGCAATTAATTGCTTATTTATCCAATTAATTACTCGATTGGTCAATAAAACTTCCAGACATCAATTATTATCGGAATAAATGTCGATTTCCACTAACACTAATAATCCCAACACAATGGAACTATCAATTTTATCTTTAATCAACACGAACTTATTCATCAGTAATATTATAACTCACAATATTTAACAACCAGATCATTCCCAGGAAAGAGGGGGCTTTCCGATAAGGATTTCTCCCTATTGGCGTTATTGGCGCGCAATAGGTGACCAAACCTCTCCTCTATAGAACTTTCTAGACATCGTCAATATTCCAAATAATAATATGAATAACTTTGTCGTCTCAATTATTGATTTAATAATAATAAATATTATGCAGATGATACTGTGACAATAATTGAATCAATAATATGAGAGATATGATGCAACAATTCTTTGTAGCAATAATTGAGTATAACTAAGTGACTTCTTACGTAAGCATCAATAATCAATATGGTGTCTTTCTTATGCAACCACGCGTATTACTGTACTTTTACTACCGGGTAGTTCAACAGTTTAACGGTAAAACGTTCGTCGTTATTTTTATAAAAAGATAATTATGTCATTTTCTAAATACAACAATACTTCCGTTGTGGGGTCGACCAATGATTGTGCCGTTGTATGAATATTCCCTATTAAAACGAATATTCCCCGACCAATCGAATATTCCCCGACACAACGAATATTTTATATCAACTTGCTTACTTTGTAAAATTTTCATGTATCACCCTTAACTTTAACCCTTTCTCAATTTAACCATTTACTAAATAAAATAATAATTATAAGAAAATTGAATACTTTCATTTCATAAAATTTGGGATCTCACACTTGTGGTGTATGAAATAGGATTCGCGTTGCCAAGAAATGTTTAAACAGTGGTGTATTGGTTGTGTCATTTAGGTACATGTGAAAAATATTTCTTTTTTGTTTATCAAATTCATCTAAGTATGTATAGGTGTGATGATATGCTTGTGGTCTGTTTTATTTCTAATAGAAGGGAGTAAGAAGCTAAATTGCTCTCTTTACTGGATGAGACAACCTAAAGTTAGGAAAAAGCAGCAAAGATTGAAACTTTATATATATACATGTGAGGTTCATTACTATAAATTGTACAGAATAGACCTGACCACATGGTCTTGGTTGAATTGTGTTTCAATTTTTTTGTGGTGTAGTTTATATATGTTTTCAATTGGTGTTGACTTCAATTAGAGATGACGGTTCTGATATGAGTCAGCTTATTGAGCACCAACTTCTTCTTTTTTTATTTTTTTATTATTACTTCCAGGAGAAATTGCTTCTTATTGGTTTATAGTATAAGAAACTTTATACTACTGATGTACATCTGTGTATGCCATAGTAGCCTGTTTCTCTTCCTGATCTTGATACTTATGCCATAGTAGCCTGCTGTACATTTTTTTTTGGTTGGTATTTGGTTAGAATGTTCATGTTGATTCCTTGTGGAGTAGCTTAACTAATCGTGTAGGACTTGTTTTGTGAATGCTTATAATTTAATAGGTTATGTTGTTCATCTGTTAAAAGTTGTGTTTATCTTATTTGAGCAACTCAATTTCAACTATTTTGGACTCCTTTATAGGAAAATTGAGTTTAGTTTGTGTACTGGAATGTATTGGAAAATGGTATAGATGGAGCTGCTGATTATACTCAGGGTATGGGTATTCTATCTAATTGACCAATCATTTAGAATTGAGCTCAGTGTTCCTTTCTTTACAATTTGCACTTAAAGGAGGTTTATCTTACTCCCCTAGGTCCTTGCATATTTTTTGTTAATTATTCTAAAATTTGTATATGTTGTTATTTATTTTGTCTATGCAACTGTGCATGCATAGCAGAAGCCTCCATAAATTGTATCTTATTACTTCATTTTGCTCTAAAAAAATTATTAGTTAGTTTCAGTTATGCCATCGGGAATATCATTTTTGTTTTTGGGCCTAGTCTTAAGGCCAATCGTTCAGCTGAAATGTGTGCGTGCCTTGCCAACTACTTCTAGCTTTCATACAAATCAAAACCTTCAATGTATTTAAATTTTACTACTCAAAATCTGAATGAATACATGCTTATGTATTTGTTATCTTTCTATGTATTTGACAAGTTAGACAATTAGTACCTTACATGTGATTGTGCAAATTTGTAGTGCTTTAGAAGCTATGCAAAATATTTTTGTTTGAGCAGCTTTGACTCGTCTCATTACTCGTTATATATTTTTCTTTAGGTTTAAGGATTATAGTTATTGTTTCTTTTTCTTATTTCCCTTTTCCTGTTGGCATGAAGCTGGTCAAGAATTAGTAAGTAATTAAAAGAATCTTCCTTCATTCTTCATTCCATTCCTTCATCCAAATGTAGCATTAATATTTTATGATCACCTTAAATATGATTTTAACATTTGATAAAACTAAAAAAAGATATTCTTTGGAATTGATTAACAATTTTTTGGTGCAAAACATGTAGTAAAGAAAGATATATGTGGGAGGGCCATTTTGTGGTAGTATCTAAGATGATTCCTAATGATTCCTAATGATTCCACAGTGTTCATGTCGAAAGTTCATGGTCTTATCACCTTTCTTTTACTGGCTTTAAGCATCCTGGAAGTATATTTGTTTTGATAATTTTAAACAAGTAGCTCAAGCACTATATTCCAGTCTGACATAAGCACTATATGCTCGTTCAGGTGTTGGATATTGTAGGGCATGGATGAATTCTTTTGAAAACTTTGGAAAAAAAAAGATAACATAATTAATTTTTTTTAATTTTTAAGAGGTTATTTTGGACGGAATATTTCGTAGGAAATAACTTAATTCTGTGAGAAATAACTTATTTTCGACTGAAATTCCGTAAGAAATATTCCGTCGAAAATAACTATTTTCGACAAAATTCTCGACGGACTTATTTTCGACGAGCTTTAATACGACTGAATTTTTGATAGAATTTTTCGTTGGACTTGGGCTTATTCCAACGGAATAAGCTTAATTCCGACAGAAAATCTAGTCGGAATTAAGCCTTTTTCTTGTAGTTTAATTCCTCTTCGAATTTCACCTCAATCTTTAGCAAATCGTTGATAATCTGATTGAAAGTATGAATATATTGAATCAGTTCTGATCCCTCGACCATTTTTAACCCAAACAAATTTTGCTTCAGAAACAGTTTATTTGTCACATATACCTAGATTCCAGTTTACTCCATATACCCGATGACGATTTATCACCAATCACGTGATATATAACCTCTTCTGCAAGACACAAACAAATTGTACTCACCGCCTTCGCCTGAAGTTCATCCCAGTCCTCAATCGACATGGTTTCTGGTTTCTTCTTCAACACCTTCACCTTCACATGGTTACCCTCTGTTGCCATAATCCAAAATTATCAGTCCCATCAAACTTTATCACATTAAAATTTATAACTTACGAATTTGATGCCATCGTTCTTTGCACGTTCAATCCAACCTAGCTCTGATACCAATTTTTTAGAATTGGATCACACACACACACACGACAGTAAAGAAAAAACATAGAGATTTACGTGGTTCCCCAATTTGGGTAGTCCATGGGTGCGGCGTTCCTTTTGTTATTCAACTTGAGTTACTTAGGGGTTTACAATAGATAGTATTTATAAATACTACTCATATTCCAACCCTAATTCACATTATAGCCTAAATAACCATAATGTCCTTGTAAATATCGAACCATAAAACCCGATGTCCGCGCCGGCCGTAGGCGTGGCTGCGCCACTTTTAGGCCCCGTTGCACGCCTGCGTTAATCTTTAGAGAGTCTTGTTTAGCGCTACCGACACGCCATGCGCTCCCGGATAACTTTATGTGAGATCCCAAAATTATGAAATGAAAGTATTCAATTTTCTTATAATTATTCTATTTATTAAATGGTTAAATTGATAAAAGGTTAAAGTTAAGGGTGATATGTGAAAAATTTTCAAAGTAAACAAGTTGTCATAAAATAATCGGTGATAAAAGTATAGTAATACGCGTGGTTGCATAGTAGAACACGGTATTGATTATTGATGCTTACGTGAGAAGTCACTCAGTTATACTCAATTATTTCTACAGTAATTACTGCATCATATCTCTCATATTATTGATTCAATTATTGTCATAGTATCATCTGTATAATATGTTATATTATTAAATCAATAATTGAGACGACAAAGTTATTCATATTATTATTTGCAATATTGACAATGTCTAGAAGTTCTGTCAAGGAGAGGTTAGATAATCTAATTGCGCGCCAATAGGGAAAAATCCTTATCGGAAAGCCCCCTCATTTTTGGGAGCAACTTGGTTGTTAAATATTGTGCGTTATAATATTAATGATGAATAAGTTCGTGTTGATTAGAGATGAAATTGATAGTTCCATTGTGTGGGAATTATTAGTGTTAGTGGAAATCGATATTTATTTCGATAATAATTGATGTTTGGAGGTTATATTGACCAATTGGGTAATTAACCGGATAAATGAGCAATTAATTACTATTAATTCACATGCTTATAACTATGTGTTTACATGTGTGTACTATTAATTCACATGATTTACTATTAGAGGAGTTGGTGCAAGATTGATAATACTTGCATGACTAAATTAAAAATGGAGGTGTAGATGAAGGTACTATACTATAATTAATTTTTTCACATGTTTAGAACTATTGAGTCACATGATTTACTATTGATTCACATGATATACTATTAGGGGAGGTGGTGAAAGTTTGATAATACTTGCAGGACTAAATTAAAAATAAAGGAAAAGATGAAGGTATTGTACTGTAATATTTCGAGCCCTAAAATGTGCAATTATTGAAACTATATTTTCCTATAAATATAAGCTAATTCTTCCTTCATTTCTCACCAATTCACTAAGTCTCACAAGAGCAATTATAGAGATAGAAGCTATAGAGAGAAAGAAGAAGAGAAATCTGCTACCTCACTATTCCAGTATCCAGTTTCTTCTAAGGTAAGGGGTATTATTCTTTTGTATTCATGAAGAGATTTATTTTCTTTCAATACTCGTAAGGGTTGTTATTCAATTCTTTATTATTATGTTGGAATAACCTGTCTAGGCAAAGTACCGCATATATGGTGAAATTCTTCTGTTATTCCATTCTTTATTATTCTGTTGGAATAACATATACATCTTGATCTATCGCGTACCTCAGTGAATTTTCATTGTTATTTCATTCTTTATTATTCGTTGGAATATCACATGCATGCGGATTACGCATGACACGGGTTCCGATTATTTATTATTACGTTGGAATATTACGTAAAATGCGGATTACTGCATGACCTAGTTCCATTCTTTATTATTCTCGTTAGAATAATCATGCATCTTGATCTATCGCATGCACAGTGGTCTGCGGTTATTCCATTCTTTAATACTCTGTTGGACTAACCTGTCTACGCGGACTACCGCATACATGGTGAATTCTTTTGTTATTCCATTCTTTATTATTCTGTTGGAATATTCTGTCTATGTGGATTACCGCATGCATGGTGAATGACCCTTCGTATTCATTCCTTATTAAATTGTGGAAATGATCTGTCTATGTGGATTACCTCATGGCGGGCAAAAATCCATTTAAAGTTTCATATATTCTCTTATACTCAGTTGGTTAAAGCTTTGGCTTCTATACTCCATGAAATTAGTGGAATATCCTTGATATTTGCGCTTCATCCAGTATCTTTTCATGGAAATATTCTGCTGAACATTCTTGAATTTTACTCTACAAAGCAGTATCATGTTGACAATTTGGACGTTATTGATTTCTGGATAAATTAAATTATAAATCTTTAAAATTTATCCTTGAACTTGTTTTATTGAATTATTATGTCATTGTCATCATCCTCATGCTTATATTGTGATGAAAGTCATCTTTGGCTTATGTGCATAGATGGACTTGGTATGATTATGACCAGGGATTATTCGGTATAATCATGACCGTAATGTAACGAATGATGTGGTAAAAGTCCTCATTGACTTGTAGTTCATTGATGGACAGTTGTTGGTATGATTATAACCAGGGATTATTCGGTATAATCATGACAATTGATTATTACATAAATATCCTTGGTCGTGGTGCAGGGATGATTCTATTTTATTTATTAAGCTGAGTCTCAACGATAAAGTTGATGAAAAACTTTTTAAATCATAGAAGATAGTAGATTTTATGCTCTACTTGACTCTTCTAACAGATTGCTTATTCCACTGCAGTTATTGATCTAAAACTTGTTGTCTATTGTATTCTATCAGTTGTTATATTGTTGAAGACTAAGGATAATTTATTTTGCATTATCTTAGTCATAATATTTCTTACTGGGCTAGTTGAGCTCACCCTTTTTTTTCACTGTTCTCTTCAGGAAATGAGAATATAGCTGGGTCTAGTCGGGGAATAGAGTGACGATCCAGATGGTTGCATTAGTAGTCCTCACTATTTTTATAAAATAGTGTGATAATAATTGTAATGAAGACTCCATTGCGAGTGGATATTGTCTAGAAGGCAATATTCTTGTTTAAACTCTCAGCTTATGTTTTGTCGTATTTTGCACGACAATTGTATAATGAAGTTGTAGTTGAGTTCTGTACCATGTATCTGGCGACCCAAGATGGGTGATGTATACCTGTTTTGGGGGCGTCACAGTTGGTATCAAAGCTTATGGATATGATCCTTGGCTAAGATGTGAGACAAGAACTAAGAGGGGAGAGACGGGGAATTCCTTCGCTAGTATGACCTACCTAAGTTTATTTGGTGTCGACGTCGGGATTTTTGAGTGTCCATTTTCGTTACTTGTTCTTTGGTGTTCTCATGTTAATGTGAGATTTGTTTAAAAAAACAAGTGAAAAAGGTCCGACATGTATAATCTCGACGATTTGACTTTAAGAGTCGCCAGTTGGTGTATTTAACTGGTTGAACCAATGCAACCGAAAAGGTTTGCACATTGACCCAGTGTTTTTACATTGCTAGATGGGTCTATGAAACAGAGATTCATTTTGGGTCCGAGGGCTTGATTATGCGGAGGGAAGGTGTTAGGCACCCCCTGACATCGGTGTTACCACGGTGACCGCCACTTTTCAAAGAAATTGTTATATGAATATGTGTGTGTGTATGTGTGTGTGGATCAATGTGCAATTATTTGAAAGTAGTGTGAGGCCTCATTCGCACTTATATACACAAGGTTTGAATTTTATAGAAAAATTCAGTTTTAACCAAGATATAGCAATGATGTTTTGTAAAAGAGGTTTTTCAAACCCTGTGCTCAATAGGAATTGAGACCTTTTCATACTTCCATTTTATTATTAAATGTCTGGCTTGTTTGCTTTTATTTTCGAGATGCGAAGCATTCTCGAGAAAATAATATATAGCGATCTTAGAACTCCTCATGGGCATGATGACCATCCAAGGAAATTCATACACCTTTGTAAAAATAATGTATGTTCGCTTACAATTTGAAAAATGTCCATCATGAGAATCGAATCTAGATTCAGTAAACTGAACCTGTGATCACATGATTCCTAGGCTCACATGATACTGCAATTTGTATGGAAAGCAGTAAGTAGTTATATATATAAAAGCTGTAAATATATATATACAGACATGATCAACCACCACGAAGCAACTCCATGGGGGATCGAAAATATAAATATATAAAAGCGATAAATATATATATGGACATGATCAACAGCCACGAAGTAAACTCCAAGCGGGACGAAATGTAAATAAAGCTGTAAAAACGATCAACTACCACGAAGTAAACTCCAGGCAGGACAAAATGTAAATAAAGCTGTAAAAGGCCACGAAGTAAACTACAGGCACAGACAAGAATGTAAATATATATATATATATATATATATATATATATATATATATATATATATATATAAAAGCGATAAATGCATAGAATGTGAATCTGTGCTCATTGGATATGTAAAACAACAATTATATATATAGTATATATATATATATATATATATATATATATATATATAAGTAATTAAGCATATAGGATATAAAAATCGGGATCATCGAGATGTAGTTCGACCACTTTATATATATATATATATATATATATATATATATATATATATATATATATATATATATATATATATATAAGCAATTAAACGCTCGGGCAAAGTCTAGGCTCAATCGAGATATAATTCGATAATGTTAGTCCATATATAAAATATATACATATATATAAGTATATATCTGTATGAAATGAAAACCACGGATGATGAAGTCGAGCGAAACACACTCACACGACTCTCAGCGTGTATAACAGTGTGTCTTAATATGAGAAGAAGGCTTTATAGAATATAAGAAGGCTTACGTAACGCCAAAGTAGATTTATAACTTTAAATGGATAAACACTCGGCTCCCATAGGATAAAAGATAGCTATATGTGAGCTAACTAGTGTTTAGAAGTGAGGAAACACTCAAAAGATGTGTATGCAGAGCAAAATGGATAGGGCTTCTTCGCCTTTTTGTGGCGACCCCAAATCCGGATACTTGAAACCCGAACTCGGTTCTCCACGATACCATTTCTTTAAGCTGAATAATACTAAATAATAATATAATTCAAACTTAATTTACATACATCAAAGTTTACTTTCCCAGGTACGTGACCTTCAAATACATTCCTTACAATATCTGACAATAGATTCCATTGTCTTACTAACTATAACCATTAATTCATACTAAATCTCATTCGAATAGCTTTTCTTTTCCCTTGTTTGTGCACGAGCCTTGTGTCGATCAGACGAATTGAAAACATTTAATTTAAGCAAGGATGAGCATTTGAGTGCCCAATAATAATAGCAATTATATATATAATTTGAAAGAATATAAGTATTCTCTTTACATAACACTTCTACAACGAATCAAAAGTTGTGAAGTAATCTGTACTGATAAAAGATTCACATAACAACTCTCTTTCAAATTCTTGAAATGAGGCTCCACCCATGAATAGGGTTTAAGAAACATACTATGAACATTCTTTTCATTTTTCGAAAAGGTTTATCGAGAAATTCATCCATAAACCGTCATAACTTACAGACACGGAGGGTGATCGACCAGATTGTACCTGTATTGATCGATCAATACTACATAACTTGAGCGAAATTCATCGCTCACCCCTTTGTCCGCCAAGCGCATAAAAATTTTCCCATTATCGGGATGTTCATACATGCACGGGTTCCAAACTTAGAAGGTTTTAATCTTGCTCAACAATAATATGTAATTCAACATATATGTATACGGGTAATTGACATGGTATATCAACATGTGAATAAATGCCATGATTATCCAAGTGGGGACACTTGTATAACCATTTAGAAATCAACTTAATGGAATATATATCCGAGCTAACATGTTGATAATCAAAGCGTACATAATCATGACGGAGAATAGAATAATTAAAACTTCTTACTCATGTTCATTGCATAAAGGAAATGCAAAGGTAGGATACTTTTTGATTCTTTGATTACAAATCTCAACTTAGGTTTTATCTCTTTATCACAACCTATCAATAAGTAGATCATTCGTTCGATTAGAACAATATATCATAACACATAATCTTTGTCTATTACGAACAAGATATAGTCTAATCACGTCATCACATAATCGCGTTGATCATACTTTTAGTTCATATTCTATACTTGAAATATTTTATACATTTTTCAAATATCTCATCCATGCTCTTACTGTAGCCTTTTTTTGCTATTATAGGGTCGACAAATGGTTGTATACGTCATCTCCGGATGACTTTATCGGTAAATCTTGAGTCTAAGACTCTTATCCTATACCTCAACATCGTAAATATCAAACATTTTATTTTTAATCATTTTGAAATTTCCAAAATTGAAAAATTTAAAATAAATCAAATCATCACTCAAGAGGGCTTATAGTCAATTTATTACTATGGGTGCTCTTCATCAAATCCTGGACTTCATACTTAGGTTCTCTAAGTACTAGTTTTGGCCATTTATAACTTTCAAACATCGGAATCATAATTAAATGATTTAAACATTAAACAATTCCATTATCATTAATAATTAATTTATATTAAACTATTAATGAAACCATTGCTAAAATATAAAAGTTATTTATAATAACTCAAACTATTTTTAAAACATTTATATTACCCTTAAATGATTTTTAAAACAATTAAAATCATTTTAAATAATCACCATTAATATATAAATATTAATGTACTATTCATCAAATATTAAAAGTCATTAATTATAACTTAAAATATTTTTAAATCCTTAATATCCTCTTTAAATGATTTTTAAATAAATAAAACCATTTTTAAACTATTTATTTAATAATAATTATTAAATAAACTAAATATCATTAATATTATCTTAATATCATTAATATTAAATTATTAATGAAATTATCCTTTAAATATTAAAAGTTATATTTTATAACTTAAAATATTTTTAAATACCTTAATTTCATTTAAAATGATTTTTATAATATTAAAATCATTTTTAAACTAAATTATTTAATATAATCATTAAATAACTTTAATATCATTAATATATAATTAATTAATGAAATTCATCACAAAATATTAAAAGTCATGGAAAATAACTCAAAATATTTTCTTATACCATAAAATAATTTTTCATGATTTTTCATGAATTAAAACTATTTTTAAATCATTTATTTAATATTATAATTAAATAAATAAATACCTTTTATATTTCAAAAATATTAAATATTTATGAAATATACTCAAAATAATTAAAACTATTTTTCAGACTTTAAAATAATTTTTCATAATTTATTTGGTATTTTTAATAATTAAAACTAATTTTTCTAATTTTTAAATTAATTTAGGAAAATCGAAATTAAAATAATTAAAGCTGTAAGCTAAAGGCTCCTATAGTGACGATGTATATCGTATAGGTGTTCTTGACCTACCCAGATCTTCATAAAGCGAGGCAAGGTAGCTACTTTGACCGTGAATAACTCTCTCATCGTAGCAATTTGGACAATCTATAAATTGAGTCTTGTAGAGGAAATACAAGACTACAAGATACAACAATCATAACCTCTAAACAAACATCCGATCCGGGATAAATCGGCCATAAAAGTAGCTACCAAAAGTCATTTCTTCACGAAGAAGCGATTCGAGGTGCCTACTTTGGACCTCTATAACTTGATGATCGTGTAACGTTTATGTGATCTATCAATTCCGAGTGTGTAGACAACATGTAGGACTACAACTCTAACACTTAACATCATCATAAAACAAGAAATCAAGCATCTAAAGTATGGTCAAACCTTGTCGTAGGAAAAATTAACACTTAGAAAATTGCAGGATGCCTGAATTTTACGTCAATGCCGATCAACCCACTTTGACCTTAAATAACTCTTAATCCGTAGTATATATGGACCGATTCTTTTTGGAGGTTAAAACCACATAACAAGCTACACATAACAACCTTTAGAACACAAAACACATTAAAGATAAGCAGAGATATAAGGCTGACATTTTCCAAAATAATATTTTACGGACACTTAGAATATTTTCGGGTTTGAAGCAGCGGTAGGTCAATCTTAAATCAACCCACTTTGACCGCTTATAAATCCCGATCTACAATAGATATAGACCTGATTCCTTTTGGAGATTAAAGACCACATATCAGGCTACCTATAACAACTTTTAAACAACAAAACTCGAGATCGACCAAAGAGTTATAGCCTCTGACATTTGGTGAAAAATAACAGAATTCGGTTTTTCCAACTTGCTCAAATCTTCAAATTCGTGCACTTTGATGTTATGGGTTCATGATTTTACAACCCAGAACATTAATAGACTCTCTATTACACTACTTTAAACAATCAATTGCATCAATTAACGTCGAATCAAAGGATTTCAAAATTAGGGAATTTCATACCTTTTCTCACTTTGATTTCTTGATTTCTGACTTTGATCTTGTGTTTTTGATGCTTGTGATCATGGGGCTATACTTAGGAGTGTATGGGCAAGTGTTTTTGGGAGCTAAGAGGTTGAGAGAGCATAGCTAGAAGAGTTGGGCAATTTTAGTGTACAAATGAGCTTAATCCTCACTTAATCTCTATTTATAGAATAATTCAAATGCCTTGGATGCTAGATTGGTTGGTATAATTGAGGTGTAATGGTATAGTAGCATGAGGGAATTCTAGAAGGTGGTGGTTGGCTAGCTTTTGCAAAGATTCTAGCAACAATGCTACTAATAATACACTAATAAGCCAAAAAGGGCATTTTGGTAATTTCGCATATAATTTCATGGGCATTCTTGTACATGGCAATTAAATGTAATATTTAATCACTAGATGGTAATTCTTATTATTTACCAATTACTTCTATCCTTTGGTAAATTAAAACTTTTATACATTAACATCGTAATTAAACCCAAAAATTTAAAATTAGGGTTTTCGATTTAAAATTTAGGGTTCTATAATTAGGGTTTCTTAACGCCATAAATTAGGGTTTCTAATTGACCATTAGGGTTCTCTAATTATATGTGTATGTTACTAACACAGTCATTACGGTCTCTAACTTCAACCGATTAGGGTTGTAATAATTGTGGTTTGTCTAATTATCGACATACAATGATAATTGGGTTTTCTTCTAATTACCAGGCATCTTATACACAATAACCTTCATATACATATCATACTACTCGGTCATATCTCAGAATCGAGTTTAATAATTAGGGTTTCACAATGAGGGTAATATCTTTATGACCTAATTGATTATCATTCTTTCGATATTATCTGTCATACATACACAAGTACATAATTATTGTCTTGTAAAATCATTATAACAATAATATAATATTATTATTCTCATCTCTTGATCACAATCCCAATTCGAGGTTTGGATCTCATATCCGACTTCTCTTTTCTTACGGCAAGATCAATAATCGAGTTAAAATAATTAACTTAAATATTACGAACAAATCATATAATAAAATATTTATTATATAATTCTAATTATCACTTCATATATTATTTCCAATCATGTTATCATGGAAAATAATTAATAAAAATATTTACGCTTCTGAAATTAATTACCATAAAAATATAATTTGTAGTAATTAATAATTCCAAAATTATTTCTAATTTTTCAAGTAATAAATATATTCGCATTTATCGTTCACATTACTAGACACTTATTCTCGTCATTAAAGAAAAAAAAAATTATATGCAAATTTTCTTATTTATTTTATTTAGGAAATCTCGGGTTATTACACTTTTTTCCTCCCTCTTCTTCTCAAAATGGTCGACCCTGAGGCTTGTATATATAGGCGGATAGCCATGGTACACCTATGGCGGTAGCATGATTGTACCTATGGTTGGTCGTGGGTATCGGAGCCTCACAGGTCCCGTCGTCTCATAGTACGTGCACTCATGCACTATAATGTCCGCTCGAACTTGCAGAACTTCAATCCGAGCATTTAAACGAGGTATATCTGACCTTCTTCGGACCACTTGTGTCAAGAGTTACGTAATGACATGGATTAGAGGTTGTATGCGAAGTCGAGGAAGAGGGTCTGTGCCCTGGTCTTTAAGCTTCAAATTCTATCCAATCTTTGCAGCGTAATAGTCACTTGGGATTGTCAATCCTCGCTCTTATGGACATTCTTTGGATGTATGTATGTATGAAGTGTTGAGACGGCGTGCCATTGTCGAAGGAACAAGATGACGTTTGACTCTCATGAGGTTATCACGGTTTGAGTTAAAAGTAGGCGTTCTTTCGGGGTTATTGGTGTACCGGATTGGACTACTTGTTGGTATGTTGTGATATCATCTTGTTGATATGGTAAGATGACATTGTGACTCCTCACCGGGGTTATCGTTGGTTTAAGCGGAAAGCAGACGTTGCTCAGGGTTACAGCTGAGATTGGACTGCTGCTTGTTTGTATGTATCACTGTCATCTGTGGATGTTCATATCTGCCCGTTGTCAACTCCGGGTCTGAGGTGTGTGTGCCTCGACAGGATGTCTGAGGTTGAACCTGATTGCATATATTTAAAATAAGCATTTCCGAGGTTATCGCTAGAACTGCAATGGCATCTCTTGGGGCTATCACCAAGGATGGGGTTCTTACTCGAGTGTTTTTCGGGGATTGGGCGAAAGCGTTGCGGTGTTATCGTAGAGACGTAGCTGTCTTCTTCGGTGTTATTCTTGGTCTTTTGATCTGCATATCTGGGTTATCTTGAGATTGGAAATGACATTCGGTGTGTGTTTCGGGTTTGAGATGATGTTCCCGGTTCAGTGTTACGGGTTGGGCAACTGATGTTCGGTTTTGTGTTCTGGTTGGGCGAACTTGGTAGTATCAATGGATGTAATATGTCTTTCAGGGTTATCTCCAAAAGACGAATCTACCCTCTTGTAATGTTAGTAATAGGAGTGCAGAAAATTTCGAGTATCTATAGATGCCCCTCTTTATCATATTCACGCAATGCAAGGCATGGATAGGATAAAGAATACTAGACACTTGAAATGCAAGCAAGATAAACATGATCTTATGTACGACAACATGATGCAAATACGTAGAATACATGAATGATTTTCGTGTAATCCTATTGGGATGACAATCAGTGATGGCTTGGACATGCGATCCAAGTTTCCAAGGATGTTGATGTTGGGGCTATCACCAAAGTCTTGAATCCTAGACACTAGCTTATACTCCATAGAGGTACCTCTTGTGTGTAAGAGATCTATGGGGATAAAGCTTTGTCTGTTTGAGGATGTGTATAACATATTCCCTCATTCTGTCGGAGTTACTACCAACAGTTTTTTGATATCAGGGTTGCCTGATCTTCGCTGATGTGTGTATCACCAGATAAATCCCTGCTGGATGTAGTGTCAAGGCTGCTTGACCTTCATTAATGTATGTGTCAATAGTAGCATTGCGTTGTAGCCCCCACCGAGGAAGGTTGCTTCGATGAGTTTACTTGCCATCGGTTGACATGATGTCAAGGCTGCTTGACCTTCATTGATGTGTGTATTAATGGTTGCATTACGTTGTAACCCCCACCGGGGATACATAGATCCTTGAAAGATGCGCGTTGTCGGGGATACGTAGATGTTTGATAGATGTACGTTGTGACCCCCGACGGGGATACATAGATGTTGATAACTTCGGCATTGTAACCCCCGCTGGGGAGGTTTGATATTTCATGGTTTTGCGTTGTAACCCCTGCCGGGGATACGTCAGGGTTGTCTGACACTCATTGACGGCATCGAACCTTTGTGGGGTATTGCCGAGAATGATCTGTGAAAGCTGAGCTCATCGGTATAGTATACCATGCATTCAGGCGAATATCTTTGAGACGACGGGAGTTTAACTTTGACCGACGAGAAACTAGGATTTCAGGCTATTCCGCTTAATCGCGTAGCACTTTTATTCCTGATTTGGCCTTTTTAGCTTGTGAGACCTCTTTTGCAACTCTAACTGGAGTGAGCCGGAGGTGTGGGACCCATGTAAGAGTGCATGCAGTGTACTACTGCAGTAGAGCCCTGAGTTAGCTTTGCGGCCAACCGTACTATGTATAAAGCAAATGGTTGCTTTCATAAGTCATTTTCAAGTTGTCGGCAAATGAAGGAAATCAAGAGAGCTCTTCTTGAGATCTGCTTTGAGTTAAGAGCAACTTTCAAAGATATTCTCGCCACCGTACAAGCATTCTTCACTGTCCTGGTAACACATGCATGTATTTTTTCCAATTTCTGTCCGTTGGAAAATGACTTATCGCATGAAATGCATTTAGACACATAGTAGTGAATATGCATGCTGATATGACTTGATAAAAAATATTCAACATAGCAAATGTTAGTATTAAACCATCTTTGAACATAATTATGTGAAAAATTTGACTTTTAAACGATCAAATTGGCACTTTTCTTATCATTTCTTATCCTATATGAGGACAAATGAGTAAAGGTAGACAAGAAAAATAATCCACAGTAATTAGACTACACTTACGGATTTTTTCTTTGCAATGTATTGATGCATCTGGAGGATGTATATGGTGTGTATAGGTGTGCTTCTTGAATGACCACCTAGTCATGCCTATGTGCATGTGTTTAGTCCCATTTACAAAGGGGTTATGGCAAAATTTTCCCAAAATGTAGGTATTGGGTAGTCATGCATTTTTAACTCTACTGTAGATGTATGTTAAAGCAATGCATGCATGCATGTAATCATAGAATGCATTTTGAAAAGACTCCAGGTAAGAAATTACCACACCCTTTTTGAGGTGATTTAGAGACTTGCTGTCCAGATATCATGGATCCGGATCAGCCGAGTAGTTCCCGCAGAACCACTTCTGGTGTACGGAGGAGGGCTTTTGAAGAGCCTTAGCGTCGTTCTGTTAGACAGCCTCGTCGCTTGGCGGAGGCGGTGATACGTTCTATTCAGGTTGAAGTGCCGAATGTCGAGGATGAGGAGGAGGATCCACCGATTGAGGTTCCTGCTCCTGCTGTACGTGTTCCCCGTAGAGAACTGCCAGGTATTCAAGTGGAGAACCCAGATCTTCTGGGTGACTTGAGTAGGCATCTTTCAGTATAACTGCACGCAAACGAGGTATGAAGTTAGATCTTTAATCTTCCTTATTTCCTATTGATGAGGAGTCAAGGAGTTTGATGTTGATCTGCATTTGATGTAGGTTCCCGGCTTCACACAGCCTCGAGGGAACTAGTTTAACATCCACTCTATGTATCAGGCCTTGCATGATGACTACAGAGCTATCGTCCATGGCTGGGGATTCGGGAGGTTCTTCTCCATTCTACCCCGTCGCTGTCCTTGGGGTTACCTCAGGGCATTGTCTGAGCGGTGGTTTCACCAGACTCAGTCACTCCATTTGCTGGACTGCGAGGTGATGATGTCGCTGATAGATTGGCGGTTTATCACATGTATAGAGTTTGTAGGGGAGCCAGTGCCTTGCACGGTGGATATCACCCTCCACACGTCGTCGAGATCCTTGTTGGGAGTTAGAAGGGGAGGCCAAGGGCAAGGCTGTTTTGTCTGAGTCCTTTGAGCATAGATGCTATGAGCGGGCTATTGAGTGAGCCCATACCCAATGATGTGAGAGTCAGGGATCACATTCTTCGACGATTGTTCCTGATGATCATTAGGGGCTGCTTCATAGCAGATAACTCTTCTACGGTGTCCTTCGCTTTGATCAGTGCCACTTGACACGTGGACCGTATAGGAGAGTATGATTGGGGTTCCTACACCTTTGCCTACTTCCTTGGAGGAATGCGCATGCGATCGCAGGGCTTGACCGAGGCGTGGTTAGGATTCTATCCATTTCTGCTGGTGAGTGTTTCTCTTATCTTTTCCCATGTATGGGTTAAGAGTGTTGACTGACAGTAGATGTTTGCCTTTGTGTTGGCAGTTTTGGGCCTATAAGAGGCTTCTTTGTTTGCATCCTGTGACCGTTTTAGGTTTAGATACCTATCCACGAGGATGGAGTTGGCATCATTCCATACTGGCGGAGGTCCCTGTTGCTGAGGGTTTCACTCATTGTCACCTACAGCTGGAGCTATTGACAGCCGATGTCATCACATAGATTCTGTACTCTGGAGAGCATTTAGGAGTTGGTTTTAAGGATGGGTACCTGACTGGAGTTGAGTATGTCATTTCCACCCGCAGGATTCCTCTCTTCACAGATGGAGGATGGGAGCTCTATTTAAGAGAAGCGTCTTTATTAGGAGCACTCTGAGAGAGAGATTCAGTATCACCGATCTTGCCTCCTGCCGTGCGTTATTGGCCTGTTTTGCAGTCACCGTCATTGACATCCCATTGATGGGGATTGACGATTTTACATTGTCAGAGGGTCCCTGTTCTCAAGAGATGTTCCAACAGTGGTGGATCCCTCGTACGATTGGAGCTCAGACCCGTGCCACACAGTTTATGGGGGGTATGGTTCCAGGATCCGTGATGATGATGGATTGGCTAGCCTGTATCAGAGATCCGACTCATGTGACACAGATTGACAGATTGACTCGACAGTTGGACCGGTCACATCTTTTCATTCGGTATTTGGGCTGAGATCCTGCAGAGGTAGATACTTTTTATCCTTTCAGCTCTGGCGCTGGTCCCTCAGGTGACCCATATGGTTTTTTCAGTATGCAGATCCTCCTTTGTATCGGCCGACATCCACAGATAGAGATCCAGTGACTCAGGAGGAGTTACATCAGGTGGACAGGATCAATGATGTAGACATCAACACTCTTGACTTTTTTTGATGTATTTCTCGCTATCTCTTTTGATAAGCCTCTGTTGTATGTTGGGTAGCTTCGCCCCATTTCCCTGTATATTAGCTGTACAGAGATGTATTAGATGATGATATACTTAGGAATGTATGTACAGTTTTCCATTCCTTATATCATATTGCCATCTATTGTATCATGCATGTTATTATGTTATGCATATGTATGTATGTCCAGAGATATTCTGCATTGACCCCTGGATGGTCTTATGACACGGCCCGTACAGATGTCTTCTTCAACAGTTAGCCGTATTAATCATACCCCACCATTTGTGGTGGTAGTTAGTATGTGCTCATGGTATGATAGTATATCACCATCAGACATGGTGATCGTAGATGATTCTTTAAGATATCTTGTAATACATTGATGTTTTGAGTTCCCACAGATTTGAAGAGGGCATGCTAGAAACCTTTGGGTATCGGGGAGGCGGGTTTTTCGATTTGGGACCCGAGTTGACTCTACTTTGGAGGAGTATGCACGGTTGCCGATCTTTCTTCTTTGGGATGACTTTTTGCGTATATGGCTGTGAAGACATGAAAGCAGACGGTTCATGACCCTCACGGATTGAGGCGTAGAGTGGTCGGGGCGAGATTACATCCGACCACGTGATATCCGGCGTTTCTGTTTAACAGGTTTGGCTCTAAAGACGACTATGCACGGCATTCAGGGATTTCACCACACCGGAGGATCATTGGCGTTGACCCGAGTAGATGTCTTTACTTATGCGTATTATCATACGTCTTCATGTCGCTGCAGTACATGGATGAAATTTGGATATCGGCGTCATTATGGCGGTGAGAGCTCTTAGGGAGGTCATACCATTGTGCAGATGATCATTGCGAGACTCGAGGTCATTTACATATTTGCCGCAATTATCCGTGGGAGTGTTTACAGGTAGTTCGATCATTCTGTATGTGTGGTTTATGTCACACTTGAGACCGATTGGCACATTTAGACGACAGGGGTTTTGTTTCACCCAGGAGATAGCCATGTCATACTCCTTTCAGCCTGCAGAGTGCATATATGCTGCATCGTGGTTAGCTTTCCTGGCAGGGATTAGGGATCCGTTTGCCATATTGTCGTGTTCAGGGCTTAGTTCACCCTACAACTTCATTACTCATGATTCAGACATAGATTATCTCCCTCTAGCTGGATTGAGGGGCATGATTACTTACCACCCACTGGCTGTTATGTGTTAGTTTGACCAATTTCAGGATTTTCATCCGTATGAGGGGGCAGTGAGTCAGCACTTCGCGTCACACCGTTTATCAGCGAAGGACAGATCCAGGTTGTATGCCTGTTGGGATCAGCGAGAGTTGTTGAGTTTTGTCGATCATCCGAGTTGTTCTGCGAGTATTCCTCATGGATGGAGGCAGAGGCGCATCAATTGTGGCGGTATCCACGTGTGAGGGATTGATTACGATGATGAGGAGCCTATGAGGAGGCTATTATTCCCATCGATGATTTGACTATTGAAACGCCGACATTTATGATGGATTCTCCACCTGAAAGTGCTGCTTGTTACTCGATTTGGCACAACATTTGGAGCAGAGTTTACATCGATGACCTATGATAGAGATCGAGGCTAGGTAGCGATGTTGTGACTCTTGATAAAGAGAATCTTTGCTTCTGTTAGAGGGGTGAGGCTAGATCGACCGAGGGATGTATTGATAGTGGGCGGGATCTTGCCTTATCTGGCTGGGGATGTGGCCATTGCTTGAGTGACACTTCAAGTGAGATCCCGGATGATTATCGGTCTTCTGGAGCATGAGTGTTTACATTGATGAGCATTATTCCACCATGTAGTTAGCCCTCGATCTGCTAGCTTCGTGTAGATACCTTTAGGGGGAGCTTGCAGTTGCTTCCTCCGTCTTCGAGAGAGGGATGCTATGTTAGATCGATAGTCCGCATACACACGAGATCTCGTAGATAGCTTTGTATTTTCTCGCATGCAGACTAAACAGCCATTTTGTCATGTACATCACGGATGTATATATCAAACAGTATTATATATGGCAGGGAAATATATTTTGATTCACCTCCCTCTTAGTTATGCCTTGATACTTGCTTGATATTTGCCTGTTTCTCCAGGGCCTTGTGATCTTGATGCATTCTGAACTTATCTTTGATAGATGGACATTGATACGTCGCAAGATCTCTCAGAACGGATCACTGATTTCTGTAAATTCCTACCATCTTTGGTGTCTTGGGACTAGTATCTGTATGGAAAAGTGGAGAGGAGGGTAGTTTCTTCCTCTTTGAGATTGACCGCACCACAGATGGTCGCCAGTACTTCTATTTGTGAGAAGCCTAGTTAATTCCATCTCTTATGGGTTGGTATTGCTCTTTGAGGCACGATCGCAGCTTAGATGGTCATCGAATCTTCTATTTGTGAGAAGAGGTTGGGTAATTCCATCCCTTTGATCTGAAACCGATGAAATGGGACGAATTGAATATTGATCCCAGTACCGTGTGACAAGTATATTGTTCTAGTAGGGGTTAGACTACACCATAAATGGCTTCCTATGTACTCCTATTGAAGAAGAGATCAAGTCTGCGTAGTCAGAACCTAGTGTAGGAGGTTCAACGCTGAATGCGGAAAGCGGATGGGTGTAGAAGTATTTTTGTTGTTTTTTGTTGTTTTGTAGAGAAAAGGTAGAAATGTTTTTGTTGTTTTTCTTTATTGCGACCGGGCCATATAGAATATGGTTGCCTACGTACCCCCGGGTATCAGGGAGATCAGGTCGACGTAGTTCGCCCCTCGGGATGAATTGAAGGCGAAGAGAAGTGTGAATCCCATGTGCAAGCTATACTGCGAGGAGAAGAAAGTTTGATCCCATAATGGGGATAAGCGCAAGTGTGTAAAAAGTTTGATCCGTCCTCGGGACAAAGCTGCAGCGTAGAAAAAGTTTAATACCGTCTTGAGGATAAAGCTGCGGTGTGAAAGGTTCAATCCGTCTTGAGGATAAGCAAGAAATTGTGAAAGGTTAAATCCCATCTTCAAGATAAGCGAGATTGTATGAAAGGTTTGAAATGAAGTAAAACCAGTTCACCGGGCTTGAAGTGTATGTTTCCCTGAGGCGAAGAGTATTCAAAAGGGAAAGTTTCAAAACGGAATGGTATTTGGTGATTTGAGGATCAAAACCGGGATGTTTGTTTGATGGTAACCCGAGGACACGATCAGTTTCCACGGTGTCTAAGTTAATGTCGTGGAAATTCATCGTAGTCCACTTCACCGCAATCTGAGAGCACCTCCTGTCAATACTTCCTTGACAACAAATGGGCATTCCCAGTTAGGAGCGAATTTTCCCTTAGATTGATCTTGGTTGTCAATGATCTTCTTCAAAACCAAGTCATGTTGTTTGAATTGTCATAGTCGAACTTTTCTGTTGTAGGATCATGCGATCCTTTGCTGATATAACTGACCATGGAAGATTGTCGCGGTTCTCCTTTCGTCTATCAGAGACAATTGGTGATACCTGTCTTGTACCCATTGGTCTTCATCCAACTGAGCATCCATCAATACTCTGAAGGATTCCATTTCTATTTCTATGGGGAGCATTGCTTCCATCCCATAGACTAATGAGTAGGGGGTTGCCTCAGTGGAAGTTCGCATGGAAGTTCTATAGGCTAATAAAGTCAGAGGCAAGAGGTCAGGCCATCCTTTGTGATTGGCGGACATTTTCTATATGATCTTCTTGATGTTTTTATTAGCCGCTTCAACAGCACCATTCATCTTCGGACGGTAGATGACAGAGTTGAGATGTCTGATGTGGAATTTTCTGCATAACTCCTCCATCATTTTGTTGTTGAGGTTCTTAGCATTGTCTGACACAATGACCTCTGGTTGTCCATATCGACGAGATGACATTGTTTTCGATGAAAACAATGATAACTTCTTTAGTGACCTTGGGGAAGGATTACATTTTTACCCATTTGGTGAAGTAGTCGATCATGGTGAATATGAATCGATGTCCATTCTCGACTTTAGGCTCGATGGGCCCGATCCGTCCATTCCCACATTGAGATGGGCCATGGCGAACTCATATTGTGGAGTTCCTTGGAGGGCATGGATAGCATTCCCATGAATCGGCATTAATAGCACCTCTTGGACGTGATCATCACGGTCGACTTTGAGTGTAAGCCAATAATGTCCCGTTCTGAGAATTTTCTTGACAAGTAAGGGGCCGCTCATGTGTGGGCCACATACTCCATCATGGATCTCATCCACGAGTCTCTGAGCTTGGTCTTTGTCTAGACATCTGAGGAGACCTAATCCAACATCTCTTTTGTAGAGTGCATCTCCGCTTAGGTAGAATTTCATAGCAAGTCGATGAATCCGCCTCTTCTCAGTTAGGCTCGCCTCAGTGGGTGTAGATCCATCTCATAGATACTCCTTAATGCATTGATACCAAGGGTTGTGGATGGGAGGTAGCTCATCCGATACTTCTCCAAACGTAATTCCCATAGACTGGGGCTTTTTGCAGAGTAAACGTGATGATTAGCATGTTTTCTTTGTTTGGTATGTAAACCAAGGAGGCCAACGTTGCTAATACATCTGCAAAATCATTCCTATTACGAGGAATGTGTAGAAAAGAGATTTCTTTGAACTCCAAAGCCATCTATAAAACTTGTCGATGGTAAGGCGCGAACAAATGTAATTCTTTGGTTTGATAGATTCACGTGGATTGCTTGATTACCAATTGAAATCCCCAAAGGCAGATTAACACGATGCCCATTGAGCAGGAAAGTTTTAGCCCCATGATCTGACCTTCATACTCATTATGTTGTTGGTGCGGATAAAGCGCAATTTGACAATGACGGGGATCTTTGCTCCACCGTCTGGGATATTAAAAGCGCTCCATCTCCGAGCCTTCTATATTAATGACTCCATCAAAATACATTCTCCACGTCGGCATGTATTGTCTTGATGTTATGGAATGAATTGTCATTACCCCTTCATCGGGAAAGTATGTTTTAAGGGTTTGTAATCCCTATGATGCAATGACGATTGATCCGCAATTCTTTGACCTTTGACAGACTTTTGCATCACATAGACGATGTCAAATTGCTATAGGATCAACTGCCATCTGGAGAGTCGACAATTCAGTATGGGCTTACTGAACATATACTTGAGAGGATCCATTCGGGATATGAGATGGGTTGTGTGACCATGGAGGTAATGTTGTAACCTCATGGAAGCCCATGCTAAAGCACAACAAGTTTTCTCACTCAGAGTGTACTTGTGTTCACTGATGCTGAATCTTTTGCTGAGGTAATAGATAGTTTGTTCTTGGCCTCTATTATCTTTCTGCCCCAGCATGTAGCCCATGGCATTGTCATTTATGGACAAGGACATGAATAGGGGAACATCATCCCTGGGAGGTACCAAAACAGGAGCGTTAATCAGTTGCTCTTTAATGGTAAGGAAGGCTTTCTGACACTCATCGTTCCATTTCATGGAGGAGTTCTTCCTTAACAGCTTCAAAATGGGCTCACAGGTTGCTGTGAGTTGAGAAATGAATCTGCTAATGAAATTGATTCTTCCCAAAAATCCCCATATTTCTTTCTCTGTCTGAGGAATGGGCATTTCCTTGATGGCCTGGATTTTGGTAGGATCCAGTTCAATCCCTTTGTGGCTGACTAGGGAACCTAGCAACTTGCCTGACTTAACACCAAAGGCGCACTTGGCGGGATTCAACTTCAAGTTGTACTTACGCAACCTATTGAAAATTTTTGTGAGATGGTCTAAGTGGTCATCCTCCTTCCGGGATTTGACAATGATGTCATCCACGTAGATCTCTATCTCTTTGTGCATTAAATTGTGGAAAAGAGCCATCATAGCTCGCTGATAGGTTGCCCCGGCGTTGATGAGGCCGAATGACAACCGTCTGTAGAAAAAGGTTCCCCAAGGCGTGATGAAAGCAGTTTTCTCATGATCTTTCCCCCTGGTTTAGGCACGGGAACAATGTTGGATATCCACTCCAGATATATAGACACCATGATGATGTCAGCTTGAAATTGTTTCACAATTTCCTCTTTAACTTTTAAACTCCATTCAGGTTTCAATCGCCTAAGCTTTTGCCTAACTGGCTTGAATTCTTCTTTGATGGGAAGGCGATGAAGAACAATGTCCATGGACAAACCCACTATATCTTCATGAGACCATGAAAATACATCATGGAATTGGGTTAATAGTGCAACCATGTCATTCTGTTGATTTTTGGTAAGGTCTGAACCAATCTGGATTAGCTTAGGGTTGTCTAAGGTTCTGAGATTGAAAGGAGTGGTTTGATCAAGATTGGGTTTGGGTTTGTCTGCGACCCATTCCTTAATCTCCTGAGGTGTCTCAATGTCCTCTTGGATGTCCATCAAGTCTGAGTCCAACTTTGCATCAAAGTTACAGCCCTTGTGGAGAGAAGGCATGTCATCAGCAAGGACATGCACATCTAAATTTAGAGTCCTGAAACAAAAGATGCTTTCACTTAATATATGCAACTATTCGATCATACAAAAGTGTTAGCATGTACTTGATAAAATAAGCGCTAGTCTTTGTAAAGGAAAGCAAGCAATTAAAGTTATCTACTGAGCGGAGGATTTTCTACCCATTTTACCCTAAATCGACCAATGAATGGAGTGCTGCTCCAATTTTCGAGGGCAAAGTCTTGATGGACTGCAGTGATGGAAGGATCGTCATTGTCCTCCTTCTCCCGAATGATAACCATGACATCTGGGCAATCATCATCTGGGGTGTATCTATTTGTATGTTCATCATGAACAATGACATGAATGTCTGCCATCATGAAGGCAAGGTCATGTTTACATTTCCGTTCCTTTTCTTCCACTTCGGGATCAGGAATCAGCACCCCTTTTGCTTTGATTGGCACTGGTTTGAAGCAGACATAGCAACAACATGTCTTTGGAACCTTCTTTGGAGATTGCATTAACTCATGAGGTAAAGGTATAGAAAATCGCCATCTGGTGAAGCTTGAGGAACCTAACTTGTGCTTATGAGGATTCACTGTAACTAAATGGCGAGAATAGCCTAGTCGAATTGTTCAATTTGTTGGACATTTGAATAGGGTGCTTAATACCACCTTATCTTTACCAAGCCCTTGTCGGGTTAATGACCCGATGACATCATTTCTTGAGTGGTGACATAACCTCGGCGGAAATCTTGGAGTGCGGGAAGAAGTGGCTCTAATAGAATGGTATTGTGTGTTACTCACTTCCAGAGTATGGAAACTGGCCGGTTCAACTTCTGAATTAAAGCTGATAATTGGTAGAGTTCCTTATTCAGGACAATCTGACTCAGCGTTGACAATGACTAAACTGTTGTTGATAATGTATTTGAGTTGTTGATGTAGCGTGGAGGGAACAACTCCAGCCATGTGTATCCATGGTATCCCTAATAGCAGGTTGTATCCTGAGTCTATCTTGAGGACGTGGAAGGATACATTGAATGTATTTGGACCAATCTCAATTGGCAACTCAATCTTTCCAACGGAATTTCGCCGGGATCCATCAAAAGCTCTAATGACCGTGTGGCTGCTTTGGATCCGCTTGAGATATTTAGAGATGAGCCTCCATCTATCATTAAGACCTTTAGCATATACGGGAAGACAAAGCGCAATATGCAAAGGCTTGCGATAATGGGGTCCCTTTAGGAGGTATGTCGTCATCAGTGAAGGATATCGCATTGTTGTTGAAATGTGATCAACCAAATGTTGAAATTTTTCCACGTCCACTGATTTTGGCAAATAGGCTTCTTCTAAAACCTTTTCAAAGATCTTAGATGATCCTCGGGAAGAAAACCAAGTCCAGTATCGAAATCTGGTGTGGAGCTTCTTGCAAGCTTAAAACCACTTTGGCTTCATTGTGGCCCATAGTGTGGAGGAATTTTTCAATCTTCTCCATGGACAACTTCCCCTTTTCTTCGCAAGTAGGTTTAATAACCCGTTGAGGAAGATACAGTGGATTTTCCTTTGACACTATAGCAGTAGTATGAGATGTGGATCCTTCAGCTTCTCCATAATTCCATGGAACGTTGTGCAAGCTGACAACAGGATATTGTGGTATGAAAGATAAAGAAATTGGTTTTGGTGCGGTCACTTTCAAAGGATTGTCAGTTCCTTTAAGTTGAATTGGTTGTATGGGAAATGCTTTAACAGTCTCATCATCCACTTATAACTGCTACTGATCCCTTCCATTTGGTAGGACATGCATTCCCACCCTTGAGTTGTACAGTGTAATCATCTGCTATTTGTAGGACACCGCTATCAATAAGATTTTGAATAAGATGGCGGAGTGCCCGGCATTCTTACGTTTATGAATGGCGAGAATGTGAATGATATTGACACATTTCATCAAGATTGAACCGCATACGGCCGTGGGATTGATGGGAGGAGAAGGAAGGTAATTCTTCCGCCGTTGATCGACATCTGTAATATATCCTCCATAGATTGGCCCAAATAGGTGAATTCCCTCTGATTTGCAAAATCCCGACGGGCTTTAGCATTTGCTCGCTTCACAACCTTAGCCTCCATAGCTTCGCTTTCTGAAGGTGGTGAGGAGGCATTCATAACAAAAGGAAGGAGATAGGCATTCATAGTTCTGGCAATTGTTCAATTTGTTTGGAAAGAGCTTTCATCTTTCGTTCCATGGTAAATTGGAACTTTGCATAATCCCATTTGTCAACACCGTCTTTGATGGGTTGGGATGATTCGTAGATTAGAATTGGAACCTTATACGGTGCTCCAACTGATCATGTTGACCTCTTCTTCTTTGTGTTGAGGAAGAGGGTTGTCTTGCACATGAGGTTGATCTAGTTTAGTGACCACGATCTCACCGTTGTCTATTAGATCTTGAATCTTATGTTTCAAGGCCCAACAATCTTGAGTATCATGTCCAGGTACCCCAGCATGATAAGCACACTTTCGAGTAGCATTAAAACCCCTCCCATTAGGGTTGGCTGGTGGAAGAAGATGTGTAATTTTCTTCTGAGCAGTCAGAAGAGCAAGAATATTCTCGAGCGAGTCTCCCAAGGGTGTGAACGTTCTAGGTCATTTTACTTCTCCACTTTTAGGCAATGAAGGGTTTGAAGATTGTGCTGGAAAAGGGGAGTAGTTTCTCCTCTGCATAGGCATGCTTGGATTGCCTTTTTGTCCTTGTAGTATCAAGGAAACATCCTCCTCTTTCTTTTTATGGACCCTCCGGGAGTTGTTTCCATAAGATACGGACTGGATGTGCTCAGCAACAGCTTTAAGAGTGGCTAGGTCTTGAATTTTATGGGACTTCAATCCCATCTCAGCCATCTCGCCGTGTTTGATCATTTCAGAAAATGGTTTGCCAATCTGACTAGAACTCTTTCATAGAAAGGAGATTCTGTACATCTATGAAGGTCATGACCATTTCGATTCTATCATGGAAGGAATAACTTTGACGAAGGCGCCTCCACCTTTGAGCATACTCTCTAAATGACTCATTAGACTGTTTCTTGACCTTGGTAATTTGGTACCGATCAGGAGCCATCTGAGATTGAAAACTGTATTAAGTAAGGAAGGCGTGAGCCCGACTCTTTGACTATGGATCTTAGAGTTGTCTAATCTGGTATACCATGAATGGGCTTCTCCAGTCAGACTTTTTTGAAACAGCTGCATTCGGAGCTTTTCATTTTCTGCGTAAGACCCAAGTTCTCCTATGAACACCTTTAAATGTGTATAAGGATCCCATAATCCGTCATATTTCTCAAAATCGGGGTCTTGAATTTCTCTGGATATTGAACACGGGAAATATGCAAAGATGCGTATATGAAACAACGCCGTGTGTTCCAATCCCTTTGAAGCGAATAGTTTCCTCCATTTTAAGGACCTTTTTTCACGATATCAAGATTATGCGGATCTCCTTTGAAATGGGTGTTTTCGGGGTCTTTGTTGGTTGTATCAATTGATGTTACGGAACTATTTTTCCGGACCTTGAACTCCTCCTTGTGTAGAGGATTACGTATATATAGGTATCTTCGTACCTGAGTAGGTGGTGTAATTCTTTGAGTAGGGATGACCCAGTGTCGTGATTTATTTACTCAATCCGTCAAATTCTTCTCGGGAGGCGGTATTAGGTGGTCGGAAGAAGACATGATTGGTGTGGGCCGTGGCCTTTTGGACTTTGAGCGGGTATGAGGCCCAATTGTTTCCCTACAAAGACTTACGTAGTTTAGTCTTAGGGTAATATAAATGTTATCATAACATGTCCAGTTTAGGAATTTTGTCTGCAAAGCTGGTTGTTAATTGATAACATGTCATGCGTCTACTGAGATATTCTTTATATTTTCCATTACATATGAATGAACATGGAATAGAATTACAAGTAAATGTTTTACTGGGTAATTTTAAAATGGAAAGTATGAAGAGACTTCCTCGCGTTTGGTTTATCAGAGGTTGACCTATCTTAGGGTTACTCTCGCATGACTTTTGGTATGAAGGTTCCCAAATCATCATAATCTACTTGTGGTAAGTTAATCTGGTCATTCAATTGGAAGCGAATCTGAGTGGTGCCTTTCACGAGCCGGGGAATCATTCTTCCCACAAGTCCGATAATCAAACACCGACATGATAGCCTCTGGTGGAGGACCACACAACATACATTCACATACAAGCGTGTCTCACCGTTTATGCAAAATGATGACATGTCTTGAAGCACTAATATCCTGAATAGATATTTAGCGATGCATTAAGATGCATTCGTACACATTCATCATAAATGTAAATGCAACATTCACACACAAGCATATAACAATTTTGAAAAGCTTGTAATGGCGGCTTAAGCCCTCTTGCTGGAGTCCCCAGCAGAGTCGCCACCTATCGACGTCGGGATTTTTGAGTGTCCCTTTTCATTACTTGTTCTTTGGTGTTCTCATGTTAATGTGAGATTTGTTTGAAAAAACAAGTGAAAAAGGTCCGACATGTATAATGTCGACGATTGGACTTTAAAATTAAATCGGTTGGTGTATTTAATCTTGGTTGCCAACCATAGCGAAAAAGGTTTGCACATTGACCCGGTGTTTGACAACTGCTAGGCGAATCTATAAAACCAGAGATTCATTTTGGGTCGAGGGGGCTTGATTATGCGGAGGGAAGGTGTTAGGTACCCAGGACATCCAAGTGTTACCACGGTGATCGCCACTTTTCAAAAAGAAATTATTATATGAATGTGTGTGTGTGTGTGTGTGGATCAATGTGCAATTATTTGAAAGTAGTCACGAGGCCTCGTTCGCACCTATATATACAAGGTTTGAATTTTATAGAAAAATTCGGTTTTAACAAGATATAACAATGATGTTTTGTAAAAGAGATTTTTCAAACCCACATGCTCAATAGGAATTGAGACCTTTTCATACTTCCATTTTATTATTAAATGTTAAACTTGTTTGCTTTTATTTTTCGAGATGCGAAGCATTCTAGAAAATAATATCTGGACAATCTTGAACTCCTCATGGGCATAATGACCATCCAAGGAAATTTAGACCTTTGTAAAATAATGTACAGTACAGCTACAATTTGAAAAAATGTCCATCATGGGAACCGAATCTAGATTGATGGTGAACTTTTGTGATCACATGATTCCTAGGCTCACGTAATCTGCGGTTTGTATGGAAGCGATGGCAGTTATATATATAAATTTGTAAATATATATATATATAGACATGATCGACCACCATGAAGCAACTTCATGGGGATCGAAAAATATAAATATATAAAAGCGGTAAATATATATATATATATATATATATATATATATATATAATGGAATGTCCAGGCATTTGGCCTAAAAAAATGCTCCCAGTGAATTCCAAAATATTCTCAATGACATATTAAACCCTTTCAGTCATTTTATTGTCGTTTATATCGATGATATTCTCATTTTTTTCAAAGGCCATTGAAGAACACATTAAACATTTGAAATTGTTCTTCAAGACAGTTAAAGATAATGGTCTAGTTCTTTCACCTTCCAAATCTGACCTATTTATTCGGTCAAAGTAAGGTTTCTTGGTCTTAATATCTTTAGAGGAAAAGTTGACCCATTGAAAGAGCTATTCAATTCATTTGCCAAGTTTCCGATAAGATAACCAATAAAACCCAATTGCGAGAGATTTCTTGGCTCACTCAATTATATTGGCAAGTTTTACGAATCTTAGGAAGATTTGCAAACCTCTTTTCGGCGTTTGCAAGACAATCCTCCACCTTGGGTAGCGTTCATACTTACGTGCGTCTAACAAGTAAAAATTTACGTCGAGGCATTGCCACTGTCTTGACATTTCCAATGATTCAACGTATAAAATTGTTGAAGCCCGGCGCCTCGGATATTGGATTAGGAGGCATTCTTAAACAAAAGTTAACTCAGATTCCCAGAACAAATTGTTCGTTTTCATTACGGTGCATGGAATAGTACACAATTAAATTCTGATTACTATTAAAAAGAAATAGTTTCTTTAGTATTATGTATTAATAAATTTCAAAGTGATCTATTAAATCGAAAATTTTTAGTAAAAGTATTGATTGCAAGTCGAGCAAAATATATCTTAGAAAAGGATGTTGAAAATCTAGCCTCTAAGCATTCATTTGATAGATGGCAAGCCATATTGAGCATTTTTGATTTTGATATTGAATACATCAAAGGTAGTAACAATTCAATTCCTAATTTTCTCACTCGAGAATTTATCAATCTGGTACTATTAGGACATGAGCATTAGAGGATCTTCTTCCTCAAGAATTAAAATTCGCCCTCTTGGCCCAAGTAATCAACCCAGAGGAACTTTGATTCCTCACCCGATCACCTTGATTTATCGGTCAAACAAATTCACGATCCTTGGAACACTTCCCAAGCCATATAGTTCGACTTTAACGATGGCTTTGAACCAATTGACCCTTTTAGTAATCCAACCAAGGCTTCATCTTCAGCTCCTAGTCATCCTCCTTCTGAGCATATGCTTAAGTGGGAAAATTACCTTTTTCATATTGAACCCTACATGAAACCAAAAGATGACCCCATTAAGCTTGCTGCCCAGTTTTTTCCCCCTGGATGGCATTTCCAGCCCTTGGCTCCTTATAAATCTCTTGTATTTTATAAGGATATTCTTCTGGAAACGAAGTCAGTAAACATTAAAGCAATTTACGCCAACAATGATAAGACTAAAGTTCTTTATCATTCTTTATACATTAAAGCAGTTTGTTCAAATGTCGATTGGGGAAAAACCCTCCGATCTTATGAATCTCTCTAATCAAGATAATTCTTTACATTATTATGATTATATTGAAGCTTGGTACAAGGTTCTCCTTCACCAAAATGAATCACATAGTCATTCATGGTTTATTCAATTTGACCATAAATTCAAGAGCCCAATCCCTATTGGTTTGTTCTTTGGTGGTATAGGTTAGGTTCTACTTATGACCTTCTTTGACCTCCTTAAAGTTCAACTAAATCATTTTAGCAATCACGGTAAAAGCAGATCCAAAGAATAACGGAGTTCCCTCACTCTTTTATTTGTTAGTAAATATAAGATCCCCTGGATTCTTAAATGGCGATCTGAAATTCCACCTCCTCTACTCCGGTCGATGGTATTCGATCGAGATCCACTCCCTTGAGTGTCTCGCCTCTTTTATGTTAAGTGGTGGGATAAATTAGACATTATGAGAATAGTTAGTCGGGTTATTGAGAATTTCTGTTTCTCCAGTTTCCCTCTTTCGATCGCGGCCATTCCTCGGGCTAGTAAAGAAAAAGTCAAAATCCAAGTCGAAAAGAGTAAAAAATCGGTCCTTTGGTTCAACATGTTCTAGTAAATTTACGATTTTAAAAATTATTCGATAAAAAATTAATAAAAATTGCCCAAGCACTCAACAAAAGGATTGACGAAGCCATACATGAAGAAGCCTCGGTATGTTCTTCATCCTCGGTCATTAGTTCTCCCGGTAACCTCAATGATGATAATGACCCATACGGCACCATCAACCTCTGGGATGCTCGGGATCCATTTGCACGATATCCTCGGTTATTTTCACACCTTTCCGTTAGCTTGACTCACCAATCAATCGGAAGAATCTCACCTTTTCCACCAAAAGCGGCCCCGATCACGTCGTGCGCTCCAAAAGACAAAAGATGCTCTCTTTTCCCAGAAAGCATCAATGAGTCAAAAGTTGTCGACCATTTGGCCAAAAGCGTCTGTATTTAGTCAAAAGTAATTACTATTCATCAATAGTAAAATTATACGTATTTTACTTTTTTTCTTATGTAAAATGTTTCTTATTTTACCTCAGTTAATGTAATAGTTCCCTTTCCTTGATCTATAAAAGGAAAGCAGAACTTATTTGGCGAAGCGGAGACTTGAAACTTAGTAAGACTACGAGTTCCTTCTCAGAAGAATCTTAGGTTTCTACCTTTATTTAGCCTACTTAACCCTCTTTCTTCTTCTTCTTTAAATGTTTTTTTTTAATAAGTAAGTCGGTTTATTTTCTATCTGCTATTTGTAAATATTTCAATTATCAATAAATTTGTTTTATTTAGTAATCAAAATTGTGATTAGTTGCATGCTTTAATTTGTTTGTACTATTTCTTATTTCTATTTTTTCTTATGTCCCCAAATGGTATCGAGCCAAGTTATTTGTTTCTAGTTGCCAGTAAGATCTAGTAGTCTGTTCATTCGTTTACTATTTTCAAAATTTTCTCTTTTATTCTTATTCCAAAGTCACCTAACTTACTTCATCCACCTTGTTCGTGTCTACCTTTTGTAAGTCTCTTGGGTGGCGATTGTAGGGTATAGAACACGGTATGAGTACATCTAAGGTAAGAGGTATGAATGGAAGAATAATGAATAAAAATTTATTTTGAAAATTTGTAAAAGATGAGTAGATTATTCAGGTCTAACTCCTCAACTAGTAACCGGTCGACTTTGCCTCCTGTTCCAGACATAGTTAACCAAGAATCACACAGTTATGAAAACATTAGTCAAGCTTTACATAATTGGAACATACCTAGAGTATCTCCTAAAGAAATTTACTAGTCAACATTTTTTGATAACTTCAAAACCGATTATAATGTTAAAACTGTAGAAAAGTTTACGCAATTAACAAAGAGTATGAAAAGTGTAGTCTTTTATCTCCTGATGTCATTAAAAAACATAGGAAGAAAGGTTACAATTTTATCTACATTGGTCTAGTACAAGTTGTAGTTAAACCATTGAACATTAAGGGAATTAATTCAAGCATCTACCTTTGTCTTAGAGATGCTAGGTTCCTGAATTACTATCCCAGTATGATAGGTGCGATGGAATCAAGTTTGCACAATGGACCTATCCATTTTAATTGCTTTCCTGATTCACACTAAGCCTTAGTGATCAACATCTATTAAAAGCTTTAATATTAAACATTAAAACATCTGGTGAGATCACTCATATGATTGAGGGTTCTCAACCCATAGCTTTGATTTACAGGATTTATTATAAGACCATGAAAACGAATTTAAGCGTTCATGCTCTTAATAAAAGTCCTAAGGATCAAACTGTATTAATTCAGAGTTCAACTAGTGATGCTAATATTCAAATCCCAAGAACCATCCTCTAGAAGGATATTACGTTACTTAGTCAATGGACTTTACCCAATGAAATTCCACAACAACTTTGTAGTCGATAATCATTAAATATTGAAAATGTTAAGCAATTTTTTCGATGGAGCAGTCAAGATAAGTTTTGAGCGTAGCAGAAGACCAGTTATTATTGAAGATTTTACTAGTTCTTTAGCACCTTCAGTTCACACTAGAAGAGATACTAAAGTACTCAGTAATCCTTCAGTTAGGGATATTAAATTAAAGGGAATCCTTAATCAAGGTCAACCTAGTCACCCTTGCTATGCACATGTTGACCCTGTTGAAGAGGAATCCTCCTCTCTCTACTTCTTACGAATTTCCAACTCGATTGATTTTGAAATCCTATTAATAATCAACTAAGAGTCATTAAAAAGAATTCATACTAGAGTGGGACAATCTTGTAAAGGATTTTAATTCTAAATCTAATAAAGAAAAAAAGACACGGTTTCGCTCCAATCACCCTTACGAAAAGGAGCATTGATAAAATGGTTAATAGATGGAAGCGTTTTATTAACAGTGAAAAAATAAACATTACCTTTTACGATTGGTATGATCAATATCAAGGTAAATGTAGTGTTATTACTAAAACTCAATGGATACGAGAAGATAAGTCAAAAATTTCTTCTAGTCATCCCCCATTAGAAAGCTATTCTAATCGATTAAAAATACATACATTGTTTTGACCCTTTTAAGATTTGAGATGGTAACAAAGATGATAAAAAATAATTGAACAATTAAATTTTAGTAATCAATATCTATATTTGTAGGAAAACTGACTAGATAGGATTGAAGAAAAGTTTGAAGAAACCATTATCAAAAAAACGATTCAAAAATAGAACATCCTTTAATAAGTTTACGGAAAATAGAAGTAAATTAGATTGCACTTTAATGATGATAGTGAACTTGTTCGATCAATTGATAAGTTATTTAAAAATTAAAAAGCTGAACTCGGTCCAAGTGGCATTATTGCTACTATTGATCAAGTTAAAGCGATATTGAAAGCGGTAGTCGGTCGGATCGTTACGATATTGATTCAATTCGAACTTTAATGATCGATTAAATAAATTAATGATTAAAAACACTAGTATAACTGAAGCGGTATTCTAGACCTACTCCTCTCGGATTTACTGAGTTCAAGAGAGAAATCTAGATAAGCAGTTTCTGTATCATCTAATAAAATCTATGAATGGAATATTGATGGATTCAGTGAACAAGAGATATTAAATAAATTGAACCACATGTCTATGGTAGCAAACAGCTATATAACTAAATTTAACAACCTGTCTCAGCCATATATTGTTGAGTTATTAGCTAGTGGATTCACTGGTATTCTCATATCTTGGTGGAAAAAACATCTCACTGAAGATACTAGATTATCAATAATATTCATGTATTCAGATAGACGATGACGGCAATCCCATCTTTGATGAAGATGTTGGGATTGGTCCGCCAGATGGTGTTAATACTCTAATTTTTACCATTATTAAATATTTTATTGGTACTCCCAGTAATATTACTGAGAGAATTCACGACCAGTTAAGTAACCTCACTTGTCCCACCCTAAGTGATTTTAGGTGGTATAAAGATGTGTTTACCTCACGAGTTATGTTCTTGAATCGATAGTAACAAACCATTACGGAAAGAAAAATTAAATCGATGGTTTACCTTCATTATTCGCACATAAAGTTCGTGAAGAGTTAAGCAAAGATTTAGGATATATCGATTATGATAACCTAACATATGGTGACATAATCGGTTATATTCAAAAATTAGATTAAAAATGTGTATTGACTTTAAATTAGCTAAACAAGCCAATAAAAACAAAAAAGAAAGCTAAATACTGAGTTAGGCGCGTTACATGAACAATATGGTTTACCACCGGTTGCTCCCTCCGGAAGGAAGCACTGCATAAACATATTGATTACCATAAAAGTAATAAACGTCATAAACAAAAGCCTTGATCATAGAAAAGATAAAAATCAAGAAGATTATTATAGTAAACCCAAACCCACAAATAAAAATATAATAAAAAATCATCTAAAAATTTGATAAAAGTAAAATTGTTTGCCACAATTGTGGCGGAAAAGGGCATTACAAAAATGAAATGTTAATGATACATTGGACCTACCATTGCATGATGATAAAAGATGTCATAATTTAAATATAACAATAATAATTACTACATTTATTCGCAAAGAATGGTGTAAAGTACAAAAATGATTTATCCGTCAAAGAATGACTCAAGTACACAAGTCAAAGCTATAATGGGGAAAAAGACTATAGTATCTCACAGGGCTGTACTTGTGTACTAATTATATGGGGTTCACTAGTATTGTATTTGTACAGTAGGAAGGAACTTATTCTAACTATCTCCTCTAATTTGACATTCTTAATTTGAGTGAAAGTAGTACTTAAGCCATTCTTTAAAAAGGATAATGGCAGTACAATACTAACACAATACAAGTGACAAGTGATTAAGCTTAACCTTTACAAAAAATGTGAAAAAGAAATAACTTGTCATCAGCCATGACATAAAATGTGAAATATTCAACCAAGAGTAAATGATTAAAGATTTTATGTGGTCAAGACCCAAAAGGGTAAAAAAACATATCATATCCAAGTTCCGAGGATGACCTTTATACTTTAACTTATAAAAACTCAAAAGGATTTGCATCTTAATGCCATAGAAAAAGGAATGTGAGAAAAGACGATTCACTACATCTACAGGATGAGAAAGAGACCACGCATATCTCTGTACTTTTATCATGTCTGCAGGAATGTGATGAAATAGTGATCAACAACCTCTTCTATTATACTTCACTAACTAAAGGTTGATTATTAGTGTCAACTTTTGCTTTGTGATTTACGAAAAAAAAAAGTTGTCCTGTGTTTTGATAGACCTACTTAAGCAGCTTGATTCCACCTATAATTATAAAATCACATTCTCATTGTTGGTTTGTTCTACTTGGTGAGAAATTCTACAAATTGTCCACATGCCAAGATAATTATGGGGTAACTAAATATAATATATTTCAATTTCAATATTGAATTTTTGAAGAAGTTCAGGTACAATATTTTGAAAGCCAAATTCTTTTATGTAAGGGAAGTGGGAAAATGCTACTTTGTTCACTAATCTTGTGATGTTTATCCTCTTCATTCTTCGTCATCTTCATTTTCCTCACTATCACCCTCCTCTTCATCTTCGGGACCCTCATCTTCTCCTTCATCTTCGTCTTCGTCTTCGTCTCCATTCTCATCTTCATTTTCATTAACAATATGTTCAATCATTCGTCTTTTGAAACGAGATGTATCAATTTGAGATCCTAGTTTTCGCTTATTTTTCGGTCTTTTTCGTCCATTTTCAACTAATTCATCATCAACGTCATTCCTAACCCAATTTATGTTTTCAATATCAACTTCTGCAACTGGAGTGATGAATTCTTCATTAGTATTGGGTAACTCGTCACTATCAAAATCTACTTCAGCATCTTCACATAAATCTCTCGGCTTTGTTCGTATAACCACACGCCAATTGTTATCCCTTTGATCATCAACATAAAATATTTGTTGAACCTGAGCAGGCATTACAAAGGGCTCATCGGTTGAACCAAACTTTTGATGATTTACAAGCGTGAAGCCATAGTCATCAGTTTTGACCCCTCTATCACGTCTTTAAAGCGTCATACCACTTACATTTGAATAGAACAACTTTGCGGATCCATAATAATCTAATTCAACAACATCTTCCAAAATACCAAAGTATTCAACTACATCTTCCTTAGGATTTCGATCTCTAGCAGATGAATATCCACGAGTAGTTGCTACCACATATACCCCACTATTCTGCGTTCTCCTCTTACTCTCACAACTTGTCGAATGGAATCGATACCCATTTACCAAATAACCATCTCCTCTCCTGCCTATCAAATTTGGGCCAAATGCAAGAGCTTGAACTTCCTTTGAAGCATCGTTATTCATAGTTGCCATCTACAAAATGGTAGCGATATAAGCAAATTCCATCCATTTATTATTAATAACCATTACAAAATTTTGCATAAAATTACGTTCAAATAATGTAGTACTTACATAATTCTTAAACCATTCAGGAAATTCCTTTTCTTAGCATTGTCAATTTCCTTGGCGTCGGTTTTTTGCTTTTACGCTTTCCACGTCATAACATATATGAATCTTGCCAAATACTACAAACAAATAAACAAACAAATTTTTTTTTTGTCATAGCTAATTGGCTAACATTAGTTATTAATATTTGAACAATAAATGTCATTCTTTATTTACTCACCTTAGATATGACTCAACCTCCGTGCACAATTAAATAAAGACATCTGGTGTGCACTCTTGATATCATCGCTACATAGAGTACAAACTTTTGGGACATTAAGAAATCGACCTATGTTTCTAAATACAGAGAGAATCTCTTTTCCTTGTTCATATCCAGGTTCATTTCTTCCAACTCGTTTCCATGCAAACATTGTTTTGACTCAAATATCTTGAGCAAAATGTAACACATTCTTCAAAGAATATACCCTTCAACAATTGACCCTTACGGGCGACTTCTATTATTGTAATATACCCTTTTAACTTGCCCATATATCTTTCAAAAGCCCACATTTGTCGATATTTAACATTTCACTATCTTCGCCTCAAAGAAGGTGGACACACAAATGTATCATTATATCAAAGAGCGGTGGAAACACCATCTCAAGCTTGCAAAGTATTAACGGAATTTTTTTGTTCAACCTTTCATAATCTTCAGATGTGTTATAGTTGGAACATAATTCTCTGAAGTAGTTACAAAGTTCAATTATTGTTGAGCAAACATGTCTAGGCAAGTCGGTACATCGTATTGCTATTGGAAGTAATTGTTGCATTAAAATATGGCAGTCGTGACTTTTAAGACTTGAGATCTTGCCCCCTTCAAATTGATGCAACGTGAAATATTTGAAGCATATCCATCAGGTACCTTAACATTTTTCAACACTTGCAAGAAATCATGTCTTTTCTGTCTTAGACATTGAGTAGCTTGCGGTATTTAAAAGGTACTTTGAATTGCTTGCTTTGCACGGGTATTGGATGGAGCTCTCTTCTTATACCCATTTTCATCAAGTCCAATCGTGCTTTTAAATTATCTTTTGACTTTCCTTGCACACTCAACAATGTCCCAATCAGGCTATCACAAATGTTTTTGGCAATGTGCATTCCATCTAGATTGTGGCGCAACAAAAGTATCCATGATATGGCAATTCAAAGAAAATAGATTTCTTCCTCCAATTATGTTTTTGAGTCATGGGGAATGGTCTTCGTCTTTAGTGGGTGTCTTTCCAAAAGTGACATTAATGGCATTAACTTGTTCAAGAATATCAAATCCCGATGGCACCACCGGAGCTTCACTATGGTCACATTCTCCGTTAAATCTTCGTGTATCAAACCTATAACTATGACCCGACTCCAGAAAACAACAATGCCCGATATAACATTCCTTACTTTGCAATCTACAAGAACGAGTATTCATTTGACATGATGGACAAGCCAACTTACCTTTAGTACTCCAACCAGACAACATAGCAAGAGCTGGAAAATCACTAATTGTCCACAACAGTGCCGCACGCATTTGGAACTTTGTACCGTTAGATGCATCATACGTTTCAACCCCATTACTCCATAGTATCTTCAACTCCTCAATTAAAGGTTGCATATACACGTCAATATCATTACATGGAGAGTTTGGACCAGGTATTAACAACGGCATGATAAAATACTCATGCTTCATACACATCCATGGTGGTAAGTTATATACAACAATTGTCACTGGCCATATACTATACGGTGACCCATGGGTAAAGGGACTCATGCCATCAGTGGACAGTCCGAGTCTTACATTTCGATGTTCTTGAGAGAATGTAGGGTACATTGTATCCAAATGCTTCCAAGCTGCAGAGTCAGCTGGATGACGATTCACTCCATCTTTTCGTCGCTTTACATGATGCCACGTCATGTATTTTGCAGTTTCTACAGACATAAATAGCCTCTGCAATCTCGGAATTAACGCTAAATAACGTAATTGCTTCACAGCTACTTTGCTCCTCTTAGTTTTTGTATCTATTTGTGTCTTCTCTGATACAACCATCTCGGTCTGCTTCCATCTCGATGATTTGCAAACTGTACAAGACTCTAATTTTTCATTCTCCCTCCAAAAGAGCATACAATCATTCTCGCATGCATCAATCTTCTCATAACCAAACCCTAAATTTCCAACCATTTTCTTCATTTCATAAAAATTATCAGGCAAGTTTGCAAATGATGGAAATGATGACTTGAACTTACGGAGCAATCCATCAAAGGACACATCAGTCCATTTGCTAACATTTTTATGATTGAAAAGCCATACAATGAATGAAAGGACTGTCTCATTTTCACATCCAGGATATAAAGGTTGATTGGCCTCTGACATGTACTTTTGGTATTTTGAAGCTTCAGCCGACGAATCTACACCGTAATCCCTAAATATATCATTTATCATCTCAGGCATACGATGATCATCTTGATTGTGATGGTTAAATCATGAATATCATCATTGCTCACATCCACGACAATCTCATCTTCCCGTGATGCACCCAATTCGTGTAGCCAAACATAAATCCATCACAAATCAAATGTTCACGAATAGTTGTTCGAATCTGGTATCTTCCATTCCATGATTTTTACATGGACAAGGAATTCTTCCGGTGACCATGCCCACTTTTTCGAAACCAAAGTTGAGAATCTTTCAAGGCACGCAAGATATTTCTAGAATATCTTGGTAATTCCATCCACCCCTTATCCATGATATTGTGTCCCTAATTCAAAATGAACCACATGAATGATATTGCGTATAGAAATCTATCATAATTAATTATGATAATTAAGTACCTTGAATGCCAACCAAACTCCCAATTCACTCAAATAAAACAAAAAAGGTCGTAGATAATTTAAATATTAATTATCATAATTAATGAATTTCAAATAGCGCAAGTAATAATTAAGGGTGACTACACCAAAACATTACATTCAAGGTCTCGATGTTGGACATGGAAGTTCGCGTACGACCGTCGTCATATATATCTAAATCGCTACATGTTGAATTTCTAGTAGTGGATACAAACTTGTTTTTCTAAGATTTTAACATTTGAAGACTTGTGTCTTGATTTCATGATATTTCATTGGTTATGTAATAGAATATGTGCATTATTTGTATGTTTGTCATATAATGGTTTATTTGGATGGAATCAGTGGACGGAGGAGGGCAACTTAGCAAGGAGGGATTGCTATCTAATCCACCATAAACAACAAAACATATTTAGCTAGTCATTCTAAACCATTAACATATACTAATAACAACACATTAACATATAGTGGGAAATCACACAATAAACTAAATGTACTTCCTAGCAAGCAAAGCACGGTCATTGTTCATTGGATGAGGAAGAAGAATGAAATTCACAGATTTAAAGTATAATAGTAGTGTAATTGGAAGACGCCTACTATAATTTGGGCGCTAATTCTTTATTGGAAAAGACTAATATCCTTTAACAATGATATATTTTGACCATGATTCACATAGCAAGAGCCTAATACATTTAGTATCAGATTATATGATGAATACAAGGATGTTAAGTACAGATTAGTATTCTAAACCTGTCCGTAATAGTATTAAAAGTTCATCTATCATTTTCCCCATCACCACAAATAGTACTATTATGTCAATATTTTCTACCAAAATCCACAGTATGAGAGAGATAGATAGAGGAAAATAATCTATCCATCACTAGGATGAAGCTTGGGTGAAAGTGTGAGACTAAGTGGAGGTATGAAACATACTTTTATTTGCTAATTCAGGAGTGATGAAATTTATTATTACTAGCAATAATTTAAGGAAATAAAATAAACTTCAACAAACTGCAATTAGATCTAAGACCCCGATGCTTCCTATATGGGACGGAGTAGCAGAGAGCCAATGGGCATATAAGAAGGAATTGTCTTTATTTAAAAATACGATACTTTAAGAAAATAAAATTTTTGCACAGAAGAAAATAACTGAAGAGAGTAAAATATATTTATGAATCTAGTCAAAATTGTGGCACAAAATTTTCCCAGAATCAAAACATGTAGAGTTGAAGAACTATAAATTGTCAACCAATCTCAAAGATATATTGTACCGTTAAATATTTTATGTTTCTCCATTTAAGATGAAATCAATAGCTTGACAGAGATGGATAAAACAATTTGACCAGTCACATTCAGTTTTACATGTATATGGATATTGACATTAAAACAGAGCAACACACTCATATATGCATTTAATAAGCAAATCAATTTATGGGAAAGCAATAAAGTCAATGACAAGTCACCATAAAAATAAATATTTAATGGATATACATTTTTTTCTCAAAATTAAAAATCAAATCCAACCTAGTATTGCCATTGCTGGGTCAAGTTTGGGCAACAGATCCCAACTTCTAATTATCTCAACTACCCAAGTGATAAGCAAGTCAAAGCAGATAAAATTTGGTCAACAAACACTAATTTCATAATATAAATTTAAGGCAAAGTAAAACAAAATGCTATGAATCTCATAAAGCTACTGAAACCCCCACCTAAATTCAGATCTAGCAAAAGAGTATACCCCATTTCTAAAGAAAATCTTAATCATTGAGATTTAAAAGGAAAATGTTCGATTGGGTGAGAGAGGAATGCACTCTCCTTTCTCTCTCTCACACACCATATATCTCCATTTCTAACTTCCCTATAATGATCGACCCCAAAAAATAATTGTAAATCTCAAGAATGCACGCCATAACACGTAAAGGCACAGCTACAACAATTACTATATATTGGACTATGTGGGTGTGATTATTGCCAAGATACATCAAACAATAAATGATAAAAAAAAAATTAAAAACACAGAAATAGGGAAACAATGGCCCCCTCTGACTTTTGGGTATGCTAAGGAATTCTATATCCAAAAAATAATCCCAAATTGGGAAGATAAAGAACAAATGTAAGAGGATGTAATATCAAAACAGATCTGAAAATGAAAAAGCATACCCGTGGAGTGGTGGAAGTTCTTTGGGGAAATCTGCTCTGCTCAGACCCAATTATTACCGGTGAGAACTCGAACTCTATCGAATAAGCTTTCCTTCTTCTCTTTTTATGCTTGTTCTTATATATACTCCTTTTACTTTATAAACCATTAATATATACAAGAAGCACCTCTAGTCGTCTTAAGGGAAAGGGTGAGAGATGAGAGCTCGATCGACGGACGGATAATGATTTGGGGCAAAATAATGATTTGGGGAAAATAGAAGCTCGCTACCAAGCCAAAGACGACTCGACCAAAAAACTCCCTCCAGGCAAGCGGCGGATAGTGGCCGTCGTTATATCCCGTCATTATATGTTGAATTTCATATAATATACTTGACCTCAGCTATATAATACCCTATAAGCGAGGGTTAAAATCTCGACAAATCGCTATAGAATTAAATCATTTATAGTCAAATTTCTAGTAGTGCAATTAGCCTTTGTTTAGAAGCTGTATTCTAGAATGATATCTGAAATACAGGAGATGAGCAATGGAGAAATCATGATAATAGGGAAAATGAAATCTGAAATAAAAGCAAGGTATTCTCAACTCTTCAAAATACCAGGTACGTAAATTTCGGGGACGAAATTTTATAAGGAGGGGATATTGTAAGACCCTGAATTTTATGAAATAAAAGTATTCAATTTTTCTTATAATTATTATTCAGTAAATGGTTAAATTGATAAAAAGTTAAAGTTAAGGGTGACATATGACATTTTTCAAAATAAGCAAGTGGCTATAAAATACTTATTGTTGTCGGGGAATATTCGTTTGGTCATGGAATATTCTTTTTGTCGGGAATATTTGTACGACGGCTCAGTCATTTGTGGGCCCCATAATAGAATAATTGTCGGATGAAAAAAATGATAAGTATGAGTTTTTATAAATAACGGCGTAATTATTACCGTTAACACTGTTGGAATACCATATGGTTAAAATACGATGTCTGGCGTTGTTGGTAGTAGCTATTACGGTATTGCACTAATATTTTTTGAATTATTGATTCTTACGTAAGAAGGCACTACTCAATAATTATTCTTTATGTAATTACTATTCAATATTTTATTTTATTGATTCAATAATTCTTTGAGTTGATATTTTATATTATTGTGGTTTCAATAATTATCCTTTACCGTGATATTTCCCATTATCGGATCAATAATTCATATTATTTGAATAATATTATTAGATAACATTATTGCCAATGTCTAGAAAGTTCTGTCAAGGAGAGGTTTGGTCATCTAATTGTGCGCCAGTAAGGAGAAATCCTTATCGGAAAGCCCCATCTTTTCTGGGAACTGCCTAGTTGTCATTATTGTGATTCTGTAATATTATTTGTGAACAATTAATTATTGATAAGGAAATATTTATTTGATGCGGATATAAATAATGGATTTATTTATTTTATGTGGGTATAAATGAAGAAATTAATGTTGAGGTATTTTATCAGTATTTTGTCAGATTGGAGGTATTAAAAGATCAAATCGGTGTTCCTAAAGCTCTATTGTGTGAGTTATAATTTTAATCGGACCGTTGGATCATTGTGATTTTTGGATATTTTGTACATATATAAGTGTAGTATATGTCCACAAATTTTAAACCGTTAAAAATTAACGTATGATTTATTATAAATTTTAAGAGGTGTTGAAAATCATCCGTTTGTGGATTCGGATATTTTCTGTCTTGAATTTGGAAAAACTTTCTTCTGCAAAGTTGTAGAGAATTTGATTTCGTATGGAATGGACATAAAATTTGTATTTTTCTGATAAAAGAGCTATTTATTATAAATTACTGAAGTTTCAGAAAATAAAATAATTTTTATTAAATTTAGGTGAGACCCGCTTTTGTTTTTTATGGAAAATTTTTGGTGGAATTCAATTGTCATGTGCTAAGATATAGTCTAAGGTGGCTGCTAAGTTTTCAACAAGTATGGCGTAGAAGAAATAAATAAATTAATAATATTTTATTAATTTAGTCTCTTTTGGCGTTCTAGCATTTTCCTATAAATAGGCGCTTAAGTTAGAATTGAAAATTACACCAGAAACATAAGTTTTCCCTCTCTATATTATCGAGAGTATTTTTGTGAGTATTTAGATACTTTAAGAGTTGCTATTCTGTGCAAATTTCCTTCGATTTTACATCCGATATTTCAGTCAGAAATACTGCTCTTTTGAGGTACGGGATTGTAAGGATTATTATGTTTTTCAGTTTCGTAATTTTTTCGACCCTCAAAAATTTTGGAATAATTTGAAATGATAATTTGATGAGTTTTCTAGATTGTGTCCAAAAATGACGATTTTTGGATGTATAGATTAGGAGTTATGAATTTTATGGGAAAAGACTATTTTAAAAGTAAACCCTTATAACTCCTTGTGGTTAACTCCAAAATTGGTGAAATTTTTATTGGGAGTACATGTATATAATATCAGTATACCCTGTAAATTTTGGAATTTTTGGATAAAAATATAATTTATGATAAATTTCTAAATATTCGGCAGTTTTGGCCATATAAAAAATAGTAAATGAATTTTAAAAATTCTGAGAAAAATATATGTTCAATATGGGACTATGTTCTGCTAAATCCCAGAAAAGAAAATTTGTTTGTACTGATTTGGTATTTTTCATAAAAATAGAATAGTTATGAGTAAATAAATTAAATATGTTATGTGAAGTAACAAAATTAGAAAATAGGATTTTATGCCTTGGGAATCCTATATAAGGTATATGCAGATTTTTGATGAGGGTTTTGGTTATTGGTGATGAAATTTTACGAGTTTGGCATTTTAGGATAATTAAATGCATTAATTAGTAAAGTGTAAATAATTAAAATAAATTGTATATAAGTTTAAGAAATTATTAAAATATTGTGGTAATATTAATAATATTAGATTATGAGATTATTAAGTGATTTATAACATTAGGATTAAGGTGTTATGAAATCATTGATTTATGAATCTTACTCTTGAAATTAAATGCAGTTGTTGATCATATTATTTTTATTATCATATATAACATTTTTATAATCCCGATGATGAAATTTCTCTTTTGACGTAAGTGTAAAGATGGGTAGATTATTGGTGTGATCGTGTATGGGTTCTCTTTGGCCAGTAGTGCAAAAATGAATTGTTGACTGGTATGATCATGACCATTAAATTTATAATTGAATATTTTTAGCTTAAGTGCAAAGGTGAATTAATTAACATGATTATAATTATGGTTTATATAAATTCTGAAATGATTATGTATTTCTTTGGGATATTAATATCTTTGGCCTATAGTGCAAAGATGAATTATTGATGAATATCTTTGGCCCGTAGTGCAAAGATGACCTATTGCTGAATATCTTTGGCATGTAGTGCAAAGATGAACTGTTAATGAATATCTTTGGCCCGTAGTGCAAAGATGAATTTATTAGTATAATTATGAACAGGAACTGTGATTTGGTATAACCATGATCTTTGATGTTTCAAGTAAAGACAGGTGATGAAAATTATCTTCGTCCTGGATGAGAAAAGGAATTTGGAACCACAAATATGATTATGAGTTATTCATATGATTGTGGACAACAACTGTTGTTTGATGTTACAGGGATAAAATAGTTTTGGTGGACTTTTAACATAGAGAAGATAATAGACATTATGGTCTATTTGACTTTTCTAATGGATTGCTCGTTCTGCTACAACTATGGTTGAAAAGTTTTATCATCTACCATATGTTATAAATCTCTGATTTATTACTGATGAATGCTATTGATAATTTAATTATCTTTAGTCATGATATTCTTTACTGAGCTAGTTGTGGTCACCCTTTTGCTTCACAATTCCATTCAGGTAATAAGAGTGTAGCTGGGTCGAGCGGGGATAACAGGGAAATAGAACGGTGGTCTATAGCTATTGAGGTTCTCCCTAAATAGTATGGAAATAATTTTATTGAGAACTTTAGACAAGTGTTTCGTATTGTATACGTCATTTGATATTTAATTTTGGTGAACTGAATAGGGTGAGGTGAAACCAACTTTGGAAGGGTGTTTTGCCACTATCATACAAGATGTCTAAAGACATACAACCTCGTGTTATCATAAGACAGGGTTGTGCACATCCACTTTCTGAGTACATCTACGAGCACTACCTATATGATCTTGGAGTTTGGTTGAAATATGATTTTCAATTGCAGACAGTGGAGATAGTTATATGTCAAGAGAAGACTCACCATTGCAAAGAACATGATAGTAATCTTCTTATTTTTCTTTGGAATTCTATTGTATCAACCAAGGATAATTTCGTGGACATATGATATCTATCATAATCTGAGAGCGTGGCCTCCATGTATACGAAGGTTTTCTTGAGCATTTTCCAAAGATTTTAATTTCTAAAAGCATTATTGATTGTACCTTTATGTAAGGTGCCATTGTGACGTGTTATCAAGTTGGTGTCCAGTCACAGTTGGTATATATTTGTATCAAAACTCACAACATATGTGTTGTTGTATTTTGTACGACAATTGTAGTAATAAAGTTGTAGATATTTTCTGTACCATGTATTTAGCGACTCAGAATAGGTTGGATGGATTGGGCCTATTTTGGGGGTGTTACACATACGTCACTAATCCGCCAAACAAATCGAATTAAATCAAATACTGGGTCGACCCATATGTATCATGAACAAATATATCAAATGGCCAAAGCTCATACCCAGAGCATACAAAAGGATACGCAGTGGACTGATCACACAGCCATGGATGGTGTCATACCCTTGTGTCAAGAAGACATGCCCGTGGTACCCCCACAGGTGGTTAGCTCATGTGACGCCCCCAAAATAGGTATACATCACCCATCTCGAGTCACCAAATACATGGTACAAAATTCAACTACAACTTAATTATACAACAGTCGTGTAAAATACTACAAAATACATGCTGTGAGTTTTAATACAAATATTATCTTCTAGACAATATCCACTCTCAGAATAAGTCCTCATTACATTTATTATCACACTATTTTATAGAATAGTGAGGACTACTAAGACACCATCTCGGGGCCAATCACTCTGGTTCCCCCGACTAGTCCGCACACGTTCTCATTTCCTAAAGAGAACAAGTGAAAGAAAGGGTGAGCTCAACTAGCCCAAAGAAGAAATATTATGACTAAGATAATGTAGAATAAATTATCATTAGTCCTCAACGATGGGTTAACCCGATAAAATACAATAGACATCAAGTTTAAGCTCTGCGTGAACAAAGCAATCCATTAAAAGAGTCAAGTAGAGAATAAAATCTACTATCTTTTATGATTTAATAAGTTTTTCATCACTTTTATCATTTGGGACTCAGTTAGTAAATAATCCACATCATCCCTGACCACTACGGCTAAGGATCTTCATTAGTATCATAACCACAAATTATCCATTATGCATCATGGGGCAAGGATATTCGTGTATTCATCGATGGTCATGATCATGCCAACAAGCGTCCATCAATGCACTACAGACAATGAGGACTTTTAGCATATCATTTGTAACATTACGATCATGATTACAATAGAATAATCCCCTAGTCATAATCATACCAAGTCCATCTATGCACTACGAGGCCACGAGATGACTTTCAAAAAAATATAAACATGAAGATGATGACAATGATATAAGAATTCAATAAAACAAGTTCAAGAATTAATTTGTTAGGGAACTAATAACGTCAAATTGTCGACATGATACTTCTTTGTAAAGTAAAATTCAAGAATGCTCGGAAGAATATTTCCATAAAAGATCTTTGGATGAAGCACAAATATCAAGGATATTCCACTAATTTCATGGAGTATAGAAGTCAAAACTTTAACCAACTGAGTATAATAAAGAATGGAATAACAAAAGAAATCACCATGCATTCAAAACTGACGTATTTTTGTTCAGATCCGTGACATAAGCTAAGAAAACTTGACATCCATTTTTTAATAAACGAATAGCTTTATGGCTTGATATGACAGTGATTGATTTTAATGGTTTGGTTGCTTGAATTCGCATAATAGGTTGATTAGGAATATGAAAGCTAACAACCTTACAAAAATAATTAATTTTTGCATGATGAGTAGTTAACCAATCAATTCCTAGAATTACGTCAAATGCAAGTATTTTCAATGAAATAGGATCAACAGGTAATGTGAGGGTACCGATTTGAACCAAACAAGACTTATAAACAGTGGATGTAATGAAGGTTCCTCCCAACGAAGTTTCAACAGATAAGTCAAAGTCTAATTTCTTTGGAGTCAAATTTAAACGTTGAGCGCAAGTAGGAGAAATAAAAGAATGGGTAGAACCGGCATCAAATAATGTATATACTTCGCTAAAGTTTATGATAAGCTTACCCGTAATGACCTCATTCGGGTTCCTTGCTTTCTGGGAGGTCACAACAAACGCTCTCCCTTGCACTACTGGTTTTGACTTTTCTGGGGTGTCCTTTAGTGCCTCCGTTCTAGATGAACTTATCTTCGGTGAATGATAAAATTGGGCTAGTTGACCTTCTCTTCCATAATTATAACATGCTTTGGACGGCATCGCACAGTTTGGACTGATGTATCCCTCCCATCCACATTTGAAGCATATGATAGGTGGTCGTTCTCCTTCCTTAACGACAGGTGCTGATGCTGACGTCTTTCCATCATTGTTGAATCTTCTTTTTTTGAAATGTCCATTCTTATTATTTTGGCCATGATTACAACGGAAGTGGTTACCATTTCTGGCATGTTGATTCCCTCCACGTTTATTGTCACCGCTTCGATGATTGTTATCACTGGTATTATCATTTTGTCGGCTGCTCTCCTTTGGTTGGGTTGACTCATTATCGCGCTCCAATAACTGAGCCCTATTAACAACATCTGAATACAAACACAATTTATGAGAGATAATATATTGACGTATCTCTGGTTTCAAACCTCTTAGAAACATTCGCGTCATTCTTTCCTCATTATCAACCAAATGGGATATAAACCGGGACAACTCGGCAAACTTGGCTTCATCTTGTGACACGATCATGTTGTTTTGCTCGACTTAATGAACTCTACCTCTTTCATGTGGACGAATACTTTGGGAAAGTACTTGTCATTGAACAATTCTGGAACTTCTCCCAAGTCATCTTCAATGCGGCGGAGTTGAGTACGTTTCTGATTCCCACCGAGTCGCCTCTGACGCATACATGAAGGTGGTAAAGGAACCTTTTGCTCCTCGGAGCATCCCAAGACATCAAATATCTTACAGATCTGCTTTATCCACGTCTCAGCCTTAAGTGGCTTTGGCTCTCCAAAAAACTCTGGTGGTCCCAGCTCCTTGAACTGTTCGGCGGTGACTGTCAGAGAGTTGCCAATGTTTCCACCTACATTTTGGACAGGAGCCGCTCTCTCCTGATGTTGCATGAATTGCATGAAGCCTCGGAACATTCCATCATTCATCATTTGGTCAGTATTGTTGTTTGCATGAGGATTGTCGCCTTCCTGATACACATTATCCTGGTTATTGATATGTGGAGAATCAACGGTCTCCTGTGCTCCATTGATGTTCATGTTCTCAACAATCTCGGATGCCATTTTTAAACACTGCCACAAAATAAGGGTTAATTAACATATCACATATTATCCCTATACTACGTGACCAATTAAATACCAAATAAACTTAGGTAGGTCATACTAGCGAAGGAATTCCCCATCTCCCCTCCTAGTTCTTATCTCACATCTCTAAATATGGATCATATCCCTAAGCTTTGATACCAACTGTGACGCCCCCAAAATAGGTATACATCACCCATCTCGAGTCGCCAAATACATGGTACAAAATTCAAATACAACTTAATTATACAACAGTCGTGTAAAATACTACAAAATACATGCTGTGAGTTTTAATACAAATATTATCTTCTAGATAATATCCACTTTCAGAATAAGTCCTCATTACATTTATTATCACAATATTTTATAGAATCGTGAGGACTACTAAGACACCATCTCGGACCGTGACTCCGTTCCCCGACCAGTCCAGGCTACGTTCTCATTTCCTGAAGAGAACAGTGAAAGAAAGGGTGAACTCAAATAGCCCAGTAAGAAATATTATGACTAAGATAATGCAGAATAAATTATCATTAGTCCTCAACAGTGTTTAACTGATAAAATACAATAGACATCAAGTTTAATTGCAGCAAAATAAGCAATCCATTAAAAGAGTCAAGTAGAGAATAAAATCTACTATCTTTTATGATTTAAAAGGTTTTTCATCACTTTTATCATTTGGGACTCAACTTAGTAAATAATCCACATCATCCCCGCACTACTCTGACGAGGATCTTCATTAGTATCACAACCACAAATTATCCATGCACTACGGGCCAAGGATATTCGTGTATTCATCAATGGTCATGATCATGCCAACAACTATCCATCAATGCACTACGGGCCAATGAGGACTTTTACCATATCATTTGTAACATTACGGTCATGATTACACCAAATAATCCCTGGTCATAATCATACCAAGTCCATCTATGCACTACAGACTACAGATGACTTTCAAAAAAATATAAACATGAAGATGATGACAATGATATAAGAATTCAATAAAAACAAGCTCAAGAATTAATTTATTCAGGAACTAATAACGTCCAAATTGTCGACATGATACTTCTTTTTGTAAAGTAAAAATCAAGAATGCTCGGAAGAATATTTCCATGAAAGATCTTTGGATGAAGCGCAAATATCAAGGATATTCCACTAATTTCATGGAGTATAGAAGTCAAAACTTTAACCAATCGAGTATAATAAAGAATGGAATAACAAAAGAAATCACCATGCATGCGGTACTTTGCATGAGCAAAGTTATTCCATTAGAATAATAAATAACGGAACCAAGTCAAAGTAAATTGCAAGCAAGAGGATGTTCAACCGTAATAATAAGGAATAATAAAAGGCGGAACCGGTCGAGGCAGAACGCGCAAAAACAGGATATTCCAGCGAATAATAATAAAAGCGGAACCGGTCGGCGTAAGCGCTAAACAGGATATTCCAGCAGAATAATAAAGAGCGGAACCCGGTCCAAGGCGTAACGCATGAATAAGATGTTCCAAATGAATAATAAGGAATAATAAAACCGGAATTGGTCCCGCGTAAACGTATGCATGAACAGGATATTCCAACATAATATTAAAGAATGGAATAACAAAAGAATTTCACCAAGTATAGGGTAGCCCGCATATACAGGTTATTCCAACAGAATAATAAGAATGGAATAACAGAAGTTCTCTTCATGAATACAAAAGAAATAATACCCCTTACCTTAAGAAGAAGAGTACTTGATATATGAGTAGTGAAGTAGCAGAATACTTTTCTTCTTTCTCTCTATAATTTCTCTATCTAGAGTTTCAGTGAATTCGTAAGAAATAATGAAGGAATGAGTTTCTATTTATAGAAGAATGGACTGCATAGTAACTAATTCATGAACGGTCTAGATTGATTTATTTTTAATCGAACGGTCCATATTGATTTAATAACATATTCTAATAAAATGAAAAATTTTAAATATAATATATATTATATATATTATACATTTATATAACATGCTTAACTTTATAATCACAGAATACACCCGTGATTCCCTTCTCCCCCATTTTCAATATTCCACCAACTTTGTAGAATGCTGACAATTAGTCTCCACCCATTTCAATACTCCACCACATGCAATACATTCATTAATTATATAAATATTATACTAACCCTTATATTCCTTCCCACACACGCACACAAACCCCCACCCACCATTCCCACCATCTTTTTTCCTTTATATATATATATATATATATATATATATATATATATATATATATATATATATATAAGTAATAAAACGTAAAGCCCTGAGATAAACTTGTCTCCAATTGTTTAGAAAAATGGGTAAGTGGAGGTCCAAATAATAAGTAAAATTTATAACAACTACTTCATAAAAATCGCCTCAATATTTTAACAACATTTATCATCATTATTATAATTCACAATATTAATCGACCAGGTCGTTCCTAGGAAAGAGGGGGCTTTCCAATAAGGATTTCTCCCTATTAGCGCGCAATTAGGTGACCAAACCTCTCCTTGACAGAACTTCTAGACATCGTTAATATTGTAAATAATAATATTAATAACTTCGTTGTCTCAATTATTGATTTAATAATATATAAAATATCGACAATAATTGAATCAAATAACGTGAGATACTATGCAACAATTATTGTAGCAATAATTAAATAAAAATGAGTGACTTCTCACGTAAGCATCAATAATCAATACTCGTGTGCTACTATGCAACCACGCGTATTATTGTACTTTTACTACCGAGTAGTTCAACAGTATCAACGGTAAAACTTCCGCCGTTATTATCAATAAAATATTTTTATCATTTTCTCAATCCAACAATAATCTTTGTTGTGGGGTCCATCGATGATTGTCTTGATCGCATGCGAATATTTTCTCATTAAAAGCGAATATTCCCCGACCAATCGAATATTATATAACAACTTGCGTACTTTGCAAAATTTATAAATATTACCCACAACCATAACATTATATAAAATTCATTCCATAATATTCAAAAATGATAATTATAAAAAATTTATTTTTATTCATAAAAGTTGTGGTCTTACAGCTCAAGTACCCTAAGGATCAAACTACAAAATGTAAGCCAAAAATGGTTCAAAACACAAGGCTTACATGACCATCTTTGAATGATATTGAATCATCAAATACGAACATACCCAATTATCACAAGATATCAATAATCAAAACAACTCCGGAATATGAACAAAATTATGCGAAGAATGATAAAAACGAATAAAGTCTCCAAAATATATTGACACGATTAACTAGTTCAAAGAGTACAAATACGAATTCTAATGTCAACGCCAAAACGAAATTATCACAATAAATTTGACAACAAGGAATAATCCTGATAGGCAATACCAAATTTCTAAACGAGTAACAAACGAACGAATTAAAATTAAAAGAGTATCGCTGAAAAAGTACGGAATCCGTACCTTAATATAGTATCAAAATAATTCGTCGAATCCAAATATCACCCGCTAGACTCCCTCAATCCGATCTAATTATCAAAATAAAATATAATACATATAATTAAATTATGAACTTATACAATTTATATTTTCATAATTTTAATATACTATATTCAATTTGTAATCAAAAGATACATTTTAATTGTAATAACAATATTATAATATTATTTATCACTTTCCCCATTTTTAGATTTCTGTAAATCTCTCTCTCTCTCTCTATATATATATATATATAAACGAATCACAAGTTTCATTTTTATTATAATAAATTATTAATTCAATCCACATGCATGCTCTTTCAGATTATATAAGAGACTCTCATACTTGGACAACTTTAAATGCTTTGAATCTCTGACACAATACCAAACAAGAAAGCTTTCCATTCAATAATAAAAAGAACAAATAACTTACTAGATCACCAATTTTTCCACTTTCCTTTGTGCGGCTAAGTTCTCCCCATTTTTTTCTCTTCAATTGGTTCGTATAGATATAATGAAGCATTTTGGTTTTGGTTTATTTATTAATTAATATGTTTTATTAATACTCTTAATTTTATTAAGATTTAAAATTACGCAATAATAAATTAGACCCAAATAATTAAAAGACTCAATTTAATGTAATTATTTATTTATTATAGTTCAAATAAATTAACTACAGATTTGACCCAAATATAAGAAAAAGTCTAATTTCTTTTAAAACTTACTTAAATATTTTATTATTATTTTATTGAATATTACAATAGTAGTAGTGTATAATGAAAGGAGGTGATATTTAATAAAAGAGAAAATAAAAGACGAGAACATCAAATATTATGATCTAGAATCATAATATTAATGATTATTAATATGATATTGTACTAATTTATAGGTGATATATTTTTCTAATAATTTTGAAGTCTACATAAGATGAAAAGATAAGATTAGAGGAAAAAGTTTATTAGATTTAAATAGGTTTTATTATTATATTTATATACTGAACGAGTGAATTATAAAATATTGAAGTTTATAAAAATGCTCGATTTTGTAAGAGCATAGAACTCGATTTCGCGAGAGTAAACGTAGAGGCTTATTTCTTATGTCCATTATATATTATATTAATATATATGTTAATGATATTTTTATTATTAATTTTAATAGTACATTTAAATTTTTATACATGGTAACAAAAAATAATTCTATATTTTTCAATAAGGGTGAAAACAAGAGAATTCATAGTTGGCATTTTATTACTCACTTCGTCCCTAAAATAATGGTCTAATTTGACTTTTTCATTTAAATTAATCGATCAGTTTTCTTAATTAAAATATATATTATTTTCTTATAAATATAGGCGGGGAAACTATAAGCATAAGAAAATATACATAATTTACTACTACCTTCAATTTTCATGAGTTTGAAAATATAAATAAATATATTCATTTTTAATTCTAAAATTGGTCAATTTGATTAGAAAATTTAAACTAAGTCAACTTTTCAGGACTTAGGTAACATATACTTATTACAACACATCTTTTAATTTTTTAAAATTTCTTAAAAATATAATTAAATATTATGCTTTTTAAAAACACAATATAATTAATTGTATAACATTTGAATATACCAAAAGAAATAAATATATAATATTCAAATATACTTTATACAGGTTAAACCTGCTTAAAATGTGTTATAATAAATCTGAGACAGAAAATATTTAACAATATAACAACAAATAAAATAAAACATGAAATTTTCTATCCAAAAGTTTATACTTTATACTGGTTAAACCTACTTTTTAATCTTTTTTAAGAATCATGTGGTATTTAAGTATTAAATGGGAGTAAGATCCTTCAACACATAGTTAACAAAAGTATATTTATTTTCAAAATCTAGAAACCTAAATCAAATGTGTAGCTTCAAATATAGAAGGCAAAGAAATGTAAATTAACCATTAATTACTCCAATAATCCATAATTCTAATAATTCTAATTCTAATATAAAGAATTTATAATAAATAAATAAAATTAAAAAGGGTTCCTTAAATAAACAAAGTAAAATTTTAAATTACTCATTTACCTCTAAATGTAGTCCTTGAAATTCTAGTTCTACAAAAATATTAATCCTAGCGTTTCCAATCTGAGAGTCGTAGAAATTCAATTGTAACTTTCACTAATGTGACACTAAATCCAAAATAACTAATAGGATATAAAGAATATAAGAGATTAATTTATCATCAACCCAATATTGCAATAACTAGAAGTATATATTAACCCTCAAATCAAATATTGCAAGTTCTAATAATAGAATTGAGAATTTGAGTTTAAAACAAATCATACTTTGTCAAAATAAAAGCTTATACCTCATTTAGTATATTCACTTAAACATAGCTATTAAAATTATACCAGGGTAGATCTAGTGGACTATAAGTGTAGGCAACTGCATACAGTAGATTTTTGAAAAATAAAATTTATTAGGGTAATTTTGATTTGTATATAAAATATGTTCGGAGTATTTTATCGACCTCCATGTGGGCTGAAGGCCTGATGCTAAAAGGGGATGCTAAGCCCATTGGGCCGAATCCCTCAGGGATATCGAAGGAGTTCGGGCATCCGAGTCCTCTGGGCTGGAGTCCTATTCGGGTTTATGGCGTTCGGGTTCGGGCATCCGAGTCCTTTGGGCCGGAGCCCTAATTTGGTGTATGGTGTTCGGGGTCGGGTATTCGAGTCCATTGGGCGGAGCCCGCATCAAGTGTATGAGTTGGTTGGATTGGGCTTCAGACAATTGGGTTATCCCCCATGACATGAGTTTGAAGTCATAAGGAGTTTAAATGGTTAAGGATTCTAGTCCTAACCATATTTGAATAAGGTAACTTCAAAGGTAGTATTTAGATTGGATTCCACTTGCACCTTTTAAGGAGATTGTGTTGGACCCAAATAATGGTAACTGGCATATTTAGGAGTCCTAAACCCACTCAGATGTGGATGCTAGAGTAGTGAGAATACTATAAATACAAGGCTTGGGTTTCAATTAACAGGTAATACATCTTTGAGCACTAAACACTAGAGCCTCCATTGTTAATCTTGTGAATGACCTGTACTTATTCTCACACCGGAGCTATCCCCCGGCGGCACAAGCCGTCAAGCTTCGTGTGTGATCTGTTATATTGTGCAGGTTCAAGCGCGTGGATTCTGTGATTGGATGCGCCGGCGAAACTTGGCGTTTGCTAAAAGGAGGGGTTTTGGTGCTTTTTACAATCACAACAAACATTTCCGGTAAAAGACTATTATGGTGAGTGGAGATAACAGTGCCTCTGTCCAGAAAAAGGCGATGACCCACCAAACCACCCAGGTGAGGGGATCGATGAAAGATAGGCTGGGTTCTAGGACTCAAGGGGAATCGACCCCTTCTCTCCAGTGAAAGCTCTTCTTCTCTGACAACCAACATACACCGAATCAGGTTAGTCACGCCGATGACAACCAATCTCAGGCACACGAAGGGAAAGGGAGCGGCCGAGGAGAAGGCATTCGTGACCAGCGAGAATTTATTCCAAGGAAGAAAATGCAGCAAAATAAAGATGCCATGATGGCCTTACGTCTTCAGTAAGAGGAGCTCGAGGAGCAGATGGCAAAGATGACTAGAGAATAGGAAACTTCCTCGAAGAGGCGTAGGCATCAGAGCCGATCCCTGTCACCTCGACGGGGGGAGGCGAAAAGAGGAAAGAGTAGGCCTAGAAGCCGCTCGCGAGACAGAAGAAGCCGAAGGAGGAGCCATTCGACAGATCGAAAATTTGAACACCCAAGCAGATTGGGACAGAGGAGGAGGGTCGCGTCTCTCGAATATGAGAGGGACATGCACAGATCGTCCCCTCATAAAAAGGAGTCCGACTCCTTGCTCGAAGGGTGGCGGAGTTAGAGAAACTGCTGGCAGCGAAGAGTCGGATGGGAACACCCTCAACCTGCCTAGGCTTACCCTTTTCACCAGAAATCAACCACGTCACTGTCGACCCTAAGAAGAAGATTCCCTCGATGGAGTCATATGACGGGTTGGGGGATCCCTATGATCATTCAGATGGGTATGACAGGTTGATGACATGCTACAGACATTTGGACGCTGCTAAGTGCCACATGCTCGCAACAACTTTTTAGAAGAGCGCCCGAGAATGGATGGGAACCTTGGCAGCAGGATTAATTAATTCATGGAACGACCTTCGGGAGAAGTTTCATGCTCGGTTTGGGAGTAAAAGAAGACGAGGAAAGATCACTGCTTCCCTCATGCAGGTGAGACAGAGGTCGGATGAAAGCCTTGGTCAGTATGTTAAGAGATTTCGGGAGGCTGTGGGCTCGGTAGCTGAATTAAATTCCCCTCAAGCCTTGAGATTTTTTACGACCGGTCTGGATATAAGAAGGTCGAAGAAACTGATGAAGGACCAGGTGATCAACCCTCCATCAGATTTGACCGAAGCCTTCCATCGAGCCGAGGGATTTATTGCGATAGAGGAGGCTATGGGAAACTTTAAGCCCCACTCCCAGTCTTATGACAAATCCAAGGATCGAGACAAACAGAATTATCAGCGTTCGAATAACAATCAGGGGAGAACAGATAATTCTAAAAGAAAAAACTATAATGTTAGAGGTTCGGGGAGTGGTCGACCACCTTTCCAGAGCAGAAATGTCAACAAAGTTTACACCTCTCTCAACACAGATTGGGCAAAGATATTGGAGGAGATGCAAAACAAGCCAATTTTCGAGCCATGTTCGACGCATCCGAAGCCTGGAAAGAGGGTTCAAGACAAATATTGTGAATGCCATCAAAGTCCCGAACATACAACTGAGATGTGTAACGATCTGAAGGATTTGATAGAGAAGAACGTTCAGAACGACCATCTAGTTCAGTATGTGGTTGGTCGGGAGAATTCTGAGGCGCCCAGGGAGGAAAGTAGAGGACCGATTCAGGATACACAGCCAAAATAGAACCAACCAGCCTGAGGCGTGATCGACATAATTTTAGGCGATTTTGTAGGGCTTGTGACCGGGAAAAAGAGAAGTGGACACGTCGAGGCTGTGTTGTCAGTGGTAGGTTCCTCGCCAAGAAAGGATCGGGCCTACCCGGGAATGTCCATCTCTTTCTCGGACGAAGACTATCCTACAGACCTTATAGAACCACATGATGGGGCGTTGGTAATAACTGCTCAAGTCGGGCTAGTGGACATGAAGAGGATGATGATCGACAATGGGTCCTCGGTCAACATACTGTACACTCACGCTTATCAGAGGATGGATCTGGAAGGAAAGAAAATGGACTTAGGAGGAGAAGGCCAGTTGTACGGTTTTAGTGGGGATCCGGTGCATGTGTCGGGCACTATCGAATTGCCTGTCAGGTTCGGCACAGCTCCCCAGCAGGTAAATATAATGGTTAGATTCTTAGTGGTACAGGTGGATTCGGCATGTAATGATATTTTGGGAAGGGCGACACTAGCAGCATTACAAGCAGTAACATCTATACCTCACTTTAAAATCAAGTTTCCGACACCGAACGAGATTGGGGAGGTAAAAGGTGATCTTGATATTGCACGAAGGTGCTATCAGAACACATTAATCTCTTCGAGGGTCGGGGTTAGCAAGCAGAAGAAGACAATGGCCATTAAAATAGAGCCATTCACTGAGAGTAGCACAGAACTGCTTGCCCTTCCTACCGAAGAGACAGAGGATGTGGAGTTGGTCCCGGGAAACATAGAGAAATTGATCAAGATTGGATCAGGGTTGATGGAGTTGTTCTGAACAAGGTTGATAGATCTTCTTCGAGTATATGCCGACATCTTCGCGTGGGAACCTAGTGATATGCTCGGGGTAAGTGAGTCAGTGGCATTACACAGGTTGCATGTGAACCTGAAGAGGAAACCAATTATATAGAAAAGAAGGATTTTTGCTCCAGAATGGCAGAGGATCATAGACGAAAAAATCACCAAACTACTGGAAGCAAAATTCATCTTCGAGATTGACTACCCTGAGTGGTTGGCTAATGTGGTGTTGGTTTAGAAACAGAACGGGAAGCGGAGGTTATGTATCAACTACACGGACTTGAAGAAGGCGTGCCCGAAAGATTTCTACCCTTTGCCCAACATAGACCAGCTGATCGATGGCACTTCGGGGTATGGTATGTTAAGTTTTATGGATGCCTTCTCAGGATACCATCAGATCTCGATGAGTAAGGAGGACATCCCGAAGACAAGTTTTATTACTCATCAGGCCATCTATGCGTATCGGAAGATGACTTTCGAATGATGAACTTTGTATTCACAAAGTAGTTAGGCCGAAGTATGGAAGTGTATGTGGACGACATGATTGTGAAGAGCATGTCAGTCCGAGATCATCTAGAGGACCTAGAAAGGTGTTTTGAAATAGTAAGAAGACACAAGCTGCGATTGAACCTGACTAAATACACCTTCGGATTGGGATCGGGAAAGTTTCTGGGGTATCTAATCAGTAAAAGGGGCATTGAAGCAAATCCGAAGAAGATCCACGCAATCTTAGACATGAAATCTCTGAAGACATACAAAGATGTACAAAGGTTGACAGGCCGAATAGTTGCCCTTCAGAGATTCATGTCAAGATCAGGTGAAAGGTGTTTACCATTTTTTAACACTCTCAAGGGACAGAAGAATGAGAAGATTTTCCAATGGACCTCAGAGTGTGAAGACACGTTCCAAGGGATTAAGAAATATTTATCTTCGGCACCCTTATTGATGAAGCCGATCCCTTCAGAACCTTTATATCTATACTTGGCTGCAAGCTCAATGGCCGTGGGGGCAACACTGGAAAGGGACAAGGGGGGAACACAGGTCCCGGTATACTACGTTAGCCATGTTCTTCGAGATGCAAAGACAAGATACCCAAACTTGGAAAAGTTCACCTACACCTTGATCATCGCAAGTAGAAAGCTGCGGCACTATTTCTAGGGTCGGTTGGTGGTGGTGTATACGGATCAGTCGTTGAAAAAAGTACTGCACAAGCCAAACGTGTCGGGTCGGCTGGCTGCTTGGGCGATAGAATTAACACAATTTTCTTTGGATTACCATCCCCAAACAGCAATCAAGGGACAGGCGTTGGCAGACTTTGTAGTGGAATGTTCTTTTACAGAACCGGATGTGAGTATAATTATCGAAGCTCAATAGGGGCCGACTTCATAGACTCTATATGTGGATGAGTCATCGACTTTGGACATCAGCGGGGCAGGAGTTATTTTGACAAGTCCTGAAGGATTTAAAGTTTAGCAAGCCATTCGGTTTTAGTTCAAAGATACTAATAATGAAGTAGAATATGAAGCCATTCTAGCTGGACTTCAGTTGGCCCGAAGCCTACAGGTTCAAAAGTTAGTCATATACAGCGACTCACAACTGGTGGTCAAATAGATATCTAGAGAGTATGAGGCTCGGGGGGCAAGAATGACAAAGTACCTGGCTGAGGTAAAAGAGAAACTCTTGTACTTCAACTCACACAGTTGCCAAGGAATCGATCGGTTGGATAACACAGTAGCAGATGCTTTAGCCCGATTGGCAATGACTGAAGCAATTTCTTTCAACGGTTCAGTTTATTTGGAGGTGTTAGGATAACCAAGCGTTCCGAATGAGGATGTGCTAGCATTGGATAGGCTCGACTGCTGGCTTACACCGTACATATCTTACTTAGCCAATGTGGTTTTGCCTTCGGATCTCATATTGGCAAGAAAGATCAAGCACATGAGCTCAAACTTTGTTCTCATCAATGGAGATCTATACCGAAGGGCTTTCAGTTCTCCATTGCTCAAGTGCTTGACACCATCGGAAGTAGGATACACACTTGGGGAAGTGCACAAAGGAATATGTGGAGATCATATGGGGGCCAAGTCACTGGCATACAAGATTTTAAAGTAGGGATACTATTGGCCGACCATCTACTAGGAGGCCATAAAAAATGTCCCAAGTGCCAGCTGAACATCGTCATCCCTCATCAGCCTCCCGAAGAGTTGTGTTCGGTCTTATCCCCGATTCTATTTACCGTGTGGGGAATCAACATCTTGGGGCCTCTACCAAAGGCTAAGGGATAAGTGAGCTTTGTGATCATGGCCATCGACTACATGACCAAGTGGGTCGAAGCAAAACCTCTACAAAAGATTACCGAACAGGAATGTCTGAAATTCTTCAAAGAGGGTGTTTTTTATTGATTCGGTATCCCGATGGCAGTGGTCTTGGACAATGGCAAGCAATTCATGGGAGCAAAATTTGAAGCTTTTTTGAAAGAATTGGGGATTCAGCACAGAAAGACTTCAATTGCTCACCCTCAGTCAAACGGTCAGGTGGAAGTTACTAACCGAACCCTTCTTAATGGGATCAAAAGGAGACTAGACGAGTTGAAGGGTCAGTGGCCGGAGGAATTACTTAGTTTTTTATGGACCTACCAGACTACCCCGATGCACTCATACCTGTTGAGATCGGATCTCCCACACTCCGGGTTAGTCAATATAAGGAGTTATATAATGATGATAGCCTACGACTAAACTTAGATCTTCTGGAGGAAGTTTGAGATTCAGCTCTGATAAGGTAAGCAATCTACCAAAAGAGAACAACCCGACACTACAACCAGAAGGTGAAACAAAGGCGGTTTGAGGTTAGAGATTTGGTCCTTCGGGAATTAGAGGCATCAACCCCCCAGAACACTGGCAAGCTGATGCCGAACTGGGAGAGGCCCTATGAAGTGGTTGAAGTTCTGAAGCCAGGTACATACCGGCTTCGAGCAATGGATGGCTCAGAAGTGAAGAATACATGGCATGCTGGAAGACTTAGAAAATATTAACAGTAAAAGTTATGTCATTCTTTCCTTTATTTATGTAAGTCATTCTATTTATCAATGAAATAAATGAGATTTCTCTTCGGAAACGTTTGTACTTCATTTATATTCATAAGCTTTTACTAATCTGATCAGGCAAGCTTCGAGCTTAAACTGATCTGAAAGTTGGAAACGACATAACTAATCGGTAAAAGTCATGGGTATAACTGATCGAGAAAAGTATAATTTTTCATCAGATAAGCTTCGGGCATAAGCCGATCAGAAAGTTTGAGATAACATAACTGATCGGGAAAAGTCACAAGTAGAACTGATTGAAAAAAAAATACAAACATAAAAATTTTGTACTTTATTTATATTTATAAGTTTCTACAAAAATCGATCAGATAAGCTTCGAACAAAAATTGATCAGAAAGTTTTAAACAACATAAATGATCGATGAAGTCACAAGCATAATTGATCAAGACAGTTACAAATAAAGAAAAAAATGAAGACTACAAAATTTATAAGTCCTAAAAGAAGCTATTCCTGAGGAACCTCATCTCTAGCTTCAGATTCTTCGTCCAAAGAATCAAGGACGGAAGCATCGAGCCCAGCAGCTGTTAACTTTTCCCGAGCCTTTTCCCGATAGGTTTCATAGCCTTCAGCGAACTGAGCCATTATCTTGTCGGTTAGGACAGGGGATTCTTCATACTCTTCGATCGCGCGCTGCTTGATCTCGGCACGTTCTTCCTTTAAGGCATTGTTTTCCCGGATCAAATGCATCATCTTTGCATGAATCCCGTTAAACTGCTCCTCAAGGGCGTGCAGAGCCTTCACCCAATCCTTGTTCTCTTAGGACAGATGATCCCTTTCCTCGAGGAGCTTCTTGGCGTGGTTGTCGACACCGACGAACTCTTGCTAAAGTAAGTTATATTGATCCTTCAGTTCGTCAGCCTGACGTTCGGCCTTCGTGACTTTATTACGGGTCTCAGCATGAAGGTGTTTCTCTATCTTCAGTTCCTACCGAAGACCCCGGACTTCAGCCCTGAGCAGTTCCACCACGGTCCTCATCTGAGCTTCCTTCTTAGTGGCGAAGGCCAAAAACGACATGGCTCGGGCGAGAATTGCATTAGCCTAACACACAGTGAAGACATACATCAGCTATGAAGAACACATCACCAATAAAGGAGACATCTTAAGTTATCTAGCTTACCTGACATTGGGCCTTGATGTAGGCCACTATATAAGTATTCTTCTGAGGTCATTCCCTTGAATCTCTCGTCATCCCCACGAAGCTTGAAGTGCTCGAGCTAATTGTACGAAAACACCTCGGAGGGACTCCTTGGTCAGAATATAGTCGACGTCCCCTGTGAGGAGCTCGCCTCGGTGTTCAGCCTCGAGGTAGGAGTTGATGTTGGTGGTGGGCGGCCTCCACAACTTGCAGATCAGGCCCTTCATCCAGTTGAGGTTTCTTTGATCGGGGTTCGAGAGTAATGTCTTCGGTTTCCTCCGAATCCTCGATCACCACAACTGACGTAGGAGGTTGAGGAATCAGATTCGAAAGGGCTGAAGAAGTGGCCTTAAGATGGGCTTTGGTGGAAGACTTGGTGGAAGGCCTCTTTGCTTTCTTCAACAAGGCCATCTTTTCAGCCCGACTCATCTTCAGAGCTTTTTTGTTAGCGGGATCGGCGGTAGTAGTCGATGGAGCTGGACCTAAAGCAGAACCGGTTGAGAGTTCTACAATCAGGATGGTATCCTCTTCGGCCTCTTCGTCCATGACAGGAAGGCGGATCAGTTCAGCTTGGATAGGAAGAGGGGCTAAGGACTCAGCGACTTCCTCGGGTTTACAGATTGTCACTGTACAAAAAATAAAAAGGGGTTATGGAAACAGGACAATAATGAATGGAGACATGGGAAGGTTTGGGCTAAGATACTTACACCCATGTTTTTACAGCCAAGCCTCATCAGATAGAACTCCCAAACTCCATTCGGTCTTGGATAGTTTCTTGTAGAATGCTTTGAAGGTGGCAGATCGGTCCTTTACAAATTTGGTGATTTTGGCAATGGGATCTTCGGGAGAAGACCAGTTCAACAGAAGCTTAAGGTTGGTCCCCCTCATGAAGAACCACTGTGGGTGCCATCCCTTGTTGCTGGAAGGGGTCTTCATGAAGGTGGCTCGGCCAGCCACACGGTTCAGTTATCGGAAGCCAGGTTCCTTCGACTTCCTGATAGTGAATAAGACAAAGAAAAAATCGAGGCCAAGAGTTATCCCAACCTCCTAGCACAAGGCGATAAAAGCGATTAAGTGGATTTACGAGTTCGGCACAAGCTGTGCAAACTCGATCCCCATAAAGCAAAGAAAAGAAGATATAAATTCATGGAGGGGGAATCGGACCCCATATTTTAGGGCCCAGAGAGGAATGGCGGTCCAGTCGCCTTTGGGACGCTAGAACATTTGCTCTTGGGGCTTTGGCACCCGAAGCTTGTACTCCTTTAGGATGTTGAAGAGGGTACGGATATCAGAAAGTTGGGAGGAAGTGATGGAAGACTTGGTATTGATGTGAGAAAAGTCAGTTTCAAAAGCGTAAACGCTTCAGATTTTGGCTTCAGTGTTGTCCGTGGTGGTGTCGGTAGGAGCCACCGGTAAATCGACCGGAATCAGATCTCCAGTGGTGATAGTAGGGGGGAACTGATTCAGCGGAGGGGGGAGGAATGCTAGAATCAGCTATTTTCGGTGAACGAGGTGTGAATGTGAAGCTTGAAAAGTAGAAATGAGAAGTGTTGAAGGTTATTTGGGGGCAGTAAGACCTGGAATCAGTGAAGTTTAGTGGAGAAGAATGTTTGCTAGAAATTTCCTTCGCCAGAAAAGTTGAGAGAAAGATTTGAAATGCTAAAGATTTGGAAAAGGTGATTTTGGAGGGTGGGTTGGGGGTTTTATAGGGAAATGACACGAAACCCCAGGATGACTATTTATGACTGGTGGGGTCCAGTCCTGGGGAAATGTGAGACATTTTGAAAAATGAGAAAAAAATAGTTTGGGTTCCCCAGATAACTCATCATTTGCTGTCGTGACTCTTCGAATTCATGTCCTTTCAAGTCTCTAATTATAAATATATTATAACAAGAGACTGTGGGGCAATGTTCGGGAGTATTTTACCAACCTCCAGGTGGGCTGAAGGCCTGATGCTAGAAGGGGATGTTAAGCCCATTGTGCTGAAGCCCTCGAGGATGTCGAAGGAGTTCGGGCATCCGAGTCCTCTAGGCCGGAGTCCTATTCGGGTTTATGGCATTCGGGTTTGGGAATCCGAGTTCTTTGGGCCGGAGCCCTAATTTGGTTTATGGTGTTCGGGGTCGGGTATTCGAGTCCATTGGGCCGGAGCCCAGATGAGTGTATGAGTTCGGTTGGATTGGGCATGTACAGTGGGTTATCCCGCGCACAGAGTTTGGAGTCATAAGGAGTTTAAATGGTTAAGAATTCTAGTCCTAACCATATTTGAATAAGGTAACTCCAAAGGTAGTATTTGGATTGGATTCCTCTTCCACCTTTTAAGGAGATTGTGTTGAACCCAAATAATGGTAACTGCCATATTTCGGAGTCCTAAACCGAATCGGATGTGGATGCTAGAGTAGTGAGAATACTATAAATACAAGGCTTGGGTTTCAATTAACTGGTAATACATCTTTGAGCACTAAACACTAAAGCCTCCATTGTTAACCTTGTGAACGGCCTGTACTTATTCTCACACCGGAGCTATTCCCCGGTGGCACAAGCCGTTAAACTTCGTGTGTGATCTGTTATTGTGCAGGTTCAAGTGCGTGGATTCTATGATTGGACGCGCCGGCGAAACTTGGCGTTAACAAAGTACAATGGCTTAAATGAAAAAAGAATCTTATAAGGCATAATGTAACTAATTTGTTAATAGTTTCAGCCTTCATCTCTATCCCTAAAACTTTTTAAAAACATTAAGAGTAATTTATTTAGGATAACAATATTAAATTTAAAAAAACTAATAAATCCATAACAAAAAATGATATTTTCACATGAAACCCGTCGCTATAGATCCTATAGCAACGGTTTTCACCGTCACTATAAATCTACAGCGACACTTTTCATGTAGAAATATCAAAAAGTATTGTGAAAATATCAATTTCCTAAATTTTATTGTAATGAATTTCTGAAATTGGGATGGAGGAATTATTGGAGAAAGTAATGATTTTGATATTTTTTTTGAACTTAATTTACAATACTTAGGTTAGTGGAGTGTGAGTTAACTATTAAAGTGAGATGATAAGGAAAAAACATACATAATTTTTTAAAATGCAAAAAAAAAAAGGATTGCAAAGATATATTATCTTTATCTATAAAAATATCAAAATTATATATCAATAAAAAATCAAAATTATCAAAAACAAATTGAGGATGGAATCACTTATATGCACAAGTTAATCCTCTCACACACAAGTGTTTGACTTATTTACTATTTATCATGTTAAGTGACATTGTAAAGATATTAATCTCCTAAATCAATATGCTAAAAATGAATAATACATGGAGAGAAGATAATTTAAAAACCTTTGTGTTATAGGTACAATATAAAATAAAAATAAAGTCAAAGTTTAAACTTGTATAAAAATATCTACACTTTTATTTGCAAATAATTAGGTATTCAAAGAGTGATAATCTCTCAATAAATCATCCTTCTTTAATGTACAAAATTATGTGACTATGATTTCGTTTGACAAATTTATAACTAATTAATTTTCAATTTCATCAAAATTAATTAAACTCATGTATTTACTTTATTTGTTATTCTATGAAACATAAAAAATTTAATCATTCAGCATGTTGTATCTCCTGAATAGAATTTCTTGATCCGCCCTGAATTACACACAATGTACTTAAAACTTCTAGGATCTATAGAATAAAGGGGGTGATTCAACAGAATAAAGGGATTATAATTCAATACTTTTTTCAACATGCTAAACATGAATATCAATATAGAACAAATGGATTTCATTAAGATCTATAACTGTTGGAATATGGATATCCAATTGGGGCGCCCATGGAGGGTCCGACCCATTTGGATTAATTAACAGTTCCCAATTGACAAGTTTAGTACACGTTCATTAATGTGAATGTAACGTGACTAGACGTGGGGAGAAAGTTGGAAGGTCGTTCAACCGCTTCCGTGTTAAATACCACTCCACCCTTTATCGATCAATAGAAGAATGCACAATATCATTCAGTTGGCCAAATATACAGAGCCGCTCCCAATATCGAGACCAAAATCCTAATTGTTACGTACCGTGAATCAGTGCTCCGTTCTCGATCGTAGTTCGGAGACGCTGTTGGGTTAAAGTAACGGCAGGAGGTTTTCACATCAAAGGTTTAATCACTCTTCACGATGTATGCCTTTGATTCTCCTAATTATGTCTAAATATGAATAACATGCGTATTAAAATCCCTTCATTGGTATTAGAGAGCAAGGTTTAACGATATAATGTATGATATGTATGAAATATTTACACTTTATGCCATGATTGTATGTTTAAAAAGCTTGAAAATATCATTAATGGAAATCTTAGATACACTAAATATTAGGGGCTAATATTACAGTATATTGTAGCCTAAACACAGTGTATATGATCTGCATAATTTGGGTTTAATTGGATAATTAATTTGAAACCCTAGTTTGCAAACAGTCTTCTTTGAACAACCATAACATTTTCTGTGGTTTTCCAATTCATTTGATTTTTGTATGTATGTGTAGTACTCGTTGTAAGCTTTCCAACGATATATTATGGACCTAAATCCGAGTTATATAGAGTGAGATATGACTTCTCAAAATTTTAGTCGTGTAATGGCATTTCTGTAAATTTTGGTGGCTAGAGGTTGAAGATGACTACACCGACCGGGCACAGGCACACGACTATGAGTTTCTAACCTGCTTTTGATGTGATTTTTTATATTTAATTTCCAGAAAATGATTTATTAATTGTTTTTAACATGGAAATTAATTTCAAAAATAGTAAAAGTAACTATTAAATTCTGAAAAATTAATAGAAATTAATTATTGGCATTTAATTAATTATATACTGGAATTTGGAAATATTGATTGTTTTGGATATTTTTGGTTAATTTTCTACCTATAAACTAATGACTTATTAATTATGAAAATTAGCAAATATATCACGAAAATTCCAGGAAATTTCAGTGACTATATTATGATGCTAAGTTACTGTTATGAGTTTTCCAGAGGGAAAATAACTGTATTGTATAGTTTTGGCTAATTTCCAATTAGTTATGCGATGGTTTATTAATTATGATAATTAGCTTAATTATTAGAAAATTACAGTAACCTTTTAATGATGATAAGCTACTGTTATAAATATTTTGGAAGAAATTAACAGATTTGGATGGTTAATTTCCATCTTTTTATGCATGATTAATTAATTGTGATAATTAGAAAAATTATCAAAATAAATTTCAGAAAATTACAGTGATATTTTGTGATGTTAATATACTGTTGAGAATTTTTTGGATGCATTTGAAAATTTTTATAGCATACTTAGTATATTAATCGAGTAATAATGTCTATTATTTAATTCTATTTGTTAATATTTTTGGATTATTAATTGCTGGTACTTGAAATTAAATTATTATGCTATAATTACATATATACCCCTGTTCCTAGTGGGAGTGATTTAAGTTGTAGTAATTTAATTAAATTATTCCCTAAATTATATGTCTTGTGCGCTGAAAAATTAAATTTAAATAATTAGACATTTATATGGATTGTGATTCCTAAGCTTAGCCAAGTATCCCTTCTATATTTATGTCTCATTATTTTTATGTTAATTTGATTCATGCGGCAAAGATATCTAATAGAGTGTGGTGAACATTAAATATCTAATAAATCCTCATATTTAAATCAAAGCAGAAAATGGCTTCAAAACACATTATCGCAAACCTTAACCAAGGAAACAAACTAGACAGAGATAACTATGACGTGTGGCACCGAAAAGTCATGATGGTTTTGGAGGAGCAAGAGGTTGAAGAAACCCTGCTGTCCAAAATAGCTAAACCAGAGGGTGAAAATACAAAGGATCCGATCAAGGTTGCTGCCTTTGAAAGTTAACGTAAAAAGGATTGTATCTCTCGCATAACGTTGCTGAGTTGCATGAACAATGACTTTCTGTTTGAGTATGAACAATACTCTACTACACACGATATGTGGGAGGCTCTCAAAACTAATTTTGGTGGCACCTCGTTGACAAGGATGAGGGAATTAGCCATAAGGTTCGATGGTTACAAAAAGAAAGATAACCACACTATGAAACAACACCTTCGAATCATGGCTAATATGATCCGAGAGTTGAAATCCGAAGGCACTCAATTGTCAGACGAACAACAGATTTCAACGGTGGTTCGCTCCCTTCCCGATAATTGGGAACATATGTGGGCCAACATGACTCATAACGAGAATATCAAGACCTTTGATGATATTTGTCGTCACTTGGAGCTCGAGGCTGAGCGCTTTGATGTTGTCAAGACCTCCAGGGCATATGTGGCTGAATCAAACTCTCGTAGAGGGTTCAAGCCTAAGAAGGGGAAGAAACTTACTCATCCTCTTGCGCCTAAAGGGGCTGCGAGTAGTGGTGCTTTCAAGCATAAGAGAGGCAAACGAGGTTATAGTAAAAAGGACAAAACCAAGATGACATGCTACAACTGTGGAAAGGCGGGACACTTCGCTCGTGAGTGAACTGAGTAGAAGAAGGTAATTCGTAGTCCTAATCTATCTATGTGCTTAGTATCAAGTACTGTTTTTGTTGCTCATTCTCTCCATATGTGGATTGTAGACACTGGAGCAACGGACCACATAGCTAGAGATCGGAGTGGATACGTGGAATACTATCGAGTTCCGACTGGAAGAAAAGTATACATGGGGAAAGATTCAAGTTTGGACGTGCTAGGCATTGGCACTTACAAACTGGAAATACGAGGATTCTCAACATTGATCCTTTATGATGTACTTTATGCGCCGGATGTCTGACAGAATTTATTTTCTATTTTATCAGTACTTCGTTTAGGCTATTTAGTTAGTTTTAAGAATAATTCTGTAATAATTTCACATGGGACGAAAGTTTTTGGACATGGTTTTATGATGAATGGTTTTATGATTTTGGATACTATTGATTCTAGCAGTAATTGTAGTGATTATTATTCCTTACTTGTTGAAAATGATCATGATGGTTCAATTCAATGGCATGCTAGATTAGGCCATATTGGACAAGATAGAATGACCAGGTTAGCTTGAACGGGTCTTTTAGGCCCACTCGCTAAGGTCAATCTACGCATATGTGAACATTGTTTAGCAGGGAAATCAACTAGAAAATCATTCGGTAAAGCCACTATGGCAAAAACACTATTACAACTTATTCACTCGGATATCTGTGGTCCTATGAATGTGAAAGAAAGGCATGGACGTTCCTATTTTCTCAAAATGATATATGACTATATGCGCTTCGGGTACACTTTCTTGATCTCTCATAAGTCTGAGGCATTAGATTGCTTTAGACGTTATTTGATTGAGGTCGAGAATCAATTGAATAATAGTGTTAAGGGACTTTGAACTGATCAAGGCTGTGAGTATCTGTCTGATCAGTTTAAAGAATTTTGTGAGAAAAAGGGATAATCAGGCAATTGACAATCCTTAGAACTCCGTAACAAAATGGTGTGGCGGAGAGGAGGAACCGAACATTATTAGACATGGTTAGGTCTATGATGGCGCAAGCAAATTTTCCTATCTCCTATTGGGATAATACATTGTTGACTGTGACATACATAGTTAATCGTCTGCCTTCAAAATCAGTTTAGTCCGCCCCATATGAAATGTGGACCGGCAGAAAGCCTGAATTAGGCGGAATGTGGCCTTGGGGATCGACAGCTTACGTGCACAACACTTCTCATCAGCATGGGAAGTTTGGTCCGAGGGGTAAGAAGTGTATTTTTGTAAGATATTCTGAACACTCCAAAGGTTATATGTTTGTAGGAGAGCAGCTTGATGAGACTGTATCTGAGATAGAGTCACGAGATGCGAATTTCCTTAAGATGGATTTCCCTAAAAGAGGTGATGTGAGCAAAGAGATGAATCTTTATGAGATGGAGGAAGATTTAGGCGCCCCAACTCATACAGTAGAAGCCAAAGATGTTATTCCTCAGGCTCCTGTAGAAAGTGTGAGTGACATGCCTTCGAGCAGTTCTCATCCATCAAATGAAGAGTCTCATGTTCCTTAAATGCGTAGAAGTCAAAGGGGTAACATTCCACGTCGTTTTTTTGAGATTGATGGGAATGCCTTTGTAGTTAATGCGCAAGACGATGAGGAACCTCGATCTTATCGAGATCCTTTATCATCTGCTATGAGAGATAAGTGGATGATTGCAATGGAAGAAAAAATGGAGTCCATGAGGACTAATCAAGTCTGGGACTTGGTTGACCTTCCACCTAGGCGAAAGGCTATTGGGAACAAGTGGGTTCTTAAAGTCAAACACAAGGCAGATGGTTCCATTGAAAGGTAAAAAGCTCTTCTTGTAGCCAAGGGCTACACCCAATAAGAGGGAATTGATTAGGAGGAAACCTTCTCACCAGTTGTGAGGTTTGCCTCAATTCACCTCATCCTAGCGATTGTCGCGCATTTAGATTTGGAGTTATATCAAATGGACGTTAAGATAACTTTTCTCAATGGAGATTTAGCTGAGGAGATATACATGGATCAGCTAGAGGGTTTCGTCATAGAAGGAAAATAGCGCAAAGTATGCAAGCTCAAACGTTTTATTTATGGTTTGAAATAGGCGTCCAGACAATGGTATATGAGATTCCATTGAGCCGTCATTAGTGATGGGCTTACGATGATCGAGGAAGACCATTGTGTATATATCAAACGGTCCAAAGATAAATTCATTATCTTATCTATGTATGTCGATGATATCCTTCTAGCTGGGAACGATAAGGAGATGATAGTCGCCACCAAAGGGTGGTTGTCCTCTAACTTTGAGATAAAGGACATGGGGGAAATAGCTTATGTTCTCAGAGTTAAGATCTACAGAGATCGCTCAAGAAAGCTTCTTGGTTTGTCTCAAGAGACTTACCTTAAAAAGGTTCTTGAGAAATTCCAGATGAACAACTGCAAACCCATAGACACTCCTATCGCTAAAGGCGACACCATTGGACCCGAACAATTCCCTACTTCTCCCGAGGAAATTAAGAAGATGTCCCATTATATGTATATCAATGCTATAGGAAAGCTAATGTATGCAGTTGTGTGTACTCGGCCTAATATAGCATATGTTGTCGGTTATCTCGGTCGGTATCAGTCAAACCCTGAGATTGCTCATTGGAAGGCAATCAAGAGGATCTTACGATATTTGAAAGGTAATTTGGACTACATGTTATGCTATGGAGGACCGGACCTGTGATTAATTGATTACTCCGATGCTAGTTGGGGAGGTAACCAGGGGATGCGTAAGTCGACCTCAGGATATGCATTCTTGTTATATGGTGGTGTCATCACTTGGTGTAGCAAGAAACAAACTTACGTTGCTCTTTCTACGATGGAGTCGGAGTTTGTGGCTTGTACGTTAGATGTTCAGGAAGCCATGAGGCTAAGGAGATTCTTCGAGGATCTTGGTGTCGTCTCTCATGCTTCTGATCCTGTGACTGTTTACTGTGACAGCACGGCGGCCCTAGATTACACTAAGGATCCCAAGTATCATGGCAGGACGAAGCACATCGACTTGAGGATGAACTTCATCAGAGATATCATAGCAAATAATGAGGTGATATTGGAGTACATGCCCACTAGCCTTATGGTAGCCGATCTTTTAACGAAGCCAATTCCTAAAGATGTTTTTTGTAGGCATGTTAGTTCATTAGGGCTTCATAGGATTTGATGTACTTTCTATTATTTCCTTGTATATCACTCATTATTTGGCTTGTATTAGAGATATTCATTATTATTTAGAGATATTTATCATTTATACGAGATTCATTTATTTCCACTTGTGTTTGGTTATTTTAGCGCATATGATAAATTTTAGATGTTCACACGATTTATTATGCATATTGGATATGCACACACATTAAATATATGTCACCAGGTTAATTGGCTCACTCACATGAGCAATCACCCTTGGCGCTTTGAAAAGCGAGCAAGGTTGAGACAGTTCATTTATTGGCACTTTGAGTAGCGAGCTGTTAATTCTTTTGATAGCAATCAATTGGCGCTTAGTAGCGAGAAAAATGAACATGATGTGGCCTTGACATGAGCCAAGATTATGTTAACTTGGATTAACCAAATATTGTATGCCCCACCATCTATATTAACCTGTACTGATAGCCGGATACGAATTTTTAGGTTTGGCGTTTGGAAAGCGAGCAATCTGAAAAATATGATTTAGGCGCTTATGAAGCGACTAAACTAAGATCCGTACAGCACGACCATAGGACATATGCTCATGTAGATTAGATTGTCAGTCGTAACATGATAACCAAATGCGAAGTTTCAAATATGGCGCTTAGATAAGCGAGCAATTTGAAATGTTCTAAGGTCCGCACAACAAGGCTATAGAATAGCATGTTGTGAGCGAGTTACATGTGCTTAGCGACCATCTAAAAGAGGTGAGAGAATGAATCCCTGCTTCCTCACTGTGTGAGTCTTGTAGGACAAGCTTTATTCCTACATCAAGTGCTCTTTGTGATCTTTAACTATACTGCAAAGACATGGATTAATGTTGCTACTTTGGTTTCGATTCCTAAGGTCAGGATTGATGAGACTATAAGGACCGATTCTGAGAAAGTAGTTGATTCATTTCTGAGTCGTATTAAGGCAAAGGGAAGACAATTTGATTTCACCTCGTTATGCACTTATTGTCGACAACTATAGTGTTTTGATAGCGATATAGTAATAAGTGAGATACGAAATGGAATTGGGCCCAAAGGTGGTTAAGTAAGGCTGTTTGAGGGGTTAAAGATACTTAACCTAGTGAACATTCAAATATGTCTGGGGTACTCTGAGTTTGTGGGTTGTAGCCTCTACGTGAACTAATTAATTTAAGTTCAACGTGAGGGCCCCCATATTATTTCTTTGAAATGGTAGATGTCTCTATGTTGGCCCTAACAGGTTTGATATAGAGCTCCCACATTGCAGGTGAACTTAGCGGTCGCACGGTTCGACAATTAGAGGTTTTACATGTTTTAGTTTGAGCTGGTTTTGGCAGATATGAGGATTACATCATCCCCGCCATGGGCGAGTGGGAGATGTTGGAATATGGATATCCAATTGGGGCGCCCATGGAGGGTCCGACCCATTTGGGTTAATTAACAGTTCCCAATTGACAAGTTTAGTACACGTTCATTAATGTGAATGTAACGTGACTAGACACGGGGAGAAAGTTGGGAAGTTGTTTAACCGCTTCCGTGTTAAATACAACTCCGCCCTCTATCAATCAATAGAAGAATGCACAATATCATTCAGTTGGCCAAATACAGAGTCGCTCCCAATATCGAGACCAAAACCCTAATTGTTACGTACCGTGAATCATGCTCCGTTCTCGATCGTAGTTCGGAGACGCTGTTGGGTTAAAGTAATGGCAGGAGGTTTTCCGCATCAAAGGTTTAATCACGCTTCAAGAGGTATGCCTTTGATTCTCCTAATTATATGTAAATATGAATAACATGCATATTAAAATCCCTTTATTGGTATCAGAGAGCAAGGTTTAACGATGTAATGTATGCTATGTATGAAATATTTACACTTTATGCCATGATTGTAAGTTTAAATTACAATCCACACAAAATAATATATTATCAAGGATAATTTCATATGTACCCTCTATATATATATATATATATATATGGATGATCGATCTTATGAACTTAATCTGCTGGTTGTTCCTTTCTTTTTGTTCCCTTGCAGAAATCTCTTTGCATCCATAGGTTCAGTAAAACTCTCACCATACACGATCGATTCGATACTAAACCGGAAAGAATTAACAAGTATCTCGAACTCCTCACTTACCATATCATACTTGACAATTTTGTCATAACCTAATTGCATAACAATCTCACCCCTGGTAACACACAATGGGATCACCAAATTCGAAATCTTCAAGCGTGGAATTTCCAGCATTTTTAACCAAGATTCTTTAACTCCATACTCTTCCATCACCCATATACTCCACACCTTTGGCCCCTTCCCATAATAATCATAAACCACACACAAAAACCCTTCTAAAACCCCTAAATAAATAAGTATATAATTATTATTATCTCCGGTCATATCATCATGAGGCAGTGGTAACACCTTATATTCTTCCCTCTCTAAATCAAGCGATACGATCCCTTTACACAAATGCCCCTCCATGTTGCTTGTAAACACAATATCCAATGCAAGAATCCATTAAAACTCGTCCCCATTATCTTCCAAATACTTTCAACATTCGTGGGAAATCATCGAATTATTTTCCAAGAATTGGATTTCCGCGAATAGATTCTTACTCCGGTTTGATCACCTCTAACCACCTTAAAATCGTCTGTACTAGAAACATAACCAATCACATAAAATGGTGAGGAATCTTGTTGTTGTATAGATGGTAATTTTTCCATAGAAATAGGTCACCATTGAATGCACTCAACACCAGGCCATTACAAGAACTAAAAAAATGAACAGTAGTTATACGAGAACTAAATTGAGTTGGAATTTTGAGATTTTTAATAACAACCGAAAAATTATAGCAGATCATAGATTGAAATCTCAACGGCCTAAAAAACGAGGCAATCAGGATTTGTTTGTGGGTATTGTTGTAAATATCGAGGAAATCGGGATCGGTGAGCAAATGACGCCAAAATTTGCAAATGCACCTGAAACGAGCCATGGATTTTGCTGGTAATAAGAGAAGTACTTCATAGAGTATGTCATCTAGAAGGGATGCCATTGTTGAATGGTATTCTTTTTTTTTTTAACTTCAATAGGGTTAAATATATATATATAGGAATTGGAAAAATACAAACCTTTTCTTCTTTTTGGAACCAATATTTGAGTTTTCTTAATTGGAAAGTAAGATATATGTATAAAAATTAAGATTTGGTAATATAAATTAAGTGGAATCCTATTCGAACAAGGGGTGCATAACCTTCAATATAAACAAATTGAGTTTTGTTTTTTTAATGGGATATCGATCCACTTTTAAGGATCAAATAAGGGGAAAATCGATAAGAAGCTGTACTCTGAAAATTCAATAATGATAGAGCCGATCTGCCTCAAAATGATCTTACGTTTCCTTAAAGAACCTAAAACATCAAGTAAACCCTAATCACAAAAGATGTGACAAAATTACTGAAAAACCAAATAAGTTTACATTTTTCTGAAAAACTACAGAAGGCCCAAAGTCATATATTTTTGTGCTTAAAACAACATGTATCGCTCGACAAAGTTGATGATTCTCTTCTATAATAGTAAGAGTTTTGAAATTCATGCTTATAGGCCCGTTATTTCAAATGGATCAAAAGTTATGTCCCAAACAAGATTTTCTAAGCAATTGATTCCTTAGGCCTAATCTATTTCAAATGCAGCAGCCGTCTTTAATCTCGTTATTTCTAAAAAAGTCAATTTGAAAAATAAAATTTAAACTAAATGTCTCTTTGAAACAACATTTGCTTTTTTAATTAAGATACGACGATGATTTAAAGCAAAGAATGATCAATAATATCAAGATATGTTATCAATTATAAAAATAATTTGATAGAAGAATCTAACATTAATTACTCTCAATTCCTTTCTTTTTAAAACTTGTGATAATGATAATGAATTCTATACTTCAATTAAACGTCTACCAAAAGTCATGTATATTTTTGAAAAAGTCAATGGTTCTTTAATATAAATAATGATTTTGATGGTTAATTATACATATTTATATCTTCAAAAATGATCTTATAGTATAAAATTTTATCCCCAAGTCTAACACTGCTCACAATTTTAAGCACACGTTTATATGATCCAAAAACTGGCATACACCATCACCATCTATATTGTGATAACCCGGATTTTAAAAAATATTAAACTAAGAATTTAATATATAAAATTTTTATTGTGGGATGTAATGAGTTTAACCCTATAAATATATATGTTTTATATATAATTATGTGTTTTATGTGATAAATTTAATGTGTATATAAGTATGAAATATATACATTTATTGAAAAACAAGATTTAATGGTCGATTAAATTATTGAATTAGTAACTTATTAATATGTGAAACCCTTAATTGGTTTGGTTGAGAAATGAAAATAAAATGGGAAATGGATTAACTTATAATAGTACTTAATCATTTAATATAAAATGTAAGTAAAATATTAAGTTTATTAAATAACTTAATAGTTAAATAATTAACAAATCAATTATTTAATTATATGAGAAAGTGAATGATATATAGTATTATATATTGTGTGATGGCAATATATAATATGTCAAAGAAATGTAAATCAAATTAATATTTGATTAATGAATAAATACGTTATGATATATTTTGTTCAAGAACAATTTAAGAAAGAAAATGAAGAAATGTAATTATTATAAATAAAGTAAGTTGTACATATTCTGTGACATACTGACATGGAAGTATAAAATATATATAATGTAAATTATGTTTACGTATAGTAAGGAACTTGGTAAAATGTGTAAGGAACTTGGTAAAATAAGTATTAGTATGTAGCATAATCGCAAGCTGGGAGCTAGAATTGGGAACCAAAATTAGGACTTAAGAAATTAAAGAAGCTAAGTTAGTTAGTTGGATAAGATGAGTTAGGAAAGCAAGCAGGAGGTGGCATTGTCATAAGCAATTACGTTATGTTTTTGAGTTTTAAAATGGACAGAAAAAAAAGAAAAGAAATGGACAGAAAATTTAAGTTTTTTTTTCAATTCTTATGTTTTTGAGTTTTTTAATAAACGGAAAAGGAAAGAAATAGATAGAAAACTTGGCCACTTTTTCTGTCAAAGTAATATTTTTATAATTCTCATATTATCCTCAACTTTCAATATAATAAATTTTAAATTACAACCCATATCCCCAATTTGTTTTATCCGCTTGGTTTTTCCTGAAGTGAACCTGCAAAATTGCTTACCTATTTCATCTCAAGTAGTTTTGTAAGCCTTCAAAAAATATAGGATCAATATTGACTTTTTGAAGTAAATTTAAGAATATATTTTCAAGTACTTAATTAAGTTTGATGATTTTTGGGTATGGTATGACAATGACTTTGTAGAAATAGTTTTTGTTTAACATTTTATTTGGATATTTGTATTTGATTATGAAATTTTTTCTTTGATTAAATTTATTTTGCATTTTTATTCATGGTTCAATGATTATAATAATAGAAGGGCAAATTTGTAAAAGTGATATTTTTTTTCTTTTCATTTGAACTCAAAAATACAAGAAATGAAAATTTTTAAATTTTCTATTCTTTTTTATTAAAAACTCAGAAACAACGTAAGGAAAACTTCTATTATTTTCTTTTCTGTTATAATTTAAGTTTTCTATTATTTTCTTTTCCGTCGAAAACTCAGAAACAGAGTGTTAGAGTGCCACTAACCCAAATTAAGCTTGAGCTGTCAACTAATAAAGATTCTATCCGGGGCCTGTCCAAGAGTTAAGCTATTTAAACAATGGTTTGAAGCCCCAAAATTGAGAAGCCCCCCAAATTTTAATAATCTATATATGTTAGAGCCCATTAAAAAAATTTAATTTTTTTTTCCAAACAAATCAGTAGTTACAAGTACAATAATATAAGTTTGGTCAATAATTTTGCATCTAAAATAACAAGAAAATTAAAATTCTAATTTAAAAAAAAATCATAAATATTAATTTAATTTAGCATTTAATGATTAAAAAAAAGGCCGGATTTAACTTGACACCCCCAAAACGTTTGGACCGGCCTGATTCTAGCGACTAGCGGTACATTAAGCTACATGTAAAGTTAATACGTAACTCATCATTATCTTAAGGAAGGAAAAAGCTAAGCATCAAAGCCTTTCTCTTCTTCCTTTCCATTCCATTTCCGTTACATTTTTTCTTCTTCTTTGTCTAAGATATTCAACACTAACACCTTGCTACTTTCGTCTGGAGACTGGAATTACCCAATTCATTAAGAAACCGAAGTTATAATCTAAAATTGAGGAGGAACTAGAGCAGCTGTTACCAAAAGAGAAGATTCCAATTAATCTCTAAGCAAGGTTGAAACAAAAGTATATCAATAAGAGGTAATTCGTGTATGTTTTTCTATGACCATAAGTAATTGAGTAATTTTGATGTAATCATATTGTTTGCTTGTGAAATTGGTTAGGTATTAGTATTGTATAACAGTATATAAGTTCTGAAGTGATAAGGGAGGATTTTCATGAAAATCCTCGGTTAGAACCATGACTAAAAACTTATAAAATCTGAAATCCTAAGTTATGCATGTAAGATGCTTGATAAAACACCTCAAAGAGGTTTAATGCCTAGAAATTGATAATTGAGCAACGCTTGGGGCTATATAATCTTTATATATGTATTATAAGAGGACTAATGATTCTTGAGTATTAGAATAAGTCCACAACAAAATTCGTAAGTTTTTGCTAAACTAGAATTTGATGAAAAATGTGGCCAACAGGGCATTTTCAAGCCTCTAAAATCATGTCATAAAGAATCTGAATTGGTCATGTTATATTTTTATAAAAAAACCTTGTAGTACCATAAAGAACATATCAAAATTAAATTTGGATGCAATCGGATAAAGGGACTGCAAGATACAAAATCGCAAACTAGGTAGGAAAATAGCATAGTTGCTTGAAATTTACAGAATGGGCTGACAAGCAACCTTTTACCCGCTGTAAATTTGCTTTAAATTGCTTGTTTTGTTCAAGTATTATTTTTTAAAAATACTATATAGTACCACCTTGATGCTGTAAAAATTTGGAGGTTAACGGACTTGTATATTAAAAGATAAAAAATGGCAAAATAGGCTTGAAGCTAAGCGAAATCTGTAGATTTCTTGGCAAAATTTGCATATTTTTGGACTTTTTGGCCCGCTGAATCTATGCCTTGGAGAACCTGTTTTAATCAAGTATTATTTTTATAAAACACTGTGAAGTACCATCAATAACATATTAAAAATTGGATTCAATCGAATGTACAAATTTCAAGTTATAAAAGTTCAAAGTAGGCAAGAAGTGAAGCGAAGCTACAGATTTTGGACGTACCAGCATCGCGCTAGGCGCAGCCACGCGCTGTGGCTGCCCAGCTGCGTGCAGCGTTTTGTTTTCAATTCCAATCGCGATGCCGAGTTGTTTTTAATCTGATATTAGACGCTATTTAAATGAGCTATTAAAAATCAATAAAAATTAATATTGTATATATATTTAATCTATAATACTACTAATAAATCCAATGAAATGGATAAAGTTAAGATTGAAATATTAAAGTTTGGAAATGCAAGTTTAAAACGAAGTTCATGAAATACAAATGTATTAAGCTATGTAATAACATTACGTGTGTTACATAGACGTTACGCAGAAACAACGCTTCGGGTACACGAAAACATATTGCTAAGGTAGTTAATAGACTCCACAACACGCTTGTATGAGGTGGTCGTTGCCCGAATCGTTTATAATACAGTTGATAGAGTGGAACTCTCTAGACACCTCAACCCAACGTCTATATTGAGACGAGAACCTTGGTACAATCGATCAAACAATGAAATCAGCGTTGAATGAAACACCAACGACGCCTAAACCTCGTGTTTATATTGAATCAAGAACCTCGACACAATCGACGATTGATGCAGTCGAAGACGTCACATACAACGATGAATTATTGTATGATAAGTCAAATTGAATATCAAAGAGCAAATAAGAAATTAGCTTAGAAATTCTTCAAAGAACCAAAAGTAGATAATAATTCTCACAAGAATTGATAAATCTGAATATTGAATAATTGTTGTATGAATTACATTCATATGACCTATTTATACTAATAAGAAAACCCTAGAATCCAATAAGGAATTAACAATTAGATTTGGAATCAAAATCCTATCTATTAGAATCCTAATTACATTAGAAATATGAAAGATATTGGCACATCCCTAAATATAAAAAAAATAAATTAAAATCTACTGAAAAATGTGTAAAATTTGCTGAAAAACGTGTCCTCAAAAATTGTGCCCGCGACCCAACTCGACAACGTCAGTTTTTGGCCTTCCCTCGGCGCGACAGCGCCATTACTCCAAAGTTGACACTCACTCTTAGTGTGGCAGCGCTATGCTTTAACCTACGATAGGCGCGGCAGCGCCAGAACTCCTGAACTTGATGGCAAACCCTGGATACTTGGCGCGATAGTGCCAAGTTCTTCACAACTCTAGCACGGCAGTGCTAGTTGCCCCGAACTTGATCCTTTGCACATTTTCGAGTCTTGGCTTGGCGCAACTATTTGCATTACGTTAACGAACTTAGACTCCCACTCCAATACCTCTAAACTCGTTCCTTTTTCACTCCAAGCTCTTTGAATAAGTCCATTAAGCCCTTCCTTGAAACGTTTTGCTCGACCTCTCATCACGGATCCAACTGGAACTTGCATCGGATCCGCTCCATAACCTCCATTTGAATTCCAGCTAGGCATGTCATCATTCCTCTCCTCTTGAAAAGGATTTGTCCTCAAATCATCACCTACATCAAACAGACTTAGATTAGAAACATTGAATATTGCACTAACATTATACTCACTCGGTAAATCTAGTTTGTAGGCATTGTCATTAATGCGCTCAAGAACTTGAAATGGATAATCTCCTCGTGGTAGTAATTTTGAATACCTTTGAATTGAGAATCTTTCTTTCCGTATATGTAACCACAACCCAATCTCCTGGTTCAAAGATAACTTGACTTCAACCCTTGTTGGCCTGTTTAGCATATTGTTCCGTCATTTTTTCAATGTTGAGTCTCTCCTTTTCATGTACCTGCTTAACAAATTCAAACTTTTTCTATCCATACATGTTAGTATATTCAGAAATAGGTAATGGCGTTAAATCCAATGAAGTTAAAGGATTAAAACCATAAACAATCTCAAATGGTGAAAATTTAGTAACATAATGAACTGAACGATTATAAGCAAACTCAACATGCGGTAAACATTCTTCCCAGTGACTGATATTCTTTTTAATGATAGCCCTTAACAAAGAAGACAAAGTTCTATTTACTACTTCAGTTTGGCCATCTGTTTATGGATGATAAGTAGTAGAAAATAACAATTTAGTTCCCAATTTTATCCACAAAGTCTTCCAAAAATAACTTAAGAACTTAGCATCATGATCAGAAACAATTTTTCTAGGCATACCATGCAAACACACAATTTCCCTAAAGAATATGTTGGGAGATTGCATATTTAAAATTTGATGTTGAAAGTAAATGTTCATGATTATATGTAAAGTCCTTAAAAGAATACATGTACAAGGACTTAGTGATAGATCAAACTTGTTAGGTTGATCTGGACTTTAATGTTTACCATTCTGTAAATGAATGTATAGAAGAAAAGATCAAAGTTGTTAGGTTGATCTATGTCTTGAGATGTAATAGATAGGCTTCCACTGAATCATAGTCTATCGAGATGATCAAGAGATTGCAGAAGACAAGGCAGAATTGTAGAGCATCAAGGATCGTAGTGTATCTTCTTTGAAGGGCCTCTCCGAAGTCGTAGAGTGGTCCAAATGCCTGTCAAGCTAAATCCGAGGTCGTAGTGTGCTCTCGAAAGTGTAGAGTCTGCAAGTCAAGCAAGTGAAGATCGTAGTGTACCAGTTCTTAAGAGAAATCGTAGTGTTCTTGTTTAGCAGTATCAGATCAAGCACCAAGGAGACAAGACACCACGATCAGAATCGTAGAGCTTCATCTATCTGTGTCAGAAACATCGAGCCTCGTCCATTTGTTTAAAGATAAATCACAACAAATATGGAATAAGCTATAGACGTTGACGTCCTAGGAAATCCCAATGACACAACAGTCATCTTTAGTATGTAACAAAGAAACGTATTGAAGAAGCTAAGGAAAGTACTTTGGGTCAGCAGAAAACACCTTTTCAGGTGTTAAGTGAAACAGCAGTGTGTTGTGTCAGTGGGCCAGTCTGCTAATTAGAAGTTGTGCAAAAAGTCTCCATCAAAGCTCAGAAATGTCAAATGCATTTAATGCTTCAACGGGTGTCTTCAACGGATACATTTCAAAGACATCATATATACAGAACATCAGCAGATGAAAGGATTAAGCAAGTACTTAACAAAAATACTGAAGAACACTCAATGCTCAACTCTACGATCTGAAAAAGAAAGCTTGCTCAACCACTCAGTTCTTTCGAACACAAGCTTAACGGCAACTTAGTAACACCATTCAAGAACTCAACTATTATCAAGTAAAGGAAGAAGTTCCAAGTCAGAAGGACTTGAAGAGTTCTAAGTGAACTGAGAAGTACCAAGTCTCTTTGGACTTGAAGAGTTCAATAGTGAACTAAGAAGTTCCAAGATCACTTGGTCTTAAAGGAATCTGTGAGATTCGAGGAAGTTGTAAAGATATCCTTAGTGGATTTCTACCGAGGAGTAGTAAGAGTGGACTAGAGCTTTGAATGCTTTGAACCACTTAAAATCACTATGTCTCTTATATTCTTGCCATAATCGCTATAATTGTCATAATCGCTTTACTCTATTAATTCATTATATCTTCAAGGAAAACAAACAAATCTTAATTCCATTTGTGTTTAAAATCATTATCAAAACTAACAAGTATTTTGAAGAGAAAGATTTTAAAATATCTATTTAACCCCCCTTCTAGATAACTATTGTGCCTCTGGGAATTAACAATTGGTATCAGAGCAGGTTCTATCAAACAGCCTACAAAGCTTATATAGATCCAATGGCACATCTAATAAAAGAATCAAAGACTAGAGGAAGAAGCAAGCCACCTATGTGCAACAAAGATAAATTCACCAACTGGAAAGTTCGTATGCAAGCCTACATGGATTCAATAGATGAAGATCTATTTGAAACTGTTCAAAATAGGCCCTACATTCCTACCAAGCTTGCTCCTACTGCAGACGACCCAAACAGAATTCAGATCAAGGTCAAAGAAGAATGGACTGACAACGAAAAGAAAGCTGTCCAACTCGATAAAAAGGCCAAGAACATTTTGTTCCAATCTTTAGAAGATGACTTGTTTGAGAATGTGGTCAATAGCAAAACAACAAAGGAAGTATGGGAAGCATTGCTCATCATGCATGAAGGAACAGAAGAAGTCAGAGAAAACAAGCAATCTCTCCTGACTCAGCAATATGAAATGTTTGCACACGTTCAAGGAGAAAATGTCACTTCCACCTATGAAAGATTCAATGTTCTGCTCAACTCTTTTCGAGCCTTTGGAAAGATCTATCCAAATAAAGATCTAATCATAAAGTTCATAAGAGCCCTACCTAGCAAATGGGATGCCAAAACCACTGCTATCAGAGAATCAAAGAATCTTCATGAAATGATTGTCTAACAATTATATGGAAAGCTTCTCACGTATGAACTGGAGTCGACTCAACGAAAGCGTAAACTCTTTCGAAGGAAGGAAGAAAGAAGACAAAAGGATTTCTCTAAAAGCAAATGAACAACATTTCTAAAGCCAACACCGAGAATGACTCGACTATGATGAAGATGATGATGAGGACTTTGCAATGTTGGTGAAAAGACTCGTAAGGTTCACGCAAGGCGTAAACAAACAAACCTAAGAAGTTCAACAGCTATAACAGCCAGGAACAAATAAATGACTTATGCTACAACTGCAAAAAGCCTGGCCATTTCATTGCAAACTGCAACAAGCCTCTTAGAGAAGAACTCAAGAAAAAATCAAATACAAAGAAAGAATTCAAAGGAAATTAGAGGCTCCAGAAGAAAGACAAGGGTCTTGTAGCCGGAGGATCGTGGAGTGACTCAGATAATGACTCAAATCCCGAATCAGGAGATGATGATGATCCTCAAATGACAAATCTTTGTCTGATGGCCAAACATGCAAAGGATAAGAAGAGCTCTAATACACTTGAAGTAAGTATAGATGAGGTATTTGACTTTAACTCTTCTGATATAGATATTGATGACTTAAGAACTGCTCTACATGGCATAACATCTGATCTGCATCAATATATGAAATGGTTCAGAGTTCTGTCCAAAGACTATTCTGTTCTTCAAAAGAGAAAGAGAAAGTTCAGGAAAAACTGAAAACAACTCTTCTAAGTACTAACTCTCTCTCCAAATTTGAAGCTGAGAATAAGTTCTTAAAACAGACCAATGAACTTTATGCACAAAGAGAGTCAAGTCTGACCTCTAAAATTAAGGAACTAGAAAGGACAATTTCTACATAGAATAAATCCTCTTCTTCCATGGACTTCGATCTTCCATGAGAAGACATCTCGACAGAAAAGGTTTAGGTTTTGAGGAATCCACCTCAGAACCTTATGTGAACAAAATAAAGGAAACTAGTTCTAATAATGTTTTAAGCTTTAGTAGAATCATTACATTTGTGAAATCCTCACAGAAGGAAAAACCAGTCCAACCCTCCTCTTCAGATCCAATCTATGTTCCAAGGAATAAAGGATCTCATATTGGCCTAGGTTTCAAAAAAGAGAAAAGTAACTCAGTCCCTACTCTCCAACCTCGAAAGGTCGTAGAGTCAAGCAAAATCGACTCCATGAACCAACTAGGAAGGAACAGTAGAGTTAAGCCTCACTCTTCCCAAATCATGAAACACAAGGACACATGGAAAAAGGAGAATAAGTATAAAGGAAGGATTGCTGAAAACCCACATAAGTCCAAATGGAGGAAGAATCCACGCACACACAAGCATGCATTATATTAGATATTTCGTATGTAATAAGACTGGTCATAAGGCGGTAATATGCTACCATAATCCTATGCATGTGAGACCTAGTATTTAGCAAATATGGGTTCCCAAGGGTACTAACAAAGTAGGACCCATGCAAGTATGGGTACCAAAATGAGAGTTTTATTTTACCACAGGAACCAAGCTCCATGATCACAACCTGGTATTTGGACAGTGGATGCTCAAGGCACATAATAGGGAACAAAACCCTTCTATCTAATTATATAGAAAAGGAAGGTCCGTCAGTCATCTTCGGAGACAATAACTCTGGCAAGACAAAACGATATGACTCAGCTGGGAATGGTGCAGTATCCTTCAGTAAAGTAGCCTATGTGGAAGGTCTACAACACAATCTTCTGAGCATAAGCCAAATATGCGACAAGGGTCATCAAGTCACTTTTCTCAACAATCAATGTCAAGTCAGAGATCTGAAGACATCTTCTATAAAGCTCACTGGAACAAGAGAAGGAAATCTCTATACTGTCAATCTTGATCAACTAAGCTCGGATGAGACAATATGTTTTTTGGCTAAAGCATCTAAAGAAATGAGCTGGTTATGGCATAAAAGACTATCTCATCTCAACTTCAAAAGCATGTCTAAACTGGCCTCCAAGGATCTAGTAGAAGGTCTACCCAAGTTCATCTTCGTCAAAGAAAGGCCATGCAATGCCTGTCAGCTTGGAAAGCAGACTAGAAGCTCATTTAAAAGCAAGACTGTCAACTCAATTGACAAGCCTCTGCAGCTGCTTCACATGGATCTATTTGGGCTAATTCTAACAACAAGCTTTGGAGGAAAGAGATACCCACTGGTCGTAGTGGATGACTACACCAGATTCACACGGGTGTTCTTTCTAAACTCAAAAGATGAAATGAGCTCCCAACTAATCAAGATGTTCAGACTAGTGATGAATGAGAAAGGGGAGAAAATCAAGGCTATAAGGAGTGATCATGGAAGAGAATTCGACTTCTCTGAGATGGACCAGTTCTGCTCAGACAATGGCATCAGTCACAACTTCTCAGCTCCATGAACTCCTCAACAAAATGGAGTAAATGAGAGAAGAAATGAAACGATGATAGAGGTGGAAGAACTCTACTAGCAAAGATCCCATCTCGCCTCAATACTTTGGGCAAAAGTCGCCAACACCGCATGCTACACTTGTAACAGATCGCTTATACACCCTACTACAATAAAGAAGACTTCTACTTAACTATGGAAAGGAAGAAAGCCAAATGTCACCTACTTCCATGTATTCTACCGTGCGTGCTACATTTTCAACAATGGGAAGCAGTATCTGACAAAGTTCCAACCCAAGTCAGACGAAGGAATCTTTCTCGGATATGCCGCAGACAGTAAGGCTTATAGGGTGTTCAACAAGAAAACGCTGAGTGTTGAAGTCTCGATCCACATCATCTTCGATGAAATAGATTTGGACAAAACAGTGCCTCAAGACACTACGAATGACAATTCAGACGAGATCGTCGAGCTCAACACCACGATCGTAGTCCCAGAAAATGAAATCTTCAAGCAAGGAGAGGAGATCGTAGAGAGAACTACGCAAGACAACGAACCTCCACATCAAGAAGCAGAAATTGATCTTGAAAATATCAGACAAGAAGGCATCAGGACAGATGTTCCAACAGGAAATAGATGGGCAAAAGATCACACTCAAGACTTAATCATTAGAGATCCAAATGCAAGGGTCAAAACCAGAGCTGCCACTCAGAACGAGTGTTTCTATCTAAGCTTTCTGTCACAAATGGAACCAAAGAAGATAGAAGATGCAATGGAATACTCCAGTTAGATAGAAGCCATGTAATAAGAACTGAATCAATTTGAAAGAAGCAAAGTATGGAGATTAGTTCCAAGACCAAGAAACCATCCAGTCATTGGCACCAAGTGGGTCTTCAGAAATTAGATGGATGAAGATGGAGTAATAACGAGGAATAAGGCAAGACTAGTGGCCAAAGGTTACTCTCAAGAGGAAGACATTGACTACGATGAGACCTTTGCACCTGTTGCCAGATTAGAAGCCATCAGAATATTTCTTGCCTTTGTTGCTCACATGAAATTCAAAGTGTTTCAAATGGATGCCAAAAATGCATTCCTGAATGGTGAACTTCAAGAAGAAGTATATGTGGAACAACCTCCAAGTTTCATCAATTCAACTCTCTCTCATTATGTCTATAGATTAGACAAAGCCTTATATGGTCTTAAACAAGCACCTAGAGCATGGTATGAAATACTACCTAACTTTCTTATTGAAAATGGATTCACTAAAGATAGAATAAATACCACATTATTTCTTAGAAAGCATAAAGGCAAAGTCTTATTAGTTCAAATATATGTTAATGACATTATCTTTGGTTCTACTGATGAAAAGTTGTGTAAGAGATTTGCCAAGCTTATGCAGAACAAGTTCGAAATGAGCATGATGGGTGAGCTGAACTTCTTTCTTGGATTGCAAGTAAAGCAAACTGATGAAGGAATTTTCATAAACCAAGCCAAGTACATTAAAGACTTACTTAAAAAGTATGGCATGGAATCAACCCTCCCATAAAAACCCCAATTGCTCCAAAGAACCAAGCTTCGACAAAGATAAGAAAGGTAAAAGTATTGATATAACTCAATACAAAGGTATGATAGCTCTCTTCTATATCTAATCGCCAAGAGATCGTATATAATGTTTGCAACATGCATATGTGCTAGATTTCAAGCTAATCCTAAGGAATCACACTTAATCTGTCAGTAAAAAGGATTTTAGTGTACCTCAAAGGCACACCTCACATGGGGATTTGGTATCCCAAGGAGTCCTCTTTTGAACTGACTGGATATACAGATGCTGATTTTGCAAGCTGCAAAGTAGATAGAAAAAGTACTAGTGGCACCTGTCAACTGCTAGGAAACAGACTTGTGTCTTGGTTTAGCAAGAAGCAAAACTCAGTATCTACATCAATAACAGAAGCTGAATACATTGCTGCTGACAGTTGTTGTGCTCAAATATTATGGATGAAAATTCAGTTAGCAGATTATGGGTTTGACTTCAAATCTATACTTGTTCATTGTGATAACACAAGTGCCATAGCAATAACACACAATCCTTCATGCATTCTAAGACTAAGCATATAGAAATTAGATATCATTTTATTAGGGACCATGTTCAAAATGGAACCATATCTTTACAATACATCCCTACTAAAAATCAACTTGTTGATGTCTTTACAAAGCCTCTAGATGAATCTAGATTTAATAAATTAATTAGTGAGCTAGGCATGCTAAATCTACAACCATAAAACCTATGCTCTAGTTTGGACTAACTATGCAGATATAAAGGCTATGTTCAAAATCGTAGACATGACTAAAGAAAGACCACAATCGTAGAGCTTCCTCAACAAAATAAAGAAGCATCCTGTGATGACAAAAGTTCCAACAAATCAAAGCAATCCCTCTGTCAAGCGCATCAGGGACAAACCTAACCCTTAATTCACTCTAAAAGGTTGGCCCTTCCTGAGCTACCTTAACTCAAGAGAAATGCTAAGTCAAAAGCTCATCACAAGGACCAGAGCAGATGATGTTCGTAGAGCAAATACAGGAGTGGACTCAACGATCACAATGACAACCTCAACGACCGTAGTGCTACCTCGACGATCGTAGTTCTCCCAAAGAATACACTAGCCTCGTAAGGAGCTAAGGCAAATCAAGATTTTACACCTAAGATTAAAATCGTGGAGCCAAGCAGAACTCGACACATGCCCCACTAAGAAAATTGAGAGGAGGAAGTTATAAGTACAAGTTTGAAAATATCTTTTGAAATCGAAGTTCAAAAGCTTATTTTTTTCTCTCTACCAAGTAAACCCTAGCTTTTAATCATCAATAATCCTTAGTGCAAAGAAATCAATAGCGACTTCAAATATTATCACTGGTTATCGACTCTATTTCGATGAGTTCAAGACAGTTGACCCCAAATTTCATAAAATTCTATCTCTGGTAAAGAAAGCTGGTCTTGAAGAAGCTCTGGGCACCATCACATGGATCTACCCAAAGTTAATAAAGGAGTTTTACAGCAACAGAGTTCTTGAGAACAACACCATCACCACAAGAGTCAGGGGAGTACAAATCAAACTCAAGGTCAAGACATAACCCGCCCTAGGCTTCAAGTCAAAAGGACTCTGTCGATAGAGGTCATCGACTTCCATGAAGGATCAAGAGGATGCATCACAAAAAGAATGAGACCTGCTAAGGGTATAAGAAGAAGGAGTTTCCCAAAAATATGAGTTTTTGGTCGACATTATTGGAAAGTGCATATGTTGCAAAAAGTTTTGGCCATTTAACTCAAATGAATGAAGTACAATCAAGCTTATGACAAAGAATCGCTATGGAATCCAACTCAACTTTGGAGCCCTAATCATCGATTGGATTGGAAAGTGGATTCTCAATTCAAAGAAATCAAAAAGCTCTGGTAAGATGCTCTACGAGCGGTTTATAAACATCATCCTGCAGTTAGCACTGGGTGACAAAATTGGAGATAATGAAGGAGAATCCATTAATCCCAACATGAGGATGACCCATAAGCTGTTTGAAAACTGGAAAAGAATTCCAGCTGAAAATGTCAGGATGATATCTGAATCCAGTGGAAGAACTGGTGAAGCAAAAGAGTCTGGGATACCAGGAAACATGTCCATCAGAAAGGAAAAGAAGAAGAAGAAGAAGAAATCAACAAGGAAGAACCCATTGCTTTAATCAAAAAAAGCAGGGTAAAAGAAAAATGAAGGCTCAAAGTGGCGCAGAGAGCCTCAAGGCTCGACTCATCGAGGCACCTCAAGAGAGTTCGTGCAATCAAACTCAAGAAATTGAAAAGAAAAGAACAGCAGTCTGAGGAAGAAGAAGAAGACAGAGCTACCATCTCTCAGCTGCTCAAGAAAGGAAAGCGGAGTCACAAGTCAAAGAAGCCCTCTTTTTCTTTAATCGTGGAGTCTTTACCAATCGTAGAGTCCAGGCTTGACACCACTCCAGAAGAAGATGCTACAATGCCTTCTCACCGATCAATCTTTTCAGAAATCAAGTCAAGAAAGTTCTAAGGTTGTAGCTCAGCCTAAAAAGTCAAGGAGAAAACTAGTCAAGAAGTACATCCTTATCAATGAAAAGGTGTTAAAAGAATAAGATAAAAGGATAGTTGCTGACAAAGGGCTACCTGAAGCTGATAAGGAAAATATGGCTCCAGTTGAGGGCGAGTTTCCTGAAGTTCTTATACTAGAAAATACCCCAGCTGAGGGGGAGCCGTTCAAAATTCAAGAGGATGATCAAGTTGAGGGGGAGTCTCACGAAATACAGTTGTCAGAAAAGACTGCAATTGAGGAAGAATTTCCAAGAGATCATCATGAATCTCCCACAGTTCCTCCAAAGACTCTAGCTTCAGGAACTGCAGAAATGGAAAGTATTGAAGCTATGGAAGATGAGAGAGCAGAAGAACAAAGAAGTCAAATGGAGATAATTGATATGGTGGAAATTTCAAATGAAGACAGAGAAGAAGAAGAGGATGACGAAGTTGAAATCATTGTTGTGGGTCAGGATGGACATAGGAGAGCTAACTACAATCAATCTGTTTCTCCTATCTACCTATGATGCCATTTCACAGAGCCCAAATCCTCAACTCCTGGGATCACATGTTTTGAACCTTCAAAGCCTATCCAAGAATCTCTTATGCTAGCTCATGGATTCCCGTGCAAACTCAACTTTGCCCGAAAAGTCGATCACCAACATCCCATCTTTCAAAAATGGGCATGAGGTACAAACTATTCCATCTCTTTTAGGTAAATCACCATCCACCATCATTTTTCAATCAATTCTATGAATCATTAAGGTGGTTGGAAGTGATACTTCATCCACTCAATCAATTTCCAGTTACAAAATCCCAACAATCTGTAACTGATGAGCCAAATGTGCCAAACTTTGTGTTAATCCAATCTCCTATCATCTCTCACTCTACGATTATTGAGCCACATCCAATCGTAGAGTCACCTGCTCAAAACGTAGAGTCACCCTCTCCTACAGTTCAATTACACACACCAGCCCCTCCAACAGATGTCCCTTCCTCATCAACAAATGAATATTTCAATCTTGATCTTGCTCTCTACAACATGCAAGATCAATACACAAGAGCCTCTCCTCCAAATAATCTACAACTCCTTTAGCTTATATCTGATCTCCCTACCAAAACAGAGTTGTCAAAAGAATCTAAGAAAGTGACCAAGGACATACAAGAAGATCTCAAGTTCACTCAACTTGTTCATACGAGGTCGACTCATTTGATCGATGTCGCTAAATGCTCTCCCAAGTAACCTAAGTTCTGAACTGACAAAGAAGCTTAGGGAGATAATAAAAGAGATGATTCAGAGTATCAATGAAAGGGATCAAATCCACTTTCTAGCTGCCAAGAAACACAGGGATGCTGTTCTTATTTTACAAAATACTCAGGAAGCCCAAAATAAACTTTTGAAGGAAAATCTCACGAGTCTAAAAACCCAAATGAAAGAATTCCAAGCATTCTCCATGGGTCAAATGCAACAAACAAAAAATGTCTTGGCAATTCTGCAAAAGAGAGAAACTCGCACCGACTCTCTGATCCAGGAAAATCGTGCAGACATTAATCAATCCAAGACTCAACTCCACGAACTCGTACAAGGCATGACTCGACTATCTGAAGATATTCGCACCCTTGATGCTGACATAAAGGGGGAGAAAAAAGGTGAAGGAGACAAAGGAAGAGGCAAAGGCAAAGGCAAAATTTCTCAATTCTCAAGAAGTTCTCCTGCAAGTTCTCCTACAAGACAGTTTCGCCATCAGACTCCACGACCTGAACAACAGCAAATTCTCATGGTACAACCACTAATGAGTCAAAGGCCTTCTCCCAGCTCACAAGAAGTGACCACCATTGGTCTAAGAATGCCAATACGAGATCCTGCATTAATGAATAGACACGATCATTCGCAAAGGCTAAGTCAAAGGGAGATGGAAGATATAGCATTGAGAGATGAAGTCAGCAGGAGAAGAAGAGCTCAAGAGTATGCAAATCCTCCAAGGAACAAAAGGCAGAAGAAATAGAGATAAGTTGAAACTCATTTCTTATTGATGTAACTAAGCTTAACTGTAATATCTGTCTTTACAAACAAATAAATTCATGCTTATTCTCTAGAGGTTTCAAATTAGCCACGAAACACTAAGTCATATTTACTTTCTATCAATCGTGCATCTAGAAATTAATAATCATGATACAAATCTCCTTGGCTATGTCAACATTAAATAGGGGGAGATTGTTGGGAGATTGTATATTTAAAATTTGATGTTGAAAGTAAATGTTCATGATTATATGTAAAGTCCTTAAAAGAATACATGTACAAGGACTTAGTGATAGATCAAAATTGTTAGGTTGATCTCAGACTTTAATGTTTATCATTCTCAGAATGAATGTATAGAAGAAAAGATCAAAGTCATTAGGTTGATCTATATCTTGAGATGTAATAGATAGGCTTCCACTGAATCATAGTCTATCGAGATGATCAAGAGATTGCAGAAGACAAGGCAGAATTGTAGAGCATCAAGGATAGTAGTGTATCTGCTTTGAAGGGCCTCTCCGAAGTCGTTGAGTGGTCCAAACGCCTGTCGAGCCAAATCAGAGGTCGTAGTGTGCTCTCGGAAGCGTAGAGTCTGCAAGTCAAGCAAGTGAAGATCGTAGTGTACCAGTTCTTAAGAGAAATCGTAGTGTTCTCGTTTAGCAGTATCAGATCAAGCACCAAGGAGGCAAGACACCACGATCAGAATCGTAGAGCTTCATCTATCTGTGTCAGAAGCATCGAGCCTCGTCCATTTGTTTAAAGGTAAATCACAACAAATATGGAATGAGCTATAGATGTTGACATGCTCAGAAATCCCAATGACACAACAGTCATCCTTAGTATGTAACAAAGAAACGTATTGAAGAAACTAAGGAAAGTACTTTGGGTCAGCAGAAAACACCTTTTCAGGTGTTAGGTGAGACAGCAGTGTGCTATGTTAGTGGGCCAGTCTGCTAATCAGAAGTTGTGCAAAAAGTCTCCATCAAAGCTCAGAAATGTCAAATGCATTTAATGCTTCAATGGGTGTCTTCAACGGACACATTTCAAAGACAAATATATACAGAACATCAACAAATGAAAGGATTAAGCAAGTACTGAACAAAAAGGCTGAAGAACACTCAACGCTCAACTCTACGATCTGAAAAAGAAAGCTTTTTTAGCCACTCAGTTCTTTCGAACACAAGCTTAACGGCAATTGAGTAGCACCATTCAAGAACTCAACTATTATCAAGTAAAGGAAGAAGTTCCAAGTCAGAAGGACTTGAAGATTTCTAAGTGAACTGAGAAGTACCAAGTTTGCTGGACTTGAAGAGTTCAATAGTGAACTAAGAAGTTCCAAGACTGCTGGTCTTGAAAGAATCTGTGAGATTCAGAAATTGTAAAGATATCCTTAGTGAATTTCCTACTTAAGGAGCAGAAGAGTGGACTAGGAGCTTTGAATGCTCTGAACCACTTAAAATCATTGTGTCTCTTATATTCTTGCCATAAATGCTATAACTGTCATAACTGCTTTACTCTTATTAATTCATTATATCTTGAAGGGAAAACAAACAAATCTTAATTCTGCTGTGTTTAAAATCATTATCAAAACTAACAAGTATTTTGAAGAGAAAGATTTTAAAATATCTATTCAACCCCCCCTTCTAGATAACTATTGTGCCTCTGGGAACTAACAGAATAAATCAGCTATATGGGATGCATCATCAGTTTTGTGACATGGAATAAAGTGTGTCATCTTTGAAAATCTATCCACAATCACAAATATATAATCATTACCATGCTTAGTCATAGGTAAAACCAACACAAAGTCTATAAACAAATCAATCCAAGGTTCATTTGGTATAGGCAATGGTGTATAAAATCCATGGAATTTAACACGAGATTTAGACTGACCACAAGTAATGCATCTATCACAAATTTTTTACACATCTCGTTCCATATGAGGCCAATAAAAATGTTCTTTTAAAACAAAGTTTTATTACTATCAAAGTGTCTCATTAAACCACCCCCATGTGATTCCATAACCAATAACTCACTCAAAGAACATGCAGGTATACATAATTTATTCTCACAAAATAAAAATCCATCAATTTTGAAGTATTTACCTAATACATTCTTTTCACAAGTTTTAAACTCTTCGTCGAAATCATAGTCATTAGCATAAAATTCTTTGATTCGTTCAGAACCAAGTAATTTTGTATCAAGAGTATTCATTAACACATACATTCGAGATAAAGCATCTGCAACGACATTCTCTTTACCTTGCTTATATCGAATGACATATGAAAATATCTAGATAAACTCCATCCATCGCGCATGCCTCTTATTCAACTTGTGCTGACCGTTCAAATATTTCAATGATTCATTATCGGTGTGGATCACAAACTCCTTGGGCCACAGGTAATGTTGCCATGTCTCTAAAGCTCTAACCGAAGCGTACATCTCTTTGTCATAAGTAAGATAGTTCAAAGTTGCCCCACTCAATTTTTCACTGAAATACACCACTAGTTTTCCTTCTTGCATTAAAACAATTCCAATTCGTAACCCTGAAGTATCACACTCAATTTCAAAAGTTTTAGCGGAGTTAGGCAAAATAAGTAAAGGAGCATTTGTCAATTTATCCTTAATCAAATTAAATTTTTTTTCCTAATCATCACCCCACTTAAAGCCCACACTTTTCTTAATGACCTCGATCAATGCTGCTGTAATCTCACTAAAATTCTGAACAAAGCGTCGATAGAAACTTGCAAGTCCATGAAAGTTTCGTACTTGACTCACATTTGTCGGACTCGACCAATCTCAGATTGCACGTATTTTCTTCTCATCAACTTGGACTCTTTGTGAACTCATAAAAAAACCAAGAAAAAGAATTATATCCGAACAAAACATGCACTTTTCTATGTTAACAATAACTTTTTCTTTCGAAGTACATCTAAAATAGATTTTAAATGTAATGCACGCTCACCCAAGTTTTTGCTATTAATGAGAATATAATCAAAGTAAACAACGACAAAATTTTCCTATGAATGGATGCAAGACATGATTCATTAGACACATGAAAGTACTAGGTGCATTAGTTAAACCAAAAGATAACATTAACCACTCATAAAGTCCATATTTTGTTTTGAATTTCAGTTTCCATTCATCACCCTCTTGCATTCTTATTTGATGATAACAACTTTTTAAGTCAATTTTAGAAAATATGAATGACCAGTGCAATTCATCCAATATGTCATTTAAACGAGGAATGAGCAGCACCGGCCCTGGGCTAAAGCCCAAGGTTCCTGGGCTTTAGGCCCACTTAAATTGACAAATTTTTAGGCCCCCCAAGAGGTATTTGTGTTATATATATATACCCAAATAAAAGAGACCAGCCCACGTCAGTTTAAATTTAAATGATCACAAAAAATTTACCCAATGAAATAGGCCCAAATTTTTTTATTTTCTCTTTAGGCCATTAAAAACTCAGGGCCGACCCTGGGAATGAGATGTCGATACTTTACTGTAATATTATTTATCGCTCAACAATCAATGTATATCTTTCATTTTCCATCTTTTTTTGGCACTAGGATCATCGAAACTGTACATGGGCTCATACTTTCTCTTACGAACCCCTTTTCCATTAGCTTGTCAACTTACCTTTGTAACTCCTTCGTCTTCTCAAGGTTACTCTGATAAGCCGGACGATTTGGAATGGTCGCACCTGGAACAAAATCATTTTGATGTTCGATCCCCAAATAGGTGGTAGTCCTTGAGGAAGCTCCTCGAGAAACACATCCTTGTAATCCTGCAAAAGAGATGAAACAACACTAGGCAAAAAATCATTAGCGTTAGTATTCAAAAGCGCCTCTTTATACCAAAGTAAAATTATAGGCTGTTTAGAAACCAAAGTTTTTCTCACATCATTCTTTTTTGTAAAAATGTTTGTTTTCCTCTCTTCTTTATTTCTCTCTTTCTTTTTCTCTCTTATTTTTCTTTTCTTCACTTTTTTTAACATGGTCTTTTTGCAAATGAATTTGATCCTCATGCACCTGTTTTGGTGACACAGGACACAAGGTAAAATTCTTTTTATTATGTACAAAAGATTATTCATCAGTGAAGCCATCGTGCTTCACTCGTCTATCAAATATATTGCCATGGTCTCCCAAGTAGTAAATGTCCAGCTTACATTAGAACCACGTCACATAAAACATCATCCACATATTTTAATAGTAAACGGAACCAACACATGCTTTGTCACTCTCACGTCTCCACTATCATTAAGCCATATCAATCTATACGGTTGAGGATGTTTGGTTGTTGACAATCCTAGTTTCTCTACCATGGTTGTACTCGCCACGTTGGTGCAACTCCCACAATCAATTACCATGCAAAAAAATTTCCCTTGCATAAGACACCTAGTGTGGAATAAGTTCTCTCGCTATTCCAAAATTTCCTCTTTCACTTGCGCACTAATCGCTCTTCTCGTAACCAACATCTCGCCATGCATAACAACCTCCCTATCATCAACCTCCTCTAACAGTGGCATAGAGTCTGTGTCACTATCTTCCCCCTCGGTTTCCACCTCTCCATTGTCAAGTACAACAAAGTTCTCTGATTTGGACATTGACTAGAAATATGTCCCCCTGCCTTCACATTTAAAGCATACAATATCTCGATTGCGACTAAAAGAAGAAGGTTCAGTTTTACCTTGTTTTCCATGATTAGTCACCTCCGGTTTAAACTCCACTTTCGGCTTATTCACAGCTGGCTTCTCCTCAAACTTCACAACATTAAATTTTCATGACGAACCTATGGTAGGATTAGAATGCTGGCCACCTCTCTTCTTAAGTTGTTTCTCAATCTTGATAGCCATGTGCACCGCCAATTCCACATAATGTTATCGTTTCACCAAGTCAGCTATATCCCAATTTAACCCGGCTGAAAATTGAGCCATGGTTGACTCATTATCCTCATCTATGTTAGCTCGGGCCATTAACAACTCCATCTCTTTGAAGTAGTCCTCCACACTCCTACTCCCATGTTTCAGATTTTGCAAACTTCTAAACAAATCTTAATGGTAGTGACTCAGTACGAATCTTTTTTTCATGATTGCCTTCATCTCCGCCCAAGTTTCGATTGGACGTTCCCCACATTCCCTATTGCTAGTAATCAACTGATCCCACTAAGTAACTGCATAATCTGAAAATTTGGTAACAACTAGTCTAACTTTCTTGAGATCTGAAGAATTGTAACAATTAAAGGGTAAAATGCAAAGTAGACCACTGAACTTTAGGGGTCTTTGGGTATTGAGCCCTTTTCTTTTAGTCAGCATAAATTGAGCCCTTTACATTAAAAATTTGGACTTGAGCCCGGGTGCCACGTGTGCGTTGACTGCGTGTCACGTAGGCGCTACGTGGCGAATCTGGCTGCGTGGATATTTTTATTTTATTTTACATAGAATGACGTGGCGAATAAATATTAAACTTAATCCCAAAAAATTATGTTCTTTATGTGGTTGAACTCTTGACCTCTGAAAGCTTAAAACTTGGAACGATGACCAACTAAGCGAAAACTAATTGTTATAATTTTGCAAGGATTAATATTTATAATTGAACAAATCATTTCCCCAAATTAAAAACAAATCCCTATCCTTATATCATTCATATACATAACTAAAACAATAACAACAACAACAATTATTAATAATAATAATAATAACATATCGATAATAATAATAATAATAATAATAATAATTATTATTATTATTATTATTATATTATTATTATTATTATTATTATTATTATTATTATTATTATTATTATTATTATTATTATTATTATTATTATTATTATTATTGTTGTTGTTGTTATTGTTTTAGTTATGTACATAATGTATCTAAGGATGTGGGATTTGTTTTAATTGGGGAAATGATTTGTTCGAATTATAAATATTAATCTTGCTAAATTATAACAACCAGTTTTTCGCTCACTTGGTCATTGATTCCAAGTTTTAAGCTAGAGGTCAAGAGTTCGAATCACATAAAGAACATAATTTTTTGGGATTAAGTTCAATATTTATTCACCACGCCAAGATCCACGTAAAATAAAATAAAAATATCCACGCCGACTGGCACGTAGCGCTACCACATGCAAGTCAACGCACATGTGGCGCTTTAGGCTCAAGTCCAAATTTTTAATGAAAGGGCTCAATTTGCGTTGACCAAAAGAAAAGGGCTCAATACCCAAAAACTCCTAAAGTTCAGTGGTCTACTTTGCATTTTACCCGACAATTAAATACCCATTCTATCTTCTTTTTCCATTCTAAGTATGCCTCTGGATCACTCCTCCCTTGGAAAGTTGGGATTTTCATTTTAATGCTACTCATGTTATCATCTTTCTTATTCCGACCTCCTCTTTCTCTAGCACCTCTTTGCCTTCGCTGTTTGAAATCAGATTCACGATCTTCCTCCTCACTAAATCCACCTTTAAAGTGATTTTCCTCCGTTCTAGCTTCTCGTTGTTGTGTTCTTCCCTTTTTATGTGCTCCATGAGAAATTTGAGATGATTCCCCTTGGGTCTCACTAATCTGGTCAAGACGTACATTCATCATCACCCATCTCATGTTTCATTCTTTATTCATGGCTTCCAACATAAACTTCATATCAAACGTTGTGGAAGATGGATCTTCAAAAGTCCCTTTATCTTTATAACTAGACATAATTCCTACAAAACAAGGGTTAGTAGAAAACAATTTCTTCACCATTCCCTTATGTGTTTCACTCGAATCAATGGATTTGCTCGTGTATGCACTCAAAATTTGGCTTTTACCCTCGATTAATCTCACTACTGAGCCTCTTACCTCTAAATATTCTCTCTAATAGGTTATTTTTGAATTCTCCTAGCAAAATTTCTTGGTTTTAATAATCAATTCAAAAATTACTTATCACGAAACAAGATATATGAGGTAGGAATCCTCACGATATAGCATACAATCGACAAGAATTAAAAATCTGAAGAAAAAAAAATTACACCCTTTTTTTAATTTTTAATTTTTTATTTTTTATTTTTTTACTCGACAAATTCAAACAGAAAATGAAAGGATAAGTAACTCGCTAGAAGACTTAGCTTTGACACTGAATGATAGACTCCACGACACACTTGCATGAGGTGGTCGTCGCCTGGATCGTTTCTAGCACAGTCGATAGAGTGAAACTCTCTCGACACTTCAATCCAACGTCTATATTGAGACGAGAACCTTGGTACAATCGATCAAACAATGAAATCAGTGTTAAATGGAACCAACGACACTTAAATCCCGTGTTTATATTGAAACAGGAACCTCAGCTTAATCGACGATTGATGCGGTAGAAGACGACACACACAGTTATGAATTATTGTATGATAAGTCAAATTGAATCTCAAAGAACAACTAAGAAATTAGCTTAGAAATTCTTCAAATAACCAAAAGTAGCGAATAATTCTCACAAGAATTGATAAATATGAATATTGAATAATTGTTATATGAATTACATTTAAATGACTTATTTATACTAATAAGAAAATCCTAGAATCCAATAAGAAATTAACAACTAGATTTGGAATCAAAATCATATCTATTAGAATCCTAATTACATTAGAAATATGAAAGATATTGGCACATCCCTAAATATATGGAAATAAATAAAAGAAATCTGCTGAAAAACGTGTAAAATATGATCAAAAATGCATCCTCAAAAATTATGCCTGCGACCTGGCGCGACAGCGCCATGACTCCAGAGTTGATACTCTTTCCTAGCGCGGCAGGGCCAGAATTCCCGAACTTGATGGCAAACCTTGGATAATTGGCGCGACAGTGCCAAGTTCTTCAAAACTCCAGCGCGGTAGCGCCGGTTGCCCCGAACTTGATCCTTTGCACATTTTTGAGTCTTGACTTAGCACAACTATTTGCACTACGTTTACAAAATTAGACTCCCACTCCAATACCTCTAAACTCGTTCCTTTCTCACTCCAAACTCCTTGAATAAGTTCATTAAGCCTTTCTTTGAAATGTTTTTCTAGACCTCTCGTCACGGATCCAACTGGAACCTGCACCGGATCCGCTCCATTAAGGTGAGCATGGTGCAGTTTGGTGCGGTTTGGACTTCAAACCGCACCCAAAACCGCTTAGGTTCGGTTTGACAAATCCAAAATTGCATACGAAACCGCTTATGGTTGGTGCAGTGCGATTTTAAACTATGCGGTACGGTTTCAATTAGTGCGGTTTCGGTTTCAAAACCAATTGAAACAACAAAAATGTCTAAGCCTTCAATAGAATTTAACACAGAGCTCACAGTGAGCAATTAACTTAGTGACAGAGTAAGGAATGAGAATTATATCAAGCATAGAAACAAAGATCTTTCTGCCAAACATGTCAAATTCACCATCAAATCATAGAACAGTGAGACACATAAAATAGTTTTAGTTTATAATAAAGGAATGATGCTTTAAAACTAAAATATACACTATATAAAACAACGGAGACTATATATTCGATAACAAGCAAGAAGGTTTATCTAGTTCCCAAAAAATTTAAAGTATATACTGAAGATAGAATGAAATTTTATCTTATATGTTGCAGGGAGGACTTATAGAATATAATCATAACTATATTTAATTTGAAAAATAATCTATTAGACTATTATCGCTAAAACAAAGACCTTAACCAATACATCAAGTGCTCGAACCAATGAATTTGGCCAATCAGCTATAAGCCCCTCCAGTAACGCATCAAACAAATCCGACATTCCAATACCCAAATGCTTAATTTTTGACTCTATAACCTCTAACCATCTACTTTCAATTGGTGAAAAAATGGCAATGCAAGGCTGGAGTTTTCTCTGAGCGTGTTCAAGTGAAAAATAACTTTAGAATTTACTAGAGATAATACGTACATTCACACACATGGTGCGGTTTCGGTTTTATGCATGCGGTTTTGGCTAGTAACCAAACCGGAACAAAAAATTTGGTTATTCAACCCACCTAAAACCGTCACATACGCCGGAACCGTTGGTGCGGTATAATTGGTACGGTTCGTGCGGTTTCGATTCCAATTTGGTTACTTGCTCAACCCTACGCTCCATAACTTCCATTTGAATTCCAGCTAGGCAAGTCCTCATCAGTAGCGTTGAATCAAAAAGGCAAGTTTTTCGTTTTTCGTTTGTATCAAGTGAACTTGATATTGGTTATATGCAATTATTGTTGTTTTGTGATGCGATTATTAGGAATATGTTGAAATGCGTGTGTTGGATTGCAATATTATATGAATTGTTTTAGTCAAATTATGACTAAACGTCAATTGAGTTACAGATACTCAATTTATTTGTCATATGTGAATTGAGATATGTGAGAAATGTTAAAATTGGCATCACATGAAGTATGATCTAAATATAATATGATGAAATTGAAAGCTCGCACGTGAGAATGCATATTATGAAATATATAGAGAATATGTAAATGTACTGCATAAGTATTATGATGCATATATAAAATGTATAACATGAGCAACATGATGCATAATTGTAATGCATAGTAGGTTGGATGTGATGCATGAAAACTGTTAGACTTACTGGGCTATCACGCTCATTCTTGCAAATAAATTTTAGTTGCAGTTAAATGAAGACATTTCTGAAGAACATGGCAGTAGAATGGAAGTGCGCATAGAAAACTATAAACTATTATTTTATTATTATTATTTTATTATGTGTTAAGTCATAATGACTTATTGTATTCAAACAGAAGCCAGTTGTAATGATGAAGTTTTCGGATAATAGATATTCGTTTTGAAACTGAGATTTAAGGTTTACGTTTGTTATTATAAAGTCAAGTTACATTATGGATGTATTATACAAAGAATAATGTATGTTAATATGTTATGAGTATATTACTCTCTTTGGGAATCCAGTTTTCATACATCTAGTTGCTGGATTACAACGAAGTGTATGGAATATATAATAATAGATATGATTTTGAAATAAGTCAAATAGTAAATGTTGCGAATCAGGAAATGAAATAATGTTATAAAAGTTTTAAATTTATCTGCATTTTATTGATTATAATATCCATAAATGATAAAGAGGTATGATGAGATTGTATTGTTAACACACAAGATCGATAATTAGAATAGTCCTGATTTTGGGTGCGTTACCGTTGGTATCAAAGCTGTAAATATAAACCTTAGGTAGAGCTATAACTGTAGAATAATAATAATAATAATAATAATAAGGAAGATAGTAAAGAGATAAACTCAGACAGAGTTTAACCAATAAGAAATAAAAGTACCATGAATTCATTAAGTAAAAGTTGAAATATAATCATGAAGGTTCAAAGTAGAATCTCAAAGAGCTATAATAAAAGTAAAAGAAGAGGATCAAGGAACACCTGGCTTGAATTATAGAAATTCAAAGAAATAATGATAAACATAAGCTGAGAAGCGTAAATGAAATCATAATATAACATGATTAAAAAGAAAAGTGAGAAGATCGTAGGACAAAATTATTGTAGGCTAAGGAAGATTGTAATATAAAACAATTGTAAAATATGATCACTGCGTGATCGAATTAAGTTATAGAATGACAGATGATTTGTTAATGATTGAGTAGTTATAACCTGGTGATATAAAGAGAATGTATTGAAGATAGTACGAGGTAAACTCAGAAAGAGTTGTAGATGATGAAATACGGATTAAAGAAAATTCGTATTGAGCAAAGAGAAAAATTAAGATTTTTTGGGATTTCAATTGAGGACTCGTGTGATAGTTGAGTTGTACAAACCTTTGTATGGGTAGAGGTTTTGTACTTGGTTTAACGACTACTTAGTTTGTCACGTTGATAATCATTGAAATATTGATATCATGTTATCGATATAGGTATGACGAGAAGGTGATTCTTTCCTCATATTTATATTTGATAAGTAGAGAATATTAAGATTAAGCGCAAGTTCTTGAAACTCATGCTTATGGTAAGTTTGTGACTCATAATCATATGGTATGTTTTAAGCCCTAAGCGTATGGACAGTCCCTGATTTGTTCTTGGACTACGTATTGCTTGGACAAGTTCCTAAACTCATATTGATGTGGTAAGTTCTTGAACTCATAACGTATGGTATGTTTGATGCAGTATAGGAAGATTTTAGATTAAGAACTAAGAATTTTCAGTATAGTGAGCATTAATAGTGCTAGAGATAGATAAGAATTATTAAATAGTGGGTCAATGGAGGAAATTGAAGTTGATAAAGGAGAAATGTATACTCTAAATCTTCTAGCTATGTTAGATTTTGAAATTTATTGACATCGTGCTGATATTTACATTTTTGAACAATATTGAATCAGATTATTGAACCAATAAGTTTTAAAAAGTCCTATTATTCATATGTTTATGCTAATTGCTTTGACTAGACAAAAATAATTTAAAATTATCAAAATATATTTTATATAATCATATGCAACATTTGAATAAGGTTTAAAAATGATAAATGATGGAGTCATCAATGCAATCTAACCTAGTGTGGATGTGATCATAGTATCGTTAACCTACTATGGTATGAGGTAGTATGACAAAGTCGTAAAATAATTTTCAATATTTTGAATTATCTTAAAGATAATATGGCAATTGAGTTGGCTAAAATATTTTGATTGATGTCCGGATTGTTGATGCAAGTCTAAGCTATTTGATTCGATTAGATGAATGATGGAATATTTTTATGAACACTACAAGAAAAAGTGATAAGATCAACGAAATTATTCGTCGACGATAAGTCCCTCGAAAATATCCTAATTCTGACAGAATTTAGTTGGAAGCAGGAAGCCTTCTTTGGCGCAAATTTTCTGCTAGCGTGAAACCTAACTTCGACGGGACTTTAGTTATTTCTGAGGGAAGTTCCATCGATGTTAATTTAATTCCGAGGGACTTATTTTCGACAGATATTCCACCGGAATTAAATTATAAAACCTAATCAGGCTTCGTCTTTTTCTCAGCCGCTTCATTTTTCATTTCTCTTTCTCCATCTTCAAATATTTCACTCTCTCAATCTCTCATCTCCCCCTGGCCACCACCATTTCCACCCTCTTACTCCCCCCGATTCGACTTCTACCATCGGCCATTACCAATCGATTTAACTCCGATTTAGCAATGGTGTGACTCCTCCTCTTTTCTCCTACTTTAGATTGTACCTATAATTCAAGGTAAGTGGAATTAAATTTTGCTTTGAGGGTACTAAAATTTGTGGGTTTATTTTTAGGGTTAATATATATGAGTTTTCATATGAGAATATAAACTGAAATTTGGATAATTTTTTGTTGCTGAAATTAAGATAATTTGAGATTATTTAATATATATATATATATATATATATATATATATATATATATTATTGTTTAACTGTGTTTAATGTTTTGAGTTGTTGATTTTGCTGAAATTGGGAATAATTTTTGGCTTGTTCATGTTGCTGAAATTGGGAATAATTTTAGACTTGTTGTTGTTGCAGAAATTGAGATTACATTTTGCTGAAATTAGGATTATTTCTATTCTGCAAATTGGGATTATTTGACTTCTGCAAATTGAGATTAACTGTTGTGCAAATTGGGATTAATATTATTGTATTGATAAAGTAGGATTGCTAAAAATGAATCAAAGTATATAATCTAATTGTAATAACAGTGGAAACATGCAAAACAACAATTTAAATTTTTTTAATAATCCCATTGTGTAACCTTATGTAACATCATTAATTGAGGAAGGATAAAGATATAATTTTGAAGCGTGTCAACCTTTGATGAAGAATTCAAATTCAATCCTTTGATCATTCACGATCTCTCCAATCTCCGGATCACACGTTCGTCACAAAGTGTTTGCAACGCCTAAGAGGTATCCACCAAGAGTAATAAATTGAAGATTATACTCTACTAAGTCTTGTATGGCTAGTCTTAATTCACCAAGAGTAACAAATTAAGGTTTAGAGAATACTTGCTAGAGAGAAGCAAAATGCATGTGTATTAGTCTTTCCCATAATAAAACTCCTCTTATTTAAAGAATAATCCTAATCCTTAACCCTTAAGGAATTGAGTTTTTAATTTAATTCCCAGTCTAATTAGGAACTAAATGAATTAATAATAAAACTCATCTTATTAATTTATAATCTAGTATTTCTCCAAATATACTTAATTATAAATATTAGTATTTCTCCAAATACTATATTATTATTATTTAGTCAATTTAATAATAATAATAATAATAATAATAATAATAAAAATAATAATAATAATAAGAGGCGATGACTAATCTTATTAATTTATAATATTTGTATTTCTCTAAATACTTGATTATAAACCTTAAGCTATTTAATTAATTTCACTAATAAATTAAATACACTTAATTTATTATTATTAAGCCAATTAATTCTAAAATCATATTACTCTCTTTTGTGGTAATACCTTCTAGGTTCAATATTAAGCCATTAGTAGAATAAATAAATTAGAACAATTTTAATATTATTTATAATGAATTAAACTCCTTTAATTCAAATATAAATAAATAATATTTATTCTACATCATGAGCGACACCATATAAATAATATATCATTACTATCCGGATAATATGAATTTAACGTAAATCACAAAGATTATCACAAAGTATACAAAGAATCTATTTCGTGAATAGTTACAGTACAATTCAATCCTTCTACCATACAATATCCCAATCAAATACAAAACATGGAATTAGTGTCAAGTTTTATTCATTTGATTATATGTACTTCGATTCTAAAATGCACAAAAATAGTTAATGTAAATTATAAACTCCTTTCTAAGTTCGATTCAACCCTGGTCAGGGATTTTCATGTTGTCACTTTATCGAATCACATAGAACATTCTCTCTCTTTATTGGAAGCGGTAGATCATTTGTTGATCATTCACCTATCTCCATATATACTTTATTATATTCGAGTATACCCTATGACATACTGAAGAGTATTAATGAATATGTCAAAACATAATTCAGTATATACAAGATATTATAATGATCTCAAGTCTAAGGATCACTTGTACTACTATCACATTAAGAACTCCTATTGACAGACAGGTAAAACTCCATTAGTGTGACGCCCCCAAAATAGGTATACATCACCCATTCTGAGTTGTCAATACATGGTACAGAAACAACTACAACTTTATTATTACAACAGTAAAACTGTGAGTTTGAATACAAATATTATCTTCTAGACAATATCTATACTCAAATAAATCCTCATCATATTTATTGATACATTATTTTACAAAAATGGTGAGGACTACTAAACAACTCTCTCTAGAACCTTCATTCCATACCCAGACTAAGTACTCGCTTATATTCTCGCCTCCTGAGAAGAAAAATGGAACAAAAAGGAAAATGGTGAGCTCAACTAGCCCAGTAAAGAATATTATGACTAAGATAATATACAACAAATTATCATTAGTCTTCAACAGGGAAAAAATCTAATAGAATACAATAGACAACAAGTTTTAAATCAATATTCGCAATGAAATAATAATTCATTAGAAGAGTTAAGTAGAGAATGCAAACTACTATCTTCTATGTATGAATTTAAAAGTTCATCGCTCTATCTTTTATCCTCAGTAACATCAATCAATATATATCCGGAATCAAATATTCATCTTTACTACGGGCCAAAGATATTCATCGATTGGTCATGTTCATCTTTGCACTAAAGCCAAAGATATTCATCGAAATCATTCATCTTTTGCCTACGGGCCAAAGATATTCAATAATATCATCATTTAAGACCGAGGATGATGAAAAATATTTTAAAGAAAGCGAATCCAAAGGAAACAAAATGACAAGGATTAAGGATTAAGGATTTGTACTTTGTTTTATCCATATCCAAAAATACCTCAAAAATAATTATAGTAGTGTAAAATTTAAGAATGATCAAAACATGGATACAATCAAAGCTAGTATCCACAATGTTAGAGTTTATGCCACAGAGGCCAATTATTTGATATAATTGCTTAACGTTTTGATATTATATTTGATTGAATAAATATATGATTTTATTATGGTTTTATTTATCGCGTAATATAATTGTTAACATAATAAAATTCCTTAGAATAGTGATACAAATTATATAGTTTCAAGTATGTGACTTGAACATGAGATTATATATTACCATTAGTATCGTTGTTCTTAAATGTCCACTAATCGAGTATCATTGTTGATGGGACAACAATGATGCATTGAGACTAGTATGTGGATCGATTGATGACCAAATCTCATTGGTCATAAATATATGAGATATTAAGTCAATGCATAGGTACATGTTGAAACGATGTCTTCGGACGGACTCCACCATGAGAATTCTATATGGAGCATTATGCGAAGTGTCATTAGCAATTCTCATAGTGATAATGATGTAATGGTCCTCCGACACGAAATCGCTTATATTACTACTACGAGAATTTATGTACTTTGATATCATCAAATGTCACCTTTAATAGGGTGGACTATAAAGGTGATTATTGGGTTCATCATTAATCGTGTGAGAAATATGAGTGATCTAGATGGAATTTAACCATCCTATATATTATGGGTGATATCCATAGGCCTCTTGATTGAGTAGGACTATGAAATGCATGGCCATGCTCAAATAGTGATTTGTTTCATATAATCTACTCATTGATCAAGAAAACTCAGATTAAATTATGAAGAGTATGACACATTCCATGACTCGAGTTTAATCTAGGATATTAAGGTTAAAAGGATTAAATTACATTGAAACATTGGTCACGAAAAGGTTAGATCGAATCATCGATCTTATTATTACTTGGGTAGCAGTTGATGCATTACTAGATGTCGCTTCATTGCTTATAATTTTATAATATGATTTTAAAATTATTGCCAACGTAATAATAACCTATAAGGTCACACACATGTAACGTTATTTAAAAGGGAATTAATTTAAATTTTAAGGATTTAAATATATTAATATGATTAATAGTATTTAAATCATTTAATTTAAATTAAAAGGATAATTTGTATATATGTATATTAATTAAGTAAGACTTAATTAAGAGATATATATATATAAATTGGATTTTATAAAATTAGGTTTTGATTTGATTAATTCCTTTTAACTACTATATATATGATATATAGCGACTACTTAGGGTAAGATATCATAATTGAAAACCCTAGCCAGCCTAGAGAGAGACTAGAGAGAAACAGCAGTTTTAAAATCCATTCTTTTTTGGTGGCGAGATCATAAGTCCTTCTTATTGCGAGAATCGTTCGACGGTTAGATGCGGCGTTGATGTGAATCACCGCAGAGAGGTTAATCGGTTTTGTATTGCGTTGGAGATTCGAGGCTTGATCGGTTTTGATTCTCGTTTTTTGTTTATATCGGTATAATCTCTAAACCTCCGAATTAATTGATTTTCGCATGGATCCTGTTTTAGGGTTTCGGAAATTGCTTTAAAATTTTAATTTTTCTTTGGCGTTTACGTAGAAGCCCAACACTGATAGATATTTTAGACGAAAAAAGGAAAATTTTCATTTTTTCGATGAATAGTCTTAGTATTCGTGAATAGTATCGTATACGTGAATAAAGTCCAGATACGTGAATAGTAACTTTACACCAAAAGTTCCAAATTTGATAAAAACTTCAGATCAATATTTCAAAGATAATGATATTGAAGAAATAATATCATTACGAAAAAAAAATAATATCCTTACCTCACAAAAGACAAAAGACTTCTAGTTGAAACACGGATATAAGTTATGACTTGAACTTGCAATCAGTATAAGCAACAATACTCAAAGTATACTCAAAATACTCACAAGAATACGCTCGATAATATAGAGAGAAAACTTCATTTCGGTGTGATTTTCAATTCTAACCTAAGCACCTATTTATAGAAAATGCTTAGAACACCAAAGTAGAAAATTTAATATAATATTAATATATATAAATTTTTCCTACGACACTCTTATAAACTCGAAATCAGCTCATTTCAACAACAAACCAAACCCACCAAACATATCAAAACGTTTTTCTAATTTAAATTATTTTAAACTTCCAAAAATCAATTATTTTGAACTTGAACTTCAATAATTCATAATAAATAGCCCTTTTATCGTAAAAATTCGAATATCGGAGTTTTATAGGAAATCCAATTCTCTACAACTTTGCGAAGAAAGTTTTTCCAAATTCCAAATGAAATTAAAGAAATCCACAAATGGGCGATTTTACAAAGCTATAATCAAATTTCAATCAAGAAATGGGGTCCAATTTAAACAAAAAACATGCTTTAAATATTTTGGTAACAAAATACTCCTCTACATATACTCATATATCCCACATTTATCATAAAAATATCATCATTATTATATTATTAAAATATAATAATATATTTAAATGAATTATTTTATCGAGAAAAGATAAAATTTCAATTTTCAACAATTGTCACATTAAAAATTTTCTCCATCTATATCCACATAAAATCAATATTTTTCTCATCATATGAATCAATAATTAATTATTCACAAATAATATTACGAATCACAATATTGACAACCGGTGCAGGTCCCGGGAAAGAGGGGCTTTTCAATAAGAATTTCTCCTTATCCTGGCGCAATTAGGTGACCAAACCTCTCCTTGAGATGTAACTTTCTAGACATTGCCAATAATATTATCTAATAATATTATTAGAGATAATATGAATTATTGGCCGATAATGAAAATAACGTGTAATGACAATTATTGAAACAACAAAGAATATAAAATATCAATAGACAATTATTAAATCAATAAAATAAAATCTTTGAGCAATAATTATCGTAACCATTATTGAGTAGTGCCTTCTTACGTAAGAATCAATAATTGGTGCAATCTTGGGTGCTCTTCGTGTTTTAACCCATAGAGTATTTTAACAAAGATTATTAGAATAACAACGCTTGTAGTTATTTTAAAACAACTTATATTTGTCGTTTTCTTCATCCAATCGCTTTCCGTTATGTGGGGCCCACACATGGTCGCTACTTGGGCCGCATTTAATATTCCCCACCAAACGAATATTCCACGACAAAAACGTAATATTTTATAACCACCTGCTTATTTAAAATATTTGCGCATTTTACCCATAACTAACCACATTAATCAAATCAACCCTTACTATAATAAATAGAGGAAAATAAATTTTATTTATTAATTATTTGGGGTCTTACAATTAGGGTTTCTTTATTAGTCAAGTTCAGTGAACTTATCCTCTAATAAACACCTACATACTTGCTTTAGTGTCTCTACACAAATGATCATGAGATCAATCATCCTTTTCAACAGAGCAAATATAGTATATATTAATCTATCCGGAATCAGTAACCCACATATATAAGTGATCCATCGATTAGAAACATTTTAGTATTGAGCTATCAATATTTTAGATATCATTAGCATGATTATCATCATGATTCTAAAAGTATTGCTCAATAACTATCTCATTTATTAATTCAACTAATTAACACAGATGAATAAAACCTTTTATAAAATAAATTCTCTTATTAGTAAATGAATAAGATTACAAAGTAAATGCTTTTTACATCAAATGTAATTGTCTTGAGGGCATACTACTTTAAATCTCCCACTTGCACTAAAATCAATCGCCTTGGTATCTCATACCGATCTTCTCTAAGTGACGATCAAACTGCTGCTGAGTTAACGCTTAATAAATGGATCTGAAATGTTGTTCTGAGAGTCAAATCTTTCCAGGTTGATGTCTCCCCTTTCAATGATTTCTCTAACCAGATGAAAGCGTCGCAATACATGCTAGGATTTCTGATGAGACCTGGGTTCTTTGGCTTGTGCAACAGCCCCGTTACGTTGTTTTCACAATATACATGCATGGTCCTTGTATGCTAGGAACCACTCTAAGTTTAGCAATGAACTTAATTCTTCATCCAAACAGATTCCTTTGTAGCTTTACTTGCAGCTATGTACTCCGCTTCTGTAACTGAATCAGCAACTGTTTGCTGCTTGGAACTCTTTCAACTTACTACGCCATGCACCATTTAGGATAAAGACATAACCTGGGGTGGATTTGTTGTCGTATTGGTCAGTTTGAAAACTTGAGTCTTTATAGACCCTACTTTTAAATCAGACTTGCCATACACTAGAAACACATCCTTAGTCCTTCTTAAGTACTTTAGGATGTTTTTTACGATTTTCCAGTGTTCTTCACCAGGATTCGACTGATATCTGCTTGTCACTCCCAGTGCATAAGTAACATCAGGTCTCGTGCATAATATCCCATACATGATAGATCCTATTGCCAAAGCATAAGACATCTTACTCATGTGGTCTCTCTTTTCAGGTGTCTTTAGGGACATTTTCTTGGAGAGATTCACTCCAAAACTCATCGGTATGAGCCCTCTCTTGGAGTCGGACATGCCAAACTTATTTAGCATCATTTTAATGTACGTTCCTTGGGTCAAGCTGAGCATCCTTTTAGATCTATCTCTATAGATTTTTATCCCCAATACATAGGATGCTTCTCCCAAGTCCTTCATGGAGAAATGTTTAGGCAACCATATCTTTACTGATTGTAGCATAGGTATGTCATTCCCTATCATTAGTATATCATCAACATATAATACAAGGAATGTCACAACGCTCCCACTAACCTTCTTGTACACACAAAATTCATTCTTATTTTTGATAAAATCAAACTCTTTGATTGTCTCATCAAAATAAATGTTCCATCTGCGAGAAGCTTGCTTTAATACATAAATGGATTGTTGTAGCTTAAAGACTTGGTTTGTTCCAACTTTTGAAATAAATCCCTCTGGTTGTATCATGTATACATCTTCTTCAAGTTTCCCATTGAGGAAGGTCATTTTCACGTCCATTTGTCAAATCTCGTAGTTATAGTAAGTTGCAATCGCAAGAAAAATTCGAATGGACTTAAGCATAGCAACTGGTGAGATGGTTTCATCATAGTCAACTCCTTGTCTTTGCTTGAAATCATTTGCCACCAGCTTGGCCTTATAGGTCTCTTTGCCATCTGCCTCAGTCTTTCTCTTAAACACCCATTTACACCCTATAAGCACTATGCCTATAGGTGGTTCAACCAAAGTCCGCACTTAGTTCTCATACATGGAATCCATTTCGGATGTTATGGCAGTTTGTCATTTCTCTAAGTTTTTACTACTCATTGCCTCATCGTATATAACTGGATCATCATCATCCATGACGCGTACCTCTCCATCATCTTCTATGATGAATTCATACCTTTTAGTTACCTTCGTTACTCTTCCAGATTTACAAGTTAACTATGGTGCAGAAGATATTTCTACTTGGATAGGTTCATCCAGTTAACCTATAGTGGTTTGTGGTTCTTGAACTTTATCAAGATCTATTTTTCTCCCACTAGCCCCTTCAAGGATAAACTCCTTTTCCAAGAAGGTAGTGTTTTTGGCAACAAACACCTTTTACTCAGTAGGATTATAAAAATATTATCTTAAACTTTCTTTAAGATAACCCACAAAACTGCACTTATCAAATCTTGTCCCAAACTTATCATTATGAAATCTTTTCACATAAGTTGGATATCCCCAAATCTTAACATACTTGAGACTAGGTTTTCTCCCTGTCCACATCTTAAATGGAGTCTTCGGGACGGATTTCGAAGGGACCTTACTTAGTAGATACACAACCGTCTCTAGGGCATAACCCCATAATGATATTGGAAGATCGGTGAAACTCATCATGGACCGTACCATGTCCAACAAGGTACGATTTCCTCTTTCAGATACTCCATTCAACTGTGGTGTACCAGGAGGTGTCCATTGTGAGAGGATATCATTATCCTTGAGATGATTGAGAAACTCATTGTCTAAGTATTCACCTCCTCGATCCGATTGAATAATCTTAATACTTTTTCTAGTCTGTTTCTCAACTTCACTTTTGAACTCTTTGAACCTTTCAAATGATTCAGATTTGTATTTCATTAAATACACATCCAAATCTCAAGTGATCATCAGTGAAAGTAATAAAATATGAATACCCTCCTCGTGCATTTATTGTCATAGGTCCCCATACATATGTGTGTACCAACTCTAACAATCCTGCAACTCTCTCTCTCTATATATATATATGTCCACTAAATGGAGATTTAGTCATCTTTCCCATGAGATAAGATTTACAATTTGGATATGATTCAAAATCAAAGGAATCTAAAAGCCCATCTTTATGCAATTTGTTTAGTCTTGTTTTATTAATATGACCGAGTTTGCAATGCATATGAAGGTATGATTCACATCATCTCTTTTCCTTTTATTAGTTTGTTCAATTTACAAAATATTTTCATGTAAGCCAAGCTTATACAAACCATCAATTAATTTTCTAGTTCTATATTAAACATTGTCATTATAAATAGAACAACTATTGTTCTTTATTATAATATTAAAACCTTCCTTGTCCAAAAATAAATAATGTTTCTAATGAGAACTGGAACATACTAGCAACTTATTAAATGAATTGATTTGTCAGAAGGCAATGCTAAACTATAAGTCCATACGGCTAATGCAGCACCCTTTGCTCCATTCCCCACGCGCAAGGTGACTTCTTCTTTATTCAGCTTTCTACTTCTGCTTAGCCCCTGCAAAGAATTGCATATGTGAGAACCACAGCTGGTATCCAATACCCAAGTAGAACTTTAACTTACAGAAAGATTTATTTCAATCATGAACAAACTTGAATTTGTAGCTGAAGCTGAAGCTTCTACAAGCTTCTTTTGCTTCTGCTCTGCAAGATACTCCTTACAGTTTCTCTTCCAATGTCTTGACTTGTTGCAATGAAAGCAAACTCCTTTGTTATCGGCATCAGTATTTTTCTTGTCCTTAGATTTCGCCTTTCTTTTTGCATTAGTTAGTTTTTTCATCCTTTTAGAAGATCCTTTGGCCTTCTTCCCCTTCCTGGAAGAATCATCTACATGCAAAACTTGGTCTTTCTTCATATGAAAGTGACTCTCAGCGGTTTTCAACATGTTAAGCAATTCAGGTAAACTGACTTCAAGCTTGTTCATGTGAAAATTCATAACAAATTGTGAAAAGGAGTCAGGGAGTGATTGCAAGATCAAATCTTGACTCAGCTCACCATCCATGATAAAGCCCAGTTGTTCTAGCTGTTCAATCAGATTAATCATATTTAGAATATGTGTTTTCACTATAGTTTCATCGGTCATCTTAAAATGGAAAAGCTCTTTAGATATCTCATATCTAGCCGATCTACTTTTCTCACCATACAAATCCTTGAGATGGAGCAGTATAGATGGTGCATCCATTTTCTCATGTTGACGCTGTAACTCGCTACTCATGGATACTAACACGATGCACTGAGCCACTTATGCATCATCCTGCCACTTTCTAAATGTAGCTTGCTCTTCCTCGGAGGCATCTTCAGCAAAAGTTGCAAGAACAGGTGAGTTAAGGACATAAACCAACTTTTCAACGGTGAGAACAATTCTCAAGTTCCTTAACCAGTCCGTGTAATTTGGTCTGGTTAATTTTTTTGCATCTAGTATGCTTCGCAGTGATAGTGAATTACCCATTTGTAAATTTTGCAGGTGAATTAAAAAATTTAACAAAATTTGCATGCATTCTTTTATTAATCACCAGATTAATTTAGGTCTTTATTAAAATGGTGTCTCCCAAATAGAGAGATTGACATGAAGGGGAGAAGAGATTTGAGAGAACTGAAGGGAGGAGAAGAGATTTGAGAGAACTGAAGTGTAAAGAAACTAAAGGGTCTGAAGAGTTCGACTGAAGCAATGATACGTAGTAAGAGCCAAGATAACCGAGTTATCTCTAAATTAATCAACAGTTATGTCATTTTACGTCTCATCGTTGGACGTGTTTTTATATATAAGGATTGATATGTAATTTTTGGGAGCATGTGTGGGACTTGTTCCCTTTTTCTTCAATGATAATTAATTGATAAACAACTATTATCTAGTATTTCTTATTTAGGTATCGTGATTAAGATTATTCAGAAAGTTGATAGGAATCGTATTAGTTGCCCAAAAAAGAGAAATTTTTTTGAACTATATAACCCTCTTTTATATATAGTCCGACAGATTTTGTATTGGTCACTTTGTAAAATCTGCTTAGTAAGATAGGATCCTATTGCAATAAATATATAGCCTTGTGTGTGCACTACAAACTACATATTTATTCAAAAGGTAGACAACTCTTGTCTATTACATCTCCATATAACTCCTTTTAATTATTTTGCCTCTTAGATTATAATGTTCAAGTGTGTGCACATTCGAACTAAAATAATCTAAGTTAAGTTAGACCCATAATTTCCATATAAGTGAAGAGAAAAATACAATTCTTGTGTGTGCATAACAAAACGGTATTGTTCAATTCCTTATAAACATCCAATGTAATAAAACAACATCTCAAATATTTAATACTTGCCTTGTGTGTGCACAACAAACTCATATTAAATATTTGATACCCTATTGCTTTACTACGCTAGAAGGCTACGCTCGACATTCTCTAATATCTTTTAACATATTCAACTTAATATATTATCTTTTGAGGGTTTTGTTATTAATTAGTCTCATCTTAATTAGCGCGCATGCAAATATATATATATATATATATATATATATATATAGAAATACGCGCCATATTAAACATACATCATGTATAATAATATATATACTATATAATTATTATGCATATGTAGAATACTATATTCTACCTGGGATGATTATGGACTTAATTCTAATTTTGTTCATTCGAGCCACCATGAACCAAAAGGTCAAACCTAGGGTGCAAGAATTAAACATTGAATATAACTATTACATTCAAATCAGGCTTCATTACAAACGGGCCTTCAACGCTCCTTCTCTTCGTCTCCAATTTCTCGAACAATTCTATATAATCCTATTACAATCTATTTTTGATAAAATAGAAACCTTGATCAACAGTCAAACGGAAATACATAAGAGGAAGATAGAATTTACATCAGAATATTAGAGAGGCGAGGTACGCAAACCCCATTTATAAAAATCACATTCATTCATGCATCTATTAAAATTAAATCCAATCGTATTAGTCAATGGTCCATAATCATCCCCTTTATTATCATACATATCAAACATATGCATCAATAAAATAAACATTCAGTATATATGTTGATATCATTTAATGAGCAATAAAACTTTTGCTAGAAATCCAGTTTTTGAAAAAATTTGTTCCATGTGCCTAGCATATTCTCCAAACTTAGCGGACAAGGAAGAAGATTGCTATATTTTTAGGGAAGTCCTCTGCTTTACTTTTTTATATTTCATCCATTGAGGACAATGTCTAGTTTAAGTTTGGGGGCATTTTAGTGTCGTATTGCATATAGTTAGTTATCTACATAGTAGTTCATTTTTTTTTTGTTAGCATTGTTTTTTTTAGGTTGCATATAATACATGGTAGTTATTTGCATATTCATATATGTGTTGCAATAGTATGTGTTTATGTAGTATAATTGCATCTTGTTTAATTTTTTTTTATTTTATTTTTTGCATGAATCTGTGTGATCGGTTGGTGTGGTCTTAGCTCGGCCTATGATAAGATTGGTATTAAATGTTAACTTGAACAATGTTGATAATTGATGATGAGTTCTAATTTTAATCATGATGATAATCGAGCACTTATGCGAAACTTATGTAACCAAGTTAGCACTTAAAGTTTAACTATTTTAATCCACTTGGTTCAAGGGTTTCATAATTTGTTTACGAGGGAAAATCTTTGTTAAAATTTAAGGAAATTAGTGGTAGCTGGCAGAAAGGTTGGAATGACGTAAAATCTTGAGTTTGGGGAAATCTATGGGATATATATATTACAAAAAGAAAAAAAAAGAAAAAAAGGAATGATGAAAAGAAAAAAAAAGAGAAGAAAAATCCAGAAAGAAAGAAAAAAAAAGAATAAATACCATGGCATGCTTGTCTAGTTTTGTGGCCTTTGTTACTTGAGTAAGCCCAAGAGGATTGTCTTTACACCTAAGGTCTTAATGGCTTGAGAGTCGTTGGTCGAAAGCTCGTTAAGGTAGCATTAAAAAGCCTAAGGGAATAAGACATTGCACAGCCATGAGAAAAAAAAATGAATAAAACACGAGAAAGAGCAAAAATGCCCTCGTGATTGAATAAGAGTATAAATAAATCCTGTATTTATCTTAAGACTTGGTAATTGCTTAGTTTTAACCGGAGTTGTCATGTTCACAAAAGTAATTGAATTGGAACTGAAATTTTCCTTTTAAGAAGTGTATTATGTGATTATCTTGAATTGTGGTTGGTTAGAATGGTTAACAAGCACACACGCACAACATGGGGGATGACAGGTTTGGATTGACTAATTGGTTAGAGTTATGAATTTTAACTTTATTGGATATATTGTTTGAGTATCATTGGTATCTTTGAGGCCTGTTGCTACATATCATGCTGATTTATTACTGGGTTCGTAGGTATATTATAAAGTAGATCATGCATATGCATTCATGTAGTTGAGTTAGTTTGTTTATTTTTAGTTCTTTTGTGTTTTTGCTTGAGGACAAGCAAAGGTTTAAGTTTGAGGGTATTTGATGAGTGAGTTTTATACACATGAATTGGATACATTCGGGCTTAATTTATTGTTGTTCTCAAGTCTTTTAGAATAGTTTTTAAGTGTTTGTGTCTATTAAAACATGTTTTATGTTGTTTTGTAGGAATTGAGACAAAAGTTTCTTGGATCGACGTTTGGGGTGGCTAGATTCGCGTTTTCGGCTTGCCATTTACACAGTAGTCACTTCAGAGCCAATTTGAGTATAGCTCTGGACCTTATTTCGAAAACCTTAAAGAATTAAAGTTGTAGATCTACTTCTCCCCTTTCCAGATCATCTTGAATCATCAAAATTGGAGTTCGGACGAAGAAGTTATAGTCATTTTCCCAAAGAATGTCGGAGCAAAAAATGTCAGAACAAGTGCCAGCGCCGGGGCGCCCAAAATAGGCCTATGCCTAGCGCCTTGAGGCTGACTGGGGAGCGAGCTTGAGCATCAAGCCCGATCTTTCAAGTATTTGGAAAAAGGCTTAGTGATGGCACGGGACGCATTTTTAGCTTAATTTTGACACCTTGTTGACTCCAAATTGGATTGGGTTTGTTCTAAGCTAAAAATTGGACTTGTAACCTATAAATACATGATGTAAGGCATAAAATAAAGGGAGATTACATAGATTAGACTAGATTAAACACTCTATTAAATTAGAATCTAAACCCTAGTTCTTAATTAGCCATTGAAGATTGAAGCAAATTGAAGAACTTTGAAAATCAAGAAAAACAAAGAGGGGAGCATCGATTTCTTCGACAACAGATTCTATTCTCTCTCTTATCATACTTTTATCTTTTAATGTCTATTCAATTGTGGATTCTTGGTTTTAATTCATTAGATAACGATACTCTACTTTCACTTTATTACTTGTTGATAGATTTCAATAATCAAAATTTTCTTTAGAAATATTTATAGGCATCAACATTTTTTTTAATATTGACATCGATAACCTGTGATTTGAATAATCAAAAATTTTTAATATTGTGACATTGACTATTAATTTGTGAGACAAGTCTAGAGAATTAGTCAATATATGTTTTGACCGAGAAATTAGAGTAGAGTTGTGCTTAATAACTTTAGAAAACCCTAACCCTAATTTTCTGGACAGGATTCTAAGAGAAAATACAATTAAAATAATTGTATTGGTGATTATGTGTTTGACCGTATAGAAATGTTGATCAATGGTTGATCGGATAAGGTTTAATATTAATAAACCTTAATAAGGGATTTAAAACCCTAATCTTAAATTTAGAAAATAAATTGTACAATTAAAACCCCGATCAGACGGCGGAAACCCTAATTTTCAAAACCGGAATTGTAAACTCTAATTAGGCAACCCTAATTTTTATTAGCATGCCTAAAGTGTTTGTTAAACTTAAATATGATTAGAAAACTCTAATTATATTTTTGTATGTTAAATTTCTATTTTAGAAACCTTAATTTTATTTTAGAAAATTTATTTTTCTAATTAAACCCTAAATTTGCAAATTATGGGAATTAGAATTTTTAGACCTAAAGGGTACAAAACCTAAACCCTAGATTGTTCAAACCCTAAACCCTAAGGGTTTCATCTAATGCAAAAAATCTAGAAATAAAAGGAAAAGACCAAAATGCCCTTTATGGGATTTTTATAAGATTGCTTGCAAAAATGGCCATGACTTTAGTTGTTGAGCTAACCTTGACTTTATTTAGCCTACAAACACAAAGACATCACCTACCTAGCCGTACCCAAATTGGTCCAAATGATCGAGATCTAGCAACTTAGTATATTATATAAGTGTTAAAAGAGAGAAAATGCATAGAATTTGCCATATTGCTAACCAAGCTCTCACCAACTCTCTCTCTATCTCAAAGCTCAAAATATTATAGTAGAATCAAATATATTACCATTTTTTAGATCAATCATAAATGATTGGAAAGTAAGAATCAAAAATCAAAGCAAAAGAGGTAGAAACCCTAATTTTGAAATCCTTCAATTCCTTGTTAAATGTTGTAATTGATTGTTCAAAGATATGTAATAAGGTGTCAATTGAAGTTCGGGTTGATAAATCATGAACCCATAACATCAAAGTTCATTTAATTTAGAGTTTTTCAAAACCGGAAACTGGAAAATTGTGTTTTTCACCAAATGTCCGATTTTATAACTCCCTAGTAGTGTGTTACGTGTTTTTGATGTTTAAAACTTGTAACATGTAGCCTGTTGTGTGGCCTTTAAGTTTCAAAAAGAATCAGTGTCATTAGATGTCTGGATCGGGAGATATAAACGGTCAAAGACCAGATTGGCCATGAATAGGGTCGAATTTGGGTAACCCGTAACGTGATAAATAAAGGTTTGACAATGTTTTTAGTGATCGATCTGGCCAAGATTTTCATGTTTTGATGTTTTTGTTGTACCCATTTTGTAGATGGTTATTTTTACTATAACTTTAGGTCTTTATATCACTTATAAATGCAACGGATCGATCGTGACGAAAGTGGTCAAAGTAGATCATTCGATTCTATTTTGATGTTTTCTCGAAAACCCGTAAAGCCAGATGAACTCTCCGTTTTCGCGAGAGTTCGACCGGACTAATCTAGCAGGTGTGATGTTGGTTAAATGATCTGTTGATTTGTACATGTTCCTTGACATGCATACTACAAATTTGAACCATCAAAACACTTAAAACATGAACAGAATATAGATTCGATTAAGCTTGAAAGTGATCACTTGAAACCTGCTTAAACCCGTAAAATTCCGTAAACCATTCGACAAAGAACTTTGGAGGCTTTGATCTCCTTGTTGTGATGTTGTTTAACCAAGGAGTTGGTTGGATGTTGTAGAGTTACATTTTGGCTACACGATCAAACTTTAAACAAGTCCAGAAACCATTTTGTCTGAGAATTAAAGGCAACAAAAGAAGACTTGAAGTCGCCGTATCGCCGTTGTTCTTGAGCTCAAGAACACCAACAATGACGCTTTGTGTCGCTAAAGGGCTTTAGCGACGGATTATTTATTTTATTTTATGAATATTCCTAAATTAATAAAATTAGAAATAAATTCTAAAATTACTAAAAATGGTTTTAAAAATTATTTTAAATTATGAAAAATAATTTTTAATTAATTGAATATTTTTCTTTAATATTTATAATTATTTAAATATTAAAGGTATTTAATTTATTTAATTAGTGTATTAAATAAATTAGAGAAAAATGATTTAATATTATGAAAAATCATTTTAAATAAGATTATGTATTTAAAAATATTTTGAGTTATAAAATATAACTTTTGATATTTTTGGAGAATTTTCATTAATAATTTTATATTAATGATAATATATTTATTTGATTATTAAATTAAATAAATAAGATTAAAATGATTTAAATGATTTAAAAATCATTTTAATTGAGAATAAAGTGTTAGAAAATATTTTAAATTATAAAATATAATTTTCAATATTTTTGGAGAATTTTCATTAATAAATTAATATTAATGATATTTGATTTATTTAATTATGATATTAAATAAATGAATTAAAATGATTTTATTGATTTAAAAATCATTTAACAATGAGAAAAATAGTTTAAAAATATTTTAAGTTATAATTAATGACTTTTAATATTTAGATGATAATTTCATTAATATTTATATATTAATGGTGGTGATTTAAAATGATTTTAATTACTTTAAAAATCATTTAAGTGGAATATTGTTGATTTAAAATATTTTAAGTTATTGATAATAACTTTAATATTTTGACAAGTATGTTATTAATATTTTAATATTATTAAATATTAATAATGATAAGATTATTTGATAATTAAATCATTTAAAAATGATTCGATGTTTGAAAAATTATTATAAATTATAATAATTGCTTGATAATTATTAAAAGCTTAGAAAAATATTATAATTGATAATCGACTTATCTAAATTAATATGGAAGCTTAGAGACTAGAAGTTTAATTGACAATCAATGTTTTAATTGTCGAATAGGTGACCGTAAATCGAGAATGGACCAAAGTCCAACCAAACCGATATAGTTAGACTTGGTTAAGTGTTTATATAGGTTATAAACACCGATGTGATTATGTCTTAATGTGTTTATGAGAAGTTTGATGTGAGAATACAAAAGTTGTTGCTTGTTATGAAATATTGTGCTAATGGTTGTAATCGATATATCATTGGTTATAGGTCTTTCAAAGCAGTATAAGTTTATCAGATAGTATAATCGGAAGAGGCAAGTTTCCTAACTCAACCTTGAGTTAAATTTATTCAATTATTGTAGTGGTTAATTATTGCTAATTACACCACATCCGTGGAATTTATTGTTGATTATTCGCAGTTAATTATGCTTAATAATTCAAATTGAATTATTGATTCGTAAATATATATTTGTAGAATAACCGTTGTTGGATATTCATATCTCAGAGAAGTTAGAATTGACAATACAGATAATTCCTATTTATTGTCAAATTATACCGAGAAATGTCTTAGCTAATTATTTCGCTAGATTTAATATTGGTTAGAACTTGATAGGTTCGAGAAGAGAATTCAATTATTATCGATAGATCGATGCCAATTATTTCGCTTAAGATCGAGAAGTAAATAGAATTTGAAATCCCAAAGATTTCGTTGTAAAAAATCAAACTTTTGATTCCAAGATCGAGAAGAACAACCTTTTATATAAAGGAACATTTTATTGGTCGTGAATTTAATTGTCATGCATGCTGCTTTTAAGTATTATGCATAATATAGGTAAAAAGAGTCATTTACTTCGAGTACTTGTAGAGGGGTATGATTTAATCTTTATGGTTATCTCGACACACTCGGGTATATCAAAGTATAACTTTGATAGTTACTCGAGAAGAGAAGTTCAAGATCCAATGGATCGCCAAGATAAATCGAAAACATTCCACTTTGATATTTCAGAGAATTCATTCTTATATCAAAGTAAATCTTTGATAGATACGAGAAGTTTGAGTATCTTTGATAGATACCCGAGAAATTAAGTTCAAAGATCTGTGTGTGATCACTCAAAGATAAACTCGAGAAATATTTCATTCATAGAATTGATTTTTGATTATTCATTTGAATATCAGAGAAACTTTGAAAGCGTTGTACTTTTCATTATTGAGTTATTATGTTGTATAGAATATGAGAAGACTTGTTATTGAATAACAATTTGTTCAATTATTTCAAAGTTCCCTAACTTTGGTTTCATTCTATCAAAATAGATAGTCCGTGATTTGAATACTTATACATTTATTGTATGTATTAACTTCATGGGCAAATTTGTTGCTCACCCTTGCTAAATAAAACATTTCAAATTTAGGGACTAAGTGGCAGGAGGTGTTGTCGAAGAATAAAGGCAAAGGCATAGTTGTAATAAACTAGTTATGATTAACATATTTATTATGTTGTATTTGTAAACCCTTTTGTATATCTAAAGGGTATGTTTGTAAAGTTAAGGTTAGAAAAACTGGGTGATGTATTATTATTAAACTCGATAAAATCTTATGAAAGATACTATCTATATATATTATGGGTAGTTAAATGTTATTTATAGTGTGGATCGTGAACACCAAACTCTGGAGTCGTAACCTGGATTTGGGGGTCCGCAGTTGGTATCAGAGTCAGAGGTTATAAACCTTAAGTGGGGTGGGGAAAACCCTAGGATTATAACCAAAAGTTTAGATAGAGAATACTCAAATAGAGTACTAAGTGAGAGATTGCCAAAGTGCAACGATAGTGAGAAAAGTGGACACATAGTGTGAGAAGTTTGTACTGGTGAAGTACTAATCAAGTTGTTCAAAATGATTATAGGATGTCTGAAGAAGGTAAAAGAGTGCGGAGATGCTAGCGGTTGTTGCACGATTGCAAAGTGCAAGAGTCGAGGTGCCAAAGACAAAGCAAATCGATTGAGAAGTTGGGGAAAGATGAACCAATGATCAATCTTGGGAGTGATCATGACGATTATCCCGAGATGTATCTAAGTGGTGATGAGGAGGCTGAGTCCAAGAAGCTAAGGTGGAAACTAAAGAATAAGATCAAGGTTGGTGAACAAGATCAATTATCTCAGAGAAGTCCAAGAACTCCAAGTAAGGTATTTCTTTTAGAGGAGTTGTGGAAGACGGAGCTGCATTACGTGAAATGACAGAAGAACGGAATGAGCTCGTATGAAAGTTAAAAGGATGAAGATCAAGGTGGAGGATCGCCTCAAGGAACCAAGAAGAAAGACAAGAAGAAAAGGAAGAGAAACAAAGACAAATGACAACTCGGAAATTCAAAACTCAAGAAGAAGCAAGCTCAGATTAAGTGTGGAAAGACTCACGCCGGAGAATGCATGATGTGGAAGAATGTATGCTTCAACCGCAGTAGTGAAGGACATATTTCTCTCGCATTGTCCTAAGCCAAATTTGAGGAAATGTTTTTCATGTGGGCAAACGGGCACCTGATTCAATAAGTGTCCTAGCAAGAAGAAGACGGAGAAGGCAAAGGACTTTAGATAACTTAGATATAAGTTATAATATCTTTTGGTAGAAGCTTTTGATATTTGTTGTAATATCGAGAACAATGTAAACATATGTAAATATATGTTTTAATGAATAAAATCTTTATTTTCTATATGAATATAAGATTAAGATAAATTTGTGAGTTCTTAAAACTCATACTTATGATAAATTAATGACTCATAATTATATGAAATGTTTTGAACCCTCAAATAATGGACGCCAAAGGTCCGACTAGGATAAGTTCATACACTAATATAATTGTGGCAAGTTAATGAACTCATAAGTGTGGTAAGTTTGATGAACCGGAAATAGTAATGTGAAAATGGAGAATGTCAACTTTTGTGTAAAGTTGGAGAATTGCAACTTTTGTAAAGTTGTGAACGTTAATCCTAAAATATTTTAAAGGGATAAGAAATGTGTTGAAGTACTATAAGTACTATGTGCTATTTGAATAAATATGCGATTAAATGAGAACTATGTGTTGAATTTTATTGTGTTAAGAATTTGTGTATAGAAAGAGAATTAATATAAGATTTTTATTTAAATCGATCATGCCGCTTTAGGCTTATGTAATCGCAAACCAAAGAGAAGAACAATCAGTGAATAATGAAGGAGGTCAAGCTCGGACCGATGCAAAATTTTCGTGGATATGCCGCCCAAGCTATGGAAAATAGGGCTCCAAAGCTGGGGAAGAGTAAGGAATCACCAACCGGATGATTGGCTAATTTTAAGGATTTTAAAGCCAGTAGGACCGCCGTAATTCAAGGGGACTACTGGATCCGATCAAGCCCAAACTTGGGTGAAAGAAATGGAGAAAGCGTTTCGTGATCAGGCGTGGTGGCGTAAGAGCAAAAGACGGCTTTTTGCGACTTATCTAATGAAGGAGAAGCCAATTATTGGTGGGAAACCAATCAAGCAAGAAATGCATAGCAGTAGTAGTATGGACCAGATTTAAGGAGTTGTTCTTTGAGAATTACTTCTCGCCGAGTATGCAAGCTCGGATGGAAGTTAAGTTCTTGGAACTTAAGCAGGAGAATTTGTCTGTTTCAGAGTATGCTGCTAAATTCAACGAATTGGCACGATTTGCACCTCATCAGGTGGATACAGAAGCAAGAAAAGCAAGAAGGTTTGAGAACGGATTGAAGCCAGGAATTTATAACAAAGTAGTCAGATTGCAGATCAACACGCTTATGCGCTTCTATTCGAGAAAGCATTAATTGTCAAGGAGGAAGCGAGGTCGCATCTCGCTTTTCATCAGAGAAGAAGAAGAAGACCAATGAAGGTGGAAGAAGCATGGCAAAGAACTCCAAACAAGAGGAAGTGGAGCGAGAATACCCAATCGAAAGTAAAGAAATCAAGGAATAGAAAGGAGGAGAGCTATGTGCTAATTGTGGAAAGAACCATGCCGGAGTTTGTCTAAAGAAGAAGGGAGTTTGTTACAATCATGACAAGAGGGCCATATGTCGCCAAATTGTCCCAACCCAAGAAGATACAAGGTTGTTATGCCTGTGGATCAACCGATCATTTGGTAAGGAATTGTCCAAAGAGAAATGCCGAGAAGGAAAGCGCCAATAAGGGACCCAGAGTGGAACCTTGGTAATCCGAGGACCTCGCATACCAGAAGATCAACAAACCGCACATTTAACATGACGGGCGCTTAGATGCAGTAGCTACTCGTGAGGTCAGAAAAGAGTAACGATTTCGCTTTTAATATTTAAATTACGCGATTGATATTGGATAAATACGATCGTGAATTGTTTTCTTATATAGAATCTACTAATGTGTTAGAATTTATGACACAAATGAATAATGTGTTGATAAAAATGAATTGATGATACAACTTTTAAAGATTGTAGAGAATAAGAAAGAGGTGATTCCGAGGACTAATCCTTTTAAGGAGGGGTGAATGTGATAACCCGGATTTCAATAATCAAAATTTTTATTAAATATTTTTTTTTTTTAATATTGACATCGATCGTTAATATTGTACTAAGAATTTGTGAGACAAGTCTCGAGAATTAGTCAATATATGTTTTGACTGAGAAATTAGAGTAGAGTTGTGCTTAACAACTTTAGAAAACCCTAACCCTAATTTTCGGATAGGATTCGGTAGAAAATACAATTAAAATAATTGTATTGTTGATTATGTGTTTCGACCTGATAGAAATGTTGATCAATGGTCGATCGGATAAGGTTTAATATTAATAAACCTTAATAAGGATTTAAAACCCTAATCTTAAATTTAGAAAATAAAATGTACAATTAAAAACCCTAATCAGACGTTAAGAAACCCTAATTTCAAAACCGGAATTGTAAACCCTAATTAGGTAACCCTAATTTTTATTAGCATGCCTAAAGTGTTTGTTAAACTTAAATATGATTAGAAAACTCTAATTATATTTTTGTATGTTAAATTTCTATTTTAGAAACCCTAATTTTATTTTAGAAAATTTATTTTTCTAATTAAACCCTAAATTTGCAAATTATGGGAATTAGAATTTTTAGACCTAAAGGGTACAAAACCTAAACCCTAGATTGTCCAAACCCTAAACCCTAAGGGTTTCATAAAGTTCAAATTCTAGAAAAAATTGGAAATGACCAAAATGCCCTTTATGGGATTTTTATAAGATTACTTGCAAAAATGGTCATGACTTTAGTTGTTGAGCTAACCCTTGACTTTATTTAGCCTACAAACACAAAGACATCACTACCTAGCCACCAAATTGTCAACAACAAGATCGAGATCTAGCAACTTAATATATTATATAAGTGTTAAAGAGAGAAAAAATGCATAGAATTTGCCATATTGCTAACCAAGCTCTCACCAACTCTCTCTCTATCTCAAAGCTCCGAAATATTATAGTAGAATCAGTCATATTACCAGCCTAAGATCAATCAATAACAGATTGGAAAGTCAGAATCAAAAATCAAAGCAAAAGAGGTAGGAAACCCTAATTTTGAAATCCTTCAATTCCTTGTTAAATGTTGTAATTGATTGTTCAAAGATATGTAATAAGGTGTCAATTGAAGTTCTGGGTTGATAAATCATGAACCCATAACATCAAAGTTCACGAATTTAGAGTTTTCAAAATCGAAATCGGAAAATTGTGTTTTTCACCAAATGTCCGATTTTATAACTCCTAGTGTGTTACGTGTTTTTGATGTTTAAAACTTGTAACATGTAAGCCCGTTATGTGGCCTTTAAGTTTCAAAAAGAATCAAAGTGTCATTAGATGTCCGGATCGGGAGATATAAATCATTAAAGACCGCTGACCTACCATACGACCAGTAAAAATTCTGGGTAACCCGTAACGTGATAAACAAAGGTTCGACAAGATTTTCAAGCGATCGATCCGCCAAGATTTTCATGTTTTGATGTTTTTGTTGTACCCATTTTGTAGATGGTTATTTTTACTATAACTTTAGGTCTTTATATCACTTATAAATGCAACGGATCGATCGTGACGAGTGGTCAAAGTAGATCATTCGAATCTGCTTTTGATGTTTTCTCGGAAACCCGTAAAATCCAGATGAACTCCGAATTCGCCTGAGTTCGACCGGACTAATCTAGCGAGGTGTGATGTTGGTTAAATGATCTGTTGATTTGTACATGTTCCTCGACATGCATTCTACAAATTTGAACCATCAAAACACTTAAAACATGAATGTAATATAGATTCGATTAAGCTTCGAAAGTGATCACTGAAACCTGCTTAAACCCAAAAAATCCGTAAACTGGCCCGACAAAGAACTTTGGAGGCTTTGATCTCCTTGTTGTGATGTTGTTTAACCAAGGAGTTGAGTTCGATGTTGTAGAAGTTACATTTTGGCTACACGATCAAACTTTAAACAAGTCTGTAAACCATTTTGTTCGAGAATTAAAGGCAAATCAAAGTAAGACTTGAAAGTCGCCGCACCGCCGTTGTTCTTGAGCTCAAGAACATTAACAATGACGCTTTGTGTCGCTAAAGGCTTTAGCTGATTGGATTATTTATTTTATTTCCTGAATATTCCGAAATTAATAAAAATTAGAAATAAATTCTAAAAATTACAAAAATGGTTTTAAAAATTATTTTAAATTATGAAAAATAATTTTTGATTAATTGAATATTTTTCTTTAATATTTATAATTATTTAAATATTAAAGGTATTTAATTTATTTAATTAGTGTATTAAATAAATTAGAGAAAATGATTTAATATTATGAAAAATCATTTTAAATAAGATTATCAGATTTAAAAATATTTTGAGTTATAAAATATAACTTTTGATATTTTTGGAGAATTTTCATTAATAATTTTATATTAATGATAATATATTTATTTGATTATTAAATTAAATAAATAAGATTAAAATGATTTAAATGATTTAAAATCATTTTAATTGAGAATAAAGTGTTAGAAAATATTTTAAATTATAAAATATAATTTTCAATATTTTTGGAGAATTTTCATTAATAAATTAATATTAATGATATTTGATTTATTTAATTATGATATTAAATAAATGAATTAAAAATGATTTTATTGATTTAAAAATCATTTAACAATGAGAAAAATAGTTTAAAAATATTTTAAGTTATAATTAATGACTTTTAATATTTAGATGATAATTTTATTAATATTTATATATTAATGGTGGTGATTTAAAATGATTTTAATTACTTTTAAAATCATTTAAGTGGAATATTGTTGATTTAAAATATTTTAAGTTATTGATAATAACTTTAATATTTTGACAAGTATGTTATTAATATTTTAATATTATTAAATATTAATAATGATAAGATTATTTGATAATTAAATCATTTAAAAATGATTCGATGTTTGAAAAATTATTATAAATTATAATAATTGCTTGATAATTATTAAAAGCTTCCTAAAAATATTATAATTGATAATTCGACTTATCTAAATTAATATGGAAGCTTAGAGACTGAAGTTTAATTGACAATCAATGTTTTAATTCATTTAATAGGGTGACCGTAATAATCGAGAATGGACCAAAGTCCAACCAAATCGATATAGTTAGATCGGTTAAGTGTTTATATAGGTTATAAAAACACCGATGTGATTATGTGGTAATGTGTTTATGAGAAGTTTGACCGTAGAAATATGTTGTGTTGCTTGTTATGAAATATTGTGCTAATGGTTAGACCGATATCATTGGTTATAGGTCTTTCAAAAGCAGAGATAAGTTTATCAGATAGTTGTAATCACGGAAGAGGCAAGTTTCCTAACTCAACCTCGAAAGTTAAATTTATTTAATTATTGTAGTGGTTAATTATTGCTAATTACACCACATCCGTGGAATTTATTGTTGATTGTTAGCATGCTTAATAATTCAAATTGAATTATTGATTCGTAAATATATATTTGTAGAATAACCATTTGTTGGATATTCATATCTCAGTAGAAGTTAGAATCGACAATACAGATAATTCTATTTATTGTCAAATTATACCGAGAAATGTCTTAGCTAATTATTCGCTAGACTAATATTGGTTAGAACTTGATAGGTTCGAGAAAGAATTCAATTATTATTGATAGATCGATGCCAATTATTTTCGGCTAAGATCGAGAAGTAAATAGAATTTGAAATCCCAAAGATTTCGTTGTAAAAATCAAAATTTTGATTCCAAGATCGAGAAGAACAACCTTTTTATAAAAGGAATATTTTATTGGTCGTGAATTTAACCGTCATGCTGCTTTTTTAAGTATTATGCATAATATAGGTACAAAGAGTTGGTCGCTTCGAGTACTTGCAGAGGGGTATGATTTATGGTTTCGACACTGGTATATCAAAGTCGATATACTCGAGAAGAGTTCAAGATCCAATGGATCAAAGATAAATCGAAAACATTCCACTTTGATATTTCGAGAATCTTTCATTCTTATAGTTCAAAGTATCTTTGATAGATACCCCAGAAATTAAGTTCAAAGATCTTGTGTGATCACCAAGATAAATCGAGAAATATTTCATTCATAGAATTGATTTTTGATTATTCATTTGAATATCGTAGAAACTTTGAAAGCGTTGTACTCTATTTCATTATTGAGTTATTATGTTGTATAGAATATGAGAAGACTTGTTATTGAATAACAATTTGTTCAGCTTATTTCAAAGTTCCCTAACTTTGGTTTCATTCTATCAAAATAGATAGTCCGTGATTTGAATACTTATACATTTATTGTATGTATTAACTCATGGGCAAATTTGTTGCTCACCCTTGCTAAATAAAACATTTCAAATTAGGGACTTTAAGAATAAACAGGAGGTGTAATAAACTAAAGAATAAAGGCTAAAAGGAAGTTAGGTTAATAAACAGGTAGTTATGATAAAACATATTTATTATGTAGATTATGGGTTGTAAATGTTATTTTAGTGTATCGTACAAAGGGTATGTTTGTAAAGTTACAAACTTGTTTGTAAAACTTTCCGGTAATGTATTATTATTAAACTCGATATTAAAATCTTATGATAAGAAAAATACTATCTTATATATATTATAAAGGGTAGTTAAATGTTATTTATATTGTTGGATCGTGAACACCAAACTCAGAATGGGGAGTCGTAATCAAGCCGTGAATAATTGTGATAGGGGTAAGTTACATAAAATACTATTTAATTCTATATTTAACCATACTTAGTAATACTAAATATGTAAGTTACATATATGTAACCATACTTAGTAATACTTAGTAATAATTAGGAGTTAAATAGAATTTGAATAGTCTCATTATTTTCCTTTTGTTCCAAAAAATAAAATAAAATAAAATAGACTTCTATTAAATGGAACTAAGGAAAAATAATTTTATCAAATAATTTTGCACCTTATTAAATGTCTCACTATAGACACTAATCAAATGATTTCTATACAAATCAAATAAAATTCTCTTTTATTCCCCATTTTGAGGATATTAATTTACACCTTTTATACTTACTTAAATTATGTCCACAGATGAGTTTTATCAAACTCAAATATGACATATTATAAGTCACAAAAGTATAAAATAAGGTGCAATATATAACATTTATTTGTAAGGGTAATATAGTAATAGTGTACTTTAAAAATTAAAATTATTTCTCTCCCCTTCTCTACCTCTAAACTGACAAACAAGTAAAAACATAATTAACATCTCATCATTTTCCTTTCTTTCTAAAACTCACAAACATGACAAGAGATCTCATCCCTTCCCCTATTATATTTTCCCTTTCTATTTTATCACTCCAAACTCATAAATGCAGCTAAGGTCCAACTCCTAAATTATGTTTGTTTGTGAGGATTATACTTTGAATATGACTATTAATCTCAAGTGTCTTGTTTGTTTTTAAATTTAGATTTGAGACTATTAGTCTAGAGATTATAAAATGACTTAATAGTATTTAGATTATAATTATAATCTCGGGATTATAATCTTAGGATTAATAGTCTTGAGATTATAATCTCATTGATTATAATCTCGAAATTATAATTTCATGGATTATAATCTCGAAATTATAATCCTTATAAACAAACATAGCATTAGGGTCATAACGAAACCAAACAAAGCAGAAGCATCTAGAATTCAAAATAAAACTAAGGCCAAGTCTAGATGAATGCCCATAGGCTACGCTTATTTGTAAAAATGATGAATTAGATATGACTATTTATACTAGTTTAATACCACTACAGACTATTTTATCCCTCTATCATAAACTATTTTTTATCATTTTTAAGGACATTTGATACTTAAAAACTAGATTATATAATATCATCTTTTCATTTAGATTATAATACATCATCGAATGACTTTAGAAACATTGGTGGAACTAGAGCATGGTCGGGGATGGCCAACCCCTGGCTGTTCTGATTTTCCAACACTGTTACTGTTACTTATATATATATATATATATATATATATATATATATATATATATATATATATATATATATAGTTAAATTTCATCTATAATCCTCTAAAAATGTGTATGTTTTATAATTAAAAAAAGTTTCATCCATCCTTGATTAATTTTTGAGTTTTTAATGTCAATGTAAGATAATTTCAAATTTAAATTTAAATCATTTAACTTTTAATAACACTAAATCTAATAATTACTAGTAATTCTTAATTATTTATAATTTTCATATGTCCAAAATTAAATAAATTATTTCAATTTAAAATCTAAAATATCTCAAATTTATTTGAAAAAGTCAAAATCAATCATATAATTTAAAGTTGATGGAGTTCAATATATATATATATATATATATATATATATATATATATATATATATATATATATATAGGTTAGAGATCGGGTAAGGGATCCCTTATTTTTTAAAATGAGGGACTTTTTTTTTTTTTTTTTTTTTTTAAACAAAAAAAAAGTTTAATATTTATGGGCTGAAATTTTTTAATACAATGTTTTGGGTGTGATTTGAGGCACGTATAACAAAACATGTATATCTGATCCTCATGCATTGTGCCACCACTTTTTAGTATAGGTATTCAAAACACGCCCAAAACATTGTATTATGAAAAATTTGAGTTCCATAAAATATTAAACTTTTTTTAGTTGTTTTAAAAAAATAAAAAAAGTCCCTCATTTTAATAAAATAAGGATCCCTACTTGATCATTTAATATATATATATATATATATATATATATATATATATATATATTGTTGGATATTTTCAAATCTAGAAAGTATATAATAAATATATTATATGTTATTTATATTGCCAAAAATGAATTGGTTTAGTTAAATAATAGAAAAGAGTTGTTAATGACTTGGGTTCAAGTCATGCTAATGACATTATTATAATTTTATTTTTTAAAGAGGTGTTTGAAATTTAACATACCTCTTCAGAGGATTTTTTAAAGATGTCATTTATTTTTTAAAGATGCCAACTAATATTGCAACGGTCGACATTAAATTAAGGGATAATTTTAAGTTTTTAAAGATGCCAACTAACATTACAATGACCGACATTAAATTAAGAGGTGAACCAATTTAAATGGATGTTTGGAATTAACATACCTCTTCAAATGGGTGTTTGAAATTCAACATACCTCTTCAAAGGATTTTTTTTAAAGATGTCAACTAACATTGCAACAGTCACGATTAATTAATTAATTAGGTCAACGGTTGGGATGCCAAGGATGCCAACTAACTGGGATATCAACGGATTTCAGAGTAATGATGTTAAATTAAGGGGTGACCCAATTCAAAGGGATATTTGGAATTAACATACCTCTTTAAAGGGGTGTTTGATATTCAACATACCTCTTCAGAAAGGGTGTTTCATTGCAACGGTCACGATTAATTAATTAATTAATTAATTAGTTCAACAGTTGGACTGTCAAGGATGCAAACTAATTGGCAGGGATATCAACGGATTGCAAAGTAGCAACATTAAATTTAGGGGTGAACCAATTCAAAGTGATGTTTGGAATTAACATGCCTTTTCAAAGGGGTATTTGAAATTCAACATACCTCTTCAAAGGGGTGTTTGAAAACCTATAAATAGGTTATAAATCTACACAAAACAAGTACTTCCAATTTTATTTTTTTAAAATGTCAACTAACATTGCAACGATCACGATTAATTAATTAGGCTAACTGTTGGGATGCCAAGGATTCCAACTAATTGGGATGCCAACGGATTGCAGAGTAGCGACATTAAATTAAGGGGTGAACCAATACAAATGGATGTTTGGAATTAACATACATCTTTAAAGAGGTGTTTGGAATTTAGCATACCTCTTCAAAGGGGTGTTAATTGGAAACCTATAAATAGGTTATAAATTTACCCAAAACTAGTATTTCAATTATTCCAAATCCTTCTCAAGTTCTTAGAAAAAATATTTTTTTCTTGCTATAATTTTCTTCTCTCATTTTTAGTTTTGCACTAAATTTGTTTCTACAAAACAAATTCTAGTACAGAGTAAAATCTGAGTCTGTCTTATCTTGAGAGACTAATTCGCAACAACCCTGTGTAGCAAAAGTTAATTATGGGAGAATATAGTCTTAAGAAAAGAGTGGTCAATCATCCGATTTATGTGGTAATATTGTTGTTCTACAACTATAAAGCGGTTACAACAATCTTAAGACTATATTAACAATTAATGGAGGACAACAATATAAAAAATAGCTTGAATCAAATTAACAAACTCGAGAAATTTGATGGATTATTCTTCAGACGTTGGAAGAGCAAAATATATTTTTGCTTAACGGCATTAAAACTCTCTCATGTGCTGAATGAAGAGAAAATGGAAGAAAAAAAATGAGACACCGGCAGAAATGAAGAGTCGGATAAAATGGGAACAAAATGACTTAATGTGTAAAGGGTACATTTTAAATGTGTTGTCCAATTCATTGTACGATGTGTATGAAGCCAAGTTCACAGAAAAGATGGTAAGAAAATTATGGGATGATTTCGACAACAAGTACAAAATCGAGAACGCCGAAAATAAAAAAAATTCTAGTAAGTTTCATTATTTGATTATCAAATGATAGATGTTATGCTAAAAGTACATGAACTTCAAATTATTATGAATCAAATTGTGTCAGAAAGCTATACCCTTTACGAAAGGTTTGAAGTGTCGACAATCATTTTAAAGTTACCATTTTCGTGAAAAGATTGTCGAAAGGAATTGAAATAAAAGAAAGATGCAATGACTATGCAAGAGCTTATTAAATTTCTCCACGTTGAAGAAAATTCTTGAAACTTGGATAAATTGAAAATAGAAAACTAAAGTGCTAAAACTCTTTTCATTGAAAATGCATTTAAACCAAATGGTAACAACAAAAGAAAGCATGGTGGTCAAGAGAACACTTTCGAAAATAAAAAACCTAAAGGTACTTGTTGAAAGTGTGGTAAGTCAGGACACTTCAAGAAACAATGTATTTTGCACTTGAAGCAAACAAAAGAATGACCAAGCAAATATGGTATGCAATGAAGATATTGTTGCTATGATTATGGAGACTAACATGGTTGGAAATGACATAGAATTGTGGATCGATTCTGGAGCAACCAAATATATTGCCAAGAATAAAGCAACGTTTAAAGCCTATAAACTTATGAAGGATAGGCAACTACTATTCATGAAAAATCCATCAACTGAAAAAGTGATGGGAAAAGGCAAGTTGGTTATCAAGTTATCATTCGGGAAGACAATCACTCTTAATGATGTTCTTCATGTTCCAGAAATTAAAAAAAAACCTTGTATTATTCTTTTAAACAAACATGGCATAAAAGACTTGTTTGACGCTAATTGTATTGTATTGTCCAAGGGCAACATGTATCTAGGAAAATGATATGAATCTGATGACATGTACAAACTAAATATTATTAATAAAAATTCATCTTTTGTTTATATGGTTTCTACTTTTGATGTTTGACATGCTAGATTAGGAAATGTAAATTATAAAAGTATGAGTAGCATGAGAAATCTAGTTTAATTCTTAAGATTAATTTTTCTGATTTAGAAAAATGTAATATATGTGTTAAATCTAAAATTGCCAAGAAGTCTTTTAAAAAAGTAGACAGAAATTCACAATTATTAGAATTAATTAATTCTAATATTTGTGAATTTGAGGGCATATTAATTAGGGGAAGTAAATGATATTTTATAACATTTATTAATTATTGCTCTAGCTAGATACACTCAAGTTTATTTTTAATAACATATAGTATATTCGTTCAATGGAAAAATATACACTAGACAAGTATTAAGAAAAAATTCTTCGAAACCATCTCAAAGTTAGTGTGCTTGTTTGGAGAACAAAGAGGGTAGGGTAAACCTTTAATGAATTTATACCCAGTTTGGAGGATGCAAGTCATACAAGTGCATCTAATTAGATTCACTTATGTAAGTGAAGGAAGTGGGGCCGCTTCTGCGAGACTTAAGGCTTGTCTCTAAGTCACTTACGAAATCTAAGAGATAAACACAAGGCCATAAATGTGTTAGGTTTCCTTAAATTACAAGGGATATAGTATATGTTTATTAAACAAGATATCACTTTAAGATTTCTTAGTTCAAAAGTAACGCTACTAAGAATTCAGATATTTTATGATATAGATTATGTAAATGTTCAAGTCGAAATACACCTCTTACTTATGTATCTTATATCTAGAAAGAGAAAGAAGAAGAAAAGAAAAATGATTGCAATATTATGAAAATATGGGGAGGATTGTTAGATATTTTTAAATCAAAAAAGTATATAATAAATATATTATATGTTGTCCATATAGTTAACAAGTGAATCGGCTCATTTGTATAAGAGAAAAGAGTTTTATTGTTAAGAACTTGGGTTCAAGTCATGGAAACAACATTCTTTCAATTTTATTTTTTAAAGATGTCAACTAACAACGGTCACGGTTATTTTATTTTTTAAAAATGTCAACTAACAGTGCAACGATCACAATTAATTAATTAATTAAGGCCAATGGTTAGGATGCCAACTAATTGGTGGACCAATTCAAAGGGATGTTTGGAATTAACATACCTCTTCAACAAGGTGTTTGAAATTCAACTTACCTCTTCAAAGGGGTGTTTGAAAACCTATAAATAAGTTACAAATCTACCTAAAACAAGTACTTCAATTATTCCAAATCCTTCTCAAGTTCTTAGAAAAAATATTATTATTTTTTCTTGCTATAATTTTCTACTTTCTCATTTATAGTTTTGCGCTAGATTTGTTTTTGCACAACAAATTCTAGTACAAAGTAAAATATGGGTCTGTCTTATCTTGGAAGACTAATTCACAATAACCCTGCGTGGCAGAAGTTAGGAGCGAATATAGTCTTAAGGAAAAAGTGATCAACCATTCGATTCAGGCGATAATATTGTTGTTCTACATCAAACTACAAACTAAGTTACAACATATATATATATAGAGAGAGAGAGGGAGAGAGAAAGAGATAGAGAGAGATAGAGATAGAGCTTTCTATGTGGGTGGTTTTCAACGGACAACCGCTAACAAACGAACAAAAAAAATCGCTGCTAAACATCATTACCATAGGGTTTGAGCAAGCGGAGTTATGGGTTATCATAACTGCTCGCAGACTTTTATGGTGACGGATTTAGCGACGGTTTTGTCTGTCGCTAAATGTGGTCTGCATGCGGACCACCCACATAGAAAGCTCCATCTCTCTCTCTCTCTCTCTCTCTCTCTCTCTCTCTCTATATATATATATATATATATATATATATATATGCGTGCGTGTTAAGAGATGTTAATCCTACTAAAAAAATGTGGTATGATAAATACTTTTACTATTTTTTTTGTATGTTTACAAACACAATTAATTAAATGATTACTATTATATATATATATATATATATATATATATATATATATATATATATATATATTTTATAAATATTTTATCCCTTCCTGACATGAATTTTGGCTTCGGTCAAATTTTCGATTATTTCATCATTTGAAAATCTAAGTAAATGATACGAACCAAAACGGTCAAACCGGAGCAAACAGAGGCCAAGTAAGGAAGAATGAGATCCCTACAACCTAGCTCTCCCCTATGGTCAGCGCCGGATGTATTAGCGGGGTAAGTATAGGAGTAGGGGGAGAAATATAGAAGTTAATAAATTAAAGGGGGCAAATTAATGAAAGAGTTAAACTTGGAATGAAAAAAAAAATTCATTCTTATTCTAAATACAAAATACAAACTTTGTACTCTGTAGCATACAAAGTTTCATTCTGCTTTTGCTTGCTTATGTTGCTCATTCAACTTCTTCTACATCTCCGCTATTACATCTCCACGACTCCACTGCTCCACGACTTCTCTTCTCTGCGATGAGTGACAACCATCGTCCATCACGAGCTGACCTCGTCTCTGTGATTCTACAGTCTCTACCACTAGCCTCTTGCGCATATCAGACTTAAAAGTAAACTAAAATAAGGTTTTTTTTTGTTTGATAATTTAAAATTTGTAGTTTGTTTGAATTTATTATTAGTTGGGGACTTGGGGTTAAACCCAATTCAATTTATTTGATGTATTTGTTATATTTTGAAAAATTATTTAAATTGAATTATGACAAGTAACCGAAGTAAGTTTTATATTGTATCTAAATGTTTTTATTTTGAAATTTCTTTTTAAATTTGAATTAAGAATATTTATTTGTTGTATATTATAAAATTCTATTTATGTTGCATAAATAATTATTTGTTTGGGGTTATTGTATACTTGTATTTTGATTGATTTATGCATTCATGACGTGGTTAAAATTCAAACGTTCCAAAAAATGAATAATCAACATCATCCGAGTCAATGAGACTACTCAAAATATCTCAAATGAAACTTCTATCCAAGAACCGTCACAAAATATCAATTCACAATCCCAAATTAAATTCAATTTAAAAGAGGAACTTGTTGTGAATCTGAAACTAAGACCATCTATAATCTATAATGGAATATGATGCTTCCTGAATCTGCTCCCCTCGCCTATGATCCATTTCAGAGTTCATCTTATACCGGCAAGCAGGCGGGCAAGGAAGCAAAATAAGTATGGCAGAAGGGCCAAAAAGGCTGAAGTTTTATGTATTTTGAAAATATAAGGCAAATGGCCATATGTTTAAATGGCCAGAGCCCTACCATGGGACTTCTTCCTTTATTTTTTTTGCAAAATCTTGCTACACCAAAAATAGTAATAATAATAAATATTAAAAATAATAAAATAATTTATAATAAACAATAATTCTAATTACCTACATTAACTACATATTTTAATCAATTAAAATTTTAATAATATTATAAATTACTTTCAAAGTATATAGAACTCTTATTTATTATGTTACGTAATAATTCTAATTGCCTAGTGATTAAAGAAGTTTGCATCCTTCCTCGACTTATAATTCAAAATTATCCTTAACGTTAACTACAAAAAAAGCGTACTACAATATACTATTTTAGTTTAATAGTATTGCATGTAATAACACCCTGTAATCAAGCATGTATTAATTAAGAGTTTAGATGATTATTAATTAGAACTTTGGAATAACTAACCCCCTAATATATATTAATCGAGTGATGGTATCTATCACATGCATGCATGTATAGTGAGAGTAGCAATAAGATATTTATATATGGAAGTGAAGTGTCCAAATTTAGCCAACCTTAGGCGAAATATATATACTTTATTTGATTCATTATGTGATTAAATCCTGCATGGAAGATACCCTTATTGTCTGATGGGCCCATGTAATGTAATATAGGGTTCTTCACCGGTTTTTTTACGTTAGTGGTCTGGTTGATGATAATTTTTTCTCAACTACTTCGTCACCCATGTGCTCATGCTCCAATTGAAATTTCAAATTAAAACAGTAACAATGCTATTATCATATAAAAAAAATATAACACACATACATATTATCTTTAAAAGAGGAACAATGAGAACGTAACATAATAAATAGTTGTTGGTTTGAACTCTTATTAAAATAAATAATAGTTGTAGTTCAGTTGGTTTGAACTCTTATTTATTTACTTACAAGTCTTGCGTTCAAGCCTCACAACCCACAAGTAGCAACATATTATTTTTTTTTTTAAAAATCACGGGCCAGGCCGAAATGATCCGTATTTTTCTGGGTTAAAAAATTACAACCAACAACCCATCCCGTAACAGGCGGGCCAGCCCAGCCCGTGGACTTGGGTTTGCCAGGTCTAGTTCATCTCTTCGAAACTTAACTAGATTTCAACTAGATTCAAAACATAGAAGCAAAACAAACAAGTAGACAATCAACAGGGCAACACCAGCAAAGGTGTTACAAACACTGAATCGGAACAAGCTCAATCTACTAGCAATCCTACGGAGCAGCAACAACGATCCCACGTGCAAAACCTTCATTGTTGCACATACTTGTTACAAACAATCATGTGAACTAACTTGAGGATTTCACATCAAATACACTGAAGCTATTGATGGAAGCTTGAAAGTACTGGAGAATACGAGGTGAGAGAGAACTGTATTTAGAAAATATACGTTATTTTCCTTGGCCTTGCAATCTATAGAAATTCAGATATTTAACAATAAATCCCAAAAGTAATAGGATAAGCCTACAACTAACTAAACAAGGAGACCTATCACATAAAAGAGTCATGACTATACTTCAAAAGTGATATGAGAATCTACCCATTCTTAATTGGGTTATCCAATATTCATACTTTGATGCCCCCGATAACCATCTTTCGGCTAACCTAGCCTCCTCCGTTCCTCGGGACCAACAAGGGGTAGTACATGAATATTCACCTGTTGTCCATCGATCACGCCTTTTTCTACCGATCATGACTCACCCTCCGTGGACGAACCTTGCGGAGGAACCCTTAGGTTTTCTCACAAAAAAAAGAGTTTGTATCGAATAAAGTATATACTTCGATTTTCTTGTGCTAGAACTTTGGCTCGTAAATCCACGAATCCGACTTTGATCAATTACTAACACTGTGTGAGTTTTGCGATCCTACAGTCCAAACATTCCATCCTTGGGGTCCAAAGATTCCATATTTAATAGCAACAAAATCAAAATAGAGAGACAATACCAAAGCAAATCGCAAGTGTTGAATTATAGAGTCCAACCCTATGCTACGTTTGGATTGAAGGAATGGAATAGAGTAGGGAATGGAATAGATGAGAGAATGGAATAAGGAAGGAATTGAATGATTTTTAATATTCCAGTATAATGTTTGGTTGATGTTAGAATACATCTAAGAATAAAATAAATAATTAGAAAGTGACCTAAATACCCCAAATGTTCAAATTTAACTTAAATTCAATTTATATTAAAAATTTAACACATATTTCTCTAAAATTTTTTTATTATTATTCTTTTTTTTTACTATACTTTTCATATAATTTTTTTTCTTACTTGTAAGTTATCTTTTTTTATATATTTTTTTATTTCTCTAGAATTAACTTTATTTTAATTGATGATCAAAATAATATATATTTTCTTAATAGATTAAATAATAATAATATTTTAATTGTTTACCAACATATTTTTTAACGTCAAATATTTGACGTCAAATAATAATAATATATGTTTGGTGATAGATTATTTGAGTTCGGAATATGTTCGTTAATTTTTTAATATTTAAACGTCAAATAATAATAATATATGTTTTTCATATATTTTTTATTTTAATTGTGGGGTGGGGTGGGTGGGTGGGATAGGGGGTGTGTGGGTGGGGTGGGGGTAGGTGGGGTGGGGTGGGGTGGGGTGAGTGGAGTGGGAGTAGGTTGGTAGGGGTGGGGGGGGGGGTGGGGGGGGGGGGGTGGGGGTGGGTTGGTAGGGGAAGAGGATATTTCTTTTAATAAAGATAAGTATTTCTTTTTTAATAAAGATAAGTATTTCTTTTAAGGGGCATATTTATCAATTACTTAAAAATAATAGATGGAATAAATTATTCCTGACCCCTCCTTCCATAAATAAAAATTATAATTTTAAGTTAACACCTATTCCACCGTTGGAATAAACAAACCAAACAACATTTTTATCCATTGATTGATTCCATTCTCTCTCCTATTCCATCCATCCAAACGTAGCGCTAGGGTCAAACATCCCCAAGGTCGATTGTAGGACTAACTTTACACAACATTTTCCACATGAAAACCGACCAAGGAATTTGCTCAACTGAACGAATAGGGTGCCCTATTCGGCTTTCTGCAAAGGGCCAAAGTGGCATTTCAGTATTGAGATTTGGTGAGGAAATCAACTTGGCGATTACGGAACTAGGACAATCCGAGTTTCACCGCTAGGTAAAATTTGTAAGTCACAATTTACAAGTGACAAACGTTATGCAAGCACATGAAAGGCACATGGGGGACACCTCCCCCTAGCCTATAAATACCCCCTTTATTTTCATTTCTTCGCACACCTTTCTCACTCTAAACCTCCCCAGTTGAGAGCTACCTTCTATAAGTTGATACTAACTTCAGCTCTCTAACTTCTGTACTTATTCTATACAAGACTAATTTTTCCCAAGACTTGGTCTCTACAAGGCCCTCACTCACTTATAATCCCCGACCACACTACACATTACCCTTTAAAGGGTTCTACCATTGGAATGTCTTACAGGACTCACTTATGTTCTCTCATGAGGACAATACAGACAGAATTTGAATTGCACATGCGATAAATTTACTAGAATCTATATTAGTGGCAAGATATATATATATATTAACTATAAAGAGTGTACTGGCATTAGCATTAGAGTAATCAATACTATTTACTCGCAGCAGTACACACATGGCTTCCAACAATTCTGGCAAGATTTAGAATGCATGCCTTCACAAATAATATGAAATCGCATCACAAGTAAATCATTCAGTAGATCAACCTTATTTTTTTTCAGTACTATATTCCAATAAATCAATGTGCATCAGTTTCATTACGTGGACAGTTCTGTATAAAAATGATGGGAGTTTCAACACCGAAACATGCCCTGTGGAAGAATATTTTCCTTAGATACATTAAAACTGTGTTATTTATCTGTATAAGCATTATGCAATCTACAAGTATATATACTACAAGGAATAAAAAAAATAACATATTCACAAAATGGGCATTTGGGTTACCACCAGAAGAGGATGGCTCTCAAACCTTGTGAATTCTCTCCTCTCCAATGATCCATCTTGTCAACTGTGATGGGTCCAAAGCTGAAGCTTTACATGACCTTGGGAAAATCCCGAGATCAGCACTAATTTGTTCATACTCCTGGAGAGCAGCTTCCATCTCTTCTTCAACAGTTGCATCATCCAAACCGTCAATCGTGCCCATTCGAAGAAAATCAGCATAGAGCTTCTCTTTCTGAGGATCATACTGGAAGGGTTCCATTGCAGGGCCCTGCTTGTCCAGACAAGTTGGGTTAATCAAATTTATATAAGACAAAATCAATCAGACAGGCCAAATGCAAAAAGAAATCAAGAACAAAAATGGGTTAGCCATTGCACCAAGTACGATCAGTGAAATCATTAATTCTATGAAGAATGTTGATCAGCTACATCATCCACAACTAGACGATGATGGTGCAAAATAGACAAGCATGGGGCTAGCTCTAACGCATCCTTCCGGCTACCAGATAATATCAATATGCAAGACAAGGATGTTTCATATATGAAATATATGCCAGGTAGACCAATACAGCGAGTTGTCCCGTGAAAAAACTGTCATATTATCTGTGCCTAGGCATGCATCATTTTTGTTCTACTCACCAATTGCAAAAGTTTTCCATCCAAATACCAACAGACTACTTAAACTCCAAACTTCCCAACTAAAACATGAATTAATAAGAGCTTGTTATGGGTTTAGAGGAGATGGAACTTCTTTTTATGCCAGGTTTCTTTCTTCAATATAAAAATTACATACTTTACTATACATTCATCAATTATGTGAAGATCAGCCAAAATGTTAGATCGTTGAATCTTCACTCCTTATCTTTCTCGAAGAGAAATCATAAAGGCATCTCGTGGTAGACTTATGTTGGTTTTATGGCTTGCATGATCAGTGACGGATCCAGGAATTTAACAAGGGTGAGCAATTTTTTTATTATTAAAATATGATACCAAATAATGTTTTAAAAATTATTGTAGAATTTGTTATGAAACCCCCTAACCTCATGGAATCAATCGAGTTCTGAACTCATGACCTTTGCCGAAGTAGAGGCACTTGTTATGCTAATGACTACAAGTTGAGCAATCTCTTGGGGTTCAATGATGTCAACCAACAACTTGATATAAATAATTAAAATTAAAATAACATAAATATATAATTATAAAATTATACAAAAATATCCGTAAGCTGACTAATAAATCAGGAATTCAACACATTAAGTAAAGTAAACACAACATATAAAAAATAAAAAAACATTAAGGTTAGGGTTTATTTATCTTAAGGCTCGTGGTCCTTCAAATTCAAAAAAAAAAAAAAGACAATAAGAAGTAAAAAATGTTGAGAGACGAGATGGACATGACTAAAATATAGGAGGAATAATGTGTTGGTCAAAGGTTAAGTTATTGTAAATAATGGCTTAGGGAATTTTGAAAAATTGAAATAGATATTTTTTTGTAACCATGTTTTGTCTCCATAGCATTTCTCCATTATTTATTATCACTCTATAACAAACTGATAAAGAACCAAATCATCTCAACGACCTGAAATTTTTGAACCTAGCACTAAAAAAAACAGCTAAATAACATATTCAGGGAGAAATAGAAATCGTCACAAGTATAAGTACAACTCATCATCTCAATCTTAATTTAAGATAGAAACATCTGTTACAGCTTTTAAGGAAGAAAATAGATTTTTAAGAATGGAATGATGCCTACCATAATTCTCAGAAAGCAGCTATTTAACCAGTAAACCCAAATGAAATTCATATATTACCTGACAGAGGTCAGCATAATGCTTATAGATCTCACTGTTTTCATCTTGATCACCAAGTAATGTACCACCATACCAACCATTAGCTTCATCCACTGAGGTCATTGCAAGGTATCTATAGAAAGACAATAGTTAGAATACAGATTGTTCTTTGAAGCATTTGAAAACAAAATTCTAATATAGTAGAATAACATTTATTTTTTTTGTATATGTCAAGAAAAAATAATGAAAGTAATAGAGGGAGAATGCATCGTAAAAAGAAATACTCCCTCCATTTCAAATAGAGGATCAATTTTGAACACAATTTCTCAACTATCAAGAATTTTTATTCTACTCTTTTTCACATACTTATAATTACAAGCTTCCATTTCCATGTTCAAGATCTATTTCATATCTTTTACAATGAATTTGTTTAAATTTTTCAACAATGTAGCATGTTTGAAAGAAGAAACTGCATACATCTCGATTCAGCATAATGTAACTACCACATTGATGAAGAAGCCAATTGGATGTAAGAAGCTGGTACCAGTGGACGAAGTCTCAATGGCACTAAAGTTTGAGTCAACAAAGAAGAAGAAGAAGATATACAATTCATATGAACGAATCAAGAATGACAATAGAAAAAAGATTCAAGTGATTGAGTTTCAAAACCGAAGCCGAATGCTAGAAAATATACAATCCTAACATTAAGTTTCATCAGAAGAAGCTTCACCAGCTAGCTCTACTTGGACGTAAACAATTATGTTTATATACTAGTTAAAAATCCAGTGCAAGGCATGGGTGAAATATTATTTTTATATTTATTCTTTTTATCTAAAAATAAAAAAACTGTATAATTAAGAGTTTGTAAATAATTCTAAAAGGAAAGAAAAGTTTTAATATATAAAATGTCTATTATAGTACTCCCTCCATTCCAAAATATAAGATCAATTTTGACTTTTTGAAGTCAATTTGAGATATTTTCAACTCCAAAATTGATGTGATTCATTGAACTTTGAAAACAATAAATCTTATAATTAGTACTACTATTTTAGATAGGTTACAATGTTCAATGAATTACATCAATTTTGAAGTTAAAAATATCTCAAAATTGACTTTGAAAAGTCAAACTTAATCCTATAGGAGGGAGTATTTAATTATTATTAGAGTTTTTTAGTAAATATTGTATATTAGAGTGTTTAATTACTGTAAGATTATTTAGAGTGTTTGATTATTATTATTAGATTTATATTTATTAATTATATTAGATTAGAGTAGTAACATAGAGAGAAAAGAGGGAGGGGAGGGGAGGGGAGGGGGTGTTCGTTTGGTCAAAGTCAACATCATTAGCAAATGTAAGAAAAATTTAAATCACAAACTATTTTCATTTCCATATCTGTTGCCAATAAGCCACCACAGTGATTTGGTTAACCTTTGTTAAGATCTAGTCAACATGTGTTCATCAGTTGCCTTTTCCTAAAGGTAAATGAGTGGGGAAAAATATATCAATTTTGATTAAAATGGAAAAAAGATGAAAAGTTGGCTGGTTTCTTGCTCTCGTTAAGCTAGCCAGCATAAAACAACATCAGATCATTGCAATTAAGGTTAGCAAGTAATGCAATCATGTCTGTTTTGGCAAATACAAGAATAGTGTTCCACAGACATACCTTTGGAAGACATCCTCTTCATTATTATTGCCAATATAAGAAAACAAATTTAGGTCAAGTAAGTCATCTACTCTCTTATCGTTTTTAGACCCCCCATTGGCGGATTCATGTGAAGCAACTTTAGGTGCAGTGTTATTCTCGTCCAACTTCCTCTGACCAAAAAGCCAATTTGGGCTTCTGAGCTGAATTTCACTGCAAGTAATATGAACAGTAATCAGTGGTAGGGTTTCAATACATAAGTATTCACAGAAAAATGCTTCACACACAAGACACCTGCAAAACCCAACTTGGTACTCAGAAACGAGAACAAACTATAAATATTTCACTCTGCTCATGAAGGAAAAAATTAATATAGATATTTTTAATTGACTAATATACCAAATAAATAAGATGTGTACAGAACAGGATTTGTAGAAACTAGAAAGAGTTCTTCCACCTATTCCACGATATTATAGGAAAACAAATGTCTTGTTTGAAGGAAATACAATGTCTACAATGTAGAATATGTACAAATTGAAAGCGACCACCAAGGCCCTAGAGAGTGGAGGGGAGGAAGGAATGAATGTATACACAAAAGTATACTACAAAAGTGTACTGCAGCAAAAAGAAGCAATTTCAGAAAATGAAGCGCTAAAAAAAGATCTAAGAAACACATACTTGAGCTTTTAAATTGGCAGATTGTCATCTTGAAATGTCCTACTCACTCCTTAAATTCACCAACTAGAGGACAAGAGACTACTTGATATCTAGAAGCCTAAGATTTTTATTGGGACTATATTAACGCCTTTACCGGTCAATCTAATAAGTGTGCAGGGTGAAAGAAGGCAGGATAAGAAGAAAGTAATTATTCTTGTCACCTTTGCAAGGGATTCACTAGTCTGCACACCAAGATTTGCTTCTACCTCATCAAGAACTGGCAACTCCCTCAGGGCTTAGGCCTTAATATAAAACTCTATTAAAGTATAGTGACTACAATCTTACACAGGAAAATTAAAAACCACATTCTTGTGGGACAAGTGATTTATGGAAATATCTACAAAATTTAAAGCCAGTGTAAACAGTACAATTAAATACTTGGTTCATTTCACGAAGATCATCACTTTAAAAAATTTCTTTTGTTTCAAAATAATGTTGCTCTTTTAAACTCAAGAAAGTCTTAGTTTAAAAGAACATACAATCACGTCCAAAAAAAACAGAGGGACAGTTCGAAGAAGATAAAAATCTACAGAATTGACGGTTACACATGTCCACTGTTACTTGATCAAAGATCAAAGCTAACATATGAAAATGCCTCTTCCCCTAAACCAACCAGCCGGAAAAGAACAGTCCCTTAATAAATAACTAATCAACAAAAAACAAAAAGTTTCAAGAAAATAAACCACCGTGGCACTATCCTATATCCTTTAACATCATTACCACTGCTCTTTTCGAAGCAATTAAAATTGTACTTTCTTAATCATCTCCCATACAAACTGCTTCTAATACGTAACTCCACCCCATCCAACTTTATCAATCATTTAATGCTAGCCACTTACCCTCTCATACCTTGTATCAGATTTCTATAACGTCCAAGTACCACAAGGTCTATATAAAAATCCGTTATAAAAATTCAAAAGCTCATGAAATTTTCCATCTTCACCAAGTTAACTATCTTCAGTCTAATCCATACCCTCTATCCTCGGTTGTCAACATATTGTCCCTCCTCACAGCAACTGATGTGCAATTCCTACTATTACACATATTTGCCAGTTCCAGATAATTCAAAACACGCCATCCCTTTGGCACATCCTTCTCCAACTCCTCCAGAAGCACCTTTGGGTTCCCCCTTCTTGCACCTTTATTATGATTATACATTTCTCCTCCAACAATAAGTTCTTTGTTTTATTAGAAATTTCAAATGAGTTATCCAATGCCCAGACCAGTAATAAGGACTCCGCTTCATTATTTGAAAGTTTCCAATCAATACCTCTTCAATTACCAAACCTGCTGTTTTATTACACCTTTCTAAGTATTCTGAATCTGTGGAAACCACCCCCTCCTCCAATGACATTACCAATAATGTCCTTCGCTTCATTACTTTCAAATATTCAATCAATGACCTCTTCAATGCTATCACGCCATTTGAATTATTACACCACTTTTAAAGTAATCTTCTACCACATCTCTGAAAACCAAATCCCAGCTCCCAACCCAAATTGGAAAAAAAAAAGGAAAAGAAACACAATACAAGTCTATTCTCCTCAAAATTTGACCCCTACACAAAGAAAATGCTAGCTAACCAAACTATTAAATTTACAGTTGATCTATCAAATATGAGTGGGAAGGAAACGTCAATATGTACGTACGTGTGTGTATATATATATATATGGAAAAGTGATTGTGTACCAAGCTTGGCTATAGATAATGAATAAAATGACGTAGTATTTGGTTATGAAATAGTGAAATGTCTGTAATGCCATAATGAAAATGATGAAAAGACAAAAATACCATTAGTGAATGAGTGTATCTATAGCCAAGCTTGGATGTGGCAAGCCACATATTCCCTATACACACACACACACACACACACATATATATATATATATATATATATATATATATATATATATATATATATATATATATATAACCATAAACAATCAATATAATTAATATAATAAGACAAATAACATGGCTGCAAAAGTGCGAAATAGAGTAGCTTTAGAGAAACAATTGAAGAATATGATAGCAAACATGGAATAAAATAAGAATTACGCTGCATCAGGTGCCATTCCAGAATTTCCAGATTTTTGAGTTGGTTCAATGTAAAGTCTCACGTTCTTTATTGAACTGCAGGTTTGTTGTAACAATTTATCAAACGATGTCAACTTCATCCGTGAAAAATCTCCTCTCCATGCAGGAACAGGGGCAAGAGTAACTCCTACTCCTACTCCTACAGGATTAGCATCTGATTGTGAACTGCAAATTGAAATTCAATAAATATTATTGTTGTGTAGGCTTGAGATCATATATATTTTGGAGGTGTCTAAATACACATTTATACTAAACCAACTTATAATTCTAAACCATAAAATCGAGCAGTTCAAAATTACAAACACAACTTTTTCTGTATAACAGAGTAAATCTGATGATTATATTTTAAATAAACTAGAAAAGGAACGTTAATTTCTCAGTTTCTCTATTGAAAAACAGAATAGCAAAATAATTCAAAATAGTTTAAATTTGCAGGCTTACCTTCCTCTCTTAACTACTGAATTTCCATGATCAAGATGACTCAAAGTAATTCAAACAGTCAAGAACTGAAAGATCACTATAAGATTTTTGGAATTTAAGATTTAGTAATTTACCTCTTCCCTAGGATGAGGTCATCTCCAATCCCAGAAACATGAAGGTAATAATCAGAGTCCAACTCCCAAAGTGCAGGTTTTCCTTCTTGAGGCTGGAAGTAGCCTAAAAATCTAAAAAACGGCCGATAAACCAGATTCAGAATTGTGTTCAAGAAGGAACTGAATAGATATGTTAAGAGTACAACTAGGGTAATATGGTTATTTAGTTAAAAAGTAGAGTATCTTTTGTTATATACTTCGCGCCATGTGAATGGGTATGTAGGTGTAGATCAATATTTTGGATGTAGGTTAGCATGAATTGGAAAGTAGTATGAATAGTAGAGGTGTGCTTTTTATTACGATTTTGGATGTAGGTTATCTCTTCTATTTTCTTCCACATTCTACCTCTTTTGCCCTTCTTCCTTCCACCAAATCTAAATCTGAAATATGTTTTCATTTGTTGTGACCAACCCTTGATCTTAACATAATATAGACAAAAAATGAAGCTGGAGATTACAAATTTATAGCATCTTGCTTTTCGCCATCTGTATAAGCATTGCTGTAGTATCTCTTGATAGACTTCAGAAATTCCCTAGACTGAGTCGTTGCTTTCCACTTCCCCTGTCTCTCAGGAAACACCTGTAATACATTATTAAGCACTGTGTGATTAATAAGTTATAATTTTTCAAGGCAGATGAACTATCGAATAACAATTGATACATTATTTTCACGTGCATTTTTTTCTGGTAGACATACAGTGTTGTGAGCAGCAGAACCACCATATTGCTGGGCTAGAGCATCACCCATGCTCTGGTACATATCCATTAGAGCTGCAGCAATGCTACTATCTGCATCTACTTTGGGCTCATCTGTAAAACCCATCGCATGGAGTTGGCGGCCTAAAGCTGCTAGGCCATAAGCATACTGAGCAACATTTGTACGATCCAAGCAGTCAATACAATTGGTGCGCAGAACTCCACTCTGAAACCTTGGTGCTGCATTACCATAATTATTTTCCCTAAACTGTTGAGTTCCAACAGACTCTTTATCTTGTTTCAATGATGAATTCAGAATATCAATATTACTTCCAATTCTTGCAAGGTCCCCAGAACTAGCCCTCAGATCTCTAAGATTAGCATCCCTGCAAGAAACAGCAGTGAGCTATATTAGATGTGAATATATATCAATAATCAAAAATAACAAATATGCAGTCAGCTTGGCATCAACCACAATTGGTTTCATTTAATTATGTTTCTTTTTATAAGTATCAAATTGAAGTAGGAATTTAAATCCCCAGTGATGTACCCTCTCTGCAGTTACTGCATGGAAATTAATGTACTTCACAATGATTATGGCGTAGATGAATGGAATTCATGTTGTTGCCGTCATACATGAACTCAATATACGTCTCCAAGCACTGATTTAGATTTTTATTCATGCTCTATAACTGATCTTCAAAGTTATGGAAAGTTCCTCAGGAAGGAAATACAACTACTCTCAATACAAGGTACCCTTGCAGTTGCTCTTCTAATCTCATATAACACTATATATATTCCCGTTAAAGAATTACCACTTAATCGAATTTTAACAATCTACCACCCCATGGACAGTTGAGCTGGGATATATATCGAAATAGACATCCATCATTCCAAAGTTATATAGATACTGTCAAAACTGCTTATAATCAGTTTTAGGAAGCAAAGTGTTTGGTAACCTGATTTTAAAACTGCTTATATCACTTTTTATAGAAATAATTGGAGTTTCTGATTATTTGTCAAATCTAATACTGAGGTTTGACCAAGTATATTACTAAGTTATCCTTATTTATTTTAGTAATTCCACCCATTACTTATCTTTACTTCTCCAAACCATCCTTTTTACTAATTAACACTTGAAATATGAGAAAATTAACTTTTTTTATACCAAACATTTTTTACTTTTTACTAGTTTAAGTGTTTCTTCTTTACCAACCACGAACTACTTTTTTAAAACTAATTATAAGAAGAAACAGTAATCAGAATCACTAATCACATTTTTTAAGCGATCCCAAACATACTCTTACTACAAACTGAAAATAAGTAACATGCATGAAAAGCAGAAAATGACAATAGAACAATGATATGAAAACTAATCATCTAGGAAGAAGGGGTGCTTCAGATTGGTGATGAACTGCGCACGGGGTGCGCCAAGATGCGTTCGGGATGAGCTTGGGTTTTTTTTTTCTTTTTCTTTTTTCTGTTTTCGTCTCACCTCTCTCTCTCTATATATAATTTAGTATCCTTATCTTTGCTTCCAAGCTAAACATAAAAATCATCACTGAAGAAACCTGTACATATGATTCATTATTCATGTGAAAGGCTCAAAAACTCCCATACCCACAATTGTTACATACTTGCATAACAAACAAAAAGAATTATTCAGTAATAAAATTCAAAAAATTAGGTCATTATTCGTTGTGTATTTGACATGGTGATCATTGATCACTGTGGCTCTTATAATATAGAACATCATTCTATAGCAACTGAATCCTATTATTAATTAATAAATAGTAAACTTCAATATATATGGACCCAATTTTTGCAGATTGGTTTTAGCTTATAGCTTAAAGTAACAGACACATGTTGGTCACAGCTTAAAGGCATAAGCACAAAGCGTATTAAAGAATTATTATATCCAGAACCAATTTATGTTTAAATAGGTACCAAGTAAATTTGGGGAATAGAATAATTATTTAGGGAGGAGTAAAACCCTAATACTAATAGGACAAGTGATGCGATACGGTTGAAGAAATTCAAGAAGTTTATTATTAATTATGTATTGTTATTTAGAGATAAATGTTGGATTATCAATGTAATTGTTTTGGTATCTAAAAGTTTTAATTATGGTAGTAGATTTTAATTAGGAGATTTTTAATTATGGTAGTAGATTTTAATTAGGAGAGTTATTGTAGTAGTAGATTTTAGTTAGGAGATTATTTTCTTTTTTAATTAGGGTTTTTGCTTGGTCCTAAGTATTGGGTTTTCTATTTAAGCATTGTAATACTTCGTTATTTGGGAGATTATTGAATATATTGATTTGAGATTAAAGTTATGTGCTTTTGTGTGTGTTTCTTTACCGATTCTCTGCGGAGATAGGTACTCTTATCACTTCTTCCCACTTTGTTCTACACCATAATATAATGGTATCAAAAGTCAAAATTCTTGATATCTTTTGATTTCACCTCATTCCTTCTTACCCTATTCTTTTGGCCTCCATCCAATTGTCGAAATTCGCAAGGGAATCGACAACAATTTTCCTCATTCCTTCTTACCCTATTCTTTTGGCCTCCATCCAATTGTCGAAATTCGCAAGGGAATCGACAACAATTTTCTGAGACAAAGGCACGATCATCGCCATAGTCTCAATCTATTACAAAAACAAAAAAAAAATTAGTTATTGTTCATCGCTACAGTGCACGACACTATTCATCAAATCTTTGGTGTTTTTTCTTCCAAATTACAGTTTAGTACCCCAAAGTTAATTAAATTTTCAATTCAGCCCCCTTAAGTTTCTAAAATTTTCAGCTCTGCCCCCAAAGTTTCTAAAACTTTCAGTTCAACCCCTAAAGTTTCTGAAATATTCAATTTCCCCACAGTTTTTGAGTTTTCTATTTAACCCCCCAAGTTATTGAAATTTACAATATATACAATGTCTTCCGGGTTTAACAATCCCGACTTTCTTTGGGCTAAGATAAAACAACTTGAGCATCGAACTTTGGTCATATGTGAGTAACTTAAAAGGTCTTGTGTCCAGTATAGTGCCAAATATTGAAAATTATGCGATGAGCTTGCACTTTCTGAAACAAGGCTAGCTAATTTAAAGGCACATTACGAGTACATAACCACATGCTATGTTCGTTCATATTTTGTTCAAGCGCAAAAAAATGTTCATCCTAATCGTGTTTGTTCAACTAAAGCGACGCGTTCACAAGAGGAGACCCACAAAGTAAATTCTTACAAGACAATTGATGAATGTCTCACAATACTTAAACGTATCAATAACCAATATGAAATTGGTGAGACTAAAGAAGAGCAAGTACTCTCACATATTAATGTTTGTGAGAAATATGAAGCGGAAGTTAAGTGTGTTGAACAAGTTGAATATTCAAAGATGGTTTGCAGTGAGGAAATTGAAGTTAAATTGACACTAAATGCGAAAACATCAAGGAAGATAAAATTGAGGTCAACCATGTTGATTTTTTCTTTCCGGTTGATACATTCGAGTTCTAAGCTACTTCAAATTTCTATATTATATCATTGTTATTCCCAAAAATTGCGTTCATGACATTTAATGTTCGGATGTGCATGTTTTGTTGGAAGACATCTTTCGGACTATGGTTTATTATTCTTCGATATTTCAAAACTCGTTACTTGAGGACAAGTTTTCTTCAAAGTCGAGGAGAATTATGCGATACAGAAGAAGAAATTCAAGAATTTTATTATTAATTATGTATTGTTATTTAGATATAAATGTTGGATTATTAATGTAATTATTTTGGTAGGATATTCTAGAAGTTTTAATTATGGTAGTAAATTTTAATTATGAGATTTTTAATTATGGTAGTAGATTTTAATTAGGAGAGTTTTATTATAGTAGTAGATTTTAGTTGAGAGATTGTTTCCTTTTTGAATTAGGGTTTTTACTTAGTCCTAAGTATTGGGTTTTCTATTTAAGCATTGTAATACTTCATTATTTGAGAGAATATTGAATATATTGATTTGAGATTAAAGTTGTGTGCTATTGTGAGTGTTTCTTTACTGATTCTCTGCGGAGATAGGTACTCTTATTCCTTCTTTCTATCCCGTCCTACAACCTTATACTACAAAAGAAAGTAGATAAGAAAAATACTCAAATAGACCTACACATCCCAATAATTCTAAAATTATGACATCAGAATTCAGATTAGTCCTAAATCTAATTACACAATATATGAATCAAAATCCATGGAAAGATAATAAATTCTATTGACACGCGTCCTCCAACATTTTCCCCGCTAAGATAAACTCAGTCAAGTAAGTGTGGAAGATGAGAAACCAAAAGTTCTCATCTTCAAAGGACAAACATGGAAACTCTTCTAAGTTGGATTGACTTTCAGGAGCCATAAAGATGGTTTCTTTCCCTCACATTTACTATTGAAGCTATGGGTGATTAGAAAATCGAGATGCAGATAAACTGATGCTTTGTGATAGCTTCACATGGCATTTAGAGTAGGATGCCCATTAAAATCATTGACTTCAAGCTTTTGTAGTTATTTAAGGTTTAGGCGTGAGGCGAGGCGTGAGGCGAGGCGTGAGGCGCGAGGCTGCGAGCCTCATCGAAGTGAGGCACACATATTTAAAATATATATATATATATATATATATATATATATATACACACACACAAACGCACATTCAATCATTTATGTATCAAATTTATTAACCATTAAGTAATTTTACAAACTTCTAAGCATGTTCAAAAAGTTTGTATAACAAGTTCAACAACCATACCTATGTAGTATACTGATACAGTGATATAATCATATCATAATTACATTCTGCATAAGTACATAGTTAAATACATACAATCTTACATATATATTTAAATCGTAAACACTAAACAACAATATAAATGCATATTTAAATATTAAAAAAATACTTATAACTTATATACACATTTAATTATTTAATAAGTTAGTAAACACCGTAATAGTAGTGTAGTAAAGTACCCAAAATTTCTAAAAAAATTGGGCAACGTAATCCCTTAGTATTTTGCAAAATAGCCTTTGTTTGGGAAAGAGGAGAATTTAAAAAAAAAAAAAAAAAAGAGATAAGGAGGAGAGACTTACCTGAAAGAGGAGGCTGCAATTGATGTTCTTAGGGGAAAAAAATAAAATTACACAACTTCGATTAGGCCTGTGCACCTCGTGCACCTCAAGCGAAGCGCCCAAAGTGGTCTGCGATGGGCCTCACGCCTAGGCGCGCCTTTAACAACACCTACTTTTCTCAAACCCCTATTTCTTCCATCTCTCTGGTCCCTTTCAAAAGAGTGTTGTGATTATAGCAAGAGAAATTGTTGCAATCTTCTAACCACTTGTTTGCCGTTAAGAGAAAGATGAACTTGTTAGATCAAGGTGCCACCAGTTTCAGTTTCTGATTACAAGTTATGGAGGTTGAAACTTTGCCATTCTACTGATGAACTTATTTAATTGTATTGTTGCATAAAAAGAGTCCATTTTTATTCTCAAATCAAATGATGTAGGACAAGGGTGGAGGAAAGAATAAAAGGGATTCAAAGAAGATAAAGGGCTAAAAAGCCACAAGCACAAGGCTTAAAATTTAATAATATCAATCATTCAATAATAATAATACTGATGGATTACAACCCCTTATATAGGAATAGAAAAACCCCTAATACTTGGAGGCTAAGTAAAATATTAAGTAACCTAATTAAACAAGGAAATAAAATCCTAATAATTACCTACTACCTTAAATAATTAATATTAATATTCTAGAGTATTCTACTAATATAATTAAATATATCCTAATATTATCTACTAAATAAACTAACTACATTGAAATCATCCATAAATAATAATATATTACAATAACACAATAATATTAAATTTCTCTTGCTTCCATCCTCATCATTCTCCTCTCCTTTGAAAAAAACTCGTCCTCGAGTTTTGAAGTATAGAAGAATCTATATTCCACGAACTAGACTCCAAACATGCAAGAAAATTTGGTCCTTGTAGGCATGTTGAGAAGTAGAAAACAATAAGGAGTGAACTTCTTTCTATTGTATGTTGTTGGAGCTCTCATTGATAACAAAATCAATGACTTGATCATTGGTTTCTTCATATAGAATATCAAGTTGCTTTGAGAATAGTCTGTTCAATCTTGTTCTCGCTCGTTGTATCCTCAACTTCAACTTTATCTTCATGTGACACGTCATTGAGTTGCGGAATTTCTTCCCAATTAGTGTCACTAGCATTGAGCGTCTCTCTCAATTGCGGTTCCTAAGTCATTGTCTTTGAAACGATAGAAGATTCACCCTTTTTCTCGATCAGACTTGAGTTGAAGCACAACATTTATTGATTCCGTTAATGATTTCATTTGGGCCTCTAAAGATTCAATTCTTTCACCATAACTTTTGGACATCTCTTCCATCTTAGATACAAGCTCAGCATTAGTTACCATGATTCTGTAAAGAAAATAAAACAAAACTCATTTTTTTTTGGTCTAGGGGTGCAAGTGCAGAAAAAATAACAAAATATGGATTAATTTGAAAATTTCAAAAACTTTGGGGGCTGATTTGAAAATTTCTCAAACTTTGGGGCTGAGTTGAAAGTTTCAAAAACCTTAGTATCGATTTGTAATTTTGCCACAGATGAACAGTAACAATAGCAGAATTTTTTTTTTGGATAAAAGAAAATTGGGATAGATTTGAGAATACGTTGTCGTCTCCAATATTGGTGTCGACTCTAGCAAACTTCAACAATTGATGAACGTCAAAAAATTAGGGTAGGAAGAATTCAGTGAAATCAAAATATATAAGAAACTTTTGGCTCTTGATACCATTATGATGCAGGACAAGGGTGGAAGAAAGAATAAAAGGGATTCAAAAAGATAAAAGGCTAAAAAGCCACAAGGCTTAAAATTCAATAATATCAATCATTTAATAATAAATAATAATGATGAATTATAGGAATAAGAAAAACCCTAATACTTGGAGGCTATGTAAAATATTAAGTAACCTAATTAAATAAGGAAATAAAATCCTAATAATTACCTACTACCTTAAATAATTAATATTCTAGAGTATTCTACTAATAAAACTAAATATATCCTATTATCTACTAAATAAACTAAATATATTAAAATTATCCATAAATAATAGGCTTAAATATAAATTACTAAACTCTTGAGCTTTTTCCACTTCGGGGATCGTTTTTTCAATTTTTTCAATTAGATGATAGAACCCTCAATTTTTTTCAATTATGTTCATTTGAACCTTTTATGTTATAAATCGATGATATGGCTTGATGACATGACAAATTATTGCATATGTATAATTAACAACATATTTTAAATGAGTTGTTTTCAAAATTTATTAGATTAAAGGGTAAAAATTTAAAAACAAATAAAAAGAAAGAAAATCAAATGTGCACTGCAAGTGCACTCTTCCACCTCCTGGCTCTTACTATGGAGCTGCTTTGTTTCACCTTCATCAAAAATTGCTTCACCAATGTCTAAATCCCTTGTGCCTGCAACACACCCATCTACTCATCCTAATCAACTTAAAATTAAACCAAACCCATATCCACCACCACCAAACCCAAATTCAACAAAAATAATTCAGTATCACCAAAACAATCACAAAAATCCCAAAATCAACATCCTCAAACCTTACAAGCTACCTATCGGGAACAACCAATAGAGATCTATTATCTCCATCATTACAGTACACCGTTTACAACCATCAAGTCCTCTTCGACCTCTCCCCTCGCAGCAAAATAGAGAAACCCAAAATCCATCTTTTTAACATAGCCAAAACCCTTACAGTTGGAAATCCCAACTAACATCGCCCATCAAACCAGCCAACATCGTCAGCAAATCAGCCAATATTGCCCGTTAAACTAGCCAACATCGCCCAAAATCCCAAAACCAAACCATTTTCATGAACTGAACCCCGATCTACCATTTTTGGTGCTTCGGTCAAATGTTGATTGTCACCCCTTTGTAATCCCAGTTATGACGTGATGGTAATCGGCGACTGCCAAAGCCCAATCATTAAACCTAGATCTCCCTTAGTTTGTTATACCAAAAACCATCTCTTCGTACATTGAACCAAATCGTTAAACCTATATCTGGGTTTGAATAAAAAATATGGGTTTGAGGTAAATTTGATGAATGAACGATCATATTTTATTTTTTATTTTTGTTTCTTACATTTTTGCTATTTTAATTCATTAAAATGATAAAATCTATTTTTAAAATATATGTTTTTTTATACAAATAAGCTCTAATTTTCCATGCTTGCATGCCATGTAATCAACTTGAGACGTGTTAGTCTAATTAAACCACAATGAAAAAAATTTAACAATTTAATCATCTAATTGAAAAAGTTCAAAGAATGATCCCCGAAGTGAAAAATGGTCAAAAGTTCAGGGTAATAATTTTTAGTTAAGCCTAAATAATAATATATAATAATAACCCAATAATATTAAATTTCTTTTGCTTCCATCCTCATCACCAAATATCCTTTGTTTCACTATCTTTACGGCTTCGAGCTTTAGAACAGTGATCCACACTAGTAAACATGATCATAAAAGGTCAAATGGACAGAAGTAAGTTGCACAAAGATAGGTTCCTTCTCTTTGCTTCCAAATCATGTCAGATTAGAGCATGAACATAAGAAGGGGGGGAGAGTAGTTTACCCATGCAAGGGATCGGCGATGCCCGCAGGTTAAAACATCAAGACAAATGCCCAAAACTTTATTCTGAAATAACTCAACTCCATTCAACTTGTGATAATTACTATACTTAAAGTAGTAATAAAACCTACTAGGACAAGTAATCCAACTAAGGAAACAAACACCCTGATATCCTAAACTGCATAAAAAAATCCTGATATCCTAAACCAACTTATGCTAGCAAGACAGTGGATATAGAAAATACTCAAATAACTGAATTAACCTAGACACTTAGTAATCCCCATTAAATTCCAACAGTAGAATCCAAATTAATCCTAAATAAAAGTAGGTAGATATAGGGAAAACACACACACACACACTGCACAAGAGAAAAGCCCTCTCAAAGGGATCTCAAGGAGAACTCCTCTAGGAAATCAATAAAGAATATAACGGAACCAGGGTAAACCTTGTTCTGCCGGGTAAACCTCATTCTGCCAAATAAACAAGAAGCTCAACAATAAAGATCTAATATATAGCCCAGACTTGTTGACATCCTCAAAGTAAGGCTGCTCCTTTGTCGTAAAATAGTCCACCATAAAGCATGAGGAGTCCAGTTCCACTTCGCCCAACTACTACATGCATTCTAATCCCCTCCCAAGCATGTAGCGTGTAGGAACCCTACCACTATCTTAGGCATATCCCAAGAAAAACCATGCACAACATTCCATAACTCTCGAGCAAACTCGCAATGCAAAAGCCAATGATCAATCGACTTCCAATCCTTCTTTGCACATCAAGCATCTATAAACAATGACTTTCCCCCCTCTTCAAGACATTGTCCTGTGTCAAAATTGGCCCCCTCAAACCGCCTTACAAGAGAAAAAGGCAACTTTCTTCGGAACATCCACCTTCCAAATGTACAAGGAATACCTACAGCCCCTCCCCAAAAACTCCTATAGGAGGACCTCACTTTAAAATCTACCACTACTAAGGGGACACCAACTCACAGCTGCAAGCTACTGGTGATTAATTTATTGACTTTTTACATAATGTTTTGCAGTAGAAAATCTAATAAAAAATAATACAAAATTGAAACAATTTTCTTGGTAAGTTACATTTCCTTGGAACCTTTGATAAACTAAAGTTTGCATCAGAAATAATTTACAATTTGAAATAATTAAATAAGTTGTATGCAAGGTATACAATGACAGATAGCCACATTTGAACAACGCAGTTACATCTAGATGTGCTACATGCAAGAATGCATTGGACCAAAATCAGTATCAGATGCAAAACACAAGAACAATCACTTTTCTACAAGAAAATGAAAGCATGGAACCATAGAATAACTTATACAGTATGGAAACAATATCAGCTAACTCCTAATTCAAGAATGTCGTACAAACCTATGTGTTTTTCAAATCATACAACCAAAACAAGTGGTCAAATAATGGATTGAACACCTTTTTTGGAAAGGAAAAATGAATTGCACTCACCGTCTTATAAGTGATGAAAAGCACACAAGTATATTAAAGAAAGGCATGATATCTCACCACATACAGGAGCTAAAGAATACATGCATTAGTTAAGGAAAAGCATGATACCTTGTGGTACTGGTACTGGTACGACTAAGTTGGGTGGCTTTTCTTTTAACAATGGGAGGCTTTCCACTATAGTAGAACCCAGTCAAGTCAAGTGCTTCACTTGCCACACCACCTAAAACTGCCAACACATTGGCAGACTTACTTGAAATTGGCAGAGAAACATAATAGTTAGTGCAAAGGAGAAGATCTACGGAACGACAAACATAACAAGTGTACAGCTTACCTCTTTGCAAACTTGTGAAAGTCCCAATGAATAAACTTCAGCTGATTTTCTTCTGAAAGAATCTGGTTTAGATACCCAACTGCATTAGTAAACTCACGCCTCAGCATCATTTCTCGTGGTCTTTTCTCGACAGTCTACAATTTAACTATAGATGTTAATAAATGGTATGAGCCTTTGCACTATATGTTGAGAGCTTAGACATCAAAATTTAAGCATGGTGATTCTGAACAATATGAAATTAAGAAGAGTAATAAAACCTACACACAGATAGAAAATAACTAATTATTTAAATATACATATTTACTTTCAGTGGATTAAACGCGTAATCACTTCATTTCCTCCATACAAGTATTAACACATGAATATTGTAGTTGATGCATGTCTTACCATCAATATGTATATATATATATATATATATAAGAGAGTCTTTGCTAGTGACCAGCTGGTCCGATAAGACCCGGCCAGTTAAGATCAGGGCTTTGACAGAACATGAGGGGACCAACAGGTCGGCCCCATCTAGGGCTGTTTCACCTGAAATTATCTGTTTTCATCTTTTATTCTTCTCAGTTTAGTACATGAATTCTATAGCAGTCTTTCATATTACTGAACATAGCAAAATACTGGTTCTCTCTCTTCTCTAGTCTCTTATCCAAATCTCTTTCGTCTTTATCAATTTACAGCATGCATATTACAGTCGTTTATTGCAAAATTCTGTGTAACATACTTGTGTTTCTCTACTTTATAGGTATAGTGTAAACAACTACACATGGATGGCAAATTCATGCAATTTGACCTCCAGTAAGGAGTAATTAAGCAGTGACTGATGAAAGCAGGTTACCACCTCTATAGTCTTGGGGCAACTCCCGTTACCTCCGCAAGAGGGTCCACTGAGTAATACTTTCAAGTCGCAGTAAAATCGTAGGTGCTCAAATTCTCTTTGGTTGTATGACTCTTATCCAGCTTGAGTTGAAGGGAACCCAAGCCCTCAAGGATTAGCGTCCCGATAGTTAGCAAAGTATAGTGCTGCACCCCATACCTTGGAAACTTGATGGAATTTGGATTGGAGTCTTAGACCAGGGCTTCACTAAGGTATGCTCCAAGCACAGGCAACCTTGGCCTCTCCTAAATTGAGAGAGAGACGTGTGCTATCCAGTCCATAACCACAGCCTGTATCCGCCCCCAAGGTCGCAAGCATCACAGTTATTAACACAAGATAGGACTGCAACCTGTACCATAACTCACTTTCCTCGTTCATTATGTACTTCATGTAATTGTACCTTCCAAACAACCGATGAGAGCTTATTAAATACCCCGAAATCTCTCAGATATATGGTTCGAAGGACCAACATTCTTTAAAAACTGAACAGACTTCGAGATTCACAAGCATCCCCTTTCCTACCCCTCATGTGCTAGGAGAATCTCCTTTAGCAAGCCACTCAGCTTTGTGGTTCTCCAGCCACTCTCCAATCTCTTGCTCTCCATAGAATAACTTAATCTTCGCCCTAATCCTATTCTCTTTAAAGATCCATCTGAAGAATGTGTCACTCGTCTCATCACACATTTCTGTCATTACCTAACCTTACACCCACGGTCACACTGAACAAAAAGGGAGGAGAGGGATGAATCAAGTGAAGCCATCAAAAAGAGAAAACGGCTACATGAATGCATTTACGAAGCGTGATGGCCTGTCGTGATTCCATATTGGCTCATCCCCTAGTCAACCGTACTCAAGAGAGCAGTGGTGATCAAGGGAGATGTTCGCTGAAAGTGGTTCAGATCTCTATTGTACTAAAAGTATCAATTGTTTTTAATTGATAATTTTTAAAAGGAACCTACTGGGTATCAACTGATATATGGCTTTGGATGTAGTCCATTAGTTAGAGGATTAAGGAGACGAACCAAGTACAAATGTGTCTTCTTGAGTTGATTGAATTATTTACTTTCTACTCATTAATATATATATATATATATATATATATATTAAGCTAGATTTATTTCAGCAATTAAGAAAGTAATAATTGATACTGAAAAATCAAAAAGAAAGCTTTAATTTAACTGTCCAGACTGAATAGTAAAACAGTCAATTGTATTCACCTATTCAGTCTACTGAATTCAAGAATCCATAAAATTTAAATTTGTTATTGATCTTCACTTACTACACCTATTCAACCTCCCTTTTAGGTGTGCCCAACTTAATTTCAGTACGGACAACTTGGTGTGGGTTGATATGGTCATGCCTCTCCCTCCCTAACAGCTAGTTTTCAGGGATGGCTCTCCTATCTAATATATGTTCTACCAGATGACTATAGCAAGGAAAAGTTCATAACCCAAAAGCATATAGCATGGGAAGGGACACCCCCTACATTTAAAATAGAAAGAACAAGCAAATACAACAATTATCCTATATTAGGGTAAAAACACTGATAACATTAAACTCCCCAAAGTTTTCGGTTATATTGAAACAAATCCCAACCCCAAAAAAATTATAAATAAATAGAAGAAACAAAAACTAAATTAACATGACATCCAAAATTACTATGAATTGTTCTGCCAAAGATGAAACATGGACAACAAATTCAGTACGATGTTTAGCTACCCCTCAAATTAAAATTTATTAAAATCACTGAAAAATCATAACAAAACTGTTTTTCCTCTCCTATCCCTTCCTTCTTTAATCCTTCTCTCCCACCACATCCATTAAAATATATTTAGCCACCTTCCTTCAACACCTCTTTGGGCCCATGATGTAGGACAGATTTAAGATGAATAATTAATGGAAAATAAATTAAGATTTAAACTCTACGTTTAAACAACTAAGATCTCTCAAATGTATTAACTTCACATATCAACACCAAGATGGATAAAATAACTCTACGGTAGAATACTTCAACATTAATAATATGTAATCTACCAGACTTGTGGGGATTACATTATTTAAATAGACAAAACTTTAATATTACTTGGGAATATTAAAAGTACTAAACGACTAAAATACCCTTATTAATAGTTCATAATCACTAATTAATGTCCTAAATCCCCACTAATAAATAAAATGCATAAATCACATCAACTACTTTTACATTAAACAAAATAAAAACTCCAACTAATAAATATAAAAAATCTCTTCTTTGTTCTCGACTTGGAGTCCCATCATTCTCCTCTTGTTGGAGAAAACTCGACCTCGACGAATTTTATAATATGATAGAATAAGCTACAAACTCCTCTGCAACGGAAGAACATTTTGGAACACCTTTGACAACATCATCACGTGGAAAGGCTCAAAATTTTTTGGAAAGAGAATTGATGAGAGTCACTTTTGTATTCAAAGGTGCTGAAAATAAGCTTTCTGGAACAACGAAGTCAACAATGTCAACTTAGATAGGATTAACTTCTCGAATCGTCCTTTCTTCGGTAATGAAACTCAAAAGCAACTTTAGAGTTTTTCTCAATTTGTTGCTCATACACAATCTCTGGTTCAATTTTGGAACTTCAAAAATCTTCATGGACACGTCACTAACTGTCTATAGCCCCAAAATTTGGAACATCCTCTTTTTTTCTCTTACTCTGCTTGAAGATGTGCTCACAAATCAATAAGGCCTTTGTTTTATAGAAGATATGTCATCTTTTAATAAAGAGATGTTATCTTTTATGGAAGAACATATAGAAATTATTTCATGTGTAGCCTTTCGAAGTTCTTTTACTTTAACCTGTTGGCGTTTTCTTACTTCAACTTTTCTTTGTTCATCTTGATATTGACGTTGCAATTTTCCAAGGTAATCTTATGCATCAACCATATCCCATCTAAGCTCTTTCTACTTGTGTTTCAAATATTTATGACCACATGTATTAATAAGGTAGTATATTCGGTCACTTTCATCGTCAAGAAACCAAATATACTCTTTTGCTTCGACAATCAATCCTTTAGTGGCTTAAGACATTGGGTGTTTGGGACAATGGGTTATAAAATAAATAAAATAAAACATTTCTGTATAACTTAAGGGCCTAACTAAAAAGAAAATAGAAAATAGGGGCTAAAGTACGAATGCAGAAAGTGTAGGGGTTGATTTGAAATGATAAAAAGGGTATGTATAAGTGAAAGGTATATAAACTATGGGCTAAAATTAAAATATTAGATTAAACTATGAAGGAGTAAACTGTAATTTTGGTAAGATATTTATAAGTTAGAAATTTGGGTTACCACTCATATTATATTAGACGGCAGAAAAACACGACAACAATTTCTCTTCTACCTTTTTTTTTTTCGTTTTTTTGAACAGTGAATCGCGATGAATAGTAACTCCGGCCTCAATGAACAACAGTTTTTTTTTTAGAAAAACCCAAGATCTCCCAAAAAATAAGATTGATGGAGAAACCTTAGGCTTTGATACCAAAAATGATGCAAGACAGATTTAGGATGAAAAATTAATGAAAAATAAATTAGGATTTAAACTCCACGTTTAAACCACTGGATCTCAAGTGTATCAACACCACGTATCATATTAAGATGGATAAAATACCTCTACGCCATGAATTAAATAATCAACTTCAATATCAATAGTATGTAGTCTACCCGACTTATGGGGATTACATCACTATTTAAATAGACAAAACCCTAATATTACTTGGAAAATAATAAAAGTACTAAACGACTAAAATACCTTTATTAATAGTTCACTAATTAATGTCTTAACTCCCCACTAATAAATAAAATACATAAATCACATCAACTACTTTTACAGTAAATATAATAAAAACTACAACTAATAAATATAAAAATTCTCTTCTTTATTATTGACTTGGAGTCCCCATCAACCCACTTGTCCGCACCAACCACACATTGGCCTCGATAGCTACTTCTCTCCCTTGTCCCATTGCAGCGAATGTAGTCACCGGCTCAAAGCTACATAAGTAATTCCCTACTACAATCCCCATTCTCAAGACACCTCAAGACCCTCTTAACAATGTAGGCAACCACCACCAAGACACAAATAAGTACATTTCATAACTGCATAACATCACTATCCTTGGTCAATACCCACCCTCTATGAGCACAACTTCCACTACAACTCGCCCTCTATTTCCTTTTTCATTACACTAACCGAGTTTATGTCGTGATGGTTAGGGGTGTGCAACGGTAAATTATCGAATGGATATCAAACTGCATCAATTATCGAATACCGAAGTTACCCAAAAATGGATACCAAAGCGGTACTAATTAAAGCGGTATCCGTAACCGGTTGTTTTTTTTCCTCTATTTTCATCCGGTGCAGCCCATATGCTAAAATACCGATTTAAAGTCCATCTAAAAATCCAAATGGTCATTTCCTTTTCTTCAAAACTCAGGTCATTTAAAAACCCAAATGCTCATTTCCTTTTATTCAAAAACCCTACATTATATCTCTCTTAATGCATTATATAGCAGCTTTCTATGCCTCTCTCCACAAGATAATGGATCTAACAATATGCAGGTAACATATATAAGAAATCAAGTCATATATTTAAGATGTATCATATTTTCGAAGATGTAAGAGTAGGTATGGGTATGAAAATTAATGGGTTTAATAATTTATTTTTGTATTTCTCTAACCTCTCTACTGCCCAATTTATGTTTTTCTTTTTAATCTCCATTAGTCCACCTTGATGCGTCGTGTTCTTCCGAAGATTCAAGTTAGAAAAAGATGAAAAAAGAAGGAAGAAGAATTGACAAGTCATAGCTAAACTAATACTATATATATATATATATATATAATTAATCGGTAAATCACATGTTCGATATATCACGTATATTACAAAACTAATACCGTTATCAAGCCGAAAAAATCGGTATTTACCGGTTACATTTACCGTTACCATACCAGTTCTAAAACATATCATATCTAATGCTAGCTTCGGCTTAAACCGATATCGGTAAAAATCGATTATACCGCTTTGTTTTGCACAAATGACCCTAGTGATGGTGATGGACCACTCAATTAAAACTATTCTCCTAATCAAATCTACTATTATTATTCAAATCCCTAATCTAAATTTAAAAATGAAATAATCCCCTAATTAAAATCTACAACTAATTGATCTCCTAATTAAAATCAATTACTAGAATATCCTACTTAATATAACTAATCAATAATAAACAATTACATTAAAAATTAAATTTTTATCTCAAAATAACAATACAAATTAATAATAAATTTCTTAACTTTCCTCTTCCGTTCTTCATCATCGCTACATGGCTTGCTTTCCAAGACAAGATAAAATAAAGATTACAATTTCCTGAAATCCTAATTCCTAAAATAAAAGTAATAAATCCTATTGAAAAAATACAATGTTAAGAACAAAAAAAATCTATATTTAACCCTTTGGGCTGCATCACGATTCCTAACATTTTGAAGTATGCAAGAGGTGAGCAAAAACGGGAATGGCAAAACTTATGATACTCTGGCTTTAATCTGTTGAATAAACCTTCAAAAAAAATTCCCAGTAGCCTAAAGCTTCTGGGGGTAAAAGAGAATCAATTACTTCTAAGAAAAAACTAATGTTAGAAAAGGACATAAAAATGTTAAAAGCAAACAAGAAAAATCCACGTGATATTATACCAAACAGGAAGTTTATATCTAGCAAGGCAGTTTATAAAGATTATATTTTAAGATAAATCTACCTTGATTAGATTAAGCACAATAATTGGGTTTCCATATCTCTTCGCCATGTCCTCAAAATGCATCTTTGTTGCTTCATATGTAGGATCATACCTTTGCACTGAAGTTGGAAGGAAACAGGCTTTTCACGAGTTTATTCAAAAGAATAGAAGCATATGCATAAGCATAGTTTCAACATAAAAAATGCACTTATCAATAATAAGCAAACAGAGTAACTAAATAAATCTTACAAATGATATCAGGCTTAGGACTAAATCTCGAGGCTTCTTGAGACCAAAAGAGAGGAATTGAACCCCTCATTTGTACAACAGAACTCATTCTTCCTTTGCATGAACCAGCTTCTTCATCAAGGATAATTTGTTCTGTCTCAACATCATTTGCAACCCTTCCCCTATCATTCACTCCTCTTTTCAAATAACTACATCCATGGAGAAAAAGTACAGAACCAATTAATGCAATTTGCATGGGAGAAAATTGCAAGACTATCATTATACGAGTATTTAGAGAACCAATAGAAGTTTTGCTATTACTAGAAGTAAATTTACTGGAAACTTCAAGTCAGAAATACGAAAAATGTAAGGAAATTTCCTTCTTTCTTGAGTAATTGTGATCCTCTCCAATGCCAGCATCTGATGACCAAGCCCATTATTAGGCCAAGATGCAGAACTGTGATGGCATATGAGGAAATAATTATCATATTGATTACGAGCCATTAAGAAAACTAATGAATCCTCCAAAGGCCTACCACTATTATCCTTCATTTGTTATGCACTTGATTATCTTGAAGGTTAAGATTTCATCCATGTATGTATAATTGTAGAATGATATGGTACCCTGATTTTTTTCAAGATGATAAGACTCATCCTCGCCTCATTTTGCACTGTCCAGTTACTCCAGTAGCTTGGAGGCTGTGGTCTTATTTGTTTAGTCATCTTAATGATCTGAAAAATGAATTGTTGCTGGGTTAATTGTATTCTTCGAGTTATATTAGGTTAAAATGGTGGTACATTGGCGGAGGTAATCCATCATATACAAATAATCTGAAAAGTTGGTTACTATTTTAAACATAACATACCATTAGATTGGATGATTGAATATGGTTTTGACAGTATAAAATAGTGTGGGATGCCTCTTAAGGTATGGTAATGGTTGGAATTGATGTTTCAGAGAATATCCACAGTGAGTGGTTGAGTGATTTCATGGGTGGTAATGCATTATATGCTAAATGTGTTGGCAGCAGGTACAAGGATGGAAGGATGTTGATAGTGCATTGGGGGGGTGGAGTACCTATGATGGAAGGCTATACCAGGCGGTTTGACGGTCATGATGAACAGTACCATTTATGTAAGAAAGAGATTAATTCAATTAGAGAGCTACGACACAGAGAAAGAGCGAGAATCAGGTCAGTTTTATGAGAGAGATAATAATAATAGCCGATATGAACTTATAAAAGTAAATTAAAAATAATATTCCGAATGCATCTTTAGTGGCAGGGGGCATTTGAGTAGCTTGTTTAGTTAAGCTTCTTCATTTTTGTCCTTACAAAAAGCTGGATATCCTTGAGTTGGTCAATAAGGGCATTTCAGGAATTGAACATTTATATTTTGCTAACTTTAGCAATAACCGTTTCCGCTTGTTCATGTTTGAATGCCTATTTGAAATTTGGTGTTTATCGCTTGTTGCTTATCAAAACAATGGGGAACCAGATGAAATCACCATTTCGTTATTTCCTCTCTCTCTCTCTGTGTCTCTCTCTGTGTATACACACACACACACGAGTGTGTGTGTCATAACAACTCATATGTAGATTAGCAAAATATTATCAAACAATCTGCAGATTTACACACTATGGTGATTTTCCAAGCAGTTGACATAAATATTTTCAAATAGGGCATACCGTGTCCCTGCAAAATGTCGAGACCGCCTTGAAACCAGAGAAACACTGAAATCTCTTCCAAAGACTGATAGCCTAATCTGCGATTATCATATACAAAAGTATCCATTGAAGACTAATATGGTACATTCAGTTGCGATATCACTCACAATAATGTTACCGAACAAATAAATATTATTGAACACAAATTCTAGATTACTGGAATGAAATGATATGGTGCAGGATGAAAGTTTGGCAGTGAAATATAAAAATTGTGTTGTCAAAAACTCTGAGAAACATTTACAGTGAGAAATTTAAGACGAACATAATTGAGTCTTGTGACTCTCTTCATTACTTCTTACGAAGCCTTTATCAGGAAACTACATATAAAATAAACCACTACAATTTTTATCTCTTAGAATGCCCCTTGCAATTTTTATTAGTGTTTAGATGTTCCCTTCCCATCCTTTTTTTTCCTTCAGTTAGCTCATCTTGTCTTACTAGTATTCACTGTCTACGGTTTGCAGCTCATCTTTGGTGCCTTCCACATCAAAATTTAAAAAAAAATACATAATCAAATATGGGAATTGATATTTCCACTAGGGAATTTGCTATTTCCACAAGGCTCTCCTCACCTGAATAGTAAGATGTGAGTGAAACCTTGTGAAAATATCAATTTTTCCTTGTGGAAAACAACAAAATACACCTACGAAAATGAAAAACATAACAGACCAAAAGAAAATCCGATACCTGCTTAAAATTCCCATGAACTAAAGCAATTGTCCAGATTGTGTTCTTGCATCTTGATCGAATTGCTTCAGTTAGAAAAGCATTCCACACAAATATATTCTCATATGGCATCCGTTCATCAGCCATTGACATCACATTTTTCTGCAAACTTTGCATTATAGGATACGTATAACTAAAGAAAAAATCTTTAGTCAAGTCTACACTTGATAAAAGCTTCTTGTACCTGCAGTTGTATCAAATGTACCGATTAGGATGAACCGGAAGGATTTAGAATTTCAATTTGACATGATACTGAATAGGTAGGTTAAGAAACAAGGGTGTACGTGTTATAAATCAATTGCACACACAAATGCACAAGATAACAACATTTGCTAGTGCTGAATCAATTCCAGCAAGGTGGGCACAGACACTGCTTACTTTTGCCTCACTTTCATGTTTTGGGGTTAGTATATAACTTCCTATAACTATACAAATATTGTATTTAAAAGGCAGCGGTACTAGCGCCAGCTATGCCTAGGCAGTCACTAGAAACAAAAATTGTCAAACTTTAATTATAAACACATAAAATTAAAAGTAGCATTATATCAATTTAATTCCTTAATAGAATACAATCAATTCACAAATTGACTAAAAAACAAATTCAAATGAAACTCTTTTTGTGGAACAAAGGGAGGAATCGCCTACAGTCTATTTATTTTTACTATGGCCCTTAGCCTTGCATTGCCTTCCCCTAATAAGGAATTCTTTAAATCATTCATACTATTCAAGTTATGAAATGACACTTATCCATTTACAGAACTACTAAATGAGCCAGAATTCTAACATACACCATGAAGTCACTACCACCCATCTACTTCTACTAGACTTCATTTATTCTGGCCAATGGCTTTAGAAAGGCCTAGTTTGCTGGTTCTTCACTCTGACCAGGGTGGGCTGCTTCTGGTAACACTAATTTTTCGGTCACTATTTTACTCATCACAGGTAAAATACATAAAAAATTCTTTGGAATTTATTTCCACTATATAAAAAGGACTATAGAAATTAAGAACCAAGAAATATCACCAAAAGAAAAGTTCAAATTGAAATTACCTCAACTCGGTTTTTGAATGAGCAACATCAGTTTGAACTGAGACATGCGGAATCGTAATTATTTGGCTGTCATCTATACTGTATATTGCATGACCACATATGCATCCGATTTGCCGACGCTTTGTTACCAATATTAAATAATATGATTCCAAGAATTTGATACAACCTAAAGTGGGAAATAACAAATAAAAATACAAATTGAAACTTAGTAAGCTATCAGAGACAATTTCTACAGTACAAATTAGACCAAATTAGGATATCATTTTCTAACAAGTTTTCTGTTTAACTTTTATAACATTCCATTTTCAATTCTCATAAAACATTTCAAAAGCCCTCGTGCTTCCCAAAACAATACCTACAAGCTAATGTAATCTCTTGCAAGTCCATTAAAACAATATTAAAAACATTAAACATGTAATGAAGCACATCCTTATTTTCAAAAACAGAAACTAACAGCCAAATTGTTTGAATGGCGTTTTAAGTCACTTCTCTCTTTTTAGTTTCAGAAGAAAAAAAAAACTCAAATAATGTCTTTGACAGAGTTTCTACTTTCTTTTACAAATATATTGCAGTAAACACCCCAATTTAAAAAACACAAGAAAGGTCCTCTTAGTTGTTCCTGTCAGTAAATGAAATAATGAGTCTAAAATGACCCTAAAACATAATCAAGTGAGCTCCAATTTGAATAATTAATCTATTAATTTTTAGTTTTATTCCATACTTAAAATATTGTTTGAACCCAGTTAAATGGATAATCAAAATTAAAAATGAAAATAAAATAGAAAACAAAACAAAATACCAAATGATAACCAAACAGGGATTTAAACCATAAAATAAAACCCAAAAACTTACCAGCTATGCCATAAACTTTGGCAACAGAACTCAATCCACCAGTGGCACGATTGCCCTCATCAATCCGCTGGAGCAAGCTCTTAACTTCCTGCGGCGAATAAACCACAGGATCTTCACTGATATTTAAATCCGAAGGTTCCATTCTGTCGATTTTCAATACTCTGAAGAATCTCTTGTTTCGATCGCTCCCAATTAAATAGAATCTCTACACATAAAAAACCAAATAATCCTAAAATTCACCCCTTTTTTATCCAAAACTATGTAATTGAAGGCAATTTTGAGATGAATCTTACCGCTCGGGTTTCGTAGAGTCTGAATTTCTCAAGTGAGTACGAATTGGGATCAGTTTCGGGATCATTGGATTGCAGTTTGGAGGAATTGGACTTTGAATTCTCGGATTTTGCCATCAGAATTTAATGTGATTTTAGTATTCAAATGTAGAGAATATGCATATATGTTGGATTGGGTTTTGAGCTCTTGTAATAATTAGAGCTGTTCCTAAACAAGAGTATACGCTTCGATTGAAAGCAAATGTTTTTAATAAACTCTTGCTCTATGGACTAAAAAGAAAATTCTTATGATATGTTTTCTTTTATATTATTAATTAATTTATAAATTCTCTTATTTATTAATATAAATTTACGTCCAATTATAATTGTAGACACTTAAAATTTCGTTTTCCCTCCTTATAGGAGGGCAAAACACGTCATTTCACTTCAGAGGCAAACACAAGGTAGAGAAAAAGTATCATTTCACCCCGGCGACAACCTCGAGGAGAGATCAAGGTGCAACAATGCCTAGACGTGACGTGGACCGAATAAGGATTGTCAAGCTGAAGATGTGGCTATAAGAAATCACCGCAACAACCAATGAACTGCAAGCCATCGAAGACGAACCGATTGACGACCTGGAAGATACCTTTTAATTAATTGCATCATCTTCCCGGACTTTGAGTCAGTCAGACTTGACCTTATTTCGCAGCCTTCCGCAAAGATTTTCCAAGATTTTTAGGTACGAAGCTCAACTTTCAACAGACAGAGATCGAAGGCACGCACTTCAAGACAGCGAGACCCATGGGGCCCAGCCTCAGGTGCACCCTCTTTAGCGACAGGTACACCTGTGGATGGCTCGGGTGCCTTAAGTCTGTAGCAGCATGTCATTATTTCATAGACGCGCAAGAAGGAAAAGCCAAAAAGGGTTCTAGAGAGAGCTTCGAATTTTGCATTTCTTTATCACATTTTTGTTGTTTGATCTTATATATCATACATATTGTAAGTTTAGAGTTATATAAGTTGAATCCAAGCCAAAAGAAGCTGCTTCGCGCGTCCCCCAAGGTGAAAAACACTCATTTTAGCCATTTTCTGTGTAAATGTTGTTATAAATACTATATCTATGTAAATATAACAATTTCTACCAGTTAAATTTGTTGTTTTACATATATATTGCGTATTAATGGGTAGACGTTGAGTTTTTATCGGTTAAATTGTGCATATTCAGTTGTAAATCAAGTTATTTGACTAGATCTACCTATATCTATGCCAAATCTAGTATTTTGAACGGTTATGAAGCATGATGCTCTAACCTATATACTAGATTGGTTCAGATTTATGGTAGATCTAAAAATTTACTACTTTTGGTCAGTCCTAGTCACTCCGTAGAGCCCTAGATCTGTATCTAGAGGGAAGGAGGTGCTAATGGCTCGATATGGGGATTTCAACCGATGAAATCACCTAACATCAAGTCTAGGATGTGTATATACACGTTTAAACATATCAATGTGAGCCTAGGAATCCTGAGGTTGAGATCTACTGAAAGGATCTTAACTAGATTCCCATAATAGACTTTTTGGTTAAATGTAATGTTTAAATACTGCAAAAATCTCTGTACATGTAATATTGGATCTTAAAATCAGTTCGAGGGGTTCGTCCCGAGAATTCAAATTTAAGATCCCGTGATAGTGAAAATCATGTTTGTGAGTGTTTGGATTCATCAAGATGGCTTTTATACCCGATGATGATCTGACCTCTTTTTAGCGTTTTATTGCATACATTATCACCAAAAACGATTTTCCAATAAAATCACAAAGAGTTTTCATGCAAAATAAAGCGATTTGGGTAGATCATCTAAGAAATATAAATATAAAAGGAAGTATCAAAGGTCCTCAATTATTATTCGGACGAAAGATTTAAAAATTATGTTTTTTCCAAAATATCATTAGAAATGTATATTTTGTCTAAAAATGAACTTTTTGCTAAATCAAATCCTTCGTACATAGGTGCAAAAGAGGAACAATACTACTTCCAAATAACATAAATAAAGCATAGAAAAGACTTTAAAATAAAAAGCATTGAGCATAATAAAAACACACACTTTATGCATAGAAAATTAATAGGATACGGTAACCGTGTTTTCATGAAAGTCGGGGGGTGCCTAACACTTTCCCCTCGCTTAAGCAAGCCCCCGAATTCTAAGAATCTTGATTTCAGACCAATGCTACGGAGTCACATATTGGGTCATATTGTGAAAACTTTCAAATTCGGATGAGTTGGTACATCCATTGCAAACTATACCAACTGGCGGCTCTGTCTCATTCGGTCCAATCATCAACATCAATAAAATCAAACTTTGATAAAATAAGTCGACTAAATATTGATCTTTTCTTATAACCTCACCCTTTAATTAAATCAATCGACATATCAAAATATGAAGGGTAAAAACAAATCAAAAAGAGCAAAAAAGGAAAAACGAAACACGAGCGAAATTTTCCCGACGTCGATATTTATTAATATATAAGATTGGTAAAAATTATAAGAAGACCCCATTTATTACGTATATCTTTAAAAAAGTTGTCACTAATATTTATCCACATAACTAGCAATTAAATAGTGGACGTAAACGATAATGATCGCAATGATCGAATATATCCTTGTAAATATGTTTTATAAGAAATTATCTAATAAAATAATATTTTTATGGATAATTGTGTTTTATGTTGTTTATAGTCGTAATATGACCACGATATGTGTGATGTGTGCGTTTTTGTGTTTGAAGCTCGTACGTGGAAAATAAATTTTTTTCGAGAAAAGACGTAAAAACACTATTCACACTAAAAATGCATTTTTCATTTTTTTTCGACTCTTCGAATTACGACATAATTTTTATTTAGGAAATGGGGATCAGTGGCGAAATCGAATTTTTGAAATATCGAAAGTTGGTTTTTCGGCTAACCGAGCGGGTTACGAGAACGTAACCAAAAAAGTTAGGAAACCTAACTAGAAAAGAAAATGTCTAGGTAGATTTAGTTGGACTAACTAAGCCTAGGATTTTCATGGCTTGGTTAGGATTTTCAAGACTTGGCTAGGTTTGAGCCAATGGTTGAGCCTAAGGTTTGAATGATTTGGCTAAGGGTTAAGCCAAGGTTTTAGAGTGACTTAACTAGGGTTGAGTCATGACTTGAGCCTTATGGTTATACCCTAAAGACTTGGAACCAAATAAATGGGTTGTAATTATCCCATGTGGGATAAAGGTGGATGAAAAACAAAAAGCAAAGGAAGAGCAATTTGAGGCAAAGGAGGTCTGACCATTTAGGGCAAGGGGGGAGTATGTGGTGACTCATGTATCATAGGTGGCAAGTGTATCTCTTAATTGGACAAATCATTAAATGTTTGGTCTATTATATTAAGTCATCTTAGCCATTAAGTCTTCAATTGTCATCATTTTGTTCCCTTAGTCTACGTTTTCTCTAGTTCAGCTCCATGATCATGACTGATGATGTTTCCTTTTTGTATTGATGTTTAATCTTCATCATCATCTTATTCACTTTTGAATGATGATGTTTTTTATACTCTTTTAAAATCTTTCCATTGAGAAGTATTAGTTGGAGCATTTAATGCTTAGATACTTTAATATCTCATGTTGAATTTTTGAAGCTTTGTGTCAACATACTTTCTGACTCAGAACTTATCACATCAATTAGTATATTTTCTTACTTTTCTGACAACTTGATTTTAGCCAACTAGCCAGTAGATACACCTTTGTTTTCTACAAAGAATATATCTTCTGAAACCTCGAACCCTTCTTCTTGTAACGTTCCATTTGTCAGTCTTCTTGTCAGGACTAACACTGATTCTACAATATGTAATAGGGTTGAGTTATTTCGTTATGTTTGAACTTTCTATTCTTGAGTCTATGGATAATAGAGTCATTGAATTTGTAGTGTAGACACTCAATTTTTTTTTTTTGCACTCTTATTACTAACATTGCAGGAGGGCAGAATCGTCTTTCAAAGATAACCCTGCAGGACAGCTCAGCTCAATCCCGGAGATAACCCTGTGATACTCAGTTCTTACCATCTCGGATATGACCCCGAGATATCCAGCTCCAGTCCTGGAAAAAACACCGAGAGTCTCAGTTTCAACCTCAGAGACAACCCCGAGGAATACAGTTCAAGTTCCAGAAATAACGCCGGAGAAGGCAGTTCCATCTCGGAGATAACCCCAAGATACTAAGTTCTAGTCCCAGAAACAACACCAGGAGTTTACAACACCGAGGAGTGCAGTGGCAGTTCCGGAGATAACCCTGGAAAAGCTCATTTCAACATTTGCAAACAACTTCAACCTCGGAGATAACCTCGAGGCACTCAGTCCCAAACCCGGAGATAACCCCGGGGGGTCAGGCACACCTCAGAGATAATCCTGAGGACATTTAGCACTTGCAGTAGTCCAATCTCAGAGATAACCCTAAGCAACGACTACTTTATCAGCCCAAATCAGAGATAACCCCGGTGAGGGGAAAAATCATCATTTTGCCATCTCAATTCCACACGCGCGCCGTCTCAACACATTTCTACACACATTCCTCATAGCAGTGTCCCACAAGAACCAAATAGTTGCAATCCCGAGTGACTACTACACATAACAACACACCGGATAGAATTTGAAGCTTGAAGACCAAGGGCATGGTCCCATCTTCCTGACTTCTTACAACCTCTAATCCCATGTCATTTGTGTAGCTCTCGACAACAACACTCCGAAATAGGTCTTATACACCTCAATCGGATGCCCAGATTGAAGTTTTGAAAGTTCAAGCGGACAACACGTTGTATGCGTGTACGTACTTCGAGATGGTAGGACCCGCGGAGCCCGGGGCACCCCAGGCAGCCGCAGGTGCACTTGTGGCTCCCCCTTCTATAAATAGAGGGTTTGGGTTGGCCATTTTGTAAAAGAAAACGGCGAGGAAGCCCTGTCAAATTTGCTCTGTACGCACTATAAATTGAGTGTTTTCTCATTTTAAACACTTGTGAGCTCATATATTGCTATATTTTTACCGGTGGGAACCGAGTGTTCATTCATTTAAAGCTATAGAAGTCTTCTTTGGCAGTCCACTATAAGCCTTCTTACACCTTTCAAAGCCTTTTCTCCACTTTTTGCACACACTGTTCTTCACGTTGAGAGTCGTGTTGCGTGTTTATGCCCGGACTTCAGTCCGTGGCTTTTTATTTCATTATATATATATATATATATATTTATATATATATATATAGACTAACATTATTGAGTTATGCCTCGATTGAGCCTGGACTCACGTCTAGAGCATTTATTGCTTATATATATATATATTTATATATAAACTATGGTCGAACTCTGTTCGATGAGCCTGGATTTATATCCAGAGCGTTTATTGCTTTTATATATATATACATATATATAAACTGTTGTCGGACTCTGTTCGATAAGCCTGGATTTTATATCTGGAGCGTTTACTGCTTTTATATATATAAATACTTATATATATATATATATATATATATATATTATACCCATCAAACTCTGTTTAATTGAGCCTGGATATAATATCCGGTGCATTTACCACTTATATATATATATATACATATTTCTGTCAGGCCTGGAGTTTACTTCGTGGCCTTTTACTGCTTTATTTACATTTCGTCCCGCCTGGAGTTTACTTCGTGGTGGTTGATCGTTTTTATTACTTTATTTACATTTCGTCTCGCCTGAAGTTTACTTCGTGGCGGTTGGTCGTATTTACTGCTTTATTTACATTTCTGATCCCCTATGGAGGTGCTTCGTGGTGGTTGATCTTGTCTCTCTATATATATTTATCGCTTTTTTATATTTGCATTTCCAGTCCCCAATGAAGTTAGCTTCGTGGTGGTTGACAGTTTGTATATATATATTTACAGCTTTTATATATATAACTGCTTACAACTTTCATACAAATTGCTACATCACGTGAGCCTAGGAATCATGTGATCACATATTCAGTCTCCTGAATCTAGATTCGGTTCCCATGATGGACATTTTCGGCTGTAAACAACTTGTACATTATTCACGGTGTTCGAATTTTCTTAGACGACTCTCATGCCCACAAGGAGTTCGGCACTGCTATATATATTGTTTTTCTTGAAGATACTTCAAATCTCGAAAATAAAAGCAATTAAGCCGAACACTTAATAAAATGGAAGTATCAAAGGCCTCAATTACTATTGAGCATAAGGGTTTGAAAAAACCTCTTTTACAAAACATCACTGCTATATCTTGTTAAAACTGAATTTTTACAAAAATTCAAACCCTTTGTATATAGGTGCGAACGAGGCATAACACTACTTCTAAATAATTGCACATTGACCCATACATATGCACACATTCATATAACAGTTTAATTAAAAAAGTGGTGGTCACCGTGGCAACACGGATGTCGGGGGGTGCCTAACACCTTCTCTCCGCATAAGCAAGTCCCCGGATCCTAATGAATCTCGGTTTCACAGATCAGTTTAGCAGTGTTACATCACGTGGTTAATGTGCAAACCTTTTCTCGGTTAAGTTGGTGAAACCATTTAAAAATACCAACTGACGACTCTTACAGTCCAATCGTCGACATATAAATGTCGGACCTTTTCACAACTTATTTTTTCAAACAAATCTCACCTAACATGAGAACACCAAAAAACAAGAACAGAAAAGGGACAGTAAAATCTTGACGTCGACAGGTAGCGACTCTGCTGGGGACACCAGTAAGAGGACTTAAGCCGCTACTACAAACTTTTCAAAACTGTTATATGCTTGTGTGTGGATGTTGCATTTACATTTTGATGAATGTGTACGAATGCATTTACTTATCATGTATTTAATGCTTTTTACACTATATCTCAATATCTGATATTAGTCTTTGACATGTCATCATTCCCATAACGATGAGACACGTTGCATGTGAATGTATGTTGTGTGGTTCCTCCACCAGGAGGCTATCTTATCGGTGTTTGATTACTGGACTCATAGGGAGACTAATTCCAACGAGGCTCAGGAAAGGCACCACCCAGATCGCTCCAGTTGAAAGACCGAATTAACTTCCCGTCAAGTAAATTGCGATGATCTGGGAACCTTCATGCCAAAAAGCCGCGAGAGTAACCTAAGATAGGTCAGCCTCTGATAAACCAAACGCGGAGGAAAGTCTCTTTATGCTTTCCATTTTCAGTTACTTGTAAAGATAATTACTTGTAATTTCATTCCATGTCAATCTCTATGTAATGGAAAATATGAAGAATATGTGTACATGCATATTAAAGCCTGGCATGCTATCAACTGACATCCATTTTGCAGGATAATACTCCTAAAACTGGACACATTATGATAGCATGTAAACATTGATACATTCCTTAAGACTAAACTATATAAGTTTTTTTAGGGAAACAATTAGGCCTATTACCCATTCAAAGTCCAAAAAGGCCACGAGCCTACAACCAATTATATCTTCATCTGACCAGTCTAATTCTGCTCCTGTCTCTTGTGAGGAGTTTGACGGATTAAGTAAACAAATTACAGATTTGCCTGTTCTGCTTAAAGAACTACATCAATCTACTCAGGGTCTACGAATACCCATACATACATAATCCTCTGCACATGGAAAAACACAAGGTGTGGATCAAGAAAATCTAATTCCTGAGCTTCAGTTGGATAAGTCCAACAAAATTCCTGAAAACACCCATCTCAAAGAAGATCCAGACACCGGTGATATCAGGAAAAAAGTCCTTCAAATGGAAGAGACCATTCTGTGAGACCCCAAATTTTATGAATAAAGATATAAATTTCTTGAAATATTTTTTTTGAATATTATGGTGTGGATTTGATATAATGTTATAGTTGTGGGTAATATTTATAGATTTTGCAAAGTATGCAAGTTGTTATATAATATTCGATTGGTCGGGGAATATTCTTTTTTGTCGGGGAATATCCGTACAACGACACAATCATTGGTGGACCCCAATAACGAAAGTATTGTCGTAGAAAAGAAAGCGACATAATTATCTTTTTATAAAAAAATAACGATGTAAGTACAACACCCATTCGAAGTCGCCAAATACATGGTACGTAAAGCAACTACAACTTCTCATATTATAATACAATTGTCGCAAAATACATAAGGAGAAACACAACACATATCGTGAGTTTAAATACAAATATTGTCTTCTAGATAATATCCACACTCAAATAAGTCCTCATTATAATTATTCATACACTATTTTACGTAAATAGTGAGGATCGCTAAAACATCTTTCTAACCATCACTCCATACCCGACTCGAGATCCTCGCTCATGTTCTCACCTCACCGAGAAGAAAAATGGAACAAAAAGGAAAAGGGTGAGCTCAACTAGCCCAAAGAAGAATATTATGACTAAGATAATATACAACAAATTATCATTAGTCTTCAACAGAAAAACTGATAAAATATAATAGTATAACAAGTTTTAGATCAACAAATGCAATGAAACAAACAATCCATTGTAAGAGTCAAGTAGAGAATGAAGTTCTACTATCTTCTAAGATTTAAAAGTCCATCATCAATATTTTATCCTCGTAATAACAATCAATATACATCTTTAATCAAATATTCATCTTTGCACTATGTGCCAAAGATATTCATTTTCAGATCACCAATGGGTCATGTTCATCTCAACACTGCTCATCTTTGCACTACGGGCCAAAGATATTCATCAATTAATCATTCATCTTGCACTACGTGCCAAAGATATTCAAGAATATCATCATTTAAGACCGAGGATGATGAAAAATATTTTAAAGAAAACGAATCCAAATGGAGATGTAAGGACAAATATTTAGGATTCAGATAACAATTTTATCCAAGATCAATAATACTTCATAATAACCAATTGTGAAGGTAATTCAAAAATAAAGATCAAAACATGGATACAATCAAAGATAAGAACCATAATAGACATCTTGGGACAAAAAGGAAAAATTTCATTTTTCTATGAATAGTGTCAGATTCGTGAATAAGTGTCAGATACGTGAATAAAGGTCAGATACGTGAATAAGAACCCTAACACAAAAAGTTCCAAATTTGATTAAAAGTTCAAACCAATATTTCTCAAAGATAATGATATCAAGAAAATAATATCATTTAAGAAGAAAATAACATCCCTTACCTCAAAAAAAAAGATTTCTGAATGAAATATCAAGTGATGTCGAATGAAACTTGAATTAATAAAGAACTCTCAAAGTATCTAAATACTCACAAAATACGCCGATAATATAGAGAGAGAAAGAGAGAAAGCTTATGTTTCGTGTGATTTTCAATTCTAACTTAGCCTCTATTTATAGAAAATGTTAAGACGTCAAGCAGCATTTTGACCGCTACCGATGGTTTTTACTCGCTACTATTGCCACCCACCACATTTGAAATAAAATTCAGCACATTTCTTCACCAACCACAAGTGGGGCCCACTCAATTCTAGAATTTTCCACCAAAATCATTTATAAACCTAATTTCGAATCACCACCTCTTAAAATTCATAACAAATCATACGCTCATTTTTTAACGGCTCAAAATTTGTGGACATATACTCAACTTATATATGTATAACATATCCAAAAATCACAACGATCCAACTATTTGATTAAAAATTATAACTCATTTAATATATCGTAAAAATAATCGATTTGATTTTTAATACCTCCATTCCAAATAAAAATATCGATAAAACACCTCAACATTAATTCCTTCAATTATAACACACATAAAATAAATAAATCCATCATTTATATCCACATCAAATAAATATTTCCTTATCATATAAATCAATAATTAATTATTCACAAATAATATTACGTAATCACAATTATGACAAACCAGCCGCTCCTGTGAAAGAGGGGCTTTCCAATAAGGATTTCTCCTCATCGCGCCGCAATTAGTGACCAAACCTCTCCTCGATGTAACTTTCTAGACATTGCCAATAATGCTATCTAATAATATTATTCAAATAATATGAATTATCGATCCGATAATGGGAAATATCAGGCAAGTTGACAATTATCAAACAACAATAATATAAAATATCAACGCAACAATTATTGAATCAATAAAATAAAATATTGAATAAAGAATTCATCGTAATAATTATCGAGTAAAGGCCTTCACTCACGCAATTAATCAATAATTCAACAATATCGTAATACCGCGTGCCATCGCATCGCAACCACGCCATACATCAGATTTTAACCACCGTGTATTCCAATGTTGTTAATTCAGAATAATTACGCCGTTATTTATAAAAACTCAAACTTTGTCATTTTCTTCATCCGACAGCTTATTCGCTATGGGCCCATAAATGATCGCTGCTACTGCCGCATTTGGATATTATTCCCGACAAAAAGAATATTCCACCACCAAACTAATATTCCCCGACAAAATGAATATTTTATAACCACTTGCTTATTTTGTAAAAATTTGCACATTTCACCCATAACCAAAATATTATATCAAATTAACACCTTATTATTTCAAAATAATGAATAGAGAAAATTCAATTTTATTTATAAAAAGTGGGGTCTTACAACCTCCCTCCTTATGAAATTTCATCCTCGAAATCGACGACGACGCATTCGTGTGTTTCAAAAAAGGTGAGGGTACCTCGCTTTCATTTCCGATTCCAACTCCTGTGTCATTTCTTCAATAAAGCATGGTTCCTCCACAAAACCTTAACTTGTGGTATAAACTTTGTTCGTAGGATATGCTCTTTCCTATCCAAGATCTTGACAGTGTACTCCTCGTGACGTTAAATCTTGGCTATCTCGCCTCCGGTTCTAACTCAATAATGTGGTTTGGGTCATCCACATATTTACGTAACATCGACACGTGAAAAAACGTTATGAACACGCGACATACTTAGCGTTAAGGCGTAGTCTATAGGCCACGCTTCCTACTCGATCGAGGATTTCAAATAAATCAAGGTTCGAGCTTTCTTTCTTCATCGACTCTTACTTCTAGAATAACGCCCTTCGTGCACCTTCTTCTTTATATTCATCACCTCCTGTCAGTAGCTTTTGAGCGGCTTTTAACTTTATCGATTAAAGTCGATTCTACTCATATATCATCATCACGGGTCCCTAGAGTCTTTAACTCTATCTCTATCATTTGTAAATTATACAAAATAGGTCTTTGTGTTCAATATCGCACTCAGATCACAGACGATCTTCTACTCAACGCGCCACTACCACGCTCGCTTTTCCAGATGGTATGGTCGTAACAAGTGTCAAATGAGTCTCCTCTCGAAGCTCTTGGAAAATCTTCTCGCATTCCTCGCTCCATACTTAATTTTGTATCTTTCGAGTCATTAAGTTAATCGGAGAGTAATGATTCGAGAAAATCCTTCCACTAATCTCCGATAAGAACCAATTAAGCTTCTGTAAAGCTAGATATTTCGACATCGACTTAAGTTTTCTCAATCGTGATTCATATCCCAATCTTGATAAGACGTCACAATGGCACCTATCGCATTTTACCACCACACAAATATAGAGTCCCCTATGATGAGAGTCCGGCTTGGTGCATTCCACAAAGGAAGTCACCAGACAGAGGCTCGAGTACCAACTCTCTAGTATTTGGTTTTTTAACTCAAGTTCAATAGAGCCATTTGATAAAAGATTTTAGAAATGGGTTTTGTACCGGTTCAAAGTCGATACAAAATTCAATATCACACTGGGGGGTAGCCAGAAATTCTTCAGAAATACGCCAGAAATTCACTAACAATGTAAATATCATTCAAATCGATTGATTTTTTATTCAAATCCATAAAATGGGCTAAGAAAGCTTGACATCCGCTTTTTCAATAAACGAATGGCTTTATGGCTTGATATGAAAGTGTTTGACTTCAATGGTTTGGTTGTTTGAATTCGCATAACAAAGTTGGTTAGAATATGAAAACTAACAACCTTATTTAAAACAATCAATTTTGGTATGATGAGTGGTTAACCAATCAATCCCTAAAATCACATCAAAAGCAAGTATCTTTAAAGAGATAAGATCAACAGTAATGTGATTGTGCCAACTTGGATCAAACAAGATTTATAAACAAGTGGATGTAATAAAAGTTTCTCCAAACTGAGTCTCCACAGATAAGTCAAAGTCTAATTTCTCCTGAGTCAAGTTTAAACGCTGAGCACAAGCAAGAGAGAGATAAAAGAATGGGTAGAACCCAGATCTAATAAGGTATAGATTTCGCAAGAATTTATAATTAACTAACCCGTGATACCTTCTTCGTTCGTTCTCGATTTTGGGGGCCACGACAAACGCCTTCCGTAAAACCGCCGACTTTTTTTTTGTCCAGATCCACCTTTTGGTGCCACCATCCCCAAATTGGACTTGATTTCGCTACAGTGACAAAAAATCGAGCTATATGTGACCGCTTTTTCCACAATTAAAACATACCTTGAAGGTCATGGAACAGCTTTGGACTTATATGTCCCTCCTCTCCGTGATTTGTAAGAAGATCTAATCAAGGCCGCTCTCCTCCCTAGAATTTTTGTTGTTGGTGTCGGTGTCGCCGCCAACGCCTTCCCGCCATCGTTAAATCTCTCTTTTGAAATTTCCACTGACTCACCTCTCCTATTATCATGGCCACGATTACCACCCGAGTGGTTACCGCTTTTGTCCGATTTTCCTCCTCCTCGCCGGTTATCATCATCCGATGATCGATCACCGCCACCCAGATGACCTCGTCAGGGTCCCTCATTGAATATACTCATTATCTCGCCTAATAATTCGAGCCCTATTGACAACATCCTAATACAAAGAAAATTTATGAGAGATAAGGTATCGACGAATCTCGTGTTTTAGACCTCTCGTAAACATCCGCGCTCATAACGCTCCTCATTCTCTACCAAATGAGGTGCAAACTCGATAACTCCGCGAAACTTCGCTTCAGATCGAGACACCGCCATGTTGTTCGCTCCACTAATAAACTCTACCTCCTTCATACGATTTAATACTTTCGTGAAAGTACTTGTCATTGAACAGCTTCAAATCTTTCCCAAGACATGTTGAAAGTGGGCCGGTCGGGTACGCTTCACGATTCCCACCAAGAATCGCTTCACCACTAACATAAAGGTGGCGAATGGAACCTTTTGTTTCTCCGCATCCCAAGACATCGAATATCTTGGTAATTTGCTTGACCCATGTTTCGCGCTTTAATCGATCCGGCTTTCCCCAAAAAACTGTGGTCCCAACTCCTCGAATCGCTCATTGTCATGATGACAAACCGCAAGGCTATTGCTATCATTTCCACCCGTATTTTGTACACGAAGTCTCCTCGTCTCGATTTTGCATGAATCGCAAAAAAGCTCCTAAACATTCCATCATTCATCGCTTGCTCAAGTAGTGTTGTTTACAGGAGGAATATTGCCTTCCCGCTGCACGCTCTCCGGTTTCAGTGACTAAAGGTTGTTCCACGCCTCATACACTCCATTGTTAACGCTCTCAACAGCCATTCTTAAATATCGCTTATAAAACAAGGGTTAATTAAACAAATTAATATATCACATAATATCCCTATATTACGACCGACCAACAAATAAGCTTTAGATAGAGACACACTAACAAGGATTTACTCATCTCTCCTCCTAGTTCTATTCCCCGATCTCCGCCAGAGACCATATCCCTAAGCTTTGATATTAACCGTGACGCCCCCAAAATAGGTATACAACACCCATTCTCGAGTCGCCAAATACATGGTATGTAAAGCAAACTACAACTTCAATAATACAATTGTCGCGGTAAAATATAATACAACACATATCGTGAGTTTAAATACAAATATTGTCTTCTAGATAATATCCACACTCAAATAAGTCCTCATTATAATTATTCATACACTATTTTACGTAAATAGTGAGGATCGCTAAAACATCTTTCTAGAACCATCACCCATACCCCGACTAGATCCTCGCTATGTTCTCACCTCCCGAGAAGAAAAATGGAACAAAAAAGGAAAAGGGTGAGCTCAACTAGCCCAAGAAGAATATTATGACTAAGATAATATACAACAAATTATCATTAGTCTTCAACAGAAAAATCTGATAGTAATATAATAGACAACAAGTTTTAGATCAACAAATGCAATAAAATAAATAATCCATTGTAAGAGTCAAGAGAGAATGAATTCTACTATCTTCTAAGATTTAAAAGTCCATCATCAATATTTTATCCCTCGTAACATCAATCAATATACATCTTTAATCAAATATTCATCTTTGCACCATGTGCCAAAGATATTCATTTATATCACCAATGGTCATGTTCATCTCAACACTGCTCATCTTTGCACTACTAGCCAAAGATATTCATCATTAATCATTCATCTTTGCACCACGTGCCAAAGATATTCAATAATATCATCATTTAAGACCGAGGATGATGAAAAATATTTTAAAGAAAACGAATCCAAAGGAGATGTAAGGACAAATATTGTGGATTCAGATATAACGCTTTATCCAAGATCAATAATACTTCATAATAACCAATTGTGAAGCGTAATTCAAAAATAAAGATCAAAACATGGATACAATCAAAGATAAGAACTATAATAGACATCTTGGACAAAAAAGAAAAATTTTCATTTTTCTATGAATAAGGTCGATTCGTGAATAAGTGTCAGATACGTGAATAAGGTCGTGATACGTGAATAGAACCCCGACACAAAAAGTTCCAAATTTGATTAAAAGTTCAAACCAATATTTCTAAGATAATGATATCAAGAAAATAATATCATTTAAGAAGAAAATAACATCCCTTACCTCAAAAAACAAAGATTTTGAATGAAATATCTGAAGTGATGTCGAATGAAACTTGTAATCTAATAAAGAACTCTCAAAGTATCTAAATACTCACAAAATACGCCGATATATATAGAGAGAAAGAGAGAAAGCTTATGTTTCGTGTGATTTTCAATTCTAACTTAGCCTCTATTTATAGAAAATGTTAAGACGTCAAGGCATTTCGACCGCCACCGATGGCTTTTTACTCGCTACTATTGCCACCCACCACATTTGAAATAAAATTCAGCACATTTTTCACCAACCACAAGTGGGGCCCACTCAATTCTAGAATTTTCCACCAAAATCATTTATAAACCTAATTTTTCAATCACCACCTCTTAAAATTCATAACAAATCATTCGCTCATTTTTAACTGCTCAAAATTTGTGGATATATACTCAACTTATATATGTATAATATATCCAAAAATCACAACGATCCAACTATTTGATTAAAAATTATAACTCATTTAATATATCGTAAAAATAACCGATTTGATTTTTAATACCTCCATTCCGACAAAAAATACCGATAAAACACCTCAACATTAATTCCTTCAATTATAACCACATAAAATAAATAAATCCATCATTTATATCCACATCAAATAAATATTTTCTTATCATATAAATCAATAATTAATTATTCACAAATAATATTACATGTAATCACAATTATGACAACCAGTGCGCTCCTCAGAAAGAGGGGCTTCCAATAAGGATTTCTCCTCATCGGGCGCGCAATTAGGTGACCAAACCTCTCCTCGATGTAACTTTCTAGACATTGCCAATAATGCTATCTAATAATATTATTCAAATAATATGAATTATCGATCCGATAATGGGAAATATCATGCAAAGTTGACAATTATCAAAAACAACAATAATATAAAATATCAACGCAAAGAATTATTGAATCAATAAAATAAAATATTGAATAAAGAATTATTGTAATAATTATCGAGTAAAGGCCTTCTTCACGTATTTAATCAATAATTCAACAATATCAGGTAATACCGTGTGCTATCGCAAGCAACCACGCCAGACATCAGATTTTAACCACCGTGTATTCCAACAAAGTTGTTAATTCAGAATAATTACGCCGTTATTTATAAAAACTCAAACTTTGTTTATTTTTCTTCATCCCGACCGCTTATTCGCGTATTATGGGCCCATAAATGATCGCTACTGGTCGCACGGATATTCCCGACAAAAAGAATATTCCACCACCAAACTAATATTTCCCGACAAAAAATGAATATTTTATAACCACTTGCTTATTTTGTAAAATTTGCACATTTCACCCATAACCAAAGTATTATATCAAATTAACACCTTATTATTTCAAAATAATAATGAATAGAGAAAATTCAATTTTATTTATAAAAACCGGACCGTCACTCCGCTCCCCGACTAGTTTTGCCATATATTCTCATTTCTCAAGAGAACAAATGAAAGAAAGGGTGAGCTCAACTAGCCCAAAGAAGAAATATTATGACTAAGATAATGCAAAATAAATTATCATTAGTCTTTAACAATGTTAAACCGATAAAATACAATAGACATCAAGTTTAATCATAATGAAACATGCAATCCATTAAAAGAGTCAAGTAGAGAATAAAATCTACTATCTTTTATGATTTAAAAGGTTTTTCATCACTTTTATCTTTGGGACTCAAATTTTAACAAATAATCCCACATCATCACCCACAAGACTACAAGGATTAAGGATATTCATTAGTATCACAACCACAAATTATCCATGCACTACGGGCCAAGGATATTCGTGTTTTCATCAATGGTCATGATCATGCGAACAACTGTCCATCAATGCACTACGGGCCAATGAGGACTTTTACCACATTATTTGTAACATTATGGTCATGATTACACCGAATAATCCCTGGTCATAATCATACCAAGTCCATCTATGCACAACAGGCCACAGATGACTTTAAAAAAATATAAACATGAGGATGATGACAATGATATAAGAATTCAATAAACAAGTTCAAGAATTAATTTATTGAGGAACTAATATCATCCAAATTGTCAACATGATACTTCTTTGTAGAGTAAAATTCAAGAATGCTCAGAATAATATTTCCATGAAAAGATATTGGATGAAGCGCAAATATCAAGGATATTCCACTAATTTCATGGAGTTTAGAAGTCAAAACTTTAACCAACTGAGTATAATAAAGAATGGAATAACAAAAGAAATCACCATGCATCATGTACTCAGCCGCATATATAAAGTTATTCCAATAGAATAATAAATAACGAAAACTGTGTCAAAGTGAAATTCGCATCGACACGATGTTCCAAATGTAATAACAAATCTGAAACTAGGTCCGACGCAAAAAACGCAGACACGTGATATTCCAATGTAATAATAAAAGGCGGAACCAGTCCGAACGAAAAACATGTACATGTGATATTCCAACAGAATAATAAAGACTAACCAACGGTCCGGCAGTAAAATGCATGTAGACAGATATTCCAATGTAATAATAAAAAATGGAATAATGTAAGTTCTCTTCATGAATACAAAAGAAATAATACCCCTTACCGTAAAAGAAGAGTAATCCGGCTGGTAGGGTGATGATATTATTGAAGAACTTGCACTATGCTCAAAGCTTCTTAAAACTCTAAGAAATACGTTCAAGATTATAGAAGAGAATTTCTCTGAATTTTTGGTGTGTTTTTCAATTCTAACTAAGCATCCTATTTATAAGAGAATGGAAATGATACTATTTAGAATTTATTCACTTTGATATACAAAGACATAAATCTTTATTAAGCAACTCACGGGCAAAAAAAATTTCAAACGCTTCACTTTCTTTTTCAACTTATTAATATTATATTCAATAAAATATAATATATTCTATTTTTCATAAAAAACAAAACTTATTATAATAATATAATAATAATAATATTACAACTTATTCTACCATGCACCATCCGTGACCACATGTCATAAATATATATAATATATATATATATACTATATATTCCCCCCCACCCACCACCTTATATATATAATAATAATAAACCAGAAACATGTCCCAAGTGGTAGTAGTAATTTGGAAGTTTGGTGGGGTGTCAGTTTTTATATAAAAGAATCTAAATACAAATATATTTGTCTCGATGCACTAAAGCCACCGATCTATAAAAGATAATATAATATATAAACCATGTACCTTTTGAGATAACTTTTTATCGATTATTTTAAAAAATAGGTAAATGGGGGTCCATAAAATAAGGAAAATTTACATCAAAGACTTCATAAAAACCCCATCAATATTTTTAACAACATTTATAATCATTATTATAATTCACAATATTAATCGACCAGGTCGTTCCCAGGAAAGAGGGGGCTTTCCAATAAGGATTTCTCCCTATGGCGCATAAATTAGGTGACCAAACCTCTCCTTGGCGTAACTTCTAGACATCGTTAATATTGCAAATAATAATATTAATAACTTCATCATCTCAATTATTGATTTAATAATATATAAAATATCGACAATAATTGAATCAAATAACGTGAGATACTATGCAACAATTCCATCAAGCAATAATTGAACAAAACTGGTGACATCTCGTAACGTAAGCATCAATAATCAATACCGTAGTGCTACTATGCAACCACGCCAGATTCTCGTATTTTTAACACCGGTGTTTCAACAGATTAACGATAAAACTTCCACCGTTATTTTCATAAAATATTTTTGTCATTTTCTCAATCCGACAATAATTTCGTTATGGGGTCCACTAATGATTGTGCCGTCTGCATTTAATATTCCCTCGTTAAACGAATATCCCCCAACCAATCGAATATTATATAACAACTCGCATACTTTTGCAAAATTTATAAATATTACCCACAACTATAACATTATATCAAATTCATTCCATAATATTCAAAAATGATAATTATAGAAAATTCATCTTTATTCATAAAAGTTGGGGTCTTACAATCTCCCTTCTTATAAAAATTTCGCCCTCGAAATTAGGATACGACTGGTATGTCAAGAGGTAAGGATACCTTAATTTTATTTCAGATTCTAACTCCTGTGTCATTTCTCAACATCGTGGTTCCTCCATAAAACTTTGACTTGAGGTATAACCTGGAGCGTAGAATATGTTCCTTCTTATCAAAGATTTAACAAGAACCTCTTCATACGTTAAATCTTCCGCTATTTCATCCGGTTCTAACTCAATAATGTGGTTCGGGTCTTTCACATATTTACGTAACATGGATATATGAAAAACATTATGAACACGAGACATACAAGCGATAAAGCGAAAGTCTATAGGCTACTGAGTCCCTACTCGATCGAGGATTAAAATGGGCCAATAAATCGAGGATTGAGCTTTCCTCTCTTTCCAAATCTCGTAACTCCTTTCCATGGAGCAACACGTAACAACACATGATCTCCAATATCGAATTCCACATCCTTTTCGATGAAGATCAAGATAACTCTTTTTATTCGATCTTGTGAGGTTTTTATACGTTGTCGGATCGTTTGAATCTTTTCCATAGTCATACGTATTCAACTCCGGTCCCAACAACGTTGTTTCACCCACCTCATCCCAAAGATACTCGAGAACGACACTTTCTTCCATACAACGCCTCGAATGGAGCCATGCCAATACTTGCTTGATAATCGTTGTTGTCAGAAAACTCCACCAATGGTAAGAACTTTTCCCAACTTCCCTTGAAGTCAAGGACACAGAGTCTTAATAAATCTTCAAGAGTTTGAATAGTCCTCTCTCGATTGTCCGTCCTGCTCGAGGATGATATGTCGAACTAAATCAGAACCGTGCCCATAGCTTTTTGCAAACTAACCAGAAATCTTGAAGTGAATCTTGGATCTCGATCAGAAACTATGGATACTAGCATACCATGCAATCTTACAATCTCGTTTATATACATACGAGCAAGACGTTCAAGTGTATAAGTTTCTCGTCTTGGTAAGAAGTGAGCAGACTTGGTCAATCTATCAACAATGACCCAAATTGCATCTATGCCTTGAGAAACCTTGGGAAGACCAGTAACAAAATCCATGGTAATGTACTCCCACTTCCATTCTGGAATTTCAAGTGGTTGCAATGGACCTTTTGGTACTTGATGTTCCGCCTTGACTCGTTGACAAGTTAGACACCTTGAGATAAACAGCGCTATCTCTCTCTTCATATTGCCCCACCAAAATGTATGTTGAAGATCATGATACATTTGGTACTCCTGTGATGGATTGCAAACGGTGTGTTGTGCGCTCCATCATGATTTTATACTTTAAATCGTGGTCGTTAGAACACAAAGTCCGGAGTTGACTCAAGTATTCCTTCTTCATCGATTCATGCTTCCTAAAGATAGCACCTTTTTGCACTTTCTTCCTCATACGCATCACCTTGTGTCTCAGAGCTTGAGTAGCTTTAACTTTATCGATTAAAGTCGGTTCTACTCATATATTCGCCATCATCACGTGGGTCCCTAGAGTCTTTATCTCTATCTCCATCCTTTGTAAGTCATACAAAATGGGCTTTCGTTGACAATATCGCACTTGCATTCCAAGATATGAACTTCTACTCAACGCGTACCTACCACGCTTACTTTTCCAGGATGGTATTGGATGGTATGATCATAATCTTTCAATAGTTCAAGCCAACGTCGCTGTCACATGTTAAGTTCCTTTTGAGTGAAGAATTATTTGAGGCTTTTATGATCCATAAAGATCTCCACTTTCTCCCCATACAAGTAATGTCTCCAAATCTTTAAGTAAAGAAACATCGCGACAACTCTAGATCATGAGTAGGATAATTCCTCTCATATTCTTTTGAGTTATAGAGGCATAAAGGCTATGACTTTCCCATGTTGCATGAGAACACATCCTAACCCTTTGCCCGAAGCATCACTGTAGATGACAAATCCCTCCGAGCCAGATGGTATTGTCAGAACAGGTGCTGAAATGAGTCTTCTCTTGAGTTCTTGAAAACTCTTCTCACATTCCTCGTTCCAACCGAATTTTGTATCTTTCCGAGTCAGCTGAGTTAAGGGAGTAGCGATTCGAGAAAACCCTTCTACGAATCTCCGATAATAACCAGCTAAGCCGAGAAAGCTACGTACTTTGGTCACTGATTTAGGTTGCTCCTAGCTTTGAATAGCTTCAATCTTTGTCGGGTCAACAGATATTCCATGACTTGATACCACGTGCCCAAGGAATGCTACTTCCTCAAGCCAGAACTCGCATTTCTTCAACTTGGCATAAAGCTTATATTCACGTAAGCTTTTGGAGTATCAAATTTCAAGTGTTGCTCATGATCTTCACGACTTTTGGAATAAATAAGGATGTCATCAATAAAGACGACCACAAAGTGATCCAAATATTCTTTGAATACTTGGTTCATCATATCCATGAAGGCAAAGAGGAGTATTAGTCAATCCAAAAGACATGACTAGAATTCATAATGCCCGCATCGAGTTCGAAAGCGTCTTTTGAATGTCATCGATTCTAATCTTCAATTGGTGATATCAGGAATGAAGATCAATCTTTGAAAAGAATTTGGCGCCTTTAAACGGGTCAAACAGTCATCAATACGTGGCAATGGGTACCTATTTTTGATGGTGACATGATTCAACTCCCGATAATCAATACAAAGTCGTGATACTACCATCTTTCTTCTTCACTTAATAGTAACAGAGCACCCCAAGGAGACGTATTTATGGATGAATAAAACCCGATGTCTAACAATTCCCGCAGTTGGGTCTTTAACTCTTGAAGTTCAATAGAGCTATTCGATATGGGGCTTTGGAAATGGGTTTTGTACCGTTCAAGGTCGATACAAAATTCAATTTCACGCCCGGGGTAGTAGTGAAGTTCTTCAAGGAATACGTCACGAAATTCATTAACAATAGAAATATCATTCAAAATCGACGTATTTTTTGTTTAGATCCGTGATATGAGCTAAGAAAGCTTGACATCCATTTTTCAATAAACGAATAGCTTTATGGCTTGAGATGACAAAGTGATTGATTTTAATGGTTTGGTTGCTTGAATTCGCATAATAGGTTGTTTAGGAATATGAAAGCTAACAACCTTATTTAAAATAATCAATTTTTGCATGATGAGTAGTTAACCAATCAATCCCTAGAATTACGTCAAATGCAAGTATTTTCAATGAAATAAGATCGACAGGTAATGTGAGGGTATCGATTTGAACCAAACAAGACTTATATAAATAGTGGATGTAATGAAGGTTTCTCCCAATGGAGTTTCAACAGATAAGTCAAAGTCCAATTTCTCCGGAGTCAAATTTAAACGTTGAGCGCAAGTAGGAGAAATAAAAGAATGGGTAGAACCGGTATCAAATAAGGTATATACTTCGCTAGAGTTTATGATAAGCTTACCCGTGATGACCTCATTCGGGTTCTTTGCTTTCGGGAGGTCATTACAAACGCCTCCCTCAGACCACGGGCTTTGACTTTTTTTCGGGATGTCCTTTGGTGCCTCCATTCTAGCCGAACTTGTCTTTCGTAAACAACAAAATTGGGCTAGGTGACCTTCTCTTCCATAATTATAACATGCTTTTTGGGGCATCGCGCTATTTTTGACCGATGTGTCCTTCCCTCCATTTGAAGCATATGATAGGTGGTCGTTCTCCTTCCTTAACCACGGGTCTTTGGTCTCGATGTCTTTCCATCATTGTTGAATCTCTTCTTGAAATGTCCATTCTTATTATTTTGGCCATGATTACCACCAAGTGGTTACCATTTTCGCATGTTGATTCCTCCACGCTTATTGTCACCGCTTCGATGATTATCACTTGTATTATCATTTTTTTCGCCGCTCTCTTTTGGTTGGGTTGACTCATTATCGCTTCCAATAATCGAGCCCTATTAACAACATCCGAATACAAACACAGCTTTATGAGAGATAAGATATTGACGATATCTGGGTTTCAAACCTCTTAGAAATATTCGCATCATTCTCTCCTCATTATCAACCAAATGGGACGCAAACCGACAACTCGGAAAATTTGGCTTCGCGATACGCGACGACACGATCATGTTGTTTTGTTCCAGCTTAATGAACTCTACCTCTTTTCATGTGACGAATACTTTCGGGAAAGTACTTGTCGTTGAAAAATTCTTGGAACTTCTCCCAAGTCATCTTTAGGCAAGCAAAGTTGAGTATGTTTATGATTCCCACCAAGAATCGCCTCCGCACGCAACATGAAGGTGGCAAAAGGAACCTTTTGCTCCTGAGCATCCCAAGATATCAAATATCTTGCAGATCCGCTTTATCCACGCCTCCGCCTTTAAGTGGTTTTGGTTCTCCAAAAAACTCGGTGGTCCCAGTTCCTTAAATCGCTTGCAAGCGGTGATCATCCGAGAGTTGCCAATATTTCCACTGCATTTTGGACAGAGTCTCTCTTCGCTCGATGTCGCATGAATTGCAGAAAGCCTCTGAACATTCCATCGTTCATCATTTGGTCAAGTGTTGTTGTTTGCATGAGGATTGTCGCATTTTCCAGATGCACATTGTCCCGATTATTGATCTGTGGAGACTCAACGGTCTCCTCGTGGCTCCATTGATATTCTCAACATTCTCGGATGCCATTTTCAAACATCGCCACAAAAAAAGGTTAATTGACATGCAATATATTATCCCTATACTACGATCGACCAATTAAATGCCAAATAAACTTAGGTAGGTCATACTAGAAGAAGGAATTCCCTGCCTCCCTCCTAGTTCTTGTCTCACATCTTAGCCAGGATCATATCCCTAAGCTTTGATACCAACCTGTGGACGCCCCCAAAATAGGTATACATCACCTATTCTCGAGTCGCCAAATACATGGTAAATGTAATACAAATACAATCTTTAATATACAACAAGAGAAATGTGAGTTTTAATACAAATATTGTCTTCTGCACAATATCCACTCTCGTAATAAGTCCTCATTATATTTATTATCACACTATTTAATGTAATAGTGAGGACTACTAATACTATCATCCTCGACCATCACTCCGCTCCCCGACTAGTCCCGCCACGTTCTCATTTTTCAAGAGAATAAAGAAAGAAAAGGTGAGCTCAACTAGCCCAATAAGAAATATTATGACTAAGATAATGCGTAATAAATTATCATTAGTCTTCAACAAATGTTAAACCGATAAAATACAATAGACATCAAGTTTAACTGCAGTGGAACAAGCAATCCATTAAAAGAGTCAAGTAGAGAATAAAATCTACTATCTTTTATGATTTAAAAAGGTTTTTCATCACTTTTATCACTGGGACTCAGCTTAATAAATAATCCACATCATCCCTACACTACGGCCAAGGATATTCATTAGTATCACAACCACAAATTATCCATGCACTACGGGCCAAGGATATTCGTGTATTCATCAATGGTCATGATCATGCCAACAATCGTCCATCAATGCACTATTGGCAAATGAGGACTTTTTACCACATCATTTGTAACATTACTGATCATGATTACACCGAATAATCCTCGGTCATAATCATACCAAGTCCATCTATACACTACAGGCCACAGATGACTTTAAAAAAATATAAACATGAGGATGATGACAATGATATAAGAATTCAATAAAACAAGTTCAAGAATTAATTTATTCAGGAACTAATAACGTCCAAATTGTCAACATGATACTTCTTTGTAGAGTAAAATTTAAGAATGCTCAGAAGAATATTTCCATGAAAAGATACTGGATGAAGCGCAAATATCAAGGATATTCCATTAATTTCATGGAGTTTAGAAGTCAAAACTTTAACCAACTGAGTATAATAAAGAATGGAATAACAAAAGAAATCACCATGCATGCGGTGATCAGACAGATTAAAAGTTATTCCAACGTAATAACAAAAGATTTTAATCAGTCCGGCGTAAAAGCGCATAAACGAGGATATTCCAATGTAATAATAAAAGATTTAACCAGTCATGAAGGCGTAAAATGAATAATGTACGTACGAGGATATTCCAGCGTAATAATAAAGATGGAACCAGTAAGACGTAAAAGCGCATGCATGAGGATATTCCAACAGAATAATAAAGAATGGAATAACAGAAGTTCTCTTCATGAATACAAAAGAAATAATACCCCTTACCGTAAAAGAAGAGTAATCCGGCTGGTAGGGCGAGGATATTATTGAAGAACTTGCACTACACTCAAAGCTTCTTAAAACTCTAAGAAATACGTTCAAGATTATAGAAGAGAATTTCTCTGAATTTCTGGTGTGTTTTTCAATTCTAACTAAGCATCCTATTTATAGGAGAATGGAAAGGATACTATTTAGAATTTATTCACGGACGCACAGTACATAAATCAGACGAATCACTCACGGGCCAAAAAATTTTCAACGCTTCACTTTCTTTTTCAACTTATTAATATTATATTCAATAAAATATAATATATTCTATTTTTCGTAAAAAAACAAAACTTATTATAATAATATAATAATAATAATATTACAACTTATTCTACCATGCACCATCCGTGACCTCATGTCATAAATATATATAATGTATATATATACCATATATCCTCCCCTACCCGCCACCTTATATATATAATAATAATAAACTAGAAACATGTCCCAACTGGTAGTAGTAATTTGGAAGTTTGGTGGGGTGTCAGTTTTTATATAAAAGAATCTAAATACAAATATATTTTTCTCGATGCACTAAAGCCACCGATCTATAAAAGATAATATAATATATAAACCCTGTACCTTTTGAGATAACTTCTTATCGATTATTTTGAAAAATAGGTAAATGGGGGTCCATAAAATAAGCAAAATTTACATCAAAGATTTCATAAAAATCCCATCAATATTTTTAACAACATTTATCATCATTATTATAATTCACAATATTAATCGACCAGGTCGTTCCCAGGAAAGAGGGGGCTTTTCAATAAGGATTTCTCCTTATTGGCGCACAATTAGGTGACCAAAACTCTCATTGGCAGAACTTCTAGACATCGTTAATATTTCAAATAATAATTATATTAATAACTCTGTCATCTCAATTATTGATTTAATAATATATAAAATACCGACAATAATTGAATCAAATAACGTGAGATACTATGCAATAATTACTGAAGCAATAATTGAACAAAACTGACTGAGTTCTCACGTAAGCATCAATAATCAATACCGTGTGCTACTATGCAACCACGCGTATTCCTGTACTTTTAACACCGGGTGTTTCAACAGTTAACGATAAAACTTTTACCGTTATTTTCATAAAATATTTGTGTCGTTTTCTCAATTCGATAATAATTCCGTTGTGGGGTCCACCAATGATTGTCTTGGAATGCATTTAATATTCCCTGATAAATAATATTCCCCGACCAATCGAATATTATATAACAACTTGCGTACTTTGAAAAATTTATAAATATTACCCACCACTATAACATTATATCAAATTCATTCCATAATATTCAACAATGATAATTATAGAAAATTCATCTTTATTCATAAAAGTTGGGGTCTTACATAACCTGTCTGTGCAGTCTATCGCATGCCTGGTGAATTCTGTTGTTATTCCATTCTTTATTAGTATGTTGGAATATCCTCTCTGTGTGGATTTCGTATGACCTGGTTCCATTCTTTATTATTCTATTGGGAATAACTTTTTATGCATGCGATCTATCATCGTATGCATGGTGAATTCTTACATTATTCCATTCTTTATTATTACGTTGGAATAACACATCTATGTGGATTACAACATGCATGGTGAATGATCCTTTGTATTCATTCCTTATTAAATTATGAAAATGATGCATCTACATGGATTACCGCATGAATGACGAAAATCCATTTGCGATTTCATATATTCTATTATACTCGATTGCTTAAAGTTTTGGCTTCTATACTCTATGAAATTAGTAGAATATCACGGATATTTGCGCTTCATCCGATATCTTTTCATGGAAATATTCTTACGAGCATTCTTGAATTTTACTCCTGGCAGAGTATCATGTTGACAATTTGGGACGTTTTTGAGTTCGGGATAAATTAACCTATAAATCTTTAAAATTTATTCTTGAACTTGTTTTATTGAATTATTATGTCATTGTCATCATCCTCATGTTTATATTATGTTGAAAGTCATATGTGGCATAGTGTATAGATGGACTTGGTATGATTATGACGAGGATTATTAGGGTATAGTCATGGCCGTAATGTTACAAATGATGTGGTAAAAGTCCTCATTGGCCCGTAGTGCATTGATGGAATGGTTTTTGGCATGATCATGACCATTGATGAAAACACGAATATCCTTGGCCCATAGTCGTGGATAATTTATGGTCGTGATCTTAATGAATATCCTTGGCGAGTAGTCTTGGGGATGGCGTGGTTTATTTAATGTTGAGTCTTAGCGATAAAAGTGATAAAAAACCTTTTAAATCATAGAAGATAGTAGATTTTATTCTTTACTTGACTCTTCTAATGGATTGCTTGTTCCGCTGCAGTTAAACTTGATGTCTATTGTATTTTATCAGTTTAACATTGTTGAAGACTAATGATAATTTATTCTACATTATCTTAGTCATAATATTTCTTACTAGGCTAGTTGAGCTCACCCTTTCTTTCCTTTGTTCTTTTAGGAAATGAGAAGCGTAGCTTAAGGACTAGTCAGGGAACGGAGTGATGGTCCAGATGATAGCATTAGTAGTCCTCACTATTCTATTAAATAGTGTGATAATAAATATAATGAGGACTCCATTGAGTGTGGATATTGTCTAGATGATAATATTCTTATTAAAACTCTTAGATTATGTTTTGTCGTATTTTACACTACTGTTGTATAATTAAGTTGTATTTGAATTTTGTACCATGTATTTGGCGACTCAGAATAGGTGATGTATACCTATTTTTGGGGCGCCACAGTTGGTATCAAAGCTTAGGGATATGATCCTGGTGAGATGTGAGATAAGAACTAGGAGGGGAGGCAGGGAATTCCTTCCGCTAGTATGACCTACCTAAGTTTATTTGGTATTTAATTGGTCGGTCAGAGTATAGGGATAATATGTGATTTGTTAATTAACCCTTGTTTTGTGGCAGTATTTGAAAATGACATCCGAGAATGTTGAAAATAGCAATGGAGCATAGGAGGCCGTTGAGTCTCCATGGATCAATAATCGGGGATAATGTGCATCGGAAGGCTACAATCCTCATGCAAACAAAATAACCTTGACCAAATGATGAGCGATGGAATGTTCGGAGGCTTTATGAAATTCATACTGACATCGGTGAGGCGGCTCTCATGTCCAAAATGCGAGTGGAAACATGGCAACTCTCTGATATCATCATTAAGCAGATTCAAGGCTGGGATCACCGGAGTTTTTGGAGAGCCAAAACCACTTAAGCGGAGACATGGATAAAGCAGATCAACAAGATATTTGATGTCTTGGGATGCTCCGAGGAGCAAAGGTTCCTTTGCCACCTTTCATGTTTGCAGGCGGAGGCGATTCTTGGTGGAAATCATAAAGTGTACTCAACTGCCGATTGAAGATGTCTTGGGAGAAGTTCAAGAAGCTGTTCAACGACAAATACTTTCTAGAAAGTATTCGTCACATGAAAGATGTAGAGAGTTCATTAAGCTGGAGCAAAATAACATGAACATGTCATGATCTGAAGCTAAGTTTGCCGAGTTATCCGGGTTTGCGTCCCATTTGGTTGATAATGAGGAGAGAATGGCGCAGCGAATGTTTCTAAGAGGTTTGAAACCCAAGATCGTCAATATCTTATCTCTCGTAAAGCGTGTTTGTATTCAGATGTTGTTAATAGGGCTTAGTTATTGGAGCGCGATAATGAGTCAACCCAACCAAAAGAGAGCAGCCGACAAAATGATAATACAAGTGATAGCAGTCATCGAAGCGGTGACAATAAGTGTGAAGGGAATCAACATGCCAGAAATGGTAACAACTTCGGTGGTAATTGTGAGACCCCGAATTTTATGAAATGAAAGTATTCAATTTTCTTATAATTATTCTATTTAATAAATGGTTAAATTGATAAAAGGTTAAAGTTAAGGGTGATATGTGAAATTTTTTTAAAGTATGCAAGTTGTTATAAAATATTCTTTTTATTGGGGAATATCCGTAGGACGGCACAATCATTGGTGGACTCCACAACAGAAGTATTGTCGTAGTAAGAAAACGACATAATTATCTTTTTATAAAATAACGGTGAAAGTGTTCTACCGTTAAAGCCATTGAACTACTCATTAGTAAAGAAATGCGATGTCTACGCGTGGTTGTATAAGTAACATACGGTATTGATTATTGATGCTTACATGAGAAGTCACTCGGTTATACTCAATTATTACTACACTGATAATCTTTGCATCATATCTCTCATATTATTGATTCAATTATTATCACATTATCATACGCATAATATGTTATATTATTGAATTAATAATTGAGACGACAAAGTTATTCATATTATTATTTACAATATTGACAATGTCTAGAAGTTACATCGAGGAGAGATTTGGTCACCTAATTGCGCGCCAATAAGAACAATTCCTTATCGGAAAGCCCTCTCTTTCCTGGGAACGACCTGGTTGTTAAATATTGTGAGTTATAATACTAATGATAAATAAGTTCGTGTTGATTAAAGATGAAATTGATAGTTCTATTGTGTTAGAATTATTAGTGTTAGTGGAAATCGACATTTATTTCGATATTAATTGATGTCTAGAAGTTTTACTGACCAGTCGGGTAATTAATCGGATAAATGAGCAATTAATTGCTATTAATTCACATGATTATAACTATTTGTTCACATGTGTGTACTATTGATTCATATTCTTGTACTATTAGGAGTTGGTGTAAGATTGATAATACTTGCATGACTAAGTTAAAAATGGAGGTATAGATGGAGAGTACTATATCTTGTAATTCATATTTCACATGATTATAACTATTGATTCACATGATTGAATTATTGATTCACATTATTTACTATTAAGGGAGGTGGTGCAAGTTTGATAATACTTGCGAGGACTAAATTAAAATGAAGAAAAGAGGAAGGTATTATCTTGTAATATTTGAGCCCCAAGCGTGCAATTATCAAAACTATATTTTTCGTATAAATAGAAGCTCATTCTTCCTTCATTTCTCTCCAATTCACTAAAGCTATAGAGAAGTTATTATAGAGAGAAATTATAGAGAGAAAGAAGAAGAGAAGTCTGCTAACTCACTATTCTAGTATCCAGTTTTTTCTAAGGTAAGGGATATTGTTATTATAGTAAGGGGTATTATTCTTTCGTATTCATAAAGAGAGAGTTATTTTCTTTCAATACTCGTAAGGGTTGTTATTCCATTCTTTATTATTATGTTGAGAATAACTTTTATGCATGCGATCTATCGCATGAATGGTGAATTCTTACATTATTCCATTCTTTATTATTACATTGGAATAACTTTTGCTGTATTGATCTATCGCATTCTGGTGAATTCGTTGTTATTCCATTCTTTATTATTTTGTTGGAATATCACATGCATGCGGATTACGCATTTGACACAGTTCCATTCTTTATTATTACATTGGGAATAACCTATCTGCATGCGATCTGATATCGTATGCATGGTGAATTCTTACGTTATTTCATTCTTTATTATTACGTTGGAATAACTTGTCTATGTGGGTTACCACATGCATGGTGAATGATCCTTCCAGTATTCATTTCTTATTAAATTGTAGAAATGATGCATCTACGTGGATTACTGCATGGCGGATGAGAAATCCATTTGCAATTTAAGTAATTTTTAAACCCTCAAAATTCGGAAAAATTTGAAATGATAATTTGATGAGTTTTCTAGATTGTGCCCAAAAATGGCGATTTTTAGATGTATAGATTAGAAGTTATGAATTTTATGAAAAAAGATTATTTTAAAAGTAAACCCTTATAACTCCTTGTGGTTAACTCAAAATTAGTGAAATGTTTTTTGGGAGTATATGTATATAATGAATATACCACCTGTAAATTTGAATTTTTGGACAAAAGTACAATTTATGATAAATGTCTAAATATTTGGCGGTTTTGGCCATATGAAAAATAGTAAATGAATTTTAAAATTTCAAGAAAAATATATGTTCAATATGGGACTATATACTGCTAAATCCCAAAAAAGAAAAAATATTTTTTGGGAATTTGATTTGGTATTTTTCATGAAAATGAAATAGTTATGAGTAAATGAATTAAATATATTATTTGAAGTAACAAAATTAGAAAATAGGATTTTATGGCTTGGGAATCCTATAAGGAATATCTGATTTTGATGAGGATTTGATCATTGGTGATGAAATCTTATAAGTATGATATTTTTGAATGATTAAATGTATTATTTGGTAAAGTATAAACAATTAAAATAAATTATTTATAAGTTTAAAAAGTGATTAAAATATTGTTATAATATTAATAATATTAGATTATGAGTTTATTAAGTGATTGATAATATTTTGATAAATTTAAAGTCTTTAATATTTATCCTTGTTTTCGTTTGATTAATGCTTATATCATTGTCATCATCCTCATGCTTATATTGTGATGAAAGTCATCTTAGCCTTACGTGCAAAGATGGACTGTTGATTATTGATTTTACAATTGTATATCTTTGGCTTACGTGCAAAGATGGACGGTTGATTATTGGTTTTATAGTTGTATATCTTTGGCTTACGTGCAAAGATGAACTGTTGATTATTGATTTTACAATTATATATCTTTGGCTTACGTGCATTGATGGACATTTATTGGTATGATTATAACCAGGGATTATTCGGTATAATCATGACCATTGTTGAAAACACGAATATCCTTGGCCCGTAGTGCATAGATAATTTGTGGTCGTAATACTAGTGAATATCCTTGATATGTAGTGCGGGGATGATTGATGATGTGGATTATTTATTGTTGAGTCTCAGCGATAACATATTGATAATACACTTTTAATTCGTATAAGATAGTAGATATCATGCTCTACTTGACTCTTCTATAATACAGTTGTATTTCTTTAGCCTGTAGTGTAAAGATGAATTGTTAATGAATATCTTTGGCCGTAGTGCAAAGATGAATTTATTAGTATGATTATGAGCAGGAATTGTGATTTAGTATATGTAAGACCCCAACTTTTATGAATAAAGATTAATTTCTCTCAAAATATATTTTTGAATATTATGGTGTGGATATAATATAATGTTATAGTTGTGGGTAATATTTACAAATTTTTCAAAGTAAGCAAGTGGTTATATAATATTCGATTGGTGGGGAATATTCGTTTTAACGGGGAATATTAGGTATGGCGGCACAATCATTAGTGGACCCCACAGCGGAAGTATTATTAAGTAGTTAGAAAGCGGCAATTATCTTTTATAAAAATAAGCTGCGGAAGTATTACCGTTAAAAGCTGTTGAACTACCCATTAGTAAAATATACGATGTCTGGCGTGGTTGCATAGTAGAACACGATATTGGTTATTGATCTTTACGTGTGAAGTCACTCGGTTATACTCAATTATTACTCACGATAATTCTTTGCATCATATCTCTCGTATTATTGATTCAATTATTATCCGATATCATACGCATAATATGTTATATTATTAAATCAATAATTGAGACGACAAAGTTATTTATATTATTAAATTGCAATCTTTACAATGTCTAGAAGTTACATCGAGGAGATGGTTGGTTATCTAATCAACTTGCGCATGATAAGGAGAAATCCTTATCGAAAAGCCCCCTCTTTCACAGGAGCGACACGGTTGTTAAATATTGTGAGTTATAATATTAATGATGAATAAGTTCGTGTTGATTAAAGATGAAATTGATAGTTCCATTGTGTTGGGATTATTAGTGTTAGTGGAAATCGACATCTATTCCGATGATAATTGATGTCTGGAAGTTATACTGACCAGCTGGGTAATTAATCGGATAAATGAGCAATTAATTGCTATTAATTCACATGATTATAACTATTTGTTCACATGTGTGTACTATTGATTCACATTCATGTACTATTAGGGGAGTTGGTGCAAGATTGATAATACTTGCATGACTAAGTTAAAAATAGAGGTATAGATGGAGGTACTATACTGTAATTCGTATTTTCACATGATTATAACTATTGATTCACATGATTGAACTATTGATTCACATTATTTACTATTAGGGGAGTTGGTGAAATATTGATAATACTTGCATGACTAAATTAAAAATGAAAGAAAAGTTGGAGGTATTGTACTGTAATATTTTGAGCCCCAAAATGTGCAATTATCGAAACTATATTTTCCTATAAATAGAAGCTCATTCTTCCTTCATTTCTCACCAATTCACTAAAGCTATAGAGCAATTATTATAGAGAGAAATTATAGAGAGAAAGAAGAAGAAGTTCTGCTACCTCTACCTCCGAGTATCGGTTTCTTTCTAAGGTAAAGGGGTATTATTTCTTTCGTATTCATGAAGAGAGCTTCTGTTATTCCATTCTTTATTATTATGTTGGAATAACATGTCTATACGAAGTACCGCATACATGGTGAAATTCTTCAATTATTCCATTCTTTATTATTATATTGGAATAACTTTATCTCATGGGCAATCTTGCATACACATGGTAAAATTCTTACATTATTCCATTCTTTGTTATTACATTTGGAATATCACTGTTTGTGCGGATTATGCGTGACTGGTTCCATTCTTTATTATTACATTGGGAATAACTTTTATGCATGCGAATATCGCATATATGGTGAATTCTTCTGTTATTCCATTCTTTAGTATTCTGTTGGAATAACCTGTCTATGTGGATTACCACATGTATGGTGAATGATACTTTGTATTCATTCTTTATTAAATTGTAAAAATGATCTGTCTACGTGGATTACCGCATGGCAGGTGAAAATCCATTTGCAGTTTCATAATTTTTCTGACCCTCAAAAATTCTGGAAAAATTTGAAATGATAATTTAATGAGTTTTTTAGATTGTGTCCAAAAATGGCGATTTTTGGATGTATAGATTAGAAGTTATGAATTTTATGGAAAAAGATTATTTTAAAAATAAACCCTTATAACTCCTTGTGGTTAACTCCAAAATTAGTGAAATATTTTTTGGGAGTACATGTATATAACACAAGTATACCCTGTAAATTTCGGAATTTTTGGACAAAAGTACAATTTATGATAAATGTCTAAATATTCGGGAGTTTTGGCCATACTGAAAAATAGTAAATGAATTTTTAAAAAATTTGAGAAAAAATATATGTTCAATATGGGACTATATTACGCTAAATCCCAAAAAGAAATATTTTGGGACTGATTTGGTATTTTTCATGAAAATGAACTAGTTATGAGTAAATGAATTAAATATGTTATGTGAAGTAACAAAATTAGAAAATAGGATTTTATGGCTTGGGAATCCTATATAAGGAATATCTGATTTTTGATGAGGATTTGATCATTGGTGATGAAATCTTATGAGTATGACATTTTGAATGATTAAATGCATTATTTGGTAAAGTGTAAACAATTCAAAATAAATTGTTTATAAGTTTAAGAAGTGATTAAAATATTGTTATAATATTAATAATATTAGATTATGAGTTTATTAAGTGATTGATAATATTTGGATAAATTTAAAGTCTTTAATATTTATCCTTGATTTCGTTGATTAATGCTTATATCATTGTCATCATCCTCATGCTTATATTATGATGAAAGTCATCTTTTAGCTTACGTCTGAGGATGAGGTATTGATTATTGGTTTCTGATTTGTATATCTTTGGCTTACGTGCAAAGATGAACTATTGATTGATGACTATCTTTGGCTTATGTACATAGATGAACTGTTTATTGGTATGATTATGACCAGGGATCATTCGGTATAATCATGACCCGTAATGTTATAGATGATGTGGTAAAAGTCCTCATTGGCCCTTAGTGCATTGATGGGCCAGTTATTGGTATGATTATAACGAGGATTATTCGGTATAATCATGACCATTGATGATTACATGAATATCCTTGGCCGTAGTGCAGGGATGATTCGATGATGTGGATTATTTATTAAGCTGAGTCTCAGCGATAAAATATTGATTATACACTTTTAATTCGTAAAAGTTAGTAGATATCATGCTCTACTTGACTCTTCTAAAATACAATTGTATATCTTTGGCCTGTAGTGCAAAGATGAATTGTTAATGAATATCTTTGGTCGTAGTGCAAAGATGAATTTATTAGTATAATTATGAAGCGGGGAATTGCGATTTGGTATAACCATGATTTTGATGTTTGGTGAAGATAGGTGATGAAAATTATCTTAAATCACAGGTGCGAAGAAGAATTTAGAATCACAATTATGATTATGAGTTATTCATATGATTGTGGATAGGAATTGTTAATTGATGTTACAGAGATAAAACATTATTGGTGGACTTTTAACATGGAGAAGATAATAGACTTGATGGTCTATTTGATTCTTCTAATGGATTGCTCTTTCCGCTGCAACTATGGTTGAAAAGTTTTATCATCTACCATATGTTCTAAATCTCTGATTTATTATTGATGATGTAAATTATCTTTAGTCATGATATTCTTTACTAGGCTAGTTGTTTCTCACCCTTTTTGCTTCACAATTCCTTTTCGGGTAATAAGAGGTATTTGGGTGAAGCGGGGGTAACAAGAGAATAGAAGCGGTGGTCTACATAATTTGTTGAGGTTCTCCCTAAATAGTATGGAAATAATTTTATTGAGAACTTTAGATAAGTGTGTCGTATTGTATACGTCATTTGATATTTAATTTTGGTGAACCGAATAGGGTGAAGTGAACCCAACTTTGGAAGGGTGTTTTGCCACTATCATACAAGATGTCTAATGACATACAAACTCGTGTTATGATAAGACAGGGTTGTGCACATCCACTTTCTGGGTATATCTACGAGCACTACCTATATAATCTTGGAGTTTATTTGAAATATAATTCTCACTTGGAGACAACAGAGATAATTATATGTCAAGAGAAGACTCACCATTGGAAAAAAAATGATAGCAATCTTCTTGTTTTTCTTTGGGGACTATTGGGTTAACCAAGGATAATTCTGTGGACATATGATATCTATCATAACATAGACGCATGGCCTCCCATGTACGAAGGTTTCCTTGAGTATTTTCCAAAGATTTTAATTTCTAAAACAGTTATTGACTATACCTTTATGTAAAGTACCATTGTAAGGTGTTGTGGTCGAGGCACAATGAGAGTTACATATATTTGTATTAAAACTCACAGCTTATCTGTTGTCGTACTCTGCATGACAGTTCAACAGTTGTATAAATAAAGTTTATATTTGATTTCTGTAGTGTGATATCTGGAGACTCAGAATGGGTCGTGTGGACCTATTTTGGGGACGTCACATCCTGAGTATAAGGACCCTCTGATAGTGTAAAATCGTCAACACCCATCAATGGGATATCAATGACGGGCGACTGTGAAACAGGCCAATAACGCTTGGCAGGAGGCAAGATCGGTACATGGATCTCCCCTATGGTGCTCCTAATAGCACGCTCTCCTAAATAGAGTTCCCATCTTCCATCAATGAAGAGAGGAATCCTACGGGTGGAAATCACGTACTCGACACCAGTCGGGTATCCATCCTCAAACCCAATGGGCAAATGTTCCCCAAAATAGGGAATCCTTGTGATAGCATCAGCTGTCAATAACTCCAACTGTAGATGACAATGGGTGAAACCCTCAGCTACAGGAACCTCCGTCAATATGGAGTGAAGCCATCGACGTCCTCGTGGATAGGTCTCCAAGCCTAGCACACTCATAGGATGTAAACATGGGAGCCTCTCATAGGCCCAGAACTGCCAACACAAAGGCAAACATCTGCTATCAGTCAACACTCTTAACCTGTACATGGAAAATCACAAGAGAAATACTCACTAGCAAAAATGGGTAAAATCCTAGCCAAGCCTCTGCCAAGCCTCTGTCAAGCCTTGAGAACACATGCGCATGCCCCTGACGAAATAGGCGAAGGTGTAGGAGCCCCAATCATACTCTCCAATATGGTCCACATCTCGTGTGGCGCTCACCAAAGAGAATGATACCGTGGAAGAGTTATCTGCTATGAAGCAGCCCCTAATAATTATCAGGAACAATCGTCGAAGAGTGCGATCCCTGACTCTAACATCATCGGGTATGGGCTCACTTAACAGCCCGCTTATAGCATCTATGCTCAAAGGACCTGTACGAACTGTCCTGCCCTTGAGCGCCTCAGCCGGGACTCCTAGCAAGGATCTAACGACAGTTAGGGTAATATCCACCATACATGGCACTAACGCCCCTCCAAACTCCATACCGGTGATAAATCGACAATCCATCGGCGCTATCATCACCTCACAATCCAACAAATAGATAGACTGAGTCTGGTGAAACTAGCGCTCAAACAATGCCTTGAGGTAACCCCAGGGACAACAGCGGGGGAGGATGGAAAAGAATGCCTCAAAGCTCTAGCCATGCACGATCGCTCGATGATAGTCGGATCAAGAGCACGATATGTGGAGTGAATCTTGAACGGTTCCCTCTAGGTCAGTATGGCCAGGAACACTGCATTCTAAAGCAGATCAACATCATAACCTTTACTCCTCATCAATAGGAAAAAGGGAAGATCAAAATCTAGCTTGTACCTCGTTTGCATGCAAGTAAACTGAGGGGTGTCGACTCAAATCACCCAGAAGCTCTGGGATCATCACCTGAATGCCTTGAAGATCCTTACGGGGAACATGAGTAGCAAGAGCAAGGTCTGCAACTGGTACATCCTCCTCCTCATCCTCAACATCCGGTACCTCAACCTGGACAGGACGTATCACCGCCTCCGCTAGACGACGAGGCTGTCTAACTGAACGGGGTTGAGGCACGTCAGAAGCCCTCCTCCATACACCTGAAGTGGTCCTGCGAGAACTACTCGGCTAATCCAGATTCATATATCTAGACACAAGTCTTCAAATCACCTCAGAATGGGTGTGGTAAATTCTAACCTGAAGCTTTTTCAAAATGCATTTTTATGACTACATGCATGCATGCATTATTTTAACATACGCCTACAGTAGAGTTAAAAATGCATGACTATCCAATGCCTACATTTTGGAAAATTTTTGCCATAGTTTCCTTTGTAAATAGGACTATCCGCATGCACATAGGCATGACTAGGTGGCCATTTAGTATCACACCTGCCCACAGTCATAAACATCCTATATGCATTACACTATCAAGGACATAATCCATAATGGTAGCCTAATTACCAGGATTATTTTGCTTTTTCACCTTAGCTCATTTGTCCTCAAATAAGATAAGAAATAGCAGAAAAAGGTGCCAATTTGACTGTTTCAAAAGTCATTTTTTTTTCACATCATTATGTTCAGTATGATTAAATACTAACATTTATTATGTTTAATATTTTTTATTAAGTCATATGAGCATGCATATTCACTACTATGTGTTTAGAAGCATTTCATGTGATAACTCATTTTCCAACGGATAAAAACTGGAAAAGAAGACATGCATACGTTACCAGGGAAGTGTAAAACACTTGTACGGTGATAGAATTTGCAGAAAGACGCCCAAACTAAGCAGATCTGAAGAAGAGCTCTCAGATTCCTGTGTGGCGAAATATGAAAATGACTTGTAAAAGCACCAAGCCATTTAAGGCCACCCACGGCTGGCCGCAGGTGTACCTGCGGCTCCCCTGGGTGGGGCCCACCCCTCCAGCTCAATCTAATTTGAGTTGCAAAGGAGGTCTCACAAGTTAAAAAAGCCAAATCAGGAAAAAAGATGCCATGCGATTGAGCGGAAGAGCCTGAAATCCTGGTTTTCAGAGACCGAACTATGGGTCTACATATCACTCATTGGTATTCTCCCAGACACAGAGTTCACTATACCGATGATCACAATAGTTACAAACTACACTCGGCAATGCCTCACGAAGGTTCGAATGCCATCTGTGCGGGGTCGGAAACCCAAAACCTTTCTCCCCAGCGGAAACTCAATCAGCCGTTGATGAACACGTCAATGAAGGTCAAGTAACCTTGACGGTATTTAGCCACTGGCAAGTAAATCCAGCGAAGCGTCGGAAACCATCCGATGATTTCATCCGTTGATGCATATGTCAACGAAGGTCAAGCAGCCTTGACATTTTCCCAGTAGGGATATCATCTGTTGATGCACATGTAAATGAAGGCCAGGCAACCCTGACAACCCAGACTGTTGGCAGTAACCTCAACAGAACAGTGAAGGGACCTGGCGATACAAACCAGGAAGAACATCCTCATCGGGGAGGACCGATGATGGAATTGATGTTATTTCCTGAAGAACTTCCTAGCCTACCCCCAAACCATGAAATCGAGTTTTGTATTAACCTTGAACCCAATATAAAACCCATTTCTAAGACCCCATATCGAATGACTCATATTGGACTTCAGGAGTTAAAAGTCCAACTACATGAGTTGTTAGACACCAGTTTCATACGTCTGAGTACATCACCTTGGGGTGCTCATATTTTATTCATAGAGAAGAAAGACGGGAATATGCTACTTTGCATTGACTATCGAGAGTTAAATCATGTCACTATTAAAAATATGTACCCTTTATCTCGCATTAATGACCTGTTTGACCAGTTGCAAGGTTCTCAATTCTTTTCAAAGATCGATCTTTGTTCGAGATATCATTAGTTAAAGATTAAAGCTGATAACATTCCAAAGACTGCCTTTAGAAATTGATATGAGTATTACAAATTCCTAGTCATGTCTTTCGAATTGACTAATGCTCCTGCTGCCTTCATGGATATGATGAATTGAATATTCAAGGAATATCAGGATCATTTTGTGGTTGTCTTTATTGATGATATCCTCATATACTCCAAAAGTCGTGAGGATCATGATCGACACTTAGGGTTAATACTCCAAAAGCTTTGTGAAAACAAGCTATATGCATTTTGCTAAGTTGAAGAAGTGCGAGTTTTGACTTGAAGAAGTAGCATTTCTTGGACATGTGATCTATAAGCATGGAATATCAGTCGACCCGACGAAGATTGAAGCGATACTAAATTGGGAGCAAACAAAGTCAGTAACCGAAGTATGAAGCTTTCTTGGCCTAACTGGTTATTATCAGAGATTCATAAAAGGATTTTCTCGAATCGCCACTCCATTAACTTAGCTGACTCGAAAGATACAAAATTTGAATGGAGCAAGGAATTTGAGAAGAGCTTTCAAGAACTCAGGAGGAGATTCATTTTAGCACATGTTCTGACCATACAATCAGGATCAGAAGGATTTGTCATCTACAACGATGAGTTAGACAGAGGTCTAGGTTGTGCTCTCATGCAACATGGAAAAGTCATAGCTTATGCCTCTTGAAAACTCAAATAATATGAGAGGGATTATCATACTCATGATCTAGAGTTAGCAACAGTTGTTTTCGCGTTAAAGATCTAGAGACACTACATATATGGGGAGAAAGTGGAGATTTATACCGATCATAAAAGTCTCAAATATTTCTTCACCCAAAAGGAACTCAACATGCGGTAACGATGTTGGCTTGAACTATTGAAGGATTATGACCATACCATCTAATATCATCTTGGAAAGGCAAACGTAGTAGCTGATGCGTTAAGTTGAAGATCATATGCGGGTACGTGTGTGATATTGTCAACACAAAGGCCCATTTTGTATGACTTACAAAAGATGGAGATAGAGTTAAAGACTCCAGGGACCCACATGAAGATGACAAATATACGAGTAGAACCGACTTTAATGGATAAAGTCAAAGCTGTTCAAGTTACAGACCAAGAGTTGGTGAATATGAAGAAGAAAATATAGAGGTGTTCTTCCAAAAGCAAGAATCGACGAGGAAAGGATACTTCGAGTCAACTCTAGGCTTTGTGTTCCTAACGACCCTGATTTAAAATATAAAATCATAATGGAGGCACACAATACACCGTTTTCAATTCACCCTAGAAGTACCAAAATGTATCGTGATCTTCAACATACATTTTGGTGGAGTAATATAAAGAGAGAGATCGTAGAGTTTGTCTCAGGCTACCTATATAACTTGTCAACACGTTAAGGCAGAGCATTAAGTGACAAAGGGTCCATTGCAACCACTTGAGATTCCAGAATGAAAGTGGGAACACATCAACATGGATTTCGTGACGGATCTTTCCAAGGTTTCTCAAGGCTTAGATGCAATTTGGGTCATTATAGATAGATTGACCAAGTGTGATCATTTCTTGCCCATACGAGAAAACTATTCACTTGAGCATTCTGCTAGTATATACATAAGCGAGATTGTAAGATTTCATGGCATGCTAGTATCCATAGTTTTTGATCGAGATCCTAGATTCACTTCACGATTTTGGGCCAGCTTGCAAAAATCTATAGGCACTGAATTACGATTCAGTTCTACATACCATTTTTAGACGGATGGGCAATCGGAAAGGACTATTCAAACTCTTGAAGATCTATTGAGACTCTGCGTACTAGACTTCAAAGGAAGTTAGAATAAGTACTTACCATTAGTGGAATTCTCATACAACAACAGTTATCAAGCAAGCATCGGCATGGCTCCATTCGAGGCGTTATATGGGCGAAAGTGTAATTTTCCAGTATGTTAGGATGAGGTGGGTGAAGCAACATTGTTGGGACCAGAGTTTCTACGCATGACTATATAAAAGATTCAAATGATTCGATAATGTATACAAACAACACAGGATTGACAAAAGAGTTATGTTGATCTTCATTGAAGGGATGTGGAATTCAATGCCGGAGATCATGCATTATTATGTGTTGATCCATGGAAAAGAGTTACGAGATTCAAAAAAAGAGGAAAGATTAATCCTTGATTTATTGGTCCATTTGAAATACTCGACCGAGTAGGAACTGTGTCCTACATACTCGCTTTACGGCCAAACATGTATCGTGTTCGTAATGTTTTTCACATATCCATGCTACATCGATATGTGAAAGACCCAAACCACATTATTGAATTAGAACCAGATGAGATAACAGAGTATTTAACGTATGAGGATGTACCTATCAAGATCTTTTATAAGAAGGAATAAATTCTAATCTCAAAGGTTATACCTCAAGTTAAAGTTTTATAGAGAAACCATGATATAGATAAAATGAACTGGGATTAGAATCTGAAGTGAGAGTCCTCACCTCTTCGAAATGCATGGTACGTACATCTATTTCAAGGACGAAATTTCATAAGGAAGGCAGGTTGTAGACCCCAACTTTTTATGAATAAGATTTAATTTTTCTAAATATTAAGGTGTGATTTAATAAATGTTATAGTTATGGGTGATATGTGCAAATTATATAAAGTGAACAGTCTGTCAGGGAATATTCGTTTTATCGGGGAATATTCGTACGACTACGCAAAAATATTCAATCATTGGTGGGTCTCACAACGGAATAACTGTCGGATATAGAAAGAGACAAAAATAACATTTTTAAAAATTGGCGAAATAACTTTTATTGTTAACTATTGAAATACTCGGTGATAAAAGTACAGTAATACGCGTTATTCCACAGTAGCACACGGTATTACATAATATTTTATATTATTGACTTAATAATTGCTATAATTATAACTGCATAGTATTTCATATTATTAATTCAATAATTGTCACAATAACAACTACACACTATTCTACATCATTAAATCAATAATTGTCACGTCATAATAACTCATATTATTTGAAAGGATATTATTATTTAGCACTATTGTCAATTTCTAGAAGTTATGTCGAGGAAATGTGTTAGGTTATATAATTACGCGCCAATAAGGAGAAATCCTTATCGGAAAGCCCCCTCGTTCCTAGGAACGATCTGCAGGTTATCAATATTGTGAGTCTATAATATCAATAGTGAATAATTATTGAAGGATTAAAAAAAAGTGTTGATTAATTATGTGATGCGTAGCATAACCATTAGTAAGAAGTTGACAACACTCGAAGAAAATAAGGGTGATATGTGGCGTTTTGTAAGTTTGGCTTGTCTTTGGGACCCACAACTTTCTTCAGTGGGACCCATAATTTTATTTCTTCTGTGGATTTATTTCTTTCGTGGGACCCATAAATTTATTCAATTTCTTCTGTGAGAATTTTCTGTGGGACCCACAGGTCATTAAAGAGTCACTTTCGCCAATAGTACTTGCCTCTTCGTATTGCCAAGAGTCATTTGCCCCTTTGCAAATAGTCAGTTGCCTCTTCGTATTGCCAAGAGTCACTTGCCCCTTTGCAAATAGTCACTTGTCTCTTCAAATTGCCAAGGGTCAAGCTAGTTGTCTCTTCACATTACCAATAGTCAAGCCAATTGTCTCTTCACATTACCAAGAGTTAAGACTCTTGCCTCTTAAATTTATACGCATTTTAACAATTATAATATTGATTAACATTGTAAAGTTAGAATGAGAATGTATTGTTAACGCACAAAATCAGGAGTGAAAATTTTCATGATTTTATGGTCGTTATAGTAGAATAACTACGCAGCAATCGTAGAGTAACTCCAAAGCTCACACTGCCACACTACGAACCGTATAGCTGTTTGTGCATATCGTAGAGTGCTTCACCCAACGATCGTAGAACACTTTTGCAAAATAACTAAAACTAAACATTATAACTCATATCTGCAAAATCATATCGAATTCTTCTTAAAATCAATAAATACCTTAAATCAGCTTATATAAACAGAAAACATGTATAGTGAAACTAAACATAAAGGATTCAAAAACATCAACATTTCACACCTATCAAACTCTCCCACACTTAGCTTTTACATGTCCTCATGTAAACAAAAACACAGATCCTACTGAGAATTTCATCAAAAACTCTATTCAACTAAACTCCCAAAGGTTTCAAATTCAATCATGAATATTAACACTGATTGACAGGTACCTTACTAACACTTCATCAATCAATTTATAACAACAACCTTGGCATTCCCCACTGAACTTCTTTAAATCAAAATGCATCCACACAAGTATCTTTCTTATGATCAACATAAAAATTCAACTAAGTCAACATGGAATATCAACCGTGCACACCGACTCATAACACATAACATATTCTCTCTACTATTTGTTTTTATTCCTCTTTTTTCATAATCAGAACCCTCAATTTATATTCCTTTTCAAGATGAATACATTTTATGCTCCATTTCACCTTCCACATTCTTTCATCTTGCAGAATGCATTTTATGCACATTCTCGTTTATTTTCATGTGTTTATGGGTGAGTGCATTTTATGCTCATTCTCAACCCACCACAAGCTTCTGCAACTTTTGATTCTTTTCCTTTTTATGATTTTTTTCTTCAAATTTTCCAACTTTTTCCAAAAAAAATTCGCTTTTCAATTCCAATTTTTTCTTCACATGGTTTTGTAAACAAGATAAATAGTAAACAGTTCTAAATTATGAAATCAGTGCACATAATCCACTCCACATAAAACTCAGCCAAGTAAGCATATATCTCATCATATTCAAATACTTATGCAACATAAATTCAATTTAAATCAGTTATTGTAGTTCGTGACTTAGCTATCATTATTCACCAATCAATTAAGCATCAATCAAATTATGAAAATAAGCATTAATTTTCATTCTACGAATTCAACCTTTAAAAACTTGCAGAATACTACAATCGTAGAGTTAATTTTTTCGAAAAATTGTCAAACACAGTCTATATATCAGCATAATCCAAGCCTAAACGAAAATAAACTAAACCTAAACTCATCCCCCACGCTCAAACATTACATTATCCCCAATGTAAGACAATCATGCAAAAGAAGAAAGGAATTAACTAAAATGCAACGACAAAATAAAAAAAATGAAAAAAGTAAAAGGAATAGAAAATCAAATCTGATATCTTGGACTGCCTCCCAAGTAGCACATTTGTTTAATGTCATTTGCTCGACCTAAATCTCCTTAATCTACATCCATGAGCTCAGGTAGATCCATCACCTCTACATCCCCCACCTGATAATCCTCATAGAAAGGTTTGAGCCTATGGCCATTTACTTTGAATATATTTCCTGTGATTGGACTCTGAATTTCTACTGTACCGTGATGAAAAATATTAGTAAGAACAAAATGCCCAATTCATCTAAAACGCAACTTACCTAGAAATATAACTTAAGTCTTGAGTGGTAAAGGAGAACTTTCTGTCCCACAAAAAATGTCTTCCTCCAAATCATCTTGTCGTGGAAGGATTTAGTCTTCTCCTTGTAAATTTTAGAACTTTCATAAGCCTCATTTCTCTATTCTTCTAGCTCATGTAACTGCAACTTCCTCTATTCTCGAACTTGATCAAAACTCATGTTGCACTACTTAATTGCTCAGAAAGTTTTGGGCTCTAATTCCATAGAATACGACATGATTTCCCAAACACTATTCTATATGGTGACATACCAATAGGGGTTTTATAAGTTGTCCTATAAGCCAATAGTTCATCTTGTAACCTTAGACTCCAATCCTTCTTATTAGACTTCACTACCTTCTCTAAAATAGACTTAATCTCTCGATTGGATACTTCAGCCTGACCATTACTCTGGGGATGGTATGATGTGAAATTCAGGTAGACACACTTAGAAGGTGGGTTGAATAAGTGTGGAACAAGTGATATACAATTTATTTATTTTATATAATATATGATTATGTTAACAATGAATTCTACTATATGTATCAATTCAGCTTGCTATATCATAAGAATATTAATTTTGACAGAAAACTGTTTAAAGTTGTTGGTTTAAAAGGTATTTAACTTGATTTAATTTATGACTCGAGTTTTAAATATCTGCTTTACTGATTAATATAGTGATTACCAACCTAAATTTGAGACTTGAAATGAACAAATAAAATAAGCCAAATAATCACATGAACACCGACTCAGGTTCCGTTAATAATGTAGTCTACCATATTCACCAATTTGGTTTGTTATATCACCAGATTTTCAGAATTATCAGAAAACAGTTTACTGACAATTTTTGTAAATTAATTTACTTATACCAAATAGTGACCTGAGTTGAAACTGATAATTTTCTAATGAAATATATATGTTCAAGTATTGAGATTAAGTTTTACAATTAGAATTGAAGTATGTAATTAACAATTAAAGTAAAGCAATTAAACACATGAACACAAATGATATTTAAGTGGTTTGGCCCCTAACCTCTACTCTAGTGGCCTAATCTACGTCCAATATCAACTAGTATTAGAGACTTACTTTATTAATCAATATAACACTGTTACACAAGAAGTTTACAAATTACCTGAACACTTTTGTTCACCTTGTGCATTTATGCACCCATTGAGTACATATACTCACTTGAGCACTTTTGCTTACCTTGTGCACTTATGCATCTCTTGAGTACTTATACTCACTTGACTACTTTTGATCACCTTATACACTTATGTACCTTAATGATCATTTATGCTTCCTTAAACTTGTTTACTGAAAACCCTAGTATATTAAATAACCTTGAAACAATATGAATACAATATGAACTATGATCAAAACAATAAATATATAATAATTCAAAGTTCAACTAATATGCAATGATCTATATAAGATAAGATATCACCAGTTTAGCACAAAATTATAAGCTGAAATTAATAGTGTACTCAATATAACACAACAACCTTTATAATTCTTCACACTTGAAAACTTGAATAGCCCTTAAAAGTTGTACGTGAAGAGAAGAATTTTGAGAATATATTTCTTTTAGTATTCTGCTTGGTGTTCTCTAGCTTATAAAAGCCAAGGCACCTCTCTTATTTATAATAGATAACTTTATAACTGTTGGTAACCAAAGGATATAATCACTGACTTACTGAATATTCACATGCTTAATCAATTATGATATATTGATTTAAACTATTTTACTGTTAGACAATCTTCTATCAAAGCATTATTATTACCGTTAGGCACAAGGAAAGGAGTAACATGATTTTAGCATATCACTTTTTAATAGCCAATCATGATCATTCCAAAAATATGTTATAGTCGTTAACACAACTGTTTCCTTCTAAATCCCAAGAAACTTGTTCCTTTAATTGATTTTACAAATATCCAATTAGCTCCATCAAATAAGTGAACATAGAAAGTTATATGTTTAATCCCATAATATTAACATATCTTTAAAATGATTTTTCCAAAAGGAAATTCGTTTTAATAATTTATTTTCAAATACATATTATTTCCTTTTTAATTATGAAAACATGATTATTTATTATTAACCAATTTCCTTTATTATCATGCAATGCAATAAGTAAACATCTTGATATGGAACGAAGTGAATCAATTAATTTGTCCATACCAATCAATTTAATTAAACATGAAAAGTTTTAATAATATATATTCAATTCATAATGTTAACAGATTTACAAAGATTTCCAAATTAGCTTTTCAAATAATACTTTCAAAAATATGTTTTAATAATGAGCTTTTTAAATGATACTTCTTTTTTAATAATGAAAGCATGATTATTATTAACCTTTTCCTTTTTATTAATCCTCCAATGCAATCCTAGAGCTTTGATTTGAAATATATCTAATAGCTAAGATCTTACATAATATCATAGGGACTCAAATCACTTTGCTTCCAATACTTCAGTCCAAGTAATGTCTCAGAATCACTTTGATTTAGTGTTGCAGTGTCAATGCCTGTCTACTGGATGAATGTTGTTACCCTGCTGTATAACACCTGATGATACAACATTGCAAAGCTTAGTTCAATAACCAAAGTCATCATCAAAACCAAAGGATGGAGTGTGACCAAATCAATATTCTCCCCCTTTTTGATAATGACAACATAATAAATACAGCTCCCCCTAAGACCATGCATTATGAAGGAAAAATATTAAACAATATAGCTTCCCCTAAATTTATGCATGAATAAAATTCATTCAGTCCTGTCCAGAAGTAATTGTTATATATTGCACCTTATTTTATACTTTTGTGACTTATTATATGTCATATTTGAGTTTGATAAAACTCATTTTTGGACACAATTTAAGTAAATATAAAATGTGTAACTTAATGTCCTCTACGTGGAGAATAAGAGATAATTTCATTTGATTTGTGTAGAAATCATTTGATTTGTGTTTATAGTGAGACATTTAATAATGTGCAAAGTGTTTAATAAAACTATTTTTCCTAGTCTCATTTTATAGAAAGGACTACTAGTACAAATGTTGTAGTCTAATCTTATTTTGGAACAAAAGAAAAATAGTGAGAACTATTCATATTCTATTTAATTAGTAATTATTACTAATATGCAACTTACATATTTAGTACTAATTAATAAGTGTAGTTAAATATAACTTAATAGTTATAATATGTAACTTACAATATATATGTATATATATATATATATATATATATATATATATATATATATATATATATATATATATATATATATATATATATACACACACACACACACACATACACATAAGATGAGATATATGCATATGATATATAAGTTTACATATAAGAGACCAACTTTTTACACATGTATTTTTCTCTTCTATCTTCTCTAATTCTTCTTACAAACAAACAACTACTACAAAAAGTGTTCGTGTGGAACAAATGTGAATTGTTATCTCAAATTTGTTCAATTTTGAGGCTTGACATATATCTTGGAGGTATATCGTCTGCAACCCATAACAAATCGATTGTGGTGAGGGCGATAAAGACCTCAAGGACAGGGATCACCCGTGTCACGTCTTCTACAACAATCTTGAGTCTACGAAGCTACGATTCTAACAATCTTAAGGTCTTTATAGTATTTGTTGGAGTCATGATTTTGGTGAGATGGAAGACAACACGGTTTTCAAAGATAAGTGATATTTTTCTTATTTATATTTCACCAATGAAATTGTCATTATTATTAGTTATATTTTGAGATATTTTACTAATTATTTTTGTTGATAACCATTGGTAGAAAATGAAATATGGAAATGGAATTGAAGTGGAAGAGTTATTTTAATTTACAAGTCTGTAAATTATTGTGGATGAGACGAAAATCCAATGCGAGAAATATCGAATAAAGATGACACTAAAGTTGATACAGTCGTCTTCGGATTTTATCCAAACAGGTGTCATGTTTTATTTTTATTTTAGAGAATGATATTTGTTTATCTTATAAGTATATATACATGAATCGTATATACGTGATGTACTATATCACATGTTGATAATATTTGCATGTGTGATTTTTTTTTTACTTATGATCTTATATAATAAATTAATTTAATTAATTTAATTTGATTTTGAGATAATTTAATGATTGTTAATGGTGGAACATACTTTAACTTGCATATATATATTGACTAGTAATATTTTATTAGTAGATAACATTGCTAAATGTGTATATGCATGAGTTTTAAGAAAAATATTATTCTTATAAACTAATTGAAATTAATTTATTATTATATAGTGGTTGTAGTAAAAGTTGTGAAATTTACTTTTCTCTATGTATAACAAATTAGTTGTAAATTAATTTATTTTGAGAATAAAGTAAATTTATGTTCTTCTTGAACAAAATTATGTATATAAAATTTGAAGTAATATTTAGTGTAATATTACTTGGTATTTGTATGCATAAATTTTGAGATAAATTATTTTGTTTGTGGATAATAAATTAATTATCAACTAATAGTTAGAAGAGATATTGTAGAAGTAGATTTGATTGAATAGATCTTATATATAATATGATTATGATGTTGAGAAAATACTTAAAAATGTTACTCGTAGTGTTTTTGGGATAATAATTGGTATATATTGATTATTTTATGTGTACTTCTTGTCCAAGAAGTAGTAAATTTTAATGTGATTATATGAATTTTGTATATTCTAATTGAGATAGATATTTTATTTTTAACTTTTTTTTTAAATATTGTAAAGTTAAAGTATTTCATATTATTATGAGAATTGTCTTGAATTCTATATTTGTAAATGTCAAAAGATATATTGTTTACAAGAAAACACTTGAGGATATACTAATTCATGTGTGTGAATTTTATTTGCTTTCTACATAAATTAATTTTGTTTGTGATAAATTATTTTTTTTAGAAATTAAATATAAATTTTTATATTTTATGATTTATATACAAATAAATTTGTGCAATATGATGAGTTGCGCTATAATTTGTATATAATGAGTTTTATACTATTTACATAGAGTCAAAGTGTTACGTGTTGATATACTTGAAAAATGTACATGTATAATTTTAAGTGTTTATCTGAAATAATTTTTGGATTTGAGATTTTATGGAATTACAGAAAATAATAGTTTATTTTTCTTATGCGGGGGTATTCTAAAAGATTATTATCTTGAACCAATCTTTATATGAATAACTAATACATAAAATTTACAAGAACTTATTTTTTTGTTTTGAGAAGTGTTCCTTAATATTCTTACATGGAAGTAATATTTATAGGAACATTGTCACATAAAATGCTAATTAATCTAAAATTTATTTTGAGTAGATGAATGATATTGTGAAGTGAAAATATTCAATGAGATTTTAATTATTTAAAATTGTGGGGGTGTTTTTTTAAGATTTTTTATTTATGGACTAAATTTGGCCTTTGAACTATTTTGAGCACAATTTTATTTATGTAAGAATAGTAAGGCTTGTGAATTTCTTGTTGTGAGATTCAATTTGGTTATGTAGTACTATAAAATGAAAGTCTTTGAAACACTAACTTTTGAATAATATTAAAATATGAATTTATTTCACTTAATTAATTATCTAAGGTCCTACAAAGTTAAGAACTGAACCTTAAAGGAACACTATTGATTTGGTGAAGGAAATTAATATAATAATTTGGTAAATAGAATTCCTATTTTATTAGCCGATCCAAAATATTTATGGACTGAGTTCAATAGTGAGACTGAAAATAAGTTATAAATATTAAAGTGGATACATATTAGGTGATAATATATAGTTATGTGCATATTTACTTTGAGATTCTATCGGATATAGAATTATTTATATGTTTACACTAATAATATAATTGTATAAACTATAATGTGATAGTTTTTGTGTATATTAATAATATGTTGATCATTTTACATAATATTGTTAACGTAAACACGTTTAAGACATCTATTTTTTGTCTTTATGTTGAAATATTTGTAAAATAGATGTTATCTTATTATCATGTGAAAACATAGTGAGTTTCAACTAAATCAATTTAATTGTAATGAGGGGATATATATACTGAACTAAGTTTGATAACCTTCAAATTGAAGAATTTAATAATTTTTTAATAGTGATGGTGCACTGAAAGTTAATTCTGATATAACTATTGCAAATCTGAAGTACACGTGTTACTGGGAACCTTATGTTGATATGCAATGCACGAGATCAGATATTACCTACAGTTTTAAACTTAGTATACTAATGATTTAAAATTAGTTTTTGTTAAATTTCTCAATATTTTAATAGATCACATAAATGTCAGTTATATTTTAGTGAGGGAAATTATATTGCAAGTATGTGAATTTTCACCTCATCTTGGGTATTGTTTCTTAGATGAGAAAGAAACAAGTGAGTATTTCCCATTTCACAATATGGATATAATGTTATTATTTTACGAGAGAAGTTTAATGGATTAAGGTGTTTGTTAAAACATTAATTGTAGCCTAGTCTAAAGCCTCCTATTCACAATATTGTGTTAGTGAAATTTTTTATGTAGTACAAATTATTAATTTTGGATTCATAGTTGGCTGTGATCTTGAATAAGTAAGAAAATATTCACAAGTACGTGAATATATATTTATATTTTTACAAGTAGGTGGATATATTATTACCCTTAGTGAGGGAATAATTTACTTGGAGCCGCAAGTAATACTATTGCTTTATATGATGGAGAAAGCAAATGGAATCGAAATTTGTTGTTAAAACATCAAATTGTGGCCACTTCCATTGTTTAGTTCATTATGATGTGATAATGAAGTTGTTTTGTATAGAGAAAATGAGATTACCTTTAATGGTAAGTCTTGACATGTTGGTCATAGACATAATTTTTGTTAAACAATTGATATAAGAAGGTATTATAATATTTGTTTACGAGGAAGTCAAGTGACGACTTGGCTTATCTTATTACTAAGACTTTGGCAAGAGCTTAGTAAGTTTAACTACTTGTGATATAGAACTTAAATCACTTAGTCAGGGGTGATAGGAACCCAACATATTCCTAGGTTACCCCTAGTTTATAGGTTCAATGTAAAAAATAAGTCACAATTGCTAACTGTGTTACTATCGATGTGGTTTCATATGTAGTTTAAGATAGTAACGTCTGTTGCACGACCGAGACTGAGTTATACTCTTAACAAAGTTGTTGTGTTCTTAGCAATAGAAACACATGTTGCATGACCGAGGTTAAGTTATACTCTTAACAAAGTTGTTGTGTTCTTAGCAATAGAAACACACGTGAAACACTTTGTCTATATGAACTAGAAGTGGAGCCGCTTCTTATAGAGGGTTGTGGTTACTGTCTTAGAGGTTCATAAAACAGGGTATTATGCATGACTATATTAGCATAAAACAATTGAGAATACTCACCGTGGTAAGAGGATTTTGTGTGTGTGTGACAATTCCGGTCATATCATATAGAAGTAGAGGTTCAATCTACGGACACCATCAACTTCGATGTGACTTTGAGTTGTTTACACTAAGGGAAGATTTAATGTTCGTCACACCTTCTTTTATGCATACAAGCCTTAGATTTGTTTGATAGAAAAGTGTTTGGAAGAAAAATTTGTTTTTCCAAACAAGTGGGGGATTGTTATATATTGCACCTTATTTTATACTTTTTTTTGCTAATTTTGTTTTATACTTTTGTGACTTATTATATGTTATATTTGAGTTTGATAAAACTCATTTTTGGACATAATTTAATTAAGTATAAAAGGTGTAACTTAATATCCTTTACATGGAGAATAAGTGAGAACATTTGATTTGTAAAGAAATCATTTGATTTGTGTCTATAGTGAGACATTTAATAAGGTGTAAAGTTTTTTAATAAAACTATTTTTCCTAGTCTCATTTAATAGAAAGGACTAGTAGTACAAATGTTGTAGTCTAATCTTATTTTGGAACAAAAGAAAAATAGTGAGAACTATTCATATTTTATTTAACTAGTAATTATTACTAATATGTAACTTACATATTTAGTACTAATACGTATTAGAACTATTCATGTTCTGGTCTTAAATTTGATGCTTTTGCCAAACGTCTGTAATTGTAATTGTTTTGCATATTGAAAACTCATTAAGGCTTGAGAATGTCATGAAGAATATCTGTACGTATTTATCTGCTAGTAGGTACTTTTGGAAACATGTTCACCTTCTCTCCTCAAATCTCTTTAATCACTTGCGGGCATGAATTTATTTGTAATTTTTTATTTTTCTGAAAATTGTAGCAGAATATTGGTTTATTTACTGAAATGCAACTGTGCTTAACTGTATGTTCTTATCATGTTTCAATATTATTTGAACCTATTTTGTTTCTTTTAGATGGGACAAGAGAGGAGATAAGTGCTAGTGGTACATCATATCTGAACAGGACTGAGGCTGCAAATGTTGAAAAAATTGTGACGACTTTCTTAAAGAGTGGTGTAGTTCCTAGTCAGGTATATTTTTATTGAGCTTTTGTACTTTTTACTTTTCGTTGAGGGCTTCTACACCTTAATGTCATAGTTTTATTACTCTATTTATCTTACAGATCAATAGGGATTATAACACCATATGAAGGGCAGCGTGCATATATTGTCAACTATATGTCGAGAAATGGCGCTCTAAGGCAGCAACTTTACAAAGAAATTGAGGTAATCTTTAAATCCTCCTTGCTGCTGATAAATACATTTCACTGTTGGTATCTTCTATTTGTAGTGAATCAATTATTTTTGGTATATGCTGTGATTCAGAGATTACAGCAGCTTTGTGTATTACTGATGGAGCACTTGTTGTGGTTGATTGCATTGAAGGTGTATGTGTCCAAACAGAAATAGTTCTCAGACAAGCCCTTGGAGAAAGGATTCGATTTGTCTTGACTGTGAACAAGATGGACGGGTGTTTTCTGGAGCAATTTGATTTCTTAATGCATAGTTGTTTTGTCTTCTCAAAATTTGATTATTTTTTTTTGTTTTTACATTGACATAAATGTTTCTTTTCATGATCAGATTCATTTCTAGTTTCTACAGTGCTATGTAACATGTTCATTTATATTTATATTGAAAAGTGAATTTGAGATGCATATATGGATAGTTTGGTATATATTTTGTGGATGTAGTAATTTAAAATTGTAAACGAATGGTATTATTGGGATGTATTTTGAATGGTTGATAAATTTTGGCTTTAAATTTAAATGAGAATTTAGACCTTTAGCTATATATCATGGCATTAATTAGCATATTGCAGGTGCATTGGTAATGTAGGTGAACCACAACTTTTTTTTTCTTTTTTTTATCTACAACATTTTAAAAATGTTGTATATTTGTATAAATAAATGACACCTTCTAAACGTTGTATAAATTTGTTTAAACGTTGTCGATTGTTGCTTTCTATGGTCGATATTTAAAAACAAATGTTATATGCATGTATTACAGCATTTTTAAGTCACAATACAACGTTTTAAAAACGTTATATAAATTTGTCTAAATAGATGACACATTATAAATGTTGTGTAAATGTGCCCAAACATTGTCTGATATATTAAACTACAACATTTTTAGCTAGAAAACGTTGTGGAATCATATCTTCTACAATGTTTTCAAGCATCTGCTAATTTATGAAAAATAAATCTATAACGTTTTTTTCTTAAAAAACGTTGTATAATGTGTCTAACTACAACGTTTTAAAAACGTTGTGTAAGGGTGTCAAATAGATGACACCCTTAACCACGACGTTTTTCTAATTGAAACCACAATATTTTTTCCGCGTTATCTATTTACTGTTTTGTAATAGTGTACGTGTAGTTAAATATAATTTAATAGTTATAATATGTAACTTACAATATATATGCTTGGATAAATATATAAGATGAGATATATGCATATGATATATAAGTTTACATATAAGACACCAACTTTTTACATATGTATTTTCTCTCTTCTATCTTCTCTAATTCTTCTTATAAACAAACAACTACTATAAAGAAGTGTTCATGTGGAACAAATGTGAATTGTTATCACATATTTGTTCAGTTTTGAGGCTCGACATATATCTTGGTGGTATATTGTTTGCAACCCATAGCAAACCGATCGTGGTGGAGACGTTAAAAACCTTAAGGACAAGGATCACCTGTGTCACGTTTTCTATAACAATCTTGACTAAGAAACTACGGTTCTAACCGTAATCATCCAACATACTGTCACTTAAGTCAGAATATCTTAGATTTCCATGTACATGTCTTAGCCATTTATAACAGATCTTTCCATGTATTCACATTATCAGTACAATATAATTTGTCAAACTAAGTATGTCGCCCCCTTTGTGCAAAAAGAACTATGTTACAAATAGAGAAACATATAGCATCATATGTCATATTAAGTACTAAAGATAGGTTGATATCCCCAAAAATATTCAAATCAGAGTGCCAAATTATCCAAAATTATAATAAACATCCATAGTACTAAATAGGATAACAAAATCAAATGATAAAAGATTTTACCAAAGCACTTTATGAATGACAAGCTAACGATGAAACTACAACTATTTTAGGCAAAATAACTTTTTTCAAAGTGGGATCGTTCCTAACAATTTGCGATTGTTCTAGTGGGAGAAAAAAAAGGATGATGAGCTACTCCTTTTAGGATGAATGGCCAGACCCCAGAAAATAGAATAAACAAAATAATACCCAAATTAGTAGTAGTAAACTCGATTGATTTTCCTTTCACAAAAGTGGTGTACAGATTTCCCTTGTGTTCAAAGTTTGTATAAAACTGTTGAATCATTGATGTTATACCCGAGGACTCAAAACTTTCTTTCAAGGAAGAGTTTTGGTAGAGAAATAGGTCAATCGACTTTTCATAAACAAGAGTCTTGGAAACAATGGAAGTTTTAAATCTAGACTCGAAATTTAAGCCTCCAAAGAAATTATCAGAGAGATTTACGGAAAGAGTTACCGGCACAGATGAACGATGTTGATGCCGACGAGACTGGGTAGGGACTTTATCCTTGCCTTTGACTTCTTTTTTGGAAAAGATACCTGGTTTAGCCATGGATGAGGGTTATGAAGGTTCGTGACCTGCTGGTTTCGATGCATGTTGATGAGAATTAGATCCTTCTTGTTTTGTAACCATGGAAGATAAAAGGATGTCGTTATCAGTCTCAGATGAAACTCTTAACGGCTTAGAGTGACGAGTTGCCATTGTTTGTTTGATTGGAAGAACAAAGCTTGGAGAAGACGATGAGAATAAATTGAATACCAAAGAGCGGTTTTTGGGTGAATTTGGTATAGTAAGAGAGAAAAATATTTTGACCACAAGTTTTGGAAAAAAAGAACATTGCAAAAATTAAATGGACTCCTAATTTTAATTTCCAAGATTCAAAGCCTCTTCCAATTTTCATATTCCAGTTTCCATAAAATTTATACATAAGCTTCTAATTTTGATTTTCAAGATTTAAGCACACAAACCCATCAATTAATCCAAAAATTATGCAATCATCAGTTCAGTAAGAGCTTTTCTATGTGAACATAGAAATTAGACATGAGTGTATTTAAATTTTACTTATTTATATTTGAATACACTCATGTCCAATTTTCATGTCCAATATCCATATACAAATAGAGTGTTTGGTTCAGTAATCAATCACTTAACAAAATATTAGAGCAGTTTAGCACATAATGAGCATAACCATATAATATTTAGATAAACATATAATCCAGTTAACCACATAAATCAATTATTCACAAAATAATCAGTTACTAAATCATATATGCACATTCTAAGTTCCATTCTTAATGAACAAAACCTTTCTTCGCTCAAGGATTTAGTGAATAAGTTTGCTAGTTGATGCTCAATGGAAATAAATATTAATTTAATTAAACCTTTTGTCACATTATCCTGGTAAAAATGTTGTCTCACTTCTGTGTTTTGTGCGTGAGTGCAATACTGAATTTTTTAAATATATCAATTGTGCTAGTGTTATCATAGTATATTGGCACGTTATTACATATAACATCAAAATCATATAAATATTTACCCTCAGTTGTTGATAATACTACTGAGGCTTGCTTTTTACTATGCCAAGACACTAAGAGACACCAAGTGTTGATCGATTTCACAATCAATATATGCATGCAAATATACACTGTTAACAAGTAATAAAGTGAAAGTAGAGTATCGTTCCCACGATGAATTATTAATAAAAATTACTAAGTACTAACTCTTAACCAAACTAATTTTATTTAAACAATCAATTTAAAGTTTGAAATTAAATTATTTAATTAAACTAACACTAACTACCACTAGTTAAAAATCAGATTATAGAGTTTTAAGATCACAACTTCACTTATTGTTTCACTTAAATTAATACACTTCTTATCATTTATGCTCACTATTCTAAATTGTTAATCAAGAACACAAAAATAAATATGACCATCTCTCAATGCATCATACTCAAATCAACTTAAATCCACAGATGATAGAATTAAGAAGAACACCCTAATTAACTAATTCACTATATCTCTATATGAATTACAATTAAAGAGGATTTAAAGCACAAGTTCTCTATCAGATTACATGCGATGCATAGGTATATGTCTATCCTAGACATAAATTATGAATTTCAACGCCATGTAGAAAACACAATCACATGCTATTATGATCAGATCTAAATTTATAATTCCGTTTCTCAATTTCATATAGATTATCATGGTAATTATTAGCTAGGCAATTAAACACTAAACACAAACCATAATAGACAATCCAAGAATAATCAACAATAATTAACAAAGAAACATACTAAGGTAAGCTACGCAATAAGATCCGTTGTAATCTTAAAATAGAATTTAGTTCATTTTTATTGAATTAAAATCAATTGAATAAACATTGAAAGACAAAAATAGAAGTAGAGAAGAAGATGACATCTGTTGTCTGTAAATCTGAATCTCCCTCCTACTCTTGCTTTGAATCTTCAATGATCTCCAAGTTACTTCAATCTCCAAATCTAATCTAAACTAGGGTTTTTTCTAATCTAATGAAAACTAATCTAATGGAATTAGCTCTCAATCCTAGTGAATTCTCCTCCTTTTATATCCCTCTTCACGTGTCTTTTAGCCCTCCTTAAAGTCCTTGAACCAATCAGTCAAACAAATCCTTCTCGAACTCAACTTCTGAAACATAGCAAATCAACCTTTTCTCTTCCCGACAACCCCGCCTCGGCGGGCTTACTTTTTGACTTGGCCCCGGTGGACTTTTTACACTAAGGAAACTCGCCCCGGCGGGCTTGCTATTCTAGAAATTACAAAAAATGTCACTAAGCTCCATCTTTCATGTTTTGACCCTTCGAAGCCGTTTTCTACAACACAAACACAAACACAAAAACAAGTGAAATTGCACTAAAAATACTTAAAGTTAACAAAGATTTAAGCCTTAAAGATGTCCAAATTATAGGTAAAAAAATCCACTCATCACTAAGCTTGTCCCAAAAATGTACAAGCCCCACTATTATTTTTTCTATCAATTTGACAACCTGCATAGTCTGCATATGAGTAGCCTATTAGATCAAAATCATTGCATATAGGTTAACATAGACCAAAATTAATAGTGCCACAAAGATATTTAAAAATTCCTTTGACCGCTTTTAAATGTGACTCTTTTGGTTTCGCTTAGAAACGTGCACATAGACAAACACTATACATTATATCAGGTCCAGAGATATTTAACTATAATAAACTTCTTATCATACAATGATATTTTGTTACCTCTACATCAACACCTTTTCCATCAGATGTGAGCTTGATAGATGTACTTATGGGGGTTACTTTTCATTTTCATTTATCAAAATTGAATCTTTTGAGTAATTCATTTGTGTAAAGTATTTGGTTTGGTGTATGTAAATGCCATCCTTTCCTTGCTTTATTTGGAGTCCCAAGAAATAATTTAGTTCTCCCATTAAGATCACATCGAACTCTTTATGCATGCACTTGGAAAATCACTCACAAAGCAAATCATTAGTAGAATCGAATATTATATCGTCTACATATATTTTTATAATGATAATATCTTTATTTTCACGCTTAACAAGTAATGCAGAATTGATTTTACCTCGGGTGAAACCATTTGAGAGAAGATACTTACTTAACCTTTCGTACCATGCTCTTGGAGCTTGTTTGAGTCCATAGAGAGCCTTTTCTGCGCTTGTACACATGGTTAGGGTATTTTTCATGCTCAAATTAAGGAGGCTGTTTTACATATACTTCCTCATTTATGTAGCCGTTTAGGAATGCGTTTTTTACGTCCATTTGATGTAGCTTAAATTGTTTGTATGAGGCAAAAGCTAATAAAGTTTGGATTGACTCCAATCTAGCTACCGAGGAAAATGTTTCTTCACAGTCAATCTCCTCTTGTTGATTGTACCCTTGAGCCATAAGTCTTGCTTTGTTGCGGGTTATTGTTCAATGCTAATCGAGTTTATTTTTAAACACACATTTGGTTCCAATGATTGAAACTCCTTTTGGTGGAGGAACTAGTTCCCAAACTTGACATCTTTCAAACTGCTGTAGTTTATCTTGTATTGCCAACAACCAATTTTCATCAAGTATGACTTCCTTTGTGTTCTTTGGTTCTATTTGTGATAAGAATGCTGAGAATGCACACATATTTTGAACTCATCTTCTTGTTGTAATGTCATGGTTTATATCACCAATTATATTTTTTGGAGGTGATTCTTTGAGATAACATGATGTTTTAGGCATTGTTCTAGCTGCTACCTATTTTTCATGTGTTAAACTAGATCAAAATTTGAGGACTCTTCTTTACTCTATGTTGATTCTGATTCTTGTTATTCCTGTTTTAATAATGCAGTATGCTGTTTCTTTGTGTTTGGTAAACTATTTTTCTCTGTCTGTCTTACTGGAACTGCAATAGTTTATAGAATACCTGTGTCCTCATCTTTTTCTCTTGGCTGGTCATTGGTAGTCTCATCATGGTTTATATGGACAGATTGAAAGTATTATACCCTTAAGCCAATCACATTGGATGTGATAAACATTTACTTTGTAATCTTGTTCATTTATTAATAAAAGAATTTATTTAATTAAAAGGCATTCTTTATCCATGTTTAATTAGTGATGAGAGAGATTGTAGAATGGGTGAGGAAGTGGCTTATCAAAGAGTTAAGGCTGAACATCAACGACTAGGTGGTCTACTTCAACCCTTAGAAATTTTGAAATAGAAGTGTGAGCATATTACTATAGACTTCGTAATAGGACTTCCAACCACTCAAAAGGGTTATGACGCTATTTGGGTGATAGTAGATCGACTGACGAAATTTTCTCATTTCTTGCCAATCAAGGTGAGATTCAAGCTAGATCAATTAGCTAGGTTGTATATTAAGGAGATAATTTCTAGGCACAAAGTCCCGATTTTGATCGTTTCAGATCGAGATCCATGATTCACATCAAATTTTAGGAGGAGTATTCAAAAACATCTGGGAACACAATTAAGGTTGAGCACTGCGTATCATCCTCAAATCGACGGACAAAACGAGATAACTATACAAACTTTGGAGGATATGCTGAGAGCATGTATTATGAATTTTAAGAGAAATTGGAACGATTACTTACCCCTAACGGAGTTCGCATACAATAACAGTTATCCCGCGAGCATTAGAAGGCTTCCTTACGAACTTTATACGAGAGGAAATGCAAAACAAAACAATGTTGTGACGAGGTTGGAGAGCGTCAACTGCTTGGGCCAGAGCTGGTTCAGCAAACCGCAGAAACTGTTCGAGTGATTCGAGCCAGGCTAAGACTGACATAAAATCAACAGAAGAAATATCCAGATCAACATCGAAAGAAGAGAGAGTTTAACGATGGGAGATATGTATTTCTAAAAGTATTTTTCTGGAAAAAGAAATTAAGATTTGGGAAGAAAGAAAAATTTAGTCCTAGATTTATAGGACTTTTTGAAGTGTTAAGGAAAGTATGAGAGGTTGCTTATGAAGTAAATTTACCTCATGAGTTTGAACACATACATAATGTGTTTCATGTATCTGTGTTACGTCCCTACAAACCCGATTATAATCATGTAATAGATTATGAACCTATACAGTTTGAGAGGAACCTAACTTATGAGGAGATTTCTGTTCAGATCATTGACATGAAAGAAGAAATATTAAGGAATAAAGTAATACCTTCTATGAAGATAGTTTGGAGAAATAAAAATGTAGAAGAGGCTAAGTAGAATATCGAAGATAAAATGAAAAAAAATCACCCACACCTATTTAAATGAGTTCTAAATGATTTTGGGGACGATGTCCTTATAAGGAGGGGGGGAATGTAATATTCAAAAGATTTTTGTACACATGGTAATGGAAAATGTGAAATTTCAATAAAGTTAAACTAGAAATTAGAAATGTGGTTTCTAAGTTTGTATGTATCAATAAATATGTATTACATTTATGCAAATGAAAAGTGAGGAAATAACTAACTTTGGAAGGAAATAAAATTGACTTACAAGTAACTAGTAAAATCGAAATAAAAATGGAATGGACTAGGAATGGAATAAGTCTTGGTCCATTAGTAAAGCCTTTGGGCCACTTAGAAGTTTCAACTCACTTGAACATATGAGCCAAGCAATCCCACTTGGTTATATGAACTAGCCCAATAACCAAGCCCAATAAACTAACCCAAGTCTAAAATTTTCCATATGCACATATATATTGCAAAAAAAAGGAAGGGGATAAGGATCCGGCCAACCTCTTGGCCATAGATTTCAAATGAAGCCTTAATTATATAATTAACTACTAATCATGGAGATTACTTGCATATGGAAAAGATTTAGCCTAATTAACCTAGAGGTGTATTAGAAAGATAGAAAGTTAGATGATTAATTTGACCATAAAACAAAGAAGTCATGGAGGGAGGAAAAGAGTATTAGTAAACCTTGCTTATATATATCCAACCCTTATATCTTATCCAACACTTTACCAACACAAGATCAAAGAGTTAGAAAGGAGATAGAGAGGGGGGGGGGGGGATTCAGCAACCTAGGAGTAGAGAAAAGAGGAAGAAGATCAAGCAAGTAACAAAAGAAGCAAGAAACAAGAAGCAAGGATAGAAAAGCCAAACTAGGAAAGTATTAACCCTAAATCCCTCTTTCTTTATTAAACTTTTCTTGTAAAAGATCTGGAGTTATGTTAATATACATGAATTGCACTTGTTTACAATTAAATATGTTGGATCTTGGTAGTATATGGCTTAGATCATGAAAAAACTTTGAAGGAAAACAATAAAACCTAAATGGAAACTTAAACTCGCTATGTCAAAAAAACCCCCTAAAATTTGACCTAAACTTGTAACATGCATAATGTAACACGCCCAAATCCAGGTACTCAAACTTCCCTCAGATTTGGTGTTCGCTGAACAAAATAATTAACATCTAACTACCCATAATAATGATAACAATAAAATTGAAATAGAAATCCTCCCAATATAGGGTTACAACATCTTAAACAAATAAATCTCAGGTTATCTTAATACATCATATGCGGAAACATCATAAACAAATAAGTCTTAGACATCACATCATAAGTCTTAATATAAATATTCTCAAATATTAAATAAGTTTTCATCATTTGCTTGCTTTTCCCTCGCCCTTACTTGTGGATGGCTCATCAACTCTTTCAATCTTAGTTGCAATATTATTATGTAAGAGTGAGCAACAATTGCCCACAAGTTTAACAATAGAATAATAATAATAACATGCACATAAAAATGGATATTGAGCAAAAAGAAGTCTCGACTTTTGAATCAAGATTAGAACAGAAATTAAAAGTACGTCTGAGGGTCACAAGACCATGAATTATGTCCCAGGTTATCGAGTATTTCTACTTTAAACCTTTAACAGCCGTAAGACTATATAGACCTAACCTCTCGTACTTAGGGGGATCAGCCCTATGTACCATGTATATCGCATAATATAATCCCCTGTAGTAGGGTTGTTTATCTCAGCTTTGACATTAGAGTCTGCACCAAAGGAAGTTTGGTTTGGATTGATCTCAAGGGTAATTTAGTGTTCAATAATCATCAACTAAGGATTAGTTGAATCAATAAAGATTTAATAATCATTCACGAGTTCGTTAACAACGAATCATTATAAAGGGATACAATAGCAATGATAGAATACTGTTGAATCATAAGTGGATAAGTATCATATATCAAAGTCATGCTTTCATAACAAAAAACATAGGCATTGAATAGTATAAGTAAGAAACCTTGCTTGAATAATAATAATCTAAGGTTAAACTTGCTCAATAAAGTAGCGTTTGAAAATCTTGTACAACTATAATCAAGTTAGAGATAAGGAACTTGCTCAAACAAAGTTTATGGATTAGAAAACTGGCTCAACATAAGAGTAGGGTTCAGAAACTTGCCTCGTGTGTTGGCTAAATGATTACCGCTCACGTTCACCACAAGTCCTACACACATACCATATGTATTCATAACATTCATTAATTTCATTAATATTAACTTTATAGGTTTAATCCTTTCTTTTAATATGACTTGTTAACTTGGTTTAAGTTCTGATCATTACCATCATCTGTACACAATAAAAAACCAAAACTGTCCAGTTCTGCTACCCATCGACTTCTGAAGTCTTAACTTCCAAAGTCATGATGCTTCTTCAAAAGAAGTTCGCCATAACCGAAGTCATGACGCCATCCGGAGCCGAACTTCGACCGAAGTCGAACCCTGACCCCGAAGACACAATCGTGATGTCATCTGAAGTCGAATTCCAACCGAAGCCGAACTCTGACTCCGAAGACACAACCATGATGCCATCCAAAGTCAAACTCTGACCGAAGCCGAACTCTGACTCTGAAGACATAGCTATGAAGCCATTCGAAGTCAAACTTCGAACGAAGCAGAACTCTGACTCCGAAGGTATAGACATGACGTCATCCGAAGTTGAATTCCGACCGAAATCGAACTCTGACTTCGAAGACATATGACACGACTACCCAGTATCCAATTCTGCAGTTCACGAATGAGCATAGAACATGGCCAAAACTTCAGATAAACAACGAATTCAATATTATCCATGTGTTCTGAATTTGACAGAAGCATTTAATGATATTCTTAGCATGCTTTTAACAACTTAGATTACATAAAAAACTGAATTTGAATTCATAATTTTCATGTTCTTGTTATTTTTCAAAGTTTCGTCAAATTTCATGAAATCACAAATTACAGATTCATTATAGCACAAAATCAGTCCGTTTAAGTTTCGTTCTTTTCGTTTTTACATGTATAAACATATTCAATTATCAATTCACCGATTAATATACAATTGAAGCATGAATTTTTGTACTTTTAAGCCATATTCATATATATTTCTCTGTAAATTATAAAACTCCAAATTAAACACAGTTTCATGAATTTGATTACTCTAAAACACATTTAAATCATATATAATTGAACTATACATGCTTATAAACATTTAACATCAAGTTTTTAACAAATAATTCATGAATTTTGAATTAACAGAGAATCTTAATTAAACTTTCATTGAGAACTCAAGAACATAATTTTAAAGCTTGAGATTAAGGAATTACCCTTGATTTCTCTACTTCGATTGCTAGAATGTGAAAGAAAGCTTCTTTAATTCTCCAACTTCTTCTTCAATCTCAAGGATTCTCAAATTTTCTCTCTTTTCTCTCTGTATTCTCCAACTGATATGATATAACGAAGTCTGATAATAATATATATTACATATACAAATAACTGATGGGATCATGGGCAGCAGTTAAGCGCAACAGGAAATTAACTGCTCCCATGTTCCTTAAGTCATGTTTGGCTAGCACCAAATTATCTCCTTTCTCATTATTTTAATTAATTCATTTATTATATAGTTTATTTGTCACACTTTAATTAATCACATAATATTATTTAACTCACTTAAATAAAAGGCAATATTACCCATTAAATCACACCATCATATAATTAAAATTCTCATTTATTATTTATAACAAATAAATAAAAGTCTAATTAATTATTAAATTAATTAAAACAACATTAAAATTATTTAACAACTCATTTAATTTAATTATCTCAATTAAATTCTCACTTTGATCTATAAAATTATTTCACATTAATTTAATCAATGTGACACACTTAATTAAATTAATCTACCACAATTCCAAAATAATTATTTAACTAAATAAATAAATTAAAAAAATATTTATTTAATTCAATAAATATTTAAAAATAATAATTACAAAAGTCTCGTTCGTCACATCTTTCCCTTCTTAAAAGGATTCTGTCCCCGAAATCACAATTCAATTAATTCGTCCCGTTACACATAACTCTTAGCATACTTTTCTTTTTTGCATGATTCTTATTGCGGATGATAGATATGTAAGTTAGATACAATTCAGAGGTGGTTTGAAACATAAATTCCATATAAATTATTTTTGGTGATTTTTCTACCAAAATAGGATAGACTGTTGAACCTACTAAACTTATTCTTGTGCAGACTGTTTAGGATATTTGTCTTGCCTGGAAAATTTCAAGCTTTTGGCATATGGTATGTAATACCCGAAAAATAATAATAATGATAAATAAATATTAAATAATAAAAATTATTTTTTGTTTTAAAATATATTAATTGGACTTTGTATTTTATTTGGGTCAAAGTGGTCATTTAATTTTTATGGGCTAATAAATATTAATGAGTGATGGGTATATTAATTTAGTACAAATTGGGCTTTAAAAGTTATTGGGTTTGATTTATATGTGGGTAACAATAAATCCTATTGAAATTAAGATAGTTAATAAGATATGTTATAAAATAAATGTCTAAAACCTAATTTGCTCAACATTACGTCTAGCACGAACTGACTTAAGGAAAAGAAAAGGAGAACAAACCCGCTGTTAGGGAGAAAGGAAAAAGGAGAGGAATTATCTGTTCCTCTCGCGTCTGCAACAGAAGCTTAAGTCATGTAAGATGACTTTTCATATATCATGTGGAAGACCTTCTTTAATTTGTATATATATATATATATATATATATATATATATATATATATTAATTATAATACTGTGATAGTAGGTATATATATAATTGAGGTGCATGATATGCTGACAACTTATAGAAATTTGATGATTTTGCATGGAGTATGTCATGGGTATGTCATGGGCATTCTAAGACTGTGATGGTAATTAATGGGGCTATATATATATCATGTTCGTATATATATGGAGTAAAAAGCAGGAGAGTAAAACTTTAAAATACTAAATAAAACTATGAAATATGGATGAATTTTGTAGGTGCATCAACTTGTATATTTATATGTGGCTTTTATATATGCATTCTGTTACAATACTTTAGTTAACAATTATAATATTTTGGTTAATATATTGTGAACAATTTTTTCAAAAATGTTTAAAATTGGAAGTTTACAGGAATAAACAATAATTATACTAGTAACAATTATAATAATATTAATGGGAGTCTTAGGAAAAGTAAATTTGTAATTAGTAACGATAATTTGTTCTATATTATCTTAGTCATAATATTCTTTACTGGGCTAGTTGAGCTCACCCTTTTCCTTTTTGTTCCATTTTTCTTCTCAGGAGGAGAGAATGTAGCGAGTTCTAGTCGGGGTGTGGAATAATGGTTCTATAGAGTTGTTTTAGTAGTCCTCACCATTTTTGTAAAATGATGTACCAATAATTGTAATGAGGACTTATTTGGGTGTAAATATTGTCTAGATGGCAATATTTGTATTTAAACTCACAGTTTAAGTGTTGTCGTATTTTGCTCGACAACTGTATTAATAAAGTTGTAGTTGTTTCTGTACCATATTATTGACGACTCAAAATGGGTGATGTATACCTATTTTGGGAGGCGTCCTGATTAATATCGAGCTTAGGGATATGATCTCTGGCGGAGATCGGGGAATAGAACTAGGAGGGGAGAGACGAGTAAAACTTTCGCTAGTGTGTCTTACCTAAACTTATTTGTTGCTTGGTTAGTATATAGGGATATTATGTGATATGTTAACTTCTTTAATTAACCCTTATTTTATGGCAGTATTTGAGAATGTCGATTGAGAATGTTAATGATGGAGTAAATGAGGCCAGTGGAGACACCTTTTACTCACCAACGAGGAAAAGCGTGTAACAAGTGGCAATGTTCTCTTGTGAATAACATCATTTGAGCAGAGATGATGAGCAGCGGGATGTTTAGAAGCTTTTTGCGATTCATACAAAATCGAAGACGAGGAGACTCGTGTTCAAAATCTGAGTAGAAATGATAACAACGCCGCGGTTTGTCACAAATTAAGCGATTCAAAGAGTTGGGACCACGAATTTTGGGGAAAGCGGATCCGATTAAAGGCGGAAGCGTGGGTCAAGCAAATTGCCAAGATATTCGATGTCTTGGGATGCACGGCGGAGAACGAGAAGGTTCCATTCGCCACCTTTATGTTAAGTAATGAGGCATATTATTGGTGGGAATCGTGAAGCGTACCCATCCGGCGCCTTTTCAGCATGTCTTGGGAGCGTTTCAAAAAGCATTCAATGACAAGTACTTTCACGAAAGTATTCATCATATGAAGGAAGTAGAGTTTATTAGATTTGAACAAAACAACATGACGGTGTCCCAGTACGAGGCGAAGTTTGCAGAGTTATCCAGGTTTGCACCTCATTTGGTGGAGAATGAAGAATGTATGACGCGGTTGTTTTTAAGAGGTTTGAAACCCGACATACGTCAATATCTCATTTCTCATAAATTTTCTCTCTATTCGGATGTTGTCAGCAGGCTCAATTATTAGGCGAGATACTTGAAGTACGTTCAATTGAGGGGACCACAAACCAGGATCATCTGGGTGACAACGATCCATCGTGAACAATGATAACCAACGGAGAAAGAAATATCTCTGACAAAAGCGGTAACCACTCTGGTGGTAATCATGGCCATGAAAATAGGAGAAGCTAGTCGGGGGGAGATTTTAAAAGAAGATTCAACAATGACAACGTGAAGATGTCGGCACCAATAGCAACCGGTTCTAAGGGAGGAGAAACGACTCTGGGTCGTATCTTTATAAATGCGGGAAGAGGGACATATCATCAAAGCGCCTTAGCAAGTTCAAGGTATGTTATAATTGTGGAAAGGAAGGACATATCGCTCGAGATTATACGGTAGCGAAACCAAGTCCAGCGGGGATGGTGATTCAAAAGGCTGTCCTAGAAAAGTCAAAGTCAACGGTTCCTGGAAGAGCGTTTGTCGTGACTGGTCAAAATGCGAGGAACCCAAACGAGGTGATCACGGGTTAGTTAATTATAAATTCTTGTGAAGTTTATACCTTATTAGATACCGGTTCTACCCATTCATTTATCTCTCCTGCTTGTGCTCAACGTTTAAACTTGACTCTGGAGAAATTAGACTTTGACTTATCTGTGGAGACTCCTAAGTCAAAGTCTAATTACCAGTCACGACAAACGCTTTTTCAGGAATCGTTGACTTTAACTTTTCTGGGACAGCCTTTTGAGTCACCATCCCTGCTGGACTTGGTTTTGCTACCGTACAATCTCGAGCGATATGTCCTTCCTTTCCACAATTATAACATACCTTGAACTGTTGTGGGCAGTTTGGGCTGATATGTCCTTCTTTCCCGCATTTATAGCATACGACCGGTGGTCGTTCTCCTCCCTTAGAACTAGTTCTTCTTTGCCGACGTCTTTACATGGTCGTTGTTGAATCTCCTCTTTTAAAATCCCTCCCGCCCTTCTTTTATTCTCATGGCCATGATTACCACCCAGTGGTTTGCCGCTTTTGTCCGTATTTTTCTTTCTCCATTTGGTTATCGTTGTTCGATGATCATTATCACCCAGGTATGATCCTGGTTGTGGTCCTCAGTTGAACGTGCTTTTCGTTATCTCGCTCTAATAATTGAGCCTCATTGACAACATCTGAATCAGAGAGAAAATTTATGAGAAATGAGATATTGTCGTATGTCGGGTTTCAAACCTTTCAGAAACATCCGCGTCATACGTTCCTCATTCTCCACCAAATGAGGTGCAAACCTGGATAACTCTGCAAACTTCGCCTCGTACTGGGACACCGTCATATTATTTTTTTCTAATCTAATAAACTCTACTTCCTTCATATGACGAATACTTTCAGGAAAGTACTTGTCATTGAACAGTTTCTGAAACGTCTCCCAAGACATGCTGAGTGCGGCTGGATGGGTACGCTTCACAAATTCTCACCAGTAATCTGCCTCATTACGGAACATAAAGGTGGCGAATGGAACCTTCTGTTCCTCTGTGCATCCCAAGACATCGAATATCTTGGTGATTTATTTGTTACGTTTCTTCGCTTTATTCGGATCGCTTTTCCCTGCACTCGGTGGTCCTAACTCTTTGAACTGCTTGGCTGTGACAAACCGTGCGTTGTTATCATTTCCATCGGTATTTTGTGCACGAGTCTCCCTTGTTTGATTTTGCATAAACTGCAAAAAGCTTCTAAACATCCCGTCGTTCATCATCTGCTCAGTGGTGTTGTTCATAGGAGGAACATTGTTAGCCTGTTGCACGTTCTCCTCGTTGGTGAGTAAAGGTGTCTCCACGGTCTCATTTACTCCACTGTTAACATTCTCAGTCGACATTCTCAAATACTGCCATAAAATAAGGGTTAATTAAAGAAATCAACATATCACATAATATTCCTATATACTGACCAACCAACAAATAAGCTTAGGTAGTAGGACACACTAGCGAAGGATTTACTCCTGCCTCCCTCCTAGTTCTATTCTCCGATCTCCGCCAGAGATCAAATCCCTAAGCTCGATACTAATCATGGTACGCCCCCAAAATAGGTATACATCACCCATTTTGAGTCATCAATAACATGGTATGAGAAATAACTACAACTTTATTAATACAACATAAAAACTGTGAGTTTAAATACAAATATTTCCATCTAGACAATATTCACACCCAAATAAGTCCTTATTATAATTATTGGTACATTATTTTACAAAAATGGTGAGGACTACTAAAACAACTCTATAGAACCATCATTTCACACCCCGACTGGAACTCGCTACATTCTCGCCTCCTGAGAAGAAAAATGGAACAAAAAGGAAAATGGTGAGCTCAACTAGCCCAGTAAAGAATATTATGACTAAGATAATATAGAACAAATTATCGTTGGTCTTCAACAGGGAAAAATCTGATAAAATACAATAGACAACAAGTTTCAGATCAATATTCGCAGCGGAAATAATAATTCATAGATGAGTTACGTAGAAAATGAAATCTACTATAATCTATGAATTTAAAAATTTATCATCAATATTTTATCCCTGTAACATCAATCAATATATATCTTGAATCAAATATTCATCTTTGCACTACAGGCCAAATATATTCATCAGTTGGTCATGTTCATCTCAACACCTGTTCATCTTTGCACTACGGGCCAAAGATATTCATCAAAAAATTCATTCATCTTTGCACTACAGGCCAAAGATATTCAGTAATATCATCATTTAAGACTGAGGATGATGAAAAATATTTTAAAAAAAACGAATCCAGTGAAACAAAAGAATAAATATTAAGGATTCGTACATTAAAAAATCTGAGTTCAAAAACACTTCATAAATAATTATAATGGAGTAAAATTTAAGAATGATCAAAACATGGATACAATTAAAGCTAGTATCCATAATAGATATTTTGCACAAAAATCAAAAATTTAATTTTTCTGTGAATAGTGCAGTGATTCGTGAATAGTGTCAGATATCGTGAATAGTCACAGTATACGTGAATAGTAACCCCGACACTAAAAGACAAGAATTTCACAAGAAAAATCTTACCAATAATCCGGCATAATTATATTAGAAGAAATAATATCATTTTTTTTAAAAATATAACATCCCTTACCTCGAAAAGAATAGTACTTCTGGCTGGAATATCAGATATAACGCTAAAAGAACTTGCACCGTATAGCAACACTCAAAGTATCAAAATACTCACAAGAATACGCTCGATAATATAGAGAGAGAAAACTTGGCTTTACAGTGTAATTTTCAATTTAACCTAAGACCTATTTATAGGAAAATGCTTAGAACACCAAAAGCGTAAAATTTAATATAATAATATTATTTATAAACTAAATTCCTAAGCACACCACCAACTGATTTTAACCATTTAACACATGCCCCATAAATGAAAAAAACGTTTTTCTTTTAAAAAATATTTAAAACTTCAAAAATCAATAATTCTGGAACTTCAGAACTTTAATAATTAATAATAAATAGCCCTTTTATCAGAAAAATTCGAACCTTATGTCTTTTCCAAAGGAAATTCCATTCTCTACAACTTTGCAGAAGAAAGTTTTTCCAAATTCCAAACAAAAATTGACCGAAATCCACAAACGGGCGATTTTACAAGGTATAATCAAATTTCAGTCAAGAAATGGGGTCCACAAACATGAAAAACATGTTTTTAATATTTATTGTAACAAAAATATTCTTCCTCCTCATTTATTCATATATCACACTTTTATTGTAAAAATATCACCATTATTATATTATTAAAATATAATAATATATTTAAATGAATTATTTTATCATAAAAAGATAAAATATCAATTTTCAACAATTGTCACTTTAAAAATTTTCTCCATTTATATCCACATTAAATGAATATTTCCTTTATCATATAAATCAATAATTAATTATTCATAAATAATATTACAGAATCCACAATCTTGTAACCAAGTTAAGATTCTCGAGGAAGAGGGGCTTTTCAATAAGGATTTTCCTTCTTGGCAAGCATAATTAGGTGACCAAACCTCTCCTTAGACAGAATTTTCTAGACATTGCCAATAATGCTATCTAATAATATTATTCAAATAATATGAATTATTGATCTGATAATGGAAAATACTGTGTAATGACAATTATTGAAACAATAATAATATAAAATATCAACGTAGCAATTATTGAATCAATAAAATAAAATATTGAACAGTAATTATTGTAACAATTATTGAGTAATGCCTTCTTACGTAAGAATCAATAATTGGTGCAATATCGCATCTTCTTGTGTTTTAACCATAAGGGTATTTCAACAAAGATTAACTTAGTAATAACTATACTGTTATTTATAAACAACTTATACTTGTCGTTTTCTTCATCCAATTGCTTTCCGTTATGGGGCCCTATTAAGAAATTTATTGTAGCATTTAATATTCCACGACAATGAAGAATATTCTACGACCAAACGAATATTTTAAACAACAATGAATATTTTATAACCACTTACTTATTTAAAATATTTGCGTATTTTACCCACAACTAACCACATTAATCAAATAAACTCTTACTATTTCAAAATAATAAATAAAGGAAATTCCATTTTATTTTAAAAAAAAAATTGGGGTCTTACAACGGCGGCACCAAAGGCGACTACGGACAAAACAAAGTCGGTGGTTAAAGGAAGAGCGTTTGTCGTGACTGGCCAAAACGCGAGAAACTCGAACGAGGTGATCACGGGTAAGCTAATCTTGAATTCTTGCGAAGTTTATACCTTACTAGATACTGGTTCTACCCATTCTTTTATCTCTCCGCTTGTGCTCAACGTTTAAACTTGACTCCGGAGAAATTGGACTTTAACTTATCTGTTGAAACTCCGTTGGGTGAAACCTTCATTACATCTACAGTTTATAAATCTTGCTTGATACATGTTGGCACTATCACATTACCTGTTGATCTTATCTCTTTAAAGATACTTGCTTTTGATGAGATTTTAGGAATTAATTGGTTAACCACTCATCATGCCTTTGTATATATTTCCAAAATTGATTGTTTTTGTATGGTTGTTAGTTTTCATATTCCTAACCAATCTGTTATGCGAATTCAAAAAACTAAACCACTAAAATCAGTCACTGTCATATCAAGCCACAAAGCTATTCATTTATTGAAAAATGGATGTCAAGCTTTCTTAGCCCATGTTATGGATTTGAATAAAGACAAGTCAGATTTGGATAATATTTCTGTTGTTAGAGAATTTCCTGATGTATTTTCTGAAGAACTTCCTGGTCTACCCCTAGAGCGTGAAGTTGAATTCTTTATTGATCTTGAACCGGGTACAAAGCCCATTTCTAAAACTCCATATCGAATGGCTCCTATTGAACTTCAGGAGTTAAAAGTCCAACCACGTGAATTGTTAGACATCGGTTTCATTCGTCTAAAGTACATCCCCTGGGGTGCTCCCTGCTTTATTTGTAAAGAAGAAAGCTGGGAGTATGCGACTTTTGTATTGACTCTGAGAATTAAACCATGTCACCATCAAGAATAGGTATCCACTACCTCACATTGATGACTGTTTGACCAATTTGCAAGGAGCACAATACTTTTCAAAGATCGATCTTCGATTCCGGATATCATCAATTTCAAGATTAAAAGCGAGGATATTCCAAAGACCGCCTTAAGAACCAGATGCATTATGAATTCTTAGTCATGTCTTTTGGATTGACTAATGCTCCCCGCCGCTTTCATGGATATGATGAACCGTGTATTCAAGGAATATTTGGATCGCTTTGTTGTTGTCTTTATTGATGACATCCTCATCTATTCCAAAAGCCGTGAAGATCATGAGCACGATTTGAAGCTGGTACTTCAAAGACTTCGTGACAACAAGTTATATGTCAAGCTGAAGAAATGCGAGTTCTGGCTTAAGGAAGTAGCATTTCTTGGGCACGTGGTGTCAAAACATGGAGTATTTGTTGACCCGGCAAAGATTGAAGCAATCCAAAGTTGGGAGCAGCCGAAGTCGGTGACCGAAGTGCGTAGCTTTCTGGGCTTAGCTGGTTATTATCGAATCGCTACTCCATTAACTCAGCTGACTCAGAAAGATACAAAATTCGTATGGAGCGAGGAATATGAGAAGAGTTTCTAAGATCTCAAGAGGAGACTCATTTCGGCACTGTTTCGGCTAATACCATCCGGTTCCGATGGATTTGTTATCTCAAACGATGCTTGTGCAAAGGGTTAGGATGTGTTCTCATGCAACATGGGAAAGTCATAGCTTTATGCCTCATGGCAACTCAAAGAATATGAGAGGAATTATCCCACTCATGATCCGGAGTTAAGCGTGATCTATTTTAACGTTGAAAATCTGGAGACACTACCTGTATGGGGAGAAAGTGGAGATTTATATGGATCATAAAAGCCTTAAATATTTCTTCATCCAAAAGGAACTCAACATGCGGTAACGACGTTGGCTCGAGTTGTTGAAATACTACAACCATAACATTCAATATCATCCTAAAAAAGCAAACGTTGTAGCTGACGCATTGAGTAGAAGATCGTATGCGAGTACGAGTGCGATGTTGTTAACACAAAGACTCATTTTGTATGAATTAAAAAGGATGGAGATAGAGTTAAAGACTCCAGGGTCCCACATGATGATGGCAAATATACGAGTAGAACCGACTTTAATCGATAAAGTTAAAGCTGCTCAAGCTACAGACCTGGAGCTGATGCGTATGAAATAGAAAGTGCAAGAAGGTGCTATTCTGGAAGCAAGAATCGATGAAGAAGGAATACTTCGAGTTAACTCCAGACTTTGCGTTCCTAACGATTTTAACTTGAAGCACAGAATCATGATGGAGGCACACAACACACCATTTGCAATCCATCCTGGGAGTACCAAAATGTATCACGATCTTCGACATACATTTTGGTGGAGCAATATGAAGAAAGAGATCGCAGAGTTTATCTTGAGGTGTTTAACTTGTCAATGTGTAAAGGCGGAGCATCAAGTGCCAAAGGGTCCATTGCAACCACTTGAGATTCCAAAATGGAAGTGGGAACACATTACTATAGATTTCGTTACAGGTCTTCCCAAGGTTTCTCAAGGTATAGATGCGATTTGGTTTATTGTTGATAGATTAACCAAGTCGGCTCATTTCTTGCCTATACGTGAGACTTATTTCCTTGAACGTCTTGCTAGTATGTATATGAATGAGATTATGAGATTGCATGGCATGCCAATATCCATAGTTTCAGATCGTGACCCAAGATTCACTTCACGATTTTGGGTTAGCTTGCAGAAAGCTATGGGCACGGATTTATGATTCAGTTCGGCATACTATCCTCAAACAGATGGATAATCAGAAAGGACTATTCAAACCCTTGAAGATCTATTAAGACTCTGTGTCCTAGATTTTAAAGGGAGTTGGGATAAGTACTTGCCACTGGTGGAATTCTCCTACAACAACAGTTATCAAACAAGTATAGGCATGGCTCCATTCGAGGCGTTATATAGACGAAAGTGTCATTCTCCAGTATGTCGGGATGAGGTGGGAGGAGCAACGTTGTTGGGACCAGAATTAGTACGCATGACTACAGAAAAGATTCAAATGATCCGGCAGCGTATAAAGACCTCACAAGATCGAAAAAAGAGTTATGCTGATCTTCATCGAAAGGACGTGGAGTTTAATAATGGAGATCATGTACTGTTACGTATTGCTCCATGGAAGGAAGTTACAAGATTTTGGAAGAGAGGAAAGCTCAATCCACGATTTGTTAGTCCATTTGAGATTCTTGACCGAATAGGAAATGTGGCCTATTGACTCGCATTACCTCTAAGTATGTCTCGTGTTCATAATATTTTTCACATATCTATGCTTCGTAAATATGTGAAAGACCCAAACCATATTATTTCGTTAGAACCAGACGAGATAGCCGAAGATTTAACGTACGAGGAGGTACCTGTCAAGATATTGGATAGGAAAGAGCATATCCTACAAACAAAGGTTATACCACAAGTCAAGGTTTTGTGGAGGAACCATGCTATTGAGGAAATGACTTGGGAGTTGGAATCGGAAATGAAAGCGAGGTACCCTCACCTTTTCGAAACACTAAGTACGTACGTCAATTTCGAGAACGAAATTTCATAGGGAGGGGAGGTTGTAAGACCCCAACTTATTATGAATAAAATTAAATTTTCTCTATTTATTATCTTAAAATAATTAGGAGTTAATTTGATATAATACTTTGGTTATGGGTGAAATGTGCAAATTTCACAAAATAAGCAAGTGGTTATAAAATATTCATTTTTTGTCGGGGAATATTCGTTTGGCCGTGGAATATTCTTGTTGTCGGGGAATATTCATAACGACGCACAAGCAAGCCCATTCGTGGGCCTCATAATGTAATAACCGTCGGATGAAGAAAATAACAAGTTTGAGTTTTTATAAATAATGGCAGTAGTTGTTACAATTAACAATCGTTGGAATACCGGTGGTTAAAATACGAATAATACTGGCGGTTAACAATAGCACAAGATTACACATGATGATTTTTGAATTATTGATTCTTACGTAAGAAGGCACTACTCAATAATTGTTACAAAGAATTACTTTTCAATATTTTATTTTATTGATTCAATAATTGTTGCGTTGATATTTTATATTATTGTTGTTTCAATAATTGTCATTGCACAGTATTTTCCATTATCAAATCAATAATTCATATTATTTGAATAATATTATTAGATAACATTATTGGCAATGTCTAGAAAGTTCTGTCTAAGGAGAGGTTTGGTCACCTAATTGCGTGTCGATCAAGGAGAAATCTTTATTGAAAGCCCCTCTTTCCAGGAACTACTGGTTGTCATAATTGTGATTCTCGTAATATTATTTGTGAATAATTATTTATTGATTTATATGATAAAGAAATATTTATTTGATGTGGATATAAATGATGTATTTATTTATTTTATATGGTTATATTTGAAGGATTTAATGTTGAGGTGTTTTATCAGTATTTTTGTCGGAATGGAGGTATTAAAAATCAAATCAATATTTTTACGATATATTAATGTGAGTTATAATTTTTAATCCGACCGTTAGATCGTTGTGATTTTTGGATATGTTATACATATATAAGTTGAGTATATGTCCATAAATTTTGAACCGTTAAAAATGAACGAATGATTTGTTATGAATTTTAAGAGGTGACTGATTCAGAAATTAGGTTTATAATTGATTTTGGTGGAAAATTCTAGAATTGAGTGGGCCCCACTTGTGGTTAGTGAAGAAATATGCTGAATTTTATTTCAAATGTGGTGGGTGGCAATAGTAGCAGGTAAAGCCATCAGGTAGCAGGTCAAGTCTGCTTCGGCGGGCTAATATTTTCCTATAAATAGATGGCTAAGTTAGAATTGAAAATCACACCAGAAACATAAGCTTTCTCTCTTTCTCTCTCTCTCTATATTATCGAGCGTATTTTGTGAGTATTTAGATACTTTGAGAGTTGTCATTTGATCAAAGATAAGTTTCATTCAAAGATCACTTCCCACCTTTCATTCTGAAGTACTGATTCTTTGAGGTAAAGGATGTTATTTTCTTCTTAGATGATATTATTTTCTTCAATATCATTATGCCAAAATATTGGTGAACTTTTTAATCAAATTTGAAACTTTTTGTGTCTGGGGTTACTTATTCACGATACGACCTTTATTCACGATACGGCTTTATTCACGATATGGCACTATTCACAAATATTTATTAATTATTCACCGAAAAAATGAAATTTTATCAGATTTCGTCCCAGATGCCTTTTATGGTTACTATCTTTGATTGTATCCATGTTTTGATCTTTATTCTACTTCACACTTGGTTATTATTGAGTATTATTGAATTTTGATAAACCGAAAATACGAATCCACAATATTTGTCCTTCTCGCTCTCATCAATTGTTTCTAAAATGTTTTTCATCATCCTCATTCTTAATGGTGATACTTGATGAATATCTTTAGCATGTAGTGCAAATATGTATGATTATTTCGATGAATATCTTTGGCCCGTGGTGCAAAAGATGAACAGTGTTGAGATGAACATGACTTAATTGGTGATACAAATGAATATCTTTGGCCAGTAGGCAACGATGAACATTTGATGCAAGATGTATATCGATTGATGTTACAGGATAAAATATTGATGATGGACTTTTAAATTCATAGATGATAGTAGATTTGATTCTCTACTTAACTCTTCTAATGAATTATTGTTTACGATGCAGTTGTTGATCTAAAACTTGTTGTCTATTGTATTTTATCGATTTTTCCCGTTGAGGACTAATGATAATTTGTTGTATATTATCTTAGTCATAATATTCTTTTTATCGGGCTAGTTGAGCTCACCCTTTTCCTTTTTGTTCCATTTTTCTTCTCGGGAGGTGAGAACATAGCAGGATCTAAATGGGGTATGGAGTGATGGTTCTAGAAAGATGTTTTAGCAAAATTCTCACTATTTCTATAAAATAGTGTATGAATAATTGTAATGAGGACTTATTTGAGTATGGATATTGTCTAGAAGACAATATTTGTATTTAAACTCACAGTATGTGTTGTCGTATTTTGTACGACAATTGTAATAATAAAGTTGTAGTTATTTTCTGTACCATGTATTTGGCGACTCAGAATGAGTGATGTATACCTATTTTGGGGGCGTCACATCTTATGTATATCTCAGTATCCATACCGGGCAATCGCCCAAGGCCGTGTTTTTCTTCCTAAGCAGTTTGTAGGGGGTGATTCAGGGCTAGTGTGATGAGAGTGTTGCCTTTGACCATCTAGGTTGTTTTAATTTTTGGTTTTGGTTATTTTGACTCTAGTTGGAGTATTGTATTTAGTACTTCATTGATGGATATCATTATTACATATTTGAAGTCATTAGTGCTTTGTTTACTTATTTTGAGGTTTGTTGTGCTTTGCACGTGACCTCCCTTTCCTTTTCGGGAAGGGGGTGTTACATGGTACCTAGAGGTATAGGAAAGGTTCTATCCAAAGATAACAAAAGCTGACTTGAGAAAGAGTTATAATCAAAACAAAAACTTAAAATTTAAAATTAAAACTGCAATAACTTGAGTTTTAGAACTCAGATTGGGATGAAATTTTGAGTCGAAGTAAATGTAAATGCATAGTGGATTTTGTCCAAATTTCATAATTTTTGAACAAAATTTTGAATTTTAATAAATATTAAAATTTAGGACAAAAATTGCCTTAAAACAAATAATAAAGATAGTTGGAAAAATCTAGAAAAATCAATAACATTCTAAAATGAAATTAACTAAGTGGGCCAGAAGGAGGAAAAATAATAAAATGGTTAAAAGGGTTTAATAAGGAAAATAAGTTTTAAGAAATTATGAAAAAGTTAATTTAAAAGTTACCGAAAAATGTATAATGTAATTTGCTGGTAAATACATATTAAAATAAGACATGTAAGCATAAGTAAGGGTAAAATGATTATTTTGAGAATAAAATTTTAAAATGGGTTTAAGTTGGTCCTCGAGAATAAGTTACGATAAACGAAATTTTCGAAACGAGGTTATAAATAGTTATCGATGGTAGCTATTTAAAATATTGAATGATTTAATTAAGTAAACCATTATGAATGATGTAGGTGAACACTTGGGCAACGATGAAAGTACACTTGAATCAGGTAAGTTCTCGCACTCCTGTGCATTTGAATTTCGCCCATTATTAAATTGTAAATTTTGTTGAAAAACTTCTTAGACCGTCTATAAAAAGAGTTTATGCCATTTGTTCGGCTAAACTCAGTAGTTATGTTTTTATCAATTTATTGAAATGTTCATAATTATTTGATGTTATTTTAATCCAATCCAAATGATTTTGATGCGGACTCTGATTTATGACTAAGTAGAACAACCCTAGAAATAAGGAATAATTGTATTGTCGGGTAACCGACATATGCTATAAAAATACAACACGGAGATGATGTTATGTGCAACATGAAGTATTGTTAGGTTGATCCCTTAATGATACTCTATGGAGAGTTCGCAGTTTTTGTGACTGTTGAACAGTACTGGAGAGTTCTCAGTCCAATACTGATGAACATTTAAATAGATCATGGTCCCTACGACCACTTAATTGAATTTTAATTACCCTTACAAATTCGATGAGCTTTGAGATCAGTTTATTCAACTCAAGTTGAAAAAATTCAGTTCAAAGTTTTATGAAGATATTTGAGAAAAAGCACTTTTAATTTATTCCACTGTGGTTGTAGTGTTTTAAGCAATTAGTCACTGTGCTTTTAAAATATTCAATTAGCCCACTGTACTTTTTTAAAATGTTCAATCAAGCAATTTCGTCCAATTTCTTGGACGGACGTCAAATAATTACACACGTGGCATTGAAAAAAAAATCATGATTTTTTGATGTGGCAACACAAAAAAATAATAAATAAAATAATTGATTATGTGGCAAAAAATAATTAAAATAATAATAAAATTAAAATAAATATTTTAATAAATTTTTCATTTCCTATTTTCTTTCTCCTTTAAAATGAATAAATAAGCCTAAAATAAAACAATAAGTAAAAATACATCTTCTGTTCATCTTCTTCCTCACCAAACCATACTGTTCATCTTCTTCCTCACCAAAATTGAAACCTAGAATACGTCGACCCAACACCACCAGTCGCTTACCCAAAGCCATATAATCCGGCCAGAACAACCCAGAATTAAACTAGTGATTGATGAACCCATAGCATCGTAAGATCTCGACTACGATTTAACCGGGAGGAAGAAGAAGATCCGCGCCGGACCCAGTAGAGGTTGGACCTGGGTGCCGGCGCGTTGTTAGGGTTTCGATGGTCATATTGAGGCAAGATCGTAATAAAGGGTGTTGTTGGTGGAGGAGAGGTCAAATTGGGTGAGGAAGGCCAACACGTAGAACTTGATCGATTTGGGTACAGAATGAAGCAGAGCCATTTTTGCAGGAGCTGTAACGAGTGAGAAGGATAGTTGATTTGTGATCCATTTTTGCAGGAGCCACTTTTGCAGCAGGAGCCATTTTTGTAACGAAGCAGGAGCCATTTTTGCAGCGAAATTTCTCCCAAATAGTTGATTTGGGATCCAAATGTAGAAGGAATAAAACATAAAATATTTTTATTTTTAAAAATTTTATAAGTATTTTAAAACATAAAAGTATTTTTATTTTTATTTTTAAAATAAAACATACATATTATAAATATTATAATATTAATTTTTATTAATATTATAAATATTTAGGTAAAGAAAAAAGAAAGAAAATAAAACATAAAAATATTTTTATTTTAAAATTTTTTATAAGTATGTTAAAACATAAAAGTATTTTTATTTTTATTTTTAAAATAAAACATACATATTATAAATAGTATAATATTAATTTTTATTAATATTATACATATTATAAATATTTAGGTAAAGAAAAAGATAGAAAATAAAACATAAAAATATTTTTAAAATCACAGTGGGCCAATTGCATTTTTTAAAGTGCAGTGGCTCAATAGTATTAAGAATTTGGTTGACTGGCTTGCAACGTAAGAAATAATGATTTTTTGATTTTTTTCAATGCCACGTGTGTAATTATTTGACGTCCGTCCAAGAAATTGGACGGAATTGCTTGATTGAATATTTTTAAAAAGTACAGTGGACTAATTGAATATTTTAAAAGCACAGTGGCTAATTGCTTAAAACACTACAACCACAGTGAGATAAAAATACTTTTTCCCGAAGATATTTTGTTGATTCCAAAATTCCAAATGTGACCCTATTTTTATTTAATCATCAGTATTGGATTTAATCATAATTGTTCCGATATTTTAAATTGTTTATACTTGCTAAGAAAATTTGTTGCTCACCCTTTCAAATTATATTTACAACTAAAGTGGATCAAAGATAAAGAAATAGACAAAACAACAGAGGAAGATTAGAAAAATTATAATGTATAAGTTAATTAATAATTAATAATGTAATATTTTGGAATGGATGTATCTGAATGAAATGTAAGTAACACCTGTGAATTGGAATGACTTAATTATGTGAATAATGTAATATTACTATAAATTAGTTTGTATTCGTTAATTATTTGCGGTGATGTTGATGAATAGTGAGCGCCAAGTCTGTAGACTCAGATTTGGGGGCGTCATAGTGTAATACTTTCATCTAAACTAATTTTAAAGCTTTAAAATTTTAAAAACCATAAATTCTAATTATAAAAATTTTCATGCCTGGTGAGAACTTAATCCACTGATTTTAGTGTTTTTCCAAAAAACAATTCGTATCAACATTATAGTCGATTCCAACTAATTTTGGCATCCCAATCATCAAAGTGTAGTTCGTTTCATCAAATTTGTCCCCAAAATCATAGTTTGACCTTTTAAATTAAAAGTTAAACCATTAACTTTGACCATATAAAGGGAGTTGTGAAAAATCAGGAAAATCAAAGGAAATAGAAAACAGATGATATAGCCGAGATATATGGGGGAAACTGAAAATCATCTGAAAGTTTTGAAGATCTACTTATAATAAGTTGAAGATTTATTTGTAACAGTTTGAATATTTTTGAATTTTAAAATTAATGTAGGTGATTAATTCTAGGAGATATTTTTGTATATATATCAACATTACAGGATCAATAAAGTAGGTTTTAAAGTTTCTTTCACTGAGAAGTTTTCTTCACATTCTCTATACGGTATCAGGAGTCTAACTCTCCACCGAGAATCGATCCTATTTTACATTCATGTCTTGCTTAAGCACTCTAAACACTCAGCCATTCTCCTCCATCGATACACCACTTGTTTTTAACATCTCCGCCCAAATCAATGAGAATCTTGTAATTCTGTAATTAAGCACATTTAGAGAATGGGTGAATAGATGTAAATACTCAGAGTTGATCTACAGTGGCCAATTTTTAAATTTTACTAAAGCAGACTATAATCAAATTTTACTAAAGCAGCTATAATCGGACGGTCTAACCTTGTCCGTATTAGTTATGTTCTTTGTCTGTTATAAACGGACAGCTAATACCTGCCCGTATTAGTATAAATTTTTTCCGACTTAAACCAAATTCTGCAGAATATTAAAGCTTAAAACAGAAACAAAAAGAACAATAAATCACACCAAGATTATTACGTGGTTTAGCCCCTATCCTCTAGTCTAGTAGCCTAATTCACGTCCAATCCCAATTAGGATTATAGAACTCCTTGTTACAACGACGATCGATTGGACACCTCTGCCCCCTTTGCACCTCTGTAACACCTCTCACCTATGAGACTTTGATAGCTTCGTTGTACAAACTGAATATTACTAAAATAACAACCCCAAGCCAATCTAGACTTGTACTATGTTTACAATAGATATTGAAAGAAGGGATACAAGAACAACACTGTAAACTGAGATTAAAGGATTGATATAGTGAATCTTATGTATCTCAGATTAGCTTTCTTTTAGTTCTTCAGTCTTGTACTTCCAATGCCGAGCAAAGCAGTATATATAAAGTAGAGTAGAGCAACGGCTATGTCAAAGTAACGTTCTTAATTTAAATAGTAGATATCTGTTAGCTAAAAAATCTCAACCTTCAACAAACACTAACATATAAGATAGAGTCCAAAATAGATAGAGTTAATGAATATTCAAAATATAGCAAATAGAGTCCAAATCTGTTAAGATGAAAACAATTGTTCTATTTATTATGAAAAAGGAATCCTTAATTATACCAATTCCTAAAAAATCTCTAAGCCAAATACGAATTGGTAACCAAACAGATAACATATATATAACCCAGCAATTCAAAAATATGAGATTCCTAGTTATATTAGATTCCATAAAAATTAAAGCATGTGGTAACCATATATATATATATATATATATATATATATATATATATATATTAGAAAGATATAACCCAACCTGTTTTAGTCACTCTCCATCCTACAGTAAACTTTTATGCCATACAAAGTGATTATGAAATCAACCCATGCATAAATCCTTGCAAACTATTATATAATTAATATATAGCCCAAATAAATCAAATAAGACCATTACACAAACTCAAATATATTGTCATTATTAAAATTACAAAAGATATAAACCAACAAATTTTACATCCTCTACCTTTTCACAGTGGCGTGCCCAATTTGAAGCTTTATTAATTGGATATGATTTAATGGCCTATGTCAATGGTGACTCTGTGTGTCCCATTTTCGATGGTAATTCATCCTCCCACTAAAAAAAACTCACTAGATCTGACAAGACAAACTTATCTTAAGTGATATTCTTGCTTCCACATCACCCACAATCACTCCTTTAATCGCCACTGCTAAGACCTCTCATGAGGCTTGGAAGAAATTAAGTAATACGTATGCAAGTAAATCGCGTAAAAAAGTCATGCAACTCAAGGAAGATCTCACCTTGCTCCAGCGTGGGAATCGATCGATTCCAGATTATCTTCACTCTGCTAAAGCTCTAGCTGACAAAATAGCACTAGTTGATCATCCAATTTTCGATGACGATCTTACTTTTTACGTCCTCAATGGCCTGGTCCCCATTTTAGGAACATTGTTGCTCTAATTCGTGCAAGAGAGAAATTTCTTGCCTTTGAAAATTGCATGATTTGCTTGTGGGGAATGAGTTACCTCTGCAGAATGGAAGCTTCTAATCAAAAAATTGCTGCAACGCTAAATTACTCAAACAGAAGATTAGGTTCGGGAGGGCAGCAATCAAAAGGTTATCACAAGTCCAATAGGCCTTCAAAACAACAAGCTTACACTCGAAATTTCTCAGGTGCATCCAAAGACCTGACGACCAATTTCAAATCAACGCAAATATAAGCCCAAATGTAACTTTGTGATAAGTTGGGTCACATAGCAAGAAATTGTCCCCAGCTTCAACAAGTCGAGGTCATTGTCAACTGTGCTACAACATCAAATGGCATTAAAAACAAATGGCTTTTTTACTTGGCGACATTAACAATATCACTGATGATTTTCAAAATTTATCTGTTCATTCAGAATATGATGGCATTGACGAAGTCATTCTTAGTAATGGTACAGGTTTTGAAGTCACACATATTGGTTCTTTAGCCTTAAATTCTCCACAAAAGACTTTTTTTCTGCGTGAAACACTTTGTGTCCCAAACAAAATAATATCTTCATTGAATTTAATTTCTGTTCATCACTTCACCAAACAAAATAATATCTTCATTGAATTTCACCCATTTTATTTTCTTGTGAAGGAACCGAGCACGGGGGCAATATTACTCTAAGGTGCATGTGAAAACAGTGTCTATATGTTTCGGACATCACCGGTGGCTTCTTATTTGAAAATGGTTGCTAATGTGCATGAACGAACTTCAATTTATGGATGGAACAAGCGTCTTGGGCATCCTTTAATTAAATTAGTTCATAGTCTTGTTAATCATTTTTCCTTTCTGCTTACAAATAAAATGTCATCTTTATGTACTTCTTGTTCTATTAATAAAGCTCATCAACAACCATTTCGTGCCACAAGTTTTAAAAGCAATGCTCCTCTTGATATTATATATATTGATGTATGGAGCCCCACACATGAAATTGGGCTAGATGGTTCACGGTATTATCTAATTATTGTTGATCACTACACAAAATACATGTGGTTTTATCCTATGAGTGCAGAATCAAGTGTGTCTGGCATTTTTCCATAATTTAAGCATCTCGTGGAAACACGCTTCAATTCGAAAATTAAAAGTTTGTACTATGATAATGGTCATGAATTTATTGGCTTAAAACAATATCTATCATTTTATGGTATTAGTAACTACACCATTGCACCCTATACGCCTTAACAAAATAGTGTTTCTAAACGTTGTCGTCGTCACCTTGTCAAAACAGGTCTCACTCTCGTCCATGATGCATCTCTTCCTCTCACTTATTGGCTCACGTTTCAAATCGCAACATATCTTATAAATCGTCAACCAACTCCACTTCTTCAAAATAAGTCTCATTTTGAAGTTCTTTTTAATCAAAGACCCAACTATCTTAAATTAAGAAAATTAGGTTGTCTTTGTTTCCCTTTCACCAAGCCTTACAATACTCATAAACCTAAACAAAAATCAAAACCGTGTTTGTTTCTTGGGTACTCTCAAACACAAAATGCATATAAATGCATGGATCCAACCACTAAAAGGATTTACTTGTCAAGACATGTCTTATTTGATGAATCACGAAGTCCAATCGAAATTCAAGAACCCACTCCCAAATGATAGACAAAACACTTCTACGGTATCATCACTCTTCGATCTCCAGATTCTCCCAAAATCATGTATCTTGTCTACTAACCCTTTCTCATCTCCAATCGTGCCTTCGTCTCCGTTGTTGTCATCGGTAATCTCAGAAACAACTATTACCTTTGCCGTGTCACCTCCAGGTAACATTTCTCCCTCTTATATTCATGTTCATGTACATAGTCACTCTCCTGTTGCCCTAGTCTCACATGATTTAAATTCGAATGCATTAAATTCTAATTTAAATCATAATTCATCTTATCAATCATCATTTATGCATGCTTTAGATTATGTTCCTAAAAAATCATTTTCAACAGAAAATCCTTCTTCTTGCGCCGAGAAGATGGTCATTGGGTCAATGAACAATATTTTCAAGCCCAAACAACTTCACATAGTCACCAAACATCAAATCCCACCCACTCTTGAACCAACATATGTGACCCAAGTTGTATGTCAGCATCCAAGTTTAGTGGGTCAGTTATTGAAACGCAATCGTTTAGCCTAAATCTGTTAATGGTTTTGCTGCAACATTTTTCTTCAATTCAATAGTCCACGTGTCAACTTTCTAGTGGTCGGTTAATTAGCCTTATCAGATAGATTAGATTACAGTATGTATTGAGAGCATGAGTCTTGTTTAGGCATCGATGAACTGAATAATATTGCTATTTTTCGTCTCTTGCAAGTTTCTTTTCTTTTTTCTCAGTTACTTTTCTTCCATTATTGCTTGAATTCCTGACAAATTGGTATCAGAGCAACCCTGGGCCGAAAACCATGGCTGATTCCACCGCAAAAATTAGTCTGCACAAGCACGAGAAGGATCTGAAAACCATTGAAAGCATAATGGATCAGGTAGAGAGGAACTTTGAGCAAACTAGAAGCGGTTTGATTCGATGAAAGAAGCAGATTTCAAACCTCAATCAGAAGCTCCAAACCTCTAATGATGAATTGATGAAGAGGATCTCTGAAGTGCTCGAAGCAGTTCATAATACTGCTCCAGAAAAACCTAGATCCAAAGATGTAAGTCAGATTCCTGTTAGTGCCCTTCCTGCATGCAATGTTACTAATCATATTCCTATACCTCCTTTGTCACCTGCTCAGAGTGACTCACCTCTTCCAATTCCTTATTCCACTCAGCTCATGAATACACCCCCTCAAAACATCAATAAGCCATATATACCAGTTTCTGCACATACTACATCATTTGAGATTCCATATAACCCTAATTTCCTTAACTCTTTACCCATTGAACCTTATGTTCGACCTATGAGCTTAAACACCACTTCTCTAATCAATCAAAGAAATCCTTACAATAATGTTACTTCTTATCCATGGTTTCCATATACTGATATGAATTATACATTGGGAACACCTACTTCAGTTCCTGGAATTAACTCAATAGTAATGAGTATGTCACCCCCTATCATGTCCACTCACCCTCTTCCCACCAGCTCATTCAGAAATTATAACCCTCCTCCAGTCTCCACCACTGCTTATCCCTGGCCCCCAACTGTAGAAGGTAACCCTGTGAGACCACAGTCTCCCAGTCTGAATTTATCAATGCCTAAGATGGATTTTCCAAAGTTTGAAGGAAAGGATCCGAGGGGATGGATTAAAAAATGTGAAAAATTCTTCCAATTAAACCCAATACTGGATTCCAGAACTAAGGTGTTATATGCAGCCTTATACCTTAAAGGTGAAGCAGATGTCTGGTACCAGTCCTTTCAGGATGAGCACACCTGCTTGTTATGGGAAGACCTTGTCAGCCAAGTTTGTAAAAGATTTGCCTCAAGGGGACATGAGAATTTAATTGGGAAATTCAATAAACTTACCCAGAAAGGCAAGGTAGATGAATACATTAGAAGCTTTGAGGAGCTGAAAACTTATATGGTGGCTCAGAACATGCATTATAGTGAAGATTATTTCATTGAAAGTTTTCTGAGTGGACTAAAGGAAGAAATAGCTACTGCCATCTATATAAACAGACCATCTACACTCAGAGAGGCTATTAACCAAGCAAGAGGGCTAGAGGTGCACTTAGAATCGTTGGACAAAAGGCAACATCATACCAGTAGGGCTGCATATAGCAGTTCCACATGCTCACATAAGCTGTCCAGTTCTATGGTCAAGGATCATCAAAGTATTGACAAATGAGGTGATAAACCGAAATCTTATCCTGTTAAGAGACTCACTGTGACTGAAATGATTGCCAGAAGGGACAAAGGGTTATGCTACCATTGTGATGAAGTCTACACACTAGGGCACAAATGCAAGAATAAGCAAATTTACATCATGATTACAGAAGAGGAAGAAGAACCTTGTCATCTAGTAGAAGAAACAAGGTCAGAGAGGGCAATGATAGTTCAAGAAGAGGGGGAAGAAAAACTGCAGGTAGAGGATGAGTGCGAGGTATCCCTTCATGCAATCACTGGAACCAATGGGATTCATACCATTAAACTACAAGGACATGTGAAGAACAAGACTATTAGTATGCTAATGGATAGTGGCTCTACACACAATTTCATTTCAGAAGCTTTGGTCAAGATGTGTCAACTGTACTCCGAGCCTTGCAGTCCAATAAAAGTAAAAATTGCTAATGGACAAATCATCTATTGCAATAGGTTGATTCCAAGGTTCACTTGGAAAATGAAACAAGGGGAATTCCAAGCCCCCATGTACATAATGCCACTGGCGGGTTATGATGCTGTCTTAGGGGTGCAGTGAATGAAAATAGTTAGCCCCATCATATTTGACTTTGAGGAAAGAAAAGTCATAATTGGAAGAAAGCGCGAAAGGCGTACAGGAAATCTAGGAGGAGGGCACACTTTTATATTGTCTAAGTACAAGACAAGTTCAATTGGGATCCAAAAAATTAAACCTATTTCCTAGCCCAATTAACAGCCCCAGATGAAAAAACCCCTAAGGAACAAGACCCTCCTGCAGAAATTAAAAGGCTGCTAGAGGAATTTGGGGAGCTGTTCCAAGAACCTCAAGGTCCCACTCCTATCAGAAAGCAGGACCACCATATTCCCATCATACCAGGTTGCAATCCAGTTAATTCAAATCCTTACAGGTACCCATACATTCAAAAAACACAAATAGAAAAGATGGTGAGAGAAATGTTAGACAGTGGGATCATTAGGCATAGCACCTCTCCTTATGCTTCTCCTGTCCTATTAGTGAAGAAGAAGGATCACACCTGGAGGTTTTGAGTGGATTATAGAGCCTTGAATAATATTACCATAAAGAATAAGTTTCCCATACCAGTGATAGAAGAACTTTTGGATGAGCTCAAGGGCAACAAAATTTTCACCAAGTTGGATTTGAGAAGTGGGTACCATCAGATCAGAGTAAAGGATGAGGATATTCAGAAAACAGCATTTAAAACACATCAAGGGAATTATGAATTCATGGTAATGCCTTTTGGGCTAACCAATGCCCCAACCACTTTTCAATGTATAATGAATGAGGTTTTCAGTCATCATCTAAGGAGATTTGTACTGGGTTTTTTTGATGACATTCTGGTATACAGTCAAACTTTGGAGGATCACCTTGAACATCTCAGGCAAGTGTTTACCCTTCTTAGAGAAAACAAGCTGTTCATGAAGAAAAGCAAGTGTAATTTTGCTCAACCAAGGGTGGAATACTTGGGACATGTGATTAAGGAGGAAGGAGTTGCAGCAGATGACACCAAGATAGAGGCCATGAAGCAGTGGCCCATCCTCAATACCCTGAAATCATTAAGGGGATTCCTAGGTCTTACAGGCTATTATAGGAGGTTTGTACAGCATTATGGTATCATCTCAAGACCATTAACTAACCTGCTCAAAAAGGGTGCATTCAAGTGGAATTCTGAGGCTGAAGAATCATTCAACAAATTAAAAGAAGCTATGTCAATCACCCCAGTTCTTGCCTTACCGGACTTTAGCAAGCCATTTGTATTAGAAACTGATGCTTGCCAGACAGGAGTAGGGGCTGTCCTAATGCAAGAAGGGAAGCCCTTGGCTTATTTCAGTAAAGCCCTATCTGAAAAATATTTAGGGTTATCAACTTATGAAAAGGAATTATTGGCCATTATAATGGCTGTTCAAAAATGGAGAACCTACTTTTTGGGGCAAAGATTTATTAAAAAGACAGACCATGAAGCCCTGAAATATTTCATAGAACAGAAGCTAACTACTCTGGTGCAGAAGAAGTGGGTAACCAAAATGCTGGGCTTTGATTACACCATTATGTATAAAAAGGGAAGAAACAACTTGGCTGCAGATGCATTATCAAGGCAACATGAAATAGAAGTGAACTGCACTACAGTTACAGAAGTTAGTCCCAGCTGGAAAGAAGAAGTCATTAGTAGCTTAGAGGGAGATCTAGAGGCTCAACAGATCATAGCTAAGCTGATTGTAACTCCCCAAAATCCTTCAGAATTCAGCTTACAAGAAGGAATACTAAGGAGACAGGGAAAAATTTATGTGGGAAAAGCAGGAGACTTAAGACTAAAAATCATGGAATCCATCCATGATGGGCCAGAAAGAGGGCATTCGGGCACTACAGTTTCCATTAAGAGAGCTGAAACTATTTTTTATTGGCTTAGCCTTAAGAAAGACTTGACTGAATATGTAAGGCAGTGTGTGGTTTGTCAGAGGAATAAGTTAGAGCATATACCAACCCCAGGTTTGTTATAGCCTATTCCCATTCCCAGTCAAGCATGGGAAGTTATTACTATGGATTTTGTAGAAGGTTTCCCAAAATCTGAAGGAAGGGATACCATACTGGTAGTAGTGGATAAGTTCACCAAAGGTTGTCACCTAATGGCATTAGCACACCCCTTTACAGCCTCCCAAGTAGCCCAGCTGGTTCTAGACTCGGTAGTTAAACTTCATGGACCCCCAAAGACTATTATATCAGACAGAGACAAAATTTTTGTGAGCAGTTTCTGGAAGGAGTTGTTTAAGGCTTTGGGAACAAAAATAAAACTAAGTACAACCTACCACCCCCAAACAGATGGGCAAACTGAAAGAGTAAATCAGTGCATTGAAGTGTACTTAAGGTGTATGAGTGGACACAAACCTACACAGTGGAAGAGGTGGCTACCCTTGGCCGAATGGTGGTACAACACCAATTACCATACATCCATTGGAATGACCCCTTACAAGGCTCTATATGGGACAGATCCTCCTATTCTAAATTATCACCTGGTAAATAAAATTGATAATCCCACAGTAAGGATTTTTGTCAAGGATAAAGGGAGATGCAACAATTTGCTTCAAGGAGAACTTCTGAGAAGGCTCTGGGAAAGGATGAAAATTTATGCAGACAAGAAGAAGACGGAATGGGAGCTGGATGTTGGAGATGAAGTGTTCCTGAAACTACAACCTTATAGACAATTAACTCTAAATTCCAGGAAGAATCTGAAGTTATTGGCCAAATACTATGGGCCTTATACTGGAACTAAAAGAGTGGGAAAGGTAGCCTACCAGATGAAGTTACCTACGACAACCAAGATTCATGACGTCTTTCATGTGTCACAACTTAAGAAAAAGATAGGAGCTAAGAGGGTTGTTCAAACTATGCTGCCACAAGTATCAAAAGAAGGTGAGTTGAGGCCTGAGCCTACTGTAATTCTGGACAGAAGATTGATCAAAAGAGGCAATAGACCAGTCACTTTGGTTTTGGTACAATGGTCCAGCAAAATTCTAGAAGATGCCACCTGGGAAGAATGGGAACAAATTAATAAGTTGTTTCCAAACTTTAATCCTTGGGGGCAAGGAAATTCTCAAGGGAAAGGGAATGTCAGCATCCAAGTTTAGTGAGTCAGTTATTGAAACACAGTCGTTTAGCCTAGATCTGTTAATGGTTTTGCTGCAGCATTTTTCTTCAATTCAATAGTCCACGTGTCAACTTTCTAGTGGTCGGTTAGTTAGCCTTATCAGATAGATTAGAGTACAGTATGTATTGAGAACAGGAGTCTTGTTTAGGCATCGATGAACTGAATAATATTGCTATTTTTCGTCTCTTGCAAGTTTCTTTTCTTTCTTCTCAGTTACTTTTCTTCCATTATTGCTTGAATTCCTGACACTGTATTAGATTTTAAATGGCGTGAAGCCATGTCTAGTGAGCTCACACCTCTGATGAGACATGGTACTTGGGAACTAGTGCATCCACCACCAATCTTTAATCTAGTAGGATGTAAGTGGGTGTTTAGAATTAAACAGAAAGTGGATGGTTCCATAGATCGGTTCAAAGCTCGTCTTGTAGCAAAATGGTATAATCAACGCCCTGGACTTGATTATAAAGAAACTTTTAGCCATGTAGTAAAGCTAACTACAATACGAGTTGTTCTAAGCATTGCCATTATCAATGGATGGGAGTTGAGCCAAATGGATGTAAATAATGATTTCTTGCATGGAACGTTAATTGAAACAATGTTTATGATGCAAACTCCAAGTTTTAAAGACATGTCAAAACCAGATCATGTTTGCAAGTTAAAAAAGGTCATTTATGGTCTCAAACAAGCTCCAAGGGCATGGTATTCAGCCTTAAAAATTCTCTATTTTAGCTTGGTTTTTCAAACTCTAAAGCTGATTCTTCTCTATTTAAATATCGACATGATTCTATTATGTGTTATTTCATAGTTTATGTTGATGATCTTATCGTAATAGGAAGTGATAAAAAATTTCTGAATTCGATTGTTCATAACCTTGGTGATAAGTTTTTTTTATAAAAGATATAGGAAATCTTCATTTTTTTAGGAGTGGAGGTAATTCCAACTTGTACGGCGTTGTTTTTATCAAACATAAATATATTCCAAAAGATCACGAATATATTGCAATATATTCATGATCTTTTGGAAACAACAGAATGGATGGTGCAAAGGATGTTTCCAATCCCATCTCCACCACCACACCTCTTCATCTAATGGATAATAAAACTGTATTTGATAACACAGAGTTCCGGAGAGTTATAGGCAGCTTGCAATATCTCTCACTTACCCGTCCTGACATCTCTTTCGCGATCAACAAGTTGTCCCAATTCATGCACAAGCCAACTGTCACCCATTGGGAAATCCCCAAGAGACTTCTTCATTATCTTAAGCCAACCATTTATCATGGTGTCCATTTAAAAAATTCAGCAACTCCTTATTTAGAGATCTATAGTGATGTTCATTGGGGTGGTAACATTGATGATTGGAAATCCAAATCAGCATACATAAGCTTCCTAGGTGAAAATCCCATCTCATGGCGTTTAAAAAAACAAAGAATTGTTCCCCGCTCATCAACGAAAGCTGAATATCGAGCTCTTGCAAATGCGGATCAGAAACCGTGGCTTCTCTTTTTACTTCAAGAACTCAACTTTCCACTCAAGGAGCAGCCATCTCTACTCCGTGACAACCTTGGAGAAACTAATTTAAGCTTCAATCTAGTCAAACATTCAAGGATGAAGCATATATAAATTGATCTTCACTATGTACGTCATGTACACACTCAAGACCAACTGGCTGATCTGATGGCCAAGCCATTGTCCAAGCAGTGCACACAATTCTTACGAAACAAGATTGGTCTTGCTAATGGAAGCTCAATCTTGAGGGGGCGTATAAAGGAAGTTGAGAAAAATCAAGAAAATCAAAGGAAATCAAAAACAGAGGATATAACCGAGATACATGGAAAATGAAAATCATTCAAAAGTTTTGAAGATCTCCTTATAATCAGCTGAAAATTTATTTGTAACAGTTTGTATATTTTTGAATTTTAAAATTAATGTAGGCGATTAATTATAGGAGATTTTTTTTATATATATCAACATTACAGAATCAATAAAGTAGATTTTAAAGTTTCTTTCATTGAGAATTATTTTTCACATTCTCTATAGACCAACAAAATCAACCCCATACCATATTGACTTTACAATAAATCTCTATCAAAGTTGATATTCCAGACACAAATATGAGGTTTGTGTTATCAAATTCCATCACCGTGGAGAATAAGACGAGAATATATAATATTTATTAGATTGGGGACATGGGGATGAGATTTATGGAAACAAACCCAGGTCAAATTTCGAGTTCAGAATAAATCTCGGGTCAAATCTCAAGTCCGAATCGAATTAAATACACTGAATAAGGGCTTAAACCACTGACCCAATAGTATCTTCTTGGGTCAACTTAGCCCACCACAGACTCACCTAAAAGGTCATGACTGAAGGTACTATTGGTAGTAACTTAATTCCTTAAGTACATACAAATTTTTTACATATCTTTCGATGTGGGACTGAGGTGATATAAACTCTCACACTTAAATTTTTGACATCCCCGTCAGAGAACCGATCACACACGGTGCACAGATCTTTGTCTCTCCTTTGTGGAATAATACCACCAGCCTTCGTGTTCCCGATCAGATGACCTAACCCGAGCTTCCTCTGATACCATATAAAATAACCCGAGTCAAATTCAGAGTCCAAAACAAATCTCGGGTCAAATATTAAGTTCGAATCGAATCAAATCCATTCAAATAAAGACTTAAACCACTGGCTCAATAGTATCTTTTTGGGTCATCTTAGCCCACCACATGCTTACCCAAAACGTCATGACTGAATGTACTATTTGTAGTAACTTAATTCTTTAAGTACAAATAAATTTTTCTCATATCTTTTGATGTGGGACTAGGGTGTTACATTTATATTCCTGACCTACCACATTGTTATTCTTATTTTGATTAGTATATTTTAGTCTTTTTAATAAAAACTATAACATTTAAGAGAGAATATTGGTTAAAACAAACTTTGGACTACACTATCTAAAGTAAAACAAATAACTAGGAAAAATAGTCTGAAGCAAAACAAATAACTAAGGATTTTTTTTATTTAATTTAATTGAAAAAAGTGTAATTTAGAGAAATTGTCCAAAGGACAAATACTATCTTATAATTGAATCATGTAAACAAGCATGCTCTATAATATAGTAATGAGAACTATTTAGTGAATTTATTTAAAGCATGACTAAAAAATATATACACTTGACAATTTAATCGTACAGATGTAATGAACATGCAAAATTATAAGAGTATGCAAAATTTGTTTGATTTAAGGTATTGAAATATCATTTTTATAATAGTATAAATAATATGTATATAAGTATATTTTGATAGCTTAGATTTTTGTAATTTTTATTGTTATAAAGTTATTGATGCATCCTCAAATAAAACAAAATCTTACATAAAATCATTTTTTTTCATACTCTTTAAATCTGTACGATTAGATTATTCAATTGATGAACAAATTGTGTTGTATTAGAAGTGACCTAAAATAACTTCTTTTAGGTCAATCTAAGGTGTGTACATATACACACACACACACACACACACACACACACACACACACACATTATCTATATCATTAAAAACAAGAAGGAATGACCATGATTAGAAACTAAAAATCGACGTCCGCTACTATTAGTAGCCGATAGTTAAAAAAACACATACCATCTGCTATTAATAGTAGCAGACACTAATCAGAATAAGAGTTTGACTTTATAAACTAAGGTTTAGGATTTATTAACCAGAGTTTAGGGTTAATTAACTAGAGATAGGGTTAATAAACTATAAACCCTAGTTTAAAAAAGTTAATAAACCCTGAACCCTAGTTAATAAATTCTAAACTTTGGTTTATAAACTCTTAACCTGAGTTAATTATAAATGTCCCTAAGCCCTAGTTAATAAAGTCAAACTCTTATTTTGATTTGCGTTCGCTGCTATTAGTAGCAGATGATATGTGGTTTAAAATTGTGACCAATATTAGACTTAAGGATAAAATTTAATACTAAAGATCATTATGAAGATTTAAATATGTATAATTAAGCATCAAAATCATTATTTATATTAAAGAACCATCGACTTATTCAAAAACATGAGCATAAAAACATTAAATATGCATGACTTTTGGTAGACGTTTAATTAAAGTATGCATAACTCTATACCATTTTATTTTTAATGGTATAGAGTTTATGTCGATTTTGTTCCATAACAATTACTTTGCTATGAATCATTCTTTTTATATATATATATATATATATATATATATATATATATATATATATATATATATATATATATATATATATATATATATAAAGAACGATCTATAACATCTATTTCATATGGACAAAAAAGTAGTATATAACATCTACATCTTTCATTCCATAAAGGAAGGGCTAAGATTGAAAAGGGTCTAACGTCATCCGCTAGAAGTACTAGCGGACATAGTAAGTATAAATTTTGGACTTTTATGCCCCCATTAAGCTAAGTCAAATCAGGTCAATGGTAGGGAATTACATGGTCTCTTCTCTAGTAATTCAATATCACAGCCAAATCAAATAAGCAACATCACGGTCAAATCACAGAAGCTTTAAGTTGATTATAACAACAATAAATCTTTCCAAATCCAAATCACATCAACAAGAAACATAAAATTTCAAATCCAATTACAAATCCAAATCAAAGCAACAAGAATCATCAAATTCCAAATACTACTTATTCCAAATCAGGAACATGTCAACGGTGAATTAAACATTCCAAATCAAATACAAATTCCAGCAAATTAAATATTCCAATTGCAAATTCAAATCACAGCACATCAAATACATCAAGTTCCAAATCAAATCAAATAAATCCTATTCCAAATCAATAACACAAATATATCCTGCACATTATTCCAAATCCATATCCGAGTTAAATACATCCTATTCTAAGTAAACATAAGAAAATATATTTAAGTACATAACAAAATTATATTATAAAAACCTATCGTGCGTATTCCTTGCAATCACACTACCAACAATGTTTGTAATACCAACACATATTAATGCACCATTTTCTAAGGCATACTTTAATGCATTTAATGTATCAGCAGTTTCACCAGACTAACTAACAAAAGCAACTGTATCTTCTCTATAAATTGGTCCGTCGATCTAATAAATCACTAGTTATCTCCATTGTAACAGGTATACCTGAGCAATACACATAAAACTGGTAATAATCAAGTGATAAAACATCATTATCTTCAGTGTAACACAATTATTGAGCACTGACCAAAAAGTTATTCCAAAATAGGTCTTGCAACTAAAGCACATTATAACTGGTGCCGCAACCGATAAAAACAATCCTGCTGCTTCTCTTGATAGTTTTGAGATGATCCTTCAGTCCACCCAAAAGAATAGTCTTGGCTTTGCTTGACCACCACGTATCAGTCTCCCCCGCATTGTTGTTGTCAAAGATTCAGGCTGTTCATGAATCTCTTTTGGCATATAATGCTCATATTTGCCTTTATTTATTTGCTCAACCTCCATATCAAGAATGGACAATGCACGTTGTACATAAGCATGCCTAGACATAACAGCACTGTTTTTTCCTTTGCCATGATCAAACTTGATGATTGACACGCTACCATCTTGAAGCCACCAATACTCAATGTAAAATGTCTTGATATTTACAATATATAACAATTGGTATACATATAAATCATATCATTTAGAAAGAAATCAACACTTATAAAGAGGATAGCTAGCACTAAAACAAGAGATCACAAATCATGGTGTGCATGCATGCCAAGCACAAAGAAAGATGGTACAAATTAACATTTATGTTTGTGAGTTGTGGGTGACAAAAAAATAAGGACAAATCAGGTTGAGTATACAGAAACTCATAAGAGCCATATTTGGCAAGCTATCTTGGCTATCGCAGGTACAAGCCCTAGACATTCATTACTACAGAGCACTAAAAATAAAACGTAATATCGGACTGAGAACCTTGACCATAGAATCAACTGGATACATGTGATGAGAACTAAAAAAATTCAGCATTTAAATACATCTAGAGGATCTAAGAAATCAAAAACATGCATCTCTCTAGTCCTTCACAAGCACAGGGCTCTAATAATTTCAAAAAATGATATATATTGAAATTTAATGTCTCCTAACAAGCTCACCACAAACCAGGGCTTCCCAAAATTACCAGTTGTTTCACCACCAACTAGGACATCACCCATATCAAACTGAGAAAGAAGAATAAGCTGTTAGAGTTTGCATCAAAAGAGAGAATGTAGTTAAAACCATATTCTACTTCATTGTTAACATGATTTAAGCCCTCTTACCTATATTCAAAAGAAACATTAGAACAAAAAAAAAACTAAAACAACCAGGACATCATAAATACAGTTCAAGTGTAATTCCAGGTGATATCACATCACCCATATCAAAATATATAGGACATCACCCATACCAAACTGAGAACAAGAAAAACAAATAAAATAAGCAAGAGTGAAGTATAACACATGGTTACAGGAACAACCATGTAAACTCATGCAGGGAAGTCTAATAAGGCCCACCTACCAATATCCCTTCCTAGTTACAGGAACATATGTGTGCTCACCCTTGAAATGATTAGTATCAACCCCACCAAAAACAAGTTGACCCCCTTCACCCTCTTCAGCATTGCGATTAGACCAAAATGAGAAAACTGCTTCTTTAACAAGACCTTGTTAACCATAGAGTACCTATACAAAGTTGCAGATATCTAAATCATCAAACATTTTCAGTTGCTAATAAAAACATTAACATTCTATGGAAACAAAAAATAATAATAAAAGAAGAAAAGAAAAGAACAAGATAAATCAATGCACCAAGATGAAAGCACCACATGTACAACTTAATAAATTCAGCAGGCTAGGTTATGGAACTAACAATTTTAGATAACACATGCATCAATTGATTACAAAGTATTTTAATATTACATTAGCAATTATATTTAGCTGAAACAAACAGGTCTTCCAGCTAATCAAGCAGAACTTCCTGATTATGTCATTAATTGCTTTTCAAAGCAAACCATCTGTGTGCAGAGAAATAAATATAAATATGCATGCTACATGGTACTCAGAACTAAAGCATGTATATAAAAAATAGAGTCTGAATGTAGGAAGAAGAAACAAAGTTAGAACGACAATGTTAACGCCAAAATTTGTACGCATGACGAAATCACCAAAACAGCAGGCCAAAATCGCGCTAACGGTTGATTGTATTGTTGTAAAATTAAACTCACGTAATACACTCACATAAACATAAATAAAAAGATATAAAATATGAACATAAGAATTTACGTAAAAACCCAATTGGGAAAAAACCACGGGGAGAGAGAGAGAGAAATCCACTATAATAATATGGAGAGTACAAAGTGTTTATTTGTGTCATATGCTCGTGTTCTGTCTCTCCTAAACCATTGCTTATTGCTGTATTTATAGCTTTCATGTCCACAAGAATTCAATCAGGAGTAGAAGTCCTTTGTAGAATCACCTTATAACTACAATTAATGGTTGATAGAATCCTTCCCAAATTAAACCTCCTTATCCCACTAAATAAGAAAATACAATCTTACTTTAATGAGGACTCTCTCACTGTCAAAATAAATCCAAATAATCACACCCAACATTGCCTCCCAGTCTCTTATTTATAAGGAACTTAAAATAAGAGAGTATACAAATTTATACCAACTGAAAATCCATATTTGCCGAAAACAAAGTATCACACCCGAACTCCATACACCGAACAAAATTTTTTAACTCCCAATATCGCCACCTCACTTCTCTTGTTCACTCCTAAGATAGATAAACAATTGACCTTATTTGTAAAACCCCGAATTTTATGAAATAAAAGTATTCAATTTTTCTTATAATTATTATTCAGTAAATGGTTAAATTGATAAAAGTTTAAAGTTTAGGGTGATATATATAATTTTTTTTAAAATAAGCAAGTGGTTATAAAATATTCATTTTGTCGGGGAATATTCGTTTGGTCGTGGAATATTCTTGTTGTTGGGGAATATTCGTACGACGGCACAACCATTTATGGGACCCATAACTTGAATAACCGCCGGATGAAGAAAATGACAAGTTTGAGTTTTTTATAAATAATCTACAGAATTGTTACTGCTTAACACCGTTGAATATTCGGTGGTTAAAATACGAATACGCGCTATTCGCATAAAGAAAGATTACTGCAGACAGTTACAAGATATTTTTGAATTATTGATTCTTACGTAAAGGCACTACTCAATAATTGTTACGGTAATTCTTTGCTCAATATTTTATTTTATTGATTCAATAATTCACGTGTTGATATTTTATATTATTGTTATTTCAATAATTGTCAATGAATAGTATTTCTCATTATCAGATCAATAATTCATATGATTTGAATAATATTATTAGATAATATTATTGGCAATGTCTAGAAAGTTCTGTCAAGGAGAGGTTTGGTCATCTAATTGCGTGCTAGTAAGGAGAAATTTTTATCGGAAAGCCCTATCTTTCCTGGGAACGGCCTGGTTGTCATTATTGTGATTCTGTAATATTATTTGTGAATAATTATTTATTGATTTATATGATAAGGAAATATTTATTTGATGTGGATATAAATGATGGATTTATTTATGTGGTTATAAATGAAGGAATTAATGTTGATGTGTTTTATCAGTATTTTGTCGAAATAAAGAACAAAATATGGGATTTTCAGAAAAAATTAATTTATTACTTGATTTTGTAAAATCCATAACTCTTTGTGTATAATGAGTTAGGAGGTGAGCCATATATCACAAGAAAGCCCTGGAAGTAAGCTAACTGTAGAAATTGGAATCACCCAAAAATTCTTTGTGGATTTTTCGTGGTGAGTGTTTGAATGAAACTGGTCTAAAGGACTCATAGTCCGAAAAATCAGTGTTCTTAAGCTATATTGCATGAGTTATAATTTTTAATCCGACCGTTGGATCGTTGTGATTTTTGGATATGTTATACATATATAAGTTGAGTATATGTTCACAAATTTTGCCATTAAAAATTAACGCATGATTTGTTATGAATTTTAAAAGGTGTTAAAAATCATCCGTTTATGGATTTCGGATATTTTATGTCTGGAATTTGGAAAAACTTAAAGCTACAAAGTTGTAGAGAATTCGATTTCATATGGAATGGACATAAAATTCGTATTTTTCGGATGAAAGGGCTATTTATTATGAATTATTGAAGTTTTTGATTATTATTTCAATTTTAAACTATTTTAGAAAATTCTAAAAATGAGTGGGCCACACCTTTGGTTGGTGAAGAAATGTGCTTAAATTTTATTTCAAAAATGGTGGGTGGGAATAGTAGCAGGTAAAGCCATCAGGTTGCAGGTCAAGTCTTCTTCGGCGTTCTAACATTTTCCTATAAATAGGGTGCTGAGTTAGAATTGAAAATCACACCAGAAGCATAACTTTTCTTACCCTATATTATCGAGCGTATTTTTGTGAGTATTTTAATACTTTGAGAGTTGCTAATCAGTGCAAGTTTCCTTTCAAATATATCCGATATTTCAAATCTAAGTACCGCTTCTTTTGAGGTAAGAGATTGTAAGGGATTTTAAGGGATTGCAAGGGATGTTATTTTTTCTTAAATGATATTATTTTCTTCAATATCATTATGCCGAATTATTGATATGAGTTTTATTGTGGAATTTCTACCTTTTTATGTCGGGGTTACTATTCACATATACGACATTATTCACGTATACGGCACTATATTCATGTACATGGCACTATTTACGTATATGATATTATTTATGTATACGGTACTATGTACGAATACGGGTTAATATTCATGAGTTACTATTCATGAGTTATTATTCATGAGTTACTATTCATAAGTTACTATTCACGAATTACTATTCATGAGTTATTATTCACGAGTTACTATTCACGGGGTACTATTCACGACAAAATTAGTTTCTTTTTCTGACCAAATTATCGTTAATTTATGAATCTTACTCTTGAAATTAAATCCATATTTTGATTATATTGTTTTTATTATAATATATAACATTTTTATAATCCTGATGAAGAAATTTCTCTTTGACTTGAGTGTAAAGATGGGTAGATTATTGGTATGATCGCGTGACTATGGGTTCTCTTTGGCCAAGAGTGCAAAAGTTGAATCGTTGACTGGTATGATCATGACCATTGAATTTACAATTGAATATTTTTAGCTTAAGTGCAAAGGTGAATTAATCAACATGGTTATAATTATGGTTTATATAAATTCTGAAATGATTATATATTTATTTGAGATATTAATATCTTTGGCCTGTAATGCAAAGATGAATTATTGATGAATATCTTTGGCCCGTAGTGCAAAGATGACCTGTTGTTGAATATCTTTGGCCTGTAAGTGGAAAGATGACCTGTTGTTGAATATTTTTGGCATGCAGTGCAATTAGATGACCTGTTGTTGAATATCTTTGGTCTGTAGTGCAAAGATGAACTGTTAATGAATATCTTGGCCCGTAGTGCAAAGATGAATTTATTAGTATGATTATGAACATGAACTGTGATTTGGTATAACCATGATCTTTGATGTTTCAGGTAAAGACATGTGATGAAAATTATCTTCGTCCTGGATACGAAGAGGAATTTAGAAACTCAGTTATGATTATGAGTTATTCACATGATTGTGGACAGGAACTGTTGATTGATGTTACAGGGATAAAACATTGTTAGTGGAATTTTAACATGAAGAAGATAATAGATTTTATGGTCTATTTGACTCTTCTAATGGATTGCTCGTTCTGCTGCAACTATGGTTGTAAAGTTTTATCATCTACCATATGTTCTAAATCTTTGATTTATTACTAACGAAGGCTATTGATAATTTAATTATCTTTAGTTATGATATTCTTTACTTGGCTATTCTTGCCCATTATTTACATAGGGCCAATTTGGAGTGCGAAATCATTTAGTATTATTAGTAGCAGATGATGTATCAACTTGTCACTGCTGTCATGCGCACTTAGATTTGATACTCTCGTTTATAATTTATTTATTTATTTTTCCTTAGCCGTTGATAATCATATGATATTCAAGGAATAGAATAAATAATATTATAAGTGAGTAGAACTCACATGAGATTAGGAAAAACAATATGACAAATATAATTATATTTTATCGATGAGAACTACCAATAAAGACAACATGTGGTCATCCTTTTATCAAGCTAGGTTCAACAATTTGTTGATTAATCTTCATGCATATAAAATATTTACCGCATGCATAATCGATGAAGTATAATATTTAAATTAAAAAGAGAAAAGTGAGGGACTTAGCTTTTAATTTCCAGAGGACTGTGTTCGGGGTATCCTGATGATTTTTGAAGGTTTTATTCAGTGATTTCAATTTGACAATAAATTTTGTTTTCCACAGACGACGCCAATGTTAACGCCAAATTTTGTACGCTTGACAAAATCACCAAAATTGCAGGCCAAAATCGCACTAACGGGTGATTGTATTATTATGAAATCAAACTCACGAAATACATTCACATAAACATAAATAAAGAGATATAAAATATGAACACAAGAATTTACGTGAAAATCTAATTGGGAAAAAAACGAGAGAGAGAGAGAGAGAGAGAGAGAGAGAGAGAGAGAGAGAGAGAGAGAGAAATCCACTATAATAATATGGAGAGTAGAAAATGTTTATTTGTGTCATATGATCTTGTGTTCTATCTCTCCTAAACCATTGTTTATTGCAGGAGTACTGCTACAGACACAAACTATTTTACAAATATTTTATAAACTGCTGATGTGGCATACTCTACCTCAGTATATTAATCAACAAATTAATTCAATGTAGTCTTCGGCCCCACACAATATGTTGAGGTGGAGTATGCCACATCAGCAGTTTGTAAAATATTTGTAGAATAGTTTGTATATCTAGCATTATTCTTATTGCAGTATTTATAGCTTTCATGTCCACCAGAATCCAATCAGGAGTAGAAGTCCTTTGTAGAATCACCTTATAACTACAATTAATGGTTGATAGAATCCTTCCCAAATTAAACCTCCTTATCCCAATAAATAAAAAAAACATAATTTTACTTTAATGAGGACTCTCCCACTGTCAAAATAAATCTAAATAATCACACCCCAATAGACAACTTAATCACGAGACAGAAAAAATAAGGCAGAAATATAAAATAAGCAAGACATTAACTGGAACATGCACAAACATTTCCTTTTCAGCAACATATATATCCCAATTTCTTTTTATACAACTAGATAAACAAACTGATAGATAAACAAACTACAATTACATCAGATCAACAAATACTAGCAATGAAAATATTGCAATACAAATCGAACTCATGAAACCATCGCAAGAAGAATCCATCCCAATATCAATTTCCTAAAAAATAAGAAGAAGTGGTTGCCAAAAGAAAATATCAAATGCCCTATGGAATCCATCCCAATATCAATTTCCTAAAACACATCCAAAGAAAATACTGAGAAATCAAGCTAAAAATACTCCAATTCCTAAAGAAGAATCCATCATCCCTAAAAACCTAATTGATGCTACAAATAAAATATCTCCAATTTAAACCTTGTAATTCGTAAAACTCACCGATTAAATGTTGTTTACTTTGATGTAGAATCCAAATCTTCCACTCTTGAGTACGAATTTTTCTCGTTTCTCAACAGATTGAAGGGTTTTTCTAGATGGATCATTGATGAAGAGCTAGCATCGCCGCGTCGCCGCTTAGATCGAAAGGTTAGGGCTGTAGTCTTGCCCTAATTGTTTAACATCATAGTAACTCAGTGAATCTCTGTCCGCTAGAAGTACTAGGGAATGCTATTTTTTTTTCGATTTATGCTAGGCTAAACGGGGGCATAAAAGTCTAAAATTTATACTAACTACGTCCGCTAGTACTTCTAGCGGACGGCGTTGTAACCTTTTCCATCCCGACCCTTCATTTTGCTAATAGACGGTATAGATGTTATATGCCACTTTTTAATCCATGACAAATAGATGCTATGAATCATTTCTCATATATATATATATATATATATATATATAGACACACACACACACACACACACACACTCACACACGTGTATCTTTTGATACACGTTTGTGTGCTTAAAATTGTGAATAATATTAGACTTAAGGATAACATTTAATACTAAAGATCATTTTGAAGATATAAATATGTATAATTAAGCATCAAAATCAATATTTATATTAAAGAACCATTGACTTATTCAAAAACATGAGCATAAAAACATTAAATATGCATGACTTTTGGTAGAAGTTTAATTGAAGTATAAAATTCATTATCATTATCACAAGCTTTAAAAAAAAGAATTGAGAGTAATGTTAGATTCTTCTATCAAACTATTTTTATAACTGACAACTTATCTTGATATTATTAATTATTCTTTGCTTTAAATCATCGTTGTATCTCAGTTAAAAAGGCAAATGTTGTTTCAGTAAGATATTTAGTTTAAATTTTATTTTTTAAACTAAATTTTTTAGAGATAACGAGATTAAAGACCGCATTTGAAATAAATTAGGCCCAAGGAGTCAATTGCGTAGGAAATCTGACATAACTTTTGATCCATTTGAAATAACAGGCCCATAAGCACGATTTTCAAAACCTTTACTAAGATATTAGAGAATCATCAACTTTGTTGAGCGATACATGTTGTTTTAAGCCCAAAAACAAATGGGAAAGAAGACTTTGGACCTTCTATACTTTTTCAAAAAAAATTAAACTTATTTGGTTTTTCGGTAATTTTGCCGATTAGGGTTTACTTGATGTTGTAGGGTATTTAAGGAAACGTAGGATCATTTTGAGACAAATCGGCTCTCATTATTCAATTTCCAGAGTACAACTTCTTATCGATCTTTCCCTTATTTGATCCTTGTGTATTCAAGGTGTTGAGATTGAATTCATTGATATTCTTCCTTTAATATCACTTCAGGTTGTGCTAGAGAGAGATGCAGAATAAGGAAATATATTAATGCTAGAAGGTTCAATAAGGTAATAAGTTATAGATCTTAATGAAATTCATTTATTCTATATTGATATTCATGTTTAGCACCGTATGATTGTTGAAAATGGTATTGAATTATGAATACTATAGATCCTAGAAGTTTTAAGTACATTGGGTGTAATTCAGGGGCAGATCTAGAAATTTTATTCAAGAGAAACAACGTATTGAACGATTAATTTTTTTATATAATATAGAATAACAAATAAAGTTAATACATATGAGTTTAATTAGTTTTGATGAAATTGAAAAATTAGTTATAAATTAGTCAAACGAAATCATATTTATATTTTATTAAATTAAACAAGGATGATTTATTACGAGATTATCATTCTCTTTGAATTCCTAATTATTTACAAATAAAAGTGTAGATATTTTTATACAAATTTAAACTTTGACTTTATTTTATTTTCTATAGTACCTATAACACAAAGGTTTCTAAATTATCTTATCTCCATGTATTATTTATTTTTAGCATATTGATTTAGAATATTAATATTTTTACAATGTCACTTCACATGATAAATAGTAAATGAGTCAACCATTAGTGTGTGAGAGGATTAACGTGTGCATATAGGTGATCCCATCCTCAATTTGTTTTTGATAGTTTTGATTTTATTGATATATACATTTGATTTTTTTATAGATAAAGATAATATATCTTTACAATCCTTATTTTAGCATTTCAAAAATTTTTGTATGCTCTTTCCTTATAAATATCACACTCCACTAACCTAAATATTGTAAATTAAGTTCAAAATAAATATCAAAATCATTACATTCCCCAATAATTCATATTTGAATTGTTTTTCTTATTGTTACTCCTTGTTAACGCCAAGATTCGTCCACGTGTCCAATCACTAATGCGTCCAATTTTGCACAAAAATGAAGTCACATGTAGGAACTTGATAGCCTGGGCCGCCAGGGGATAACTTCGGTGTGAGAATAAGTACAGGCTAAAAATAGGTTAACAATTAAGGCTTAAAGCTTTAGTGCTCAAAGAATAATCAAGTACCTATGAAGTAGGGTTTATCCTTGTATTTATAATTGATCACACCACCTTTAATGCCTTATCCCTGAATTGGAATAGAATTCCTTATCATAATAACTACTATACTAAGATAGAAATCAATCTCCTTAAAGAAAAGAAGTCGAATATAATCCTGACTCTTTCCTTAGGAATTAGAAATTAAATGCAATTAAGAATCATATATTCCTTAAAACTCAACATACCGCCCTAAATATATTCCTACGTGGAAAGGATTCCTCCATGTGGCTTGGGGCCCATCGAAATTATTGGGCCCATGTAACCCTGCCACAACATTGCCCTCCACTCTTTTGTTATAAAGGGCCATATAATAAAAGAGTACTTAATCCAAAAAGCCTAATAATTAATATTATATGTTAAAGCACAGTGACCGAAGCCAGACAAATCATTTTCGTATTTCCCACTCATTGTTGGACCCCACCACCATTACTACCAGACCATTTATTACGCCATACTTACAGAAACGTGCGAAGATAAAGGATCTTTCACTTCAAAAAAAAACTCACTCCCAAAATCAACAGCCACTTTTCAGATCTGAGATTTCAAAAACACTTTTCTCTTCCTCCTCTGCAAACCATTTCCTCTCTTGCAAACTCTTTTTTCGGCAAAGCTTCGCCAAATATCCACAATCTTCCACTCAATAATGGCCGACAATAACTTCCCGACTGCCGTTATTCACACTACTGAGGCTATTTCTTCAGCAACCACTAGTACCACTGCCAAGATTGTCTCTACCAATGTTGCCACTATACCAACTACCATCCTCTCTACCATTTCTACTCTAGTCTCCTCCACTTCAATCTCCACACCAACCATCACTGTTACCACCAACCCAATCTCAACCACCTCTTCCTCTTTCACTGAAGGGGCTCCTTCCCCCTCGTACCAACGCAGAGCTGGTCGTCCTGAAAGTGCAAGAAGAATATTATCCTGAGAATGCCTACTCTATGCGTTGAGGTACGGGGTTTAATTCCACCCTCCATGAATTCATCACCACGTTCCTCAGCTTCGTCGGCATCGGGTTCACCTAATTGGTGCTGAACTCATACATCCATCTAATTTGTTTTATTGCTTTCTGCTTCGAGTGCGGGATCCCTCCCTGTATGGACTTTTTCCTAGCTATGTTCAGTCTGGGAAAATTTAAGGAACCCGGATTCCGCCAGCCGAACAAGCATCCAAAGACCTATATTTGGTGGAAAACCCCATCTAGTAACAAGGGATGACACACACACACACACACTAGTTCTTCATCAGAGGCCCTGAAACTCACCTCATTCCTGGTTGGGCAGATCATTCAAAAGGTAACTAGGCAAGCTCCAAGTTCAATAAAAAAAAACGAGCCGAATAGTTCAAGTCCTTCGTCACCAAAATGTCTAAGGAAGAATGGAGCGTAGACCTTTTGTCAAACTAATTCTTGCTCTACTATCACAAATGTAAGTCCCGAACCAATTGCCATTTTTTATATATAAATATTTGTCATAACCCATATTCTTTTTTAGTATCCCTTATCATGCCAACAATGACTTCTGAAGTCGATTAATCTTCTTCCACCGCTAAAATCACTGAATGAACCCCCTCCTCATCTTTACAACCGACGAACCCCGGCCCCTCAACAATTGACAAACCCAACCTCCTCACTAAAACCCAAAACGACCCTTTCAACACAACATTACCACCTTCATATGCCTCATACCCCCACAACCAACTGCTATAATCCCCACACCATCCTTCACCGAAAAAAGCACTTAGGATATGAGCATTTTCAAAAGGAACACCCTTTTCAAGGTAAAAAGAAGTGGTTCGGTAAAAGAGTTAGCCGAACCATCACAAAACAACCCTTCCGAAACATCTTGCGCCCTGGAACCCGACTAAATAACCCACACTGATCCTACTCAATCTGCCGAGCCCAACGAACCCCAACCTCAGCGAAAAAGAAAAGAACTTGAAGGTCCTTCTTCCAAACCCCCCGCAAAAAAAACCCCAGACCGAAACACCATCCCCAACACCATCAGTTCCCCAACCAAACTCTCTTTCTCCTTTTACCAGCCATATCTAAAAAGTTGGTGCTTTGATGACGTTATGGCCCAAAGACCCTATTGGTTATCCACATGAGCTCTTTGAGAAATTTATTCTTCCTAGGGACAAAGAAAGGTTCGAGGACACAAGCCTCAAAGAGCTCATGTATGATAACGTCATGCATCAAGGCCGAGTAAATATCCCTAACTTAACTTCCTTTACAAAACCTTTTAACCACACCATCGTACGATCCCCTTTATCTTTGTTTACCGTCTGCTGCTCTCACCGCCTGAATCATGTGCCGACTTTCGCAGAAATCGGCTAGGTAAAATGATCTGGAAGCTGAAGTCACGCGTCTTGAGGTCAGGATACAAGTGGTAATGTCTGGCCTTAAAAAAAGATTTTGCATACCAACACCAACTACTACTGCTAGGAGTTACAAAACGAGCTATAAAGACCGTGAAGTGGCAAGCTTCTGATTTGGCCGAACATCGAAAATAACTTCTAAAAGATCGAGCTGAAATGAAGAGTGAAAATGAGAAGCTAAAGAAGGGCATCCTGGCCGTTCAGAAGTAGTCCAAAGACATGCACGATAAAATCATGGTGTTAATGAATGCCAACAATACTCTAGAGAGGGAGTTCACCGAATATAAGGCTCAAAATCCTTTGTTGACCGAGGAAATGAAACGTCAACTGATCCTAGAATATAGAAACTACCCCGAACTAACTGCAGAAGTAATGAAATAGTTCAGGGATGGCCACCAAAGAGCCAGGGATCAGGATGAAGAGAATTTAAAGGCAACTGGACTGAATCCGATTATCTTAGACTCTTCAGATTATGATGAGTAATCAACCTATTTATTTTTCCTCCTTTTTTATACTATGTAAACAAATCTCCTTTTACAAACATTGAAAATGAATGAAAACAACTTTTAGCAAAGTTGATTTTTTTTTCTCATTAATAACTTGATAAGTTTACAATGTCATAAAAAGAAATAATTAACACAAATCACTGATAATACTTCTGAAGCCTTCCAGCTTGCCAAGTATTCTTGACTTTTCCTTTGTCCAAAGCCCGAAGCCGTTAAGTGCCTAGCTTTAACACCTCTATAACTTCATAGGGCGCTTCCCAATTAGGCATTAATTTCTCAATGTTATGGGGCACAGAAGCCTCCATCTTCCTGAGAACTAAATCCCTAACTTCAAACTTCCTTTGCTTAACTCCCCGATTGTAATGTCGAGCCATTCTTTGCTGGTAAATGTACAATAATATGACCAATGTTGACTCCCGAAACCTCCTCTAATAAGTTTAGGTTAAGCAGAAACTCTTCGTCATTAAATAAATCTTTGAACTTATTAACCCGAAAAGAAGGCGACCCAATTTCCACCATAACTAATGCATCAGTCCCATACACCAACCTAAACAGCAAATCACATACTATCATCTGAGGAGTAGTTTGATACGCCCATAGAACATTAAGTAACTCCTTAAGCCACCGTCATTTAGCTTTATCCAACCTTCTCTTAATCCCATTATATATTATCCAATTAGTAACTTCTACTTGACCATTAGACTGAGGATGTGCTACCGAAGTCTTTTGAAGTTTAATACCCAAATCCTTCAAAAAATCTTTAAACTTAGACCCCACAAATTGCCTTCTATTGTCAGATACTAATATTATGGGAATATCGAATTCAAAAATTTTGAATTCTTTGAGAAATTTCAGACACTCCTACTCCGTGATTGGCCGAAGTGGTTTGGCCTCCACCCACTTAGTCGTATAGTCAATCACTATTATCACGAAGCTCGCATAACCCTTTGCCTTTGGTTGCAGGCCTAAGATGTCGATTCCCCATACATCGAATGGAATCGGGGATAGGATCGAAGATAACTACTCAGGAGGTTGATGTGGAATAAGACTATTCAGTTGGCACTTCAGACACCTTCTAACATATTCCTTAGCTTTTTGAAACATAGATGGCCAATAATAGCCTTACTTCAACACTTTATAAGAAAAAACTTTAGCTCCCATGCGATCACCACAGATCCCTTAATACACTTCCCGAAGGATATAGGGCGCTTCAAAAGGCACCAAACACTTTAATAAAGGTGAAGAGAACGTACGACGATACAAATCCCCATCAATTAAGATAAAATTAAAAATATTATATTTTATCTTCTTCGCAAGCATCCAATCTGAAGGTAGAACCTAGTCACTAAAATATTCTATATAAGGTGCAAGCCAACAATTTGATCTTTCTATCATTGGTACCTCTGTTCTCTAAACACTTGGGGCATCCAAGACTTCCAGGTACACCGATCAACTAAAAGAACTTGCATATGTCGTGGTTAACCTTGATAAAGCATCGACCACTGTGTTGTCCAAATTATCCATCTCTTAAAAAGTAAAAGAGCTAAAGTAGTGGATCTGATCCTCGACCTCGACCAAGTAGTTAGTCATTCTTTCCCCCAGCCTCATATTCCCCTAAAATCTGCTTAACCACCAACTGGGAATCGCTAAATATAACCAATCGCTGAACTTCCAAGCTTTGGTACAATCGCAACCTAGTCAGAAGCGTCTCATATGCAGCTTCATTGTTGGTCTCTTTAAACCTGAAGCAGATAACCTGTTATACCTTGAACCCTTAGGGACTTTTTAGAATAACCCCTACTCCACTAACATGCGAAGTCGAAGATCCATCCACATAAAGAGTCCAAGAATTCTAAATTGACTAAACATCGGTGATCAATCCCACAACTGCAGTTGGTTAATCCGAAGAATCTAGATCAAAGTACTAAACTCCACAAAAAAATCAACTAAGGTCTGACCCTTAATAGCCGTTCAGGGATGATACTCCAAAGAATATTGAGTCAACTCCATAGCCCAAACAGAGAGTCATCTTGAAACATCTAGCTTATGCAACATCTTCTTCAAGGGTTGATCCATGTACACCACTATCAACCGACCCCAAGAAATATGGTCGAAGCTTCCTACTAGCCACTATAAATGCTTAGGCAAACTTTTCTAGGTTTAGGTAACTTATCTCTACATCACGAAGGGCATAACTGACATAATAGACGAGGAAATTCTTTCCTTCTGCCTCTCACACCAAAACAGCTCCAAATGCCAATGAACTAGCTGCCAAATAAAGGTACAAAGGTTTTGAAGGGATCGATTTCATCAATAGTGGCGCTGAAGACAAATATTTCTTGATCCCTTGGAAGGATTCTTCACTCTGAGTTCACTAAAATGTCTTTTCATTTTAGACCTTTCAAAGTATCAAAGAACGAAAGGCATCGCTCTGCTAACTTATACATGAACCTCATTAACGCTGCAATTTGACCCATCAAGCGTTGTGCATCCTTGAACATCTGTGGAGACTTCATGTCTAGTATGGCCTTAATTTTCTTCGAATTAGCCTCAATTCCTCGCTTGCTGACTAAATATCTAAGGAATCCTGAAAAGATATACTCTTAACGGCCATATCATTCACATAAACCTCCATACTTTGGTTTAATTTTTTCCAAAACACATAGTTCACCATCCTCTAATAAGTAGCACCAGCGTTAACTAGCCCGAAAGTCATCTTCTTATATATGTAAATCGCCCGATGCGTGATGAAGGCCGTCTTTGGGATATCCTCCTTATACATCGAAATCTGATTATATCCCGAAAAGACATCCATAAAACTTAATAGAGTACCCCGAGGTGGCATCGATCAATTGGTATATATGTGGGAGTGAGCCGAAGTTTTTTGGGCATGCCTTATTCAAATCCGTATAGTTAATGCAGATTATCTATTTTCTGAACTAATACCACATTCACCAGCCATTCGGGGTAATCAATTTCAAAAATGATTTTGGCCGCTAATAGTTTAGCCACCTCATCATCAATGATTTTCTGCCATTCCGGGAAAAAAATCCTCCTCTTCTGCCAGATATATTTCCTGGTAGTATCCACACATAACTTGTGCACAATAATTGATTTGTGTATCCCAGGCATGTCACTAGACACCTAAGAAAATATATCGACATACAATTAGAGTAGCTCTATCATCCCGTTCGAAAGGGCTCCTGCCAAATCGAGCCAATTTTTATTGTCTTATCCTTATTCCCTAAAATTAACTCCACATCCTCCGTCTCATCGGCAGGTAAAGCAAGGATTTTCGTACTTCCTTCGGTGAATGGTTCCACCTCGATTGCCATGGTCTTTCTCTGTTTACTGACCCCAACTCCCGATTATATTAGAGAATTCCTTTAACACCTTCAAGTGATCTCCAAGTCCCCTTTGACTTCACCGACCCCATTTGGTGTAGGGAACTTTAATTTGAAATGAGGTATAAACGTCACTGCCTGAAGAGCTGCCAATGTCGGCCAATCTAAAATGGCATTATAGACCGAGTCCACTTGTACCACAAAGAACCTGATATTTATCATAACCTGCTGAGGTGTCATCCCGAAGAGAACATGCAGCTCAATGGTTCCCATCACATGCACTAGGTTGTTATTGAACCCATACAGAGGGGCCTCCTAACCTATATCCATCTTATGACTCTCCAAATCGAACCTTTGGTAAGCATGACTGTACAATATGTCCAATAAAGACCCGTTATCTATCATCATCCTTCTCATATCTGCTTGCCCGACTTGTATCGTGATAACCGACGCTCTTTCTTGTGGCTCTACTGACTCAGTTGGATAATCCTCATCAGTAAAAGAGATAACTATACTAGGGTAAGCCCGTTCCCTTTTGGTAGGTTGTTTAGATACTGTCAACACCTCATCCACCAGGCCTCAATACTTCATTTCAATAACATGCCCAATTGATCCCCCTTTGATAACATCTACCAAATTCTGAGTGGGCTGATTTTGTTTGGGCTGTCGAACCTTTGCCTTCTCCCTATTTGCTTCGTCCTACTTTTTTCCTAATCCTTCCTGACCAACAATATATTAAACCAATTCCCCACTCTGAACATTCTTTTCAATCAAATTCTTCAAATTCTGACAATCCTCTGTGGAGTGTTCAGAGGTCTGATGGTAGTCACAATACCTGTTTTGATTTCCTCTCCACGGATAGGTGTTCGCTAGATACGGTTCAAAGTAGGGCTTATCTTTTATCTCCTTTAATATTTTTACCCGATCAGTATTAAGAGGGGTATTTATTGACGCTATGGTTCAGGAAGGGTGGTCAGCCTCTTCCCCAGTTATTAAAACTTTTTTTCGTCTGATTGTCTGGCCTATTTTGGTTATTATCTGACGTAGGATGGTTAGTCTTATCCCGATCTCTAGGCTTATCCAAAGTTTGCGAGTGTGGCTTTAGGCTCCCCATATCATCTTCAATAGTGATAAAGCTTTTAACCCTATCATATGCCTTTGACAAATCCTTCTGCGGGTTGAACATTATATCCTTCATTAAATTTTCAACTTTACCACATCCCGTAAAAAATTTGAGGGCTTGTGGGGTGTTAAGCTCCGTCACTGTCCCGACCGCCTCCCGAAACCCCTTTACATACTGGCTTAGGCTCTCGTCCAAACATTTCTTAACATGCACGAGGTAAGTTGTCACCTTACCCCTCCTCTTATTACTACCAAATCTGACATGGAATTTTTTGCACAACTCCTTCCACGAAATGACAGAGCTCAAATGTAAGCTAAAGTCATCCATTTTCGGGCCTCCTTCCTCGTGGTGGTGATTTAACATCCGGCACTTCACAAGATCGTAATGATCATAAAACCTCATAAGTCGATCGTATGCTTATGTATGGTCATAGGTATCACCAGTGTCATCTTAACTCTCCAAGTGTGCAACCTTCTTACCAGGAACGACATGAACTTGATCAATTTTTGGGGTAAAGGGTGATGTCGGATCGACCAATTCCTCCTTTTCTTGGTTAATCGCTACCAGCTTTTGCTCCAACTCAGCTCTTGGGTGGCCTACGCTGATCTCGGGTGTGTTTTGAAGAAGCCATTCATCATCTATGTCCAGACCTCCCCTAATCCGGGGGATGTCTACGCTGATCTCGAGTGTTTTCTTCTCGGGAGTGAATCCTCCGTCTGCTCTTGTTGTATCAAGAACTGTCCGAACGACTCGTCAACGATACAAACTCGATAAAACCTCTTCTTTATCAATTTATCCATCTGAGCATCCAACTTTTTTTGCGGAAGGCGCATGTCCTCCATAGCGTCCTTATTCTCCTACGTCTTTAGGATTAGGATCAACTCCTTTTATCTCGATGTCTTGCTTAGAACTTTGATATCTTTGAGTGTGTGCCCATGAATAAGTATCTTTGGCATGACTATGGGAACATGGGACCTTCTAACTAGCCGAGAACAATTATCGCCGAATTGGGGTAGTCTTATCCTTTACGGGGCCCACAGAGTGACTGATAGGGTCGAGCTTATTTGTGATGCGCTTGGCAGGTCCCAACCTGTCCTTGACAGAACCCTTGGGTTGAACAGAGGGGTTGGACGAGGATTTCTGCCGTTCAAAAATTGTATTTTCCTTACTTGTCACCATGACTCCTATTAAGATTCTGGGTGATTAAAAGTAATTGTTAGCACTAAGGTGGCTTTCCTTCTAGCGCTAATGTTAACAACAAGATTTATCCATGCATCCAATCACCAAAAATGCGTCCAATCCTACAAAGAAACGAAGTCACACGTAGGAACTTGACGATCTGGGTTGTCGGGGGATAACTCCAGTGTGGGAATAATTACATGCTGAAAATATGTTAACAATAGAGGCTTAAAACTTTAGTTCTCAGAGAATAGTCAAGTACTTTTGAAGTAGGTTCTAGCCTTATATTTATAGATGATCACACCACTTTTAATGCTCTGTCCCCGAATTGGAATAGAATTCCTTATCATATTAACTACCATACTAGGATAGAAATCAATCTCCTTAAAGAAATGGAAGTCTAATATAATCCCGAATATATTCATACGTGAGAAAGATTCCTTCACGTGGCTTGGGGCCCACCGAAACAACCGGGTCCATATCCTTCCCCAACCCCCCTCAAATTACTCTTAATCTTTTGTAAAATTAATCTCAATTCTTTTTCACAATTAGTATTGTTATCCTAAATTGCCTTAAAGTTTTTAAAAAGTTATAGGGATTGAGATGAAGGCTGAAACTATTAACAAATTAGTTAAATTACACCTTTTAAGATTCTTTTTTCTATTAAGCCATTTTACTTTATACATAAATCAAAACTACTTTGATAAATTTAATTTTTCAAAATTCCACTGTATGCAGTTGCCTACACTAGTACACTAGATCCACCCTGGTATAATTTTAGTATTTATGCTTGAGTGAATATATTAAAATAAGTTATAAGATTTTATGTTGACAAAATATGATTTGTTTTAAACTCAATTTCTCAATTCTATTATTGGACCTTGCAATATTTGGTTTGAGGGCTAATATATACTTTAAGTTATTGCAATATTGGGTTTGATAGTAAATTAATTTCTCTTATATTCTTTATATTATTCCTATTAGTTATTTTGGATTTAAGGTCACATCAGTGAGGTTACAATTAAATTTCTATGACTCTTAGATTGGAAACGCTATTGGAGATTAATATTTTGGAGAACTACAATTTCATGGACTACAATTAGAGGTAAATGAGTAATTTAAAATTTTAATTGGTTTATTTAATGAACCATCTCTTATTTTATTTATTCATTATAAATTCCTTATGTTAGAATTATTATAAATATGGATTATTAGAGTAATTAATGGTTGATTTACATTTGTTTGCCTTCTATATTTGAAGCTACACATTTGATTTAGGTTTCTAGATTTTGAAAATAAACTTACTTTTGTTAACTATGTTGAAGGATTTTAATCCCATTTAATACTTAAATAACCACATGATTCTTAAAAAAAAGATTAAAAATTAGGTTTAATTAAAATATAAACTTTTTGATAGAAAATTTCATGTTTTGGTTTATCTATTGTTGTTAGGAAAAAAAATGGACAATGACTCTCTATATATAAAACTTATTTGTTGTATACCAAAGTTAATATAAAGAATATGTCAAGGCTAGTACTTAGTACTATGTCCTTAAGACAATTATGCCCTACTTACGGTGCTCAGAGTTATAGAACTTGTCTCCCAGGATACAATGACAATGTATGATTTAGCAACACTATAAATAGCATGCACAACGAACCAAAGAAAATGCTCTGAACTTCTCTCTCAAATAAACAATGAATAATTTATGTAATAATGAAGAATAGAATGCTTGAATGCTTGGAAATTAAATGATCAAAATGACTACCCCCTAGCCTATTTATAGGAGGGGTTATTAACCCATCTGATGGGACACAACCACTTGAAAAAGCATGGGATGCTTATGAAAAGGTATGGCATGATAGCCATTCGGTACCAATGTAGTTTTGGGTCTTCGCAAAATGGGCACGTCTATTTAGACCCAAAATGACATAGTTTTGGGACTTATCAGAAGGGGCTCTTCCGTTCGGGTAGATAATGCTTCCCAAAATGACACAATTTTGATAATAAATAACGCTTCTCAAAATGACACAGTTCTTATAATAGAACTAAATAAAACAAATTTGTGTCCAAAAATATATATACAATGACCCAGATTGAGCCACGAGCCCAAGCCTCCCCGCTCGCCTACTGTCAAGAAGAAGTGCCCACATGCATTACACACACGTGTTGGTTCAATCAAAACTTTGGCTAGATCCTCTCCCTTTCACAAAATTGGGGTGCCCTTTGGGGCCCAAACCTAAGAGAAACTTTATTGTATATAAACTCATTCAAAATTTAGTTCTGAACTGATGTGGGACTTAGCTTCCCACAAATATTTATTATCATTTTTAAGGTTGATCTTTGGGAGTTAATTTCTTATTCATTATACCATGGATTTGAGCATCTAAATACTTAAATTTTAATATACTTATGGAGTAGAACACATTGATATATGGATTCATTTCAAATGATTAATGAAACTAACTTCAAATTAGGCTCAAATTCAAACAATCCCCCATATGAATGAAATTGATTGTCAGCCTTATTCAAATGTTATGTAGACTCTGAGAGAGAGACAAAAATCATATGTGTAGAGAGAGGTGGCTTTTGGCTTTGAACATTCTCTTGTGAAAGATTATCGGGTTTACTAGTTGTCCAGTGAATGTGATGTCTTAAATTGTCCAACTGTTTGTGTAAATCGAGACATTAGAAATTCACATAAAATCTTTCCAGACATTATTTGGTTCTCATAATTTTATTTATTTTGACCCCAAAAAATCCTCGATTTATGAGTGATTAAGAGAAGTATAACTTTATCATTCTCATAGAATTGACCCATTTCACACTCATATAAATGATTCTTAATAGGAGTATCTTTTCATACCCCACTTATTTATCAAGATTTAAGAATCATTATAAGTAAAACTTATCCTGAAACTGTTGTAGTTATCACTATCTCGTATCATAGGAATGAGTAGAAGAAATTAATTTCTTCACAATGATTTGGTTGAATTGTTCATAATTTATTTGTCCCTTTGAACCTAGATATTGGGATCTCTAGTCAACTAGGTTGGGTTTCCATTGTGAAGATCCTTATTTATAGGTTTTAAACTCATTCCCATCGATGTTGTTTTCACTTGCTCTCTAGTCAAACCTTTAGTTAACGGATCCATTATATTCTCTTTCGACTTTATGTACTCAATAGACATAATGACATTAGAGAGTAATTGTTTTATGGTATTGTGTTTACGATGAATATGTCTAGACTTACTATTATACATGTGAATCTTTGCCCTTCCAATTGTTAATTGACTATCACAATGGATATAAAACGTTGGCACAAATTTAGGCCACATAGGAATAGTTTCTAAAAAGTGACGAAGCCACTCATCTTCTTCCCTAGCCTTATCTAATGCAATAAACTCAGATTCCATCGTTGATCAAGAAATGCATATTTTTTTAGAAGATTTCCATGATACTGCTCCTCCACCTAGTGTAAACACAAACCATTTTTGGATTTAGAGTCTTTTGTATCCCGATATCCAGTTCACATTACAGTAAAGTACTTCTAGATATCTTGAGTAGTGCTATCCAAAGTTTTAAGTGTATTTTAAATACCTTAAAACTCTTACAATCACTTTCCAATGATCTTGTAATGGATTACTTGTAAATTTACTGAATTTATTGACATCGTATACTATGTCAGGACGTGTAAAATTCATTACGTACATAAAGCTTCCAATTATTTGTGTATACTCAGTTTGTGATATGTTTTGTTAGTTCCCAGAGGCACAATAGTTATCTAGAAGGGATGGTTGAATAAATATTTTAAATATTTTCTTTTTCAAAATTACATGTCAGATTTGTTAATAAATTAACCACAGCGGAATATAAGATTTGTTTGTTCCCCTTTTAAGATAAACCAAGTTAATAAGAGATAAGCAGTTATAACAGATATAGCAGTTATAGCAAGAATATAAAAGAAAATGTTTTTAAGTGGTTCAAAGCACTCAAAGCTCCTAGTCCACTCTTCTACTCTTCGAGTATGAAATCCACTAAGGATATCTTTACAAACTTTGAATCACTTAGATTCCTTCAAGACCAACAGTCTTGAACAGTCATTTCATGGAGATTCTTTGATTCTCTGATGGCAGTGGTTTTGGCATCCCACTTGCTTGGTAAAGATCTCATGAATTTTATGATCAGATCTTTTTTTGGATAGATCTTTCCAAAAGCTCGAAGAGAGTTGAGCAGAGCATTGAATCTTTCATAAGTGGAAGTAACGTTTTCATATTGTTAAGACAGAAGAGATTGCTTGTTTTCTCTAACTTCTTCATTTCCTTCATTTATAATAAGCAGTGTTTCCCAGACTTCCTTGGTAGTTTTGTTATTGACCACATTTTCGAACAGATCATCTTCTAATGACTAGAACAAAATGTTCTTGGCTTTTTTGTCGAGTTGGACAACTTTCTTCTCGTTGTAAGTCCATTCTGTTTTGACCTTAATTTGAACTCTGTTTGGATTGTTTGGAGTTGGTGCAAGCTTTATTGGAATATAAGGCCCATTCATAACAGTTTCATATAGCTCTTCATCTATTGAGTCCATGTAGGCTTGCATACGAACTTTCCAGTTTAAAAATTTGTCTTTGTTGCACATTGGTGGCTTACTGCCTCCTCCAGTCTTGGATTCGCTTATCAGATGTGCCATTGGATCTACTCAACCTTTGTAGGTTGATTGAGAGGACCTGCTTTGATACCAATTGTTAGTTCCCAAAGGCACAATAGTTATCTAGAAGGGGGGGTTGAATAGATATTTTAAATATTTTCTTTTTCAAAATTACTTGTCAGATTTGTTAATAAATTAACCACAATAGAATATAAGATTTTTTTGTTTCCCTTTTAAGATAAACCAATTTAATAGGAGATAAGCAGTTATAGCAAGAATATAAAAGACACAATGTTTTTAAGTGGAGCTCCTAGTTCACTCTTCTACTCCTCGAGTAGGAAATCCACTAAGGATATCTTTACAAACTTTGAATCACTTAGATTCCTTCAAGACCAGCAGTCTTGGAACTTCTTAGTTCACTTAGAACACTTCAAGTCCAGCAGACTTGGAACTTCTTAGTTCACTTATAACTCTTCAAGTCCAGCAGACTTGGAATACACTTAATGAGAGTTGAGTTCTTGGGTAGTGCTACTCTCGATTGTCATTAAGCATATGTTGAAAGAACGAAAGTATGTTGAGCAAGCTTTCTTTCTTGATCGTAGAGTTGAGCATTGAGTGTTCTTTAGCTTTTTGTTGTGTACTTTCTTATTTGCATCTGTGTCTCGTGATTTGTATATAAAGGAGCCTTTGAAATATGTCCGTTTGAAGACGTCCGTTGAAGTATTAAATGTATCGAAATTTTCGAAAGTAATCGATGGTGACTTCGAAATTTGTTGTTCACCGTCGACTTCCATTCGACACGGCAGACTACTATCTCACTTAACACTTGAAAAGAAACTTTTCAGCAGGCATGCAGTCCTTTTCCTTAGCTTTTTTAATACGCTTCTTTGATACATACTAAGGATGAGCATTGGGATTCCCGAAAGTCTCAACGTCTATAATCCATTCTTCATTTGTAGTATTTTATTCTTCAGCTAATGGACAAGGCTCGATGCTTTTGATGCTGACATAAGATACACTACGATCATGATCGTGGTGTGCTTGATTCGGACTGATAGAGGAGAAAACTACGATTTCTCTGAAGCACTGGTTGACTACGATCCTTGACTTGCTTATTTTTGTAGACTCTACGCTTCTAAGAGTAGACTACGATTCTTGACTTGGCTCGGTAGGCGCTTGGACCAACTCTATGATTCTAAGTGAGGCCCTCCAAAGAAGACTAAGATTCTGTAGCTACTTTCTCGATACTCTACGATTCTGCCTTGGCTTTTGCAATCTCTCAGCTGGCTCGATAGACTACGATTCTGTTGATGCCTATCTATTACATCTCAAAGTTGATCAACCTAACAACTTTGATCTTTTCTTCTACACATTCATTTACAGAATGATAAATATAAAGCACAGATCAAGAAATAAATCTCAACTTATTGATGTTGTAAAGAAGATATTACATTATAGCTTAGTTACATAGATAAGAAATAAATCTCAACTTATCTCTATCTCTTTTGCCTTTTGCTTTTTGGAGGATTGACATGCTTTGCAGCTCTCCTTCTCCTGTTGGCTTCATCTCTCCATGTAATATCTTCCATTTCACTTTGACTTAGCCATTCTTCATGATCATGTCTATTCATAAAGGTAGGGTCTCCAATTGGCATGTTCAAGCCAATAGTGATTACCCCTTGTGAGCTAGGAGATGGCCCTTGACTCTTTAGCGGTTGCGCCATGAGAATTGGTTGGCGTTGCTGCTGTTTAGGTCGTGGAGTCTAATAGGGAGGCTGTCTTGTGGGAGGAGGACTCCTTGAAGATTCAAAAATTTGTTTTCCTCTTCCTTTGCCTTTCTCTCCTTCCCTTTTATTCTCCCCATTTTTGTCAGCATCAAGGGTTTGAATGTCTTCTGACAGACGATTCATGCCTTGGACAAGTTCGTGCAGCTGATTCCTAGATTGAGTAATGTCTTCACAATTTTCTTTAACCAAAGAGTCAGTTTGAGAGTTGTGCTTTTGTAGAATGGCCAAGATAGTGTCTGTTTGTTGTATCTGACTCATAGAGTAATCTTTGAATTCTTGAATGGAAGATCGTAGGCTTGAGAGACTTTCCATAACAAGTTTGTTTTGAGTTTCCTGAGTCTTCTGCAGAAGGATAACTGCTTCCTTATGCTTCCGGGCAGATTGAAAATGAATTTGATCCCTTTCATTTATGTTGTGGATCATTTCCTTGATGATCTCCCTAAGCTTATTTGTGAACTCAAAACTCAGATTGCTGGGAAGAGTGTTGGCAGCATCTATCAAGTGGTTCAGCCTATTATGAACAAGCAGATAGTGAGATTCAAGATCTTCTTAACTATCTATAGTCAGTTTTTATGATGCATTAAATAGCTCAGATTTGGTGGGAAGATCTTAGAGAAGCTCAAGTATTTGTCGGGTACCTGGAGGAGAGGCTCTTGTATTTTGGTTTGGCAGGTTTGAGAGAGCAAGAGCAAGATCAAAATAATTATTGGTTGAGGAGGAAGGAATGTCAGAAGGAAGTTCATGGGGGTTTAAATTATGGGAGGAGAGGCTATTGAAGCTGGTGAATTAGGTGACTCTACGATTTAAGTAGGTTCGATATTTGTAGAATGAGAAATTATTGAAGATTGTATTAATATGAAGTTAGGCATATTTGGTTCATCAGTTACAGAATGTTGGGATTTTGTAGCTAGAAATTGGTTTAGTGGGTGAAGAATCACTTCCAACCATCTTGGCAATTCATAGAATTGGTTGAAGTTTGATGGAGGACGGTGATTAACTCTGAAAGAGATGGGAATTGATTGTAACTCACGCCCATTTTTTGAAGAAGGATGGTTAGTGATCAGCTTCTGAGCGAATGTGAGGTTGCCTAGAAATCCATGAGCTAGAACTGAAATTGCTGGATAAGCTTTGAAGGTCCAGAACATGTGATCCAAGGAGTTGAGAATTTGGGCTCTGTGATAGGGCATCATTGGTAAGTAGGAGAATAACTGATTGTAATTGGCTCTCCTATATCCATCTCAGCCTACTGCTATTATCTCAACTTCATCAATCTTTTCTTATTCTTTGTCTTCATTTTCTTCATTGGAAATTTCCACTACTTCAAACATCTCTTCATTTCTTACTTGTTCTTTAGCCCTTTCTACTTCCATAGCTTCCACACTTCTATTTCCACATATTCTTGCATCTCCCCCTCAACTGTAGCACTTTCTGGCACAGGGATTTCGAGAGGCTCACCTTCAATTTGATCATTCATTTTTTCTTCAGGCAGCTCCCCCTCAGTTGGAGCACTTTCTGACACAAGGATTTCGAGAAGCTCCTTTTCTGCAACTATTTTTCTTTCTTCTTCCTTAAAGGCTTTCTCATTATCAAGAACATTTCATGACAAGCTTTCTCTTTGTTCTTCTGGGCTTAGCCATAGCCTCGGTGCTTTCTTCAGCTTCATCTCTGTCAATTGGTTTTAGCTAAGATACTGTTGCAGAATCCACCTCTAGAGTGATTGTAAGTCTAGACTCTACGATTGGTAATGGCTCTTCGATCGAGGTGAATGAAGACTTCTTTATTTTATGGCTGTGTTTTCTCTTATTAAGTAGCTGAGAGATGGTTGCTCTGTCTTCTTCCTCTTCAGACTTCTTCTTCTTCTTCTTCTTCTTCTTCTTCTTCTTCTTCTTCTTCTTCTTCTTCTTCTTCATTTCTTCCAGAATTTCAGTGTTCAAACTTTCTTGAGGCACATTAGTGGTTGAGCCTTGAGGCTCTTCTGTTTCTTGAACATTCACTTTCCTCTTACCTTTGCTTTTTCTAGTCAAAGCAATGGGTTCCTTTTGATTGACTTCTCCTTCTTCTTCTACTTCTTTTGCAACTGACATGTTTCCTGGTAGCCCAGATATCTTTCCCCCCTCAGTCCTTCCACTGGATTCAGACATCATACTTACATTTTCTGCAGGGTTTCTTTTCCAGTTTTGAAATAGCTGCAGGGTCATTCTTCTGTTGGGGTTGATGGGTTCCCCTTCCTTGTCCCCAATTTTGTCACCCAAAGCAGATTATAGGATTATGCTTATGTACCTTCCATAAAGCATTTTCCAGTGCTTTTCATTTTCTTTGAACTAAGTATCCACTTCCCGATTCAATCAATGAGCAGAGCCACATAGTTGAGTGGAATTCTGAAGCAGATTGCTGTCATGAGCTTTAGTTGGACTTCATTCACAGAGTCGTGGCCAGAGCTTTTACAACATATGCACTTTCCAACAATATCAGTCAGAAATTCATATTTCTGGAGAAACTCTTTCTTCTTGTATCCCTTGACATTTTGAGACTTCGTGTGGTGCATTTTCTTCAGACCTTCATGGAAGTCGATGACACTCATAGATGAGAGTCCCTTTTATTTAAAACCTAGGCTAGGTTTATATCTTCAGCTTTGAGTCTAATCTGTTCCCATTTGACTCTTGTAGTGATAATGTTGTCTTCAAAAACTCCATTGTTGTAGAATTCTTTCACGCCTTCTTCGTGTAGATCCTTGTCTTTGTGCTCTCGAGCTTCTTCAGACCATTTCTCTTGTAAGAGTCGAATCTTGTGGAACTGTGGATCAGCTGACTTGAATTCGTCGAAATAGAGTTGGTATCTAGATATAACGTTGGAAGCAACCATTGATGTGATTTTCTTGAACGGAGGTTAGTTGATCGTTCTGAAAGCTAGGGTTGCTTTTGTGAGAGAGAGAGATAAATCAACTTTTGAAATTCTGAGTCGTAACTTCCCTCCTCACGATCTGTATAGTGGGGCACATGTCGAGTTCTGTGGGACTCTACGATTTTAAGTAATATGGAAAATACTTATCTACCCTTAGCTCCCCCTGAGCTAATGTATCCTTTGGGAAGACTATGATCGTCAAGGCAGCTCTACGATTGTTGAGTTCACTGTTGATCTTACTCTACGATCATTGTCTTTCTTGGTCCTTGTGCTGAACTCTGACTTAGCATTCCTTCTGGGTTAAGGTAGCTAAGGAAGGGCCAAACTCTTAGACTGATTTAAGCGTCAGGTTTGTCCATGAGGCACTTATCAGAAGGGTTGCTTGGATTTTATAGGAATGATGTCATCACCGGATGCTTCTCTGCCATGTTGAGACTGCTCTACGATCGTGGTTTCTCTTTGGTTATCTCTACAATTTTAACATAACTTTTTTATCTGCATGGTTAACATAAACTAGAGCATAGTGTTTATGGTTGTAGATTTAGCATACCTAACTCACTTATCAATTTATTAAATCTGGATTCATCTAAAGGTTTAGTAAAGACATCAGTAAGTTGATTTTCAGTAGGGATGTATTGTAAAGATATAGTTTCATTTTGAACATGATCCCTAATAAAATGATATCTTATTTCTATATGCTTAGTCCTAGAATGCATGACAGGATTATGTGTTATTGCTATGGCACTTGTGTTATCACAATGTACAGGTATAGATTTGAAATCAAACCTATAGTCCGCTAACCGGTTTTTCATCCATAAGATTTGAAGACAACAATTTGCCAAAGAACAATGTATCAAATTTTTCATTATTGAGGTAGATACTAAGTTTTGCTTCTTGCTAAACCAGGACACAAGTCTATTTCCTAGCAACTGACAAGTGCCACTAGTACTTTTCATATCGATCTTACAGCCTACAAAGTCAGCATCTGTATATCCTATTAGTTCAAAAGAGGACTCCTTGGGATACCAAAGTCCCAAGTGAGGTGTGCCTTTGAGATACCTGAAAATTCTCTTTACAGCAGTTAAGTGTGATTCCTTAGGATTAGATTGAAATCTAACACATATACATGTTGCAAACATTATGTCTGGTCTACTGGCGGTTAGATACAGAAGAGAGCCTATCATACCTCTGTATTGAGTAATATCAATACATTTACCTTTCTCATCTTTGTCAAGCTTAGTTGCTGGAACTATTGGTGTTTTCATGGGAGAGGCTGATTCCATGCCATACTTCTTAACTAAGTCTTTAATGTACTTGGCTTTGTTAATGAAAATTCCTTCATTAGTCTGCTTCACTTGCAGTCCAAGAAAGAAATTCAGTTCACCCATCATACTCATTTCGAACTTTCTCTGCATAAGCTTGGCAAATCTCTTGCATAGATTTTCATCAGTAGAACCAAAGATAATATCATCTACATATATTTGAACTAGTAAGATTTTATTTTTGTGCTTCCTAAGAAATAATGTGGTATCTACTATACCTTTGGTGAAGCCATTTTTAATAAGAAGGTTAGTTAGTGTTTCATCTTCTGGGGCTACGATCGTGGTGTCGAGCTTGACCACCTCGTTCATAGTGTCTGAGTTATCGATCCTAGTGTCTTGAGGCACAGATTTGTCTGAGTCTATTTCATCGAAGATGACATGAATCGAGACTTCAACACTTAGCGTCTTCTTATTGAATACTCTATAGGCCTTACTATATGTGACATATCTGAGAAAGATTCCTTCGTCTGACTTGGGTTAAAACTTATTCAGATATTGTTTTCCATTGTTGAGAATATAGCATTCACAACCAAACATATGGAAGTAGCTGACATTTGGCTTTCTTCCTCTCCACAGCTCGTATGGAGTCTTCTTTAACGTAGAGTGCACAAGAGACATGTTCTAAGTGTAGCATGTAGTTTTGACAGCTTCTTCCCAGAAGTATTCAGGTAGGTGAGCTACTGCTAGTAGAGTTCTTCCAGCTTCAATCAGCAATATGTTCTTTCTTTCAGCTACTCCGTTTTGTTGTGGATTTCGTGGAGTTGAGACGTTGTGACTGATGTCATTGTCTATGCAAAACTGATCCATCTGAGAGAAGTCAAATTCTCTACCTTTGTCACTTCTTATGGCCTTGATTTTCTCCCCTTTTTCGTTCATCACCAACTTGAACATCTTGATGAGTTGGGAGTTTCTTTCATCTTTAGAGTTTAGAATGAACACCCACGTAAATATGGTGTAGTCATCCACTATGAACAATGAGTATCTCTTCCCTCCAAGGCTTGTTGTTGGGATTAGCCCAAATAGATCCATATGAAGTAACTGTAGGGGCTTATCAATTGAGTTAACGGTTTTGCTTTTGAATAAGCTCCTAGTTTGTTTTCCAAGCTGACAGGCGTTGCATGGCCTTTCTTTGACAAAGTTGAGCTTAGGTAATTAAACCTGCTACTAGATCTTTGGAGGCCAGTTTTGACATGATTTTGAAGTTGAGATGAGATAACCTTCTATGCCATAGCCAGCTCATTTCTTCAGAGGCTTTATCCAGAAAGCATATTGTCTCGTCGGAACTCAGTTGACCAAGATTAACAGTGTAGACGTTCCCTTCTCTTGTTCCGGTCAGCTTTATAGAAGAGGTATTCAGATCTCTGACTTGACACTGATTGTTGAGGAAGGTAACTTGATGACCCTTGTCATAGATTTGGCTTATGCTCAAAAGATTGTTCTTTAGTCCTTCCATATAGGCTACTTTGCTGAAGGACACTGCACCATTCCCAGCTGAGCTATATCCTCTTGTCTTGCCAGAGCCATTGTCTCCAAAGATGACTATTGGACCCTCCTTTTCCATGAAGTTAGATAGGAGGGCTTTGTTCCCGGTCATGTGCCTTGAGCATCCACTGTCCAGATACTAAGTTGTGATCGTGGAGCTCTGTTCCTGTGGTAAGATTAAACTCTCATTTTGATACCCAGACTTGCATGGGTCCTACCTTGTTAGTACCCTTGGGGACCCAAATTTGCTTGACTTTGGGTCTAATATGCAGAGGATTATTGTAATATACTGCAGCCTTATGACCAATTTATCACATACAAAACATCTAGCATGATGCATGCTTGTGTGTGTGTGTGGATTCTTTCTCCATTTGGACTTATGTGGATTCTTGGTAGTCTTTCCTTTATATTGATTCTTCTTTTTCCATGTATCCTTGTGATTCATGATTTGTGAAGAATAAAACTTAATTCTACTATTCCTACCTGGTTGGTTCGTGGAGTTAATTTTACTCGACTCTACGATCCTTCGAGGTTGGAGAGTAGTGACTAAGTTACTTCTCTCTTTTCTAAATCCTAGGCCAACATGGGATCCGTTATGCCTTAGAACATGGATTGGATCAGAAGAGCAGGGAATGGACTGGTTCTTCCTTCTATGAGGATTTCACAAATGCAATGCTTCTATTGAAGTTTGAAACACTACTAGTGTTATTTTCCTTTAACTTTTCCACATATGGTTCTAAGGTGGATTCCCCAAAACCTAAACTTGTTCTGTCAGATGCACTTCTCTGACTGGAGATCAGGGAGTCTATGGATGAAGAGGATCTATTCCAAATTAAGATCTTCTTTTCTAGTTCCTCAATCTTAGAGGTTAGATTTGACTCTCTTTGTGCATTAAGTTCATTAGTTTGTCTTAAGAGTTTATTCGCAGCTTCAAATTTAGAGAGAGAGTTAGCACTTAGAAGAGTTGTTTCTAGTTCTTCCTGAATTTTTTCTTTCTCTTTTTGAAGAAGAGAGTAATCTTTAGATAGATCTCTGAACCATTTCATGTATCAATGCAGATCAGTTGTTATGCCATGTAGTGCAGTTCTTAAATCATCACTATCTACATTAAGAGAGTTAAAGTCAAATACCTCATCGATACTTACTTCATGATGGTCAACGCTTTTCTTGTCCTTTGCATTTTTAGCCATTAGACATAGATTTGCTACTTGAGGATCTTCATCATCTCTAGACTCAGGAGCTGTGTCATTGTCTGAGTCACTCCATGATCCTCTGGCTACAAGAACTTTATCTTTCTTTTGGAGCCTTTTGTTGCCTCTAAACTCCTTCTTTGGATTTGTTCTCCTCATAAGCTCTTCTCTAAGAGGTTTGTTACAGTTTGCAATAAAATGGCTAGGCTTCTTGCAGTTGTAGCATAGGTCGTTGATCTGCTTCTGGCTGTTGTTGTTGAATTTCTTAGGTTTACTGCTTCTACCATTACGCATGGACCTCTTGAGTCTTATTACCAGCATTGCAATATCCTCTTCATCATCTTCCTCAGAGTCCACTCTTCTACTCCTCTAGTAGGAAATCCACTAAGGATATCTTTACAAACTTTGAATCACTTAGATTCCTTCAAGACCAACAGTCTTAGAACTTCTTAGTTCACATAGAACTATTCAAGTCTAGCATAATTGGAACTTCTAAGTTCACTTAGAACTCTTCAAGTCCAGAAGACTTGGAATACACTTAATAAGAGTTGAGTTCTTGGTTAGTCCTACTCAGTTGCTGTTAAGCATATGTTCGAAAGAATTGAGTAGCTGAACAAGCTTTCTTTCTTGATCGTAGAGTTAAGCGTTAAGTGTTCTTTAGTTTTTTGTTGTGTACTTGCTTGTTTGCATCTGTGTCTTATGATTTGTATATAAAGAAGTCTTTGAAATATGTCTGTTTGGAGGCGTCCGTTAAAGCATTAAATGCATCGGAACCTTTCGAGTAATCGATGGTGACTTCGAAATTTGTTGTTCAAATCGCCTCGACTCACGACATGGCAGACTGCTATCTCACCTAACACCTGAAAAGAAACTTTTCAGCAGGCATGCAATCCTTTTCCTTAGCTTCTTCAATACAATTCTTCGATACATACTAAGGATTAACATTGAGATTCCCGAAAGTCTTAACGTCTATAATCCATTCTTCATTTGTAGTATTTTATTCTTCAGCTAATAGACAAGGCTCGATGCTTTTGATGCTGACATGAGATACAATACAATCATGATCGTGGTGTGCTTGATTCAGACTGATTGAGGAGAACACTACGATTTCTCTTAAGCACTAGTAGACTACGATCCTTGACTTGTTTAATTTTGTAGACTTTACGCTTCTGAGAGTAGACTACGATTCTTTACTTGGCTCGGCAGGCGCTTGGACCAACTCTACGATTCTGAGTGTGGCCCTCTAAAGTAGACTACGATTCTGTAGCAACTTTCTTGATACTTTACAATTCTGCCTTGGCTTCTGCAATCTCTTGGCTGGCTTGACAGACTACGATTCTGTTGATGCCTATCTATTACATCTCAAAGTAGATCAACCTAATAGCTTCGATCTTTTCTTCTATACATTCATTTACAGAATGATAAACATAAAGCAAAGATCAACCTAACAATTTTGATCTATCACCTAAGTCCTTGTACATATGTTCTTTGAAGGACTTTACATATAAGCATGTTTATTTACTTTCAACATCAAATTTGAATATGCAATTCCAAACATGTTATATTCTTTATTTTTAGAAAAGTGTAGATTTATATCTACCGGTGTTTCCACAGGATTTCAATCGCATTGATTGATTTTCCTGAGTATTTTCTCAATATAGTGTTATTGTGATAATACTAACTCATCTGATGTTTTAGAAATTTTAATTTCTAATAATACATCGATAACACCCATGTCTTTCATGTCAAACATATTATTTAACATTCTCTTGGTAGTTTTAATGATTTCATTATTACTACCCATAATGAGCATATCATCTACATAAAGAAAATAATGACAAACCCTTTCTTAGTGTTCTTGACATACACACATTTGTCACACTCATTTATCTTAAAACCATTCGACAACATTGCACTGTCAAATTTTTCATTCCATTATTTAGGTGCTTATAAATGGACTTCACAAGCCGCCAGACTTTCTTTTCTTGTCCTAAAACAATAAACCCTTCTGGTTGTTCCATGTAGATTTCTTCTTCTAAATCTCCATTCAAGAAAGTTTTTTTCACATCCATTTAATGTATCTCTAAATTATATATAGTTGCAAAGGTTATTAACATCCTAATTGAGGATATTCTTGTCATAGGAGAATAATTATAAAAATAATCCAAACCCTTTTTTACTTGTATCCTTTGATTACAAGTCTTGCTTCAAATTTATCTATAGATCCATCTTCTTTCATTTTCTTCTTGAATATCCACTTGTATCCAATACGTTTAGAGCCATATGGGAGATCTACTAATTCCCACGTATGATTATGCAATATGGATTCTACTTCACTATTTATAACCTCTTTACAATATGGAGCTTCGGGACTCGACACCGCTTCTCTACTCTATAAATTTGAGGCTCATTTTCTAACAAATAATTTAAAAAATTTGGACCATAAGATTTTGATATTCTAGGACGTTTACTACGGTTTGGGTTCATCAATATCTTTTAATCCATGATCACTGTCACTAACAGTGTCATAAGTTCTTTTGTTTAAACTTGTTTTCTGCTCAGTAGAACTTAGCTCATATTTCTTTTTATTAGGAAATACTATTCAAAGAATTCAACTTCTTTTGACTCAATAATAATATTTTCTTGTATTTCCTTTATTTTTGATTTAGTAACCAAAAATCTATATGCACTACTATTGTTAACATAACCAATGAATATACAATCTATTATTTTTGGTCCTATTTTCACCTTTTTGGGTGGAGGAACTATTACTTTTGCTAAGAAACCCCATAATTTTAAGTGTTTATAAAATAGTTTACGTCATTTTCATAATTCATAGGGTGAAGCTTTAGATTTCTTTTGAGGTATTAGGTTGAGAGTATAATTTGTCCCCCCCCCACCAAAATTCTGAGGTAGCCCATAAATTTACAATAATTGTAGCACCCCCAAATCTGGGCCCCTTTAACCTCGGACCTGGTGGGTCACAGTACAACATCTTCTCACACATTATATAACTAATGCATAATATATATATATATATATATATATATATATATATATATATATATATATATATATATATAAACATACATTGTTCATTTCAAATGATTCTACAACATTTCCCCAAGGTCTACAACCTTAACTCATTACATACCTTAAATAATTAAAAAGGTTTACATAATCAACTTATTTAAGGTAACATAATAGTTAATCGCATAATAAGCAACTCTTGGAATTTATCCATGTCTCTGTCTTTCCTCGGACCTTCATCTTAATCTGAAAATATTATCATGATATAGCAAGAGTGAGCAACTACTTTGTGCAACAAGTTTAAATACAAGAAGGATATATCATGATTGAAAAGGAATAAGCTTTCAAATTTTCAACAATGTAATATCTAGTTGGGTAAAATCTAGTTACGCACAACACGCAAGTATACGTGGTCAACGAGTAATAAAGTGAAAGTAGAGTATCATTCTCACGAGAAATTATTAATAAAAATTACCAAATACTAACTATTAACCAAACTAATTTTATTTAAACAATCAATTTAAGGTTTTGAATTTAATTAAACTAATTCTAATTACCACTAGTTAAAAATCATATTATGGAGATTTAAGATCATAACTTCACTTATTATTTCACTTAAATTAATACACTTCTTATCAATTATGCTCACTGTTCTGAACTGTTAACCAAGAACACATAAATAAATATGACAATCTCTTAATGCATCATACTCAAATCAACTTAAATCCATAGATGATAGAATTAAGAAGAACACCCTAATTAAATAATTCAATATATCTCTATGTGAATTACATTTAAAGAGGATTTTAAACACAAGTTCTTTATCAGATTACATGCAGTGTGTAGGTATATCTCTATCCTAAGCACAAATTATGAATTTCATCGCCATGCAGAAAATACAATCATATTCTATTATGATCTGATCTAAATTTATATTTCATCTCCCGAATTCATATAGATTATCATGATAATTATTAACTAGGCAATTAAACAATAAGCATAAACCATAATAGATAATCCAATAATAATCACAATAATTAATAGAGAATCATATTAAAATAAACTACGTAACAAGCTCCATTGTAATCTTAAACAAGAATTTAGTTCATGATTATTGAATTAAAACCAAGAATTCACAATTGAATAAACATTAAAAGATAAAAATAAGAGTAGAGAAAAGAATAAAATATGTTGTTAGCAAATTTTCTGCTCCCTCTTGCTCCTACTCTTGATCTTCAATAGTCTCCAAGTTGCTTTAGTCTCCCAAATCTAATAAAAACTAGGGTTTTAACCTAATCTAATCTAATCTAATCTAATGATATCAAAATCCTCTCCTAATCCTTGTGAATTATCCTATTTTTATATCTTTTCATGTGTCTTTAAGTCCTCTTTAAAGTCCTTCAAACCATCAGCCCGAACAAATCCTTCTTGGACTTAACTTCTAAAAACTCTATTTTTTTTCTCAAAAACTTCATCCCGGTGTAGATTTTACACTAGGAAAACTTGCCTCGAGGCTTGAACAATGCCAGAAATTATAAAAATGCCATTAAGATCCATTTTTCATGTTTTGACCCTCTGAAGCCATTTCCTACAATACAAACACAAAAACAAGTAAAATGACACTAAAAATATTTAAAGTTAACAACGAATTAAGCCTAAAAAAAAGTATCCAAATTGTAGGTATAAAACCTACTCATCAAGCATGAATCAATTTCAATGATTGAATGACTAAATCAATAATTTGGAGTGGTCAACAATGACCATGAACAAATTTAACTGAACATTATGGTAATCAAGGTTGTGACGCCCCCAAATTCGGGTATCTTCCAACCCGACAGATGGTGCTACACAGTACTCATAATTGTACATTCATTCTATTGAAACAACATTAAAATATGTGTATCAACGACATTCTTATTACATTAATAATAATACATCCCGTTCCCAGGTTCTGAAACCGTTACATTCTGTGTTCATTGTAATATAATTCATACAAACATACTAGTCTATTACAGAATAAACTAGTCATTCATCTTCGCCTTGCCTTTATCTATACTAGAATCCTCGGTTCGCTCGATCTTAGTTGCAATCATATGATTCAAGCAAGAAGTGAGCATTACTAGCTCAGCAAGTCTAACAAAACATTGTATAAATACCATTTCAAGAATTATATGATTATTCTTCAATAACTGAACAATAGTTATGAAGTACTACGAAACATTGAATAGCACTTCTCATCTCATAACAATTCCAAAGAACATATAGTAGATTGGAAATTCTGAGTAGGTTCATAGACCATGAACATTTCCTTTAGCTTTTATTCATGAAAAGGAAAACCAGGTACTAAGACCGTAAGTCCGACATTTCTTACGAGTACTTCTAGGTGATCAGCCTATAGTACTTTATATTGATCAACACTACATCCTTTAAACGTATTTATGTTTAAGTTTTGGCAACCTCGCGTGACTATCGAATAATCGATGAAAAATACATTTGTTTATTCATACTCAGGCTTACCTTGAATCCGTACCAAACAATTGGCATAGGATAGCGTTATCAATTCTATATTGAAAGACTTGTAAATAAATCAATCAATTCTTCAAGATTAGTCTAGCCGAGTTAAAACTGGCATCGATGTTTTCTTTAAAACCATTCATGCATTTCATAACATGAATCACTGAAAACCTGGCTAACACTAAGGTTAGATAAGCGATAAGAAAACTTGTCTTCAGCGTCTGCTACAGTAAAATTACTTTCCCTTTGAATCTTTACAGTCTCTACAACACATAACCACATAACATATCACATTAGGGCATGAATGAACATACATGGTTCCTAATGAATCTTACCCTTCTTCTCAATCTAATCATGTATTAGATTTGTTATTATTGGTTCCGGCTTACCGCTATAACTTACATCATTCTTACTAACTTCTTTCTCTTCTATGACTTAACTGAAATTAATTCATTAATACAACTCATTTCGAGTTAATCATCCTTCTTTGACGGCTTACTAACGTTCTCACTTTATTAATCGAAACTCGATCGTCATTAGTTAAGTACACTTATTGCATACCGTTCATGTTCCCATATTACTCAACAACTTTTAGTTGTAACTCTCAACGTTATAGTCATCATCATTATTGAATACAGTTCACGTTCTTATACTTTACGTTCGTCGTTTAACTACTCATTAAACAACATTAAATTCCTAAAGTCATCACTATAAAAGTGATTTAAAAAAGGTTTTATCATGTTCATTAAGTGATTACATGACCCATACTTGTCTTGAAACCCATTAGGTTCATAAATAAATTGGTCAACAAAAGTCCATCACTTGATGCCTTGGCGCATGCATCATCCCTTGTACAAGTGGTGTCATGCGGTGCCACTTTCCAAAGACTCCCATTATTGTTGCTCACGGCTGCAACGATGCGAGTGTTATGCTCGAGTGGTGGCTGCAGTCATGACTCTGCAGATGTCCTCTCCTTTGCCCGGTCTTTGCGGCGTGACCTATCAAGCTCTATAAGGCATTGCCATGGCTGAGACCTCGATCTAGAAAAATTTGACAATTAAATTTTTCTATGAACTTCCCGGGCTCATAACTTCTTCGTTATAAGTCCGAATTGGCTCGTTCAAAAGCCCTTAGCTCACAAATTACATACTCTATGTGTTCATGCAAGAATTTTCTATTTTTTGAATCCGTTAACTCAAAATTCCACTATTAGTTCATTTTAACGAAAACGATAAACATTCGTGAACGTTCAACGCTCATTTCTTCGTTCTAAGTCAAAATTCGGTCATTTTTGAGTTCACAACTCTATAATGCCAAATGAGATTATAATCTATCAAAAACCAATGTTTTCGAGCTCAATGTCAAAGTTTGACTTCTATTCTGAGAACTTCACGATTTCGACGATTACCGTCCGATCGTGTGATTTCTGGCATAACTTCGTTACTTATGATTTATTCATCATTTCAAATGGATTCTATCCATCATATTAATATCTTAACATACATATTTCATTAACTTATTTACATGATAAGTTATTACTTGTTCTTCATGAGTTTATAACTTATAAAAGTATAAACTACTTATGATTCTATTTTTCATGATTTATCATGGCCTAAATCTTTTAACCACCATCCTTGCTTCTTATTATCATACAACTTCATTATTATAAACATAAGACAAGTTCCTATAAGTTCTTCCTTGGTTCATAACTTATCTATGAACAAAGTGCTTATGCACAGCTTATTAAGACTTAAGTCCTTTGATTCATCATTCCTACTTCTTCTTAGCATACAAATCCTACCACTACTCACTTCTCTAGCAAATGAAGAGAAAGAGATTCATGGTTTAAGTTCTTACCCTTGAAGATTACTTGATTAAGCTTTAATCTTCTTCTTCTTGCTTCTTGAATTGAAAAGTCTAACTTTCTAGCTTTTCTAGCTTTTTCTCTCAAGCCAATAAGCTCTTATAATGTTAGATGAAATTGATCAACCAACAAATGAGCTAGGACATCTTTTATTTATAGAAAATCTTAGTTGAGGGCATAGTAGTCAATAAGCCATTCCACATCCTTACTATTCCTAGTTTAACCATCAAGTTTACTTGATCACCACATATACTTGGTCATTACTCAACTTATCCTTTGCTTGCTAATCACATTATTTGCTTGCTCACCACTTAACTTATCCTTTACTTAGCCCTTAAGTTTACTTACTTATCACTTTGGATCACCCATGGGTTGTCCCATGGGTTTTAATCATCCAATAACCCATAGGTTCTTACTTTGGGCTTTATATTCAATTAGCTTAATTAACTTAACTTATACTTTGGGCTTGCATTTAATTCACCTTGGACCTTAACATTTAATTCCAATTAGACCTAACCATTCCTATACTTGGGCTTGTACAATTCCTAACAAATCCTACAAGTCCAATCCATTTAGCTTAAAGCATTATAACGTATAATCTACGCATTAATCTCGTATTCCAACTCGTATACTTATTCATATACGACATACCAGCATTCATACATACTCGTATAATACCTCGTATCATACCCGCATTCATTCTCTCGTACAATACCTACGTATTATACGATCATCGCTTTAATTCATTATACACATTTAAATTCCTTCTCGGAAATCACTTTCCCTAACCGTTAGGTTTTAAGTCTGCAGGCGAAAAATTGCGTTTGCCGTAACTGAAATATTATTGGATAATCCACCTTACCTCGATATTCTATCATTACATATTTCTCGGAAGTTCAAGAATAATTCCCGAGCAGAAATGCGTGAAAAGTGTTTTTCGAAAAAAATTTCGGAACGGTTTTATTTTCGTCTTGGAAATTCAAACACTTTAATTCATTCACGTAGCCAAAATACTACGACGTTCCGACGTATCTAGGTTATAGAACGACCTTCATCTTATTATCACATATAATCTAATTTTATTCATTAATAAATCAAATAAAATTATTTTACAATTTGCTCGATTTTCTGGGGCGTTACAAAGGTGATCAGCCTTTCATACCTGATGAACATATGAAACATGCAATAAGTGAGAATCAATAATCATAGATGTAGAATAATCAACAATAATTATCCACTAACATGCTTTGAAATAATAACTTGAGTTTGAGCTAGGGAACTTGCATGTACTATCGATTAATGTTACTTAATCTAATTTAATCTCTTTATTGTAAAGACCTATCATTGTTAAGATTTATCTTTCAATCAGCATATCATAGTATACCTTATAATACAATTACTTCATAAATAAATTATCTACCATTAGCCATATAATCAAACATCAGATAATTCCTTAACTTATTAGAAATATTATCATCATTTGATAATATTTTAATCACTTAATCATCATCTTAAAATTATGTCTCATACTTAATAATATCTTATTCACTTCTTAATATTATTAACCATTTAATAATATCTTAGTCACTTACAAATATTATTAACCCTTTAATAATATTTTAATCACTTACTAATATTATTAATCATTTAATAATATCTTAATCATTTACAAATATTATTAACCATTTTATAATATTTTAATCACACTAATAATATTCAAATCATTTACTAATATTATTAATCATTTAATACTATTTTAATCACACTTTAATATTATTAATCATTGAATAATATCTTGATTAAATTCTAATATTATTAACAATTTAATAATATTTTAATTTTAATTTAATCTAATATTATTAATCATTTAATAATATTTTAATTAATCACTAATATTATTAATTCTTTAATAATATTTAAATATTTACTAATAATACTTTAATCTAATATTATTAATTATTTAATAATATTTTAATCTAATATTATTAATTATATTAATAATATCCTACTCTAATATTATTAAGCATTTAATAATATTTTAATCACTTATTAAACTCATAAATAATTTATTTTAATTATTTACCCTTTAATAATTCATTCATTTAATAAACCTAAAATGTCATAAATATAACATCTTATCAAAAATGACCAAAATACCCTTTAAAAATTTGTTTATATCATATTAAGGGTCTTTTGTCAAGAAAATCACATTTACACAAATTTTAACATCACATAACTTATTATTCTTATTTATTCATAACTCAAGCACATTCATGAAAAATACCAAAACAACTCCAAAAAAAAATTTCTGGGAAATATCATAATATAGTTCCCTTATAAACATAGATTTTTTCTGGAATTCTTGAATTTCATTTACTATATTTAAAAAGACCAAAACAGTTGAATCTTGCAGCACTTTTCATAAATCAAAATTTTGTCCAAAACTTCTAAAACTTTTAGGGTATGTTCTTACCATATACATGTACTTCCTGTAAACAATTCACAATTTTTAAAGTTAACCATAAAGAGTTATTCAAGTTTACTTTTAAAATAGTACTTTCTCGTAAAATTCATAACTTTCATTCTACACATCCAAAAATAGTTATCTATGGACAAGACCTTCATAACTCATCATGTTATCATACCAAATTTTTCCAGAATTTTTAAAGTACAAAAAGTGAACGAAACAGCCCCTACAAGAAACTAGCTAGGAAACTTTTCTATTTTCCAGATTTTTGTTGATGTTTGGACAGTTTTGGGAAAATGCATGTCACGACTTACTCATTTAATATTTTTGAGTTCTACCACTTGGGTTTAACAGATAACTCATGTCTAACATACCTTTTTGACAGATCACAAAAACAAGTTGTAGATTTCAATTGGTAAAGCCTCAAAATGGGCTGATTTCTATGGTTTTTATGGTCAAAAATCAATTTTTGTGCATATTTAGTTTTCAAGATTTTCATCAATTAAAATGGTTAGATCTAAGCATGAAACACATTAAAACATATAGATATAGTACTCTAGAGTTCAAGATCATAAGTTCATTATTTTGTCAAGAACAACAACAGTAAATCACATAGATCTAACTTAGGTTTGAGTTTATGGGACTTTTGAACCTTTGGTTTTGGATGCTCACTTCTATCTCCTCTCTTCTAAGTATGAAATGAAGCTTGAAACTTAATCTCCTCTCATTCCTCTTCCTCTAGCATGGCGGTCCCTTTCTCTCTCTCTCTCTCTAATTTTCTTTCTTTAGCTTTTTGATGGAGAATGAAATAAAAGTGAAGAAAACTCTTTAATTGGAATGAAGGGAGGGGTATTTATAGTAGGAAAGATGTATATATTTATCATATTTAAGTATATATAAATCTTCGAAAATCTCCCACATCTTCTCTTTCCAATCTTGCAAAACCTAGCATATCTCATCTTTCTCTCTCCTATCTCTACAAAATCTTCCAAAATCTTAGCAAATAACATGTGCTCAATTCCTCTCCTTTCTCCCTTACTTGACCGGATCCATCCCTTCCTTTTTAGCCCAATTTTTTGTTTTTGTTTAATTACTTTATTTAGTTTACTTTGTTATCTATTTGTTGGGCTAAAGTTTGGGCTCCCAATTAATTTGCTTGGGCTCTCTAATTATTTAATTAGGATTTTCATTCACTCATTTTGGAATTTAAATGACTACTCATGTACATTTAATTTTATAACCCAATTAGACTTGCTTTAATTAAGTTATAAAATTAATTGATTGAGATAATAAAAAAATATCTTAGATTAGGTCACTAGTATATAATTAAAATGCAGAGACCAATAAAGATAACCCTTTAGGTTATTTAATTCCAATACCTAATTTATAACATTAGGCTACAAAGCTTTTTTAATTCTCTTTATATAAAGAATAAATATATTTACAATATATATATATTTACTTAATCTCACACATGTCCCATATATGTCATCATGTATTTATCCTTATCATTCCTCTTACTAAAATATATATATAGCACATCACTAAGTATATATATGTATCTATACATATACACATTTTCTTTAACCTTATAGCATCTCTTCATTTTAAATTTATTTCCTTAATAAAATTTTCCACATACATAATCTCTTTCTTAATTTTCAAAATTTCTATCATTCTTATTTAATTTCTTTACATTGCTTAAAAATTTAAATCAAACCATATAGGTTCTTTAAAATTTTTAATTAATCGTCTAATTCCCATCTAGCTTTTATTCTTTAACCTTTATTTTAATCATTCAAGATTTTATAAATTTTAGGGTTGTCACAATAATGCATTCATCATTTCTTTCAAAACTTTATTTTTTCTTTCAGTAAGACCATTTTGTTATGGTGAATAAAGTGCAGTTGTTTGGTGTATTATACCATGTTGTGAATAAATTTCAGCAAAAGAAAATTCATATTCCCCATCACCTCTATCATTTCTAATTATCTTGATCTTTTTATCAAGTTTATTCTCAACCTCATTTTTTTAATGTATAAACATTTCTAAAGCCTCATCTTTACTTCTCAATAAGTAAACATAACAATATCTTGTACAATCATCTATAAAAGTAAGAAAATATTTCTTACCCCCTCTTATTTGTATATACTTTAAATCACAAATATCAGTATGTACCAATTCAAGAGATTTCGTACTTCTTTCAATTGATTTAAAAGAAGATTTTTGAAGTTTTACTTCAACGTAAACTTCACATTTATGATTGGAGTTAATCTCACGTTTTGGCAAATATTTCATATTAATTAATCTACGTATAATATTATAAGTAGCATGTCCTCATCTAACATGTCATAAATTAGATGACTCAATCACATAAGCAGAAGATTTATTTTTATTAATATTGGAAGGTACAATTGTCATTACATTATTTTAAAGAACCCATTGCTCGTATATTCCTTCCCCACATACATCCCATTTTTAGTTAGGACAAACTTGTTCGATATAAATACCAATTTAAATCCCTTTTGACTAAGAAGAAATCCTGACACTAACTTCTTCCTAATATCAGGAACATGGAACACGTCATTGAGGGTGAGTTCCTTGCCAGATGTCATCTTCAGAACCACCTTTCCTTATCCTGTAATCTTGGATGTGAAAAAAATTCCTCATGTACAATTGTTCTCCGTTCTCAATTTCTTAATATGTGGAGAACATCTTCCTATTAGAACACACATGGTGGGTTGCTCCAGTATCTACCCACCATTTCTTGGTATCTTCAACCATGTTTATTTCTGAAACAACCGTTGATAGGTTCATTTCAGAAACATCCTTAAGTAGCCCATCCACGTCCGTTACATTAGCTTGTGTAAACTTCTTGTTTTAGTCTTTGAGTTTACGAAAATCTTTTGCCCTATGTCCGTGCTTGTCACAAATGTAGCACTTGCTTTGGAACTTTTTATTCATTCCATGTTGAGGCCCATTCCGGAGGGCTTTCTGTTTTTAGACTTTTAACCTTGTTCCACCATGTTGGTTTTATACTCCACAAAGGTCTTTTTAGCTTTCTTCTCAAAAGCACAATTGCCTCTTTTATCCTTAATCTCACAATTAAATCTTCAAGTTTCATTTCTTTATGTTATGTTTGAGATATTAATTCTTGAAATCTTTCCACATTGGTAGTAGTTTTTCAATAATAGCAGCAACTTGGAATGATTCACTTAAGGATATACATTCTGCATGTATTTCATGCAAGATTACTTGTAGTTCTTTGACTTGGAATCCACCATCTCATAGTCCAAAAACCTGCCAACTACGAACTTCTTTGTGTCATCGTCTTCTGTTTTATACTTTTTATCCAAGGAATCCCATAGTTCTCTTGTTGTTTTGAGATAACTATACACATTATATAATGTGTTGTCCAAATCTATTAAGGATATAGTTTCGACACAAAAAATCAGCATGTTTACATGCATCAATAGCGGCAACAACTTGTTTATTTGTTTCATTATCATTAAGCATAAGGGTGCCCTTCATGAAGAAACCTTGCCAAGTTGAGTGTAGTGAGATAAAAACAACATCTTTTGTTGCCATATTTTAAACTCTGTTCCATTGAACTTTTCGGATTTTTCACCATGGTTCACAAGAAAATTTTGTATCACATGTGTTGAAGATGAACGGACTATAGTTAAAGAATTGGTAGCCATATGAATTACATATATATATAAATAGATAAATAATTGTCTTAAGATTGTTAGGAAAAAAATGAATGGACAATGGCTCTATATATATAAAACTTATTTATTATATACCAAAGTTGATATGCAAAATATTTTAAGGTTAGTACTTGGTACTATATCCTTAAGACAATTATGACCTCCTTACTGGTGCTCAGAGTTAATAGCACTTATCTCCCAAGCTACAATGACAATGTATGCTATAGTAGCACTACAAATAGCATACAAAAACGAACCAAAGAAAATGCTTTGAACTTCTCTCTCAAATAAACTGTGAATAATTTATGTAATAATGAAGACTAGAATGCTTGGAAATTGAATGATCGAAATGACTACCCCTAGCCTATTTATAGGAGGGTTTAGTAACCCATCTGATGGGACACAAGCATTTGAAAAGGCAAGAGATGCTTATAAAAAGGTATGACATGACATCCATTCGGTCAAAACGACGTAGTTTTGGGTCTTCGTAGAATGGGTGCATCCACTCAGACCAAAAATGACATAATTTTGGGCCTATCAGAACGGGCGCTTTCGTTCGGACAAATAGAGAACAAAGAATATATACAATGACTCGCGAGCTCGACCGACAGGTCGGCAGCAGCGCGCACATGTTAGTTCAAACTAAGTCTTGACTAGTTCCTCTCCCTTCCACAAAAGTTGGGTGCCCCTTGGGGCCCAAGTCCAAAAGTAACTTTATTGTATATAAACACATTCAAACTTTACTTCTTAACCGATGTGGGAATAAGCTTCCCACAAATATTTATTATCATTTTTAATGGTGATCTTTGGGAGTTAATTTCTCATTCATTATCCCATAGATTTGAACTTCCAAATACTTAATTTTAATGTATTCATGGAGTAAAACACATTAATATGTATATTCATTTCAAATGATTAATGAAACCCACTTCAAATTAGTCTGAAATTCTAACATTTATATTGTTAAATATTTCCTCAGTCTCAGATTTATTATAACACATATTTTAATGTTTGTAGCTGAATATTTAAGATGTGCAAAAACTATATTTGAATGTTACATATTTATTTCTTTTGGTATATTAAGATGTTATACGATCAATTATATTACATGTTTTTAAAAAGTATAATATTTAAATATATTTTTGAAAAATTTTAAAAAATTAAAAGATGTGTTGTAATAAATCTAAGATGAATTTATTATGCTACCTCAATCCCTAAAAAGCTGGCATACTTTAATTTTTCTGTTCAAATTGACGAATTTTAGAATTAAAAACGAACATATTTATTTATATTTTCGAACTCATAAAAATTGAAGGTAGTAGTAAATTCTATATATTTTTTTATGCTTATAGTTTCCCACATATATTTATAAGAAAATAATATAAATTTTTATTACGAAAATGATCAATTTAACTGAAAAAAATCAAACTAGACCGGTATTTTAGGGACATAAAGGAGTAATAAAAGTCCCACAAACAACTAGGAATTCTCTTGTTTTCCCCCTTATTAAAAAAGAAATTTTTTTTTTACCATGAATACAAATTTAAATGTACTATTAAAATTAAGAATAAAAATATCATTAACAGATATCAATATAATATATAATGGACATAAGAAATAAGCCTACACGCTCACTCTCATGAAATCGAGCTCTCATCTAAGCTCTCACAAAATGGAGCATTCTTATAGACTCCAATATTTTAAAATTTCTTCCTTCAATACAAAAATAGAATAAAAACATATATAATATAATATTAATATTCATTAATAGTATGAATCTAGATCATAATATTTGTTGTTCTCTTTCCTTTTATTTTCTCTTTTATTAAATATCATCTCCTTTCATTATACACTACTACCATGTTTCCTTTTCATTTGAGATCAATTATTAAGTCTTTAATTTTAAAAAAAAGTTTTTTCAAGCATTTTAATTCTGCATAATATTTTTTTACAAATATATAAGCATAATATAATTATATATATATATATATATATTATAAATTTAAAAAGTGCATATTTATATTCATCGTAACATATATTGCTATAGATAAAGTGTATATTATATATTAAAAAGTGATATTTGTCATATATCAATTTCTCATATCACTTTAGTAAATAAAACTTTATAACTTTATATAAAATAGTTTAAAATAGTAAATTAAAAGTTGAATCTATATCATACGGTGCTGTAAAAAATATGAGTAGAAAGTATTCATAGTTCACACATAATTATTTTAAAAAATATTGTAATTAATCACAAAAATTAATATTTATATATATATATATATATATATATATATATATATATATATATTATCAACGCTAAATTTGTACGCTTTGATTTAAATCACCAAAACAAAGAGCCAAAATTGCGCTTTAACGGTTGATTGTATTGTTGTGAAATCAAACTCACGAAATACACTCACATAAATAAAGAAATATAAAGTATGAACACAAGATTTACGCGGAAACCCAATTGGAAAAAAACCAAGGAGAGAGAGAGAGAGAGAGTAATCCACTATAATAATATTAGGAGTACAAGTTGTGTATTTGTGTTGTATCTCTTGTGTTCCATCTCCCCCTTTGTCTCCTCCCCTTATTGTTGTATTTATAGATGCCATATCCACCTGAATCCAACTAGGAGTAGGAGTCCTTTTCAGAATCACCTTATAACAACAATTAATAGCTGATAGATTCCTTCCCAAATTAAACCTCCTTATCCCACCAAATAAAGAAACACAATCATATTTTAATAAGGACTCTCTCGCTGTCAAAATAAATATATTATGGGTCAACACCAAATCTAGACCATTAAATAAATTGGGTTACACATTGGCTAGACCCAAATAATCACACTCCAACATTTCCCCTCAGTCTCTTATTTATAAGGAACTTGCTTATAAGAGAGTATTCAAAAAGTCTCCGTGGGATTTTTATCCTCGAGATTTTTATCCTCGGGATTTTTATTCTCCTGATTTTTATCCTCCGAATATTTATCCTCCAAATTTTTATCCGTAGAATGTTCGTCCTTTCGGGAGATCAAAGCCTTCTCGAAGGACGTTTGGTGCTATTGTTGCTTGGTCCACCGCCGAACCACACTTGCGCCGTTTTTAATCCCAGCTAACTCAAAGATTGGAAACCGTGAGTCATGCATAGCTATTGACTGCCACTTTTATTGAAAAATAATTTCATGGGCATGTCCCTTCAGTCTGTGGTTGATGATGAAATCGAAGCCGCCTTTAAAGCACTTCAATGATATAAAAGCTTAAACTTTTATCTCTGTGCTGGCTGAATTCGTTACTAGTGCAGTGACTCATGTAAGACCCCAACTTATTATAAATAAAATTGAATTTTCCTTTATTCATTATTCTAAATTAATAAGGGTTAATTTGATATAATTCTTTGGTTATGGGTGAAATGTGCAAAGTTTACAAAATAAGCAAGTGGTTATAAAATATTCATTATTGTCGGGGAATATTCTTTTGGTCGTGGAATATTCTTTTTGTCGGGAATCTCCGTACGACGGCGCAGTCATTGGTGGGCCCCATAACGGAAAATGGTTGGATGAAGGAAAACGACAAAGATTGAGTTTTATAAATAACGACGTAAATTGTTACCGTTATTAACCTTTGTTGGGTTACGGTGGTTAAAATCTGATGAATACGCGTGGTTGCACGATGCTTAGCACGGTATTGCATGATATTATTGAATTATTGATCCTCACGTAAGAAGGCACTACTCAATAATTGTTACGATGAGTTCTTGCTCAATATTATATTTTATTGATTCAATAATTGCTGCGTTGATATTTTTGTATTCTTTGTTGTTTCAATAATTGTCATTACACAAGTATTTTCCATTATCAAATCAATAATTCATATTATTTGAATAATATTATCGATAACATTATTGGCAATGTCTAGAAAGTTACATCTAAGGAGAGGTTTGGTCACCTAATACACGTAAGTAAGGAGAAATCCTTATCGAAAGCCCCTCTTTCTGAAACTACACGGTTGTCAAGATCTTTGTGATTACGTAATATTATTTTGAATAATTAATTATTGATTATTATGATAAAAAATATTTATTTTATGTGGATATAGATGGAGAAAATTTTAATGTGACAATTGTTGAAAATTAATATTTTATCCTTTTTCGATAAAATAATTCATTTAAATATATTATTTTAATAATATATTAACGTGATATTTTTATAATGAATGGGGATATATGAGTATATGAGGAGGTAGAGTATTTTGTGGCATTAAATGTTTAACATATGTTTTGTGTGTCGATTGGACACAATTCTTGATAGAAAATTTATTATAGATCGTAAAATTGCCCGTTTGTGGATTTGGTCAATTTCGCTTTTGGAATTTGGAAAACGCGTTTCTTCGCAAAGTTGTAGAGAATGGAATTTCCCATGGAAAGTCGCGAGTTTTGAATTTTTTCCGATAACCGAGCTATTTTCTATTTAATTGTTGAAATTTTGGAAAATAAAATGATTTTTATTAAATTAATGGGTGGAACCCACTTTTTTGGTTGGTGAGTAAAACACATGGGTTCTTGAATTCTTCCAACATGGCTGCCCAAAATATTCAAAGCATGCGTGGGATTTGAAAAAAAATAATAATAATTTATTAATTTAGTCTCCTTTGGCGTTCTAACATTTCCTATAAATAGAGGCTAAGTTAGAATTGAAAATCACACCGAAATAAAGTTTTCTTTCTCTCTCTAAATTATCGGCGTATTCTTGTGAGTATACTTTGAGTGTTGCTATCACGGTCGCGGGTTTACAAGACTATATCAAATTCATTCGTAAGATACGGTTATTTTGAGGTAAGGGGTATTATTTTCTTCTTAAATGATATTTTTTTCTTCAATATCATTATGCCGAAGTATTGGTGAACTTTTTTATCAAATTTGGAACTTGTTGTGTCGGGGTTACTATTCACGTATACGGCACTATTCACGTATACGACACTATTCACGAATACGGCACTATTCAATTAGAAAAAATAAAAAATTTCTTTTGTCCAAAATATCTATTCGGATACTAGCTTTGATTGTATCCATGTTTTGATCATTCTTGAATTTTACACCAATATGATTATTTTTGAAGTATTTTTGGACATGGGTAAAAACAAAGTACTTAATCCTTAATCCTTAATCCTTGTCATTTTGTTTCCTTTGGATTCGTTTCTTTAAAAATGTTTTCATCATCCTCGATCCTAAATGGTGATATAAATGAATATCTTTGGCCTCAGTAGTGCAAAGATGAGCAGTGTTGAGATGAACATGACTGTTGGTGATACAAATGAATATCTTTGGCTGTAGTGCAAAGATGATTAAAGATGTATATTAATTGTTATTACAGGATAAACTATTGATGATGGACTTTTAAACCTTAGAAGACGGTAGAATTCTTTCTCTACGTGACTCTTTCTAATGGATTCTTTATTTCACATTTGCATTTGTTGATCTAAAACTTGTTGTCTATTGTATTCTATTATATTTTTTCCTGTTGAAGACTAACGATAATTTGTTGTATATTATCTTAGTCATAATATTCTTTTTGGGCTAGTTGAGCTCACCCTTTTCCTTTTTGTTCCATTTTTCTTCTCGGGAGGTGAGAACATAGCGAGGATCGAGTGGGGGTATGGAGTGATGGTTCTAGGAAGATGTTTTATTGTCCTCACTATTTCGTAAAATAGTGTATGAATAATTAATGAGGACTTATTTGGGTGTGTATATTGTCTAGAAGACAATATTTGTATTCAAACTCACAGGTTGTATTGTCGTATTCTACACGACATCTGTATTATCAAAGTTATAGTTTGCTTTATACCATGTATTTTGGCGACTCGGAATGGGTGTTGTATACCTATTTTGGGGGGCGCCACAGTTGGTATCGAGCTTAGGATATGATCTCTGGCGGAGATCGAGAATAGAACTAGGAGGGAGAGATGAGTAAATCCTTCGCTAGTGTGTCCTACCTAAGCTTATTTGTTGGTCGGTCATAATATAGGATATTATATGATATGTTAATTTGTTTAATTAACCCTTGTTTTATGGCAGGATTTAAGAATGGGCCGAGAACGTTAACAATGGAGTTTATGAGACCGTGGAGACGCTTTGGTACTCACCAACGAGGAGAAGAACGCAACAGTTTGGCAATGTTCCTCCTGTGAACAACGCCACTGAGCAGATGATGAACGACGGGATGTTTAGAAGCTTTTTGCAGTTCATGCAAAATCAGACGAGGGAGACTCGTGTACAAAATACGGGAGGAAATGATAGTAACGCGCGGTTTGTCACGGCCAAACAATTCAAAGAGTTGGGACCACCAGATTTCCATGGAAAGCCGGATCCGATCAAGGCAGAAACGTGGGTCAAGCAAATTACCAAGATATTCGATGTCTTGGGGTGCACGGAGGAACAGAAGGTTCCATTCGCCACCTTTATGTTTCGTGGTGAAGCAGATTACTGGTGGGAATCTGTGAAGCGTACGCACCAGATGCATTTGCACTTAACATGTCTTGGGAAAGATTTGAATCGTTCAATGACAAGTACTTTCCGAGAAAGTATTCGTCTATATGAAGGAGGTAGAGTTTATTAGACTCCTAAGCAGAACAACATGACGGTGTCTCGAAGACGAGGCAAGGTTCGCAGAATTATCGAGTTTGCACCTCATTTGGTGGAGAATGAGGAGCGAATGACAGCAGATGTTTTCGAGAGGTCTAAAACCAGAGATTCGTCAATACCTTATCTCTCATAAATTTTCTCTCGTATTCAGATGTTGTCAGCGTGGCTCGATTATTAGAGCGAGTATACTCAACCGAGGGACCACAATCGAGGTAGTCATCGAACGATGATAACCAAATGAGGAGGAAAGAATACGGACAAAGGCGGTAACCACTCGGTGGTAATCGTGGACATGATAATAGGAGAGGTGACTCAAGTGGAAATTTCAGTAAAGAGAAGATTCAACAATGACGGAAGATATCAACGGCTGACACCAAAGACCAACAACAAATGCTGGGGGAGGAGAACGACCGCCGGTTAGATGTTACAAATGCGGGAAGGAGGGACATATCACCAAATTGTCCCACAACAATCCAAGGTATGTTACTATTTGTGGAAAGGAAGGCCACATCGCTTCGAGATTGTACTATCACGAAACCAAGTTCAAAGCCGAGGAGTGGTGATTCCAAGGGTCATCCGGATAAGTCGAAATCACGGTTCTGGAAGAAGCGTTTGTCGTGGATGGACAAAACGTGAGGAACCCAAACGAGGTGATCACGGGTAAGCTAATCTTGAATTCTTGAAGTTTATACCTTACTAGATATCTGGGTTCTACCCATTCTTTTATCTCTCCGCTTGTGCTCAACGTTTAAACTTGACTCCGGAGAAATTAGATTTTGATTTATCCATTGAAACTCCGTTGGGTGAAACCTTCGTTACATCTACAGTTTATAAATCTTGCATGATCTAAGTTGGCACTATCACATTACCTTTTGATCTTATCTCTTTAAAGATACTTGCTTTTGATGTGATTTTAGGAATTGATTGGTTAACCACTCATCATGCCAAAATTGATTGTTTTCGTAAGGTTGTTTAGTTTTCATATTCCTAACCAACTTTGTCATGCAATTCAAACCACTAAACCACTAAAATCGAGTCACTGTCATATCAAGCCACAAAGCTATTCGTTTATTGAAAAATGGATGTCAAGCTTTCTTAGCCCATGTTATGGATTTGAATAAAGACAAGTCAGATTTGAATAATATTTACGTGGTTAGAGAATTCACGATGTATTTCACGAAGAGCTTCGCCTACCCCGAATGTGATGTTGAATTCTTTATTGACCTTGAACTAGGGTACAAAGCCCATTTCTAAAACCCCATATCGAATGGCTCCTATTGAACTTCGAGGAGTTAAAAGTCCAACTACAGGTGAATTATTAGACATCGGTTTCATTCGTCCTAGTATGTCTCCTTGGGGTGCTCCTGTTTTTTATAAAAGAAGAAGAAAAGCGGGAGTATGCGACTTTGTATTGACTATCGAGAATTGAACCATGTCACCATCAAGAATAGGTATCCGCTACCTCGCATTGATATTTTGTTCGACCGATTACAAGGAGCTTAATTCTTTTCAAAGATCGATCTTAGATTCGGATATCATCAATTTGAAGATTAAAGCGAGGATATTCCAAAGACGGCATTCGAGGACTCGATCACGGGCATTATGAATTCTTGGTCATATCTTTTGGATTGACTAATGCTCCCGCCGCTTTCATGGATATGATGAACCGTGTATTTAAGGAATATTTGGATCGGTTCGTTGTTGTCTTTATTGATGACATCCTCATCTATTCCAAAAAGCCGTGAAGATCATGAGCACCATTTTGAGTTCGGTACTACAAAGACTTCGTGAACACAAGCTTTATGCCAAGTGAAGAAATGCGAGTTACGGCTTGAGAAGTAGCATTCCTTGGGCAATGGTGTCAAAAAAGGAGTATCATTGACCGTGAAGATTGAAGCAATAGAAAGTTGGGAGCAACCAAGTGGGTGATTGTAGAAGTACTGTGACTTTACGGGGCTTAAATGGTTATTATCGGAGATTTGTGGAAGGATTTTCTCGAACCGCTACTCCGTTAAATCAGCTGACTCGGAAGGATGCAAAATTCTTATGGAGTGAGGAATGCGAGAAGAGCTTCCAAGAGCTCAGAGGAGACTCATTTCAAAGACTGTTTCGACAATACCATCCGGTTCGGATGGATTTGTTATCTAAACGATGCTTCGGCAAGGGGTTAGGATGTGTTCTCATGCAACATGGGAAAGTCATAGCCTATGCCTCACGACAACTCAAAGAATATGAGAGGAATTATCCTACTCATGATCCGGAGTTAGCAGTGATCGTGTTTCGCGTTGAAGATATGGAGACACTACTTGTAACGGGAGAAAGTAGAGATTTATACGGATCATAAAAGCCTCAAATATTTCTTCACCCAAAAAGAACTCAACATGCATCAACGACGTTGGTGGAGTCATTAAAAGATTACGATCACACTATTCAATATCATCCTCGAAAAGTTTAACGTAGTAGGCGACGCATTAAGTAGAAGATCATATGCAAGCACGAGTGCGATATTGTCAACGCAAAGGCCCATTTTGTATGACTTGCAAAGGATGGAGGTAGAATTAAAGACTCTAGGGACCCACATAATGATGGCGAATATACAAGTAGGCGACTTTAATCGATAAAGTTAAAAAGTTTGCTCAAGCTACGGACTGGGGCGATGCGTATGAAGAAGAAAGTGCAAGAAGGAGCTATTCGGAAGCAAGAATTGATGAGGAAGGAATACTTCAGTCAATTCTAGACTTTGCGCTCCTAACGATTCCGACTGAAGCATAAAATCATGATGGAGGCACACAACACCCCGCTTTGCAATCCATCTCAGGAGTATCTAAAATGTATCATGATATTCGACATACATTTTGGTGGAACAATATGAAAGAGAGATCATGGAGTTTATCTCAAGATGTTTAACTCATCAACGTGTAAAGGCGGAAAGCATCAGTGCCAAAAGGTCCATTGCAACCACTTGAGATTCCGGAATGGAAATGGGAACACATTACTATAGATTTTGTTACTGTGTCTTCCCAAAGTTTCTCAAGGTGTAGATGCAATTTGGGTTATTGTTGATAGATTAACCAAATTTGCCCATTTCTTACCGATCTGAGACTTATCCTTGAAGCGTCTTGCAGAGTATATCGTGAATGAGATTATGCGATTGCATGGCATGCCAAGATCCATAGTTTTCGGATCGTGACCCGAGATTCACTTCAAGATTTTGGGTTAGCTTTACTGTAAAGCTATGGAGCACGGATTTGATTTAATTGACATACCATCCTCAAACCAGACGGACAATCGAGAGGACTATTCAAACCCTTGAAGATCTATTAAGACTACTGTGTCCTAGATTTCAAAGGAAGTTGGGATAAGTACCTACCATCGGGTGGAATTCTCCTACAACAACGAGTTATCAAGCAAGTATAGGCATGGCTCCATTTGAGGCGTTGTATGGATGAAAATGTCATTCTCCGATTATCTTTGGACGAGGTGGGAAGAAGCAACATTGTTGGGACGAGAATTAAATGCATTTGACTATAGAAAAGATCCAAATGATTCGGACAACGTATTCAAACTTCACAAGATCGACAAAAGAGTTATGCCGATCTTCATAGAAAGGACGTGGAGTTTAATATTGGAGATCATGTATTGTTACGTATTGCTCCATGGAAAGGAATTACAAGATTTGGGAAAGAGGAAAGCTCAATCCAAGGTTTGTTGGTCCATTTGAGATTCTTGACCGAATAGGAAACGTAGCCTATAGACTCGCGTTACCTCCAAGTATGTCTCGTGTTCACAATGTATTCCACATATCTATGCCCGTAAATATGTGAAAGACCCGAACCACATTATTGCATTAGAACCAGATGAGATAGCTGAAGATTTAACCTACGAGGAGATACCTGTTGAGATTTTGGATAGGAAAGAGCATGTCTTACGCACGAAGGTTATACCACAAGTTAAGGTTTTGTGGAGAAACCATGCAATTGAGGAAATGACATGGGAGTTGGAATCGGAGATGAAAGCGAGGTACCCTCACCTTTTCGATATACCGGTAAGTCACGTCAATTTCAAGACAAAATTTCATAAGGAGGGAGGTTGTAAGACCCCAACTTATTATAAATAAAATTGAATTTTCCTTTATTCATTATTCTAAATTAATAAGGGTTAATTTGATATAATTCTTTGGTTATGGGTGAAATGTGCAAAGTTTACAAAATAAGCAAGTGGTTATAAAATATTCATTATTGTCGGGGAATATTCGTTTGGTCGTGGAATATTTTTTTGTCGGGAATCTCCGTAACGACGGCACAGTCATTGGTGGGCCCCATAACGGAAAACGGTTGGATGAAGGAAAACGACAAAGATTGAGTTTTATAAATAACGACATAAATTGTTACTGAATTAACATTGTTGGGTTACTCGGTGGTTAAAAATCTGATGTCTGGCGTGGTTTTAAAGAACACACGGTATTACTGCGATATTATTGAATTATTGATCCTTACGTAAAGAAGGCATTACTCAATAATTATTCAAGCGATTCTTCGTTCATATTATATTTTATTGATTCAATAATTGCTCTGCGTTGATATTTTGTATTCTTGTTGTTTCAATAATTGTCATTACACAAGTATTTTCCATTATCAAATCAATAATTCATATTATTTGAATAATATTATCGAGATAACATTATTGGCAATGTCTAGAAAGTTACATCTAAGGAGAGGTTTGGTCACCTAATTCGCGCCGCCAAGAAGAGAAATCCTTATTGGAAAGCCCCCTTTCCTGAAACGGCACGGTTGTCGAGATTGTGATTACAGTAATATTATTTTGAATAATTAATTATTGATTATTATGATAAAAAAATATTTATTTTATGTGGATATAGATGGAGAAAATTTTTAATGTGACAATTGTTGAAAATTAATATTTTATCCTTTTCGATAAAATAATTCATTTAAATATATTATTTTAATAATATATTAACGGTGATATTTTATAATGAATGGGGGATATATGAGTATATGAGGAGGTAGAGTATTTTGTGGCATTAAATGTTTAATATATGTTTTGTGTAAGGTGGACACAATTCTTGACCAAAATTTATTATAGATCGTAAAATTGCCTGGTTTATGGATTTTGGTCAATTCATTTGGAATTTGGAAACATTTTCTTCGCTAAAGTTGTAGAGAATGGAATTTCCCATGAAAATGCTTGAGTTTTGAATTTTTACGATAACAGGAGAGCTATTTTTACTTAATTGTTGAAATTTTGGAAAATAAAATGATTTTTATTAAATTAATGGGTGGAACCCACTTTTTGGTTAGTGAGTAAAACACACATGGGTCTTTGAATTCTTCCAACATGGCTGCCCAAAATATTCAAAGCATGCGTGGGATTTGAAAAATAAATAATAATAATTTATTAATTTAGTCTCCTTTGGCGTTCTAACATTTTCCTATAAATAGAGGGCTAAGTTAGAATTGAAAATCACACCAGAAATAAAGTTTTCTCTCTTTCTCTCTCTAAATTATCGAGCGTATTCTTGTGAGTATACTTTGAGTGTTGCTATACGGTGCGGGTTTCTGTCAGCACTATACCGAAATTCAGTCAGAAGTACGGTTATTTTGAGGTAAGGGGTATTATTTTCTTCTTAAATGATATTTTTTCTTCAATATCATTATGCCGAAGTATTGGTGAACTTTTTTATCAAATTTGGAACTTGTTGTGTCGGGGTTACTATTCACGTATACGGCACTATTCACGTATACGACACTATTCACGAATACGGCACTATTCACCGAAAAATAAAAAAATTTCTTTTTGTCCAAAATATCTATTCTGGATACTAGCTTTGATTGTATCCATGTTTTGATCATTCTTGAATTTTACACCAATATGATTATTTTCGAAGTATTTTTGGACATGGGTAAAACAAAGTACGAATCCTTAATCCTTAATCCTTGTCATTTTGTTTCACTGGATTCGTTTCTTTAAAAATGTTTTTCATCATCCTCAGTCCTAAATGGTGATATAAATGAATATCTTTGGCCTGTAGTGCAAAGATGAACAGGTGTTGAGATGAACATGACCAACTGGTGATACAAATGAATATCTTTGGCCTGTAGTGCAAAGATGATTAAAGATGTATATTGATTGTTATTACGGAGGATAAACTATTGATGATGGACTTTTAAACCTTAGAAGATGTAGAATTCTTTCTCACGTGACTCTTCTAATGGATTGTTGTTTCACGCATTTGTTGATCTAAAACTTGTTGTCTATTGTATTCTATTAGATTTTTCCTGTTGAAGACTAACGATAATTTGTTGTATATTATCTTAGTCATAATATTCTTTCTTGGGCTAGTTGAGCTCACCCTTTTTTTTTTGTTCCATTTTTCTTCTGAGGAGGTGAGAACATAGCGAGGATCGAGTCGGGGTATGGAGTGATGGTTCTAGGAAGATGTTTTAATGCATCCTCACTATTTACGTAAAATAGTGTATGAATAATTAATGAGGACTTATTTGGGTGTGTATATTGTCTAGAAGATAATATTTGTATTCAAACTCACAGTTGTATTGTCGTATTCTACACGACATCTGTATTGTCAAAGTTGTAGTTTGCTTTCTATACCATGTATTTTGGCGACTCAGAATGGGTGTTGTATACCTATTTTGGGGGCGTCACAACTCAGCACCAATTTATCATCACCTGGACCAAAGTGTTAATGTTTAGATTTTACATGCATCATGTGAATACTACCACTACATGCATAATATAAGTGAGAGAGTATGTAAAGTTGTATCAATAATCAATTATGATCATGCTTCAATTGTTATTGGCATAATACATATACACACACGTACAAGTATATATTTAATTTAATAAAAAAGAATCACTTATCTCCTTCGGTGAATCGGTGATTTTAAATTGACGCTAAAACAAGTTTCTTGTTTCCCACAAACGGCGCCAATGTTAACGCCAAATTTTGTACGCCTGACGAAATCACCAAAATAACAGGCCAAAATCGCGCTAACGGTTGAATGTATTGTTGTGAAATCAAACTCACAAAATACACTCACATAAGCATTAAATAAAGGAATGTAAAGTATGAACACAAGATTTACGTAGAAACCCAATTGGGAAAAAACCACGGAGATAGATTAATCCATTATAATAATATTAAGAGTACAAGTTGTGTATTTGTGTTGTATCTCTTGTGTTCCTTTTTTTTCTTGTCTTTATAGATGTCATATCCACCTGAATCCGATCAGGAGTTGGAGTCCTTTGTAGAATCACCTTATAACAACAATTAATGGCTGATAGATTCCTTCCCAAATTAAACCTCCTTATCCCACTAAATAAGGAAACACAATCTTATTTTAATAAGGACTCTCTCGCTGTCAAAATAAATATATTATGTGTCAACACCAAATCTAGACCATTAAATAAATTGGGTTACACCTTGGCTAGACCCAAATAATCACACTCCAACATTGCCCCCCAGTCTCTTATTTATAAGGAACTTATTTATAATAGAGTATTCAAAAAGTCTCCGTGGGATTTTTATCGTCGGGATATTTATCCTCTGAATTTTTATCCGTAGAATGTTCATCCTTTCGGGAGATCAAAACCTTTTCGAAGGACGTTTGGTGCTATTGCTGCTTGGTCCGCCGCCAAACCACGCTTGCGCCATTTTTAATCCCAGCTAACTCAAAGATTGGAAACCGTGCATCATGCATAGCTGTCTGCTGCCACTTTTATTGAAAAACAATTTCATGGGCATGTCCCTTCAGTCTGTAGTTGATGATGAAATCGAAGCCGCCTTTAAAGCACTTCAATGATATAAAAGCTTAAACTTTTATCTCTGTACTAGCTAAATTCTTTACTAGTGCGGTGACTCAACACCAATTTATCATCACCTGGACCAAAAGTGTTAATGTTTAGATTTTACATGCATCATGTGAATACTACCACTACATGCATAATATAAGTGAGAGAGTATGTAAAGTTGTATCAATAATCAACTACAATCATGCTTCAACTGCTATTGACATAATACATATATACACACATACAAGTATATATTTAATTTAATAAAAAAGAATCTCTTATCTCCTTCGGTGAATCGGTGATTTTAAATCGACACTAGAATAAGTGTCTTATTTCCCATAGACGACGACAATGTTAACGCCAAATTTTTTACGCTTGACGAAATCACCAAAATAGCAGGCCAAAATTGCACCAACGGTTGATTGTATTGTTGTGAAATCAAACTCACGAAATACACTCACATAAGCATAAATAAAGAAATATAAAGTATGAACACAAGATTTACGTGGAAACCCAATTAGGGAAAAACCACGGAGAGAGAGAGAGTAATCCATTATAATAATATTAAGAGTACAAGTTGTGTATTTGTGTTGTATCTCTTGTGTTCCCTCTCCTCCTTTGTCTCCTCCCATTATTGTTGTATTTATAGATGCCATATCCACCTAAATCCAACTAGGAGTAGGAGTCCTTTGTAGAATCTCCTTATAACAACAATTAATGGCTGATAAATTCCTTCCGAAATTAAACCTCCTTATCCCACCAAATAAGGAAACACAATCTTATTTTAATAAGGACTCTCTCGCTGTCAAAATAAATATATTATGGGTCAAAACCAAATGTAGACCATTAAATAAATTTGGTTACACCTTGGCTAGACCCAAATAATCACACTCCACCATTGCCCTCCAGTCTCTTATTTATAAGGAACTTATTTATAAGAGAGTATTCGAAAAGTCTCCGTGGGATTTTTATCCTCGGGATTTTTTTCCTTTGAATATTTATCCTCAGGATTTTTATCCGTAGAATGTTCATCCTTTCGGGAGATCAAAGCCTTCTCGAAGGACGTTTGGTGCTATTGTTGCTTGGTCCGCCGCCAAACCATGTTTGTGCCATTTTTAATTCCAGCTAACTCGAAGATTGGAAACCCTGCATCATGTATAGCTGTTGACTACAACTTTTATTGAAAAATAATTTCATGGGCATGTCCCTTCAGTATGTGGTTGATGATGAAACCGAAGCCGCCTTTAAAGCACTTCAATGATATAAAAGCTTAAACTTTTATCTATGTGCTAGCTGAATTCGTTACTAGTGCGGTGACTCAGCACCAATTTATCATCACCTGGACCAAAGTGTTAATGTTTAGATTTTACATGCATCATGTGAATACTACCACTACATGCATAATATAAGTGAGAGAGTATGTAAAGTTGTATCAATAATCAATCACGATCATGCTTCAATTGCTATTGGCATAGTACATATATACACACATACAAGTATATATTTAATTTAAATAAAAAGAATCACTTATCTCCTTCGGTGAATCGGTGATTTTAAATTGACACTAGAACAAGTGTCTTGTTTCCCACAGACGGAGCTAATGTTAACGCCAAATTTTGTACGCCTAACGAAATCACCAAAACAGCAGGCCAAAATTGCACCAACGGTTGATTGTATTTTTGTGAAATCAAACTCACGAAATACACTCACATAAGCATAAATAAAAAAATATAAATTATGAACACTAGATTTACGTGAAAACCCAATTGGAAAAAAACCACAGAGAAAGAGAGTAATCCACTATAATAATATTGGGAGTACAAGTTGTGTATTTGTGTTGTATCTCTTGTGCCCTTTCGTGTGTTGTGTCCAACCCTAGCTTGTAGCTGTATATATAGAAGTCGCCTCCACCCGCATCCAACTAGGAGAAGGACTCCTTATCCCTCCAAATAAGGAAACAAAATCCTATTTTAATAAGGACTCTCCCACTGTCACAATAAATGGGTCAACACCAAATTTAGCCCATTAAATAAATTGGGTTATACCTTGGTTAGACCCAAATAATCACACTCCAACATATATATATATATATATATATAATGATTGGAACAAGTCGTAATTAATATTTATTAATAACTTTTCAGACACCTATGTTATTTTGCAGTAAAAGTCTTTTATTTTATTTTATGTAAAAGTAAGTTATTACATGAATATATATATATATATATATATATATATATATATTGAGAGAGAGAGAGAGCAATAATTCATAGCATATATTCCCTTCGTCCCGTATTAAACGTCCTAATTTCTTTTTTAAAATGTTCTTAAATAAATGTCTTATTTGTACATTAGTAACTATTTTTATCTTATTTTTGCACTTATACCCTCGTAATCTTTTTAGTCAACTTTTGCTGGAAACTTAAAAAATGATAAAAAGTTTACATTGGGAAATGATGTATTGTTATATCACTTTTTCTCTCATATACTTATTGGAATATGAGAATAACAACAAAAATGATAGAGTATCTAGAAGTTAATATCAACAAATGTGGACAGTTTGCATGTAATTAGTTGGTGGGTTTGGAGAGAGAAATATACTCAATGAAATATGAGAATAAGAATAAAATTATTTAGAAAATTCATGTGGATTTATCAAGAAATAATTACTGTTGGGGTCATAGAAAAGTGAATGGATACTTTAATTAATAAGTATTTATAATGGGCAATTTAGGTAAAAAAAAATATATTATTAATTAGCTTGCCAAAATCAATTAGAACGGTAATACGGGACAAAGGGAGTATTTACTATGGATTAAAAATTTACAAATACCATCTCTACCTAATATTACAATTATCAAGGGCTAGGATTAAAAAACAAAATTCGTCATTTGCTAGAAAAACTGACAGATTGGTTATTGCAACTATTTTGTCCATTATACCTCCACATAAACACAGAGTCACCCACCCCAGCAACAATAATTGACCAATGTAATTATAGTAACACCCCTCCTCCGATTAGCTCTCTCAAATGGAATCGAATCGAACGCCTCCAGTTCATCATCCAATTAATTCAAAAGCAGTTCATCATCCTTCTGCAGAAATGTCTCTCGCTCTGTCCCGTGGTGATCAAGGAGTTAAATGTCGAATCATTCGCGTTCTTGCCGGTGTTAGTGAAGTAGCAGTGTTGGACGGTGTCACTGTAATTTTTGGCCATCCGCTGGCGGAGATCGTTGAATGAGTTCATAGAGTCCTGGATCTTTTTGTGGAGGCCGTTGACGATGGAGGTGCCGGTCCGATCGGAGGAGCTGTCGAAAGTTGAATGAAATTGAACGGTTCAAGCATTGTCACCAGTTATAATGATATTATCAACATGGACAAGGAGATAGATTATGGATCCATGTTTGTTGAAAATAAAAAGAGAAGCGTCGGTGATGGAGTTGATGAACCAGAGGTGATAAGGAACTGGTGCAACTCATGATATCATGCACGAGGAGCTTTTTTAAGGCCATAATGGCCTTATGTAACTTGCAAACATGATGAGGATGGTCTTAATCAAGGTTGAAACATGAACACATCCTTGGTGAGATTGCCCTGGAGGAAGGCATTGTTGACATCAAGTTTCCTAGGAGACCAATCCTAACTAACTACAAGGCAAATGATAAGAAGAACAGTAGTAGGCTTGATAACATGACTAAAAGTTTTTGTGTAGTCAATTCTAGGGCGTTGGTGGAATCCTTTTGCAACCAACCTAGCTTTATACATGTCAATAGAACCATTAGGTAAATATTTAGTGCGAAAAATCCACTTGCAACTGACCAAATATTTTCTGAGATGAGAGGGAACTAGTTCCTAAGTCCCATTGCGAACTAGTGCATCATACTCATTGAACATAAAATTTCGTCACTTAGGGTCCTTGAGGGCTTAGGTCACAATGGTAAGTTCAAAGCTCGGATGTTGGTGGAGTTGGGCAGTAAGGTTGAGCTTTTAAATTGGTTTATAGATATTATGTTTAAATATGGTGGCAATGAATCCAAGCGAGGGTGGTATCTTAGAAGGATAGGTTTGAGGGGTTAGGTTAGGTTATGAATATGGGGTATTGGCACTGCAGCACTGGTCTTCTAACGCTGAAGTGCTATGAGTTGTGTCTATGACGTTACTGCACTGGATGTTGGGCGGCGCGGTGCCAACTACTAGGGCTACGAGGGTTGGGCTTGGGGAGTTATGTGAGGGTGGAATGATAGGAGGTGTATAGTGGGATGTCAGTAATGATGTGTCCATGACCGAAAGTGACAAAGAGAACCACTCAAACATGGTGGATGGAGTTGAATGAGGAAGGAATGTGAGTGGTGACGAAGGAAAAAATAGACTCGATGAAATGGACGTTTCGAGAAGTGTAAAGGCGAGAGATGGAGGGGAGGAACCAATAAACACACATGGAGAGGAACGAGGGGCGAGTTTGTGAGTTGAATATGGGCGAAGCCATGGATAATAAAGACAACTAAAGCTGTGAAGTTTGGAGTAGTTGGGAGGAGTGTCAAATAGTTTGGGGTAGGGTGAGGGTAGGTCAAGAGTTAGAGTAAGAAGACGGTTGATGAAGTAGATTGTAGTAGAAAGGGAAGACAATCGGTATGATAAAGGCATAGAGGCATGAGCGAGAAGGGAGAGACCAATTTCGACGATATGACGGTGACGACGCTCGGGGTACCCATTATGTTCAAGTGTATGAGGAGGATATGTGACGCCCCCAAAACAGCTATACATCACCCATCTTGAGTCGCCAAATACATGGTACAGAAATCAAATACAAACTTCATTAATACAACTGTCGTGTAAAAATACGACAAAACATAGCTGAGAGTTTAAACAAGAATATTGCCTTCTAGACAATATCCACTCTCAATGGAGTCCTCATTATAATTATTATCACACTATTTTACAGAATAGTAAGGACTACGAAAGCCACTTATCCTGGAACATCACTCCATTTCGCGACTCGTCCCAGCTATATTCTCATTTCCTGAAGAGAACAATGAAAGAAAAGGGTGAGCTCAACTAGCCCAGTAAGAAATATTATGACTAAGATAATGCAGAATAAATTATCTTTAGCCTTCAACAGTATAACAACTGATAGAATATAATAGACAACAAGTTTTAGATCAACAACTGCAGCGGAATAAGCAATCCATTAGAAAAATCAAGTAGAGTATGATATCTATTATCTTCTATGATTTAAAAAGTTTTTCATCAACTTTATCGCTGAGACTCAGCTTAATAAATAAACCACATCATCGAATCTTCCTTGCACTATGGGCCAAGGATATTCATGTAATCACTAATGGTCATGATTATACCGAATAATCCCTGGTCATAATCATACCAACAACTGTCCATCAATGCACTACAGGCCAATGAGGACTTTTACCACATCATTTGTAACATTATGGGTCATGATTATACCGAATGATCCCTGGTCATAATCATACCAATCAACAGTCCATCTATGCACGTAAGCCAAAGATGACTTTCATCACAATATAAGCATGAGGATGATGACAATGATATAAGCATTAATCAAACGAAACCAAGGATAAATATTAAAGACTTTAAATTTATCCAGAGTTTAAAAATATCCAAATTGTCAACATGATACTGCTTTGTGGAGTAAAATTCAAGAATAATATTCATGTTCCAAAAATAATTTGGATAGAAAAAGAAATATATTTTCGGGTAAATAGTACCCCGTGAATAGTACTATGTGAATAGTACTTCGGGAATAGTACCTCGTGAATAGTTCCCCAACATGAAAATTACCCCAAATACCCGAGTGAATAATATTCGAGTGAATAGTAATTGGATGAATAGTCACCCGTGAATACTACTCCGGCATGAAAAGTGCCCCGAATACCCGAGTGAATGATATTTGAGTGAATAGTAATCGGGTGAATAAGAATCGTGAATGAATAAGTATTAAAATCATGAAAAGATCAATAATTATCAAGAAAGCTCGAATAATATTTCCATGAAAAGATCTTGGATGAAGCACAAATATCAAGGATATTCTACTAATTTCATAGAGTATAAAAGCCAAAACTTCAACAAAATGAGTATAGAATTCAAAATCGAAATGAAATAATATTACTTACATACTACTACAAAGTATGGAAGAAAATATTATTTCAAGCTTAATATGAACAAAAATAACATCCCTTACAAACTGTTGAACAAAAAATAATATTCCAACTAATATTTAACTTGAAGATAATATTCCTACGAATATTGAAGCGAAGATAATATTCTTTATGAATATTGAAAAAAAATAATATTCATACGTAATATGAAAAATAATATCTCTTCGAATATGAAATAAATAATACCCTTACTTTGTTGAATGAAAAAAATAATATTCTTACTTAATATTGAGCGAAGATAATATTCTTTTTATGAATATTGAACGAAAATAATATTCATACGAATACGAAAAATAATATCTTTTCAGAATATGAAATAAATAATACCCCTTACCCCGGAAGAAGACTGGATACTAGAGTAGTGAAGTAGCAGACTACTCTTCTTCTTTCTCTCTATAAATTCTCTCTTTATAGCTTCTCTCTCTATAATTGCTCTTGTGAGACTTAGTGAATTGGTGAGAATGAAGAAAGAATGAGCTTCTATTTACAGGAAAATATAGTTTCGATAATTGCACGTTTTGGGGCTCGAAATATTACAGTACAATACCTTCATCTTTTCCTTTATTTTTAATTTAGTCCTGCAAGTATTATCAAACTTGCACCACCTCCCCTAATAATACATCATGTGAATCAATAGTTCAATCATATGAATTAATAGTTCTATACATGTGAAAATACGAATTACAGTATAGTACCTCCATCTATACCTCCATTTTTAACTTAGTCATGCAAGTATTATCAATCTTGCACCACCTACCCTAATAGTACATGAATGTGAATTAATAGTACACACATGTGACCAAATAGTTATAAGCATGTGAATTAATAGCAATTAATTGCTCATTTATCCGATTAATTACCCGATTGGTCAGTATAACTTCCAGACATCAATTATTATCGAAATAAATGTCAATTTCCACTAACACTAATAATCTCATCACAATGGAACTATCAATTTCATCTTTAATCAACACGAACTTATTCATCATTAATATTATAATTCACAATATTTAACAACCAGGTCGCTCCTAGGAAAGAGTGAGCTTTCCGATAAGGATTTTTCCTTATTAGCGCGCAATTAGGTGACCAAACCTCTCCTTGACAGAACTTCTAGACATTGTCAATATTGTAAATAATAATATGAATAACTTTTTCATCTCAATTATTGATTTAATATTATAAAATATTATTCAGATGATACTGTGACAATAATTGAATCAATAATATGAGAGATATGATGCAGCAATTATTGTAGCAATAATTGAGTATAAGTGAATGACTTCACGTAAAGATCAATAATCAATACCGCAGTCTTGCTACTATGCAACCACACGTACATCGTACTTTTACCACTGGGTAGTTCAACGGTTTAACGGTAACACTTTTGCCGTTATTTTTATAAAAAGATAATTACGCCGCTTTTTAAATACGACAATACTTTCATTAATGGGGTCCACCAATGATTGTGCCATCGCATTTAATATTCCTCGTTAAAACGAATATTCCTCACCAATCGAATATTATATAACCACTTGCTTACTTTTCAAAATTTATAAATATTACCCACAACTATAACATTATCTCAAATCCACAACATAATATAAAAAAATATTTCGAGAAAATTAAATCTTTATTCATAAAATTTGGGGTCTTACAATCTCCCCTCCTTATGAAATTTCGCCCTCGAAATTTATGTACTTACCTGGTATGTCGAACAGGTGAGGATACCTCGCCAGATTCTAACTCTTGAGGTATAACCTTTAAGCATAGAATATGATCCTTTTTATACAAGATTTTAACACGTATCTCCTCATACGTTAAATCTTTTGCTATTTCATCTGGTTCTAATTCAATAATGTGGTTCGGGTCGTCCACATATTTACGTAACATCGATACGTGAAAAATGTTATGAACACGCAACATACTTGGTGGTAAAACGAGTCTATAGGCCATAGTTCCTACTCAATCGAGGATTTCAAATGGGCCAATTAAATCGAGGGTTGAGATTTCCTCTCTTCGTCGATTCTTGCTTCTAAAATAATGCCTTCTTGAACTTTCTTCTTCACATTCATCAGCTCTGAGTATGTAGCTTGAACGGCTTTAACTTTATCGATTAAAGACAATTCTAATCGTATATTCGTTATCTTCACGTGGGTCCCTAGAGTCTTTAACTCTATCTTCATCATTTATAAGTTATACGAAATTGGTTTTTGTGTTAACAACATCGCACTCATAAACCCATACGATCTTCTACTCAACGCGTCAGCTACCACGTTCTCTCTTCCACGATAATATTGAATGGTATGGTCGTAATCTTCAACAGCTCGAGCCAACGTCTTTGGCGCATTATACGTTCATTTTGGGTGAAGAAATATTTGAGGGTTTTAGAAATGGGTTTTGTACTGGGGTCAATACAAAATTTGATTTCACGCTCTGGGGTAGGTCAAGAAGTCTTCTGGGAATACATCAGGAAATTTATTAACAATAGAAATATTATTCAAAACTGTGACCCTCATCCAAGACTTGGATAGAACATCAAATTGATACCTATCAACTTGTCATCGTCATTCACGGCGTTGCCTACAAAAAGTCTGGCTTCGGTGCATTCCACACAAGAAAGTCACCAGCGAAAGGCTCAGGGCTCTTTACTTATGGCTTAATATAACAGTGATTGACTTTAGTGGTTTGGTTGCTTGAATTCGTATAACAGGTTAGTTAGGAATATGAAAGCTAACAACCTTACGAAAATAATCAATTTTGGCATGATGAGTAGTTAACCAATTGATTCCTAAAATCACATCAAGGGCAAGTATTTTCAAAGAGATAAGATCGACAGGTAACGTGAAAGTGTCGATTTGAATCAACAAGATTTATAAACAGTGGAGGTAACGAAGGTTTCTACTAACGAAGTTTCAACCAATATGTCAAAATCTAACTTCTCTAGGGTCAAATTTAAACGTTGAGCGCAAGCAAGAGAGATAAAATAATGGGTAGAACTGGTATCTAATAAGGTATAGACTTCGCAAGAATTTATAATTAACTAACCTGTGCTAACTTCGTTCGGGTTACTCGCTTTTTAAGAAGTCACGAAAAACACTCTTCCTGAAACCACCGACTTTGTTTTTTTTGTATCCGCCTTTGGTGCCACCGTCCCAACTGTACTTGATTTCACTACATGATAAAATCAAGCTATGTGACCGTCTTTTCCACAACTAAAACATACCTTGGAAGGCTGTGAACAATTTGGACTTATGTGTCCCTCCTCTCCGCATCTATAGCATTTAACTGGCGGTCGTTCTCCTCCCCTAGAATTTGTTACTGGTGCTGCTGCTGACGTCTTCCCATCATCGTTAAATCTTCTCTTCTTGAATTTTCCACTTCTATTATCTTAGCCATGATTACCACCGAAGTGGTTACCATTCTTGGCATGATAATTTCCCCCACGATGGTTATCATTGTTCCGATGGTCGTTGTCAATAGAGACGATTATTATCGTGTTGTTGGTCGTTGCCTTTTCATCAGGTTGACTCATTATCGCGCCCAATAAGCGAGCCATATTCACAACATCTGAATATAAACAAAGTTTGTGAGAAATGAGGTATTGATGTATATCGGGTTTCAAACCTCTTAGAAACATTCGCGTCATTCGCTCCTCATTATCGACCAAATGGGATGCAAACCAGGATAACTCCGCAAATTTAGCCTCGTATTGCGACAGGGTCATATTGTTTTGCTCCAACTTGATGAATTCCACCTCCTTCATATGAAGAATACTTTCGAGAAAGTACTTGTCGTTAAACAACTCTTAAAACTTCTCCCAAGACATCTTGAGTGCGTCAGGTTGGGTACGCTTTATAGATTCCCACCAATAATCTGCCTCTTCACGCAACATAAAGGTGGCGAAGGGAACCTTTTTCTCCTCTGAGCATTCCAAGACATCAAATATCTTGGTGATCTCGCTTTATCCACGTCTCCGCCTTTAAGTGGTTACGCTTTCCAAAAACTCCGGCGGTCCCGGCTCCTTGAATCGCTTAGCGGTGACCATCCGAAGTTGCCAGTGTTTCCACCGCATTTTGAGCAGAGTCTCTGCCGATCTTCGCATGAATTGCATAAAGCCTCTGAACATCCCATCATTCATCATCTGATCGGTGTTGTTGTTTACCTGAGGATTATTATCTTCCTGTTGCACATTATCCTGGGTATTGATCGTTAGTGACTCAACGGTCTCATGTGCTTCATTGCTTATCTCAACATTTTTGGATGTCATTCTCAAACACTGTCACAAAACAAGGGTTAATTGACATATCACATATTATCCCTATACTCTGACCGACCAATTAAATACCAAATAAACTTAGGTAGGTCATACTAGCGAACGAATTCTCCGTCTCTCCCCTCCTAGTTCTTGTCTCACATCTCAACTAGGGATCATATCCCTAAGCTTTGATACCAACTGTGACGCCCCCAAAACATGTATACATCACCCATCTTGAGTCGCCAAATACATGGTACAGAAATCAAATACAAACTTCTTTAATACAAATGTCGTGTAAAAATACGACAAAACATAGCTGAGAGTTTAAACAATAATATTTCCTTCTAGATAATATCCACTCTCAATGGAGTCCTCATTATAATTATTATCACACTATTTCACATAATAGTGAGGACTACTAAAGCCACTTATCCTGGACAATCACTCCATTTCCGACTCAAGTCCAACTATATTCTCATTTCAAGAGAACAGTGAAAAAAAAGGGTGAGCTCAACTAGCCCAGTAAGAAATATTATGACTAAGATAATGCAGAATAAATTATCTTTAGCCTTCAACAGTATAACAACTAATAGAATATAATAGACAACAAGTTTTAAATCAACAACTGTAGCGGAATAAGCAATCCATTAGAAAAATCAAGTAGAGCATGATATCTACTATCTTCTATGATTTAAAAAGTTTTTTATCAACTTTATCGCTGAGACTCAGCTTAATAAATAAACCACATCATCGAATTTTCCTTGCACTACGGGCCAAGGATATTCATGTAATCACTAATGGTCATGATTATACCGAATAATCCCTGGTCATAATCATACCAACAACTGTCCATCAATGCACTACAGGCCAATGAGGACTTTTACCACATCATTTGTAACATTATGGGTCATGATTATACCAAATGATCCCTGGTCATAATCATACCAATCAACAGTCCATCTATGCACGTAAGCCAAAGATGACTTTCATCACAATATAAGCATGAGGATGATGACAATGATATAAGCATTAATCAAACGAAATCAAGGATAAATATTAAAGACTTTAAATTTATCCAGAGTTTAAAAATATCCAAATTGTCAACATGATACTGCTTTGTGGAGTAAAATTCAAGAATAATATTCATGTACCAAAAATAATTTGGACAGAAAAGAAATATATTTTTCGGGTAAATAGTACCCCGTGAATAGTACCTTGTGAATAGTACTTCGAGAATAGTACCTCGTGAATAGTACCCCGACATGAAAAGTACCCCAAATACCTGACTGAATAATATTCGGGTGAATAATAATTGGGTGAATAGTAACCCGTGAATAGTACTCTGGCATGAAACGTGCCCCGAATACCCGAGTGAATAATATTTGAGTGAATAGTAATCGGGTGAATAGTAACCCGTGAATAGTAACTCGTGAATAGTACTCCGTCATGAAAAGATCAATAATTATCAAGAAAGCTCAGAATAATATTTCCATAAAAAGATACTGGATGAAGCGCAACTATCAAATATATTCTACTAATTTCATATAGTATAAAAGCCAAAACTTCAACAAAACGAGTATAGAATTCAAAATCTGAAACGAAATAATATTACTTACATACTACAGAGTATGGAAGAAAATATTATTTCAAGCGAATATTGAACAAAAATAACATCCCTTTCAACTGTTGAATGAAAATAATATTCCAACGAATATTTAACGAAGATAATATTCCTACGAATATTGAACGAAGATAATATTCTTTATGAATATTGAACAAAAATAATATACGAAATAAATAATACCCCTTACGACTGTTGAACAAAAATAATATTCTTACGAATATTGAACGAAGATAATATTCTTTATGAATATTGAACGAAAATAATATTCATACAAATACGAAAAATAATATATCTTCAGAATATAAAATAAATAATACTCCTTACCCCGGAAGAAGACTGGATACTAAAGTAGTGAAGTAGATGACTCCTCTTCTTCTTTCTCTCTATAGATTCTCTCTCTATAGCTTCTCTTGTGAGACTTAGTGAATTGGTGAGAATGAAGGAAGAATGAACTTCTATTTATAGGAAAATATAGTTTCGACAATTGCACGTTTTGGGGCTCGAAATATTACAGTATAATACCTTCATCTTTTCATTCATTTTTAATTTAGTCCTGCAAGTATTATCAAACTTGCACTACCTCCCCTAATAGTACATCAATCATGTGAATTAATAGTTCTATACATGTGAAAATACGAATTACAGTATAGTACATCCATCTATACCTCCATTTTTAACTTAGTCATGCAAATATTATCAATCTTGCACCACCTCCCCTAATAGTACATGAATGTGAATCAATAGTACACACATGTGAACAAATAGTTATAAGCATGTGAATTAATAGCAATTAATTGCTCATTTATCCGATTAATTACCCGATTGGTCAGTATAACTTCCAGACATCAATTATTATAGAAATAAATGTCAATTTCCACTAACACTAATAATCTCAACACAATGGAACTATCAATTTCATCTTTAATCAACACTAACTTATTCATCATTAATATTATAACTCACAATATTTAACAACCAGGTCGCTCCCAGGAAAGAGTGAGCTTTCCGATAAGGATTTTTCCTTATTGGCGCACAATTAGGGGACCAAACCTCTCCTTGACAGAACTTCTAGACATTGTCAATATTGTAAATAATAATATGAATAACTTTGTCATCTCAATTATTGATTTAATAATATAAATATTATTCAGATGATACTGTGACAATAATTGAATCAATAATATGAGAGATATGATGCAGCAATTATTGTAGCAATAATTGAGTATAAGTGAATGACTTCTTACGTAAGCATCAATAATCAATACCGTGTGCTACTATGCAACCACGCCAGACATTCTTTGTACTTTTACTACCTGGGTAGTTCAGCGGTTTTAATGATAACACTTTCGCCGTTATTTTTATAAAAAGATAATTCTGTCGTTTTCTAAATACGACAATACTTCCATTGTGGGGTCCACCAATAATTGTGCCGTCGTACAAATATTCCCTGTTAAAACGAATATTCTCCGACCAATCGAATATTATATAACCACTTGCTTACTTTTCAAAATTTATAAATATTACCCACAACTATAACATTATCTCAAATCCACACCATAATATAAAAAAATATTTCGAGAAAATTAAATCTTTATTTATAAAATTTGGGGTCTTACAAGATAGGTAAGGTGGGAGACACCATTGGTAGTTAAGAAGGATGATAATGTTTGGTATCCCCCCGCATTGTGAGAGTATAAGGTGATATTTTACGCTTGAAATGATTCTTAACTAATGACTTAAAGCGAACAAAAACATCACGTGCATCTGATTTGCGTTTGAGGGGATAAAGTCATATATATTGTGAAGTGATCAACAAAAATGACATAGTATTTAAAATTATCAATTGAGTAAATGGGAGAGATCTAAATATCAGTAAATATTACTTCAAGAGGTGAATAAATGGTAAGAGTAGAGATAGAGAAAGGTAATTTGTGACTTTTATTGCATTGACATAAATTACAATTGAAGTTGAAATTGAAAGGATAACATAATATGCTTTAAGATAGATAAAGACGGATGACCTAGTCTATGATGTCACTCGGACGAAATGGTTTTGACACTTGAAAAAGCTGGTAAAGGAGATTGTGGAGTGGAGATTGGCCTTTCATACACACCATCGTTAGTTCGACCCTGCTAAAGGATTGCTCCCGTGGGAAGATCCATCACAAGAAAAGACGAAGTAGATGAGAATTCAATAGAAGTGTTATTAGATGTGAAAATTTGAGAAATAGAGATGAGATTTCATTTCATGGTGGGACACATAAAATATTAGATAAAGTAAACGAACGAGAGAGAGTGGAAAGAGAGGTAGAACCGGTGTGAGATATTTGAAGCCCAAAGTCATTGCCAATTATGATGTCATTTGTGTTGTCATAAAGATTGTGAAGGGCGAGAGTACTAAGGTCCGTGGTGACATGATGGGATGCGCCAATTTCAAAGAGTCATGTGGTGGTGGAAGGATTAGTGGTTGCAACAAGAGCTTGAGGTTGGCAGGGGTCCGATGGATAAGAATGTGATTAATTGCCAAGTCGAGGAGTTGGTTGTACATGTGGAAATTGTTGTCGAAAGAGAGGGCATCGTGAAACGATATGGCCTTGAGTACTGTAACACTGACAGTGACCAAGGAATGGTTGAGCGGGAGAACGATTGTCACGCTTGTAACTAGGAGGACCACCAGTGGTCCCTTTAGAGGACGTTAACTAGGAGTGTTGTGGAGAGCGATTGGTATTAGAATTTGGAGTGTAGAGAACATTGGTTGAATCAACAGACGTCGGACGATAGGGGGGCTGATCTTGTGGCGGAGAGACAATTCTTTGTTGATGAGTTTTTCATGCAGTTGGGCATCTCGACCATTTACAACATCATTGATGGATTGATAATTATCGTCAAGACCCTCAAGGACTTTCACAATCAAGTCTTCATGATCAAGAGGCTTACCAAGAGCAGCAAGTTCATCGGCTCGGGTTTTAATGGATTGCATGTAGTCGAAAATTGATTGGGAGCCTTTAGTGGTGTGTTTGAGATGGTCTTTGATTTGCTTGATATGACCACGAGAGGGTCGAGTATAGATATTGGCTAGAGTTTGCTATACTTCATAGGATGTTTGAGATTAGGTGATGAGAGGAACAAGGGAAGGTGAGAGAGTACCAAAAAGCGTCGCAAAGATTAGATTGTTTTGACGACGCCATGTTTGGTATTCGGGATTGGCTAAGGTGACACCATTAGTGGTGATCTTGGCTAGAGGAGCAGGATGAGGTCCATCAATAAATTTTTGCAAGTCATAATCAATGAGAATGACTTCCATTTGTTTTTTCAAGAGAGATAATTGATGAGAGTGAGTATAATAGAGTTATTAATGATAATCATGGTAAAGTGTTTTGTGGGTTCTTGGGCATTATGGATGCTGATTTGGCTATTTTCATTGGCCAAGGAATGGTGAGTTGATTCAAAGGAATGAAGAACTGACTGTAGGATTCTATGGCTCTAATACCATTAAGAGATTTAAAGTCAAAGAAGAATTGAAGAATTATGACATACATTCTCATCGATATAAATAACGTATATATAGGTTATAAAAGCAAAAGAGGAGGAAACAAATCAAATTGAGCAACTACATAAAAATCAAAAGATATAATTATAGATAATTACAGAAAATACAAATGAATATGAAAATCCCAATGATTTTCTCAACTAGATTTAGTGTTATCTATTTATATCTTTATCAGTTTATATATATATATATATATATATATATATATATATATATATATATGTATAGAGAATGATTTATTGTAGTGTTAATATTTTAGATCTTGATTTTAGAAAGATTAAAATGGACAGTCTATTTGAACAGATTATAAAAATAAGTTATATATACATAGCAGATGGTTACAATTATATGATACTTGTATAACAAAAATTATATAAAATACAATTATTTGCTAAATCAATATAACTTGTTTTCATAAATTGTCACTTTGAACTGCCTAATGTCAAAATCCTTTACTTTTATAGAGCACATGTGAACGGATTCACTAATTTAGTAAAGATGAGAACATTTGCTGGACAAATTAATACATTTTGAAATTAATATATTAACGAAAACTTAAATGATGATGTTAAACAGGTGCGGATTTAAGAATTTTGTTTAGCTGTGACAATATATTTTTTAAGAATATATGTAGAAATACATTAGACTAAGGTTCTACAAGAATTGATAAATTAATAAGAGCTATATAAGCCTATATCCACAAGTTCTCCTTAAAAGAAAGAGTATATCAAGTAAAAAATATCACTTTTTACTTGTGAAAATAGCTCTAATTTTTTACCAATATATCTTTTAAGATTATTGATTACTTAACAAAAATATAATAATATTATTAAAAGTGATGAGTAGTAAGTTAGAGCTGGTGTCAAAACTGTAAAAAAAAGTATCAATAGTGTAAAAATGATAGTTTTTTAATAATACATTATAGAATTAAAAATTTTAAATTTGGAAAAAATAATTTTATCTAATCAAATTTAATACTATGTGTGTCAAAAAATCAAAGAGAGATTCTAATTTTTGGATTAAGGAGTATAATCAAACTGGAGACATAATTGACTAGTATAAATAAATAAATAAATACTTGGTTAAAAAAAACACCTAGTGTCAAATAGAATCCTACTTCAATCTTGTATATCTCTGTTCTCTATCTCTAATACATATCCATATTTGATTAAATCAGCTACAGCAGTGTAATTCAAAAATATCTCTATAAGATCTATATCTATCCCCTTTGTAAAAGACACATAAACCCAAAAATATAAATAGGAACTGCAATATTAGCTACTACACATGATATAATACGTACCTATACACATCATCAGATTATTTAAACATTAAGAGACTAACTGCTCAATTAATTAATTAAAACTTAACATCTTTATGATGATCAGATTATGAAAACTAAAATATTGGTAATCAGATTATTCAAAAGGAAATTGTTATTTTCATAAGTAAAAATTGATATTTCTACAAGATTTTTTATAAAAGTGTGAGACCTATTTACTATTAATGTGAGAGAGATATTGTGAAACTATTACTTTTACTTGTGGAAATATCAATTTCTAATTGAAAACTAAAATTTTTGTCCATTTTTTCTTGTCAAGTATAACGCTCTAATATTGAACTTTAAAATGGAAGGAAAAGAAACAAAACGGATGACAAACTTAAGCTTTGGATGGGAGTAATAAAGGTATGAATGAAATAACTCATTTTTATAGAATGAAAAAAATTATGTTTGGTTGCGATTAGAATGTATTGAACTATTTTTATTCCTCTCAAATTTATGAATTTTATTCTTTGAGAGAATGAGAGTATGAAATAACTCATTTCAACTCATTCTATTCTTCATTTCATCAGTACTTCAATCCAAACATAGCATAAATATCGTCATTACTTTTTATGCAGAAAAAAAGTTCACATCATGCGGGCGTATTGAAAACTTAGTATCTTATTTTTATTTGTGGGCCAATTTTATTGTCACTCTGAACCGTAATATGTAAACAATGAGAAGCATTAATGGTTTAATAACATCATTAAGTCCTAAAAAAAATTAATATATTATAGTCAAAGGGTATTAATTTGGACAGCAAAGATTTAACTTACATTATGTTTGTTAGCAAGAATTATATTTGAGATTGGACTATTAATTTCAAGTCTCTTATTTATTTTTAAAAAAAGACTTAAAGGCTATTAATCGGAATAATAAAATGACTTGAAAGGGGGAACTATTTAATAACATGTTCAAGGTATTAGAACATCTCCAGCAGCTAGACTATCTGATGAACTATATTTAGTCCATATGACATCAACAAATGTCCTTTAGTCTTCCATTTTTCGAGCAGATAGACTATCTCGTGGACTATAATATAAAAAGATTAAAATAATCTATGAATTCAAAAAAGCTTCAATTTCCTTCCACTCTCCCATTTAAATATAATTAAAATTATAGTCCATGGACTATCAAGTTCCTAGATTTAGTCTTGTTAGTACTTCAAATATAGTCACAGACTATATTTAGTCTACATGTTGGAGCTGGAAGATAAATCCTAGACTAAATATAGTCTAGGATTATGCTGTTGGAGTTGCTCTTATAATCCCCTATCATTTGAGACTAAAAATTTGTGGACAAAATTAATCAGTAACTTTGTTTAAAAAGACTAATGTATTTTATCTTGTTTATCTAAACTTAAACTAATGAAAATATTATATCTTTTTTATTAGTAGTAAGGGTATATATGATAGTCCAAACAGTAAGTTTTATCCAATCCTTTAAATAATTCTGGACAAAACAAACATAACATTGTATTTTTTTAAGTCATCCCATGAATAATCCCATAAAAACGAACATGTGACTAAAACTATTTAATCATAGGATTAATAGTCTTGAGATTATAATCCATGATAATATAATCACAGGATTATAATCCTTACAAACAAACAAAGCCTTAGTCTCTTAAATTTTCTCTTAATTTTTTTTTTAGTGGGCCAATTTAATATTCACTCTGAACTGTAATATCTATACAATGAGAAGCATTAATGGTTTAATAACATCATTAAGTCCTAAAAAAAATTAATATATTATAGTCAAAGGGTATTAATTTGGCCAGCAAAGATTTAATCTTTTCCCTTAATAAGTGAATCCATTGGTCCCTATAAAAGCTAATACTGTAGTAAAAAAGCAGCTTATATATGCACACACAAACACACTGCATTTTGATATTAGAAACTTTATTTTTGAGAAATTCAAGAAGATGAACGCTGAAGCCTCTAGCAGTAACACTAGATCCTCGTCAACTAATAGGTCACTTGGAAATACTCCGTACCAGCGCTTCACTCGTGCACAGACTCACAGATTAAAGGAGTAAGACTAATACTTAATTAAAGTATTTTTTTTGTCCATTTGATTAATCCTTGTGATTATTCGATCTTGTCATATATATGGTTCAATCTACTCCGGTTTTGTTTGGTTAATACTGTTTGCACTTTGCAGTGTTTTAAAAGCTCTATTATTTTTGGTGTGTTGTATTTGACCCAAACACTGTGTTTGTTAGTTAAATAAGTTGTTATTAGACCAAAAAGATTTTTTAATTCCTTATAAACTTTGAAATTGTCCAAACACTGTGTAATCAAACATACACTTTATATGGTTAACAATTTATTTTTTTATTTTTTATTTTTCATTAAAAATAATGCTAGTTCTTTTTCAATCTTTATTTTTCATAGAAAATATTTGCTATGACACTATTTGTACAAATCCATCTCTAGTCGTTCATAGGAGAAACAGAAGAGCAACATTTAGTTTTTGTATCGTACATTTCTTCATGGAGATCGTCAAAGCTGAGTTTGCCCAAATAATGTTACAAGAAATATGTCTTGCTAAATGTGAAGAGAAATTTATGTCAATAATAAATATTTAGGCATGCGAATACATGAGACAGATAACAATTAAAAAAGGGTCCCGCACTTATTTATTCTGTCTTATCGCTTAGCATTGTAAGTTTGTCTATCTTATCATATATATATATATATATATATATATATATATATATACGGTCCGAATCTTAAGCTCACCCTTTATCTAACATACCTTGCATATCCTCATTTAGCGACGGACCGGACGACGATTTTGCCCGTCGCTATATATAGAACCGTCGTCTTAGCTTTTAACAACGGATAACATATAGAGACAGACCGAACCTATTATGTAACGGACCGGAATAAATCGTCGCTAAAGTGGGTATGAAAAGTATGTTAGATAAAAGTAAGTTTTAAGATCCAGAACAGTATATATATATATATATATATATATATATATATATATATATATATATATATATATATATATATATATATATGTGTGTGTGTGTGTGTGTGTGTGTGTGTGAATATATGTGCTAATGGATTTTTTTTATGCATATATACATAGATTTTTCAAGGACAGCAGCCACCCAGACCATAAGCAGCAATGTCAACTAGGCGAGGAATTGGGCATAGCGCCTGAAAAAGTTAAGTTTTGGTTTCAGAATAGAAGGACACAACTAAAGGTACTCTTGATAATTTTTCTATTCCACAAAGTCTGCCATTTGATAATATATTTTCTTCCCACAAAATAGCCTTTTATTATCATATACTTCCTACATTCTAAATTATAAGATTATTATTGACTTTTAAAAGTTAATTTAAAACATTTTAAATTCAAAATTTAGATGCTTTACTTAAAATTATGAACCAATAAACTTTATAATAAATAATATCTTTTAGATAGTCTACAATATTCATCATTGTATAGACTAAGATTAAAGTAATCCATGCTAATTTAGAGTTTGAAAATTTCTTAAGTTGATTCCAAAAAAAATTTAATAATAATCTTGTATTTTAAAAGGATAGAGTATTTATAGGAGGGAGTACTTATTATTATTTTTTTAATATTGTTTAGAGTATTGCTGCATATGACAATAAATTTATGTTAATATTAAATATTATGGACGTGTATGTGTGGATACACTATACATGAGATACATCACACTATTATTTTAGGAAATTGATATTTTCACAAGATTTTTTGATATTTTTACATGAAAAGTGTCACTATAGATGTATAACGATAGTAAAAATCGTCGGTATAGGATCTATAGCGACACTTTTTATATGAAAATATCAGTTTTCTTATTCTATTGAGTATGTATATCTTTCATAAGTGATTTGAGTATTCTTCCTTAATTTAATGTTTCAGGTAGTACATGAGAGAGCTTCTAAAAACACTCTTCAGATAGAAAACGATAAGATTCGGCAGGAGAATTTTTACCTGAGCAAGGCAATAGAAAATTCACTGTGCAGAAAGTGCTTATCGTCCCCCTATATGGAAGATAACAACCGAAGTCGTTTGGCCAAACTAAAGGTTCAAAATGCTAGATTGCATCTACAGGTTAGTTCTAGTTCAATTTGGCATTCTAAATTTAATAATATTATTAGCTCTATTCAAGAAAAACAATCCCATTTCCAAATATTACTTAATTTTTTTATTCCATGTTTCGACGTAAATTTGTTGAATGTTTAGTATAGTAGTGATAATATCTATTATTACATATTACTCCCTCTGTTTCAGGATAAAAGTCCTTATTACTATTTTGGGTAGTCCCAGATTAAATGTCCACTTTTTTTTAATAACCAAACTTTTACGCATTTTTTCCTATTATACCATTAGCATTAAATATTTCATATTTTTCTTATTCTAATTCTCTCTTCATATTTAATAAGTATAATTAGTTATGTGATGAAAATATTTTGAATTGAAAAGCTATAAAGTCACTCTCTCACCTACATTGGAAATAATTAATGACATATAATTATTGACAATTTTGTCATTTCATTCATCTTCTTAATATGCGTAAAAAGTCCACCAGAACTTTTATAATGAGACGGCTGGAATACTATATAAAAATATCCATATTCGCTTGGTCTGTTGGTCAACTGGATAATTTTGGTTGGTCATATGTGACTAGGAAATAGATATTCTTGTTGAGTTATTTGTTTATATATATATATATATATATATATATATATATATATATATATATATATATATAGGGATCCAATTTATGGCAACTGGTTGTTAGATTACTATTCATGGCAACAGGGGCGGATCCAGACTCATAATTCAGTGGGGTCAAACTCAAAAAAAAAAATTCTTACAAATAAAAATTTCATAAAATAACTTACAAAACTAAATAATCCTCAAATATTATCTATAATAATATTTTTCGAGGTTTCATTGCTTGAAATTGTTGCATGATAGCCTCATTTTTAATAGTTACAAAAATATCACGCTCAATGTATGCTACTAAACAGTCATTCATCCATTCATCTCCCATTTAGTTACTGAGTTCATTCTTCACGATATTCACGTATTTGAAAATGTCCCTTCAATGATTCTGCAGAGTAAGCAGGCAAAAGTAGAGCCAATTTCAGCAACAAATAGACTTGGGGATACACATCATCCTTTCTTTTTCGAACCAACATTTGAGCCAATTCACCAATTCCTTTTATACTCGAAAAATTAGAATCGTTTCTCATATCCACAATAAAATTTTGGAGTTGACCATCAAGTGCCAAAAGTTCCATATCATCAAATTCTGAAGGGTAAAGTTTTGCAAATTCAATTAATTTTTTATTGTCAAATGCCGAGAAAGAGTCACGTGGGTCAAGACATGCTATACTTGAAAGTAACTCTGTATTTGTGTTATCAAAGCGGTCATTCAACTCCCCAAGTTGACTATCAATCACAGTGAAAAATAATTGAACCCTAAAGCGGTGAAGGTTTGTGATTTCTTCAATATTGCGTCGTGGTCTTCCTGGAAACACAAAAATATCCTCCATCCTCGGGACAACTATGTTATGCAATGCACAAAATTCACAAGTTTCTGCTAACAAATCATCCCAGTTTTCTCTCATACATTGTAATCGTTGTTTGGTTACATTGACAAGAGCTATTGCGTTGACAATGTCTTGATCTTTCCTCTGTAAGGCTTGTGATAAGTCATTTGTAATTCCCATGACTCCTTTCAATAAGTGTAACAAGAACACAAACTCAAAATCATGCATGAATTTCAAAAGTGTGGTAGCTTCTGTACTTTTCTCCCCTTCGACATCATCTGCTACAAACTCGAGCACTTCCATTATTGGAGAAAACAAGGTAATAACACTCAAAATTATTTTAAAATGTGAACTCCAACGCGTTTCTCCAGGTCGTTTTATTATTGTTTCTTGATTCAAACCTCGTCCACTCTTGATTTCGCCACTAGCAACTCCTTCAGCTACTTTTTGAAATTGCTTCAATCGGAGAATTTCTTTTCGTTTACAAGAAGCCCCAACAACATTTGCTAACAATCCAAGATAATCAAAGAAAGAACATAATGACTTATGTTTCTTAGCAACCGCAACAAGTGTCAACTGAAGCTGATGTGCAAAACAATGAATATAGAAAGCACATGAATTTTCAGATAATATTAAACTCTTAAGACCTTTAAACTTCCCTGACATATTGCTAGCTCCATCATAACCTTGACCACGCACACGTGATATGCTCAATCCATGTTTAGAAAAAAGTTGATCAATAGCAACTTTTAGTGTCAAAGCAGATGTTTCAGGAACATGAATAATGGCAAAAAATCGCTCAATTATACACCCATACCTATCCACATATCGTAAAACCATTGCCATTTGTTCTTTGATTGATGTATCACGAGCCTCATCAACCAACAAAGAAAAAAACCCATCCCTAATTTCTTTAACGATAGCTTGTGTAGTCAAAAATGCAGCGGCTCTACAAATATCTTTTTGAATTGAGTGTGCAATCAATTTATGATTCTCTGGAGCATTTTTTAGGACAACTTTACGCACCTCGTCATTGTTTTCCGAAAGAAACTCTAGCTGAGAAATAAATAGTCCTCGTTTTCTTGAACCCTCTGACTCATCGTGACCATGAAAAGGCAATCCTTCTTTTAAAAGAAACCTAACACATTTAAGCGATGCGAAGCAATCAAGAAGGCAGATGTCGATCCTTTGTTGCTCGATTATATTAGCAAGATTGATATCTATGTGTTGAGGTTGATTCAATAAATCACGACAAGCACTATTCGCATTTACGATGAACAACGCCATGATCTCCAACATGTATTTCTAATCATCCATCTTCTTCCAATTTCTAAATCACTCGCCAACAAATGCATCCCCACCACCTTGGTTACCATGATCAATTTTAAATAGGTAACAACACAAACAAAATAGAGCATCTTTACTCAAACTATATTCCAACCAACTTTGATATTTTTGTACCAATTCTTGTTGAATTCTGAGCAATTCCACTAATTAGTGTGTATGAAATTTGTGAGGTATTGGTTGAGTCGGACCCTAAGTAAATAATTTCTTCGAAAATTCTCTCTTTCACTAGCAGGATAAGAACTAATTGGTGGTCTTTTACCGGGATCCCCCTCAATATTAAGGGAAGGAGATACCGATGTATGGGTTTGGAGGTTAACACTTTGCGGGTGAGTTTCTTGGTGAATATCAATGATGACATGTTAAATCACTAGTCCCTTGACTTGGACATTTTCATGAATAGATTCAAATTTTATACGTTTAGTTGTTGTAACCCGATTACGTATGTCCATGCACGACAATCAATAAATATTTAAAACTAATTCAACATCAAAATAATTCAATATATAATTTGAATAGTCAAGTGTAATTAGCAATTAGCACCAACAATAAACAATCTCAATTAAATTACTAACAAGTAACAAGTAACATTAAAAAATTGAAAGAATATAAAAATAGATTAGAAATACATACTTGAAGAACTTTTATTTGGTGGAGTTCTCTTCATTGTTGTAGTGTTGCTTTAAGAAGTAAAAAGCCCTAATTTTATAAAAGTACAAACATGAAAAATCCATAAACAATTATAAAAATTCCTAAAGTAAATATTAAATTTATGAAATTAAAAAACTAAAAATAAAATATACCTTAAAATTCGGATCAAGATCGGTGACTGCTCATTGACTGGTGAGTGCAGAGCAGAGTGCTTGGCTGATCCGCCTGATCCGATTGCTCTGTTTGTTGCGCTGAGTCTGATGAATAGAAGAATAGAATAGAAAAAGGTTAGATAGTGACAGTGGAGAAAAATTGAAAAAGGGTTTGGATTCTTGGAAAAGCCGAAAAGGTTGGTATACATGATATCATCATCTTGACTTAGACTTTTAGAGTCCCTCGTCTCTAGAGTTCTTTGGAGAAAAAACTAAAAAGCATGGCCCATGCGTAACTTACGATTTAGTATATACAATATATATGAAACTTCACTTTAGACCCTCTTTTTTTTTTTTTTTCTAATATGCCCCTAATTCGAAAATTCAATGGGGTCGATGCCCCCTCGCCTACCCTGTGTCCGCCCTGCGTGGCAACCAAGTGCAACGCCATGTAAGCGACTTGCTTCACTCACTTTGGTTTATTTTGCACCATTTACACCATGTATGCTTTTATTATTATTATTATTATTATTATTATTATTATTATTATTATTATTATTATTATTATTATTATTTTAAAAAAAATAGGACCACTACATGGTGTAGCGGCTTTGCAATTTCATTCACTTTGATTCAGTTGCTTCACTTGCTTTGATTCACTTGCTTCACTTGTTTTGCTTTTGTTTGGTCACTTTATTAAGCACCGCTACACCATGTAGCGGCTTGCACATTGAGTATATTATTTTATTTTATATTCTTTTCATTGTCCCATTATTAAGTCACTTGTTAGAAAAAAAGATTTCTTTTTAAAAAAATAACAACAAGTGAAGCAAGTGAATCAAAGTGAATGAAATTGTAAAGCCGCTACACCATGTAGCGGTCCTATTTTTTTAATATAATAATAATAATAATAAATCCGCTACATGGTGTGCAGTTGCAAAGTAGAACCAAAGTAGAAAACAATTTTGCTTATATGGTGTCAGCAACTTGGTTGCCATGAATAGTGATCTAGAATCGATTGCAGTGGATTAGATCCCATATATATATATATATATATATATATATATATATATATATATATATATATATATCTGAGCCGATCAAGTGAGGCTCCTTAATTTGTTAAAATGCGGATTTTTTTTTGTTTTTTTTTAAAACAACTAAATTTTTTTTAATATTTTATGGGCTCGAATTTTTTATAATACTGATGTTTTAGGCGTGATTTGGATACTTATACCAAAAAAATATATATACAATCGCATGCACTGCTTTTGTTATACGTATCCAAATCACATCCAAAAAACATTGTATTATTAAAAAATTCGGCCCATATAATATTAAACTTTTTTTTTAGTTATTTTAAAAAAACCAAAAAAAGTCCGCATTTTAACAAAAGTAAGGGCTCCCTTTACAAGAACCGGACTATATATATATATATATATATATATATATATATATATATATAGTCCATTTTAAGGATTCACCTCTTTATTTTACATACCATGCATGCTCATCCCTTTAGCGACGGATCGGGCGACAGTTCGGCCTGTCACTATATCAGAGAATAGTCGTTTTAGTTTTTAGCGACGGACAACATATAGCGACGAATCGAACATTGTTGGAAAATAGAGAAGAATTAACAAGACGAATAAATCATTAAATTGGAACAACTTAGCTGGTATATGAAGGAAGCCGATGCGTAGCAAAGCTACTGTCCTAATGCATAGGCGTATCGTGCACACACACGCACTAAGGTTTTCTGACTGAAAGTCCAAGAACCAAGCTTGGCCTAACCCAATTCCTTAGTCGTCCTCATGTGCGCGAGCCCATCCTTATTTCCTCAACCAAGTTACTAAGCCCAAGCCAACATTTACTAATATACACAAAGAATGTTCTCAAAGTAACCAATGTGGGACTTTGATAAAACCAATAAATTTGAAGCATAACTAACATATAGTGACAGACAGGACCGTCATCCGGTCCGTCGCTAAAAGGGGTATGGAAGGAATGTATGATCAAGTGGTAAGCCCTTGATCTAGGGCTGAGCAAGTAACCAAATTGGAACCGAAATCGCACCAAAAACCGCACGAACCGCACCAATTAAAACCGCACCAACGGTTCCGACGTATGTGGCGATTTTAGGTGGGTTGAATAACCAAATTTACGATTTTGATTTGGTTATTAGCCAAAACCGCACGCATAAAACTGAAACCGCACCATGTGTGTGTATGTATGTATTATCTCTAGTAAATTCTAAAGTTACTTTTCACTTGAACACGCTCAGAGAAAGCCCTAGTCTTGCATTGTCATTTTTTCACCAATTGAAAGAAGATTGTTAGAGGTTATAGAGTCAAAAATTAAGCAATTGGGTTTTGGAATTTTAAATTTGTTTGATGCGTTATTGGAGGGGCTTATAGCTGAGGGGCCAAATTCGTTGGTTTGAGCACTTGATGCATTGGTTAAGATCAATACTATTATAGTAATAGTCTAATAGATTATTTTTCAAATCAGGTATAGTTAGGATTATATTCTATAAGTCCTCCGTACAATATATGAGATAGAATTTCATTCTATCTCCAGTATATATTGTTAATTTTTGGGGAACTAGATAAACCTTCTTGCTTGTTATCGAATATATGGTCTCCGTTGTTTTATATAGCGTATGTTTTAGTTTTAAAGCATCATTCCTTTATTATAAACTAAAACTATTTTATGTGTCTAATTGTTCTATGATTTGATGGTGAATTTGACATGTTTGGCAGAATTTTGGTTCTATGCTTGATATAATTCTCATTACCGACTCTGTCACTAAGTTAATTGCTCAATGTAAGTTCTATGTTAAATTTTATTGAAGGCTACTTTTTTGTTATTTTAATTGATTTTGGAACCGAAATCGCACCAATTAAAACCGCATCGCACACTTTAAAACCGCACCGCACCAATCACAAGCGATTTCATGTGCGATTTTGAATTTTTCAAACCGCACTTAAGCAGTTTCGGGTACGATTTGGACTTCAAACCGCACCATGCTCACCCCTACCTTGATCCTTTCCATGTATATATATATAAACTTTAAAAACATTATCCAAAAACTTAAGAGGTAATAGAGTTTCATCTTCTATAGGATATACCATACTAAAAGTATTAAAAATACATATCTTCTCCTCCAAACAAGATTATTTTTTGTGTAGAATACAAGATTAGGTTATTATAAGATTGTGAGTTAACAATAGAGTTCTTGTTATTTACATAAGGGAATTTTAATATTTTTACAAAGTCTTGATGAATGTGGGTTCCATTTAATATTCACATGAAGGGAGTATTGTGGAACTATCAACTTTTCTTGTGCAAAAATATCAATTTTCTAATTTTATATACTCATTAAGTTTCAAAATAAAAATAAAAATAAGTCATTTGAAAATTTTCAAACTAAAAATTTTAACTAATATAATAGCCGCGGGTTACTATAAATTGTTAATTAGTTTTACATATTATATATGATAATTATTTATTTAAATAAATAATAAAATAAGAAATAGAAAAAAGTTCTTGCCTTGCAAAGGTGTGCATACTAAGGTTAATAGAACTATCATCGTAAACTTGACTATATTGTGTCATTTAACAATCATCAAAAGGAACAAAACTCTCTCTTTTTGAATAAAAAAAATGATAAATGATATTTTTGGTTGAACAGGTATTGCTTCCTCCGTCCCAAAGAAAATTAAATTACACTTTTGGAGCAAATTAAAAAACGTAAAATAGAGGAGAGTATCAAATAGTTTATATTTTTACCCATAGTGAACCCCGAATAGTACAGTAGACAATCTTCTCTCTCTTTAAATTAGTACAAGAATGTTCGTGTGTGTATATATATATATACAGTCCGCTTCTCCAAATAACTGGAAGGAATAAATAAATTAAGAACGAAAATTTATTGACGTTTTTTTCCGTCGCTATAGCATAGAAAGCCGATTTTTATGCTATAGCGACGGAAAAAGGTCACTATAACTGGTTTGTTTTTAGTTCGCCTTCCTTCTCGTTTGAAGAAAAATCGGCGATATATATATATATATATATATATATATATATATATATATATATATATATATATATATATATATATATATATATATATGCATGTAGAAGCTTCCTACGGGTGGTCCACATGCAATACTTTTAACGCCGGACAAAACCGTTGTTAAATTCATCATAGGTGTCTCGACCGTCATGATATTTCGAACCGTCGCTATAACCCCGTTCAGACCCTATGACGACGGATATAGCGATATTTTGTCAGTCGCTAAAGGTGATTCGTATGTGGACCACCCGCATAAAAAGCGGACTATATATATGCATACCCAATTATAAAAAAGCGACTAAGATACCCTTCATAATGGGAAATCAATTTTCACAATCACTATTTCCCTAATTTGCCCAAAATGTTAATAATTTTATTAAGATCAAGCCTAATGGAAACATCAAATCGTCCAATATTCTAATTAGAAATACTAAATTGTAGGTAGGTTTAAAAGTGAGGTTTTTATGACTTGATCCTAATAAAAATCTTTATTCAAGGGTAAATAAGGGGAATAATAAATATATGAATTGCTTTTTCATTTATTAAGGGTATATTAGTCACCTTAGTATATTTAGGTGTGTAACTATCAATATAGGATGTGCATATAAGAGCATCCTTGATACACTCCCAAGTACTTTTGAGAACAAAGTTCGTATATTTCTTAGAAATTTATATATATGTTTTCGAGTTTTGAGTTTCAATTTAGTACGGGAGGATATATCACATGAACACTAATATTTTTGTAGTTCAATTCATTTATCAATGATTCCTGGTTCTTATTCCAGGGTATTGCTTAAAAAAATATACTCTCCTCGTCTTATATTTATTGAAACATATTCCTTTTTAGGATGTCCCAAAAAACTACAAAATTTCCTTTTTGATCAACTTTTATGAACTTAAATGACTAATCTATCGGGTTAAATACACTTTTTCCACTTTACTAGGGGTCGATTTACAAATGCATGAATCACTGAAGTGAACTTTTTTACGGTCAACTCATTGAACTATAACTTTTTTACAAAAATTGAAATTTTCGTCTAAAAGTGTTAAAAGTTAACAGAATGCTTATGTGGCACCACGTCATATGCTTAGATGGACACATCAGATGCTTAGGTGGATATTCAACAATTAAAAAACACATCAATTGTCAATTCTATAACAAATAGTTAACCAAAATATAAATCAAATTAATGTACATAACAAATAATTAAATTAATTAATAATAAATACATTAATGTATAATTTTTACAAATATATTTATATAAATTACTAACTTCATATTACTTTTTAAATTTTTAAATATTTAAAGTTCATTTTAAAAATATAAAATTATCTAATATTTTGAAAAAGAGAGATTATTATTATTATTATTATTAACAACCCAACATCAGAACCCATAACTCAAAATTATCCAAAACCACCCAAAATCAGAACCCAAAATCAGAGCACAAAATCAGTTTAAAACTTTTAAAATCATAACCTCCGATCACAAATAAAACATTTTCAGTTTAAACCTCCGATCACAACCACCGCTACCATCATCCATAACCACCGCCACCATCATCTATAACCATCACCATCATCTATAACCACCACCATCATCCATAAACCTCCGATCATCCATAAACCTCCAATCACAACCATCGATCATCCATAAACACCACCATCATCCATAAACCTCCTCCTCAACCACCATCGCTTCCATCCGTTCATCCATAGTAAATCGTTGCCCGCTACATGGCCACGCAACTAACTTTATACCAGAACCACCTCCTCCTCTATCACTAACGCCAGATCTAGTCTACTTAAATCGGATCTGGTCTTATCCGACTTGATTAACGCCATCAGAGCACATGAAATCAGAAACAACAAACCAAGCCACCATGAAATCCGGCGAAAAGGAGAGAATATCAACAAATCAAGCCAAATCTGATTATTCGTGGAGAATTCGAGTTCTCAATACCAGAATTCGAAGAGCTAAACAAAATTTTTTTTGACGAAGATGGAGATAATAAAGGAGAGAGAAAATCTAATTGAGAATTTCTTGTTTTGATACCAAAATCCTCAGGGGACATCGGAGGATCTACATTAGGGAAAATAACAGAGGAGGCAGATCTGAAGATGAATTAATAATTTTAGTTTTATTTGAAGATGGGTTAATTAAATTAATGAATTATTTAAATTTAAAAAATTATATATTTATGTGTAATTTATATAATTTATTTAAAATTGTACCAAATTGAAAAAAAAAGATTTTTTGTGTGCTATAATACCAAAGTTTTATCATACCAAACAAATATTAATGATTAAAATAAATTTTTTAAAAATATTTTTATTGTACTTTTATTTTGAATGGATTAATTTATTTTATTTTGATTAATTTAGCATTAAATTTATACAACTTTTCATCTAGGCATGCCACAAAGAAAAATGTCTGACCTGTAGGTTTTTTCTCTCTTACGTGGCAGTTTGTGTAATTTTTTCGTCCAAAGTCAAACGATTTAACAGAATTTGTAACAGTTTGTAAAAAAATTGAAGTTCAGTGAGTCGAATGTAAAAAAAATCTGTTCAATGATGCATTTGTAAACCGACACCAGTAGAATGGAAAAAGTGTATTTAACTCCCAATCTACCCATAGTCTTGTCAACTTTATTATTTAAATATGACTTAAATATGTTTTACTACCCTAAACTATTGGTCATATTTTATTTTGGTGATCCACCTTTCAATTTTGTCAATTAGATAATTGAACTATTGATTTTTTTTCAATTTTATTCAATTGAGGCAGTCACGTCAGAAATTATTGACGTGACTATCTGGGTGGGACAAAAATCAACTGATGTGTAAAAAAAATAATTTTTTATTTTGGAATTAAACATTTGTGATATATTAAAGGGAGAAATTGTCGCACCATTTTCAATCAAACATTAATACTAATAAAAAAACTTCAAAAGCTAAAAACCATCAGAATCGATCAAAGAGACTCACTCACTGAAAGCACTAAATTCGATCAAAAATCCCTAGGTCTCAGAATCAAAAATTTCTCAACCTCACTCTCCCTTCTGTCTAGAAGCCATAAAAGAGAAGAGAACAAAGAAGCAACATTCAACCCAAACCCAGGACAATACCACAAAATCTACCACTAACAATCTCAAAGAACTCATCTTTTTCACTCCCATCGCCGCCTTCTTCAAGATCCTCCTCATCCTTTCCAACTGTAGCACAGATTTCGAGGTCCACTACCACTGACTAGCCCTCACCCACTCCCTCTCTCTTTCCCACTGGTACTCCGACGAAACCAGCCCATGGACTCTCGATTACCTGCCATTCTTTGCTTATTTCGAGCATTTTCTATCTTTTTCGCCAAATTAATCGACCCCATAAAGATCTCCACAAGGGTCTCAATTAGAACTCACTTTAAGTCATTATTTTTCAAAGACTCACTGTAATTGCCTCGGTCATTACTTTGATCTATGGAGTATATCGGTTGACTCGAAATTTGGGGATGAGAGAGAGGATTATGATCTGGGTATTGGTTATTTGGTCAACTGGGCTTTTGATTGTCGATCATGTGCATTTTTAGTATAATGGGTTTTATTGGGGATTTTGTTGCATTGGAGGATCGGAAGGATTTGTTTGGTGGGTTTTTTTTGGCGGTTCTACTGTGTTTTAAGCACTTGTTTTTTATTAGTATAAATGTTTGATAGAAAGTGATGTGACAAGTTTGTCCTTTAATATATCACAAATGTACTTTAATCTCAAAATAAAAAATTATTTTTTTACACACATCAACCGAATTCTGCCCCATCCAAATAGTCACGTCAACAATTTCTGACGTGGCAGTCTCAATTGAATAAAATTGAAAAAAATCGATCAATAATTCAATCATCTAATTGACAAAATTAAAAGATAGATTACCGAAATTGAATATAACATATAATTTAAGATAATGAAACATTTCAAGCCTTTAAATATATAGTTGGTCCCTCCATTCACTAAAAGTTTTGTGGTTCGTATTTTTGAAGTATTCTTAACCTAAGCAAATGAGATTTTGAAAGTTTCTTAAAATTTGTACAAAAATTTATGTTGCAATAATTGTGGGAACAGTGGGAGTAAGATTTTTGTGTACTTAAGCAGTTAAACCATCAGTCCGTTTATTTTACATACTCTTTTATTTTACATACTTTGTTCACCACATTTAGCAATGTATCGGGCGACGGTTTGGTTCGTCGCTATAGAACAGATAAACGGTTTATATATTATGACGATGCTTCGATACTTCGTTAAAAGCTAAGACGACGGTTCTTTGATATACGCGACGGACCAAACAGTCGCCCAGTCCGTCGCTAAAGGTGGTGAGTAAGGTATATTAAATAAAGGGGTATGCACTTGATCCTCTCCGGTTAAACCATATATTAAGAAAATTAAAGTAGAGAAAAGAGAATAGGAAAACTTCCAAATTTAACCTTGTAGTCTCACAAAATTAGATAAAATTATGTGTTTTTTTTAAATCTTTGTGAACCCCACTAAATTACATATTTACCCTTTACTTTATATACTTATTTACCGACTAAATAACATATAAATAAATTGCAACTTATGCCATCTTATAATGGACGGAGGGAGTATTTCATTTCCATGACTTTTTTTGGCCTACTGTATTGCAGATTTTTCACTTGCGAAGACGGCTCTCTGCTCCACGACCTTTTCCAGTCCCTAATCTCGTGTCCAGAGATTCTGGCCAGACCACATTGCCTAACCAGCTTCAATATTTTCAAGGGCACGACAAATCAATAATGCTGGGAATTGCTGCAAATGCCATAGATGAAGCAACCAGGCTCTTGAAATTCAATGAGCCTCTGTGGGTAAAGAACCCTGCAGGGAGATATGTTCTTGACCATAACAGCTACGTAAGGATTTTTCCCAAGCCTGGCCTCGAAAATTTCAACGATTCGTTTGAATCCTCGAAAGATGATGGTTTTGTGAGGATGTCTGGGAAACAGTTGGTGGACGTTATTTTGGACGCGGTTAGATTTGATAAACTTTTCCAAGTTGTACTATTTCATTTCGTTTTTTAATTGAGACTTGAGGTTATAAATTGATGCCTTGCAGGGTAAATGGGCGGAATTCTTTCCTACGATCCTTATCAAAGCAGAGACGATCCAAGAATTCGATAGTGGAACAGCAGAAATAAGGGATGGATGTCTAACATTGGTACATATTTTCTTTTCCTAGAAGGTTTACTATAGAGAGAACAAAAATATTAAGAGTAATTAAATACTAGGTAACTAAACAGTAGTTATTTAGTTTAAACTTAAATACTCTTTAAACAAAATTTTTCCTTTTTTACAACTTAAATTTTAATGTTTCAACTTTAAGACGTTCAACTTTAATATTTTTAAATTTTTATAAATTAAATTTTTTGGCCACTGATGTGTAATAATTGATCTGAATGAGAGTATTTTGGATAATTTTACTCTTAAATATCTTTGGAAGAAGGAAAAATTGTAAGCACGTGATTAGTGTGATGAAGAAAAAGTATAGAAAAAATTGAAGCCAATATAGAAGATATATACCCTTCATAAACTTAATTGCCCACATTAATAGAAAACCTTAAATATCTTTGAGAACACATAAAACATGTGAGGACAAATTAAGAAAACAAGAAGGAAAAAGTGGAGCCAATATAAGTGATATATACAATTAAAAGACTTAATTTCCCTTTCATTTTGAGTCACGTGATTTATTCCGATAAAAAATGTTAAATTCAGTGATCAAAATGTTTAATTTTTAAAAATTTAGAGATATGAAGGCTTAATGACTTAAATTAAGTTAAAATATTAGGGTTTAAGTTATAAAAAACAAAAAACTTTAAAGTTTAAAGTGTATTTAAATCTTTACTCTACGTAAACAATTAAAGCTTTACAGGTTTTACCGATAATTTTGCAAAGTTTTACAGATTGTACCGACAACCCTATAAAGTTTTGTCTAGCATTTTGCAAATATTAATTAAACAATGAGTTGATGTCTTGCTGCAGATGTATGCAAAATGCATATTTTGTCTCACCATGTGGCGGCTCGAGAACTTTACTTCGTCCGTTATTGTCAACAAATCGGTGAGGGTGTTTGGGTGATCGCGGATGTAACACATGACTATTTCTTCAAGGCGAATCAGAATCCCTCTCCAAGCTGGTGTTGGAGGCTTCCTTCTGGTTGCATGATTCAAGACATGTCCAATGGCTGGTCCAAGGTGAATATACTTGCACATGCATTGTTTTTGAGTGTTAATTTGAGGGGGAATATAAGGAAATGGATGGGAAAGGAATGTTGCATCTTTCCTTCCAAATCACTTATTTTTGAGTTTTTTTTAAGAGGTGAAGGGGAGGAATTTGCAGATAAAGTTGAGGTTACTTTTGTCTCAAAACTTTGCCCATAAAAAGTGGGAGGATGTGGAGGGAATGAAAAGTAAATTGAATGTATTTTTCATAATAACAAAATTAAACTAAAAAAAATAGGCGGTAAATTTTGCCAGAATAAAAATAATATTGTCCGAATAATTGGTGTCGTTAGATCAAGTATAAAAGTGTCACTAAATACATTTTTATTCTGGAAACATCATTTTTGTTTTGACAATATTAATAGTACTTTTAACTACCAATCCATTTTCTTTTTTCACATTAAATAGGTTACTTGGATGGAACATACCAATTTCAAGGAAAATGTCACAAGACACCCACTCTATAAAGATTATGTTAATCATGAATCAGCTTATGGAGCTGAAAGATGGCTTGCCGCTCTTCAGAGAACTTGTGAAAGATTTGCATGCTCAATGATCCAACTCGAACCAAACCAAACGCTTGGAGGTGATATTTCTAGTATCAAAATTTTCCCTACTTTCTCTTTGCTTGCTTCTTCTACTTCTTTTTTCCTTTCTTATTTCCATGTTAAATGATTTTAATTGAAAAATAATTTATATGTGAAATAATTTTATGTAGATTATGTATTGCGATTAACGTGAAACTGTAAGCGATAAAATAGAACATGAATATATGTCATTTTTTACATCCTCCTGATATCTAATATCATTTTAATTTAACATTGATTTCCCTCAAGCCTAGGTTTTACTCAATTTTTTTTCCTTTGTTTTTTTATGCTCAGGGTTAAGCTCTGAAGGTAGGAGATCCATAATGAGCCTTGCACAAAGAATGATTAAAATTTTTTGCGACTCCTTGGCTATGAATAGTGAAGTTGAATTCCCAGACGTATCTAACTCGAGTGACAGCGGTGTTCAAATTTCTGTTCACAATAGCATCCAAGGCCAACCTGACGGTATTATTGCCACAGCTACGGAGTCGTTCTGGCTCCCGCAACCATTTCAAACAGTCTTTAATTTCTTGATGGACAAAGAAAGGCGACCTGAGGTAAAAATAGAAAATTAATATTTTTTGATATTTTCACATGAAAGTGTCGCTATAGATATATAGCGACGGTAAAAACTGTCGCTATAGGATCTATAGCGACAGTTTTCTTATGAAAATATTATTTTCTGTTGTAGATTTATCAGTTTTCAAATAGGAAATGTATTGATACTTATTTGTATTTTTAATTTTAATATTAACTTTTTTCATTTGATATTAATAATGATAACTCTTGTATTTGATATTAATATTAATATAAACTTTTTCATTCATGTCGAGGGAAATTAGCAAGTGTAGTGTTTTACTTTTTTATGGTTTTTTTTTAATAGTGGGATGTGCTCTCCGGTGGAAAATCTTTGCAAGAGACGATGAATATATCATGTGGAACTCAACCTGGAAATTGCATATCAATCCTCCAGGTTATTACTTAACTATTTTATTTGTAGATAATGTGCACAACAGTAATTGTTATTCGCAGATTTATTTATGAAAAATTGTCTAGTTTACCTAAACAACGCATTATATTATTTGGGTTCATTATAATTTTTTCTTGGCTGTGTTATTGTGGATGGGTTTCAGTATTTTTTCTTTCTTCTTTCTTAGTTTCTTACCGCCTTAAGAGAGAGAATCGATTTAAAGAATCAGGTTTTGGGTGTTAGAGTTTTTCCTCATAGATTGTACTTTTCACATTTTGATACAGTTTTATTTTCCCTGTGATTTTTTTAAAATTTGGGTTTTTAACGTAAAGATATTGTGTTCATGTTTCTAGTTTCCTTTGTTGATTTCCGTATTTGCCAAAGAAAACTAATATTTTCACGTGATTTTTTTGATATTTTCACATCAACCCGTAGCTGTATATCTATAACGACATTTTTCAAAAAGTTATTTGGAAATATTAATTTCATTTGCGAAATGGTAACATACTTGTTTTTCTTTTGCAGCCTCAGATGCCTGGTGAGCCCAATTATGCTATGCTTCAAGAAACCTACATTGGTCCTTTGGGATCCTTACAGGTTTATGCCCCAATTGACCTAGAAATCCTAAACAGGGAAATAAGCACTGGCCAGGACTACTCACCTAACATACAAATACTTCCGTCAGGCTTCCTAGTCTCTCGTGACGGTTATTTCGGCCCTGCAAGCAGCCACATCAGCACCAGTAATATTATGGGCTCCAACTGTGCACTTGCGACAATGGTTTACCAAGTACTAATCCGCGATCCCTCAAATCTGATAGTCGAGCAGTCAGGTGCAACTATCAAAGCTGTTACCCTAGCGGCTACTCAGAAGATAAAGAAGGCTTTAGGTTGCGACGAATTGGATCGGTGAGTTCGAGAGGCAAATTATTCGTTAAAACTGCGAGGATATTAATTTTCTTTTGGGATATGATCTTATTAGTTTCCTACTTTCCTTGTTGAGCACATCGCTGTGATATTATGACGGTTTTCAGTTTACTAGATTATACTTTTGATTTAGTTGCTGGGATTTTTCAGCTTATTTTAAAGTACTTGTAACATGGATTTGTTTTGGTAGATTTGTTACATTTGCATGTGTTGTTGAACTGGTAGACTAGCTAGTAATAGGATTGATCAGTCTAGCAGTACTCATCTCATGCTCTAACAATTAGGTGGTGTGCAAGGACATAAGGGATTGAGTTCTTAGAGTCAAATTAATTAAGTTCTATGTGCTTTCACCCATCTTGAAAATAAAAAATATATATATATATATATATATATATATATATATATATATATATATATATATGGAAAGTGCTCCATAACTTGCATTAGCTATAGTCACTATTACAGTTAATCCATATTCGACCATCCAAAAAAAAATCTAAGGACTTAGATTTAAAAAGGTTTGGGTCTTGCTATGACTCCTCTTTGCTTCTCTCGGTGCTACTCTATTCTACAACCAAAGCTAAATCCCTTAAATGTCCATAATTTTAAAAGCCTTTTTATACTGGCCGCAAGAGTGACTAGCGGCCAGTCAAAATGGCAGCATTTTGACTGGACGCTAGTCCCTCCTACGACCAATATGAAGCTTTAGGACATCTAACATTTTACTCCATTCGCATTCATATGTGCTAAACAGCTGCAGAAATTTAGTTTTTGAGAGAATTTGCTTTACTACGATTAGAAGAAATCAGTTATTTGTGCAATCAATTTCTGGTAAGTCTTCATCAATGACTTTCATGCCTGCTACAAAGATATTTTTATCTAGTTTTTCTGAATCTCTTACTAATTTAGATTGTACAAATGCATCAGAGTATGTTAATGATCATGTAATGGTTCCTTATGTTGGTCAATTATTTTCTAAGTTGGAAGAAGCTGAAAATATTTATAGATCCTATGCACAAAAAAATGGATTTGAGATTAGGATTGTTAGGAGTCATAAACATGCTCATAGTAATGATTTAACGTCCAGGTTATATGTATGTAAAAAGGACCAACTGCGGTAAAAAGTTCATTAGATGATGAATGTGTTAACGTTAAGAAAAGAAGACAACGAGACTCAATAGGCCAAAACATTATGCAAAGCTAGAATGTATGTTGTCCACGTAAAGAAAGAAGATAATTGGCGTATTTCGACTATTGAGTTGGATCACAATCATCATTTAGTGACACCTACTAAAGTAGATTTGATTGAGATACATAGAAATATTACGTCGGTAGCAAGAAAATTAATTGATACCTTAAATAATGCGGGTATTAGAACAAGTAGGATGATGAACGTTTTGAGCACAATGGGTTTGGGATGCAAAACGTAGATTTTAGTGACAAGGATGTTCGTAATGTAGTTAGGAATTTAAGGCGTGACTCGGAGGATGAAAATAATGCACAAGATGCAGTCATTTATTTGAAAAAAAATTGTTCTGACAGTGCGAGTAAATTCTTTTTTTGTGTCAAACCAGGCGAAGACAATCGTATAACTTATATTTTATGGGTAGACGCCCGATCAATGTTTATGTATCAACGTTTCGGAGACGTGATTACATTTGACACTATGTATATGACAAATATGTATAATATGCCATTTGTTCCATTTACCGAGGTTAACCACCATTATCATTCTATTTTATTTGGATTTTCCTTTGTTAAGGGATGAGATAAATGACACTTTCATTTGGGTCTTAGAGACATGGCTCAAGCCATGGACTACAAAAACTCTTGTAACCATCATCACCGATCAAGATAAAGTCGTGAACAATGTTATTGGTAGGGTACTCCCATCCACTCATTATTTATTGTGTTCTTAACATATTAGAAATAAATTTCCAAAAAAAAAATACATCATGTTTATGTGGAACACCCATTGTTCAAAAAGAAGATTTGAACAATTGTATATAATTTATTGTCCATCAATGAGTTTAAAGAGTGTAGGGAAATCGATGAAAGAATATGATTTGTATCAAAATGAATGGCTCATAAGTTTGTATGATGTGAAAGAGAAATGGATAGGTGCATAAACAAAGAGATATTTTGTTGAAAGATGCATGAAATGTATTAATGAATTCTTTTTATTTATATGTGAATGCTTCAATTCAGGTAGAGAGAAAAAGATTAACAAAACATATATATGTGTTATAAATATTTATGTGATTTATGTGGTAGATTTAAATTTATATATAAGTATGAAACATATACATTTATTGAAAAGTAAGATTTAATAGTGGATTTAACTATTAAATTAATTAGTTTGAGTTAAATCGTGATATCCGAGGATATTGCACTATATATTGGTAAATAAAATAAAATTTTATTATAAAATATGGTATATGAATGAATTGTGATTAAGTGTGTGTGTGTGTATATATATATATATATATATATATTAAATGAATTATTTAAAAACAATTTATGGGAGAAAGTGATAAATTTACCAGGAGTTGTCGTTTGCACTCATAAATTAACCTCACTTTCACTTTACAAATTTAAACAATTAGCACAGTAGTAAGGAAGGACCGATCCCACAGAGAGTGATTTGTTTTATATTTATCCGATTGTTTCCAATAAGAAGGGGGTTTTGAATTGATTAAACTAGATTAACAAGAATAAACTAATAAGAAAAAACTTCAATTCTTTAGTTCAGTATCACCTTTTTACAAAAATGGATTAATCAATTAAAACATTATTTACCCTTCAATGAAACTAATAGCCCTAAGTAACAACAAGCTCTGCTACCCGAAACTATCATTATATTATCACTTAATGAAACAAGCTATTCACAAGATTCTAGCCATTATAAAACCTAAAATAAGCTCTCTAGATTTAATATAACAGCAGTATTAAGAACTAGGGAATTAGACTATTCCAAGCAACAATCATACAAGCTTGGATTGTTTAACCTGTCTTCTGATAATCATAGCAATACTCAAAAGCTTGTCCACAATCAGGTATTACTAATTACTAGTTGTGATTAGGAACAATATCAATTACACATAATAGTATTTCTTAATCTAAAGATATATGTATGATATTCGTTAACCAATTCAATCCTACATAAATCAAATTTGTTAAGCCAAATAACATTCTGTAAATTAAATCAGATTATCAATAATGAATTTCATACAAGAATGAATAAATAATAAATACTTAATTAACCATTAATTATAAATAAGGTTCAACATCCCTTATAACTGAATAAAGAAAATTAGCTTGACATGCTTCCAAGTCTGCACTCCAATGGCTTAAATGAGAGATGATAGTAGATGATAGAATAATAAAATGATAGAATGAATAATATCCTGACTATTACATCTATTTATAGTGCTAGACAAAGTCCTAAATCCTATGAGAACTAGAAATCCAAATTCTAAAAGGAATTAAAAATCATACACTCGTTTCTATAAATAAATAGAATCCAATTTGGAAAGCAAATCTCAATCTAAAGAAATCCTAAATCTAATATAAATATCAATCTAATTCCATGTAGCAAGCTGTCAAAATCTGCTTTTAGATACTTTTCAAAAATCCTAGATTGCATAGAATTCTCGCCAACTCCGCCGGAGCGCATATTTTGTACTGCCAAACTCTGCCAGGGCGGAGGTCCCTTTTTCTGAGCTCCAGAGTGTATTGAAGATTGAAGAGAGAGTATTATTGAGTTTATTGAATATTCACTACAAGAAAAAGCATTAAGACCGACAAAATCAATATCGACGGAACAAATTCCGTCAAATATAGTATAATTTCGACGGATTATTCAGTCGAACATATTTCCCTCGTAAGGCATTTTCGATACAATTCCGTTAGAAACCCATTGTGGCGCCAAGTTTCCTAAGCAAAATTTCGATGTTGCGATATTGGATTAATAGTCAAAGATTCTCTATTGTAACTTAATTATAGGAATAACTTAATTATAGAAATAGCTTGATTGTAGGATGAATAACTTGATTGTAGGATCTCTATTATCTCTATAAATATGTACATGTAAGGATACATAAAAATAGATGAATGAAAATATTCTTTTCTGATTTTCAAGTTGGTATCAAAGCTACAAAACTCTAAATCATTCTTCTTTGAATCCTTAAACCATGAGCAAGTCAGATTCTACCCCCATCATTATTCAACACGAAGGTTCATCATTCAATGCAAGAATTGTATTGAATGAGACCAACTATGATCTGTGGTCTCAAATGTTAGAGATGCAAATTGCTGAGAAGGAGAAACTCTCCTTCATTCGTGGCACATTGTCGTCACCTAAGGAGAAAGATGAAGGCTATGAAAAGTGGTATTCAGAAAATCAGAAGGTCAAAAGATGGTTGCTGATGTCTATGTCCCGGAGATTATGAAGCGATACATTCGCTTACCTACCGCATGAGATATTTGGAAAGCTCTGTCTAAAGCCTTTTATGATGGAGCGGATGAATTACAAGTTTTTATCTTGAACAAGAGGGCTTTCTTTGCCAAAAAAAATGGCAGACCGTTCTCTATATATTATGGAGAACTGACTGAAATCTTCAGTGAGTTGGATCACCGTGATAAGGTGGTCATGGTGGATGAGATGGATATTGCATCCTATTAGAAATTGCTTTAATGACAAAGGGTGCATATCTTTCTCGCTGGATTAGAGGGTGATTTCGAGCAAGTGCGCGGCGAAATCTTGAGGAAGGATCCTATCCCTGAATTAGAAGAGTGTTATGCCCTAGTTCATGCATGAAGATGTTCGGGACGCGGGTGATGAACGAACAACTGGAAAATTCTGAAGCTTCAGCCATGGTGACTCAGAACCGGTCTAATCAAAGCTGGTCTCCTCAACACCAGCAAGACAAAAAGAAGAACATTCATCCTAAGAATGCTAATGGTGGCGACAAATCATCATACAAATGCACCCATTGTGATCAAATGGGTCATACAAAAAGTCGATGCTATGAACTTGTGGGATATCCAAAATGGTGGGATCATAGCCGTGATTCCTGGAAGAAGAATTCCAAGAATACCTCTACTGCTGCAATTGTTGAAACAAAGACAGAGGATGATAGCGAGGAAAAGTTCTTGGCATTGGCAGCAGCAGCAGGTAATGGTGGTAAGGTTTTAAATATTTCTACACCTGTTTCTAATAGTGCATGGATAATTGATTCCGGTGCTACGGATCATATGACATTTGATTCTAGACAAGTTTCACCTATTAAACCTTCCTCACAAAGTTTTGTTTCCACTGCCAATGGTACCTCAATTTCGATTATTGGGGAAGGATCCTTGTCCCTCACAAACACCTTAAATTTAGATTCTATTTTGGTTGTTCCCTCTTTGAATTATAATCTTTTGTCAGTTTCTCAAATAACCAATGCCTTATTTTGTGTTGTCATTTTTTAGCCTGAATTTTGTGTATTTAAGGACATCCGGACAAGGCAGACGATTGGTTATGGTGTTAGGCGAGGGAAGCTGTATTACTTAGACATGGTGTCCAAAAGTTCAGATAAGTTGCGTCAAGCTTTAAAGATTGGGGGTTCGGAGGAGGAAAAAAAGAAATCTGAAATATGGTTATGGCATCGACGTCTAGGGAAAGCTTCTTTTGGTTACATAAAGAAATTATTTCCTAGTTTATTTGGAAATATCAATTTCATTTGCGAAATGGTAACATACTTGTTTTTCTTTTGCAGCCTCAGATGCCTGATGAGCCCAATTATGCTATGTTTCAAGAAACCTACATTGGTCCTTTGGGATCCTTACAGGTTTATGCCCCAATTGACCTAGAAATCGTAAGCAGGGAAATAAGCATTGGCGGGACCACTCACCTAACATACAAATACTTCCGTCGAGCTTCCTAGTCTCTCGTGGCGGTTATTTGATACCAAGCAGACCACATCACATCCAAATAATATTATGGGCTCCAATTGTTCACTTACGACAATGGTTTACCAAGTACTAATCCATGATCCTCAAATCGATAATGAAGCGATCGATTTGCAAATTATCAAAGTCATTTGTACCCAAAGCGGCTACTCGGAAGATAAAGAAGGCTTTAGAGTTGCGGCGAATTGGATCGGTGAGTTCGAGAGGCAAATTATTCGTTAAAACCGTGAGGATATTAATTCTCTTTTGGGATATGAACTTATTAGTTTCTACTTTCCTTGTTAAGCACATCGCTATGATATTATGATGGTTTTCAGGTTTACTAGATTATACTTTTGATTTAATTCTTTGGGATTTTTCAAACTTATTTTAAAGTACTTGTAACATGGATTTGTTTGGTAGATTTGTTACATTTGCATGTGTTGTTGAAGCGGTAGACTAGCTACTTAATAAGATTGAGCTCTAGTCTAGCGATTACTCATCTCATCTTTCTAACAATTAGGTGGTGTGCAAGGACATAAGGGATTGAGTTCTTATGAGTCAAATTAAGTTCTATGTCCTTTCACCCATCTTGAAAATAAAAATTTATATATATATATATATATATATATGGAAAGTGCTCCATAATTTGCATTAGCTATGGTCACTCTTCCAGTTAATCCATATTTAGCCATCCAAAAAAAAATCTAAGGACTTAGATTTAAAAAGGTTTGGGCCTGGCTGCTACTCCCTCTTGCGTCTGGTGCTACTCTATTCTACAACCAGGCTAAATCCCTTAAATGCCCTTAATTTTAAAAGCCTTTTCATACTGGCCGCAAGAGGGACTAGCGGCCAGTCAAAATGGCAGCGTTTTGACTAGACGCTAGTCCCTCCTACGGCCAGTATAAAGCTTTAGGACATCTAACATTTTACTCCATTCGCATCCATATGTGCTAAACAGCTGCAGAAATTTAGTTAATTTTTGAGAGAATTTGCTTTACTACGATTAGAAGAAATCAGTTGTTTGTGCAATCAATTTCTGGTAAGTCTTCATCAATGACTTTCATGCCTACTACAAAGATATTTTTATATAGTTTTTCTAAATCTCTTACTAGTTTAGATTGTACAAATGCATCAGAGTATGTTAATGATGCTGAAAGTAGTAGTAAAGAGGTAATGGTTCCTTATGTTGGTCAATTATTTTTTAAATTGGAAGAAGCTGAAAATATTTATAGATCCTATGCACAAAAAAATGGATTTGAGATTAGGATCGCTACGAGTCATAAACATGCTCATAGTAATGATTTGACGTCCACGTTATATGTATGTAAAAAAGGACCAAATGTTGTAAAGAGTTCATTAGATGATGAATGTGTTAACGTTAAGAAAAGAAGACAATGAGACTCAATAGGCCGGACATTATGCAAAGCTAGAATGTATGTTGTCCACGTTAAGATAAAAGATAATTGGCGTATTTCGACTATTGAGTTAGATCACAATCATCATTTAGTGACACCTACCAAAGTATATTTGATTGAGATACATAGAAATATTACGTCAGTAGCAAGAAAATTAATTGACACCTTAAATAATGCGGGTATTAGACCAAGTAGGATGATGAACGTTTTGAGCACAATGGGTTTGGGATGCAAAACGTAGATTTTAGTGACAAGGATGTTCGTAATGTAGTTAGGAATTTAAGGCGTGACTCGGAGGATGAAAATGATGCACAAGATGCAGTCACTTATTTGAAAAAAATTTGTTCTAGCAGTGCGAGTAAATTCTTTTTTTGTGTAAAACCAGGCGAAGACAATCGCATAACTTATATTTTACGGGTAGACGTCCGATCAATGTTTATGTATCAATGTTTCGGAGACATGGTTACATTTGACACTATGTATATGACAAATAGGTATAATATGCCATTTGTTCCATTTACCGAGGTCAACCACCATTATCACTCTATTTTATTTGGATTTTCACTGTTAAGGGATGAGACAAATGACACTTTCATTTGGGTCTTAGAGACGTGGCTCGAAGCCATGGACTACAAAACTCATGTAACCATCATCACTGACCAAGATAAAGTCGTGAACAATGTTATTGGTAGGGTACTCCCATCCACTCATTATTTATTGTGTTCTTGACATATTAGAAATAAATTTCCAAAAAAAAAATACATCATGTTTATGTGGAACACCCATTGTTCAAAAGACGATTTCAACAATTGTATATAATTTATTGTCCATTAGCGAGTTTAAAGAGTGTAGGGAAATCCTGATGAAAGAATATGATTTGTATCAAAATGAATGGCTCATAAGTTTGTATGATGTGAAGGAGAAATGGATAGGCGCATATAGAAATAGGTATTTTGTTGAAGAAGCCAATGCATGAATCATTTTTTTTATTTATATGTGAATTCTTCAGCAGGCATGAAAGATTTTGTAGTCAAGACTCAAAAGGCTATTGAGAAACAATTCATCAGAGAGAAAAATCGACTACGTAACAAAACATCTAAAACGTAGTTTGGTATTAGGATAATTGTTGGAAGTGCATGCTTCGAAATGCTATACAAAATACATGTTTAGACATTTTCAAAAAGAGTTATAAGCATTAATTGAGGAAATGGAAGGAATACATACGTTAACGTGATATGTTGAAATCATTCGGGCAATTAAGATTTTGAAAGAGGATAGACGTAGATCGAGTAAGGATGTTCGGTGCTTTTGATTACGATGACGAAATCCTTATAAGAGAGGGAGAATGTGATGACCTGGATTTTTTGAAATATTAAAATAAGAATTTAATATATAAAATTCTTATTGTGAGATGTACTGAGTTTAAATGTATAAAAATATATGTGTTATAAATATTTATGTGATTTATGTGGTAGATTTAAATTTATATATAAGTATGAAACATATACATTTATTGAAAAGTAAGATTTAATAGTGGATTTAACTATTAAATTAATTAGTTTGAGTTAAATCGTGATATCCGAGGATATTGCACTATATATTGGTAAATAAAATAAAATTTTATTATAAAATATGGTATATGAATGAATTGTGATTAAGTGTGTGTGTGTGTGTATATATATATATATATATATTAAATGAATTATTTAAAAACAATTTATGGGAGAAAGTGATAAATTTATTGGGAGTTGTCGTTTCAGACTCATAAATTAACCTCACTTTCACTTTACAAATTTAAACAATTAGCACAGTAGTAAGGAAGGACCGATCCCACAGAGAGTGATTTGTTTTATATTTATCCGATTGTTTCCAATAAGAAGGGGGTTTTGAATTGATTAAACTAGATTAACAAGAATAAACTAATAAGAAAAACTTCAATTCTTTAGTTCAGTATCACCTTTTTACAAAAATGGATTAATCAATTAAAACATTATTTACCCTTCAATGAAACTAATAGCCCTAAGTAACAACAAGCTCTGCTACCCGAAACTATCATTATATTATCACTTAATGAAACAAGCTATTCACAAGATTCTAGCCATTATAAAACCTAAAATAAGCTCTCTAGATTTAATATAACAGCAGTATTAAGAACTAGGGAATTAGACTATTCCAAGCAACAATCATACAAGCTTGGATTGTTTAACCTGTCTTCTGATAATCATAGCAATACTCAAAAGCTTGTCCACAATCAGGTATTACTAATTACTAGTTGTGATTAGGAACAATATCAATTACACATAATAGTATTTCTTAATCTAGCATATATGTATGATATTCGTTAACCAATTCAATCCTACATAAATCAAATTTGTTAAGCCAAATAACATTCAGAAATTAAATCAGATTATCAATAATGAATTTCATACAAGAATGAATAAATAATAAATACTTAATTAACCATTAATTATAAATAAGGTTCAACATCCCTTATAACTGAATAAAGAAAATTAGCTTGACATGCTTCCAAGTCTGCACTCCAATGGCTTAAATGAGAGATGATAGTAGATGATAGAATAATAAAATGATAGAATGAATAATATCCTGACTATTACATCTATTTATAGTGCTAGACAAAGTCCTAAATCCTATGAGAACTAGAAATCCAAATTCTAAAAGGAATTAAAAATCATACACACTCGTTTACTATAAATAAATAGAATCCAATTTGGAAAGCAAATCTCAATCTAAAGAAATCCTAAATCTAATATAAATATCAATCTAATTCCATGTAGCAGTTTGTCAAAATCGCTTTTAGATACTTTTCAAAAATCCTAGATTGCATAGAATTCTACTTGAAACTCATGGGAGCCTTATATTTTGTACCGCCAAACTACGCTGTATGAGGTCCCTTTTCCGAGCTCGAGTGTATTGAAGATTGAAAGAGAGTATTATTGAGTTTATTGAATATTCACTACAAGAAAAAGCATTAAGACCGACAAAATCAATATCGACGGAACAAATTCCGTCAAATATAGTATAATTTCGACGGATTATTCAGTCGAACATATTTCCCTCGTAAGGCATTTTCGATACAATTCCGTTAGAAACCCATTGTGGCGCCAAGTTTCCGGCCAGCTCGATGTTGCGATATTGGATTAATAGTCAAAGATTCTCTATTGTAACTTAATTATAGGAATAACTTAATTATAGAAATAGCTTGATTGTAGGATGAATAACTTGATTGTAGGATCTCTATTATCTCTATAAATATGTACATGTAAGGATACATAAAAATAGATGAATGAAAATATTCTTTTCTGATTTTCAAGTTGGTATCAAAGCTACAAAACTCTAAATCATTCTTCTTTGAATCCTTAAACCATGAGCAAGTCAGATTCTACCCCCATCATTATTCAACACGAAGGTTCATCATTCAATGCAAGAATTGTATTGAATGAGACCAACTATGATCGTGGTCTCAAATGTTAGAGATGCAAATTATCGAGAAGGAGAAACTCTCCTTCATTCGTGGCACATTGTCGTCACCTAAGGAGAAAGATGAAGGCTATGAAAAGTGGTATTGAGGAAAATCGGAAGGTCAAAAGATGGTTCTTGATGTCATGTCCGGAGATTATGAAGCGATACATTCGCTTACCTACCGCATGAGATATTTGGAAAGCTCATCTAAAGCCTTTTATGATGGAGCGGATGAATTACAAGTTTTTATCTTGAACAAGAGGGCTTTCTTTTGCAAAAAAAAAATGGGCAGATTCTCTCTATATATTATGGAGGAATCGATCGAAATCTTCGATGAGTTGGATCACCGTGATAAGGTGGTCATGGTGGATGAGATGGATATTGCATCCTATTAGAAATTGCTTTAATGACAAAGGGTGCATATCTTTTCATTTGGATTAGAGGGTGATTTTGAGCAAGTCTTGTGAAATCTTGAGGAAGGATCTATC